>JASUAD010000021.1:28426334-29702763 GCA_037013555.1 Sextonia rubra | reverse complement strand
TGCTTGCTTTAGAGACTTTGATAAATAATAAGGTGATGTGAAAGTAGATGAGAGCCACATATCAACTAAGTTGTGACAAGAACCCTGCTAGACCAGAATATGGGGCTACCTGCTTTTCCGTTCCTTTTGCGGGGGCCCAACCATAGCCCAAAAAAAAAAAAAAAAAGAGTTTCATGTTTGGACAAGTTAGACCCATCACAACGCAAGTAGAGGTCTCCTGACCCCCTCTTTACAATTGCCAAAGTGAACTCAAATGGCTACAATATTGGTGTCATCTGATGGCTTATCAGACAACTGTAGACCTCCAGGAAAATTTCGCAGCCATTTGTGACACAATATAGTCTGCATTATTGGTGCCAAGGTTGGCTGTTGGATTAAATCTGCATATTGCTTTAGTTGGAGTGGGATTTTCTTTAAGACTTTTTGCACTGGTAATTTTCAAATATTAGTGATGATCATTGCAATCATGGTGAATAGCAGTCTGATGCTCTGGTCGACCAGAACACACTTATTTGGGAGTCCATATGTTTAAAATGTGAAAAAAGGTTGATGGTAGGTAGTTTATAAAGTCATGTCTCATGGGTGTGGTTATGACCACGGAAAAGAATCAAGTATCACACTAGTTGCACATATTCTTCTTTCTACCCTGCAAAACTACTACAGAGAGTCTGTTTACCAAAAAAGAAAAAAGAAACACTTGGGAGATTCTGCTTCCTTCTATGTTCTACTTGGGTTGATGAAGATGGGGAGTATTCTACATCGGCAAGAATTTGTGTGGGGCCTACTTCAATGCATACCAGTCAAGCAGATTTTAAGGTTTGAGTATTAGAGGTGGGTAAAAATTGAGGAAATTACAGAGAAAATCACCTTTGTGGGCCATCTATGGGTGTACAAAAAATCCGTCAGATCCATTTAACCGATCTGATCCGATCCGATTCGATCCACAGTTTTTTAACTGATCCGATGGTTAATGGATTGGTGACGGATTGGAAAAATCCTAATCCGTTAGTAATGGATTGGTGACGGATTTTACCCTTAATCCATAGATTTAAACCGATCCAATCTGTTTGAAATAAAAAATATTTTTTTTATTTTTATAAAAATATTAAAAGAGAATAATTTCTTCCAGAATGTTTAAATATTTTGTGTGGTACCCATTGCAAAATATTTTACAGAAGGTTAAGTGTTTTGTGTGTCTTATTTTATCTTTTTGTTGAAATTTTCCTATTGAGTTTCTATTAGGATCCTTTAAAGACCTTATGGAATTGGTAATACAATTCTCTTTGACTTAGAAGAGTGGGATTCAGTTAAAAAACTAATTTGATATTTGCTAGCTAGTCATTTATACTTTTGAAGTACTCAAAATTTAGGGTTTTTGCTAAAAAATTTTATTTGGGGTATCTATTTGTATATTTTTCTATTATTACTTGTATTCTGTATTATATATTTAGTGATGTAACAATTATCTTATACCATAATCACCTTATTTATCTTATACCATAATCACCTTATAGGAGCCCATAGGGTGGTTGAATGTGTCCTTTTTGAACTCCTTCAAAATCTGATCTCTTCAAGACATTTCATGAAACGAACATGTTCAACGTGTTGATCTTCATAATTACTTCATCTAATAATTGGGAAATGGTCATGTAGGAAGGATAGAGATGGGCCACCTATGATCAAGTTTTACCAATGAGCCGCTTACAACTTTTCGTCTATTTTTATTTTATTTTGTTTTATTGCAAAAGAATTCCTATAATAGGCTCTACCAATATATTGAATGGTTTTAACCGATCCGAACTATTGATCCACGGTTCGATTCGGATCGGTTTTAAAGAGCAACGGATCGGTGACGGATTATAAAACCGTCAATCATAGATAACGGTTTGGTGACGGATTTGGCTCATTCCGATCCAATCCGAACCCTGTACACCCCTAGGGCCACCAAACAAAAATGTCATCACTAGCTTTTTGCATGGGGCCCTTTTTGTTCATTTTTTTGGAGTTTTCGTGAGCAGAACGTATTTTATCTTCTTCTTCTTCCTCATTCCTCTTATCTGCAGTTGCCCTTCTCTTATTTGTTCTTCCCCAAATCCAATCCACCTCTCTCATCATCTTCCCTTGTTTCTGTTCCCTTTTTTCTTCTTGTTTCTCCTTTCTTCCTCGTTCTTTGTTTTCCAGCCAATTGATGAGTGCTTATTTCAAGATACCTAACATGGTGACGGTGGAGTAGGTGATGAGGATGACAACAATGAGTGGGTCGAAGAGGTTGTAGCACTCCTTGAAGGTGGAGATATGGAAGCAAAGGGCGTTAACGTGGAGGTTGGTGATGGTGGAAAAGTAGGAGGTTTGGGAACAGGCAAGGTTGGCGGAGCGACAAACAAGGCTCTTGATGATGATGTTGCCAGCAATAATGAAGCCGACGAAGTCACCAAGCTCGACTTAGAGGTAGGAGAATGACCCACCGACGACTGGGATCTCAACAGTGAACTCAGTGTAGTAGAAGACGAAAAGGAGGGCAAAGATGCCAGAGACAACATAAGAGTGGACCAATGCCCTAATCACTATACCGTCTCTTCCCTCTTCAAACGACGTGATCACTACACTCTCCCTTCCATCTTCTAAGCCTGTGCAAGCCTCCAAGACCCCCAGATGGGCGATCGAGTGGTGTGCAAAAGGTGTTTGACAAAATGCTTCTGAAAAGTAAAGTGTCATGGATGGTCTTGATATTCGGGTACGCGAAGCGAGGTGAGGTTCAAGTTGCACATTAAATGTTTGATGAGGCGCAAGTGAAGGATAGATGGATTTAGGGTGTTGTGATTTCTGGTTACATGCAGAATAATTGTTTCAAGCAGGGGTTGGTGATGTTTTAGTTTATTTGCATTTAATTCATAATGGAATTAAACATTGTGTCTCATTTATGTTGTTATCTTTGTTATAGGTTGATTGATTGTATGCTAAATCCATATATGGATTGTACTTGATTGTGACATTGATGGGAAAGAATGTGGAGGTAACTTATATATATTGAACTTGATTGTAGATTTGATGAATGTGAATTTAGAATGTTATTGTATGTCATGAAATTGGTTGTGGAAGTTCGGGTTCAATTCAATGTGGAGTTTTGAATGTTGTATTTAACATGAAGTCTATTCATTTTGTTTGATGTGGAGTTGTGTTAAAAGAAGGCAATATAATTTGTATTGGACATGTGTTGAAAGAAGGCAATATCATTTGATGTGGAGTCTATTCATTATGATATGGTGAATGACATTATGTAGAGAGAAAAGCTCTTTTAGTATCTACAGAACCTTACAAAAAATAACTATGTTAATGAGTAAAGATGTCGTCACTTCAAAAAACCTAAAATAAAATTTCCTTTATTAACCAGTGACAACGTCGTCACTTCACATAAACCTAAAAAAAAAAATCAAAATAATCCTACATACATTTCATTGAAATATATATCTACAATTTCATTCAACCAAATCAAAGAAACAAAAATTGCAAAAAAATTCACACCCATCATTATTAATTGGCAACGCTGAACTCCATTATTTCTGGATTGGTTGTGATATACACAAACTGCTCCATTTGAAGCATCTGGGAGGCATCAAAAGTGGGATCACTATGTACTTTTTTTTATGAATGTCAACTAAGTATCATAATTAAATTGATCCCAGTTGTTCAATCATTTGATAACCAGAGTCATTCTTTGATAAATGATCACTATGAGATAGACTCAATTGAATTTGAGTAGTTGGCAATTTATCTGATGTAGAACAATCATATCGATAAAATGATCTGAACCATTTACTGGAAAAATAGGTGTCTCGCCCTTTTTATCCAATGTTTAATCGATGACCTGTGTCTACTTTAGCCGGGGGGGGGGGGGGGGGGGGGGGCGCGTTGTGTTGGAATAAAAAGAAAAGAAGTTTCATAAACAAACCATTCATTAGTGTGCCTCACTACATTAAACTCAGACTGGTTTGCCTTGCTACATTAATCTCGCATACAAGTTCGTGGAAACTGCCATTTTTGTGCTTGAGAGAGACTCATTACAAAATATTTGATGCAGAGAAGGTTTCTTTCATCATATGATGTTGAACCAGAAGAATCTAAACTATGTAATGTAAGCAGAACCATCCATGCTGAAGAGCCTCAGAAGGTTGTTCCATCCAGGTATGAAAACCTAACCTGATAAGTGTATCACAATTCTTTCTCCACCTCATTTGTGCACAGGCTGATGATTGCAAGTAAAATATTCCAGGGCCTAGGCTCCTCTCTTGACCCTTCAATTTCCAAGGATATCTTTGTTTTTTGTATAAAAAGTGTATCTGCTGCATTACGACCTCCATTTCTGCTATCCTTGATCAGCGGAAGCTTTAGAAATCCATATCAAGATGTGGTTTGAGCTCTTCAGTTTGTGAATATAGATAGAGGTATCTTGTACAGGCTGTGTTTCTGAGCTTAAGTTTTTGACGTTGTAATTGCTGTATGATTCCTGTAAACTGTTGTTTGATCATAGTAGAGATCTTAGGTACATGTATGATCTGTGCCTGGAATCTTTTTTGCATCTGCTAGCGGTGGCATGTATGGTAGAAATTCTAGTGTTTTACTTCAGTTTCTGCAGTAATAATGACATTGCATGGCGAGAGCCTCCTTCAAATGTCACAGGAAGTTTATCCTCTTCAATATCATGTATGGAAAACTCCATTGCTTGCTTTAGAGACTTTGATAAATAATAAGGTGATGTGAAAGTAGATGAGAGCCACATATCAACTAAGTTGTGACAAGAACCCTGCTAGACCAGAATATGGGGCTACCTGCTTTTCCGTTCCTTTTGCGGGGGCCCAACCATAGCCCAAAAAAAAAAAAAAAAAAGAGTTTCATGTTTGGACAAGTTAGACCCATCACAACGCAAGTAGAGGTCTCCTGACCCCCTCTTTACAATTGCCAAAGTGAACTCAAATGGCTACAATATTGGTGTCATCTGATGGCTTATCAGACAACTGTAGACCTCCAGGAAAATTTCGCAGCCATTTGTGACACAATATAGTCTGCATTATTGGTGCCAAGGTTGGCTGTTGGATTAAATCTGCATATTGCTTTGGTTGGAGTGGGATTTTCTTTAAGACTTTTTGCACTGGTAATTTTCAAATATTAGTGATGATCATTGCAATCATGGTGAATAGCAGTCTGATGCTCTGGTCGACCAGAACACACTTATTTGGGAGTCCATATGTTTAAAATGTGAAAAAAGGTTGATGGTAGGTAGTTTATAAAGTCATGTCTCATGGGTGTGGTTATAACCACGGAAAAGAATCAAGTATCACACTAGTTGCACATATTTTTCTTTTCACCCTGCAAAACTACTACAGAGAGTCTGTTTACCCAAAAAGAAAAAAGAAACACTTGGGAGATTCTGCTTCCTTCTATGTTCTTCCTGGGTTGATGAAGATGGGGAGAATTCTACATCGGCAAGAATTTTGTGGGGCCTACTTCAACGCATACCAGTCAAGGAGATTTTAAGGTTTGAGTATTAGAGGTGGGTAAAAATTGAGGAAATTACAAAAAAAATCACCTTAGCGGGCCACCAAACAAAAATGTCCTCACTAGCTTTTTGCATGGGGCCCTTTTTGTTCATTTTTTTGGAGTTCTCATGAGCAGAACGTATTTTATCTTCTTCTTCTTCCTCATTCCTCTTATTTGCACCTGTCCCTCTCTTATTTCTTCTTCCCCAAATCCAATCCCCCTCCCTCATCATCTTCCCTTTGTTTATGTTCCCTTCTTTCTTCTTGTTTCTCCTTTCTTTCTCGTTCTTTTGTTTTCCAGCCAACTTACGAGTGCTCATTTCAAGATACCCAACATGGTGATGGTGGAGTAGGTGATGAGGATGACAACAATGAGTGGGTCGAAGAGGTTGTAACCCTCCTTGAAGGTGGAGACATGGAAGCAGAGGGCGTCGAGGTGGAGGTTGGTGAGAGTGGAGAAGTAGGAGGTCCAAGAACGGGCGAGGCTGACGGCACGACAAACAAGGCTCTTGATGATGATGTTGCCAGCAGTAATGAAGCCGGCGAATTCACCAAGCTCGACTTAGAGGTAGGAGAATGACCCGCTGGCGAATGAGATCACAATAGTAAACTCAGTGTAGTAGAAGACAGAAAGGAGGGCGAAGATGCTAGAGACAGTGTAAGAGAGGACCAATGCCCTAATCACTATATCCTCCCTTCCCTCTTCAAACGACGTGATCACTACACTCTCCCTTCCATCTTCAAAGCCTGTGCAAGCCTCCAAGACTCCCAGATGAGCGATCAAGTGGTGTGCGAAAGGTGTTCGACAAAAATGCTTCTGAAAAGTAAAGTGTCATGGATGGTCTTAATATTCGAGTACACAATGAAAGGTGAGGTTGAGGTTGCACACAAGATATTTGATGAGGCGCAAGTGAAGGATAGATGGATTTAGGGTGTTGTGATTTCTGGTTACATGCAGAATAATTGTTTCAAGGAGGGGTTGGTGATGTTTTAGGTTATTTGCGTTTAATTCATAATAGAATTAAATATTGTGTTTCATTTATGTTGTTATCTTTGTTATAGGTTGATTGACTGTATGCTAAATCCTTATATGGATTGTACTTGATTGTGACATTGATTGGAAAGAATGTAGAGTTAACTTATGTATATTGAACTTGTTTGTAGATTTGATGAATGTGAATTTAGAATGTTATTTTATGACATGAAATTGGTTGTAGAAGTTCGGGTTCAATTTGATGTGGAGTTTTGAATGTTGTATATAACATGAAGTCTATTTATTTTGTTTGATGCGGAGTTGTGTTAAAAGAAGACAATATAATTTGTATTGGACATGTGTTGAAAGAAGGCAATATCATTTGATGTGATTCTATTTATTATGATATAGTAAATGACATTATGTAGAGTGAAAAGCTCTTTTAGTATCTACAAAACCTTACAAAAAATAACTATGTTAATGAGTAATGATGCCATCACTTCAGAAAACCTAAAATAAATTTCCTTTATTAACCAGTGACGATGTCGTCACTTCACAGAACCTAAAAGAAAAAATTCAAATGATCCTGCATACACTTCATTAAAACATATATCTACAATTTCATTCAAACATATCAAAGAAGCAAAAATTGCAAAAAAGTTCACACCCATCATTATCAATGGGCAACGCTAAACTCCATTATTAGTAACTTAGCAGAAAGAAACTTTGACAAAATAAAATATGAGATGAATCAAAAAGAGATGGAAGAATGAACTAACACATTACAAATGGACCTTCTTGAGATGACTAAATGAAGGAGAAGAATTTTGAACAAGAGTAGTTTGAAACCTCCAATTCAACCCAATACATATATATATCAATACGAGCACTCACCAACTTGACACCCAACCATAACCCAACTCTCTCCACATACCCATAATCCAAAACATTTATCATTTTCATACACATAAAAATAGATAAAGAAACACTACATGAAGTCTTTAAAAGAACAAACTAACACTCCACAAACATTTATAAATATAAAAATGGATGAAAAAAATAAAGCAAACACTCCATCTGTGCTTCCAAATAATAGTTACACCACTTACTCAAGTTCTATACTCAATATTATAACACACTGAACAAAGGGGGAACCCTTTCTCAATAATCCATACAACTGTATCTAATCCTAAACATTACATCAAAATGCATGAATATCAACTAGATTTTGATTCAATATCAGTTAATGGTTGATAGATTGAAAAGAACATGAAATAATAATAATAATACAAAACAAACATTGGACAGCAGCACGATATAAAGAAGATAACTCACCAACACGTTGCAAACGGACTATCTTGAGATGATTCAATAAAGGAGAAAAGCTTTGAATTGTGAAAGATAAGGTTGTGGCTCGAAAGAGTGAGTTCCTTACTCAAGATCTTTATGAAACTTTTCATGGAGCAATTGGCGAGTGTTTCATAGATAAAGCAGAAGTGAAGGGGGCAGGCGGCAGAGATGAAGGATAGGTTGGCTTGGCAGGTGGGACTGGAGGGGATCCCTCTCTTCTCCGGCATCTTCTCTAGCCACATCATCCCTTCCAAGCCTAAACACCGCATGACCCCTCTCTCATTTTTGCTACCTCCTCACCCACACCCTCTTCTAGGACCTTTGTCGGAGAAAACAACCACCAAACAACCGCGCCACCCTCCACAAAACATCATCAGAGCATCATCTCCGACATCTGCTATCGACGACGGTCTTTCGTTTATCATTGGCATGAGAAAACATGGAAAATAAAGAAAAGAAGAAGAAGATGGGAGTAAGAAGAAGAAGAAAAAAGGAGACAGAAGAGGAAGAAAATGAGTTGCTGATTATAGGCAGAATAAAAAAATGGAAGGAAAAAGGTGAAAGAAGCCAAAACAAAATAGGAAGAAGGAAAATAATGTTCTATGAGTGACAATGCCGTCACTCCACGTAAACTAAAAAGGAAAAAACAAAAACCAAAAGCGACCCAGCAAAACGCTAGTGAAGACATTTTTGTTTGATAGCCTATTAAAGTCATTTTTTTCATAATTTCCTCATAAAAATCAATTTGCTTGGGAAATTCTATTACTGTTCATTTTTGGAACAGTTGTGTATGTAGGGCTGCAACTTGGGCGTGGACAAGCACTAACTTGCTTGTCTCAGCCAGCATGAAATCCCAATACGGGCCCCTTCTCTTTGGGCTGGGGCCGGAAAAGCCCAAGTGAATTTTTCTAGGGCTTGGACTTCGGCCTGGTAATTTGTTTTCATGCAGGCAGGACTTCCCCACATTCATTTCGGTCAGTCAGGCAGTGCCAATTTTGACCACAAGTCTTGGGTGGGTATTAAGTGTGAGAATGTTGGACGGATCACAGAGGGTCTGATGTGCCATAAAAAAGGGATCCACAGGGAGACATCCGTGAAAGATGTACAGCTATTGAACTAGGATATCCCTAAATTGATGGTTTAGGATTATCAGATTAAGTTGGTTTTTGACTCACATTGAATCAGTAGCAAGACCTTTCTACCTTCGATCAGCATGCATCCAAATGGGTTTATAAAATGGCTACCAAATTTGATCGGCATGCAACCAGATGGGTTTGTAAAATGGCTACCAAATTTAACAAATGCGGGGCTTCTTGAACATATCTGATCATGTGTCTTGTGAATTGTGATGATGTGATTCGGTAGGTTTAGAGGACTGTGTGCGTTTCTTTTCTCTCTCCACCACAGTCTTAAACTCATGCTGATTGTCAGACGTAGTTTTAGTTGTTAAACATTGATGTGGCCCACCAAACTAACCATGGGATCAACGTCCAGATGACACGAGATTGGAATTGGATAAACTCTTTACCATCACAAACCCAATTCACCGCAAAATGTCTTCCTATCGTATTCCTTGGACCTTTCAGTGTCCTACTGTTCCACCAAGAATGTTGCCTTTCATTAGGGTGGGGATCCTCTTGGTGTTTGCCCCATATTAGGGGTGGACCATTTATAATCCATCACATCATGAATTTATAGCTTGCCATGTACATGCCAAAACTGCCTCATAGTGATGTGGCGAATCGCCACTCACTGTCATGGGGAGACACTCATACGATCTCAATTCCTTTCATCATGATCATGGTCGTCCATCACCACTAAGGATGTGACACGTGCACAGTGATGGGACATGGCCCAACAGTCACGGATGGGTTATAATGGTGGCTTTTAATAGCTCCTTTGTCGCATATTTAGTCCATAGAATCTTGTGTCACACTCCGCAGGAGAAGTCAAACTCATACCCAAGACCTTCACTGTAATTTCCAATAACTAGTGGAGACTGGAGAGGATTGAATGATTTTCCAAGGCTTTTGAGCTTGGAGCCACCAGAGACAAAGATGAAGTGACTGAGCTGGCATTGAAATAAGGCTACTGCCAATGATTTTGATTGCACCTGCTAGGAAAAAGAATTTTAAGTCGGTGGAAGGAGCCCTTCGAAATTCCACCATTCTGCTTTTTGGTCTTATCTTGTCTTGGGTTTGATCTTATATCAGCTACAGTGATATTGGGATAATGAAGACCCTATATTGCTACCAAGTATGAGGGCCCTGTGATGACTGTATATTTTAATAATTCAGGAGGAACTTCAAAAAAGTCATCCAGAAGTAGCCTTGGGCTGGATTTTCTAAAATTCTTCCCTGGTCATTAAATTTTGGAGAAATCAAAAGCTTTTTGGGTTACCTCACACCTGATGGGAATTCGTTTTTTTCTTTCTCATACTTCCTCCACATGCAGTTTTTGGAATTTGCATTTCATATCCAATGGCTTGGATTTATTTCATAGATTTTTGCTAGCAGGAATTCTCCAATTCTTACATCTAGCTAACTATTATGCAAGAAACAAGGAACTCTCTTTTCTCGATGATTCCACGCTGCAAAGTTCTTATTTTCTATCGAATTCACAGAACCCGATTGGGTTTATCAGTTTCCATCCCATGCACATTGAATTACGTCTGGTGTGCCTAATGAGTCGATCAACTGGCTTTTGAACTGGGTCATCTTCAGCATGACCCTACTTGATAAGGCATATCTACCAATAAGGAAGAACTTCTAATTACAGTTGGAAAGAAATTGAATATGTGAACTAGTAGAGCAAGAAGAGTGACAGAAAACTCAATAGGTGCTTTCAACCATTATAATTTTCATGACCTATAGCACACACTTCAACATCTTATGGATTTTACTTGTTTTTATTTATTTAAATGTAGCTAGATCTCTAAGCCATCAGACATCGAGCAGCGCCAATGAACCCTAAAAACAATCTCAAGTGTTTTAAATGTCAGCAGAGAGGCAATACCCTAAAATTTCCACTGTGTTAATTTGAACAACGATAGAGAGAGTCTAAATTCCTGAGTGTCTCACTCACACCTCTTGTGAATTACTCTTATGCATTAATAAAGATTATTTAATCATATGCTTAATCTTATGGTGTTAGAACAATCCTGTTATAGTAAAATTTTGAGGACATCTTATAAAGGTGAAGATATCTATTTTGAGTGATTCATATATTCAATAGTAATCTCCACTGTGAATTTCATTCTACTCTTTTATGAGAAGCAAGAGTAAAAGGCTGGGACACTAAGATAATGAACTCAACTAGGGAGGGCCACTGTTGAAGCTGTAGAGGATCTAAAACTCCTTTAGTGGATTTTGTTAGGACTTTTGTATTATCGAATTCATGGGTTGGATAAAACTTAAGTCCACTGAGCTGTATTTTACATTTAAAACATTTAGAATGGACTGTAGTTGGGCTCTAGATAAGCTGAATTAAAAATAACACAAATTGAAGTATTTTTCTGATGACAATATGAATTAAAAAGGTTATATCTCACAAACTGAGCGTCGGATTTGAACAAGCTACTACCATTGGAAAGCTCATTTTAATTAAATATCTGTGGAGCCCAAAATTGCATAAATCGAAACTAAAATGATAAAGTTATGGCCTCTGAAAATTTACTAACTCATGTAAGAAATTCAAGCACGCTCAAGCATACCTAAGACAGTGCTTGAGCACTGAAACAGTGGTAAGCGTGCTCAAACGCTCATTGGACTGTGCTCGAGTGCACGAACAGCAAAAGAGCATAGACCTGTACGAAATTCTTTCCTCTTTGTGCCAGAATTACCTGTTTCACTTGGATTTAGTTTCTAAATATACGGCACAAATTATGGGCTATAAAATGAGGGTTTCTTTCAACTATAAGTAAAATACAACACATAGAGCTCTCTAAATTCTGAATTGGAGATTGCCATTGGAGAGATTATCTAGAGCTTCCATAAAAGATTGGGCTAAAAACTTCAAGTTCTAAATTTGATGCTTTTACTTCGTCGTAGGAGATTTATAGCTTCTACTTCCTTGTAGAAGATTATTCTCTAAGCGTAGAGAATTATTCGTTCGAGAGATCAAGGTACTGATAGTAGGGCACCGAGAGACTGCATGCTATGGAGATTTATCAATAACAACTATAACACCTTATTTCAAGGGATTGGCTATAGAGTTGTGAGTATATCTTATACTGTGAAAGTTACTGATTGATTTTATCCACTTTGAACTCATGGGTTTTTCCCGTTTGGGTTTCCAGATTAAATTTGATGTTGTCTACTTTATGTGATTAATTGCTTTTATTAGTCTACTGCATAGAAGTAGTAATCGAACCATAATCTAGAATATATCCTGGGCAATCTAAAGCTTTTAATTCGTATTATAGTGGGTCACACTAAATTGTTATGTGTTGATCTAAGGGATTTTCTAAAATGAAATTCAACAATGAAGAAGGCTCTTCTACTGTAAGACCTCTTTTACTGAAAGGTGCTGTTAACTATGCTTATTAGAAAGCATATATAATAGCCTTTTTGAGATCAGTAGATGAAGGGGTTTGAAAAATAGCGTTGAATGGGTAATCCTTGCCTACTGTCACTATTAAAGGATAAACTATTGAAAAGCCTATAGCTTCATGGTCCAAAGATGAAGTTTATACTTGCAATTATAACAAGAAAGCTATGAATGCTATTAACAATGGTGTATCACTGACTGAATTTCATAAGATCTCTATTTGTAAAAATGCAAAAGAGGCATGGGACGTCTTTCAAATAGTTCATGAAGATACTGAAAAAGTGAAAGAAGTTAAAATGCAAAGCTTAGAATTCGCTTTTGAATTGTTAAGGATGAGTGATAAGGGTACTGAAAAAGTGAAAGAAGTTAAGATGCAAAACTTATCATCTGCTCTTGAATTATTGAGGATGAGTGATGAGGAAAGGTTTATTGATTTTTTTATATTAAGTTGAGTAATATTATCAATTCAAGTCACAACCTAGGAAAATCTATTCTTAAAGAGAAGATTATAAAAAAGATTTTTAAGTCTCTCCTGCTTAGTTTCAATCCCAAAGTTATTGCAATTGCGGAACTAAATAAACTGAATAGTTTGAGATTTGATGAGTTGGTTGGCAATTTGTAAACCTTTGAAACTAAATTTATTAACTGTCAGTCAAAACCTTTTGGACTTACTTTGAAAATTATAAAAAATTACAAGTTTTTCAAATGTTCGAAGAAAGTGGAAGTTACATCTAAATCTAATTCTAAAGAAAGGGATATGCAATTGTCTTCTGAATTTGTACAACAGTTTGACAAGCTGATGATATAAAAGAATACTGGTTATAAACTAGTTGCAATAGAAAAAACTAACTCCTCAAAGGAAGTCAAGTGCTATGAATGTCAAGGCTATAGGCATATAGCTAATGATTATGCTAATAAGAAGAAAAGCCCACAGTCAACAGTGATAAAGCTTTGAACATCTCTTGGGATGTTGATGTCACAACCCGGGCCCAGGAGTCCGAGGGTTAGCAAAAGCCAAACCAATGACACACGTACTCCCGTGCCTGTACACGTAGACCTGATTTAAATGCACACGCACAAGGAAAGTTCACACATGCCAAACATGTACGCGAAAGCTATAGATATCAAAAACATCAAACTACACAATGCAAAAAGAGAAATACAAAAATGAACTGACATATATATAGCTGAATGTTTTACAAAATGAACAAAATGATATATACAAATCATGACATATACAAGCGTGATAGATCTAAAAAAAAAAAAAGACTCCTATGCCATGTCATGGATGTCCAAGATGCTCTCCAAAGGAGTGATCACATCCACTCCTCTAGGCCTGATGGGGCCTCGGGGGTCTCATCTGGAGTCTGGCCGACCGACGGGGGGTCGGCAGGGGTATCTGAGCCTGCAACACCATAAACAACTCGTGAATACAACGATTCAGTAAAGTATAACCCATAACAGTTAACGCATGCTATGTCTAACAGAATAAAGAGCATCATGTAGATCAACATAGGTCACATTCGTATACTAAACTGTCATGCAAGAAAGAAATATGCAATACGAATCAATGTATACATGCTGTGTATATAACTAGTTGGCGACTACATTGCCATATGCTCCCAAAAGAGGGATCTTATATCGTGCAGAGAACACCATTGTCCAGGCCAGGGTACAATGGGTCTCGGGTTTCCTGGGATCCGGTTCCCCAAGACGTTTCTTTACTGCAGCAAGGTCATGAAACTACACCAAATTCACCCCGTCGGGATCCTAAGGTTGATGCTAAGTACTGCCTGACCATACAGAGTCAATCATGAAAACCCTGAGTAGATCGTGACAAGCATATCGTGCGTGCATATCCAATAACAACATACATACATACTCAAGGTGAACGCATAATATGACTTTTGACGTGTCATACAATGATATGCTAAAGAGTGGACATCAATGACTAACATACCACATGTTATGCAAGCAAATCATACTAGATAGAATCACCTTCGTCTACTAGCCAATTCTAATCTAATTATCTAGTGTTTCTAACCGTACATGATGATGTAGTTTTAAGTTATTTGATGCACCGTTGTCTAGTGTTGCATTGTATTGGCTGGTACACCGAAGCCCCTTAAACCAACACCCATAGGGAGGTGCTTAACAACTGGATAACGTGCACGAATGATTCACAGCCCTCGAGATCATTCATGTCATACATTCATACCATTGGGCAAGTCTAGGTGCTCTACATTCTATCATGAAGGTCATATCGGTCTTTTCATTACACCTATCCTTATTATTCCTTTTCCAGGGGTGGTACGGCTTGGCCGTAGGTGAACATACGGCTTAGCCGTAATATGCATTGCAGCTCCACCGCGGTTCCCTTTTACTCTTCACCCGCAATTACGGTTCGCCCGTATTTCGTTCTACGGCTTAGCCGTGTGCTGTTCTACGGCTTAGCCGTGGCTGGGCCGTAGAAGGTCTGTCATTTCCTGGCTTTCAGTTCATCCCAAAGAAGACACCCTGTACTCATCTACGGCTGGGTCACGGCTGAGATACGGCTTAGCCGTAGGGCAATATACGGATTAGCCGTGTCCTAGCCGTAGAAGAAAACTGGGAATTTACCCTCTCTGGACTTTGAGCCGTAGGTGGCTTACGCTGTAGCCATACATGCACGGGTGAAAATCTGAATCAACTACAGAAAACCTATAAAGACATAGATATGCAATTTTCCAACAGAGAAAAGGAAGCATACTAGTAATTTAGGCGTAAACATGTTTTCCCTGCAATTTCATGTGAAGTAAACACAATCAAACCAATACCAACATGGGTTCTCACATATTATGGTTATACTTGCCTTAAGGGAGTTCCAACAAACCACTTGCTGTCCTTGGGGCTCAATTCACATCCAATACCAGTCACTGCTAGCATGCATGCATGAGAAGGGGAAGGAAGCATCATGAGCATAGACATAGAGGCATGGAAACAAGAAAAAGAAATTGAGGGAGATGGAGGAGGCCTCAACTCACCTTAATTCAAGCACCAAGAATGAAAGAGCAAAATCCCCTCTCTGGCTTGATGGGTGGAGAAGACTCGAGAGAGCGAGAGAGAGAGAGAGAGAGAGAGAGAGAGAGAGAGAGCCTTCAACGAAAGAACAACGTGAGAAGAGAGAAGAGAATGAGAGAATTAAGTCGATGGAATGGCTTATATTAAGGTAGAATTACAATGAAGTCCAAATCATAAAACAATTGCCAGTTTGAGTCAAATCCGGGTCCAACAAAGTCAAACGACCTCAGTTACCAACGACGTAGTTACGGAAGTTAATGAACTCAACGAAAGACACGCGTTGACATCAAGATGATGCAAAAATGACCATGTCGAAGAAAAGCTAAAATTACGAAAAAGGACTTCGTCTACCTAATCCAGGTCAAACTCAACCCAACTACTTATCCATGACCCGCGACGAATCCAAAACAAAAGCAAAACACAATTACCAATTAAAACAACCGTAATTAGGCGCTAAACGAGGTTAAGCTGGGTCGGAGTGTTACAGTTGATGAAACTACTGATGAGGAAGAGTTCCCTGAAACTGAATTTAATTCGTCTGAAAAAAAGAAAAAAAAACTTTATGGCTTTTATAGCTACATCTTCACCATCTAATGTTGATTGTGATGATAATGATGATGATGATGACATGTCTCATGATAATATTGACTGGGAAGCACAGTATAAATTCTTATATAGAAAAAGTAAGAAACTGAGGTTGCATGTCACAAACTTGTGCAACAAGTTAAAGATGTTGAAGTTAAGGTTCTTTTTGTTAAGAAGAATCTAGAAGCAGCACATGCATAAATCATTCTCATTAAAGGTCATAAAGGATCTCAGCTTGAAATTTTGACTACTGAGAAATAAGAGAATGAATATTTGAGAACAGAAGTATTAAAGAATAAGGTTGAGATTAATGATCTGAATGTCAAGTTGAAGATGACATTAATAAAATTGGATGCTTCTATTAATACACATGTCAATTTAACTGCACATGATTATATTTTGAGTGTTCAGAAGTTACATATTGACAAGACTGGCCTTGAATATAGTGATAGTGCTTTAACATCAAAATCTACAGGCAACACTATCTTTATTAAAAGCACTATACATGCATCCACTGCACATCATATTACACAGAGAAAACATGTTGATTGTGCATCAAATAGTGAGTTATGTCCTAAATCTGTACGAGCACCCACATGTCACCATTGTGGAATACAAGGACACATCCGTCCCCATTGCAACAAGCTAAAAGCTATGAAAAAAACCTAAGCAATGGATAACTTAGTTTTTTGCACCAAAATTTAATGCAATTTGGGTTAAGAATGAAGACTTGCCATCTATTTTGGTTTACACTATGAAATTCTTTAATGCACATGTGTGGATACCAAAATTCAAGAGCCCCTAATTAAGAAGATCAAGTCCCCACCCCAATGCTGGTACGAATATATCATTAAAGGAGAGTCACAATTAAGGGAGAGCTACTGATGAATCTGAGTTAACACTATAAATTTGTCAATTATGAACAAAAAAAGGGAGAATGAAACATTAAGAGGGAGTTTCAAAGATTAAATATGTGATTCAAGAAGCTGAAGATATAATAAGGTTATTCTTCAATTGAATGATCAGCTGAATATACTATATATATTTGTTTTTGAAATTTCAGTTTACTTAATGTGTACAATAAATGTATTTTGAATTTATTTTTGGGTAGATTGATTGTATAGGAAGTTTTGTCTATGAATTGCTAAACAGAGAGATTGTTCGAACTTTTGTATTGGCAAATTTATGAGTTAGATAAAACTTGGGTCTATTGAGTTGTATTTTACATTTAGAATATTTAGAATGGACTATGGTTGGGCGCCGGATAAGCTGAATTGAAGATAACATAAATTAAAGTGTTTTTCTGAGGACAATATGGATTAAAAAGGTCATATCTCACAAATCGAGTATCAAATATGAACAAGCTACCTACTATTGAACAGCTCATTTTGAGTAGATATCAGTAAAGCCAAAAGTTGTATAAATTATAGCTAAAACGATGAAGTTTTGGCCTCTGGAAGTTTACTGACACACGCAAGAAATTCAAGAGCGCACCTGAGACCATGATTAAACGCCAAAGGTAGTAGCAAGCGCGCTCAAGCGCCCATTGAACCACGCTCAAACGCACGGATGGTAGAAGTGTACCGATCTGTACGAAAACTTTTCCTATTTGTGCCAGAATTGCCTGTTTCACTTGGATTTGGTTTTTAAATTTAAGGCACGAATTATAAGATATCAAAAGACAGCTTTTCTCAACCCTAAGCACAACACAACACATAGAACTCTCTAAATTCTGAATTAGGGATTGCCATTGGAGAGATTATCTAGAACTTCCATGAGATTTTGGGCTGAAGACTTCAAGTTATAGAGTTGATGCTTCTATTTCATTGTAGGATATTTGTAACGTCTACTTTCTTGTAGAAGATTGTTGTCTAAGCATAGAGAATTATTCGTTGTGAAGATCAAGATACTAATAGCAAGGCATCGAGGGACTGCGTGCTGTGGAGATCTATCAAGAACAATTACAACGCCAACTTATTTCAAGGGAGTAGCTGTGGAGTTATGAGTATATCCTAAACTACGGAAGTTAGTGATTGATTTTATCCACTTTGGATTTGTGGTTTTTTCCCGTTTAGGTTTCCACGTTAAATTTGGCCTTGTCTTCTTTGTGTAATTGATTACTCTTATTATTTCGCTGTCTAGTAGTAATCGAATCATAATATAGAATATATTCCAGGCATTCTAAAACTTTCAGATTTGATGCACCAATGAGAGTAGCTAGAAACAAGAAGACTTCATTTAGGTAGCCAATTATGCTTGAGGCATTTAAGATTTCGGCTAGATTGCCTCTTTTTGCCCTTTACATCTGGATTGTACTAGAAGCATTAGAAGGATATTTAGTGTATGGTGCGGTTTACATGGAACCCACAAATGCATTATCATAGACATGAAAAAGGTGGTATAATAGCTCTCATTCCATGATAGACCCCAACCGAAGGCGGACCAAACTGTTCAGGGAAAAAAGGTTTACTTAAATTGCTCCTTCCTCTCAACAAAATCATAAAATTGCTGGGAAGAGGACTAATTTCCTGTACCCTATGTGAAAAAGCAAGGGAACTTTTCCACGGAGAGAGAGAGAGAGAGAGAGAGAGAGAGAGAGAGAGAGAGAAGCAAGGCTAGGGAAAAGTAAAAAATGAAGAGTGTTTTCGAAAAATGTGAAAAAGTAGTACTGAGAACAAACCAAATTGGGAGAACTAGAATATTTACAGGAGTGATCCATGCAGAATGAGATGCCGAAAATGGTAAAAAAACAAGGCTACAAATATATAAGATGATAATAGTTTATATTTATTTAAAACAAACTTGCATTTGTTTACTTCAATAAACTACTCTTTCAGTACATATATTTTGATTGATAGCATCTAAACACATAAATAGATACATTAAAGAAAGGGAATGAAATCAGGAATTTTTTTTTTTACATTGCATAACTCATATTGCTGTGAAATTTGGAAATCAGGATTTTTTTTTTTAACATTGCATAACTTGCTGTGAAATTTGACTAATAGATAAATTGAGTACTAATATTTTGAGCTGTTAGGACTAAGAGGGTCATGGCCCTATGATGGATTAATAGACCTAGCCATAAGAATTCTCTAATTCCAGCACCATTATCACGGGATCCAAGCTATCACATATGTAGGCGAAAGTGCTATTACCTATAATTCTCAACAACACTAGGACAGAATCAAAATTCAAAACTCAAATGATTGATTACAGAGAAACCTTTTTCTTCTAATCTGAAGATAGTCATCATACTAATCACGTTATGGAATAGAATGCCAGCTTATGTTCTGATCTATGGAAGTTGATGAAGCACTATGTAAATAGTAATCATGGCATCTTTGAGGTTAATCAGGATTATAGGTGGAGGGAGTGGGGTGTGGGGGGGCAGAGATTTTAGAAAACCCCCCTCATTTTTATGATCAATATTTTGGATTTATTACATATGGTCCTCCAAGATTCTTATTTTTAGATGGAGGTTCCCCAAAGGAATATATCCCGCTTCCACCCCTAGTTAGGATTAAAGTTGTGGGAGATCACCATGCGGATACACCATATAATCTAGAAAGAGCATTGGTTAGATTGTTTGGTCTTGGTCCATCGTCCAATTGGGAAAAGTTTCACATCCCATAGGGTTTGGCATGGCTTCGTACACCTGTTTGAATCTTTCACCTATTAGCTTGAGTTTTTAGGTTTGTACATGGCATCTTACATAGTACAAAAATGGGTGTTATTCTTATGTAGCCCATGTGGTAAGCTTGCCATGAAATCTGTTGGGCCAGCATGCGGGGGAGAGTGTTAGGTTCCACATCCCACATCGTCTAAGTAATGTGTTTTGTATGGCTTCATATACCTATTTAGACATTCCACCTATTAGCTTAAGCTTTTGATTGGTACATGATATCTTACACTTCCATCTATTTGATACCCCATAAATCATTTGTCTTAATTCCGAACATCATATTAGAGATGTTTGTTATATTGTTAGAGACATCACATATTAGGTTTAGTATGTTCAAATAGGATAAAAACAGATATTAGGAGAATTTTGATTTTTTAGTTTCTCATATCCAATCAACCCAAAAAATTTTAAGTTTACAACATCATGATCATAACCCCTAATTTTATTCTTAGGTCATATCTACGTAAAAGCTAGATATTTAGCCTTACAGCACACCAAGTGGGATTCCATTGGCCTACAAGCTTCCTTCCAACCCGACTAACCCCTATTTGAATACTCCTGAGAGTGGCTCCTCCTCCTTATCTTTTTGCCGCTGGAAGTACTGGGCTTTAAAGACTTAATTGGTTGTGTGGGTCAATCAAGCCCCGCCCTGTTCCCTGCACTCAGTGATAAGCCTTGTTATGGTGCCTTTTTTTCTTATTAAAGTCTGCCATGATCGTGATTTCGCATGATGCAGTCAAGCAGTCATCTCACTAGTGTAACCCACATAGCATCTGAACGTTGGTGACAATTACAAAAGAGCTTAATATATATGGAAAGCTAGTTACATCTTCTTCTTCGGTTATCTGTATAATCATCAACTAAACCTACCAATTTTAGTGGGTAAGCAAGGTTTAGGCTTGCAGATTAAAGTGATGACACCCTAACAACCAAATCGCTCCCGCTCCATTGGATACTAACTTTCGGTAATTAAATAATAACTTAGTGGCTTAAACAGTTCTTATCAAGTAAGTATAGGATCAAGTTGCCAGCAGTATGACACACACTGTCAATATTTTAATCCATGGTTATTAATTGTTAAATACCATCCTCCAATGGCCTAATCAGCCCAGTGGACATTGACACTAGACCAACTTCCGTCTTTTCTAAGGTGATAAGTTAACACTTCCATAATCATTCACTTAAGTATTGAATAATTAATGGTAGTTAAAGACCGCTGCAGGTAAATAACTAGAAGCTTGAAGTGAAAACAAGGTTAAGGACAGATTACACATGCATGAATTGAAAAATACGGTTATGTTGGTCCTTTTTGCAGGACATAGCCGGATTAGTCGGAAGAAAAGGACCTAAAAAATGGGAGAAACTGTCCTTAAAAAATGCTCTCATAGATTATAAGGGTATCAATGGTTTCAGATCTCGGGAAAGAGATCTATTCATGGCTTCTAAAGGTTTTGGGTGGTCATCTAAAATGGATTTTCGCAATCAATATCAACAATAATGTATGCAAATAAACAACTATGCAATGAGGATAATAATCAAATCAACATAGAAGCACACATCACAAAAAGACACTTTCTTTTACGTGGAAAACCATAATTTGGCAAAAACCACGAGTCTGACATGGACAAATAATCAAACACTATATATTATTACGCAATTACAAGCTACTTACAGATAACTTCTATAATGTACTCTTCCTATAAAAAAATTCACTCTACAATGATGGCATGCCGCTGCCTGCTATAATTCCACTCAACTAAATACTCTTTAGTTGTTGTGCTTGACTTCTTAAATCTTTTACGCTTAGAAGACGATCTTCTATAAGATATGTAAAAGACAAAAACTCTAGAACTTCAACTTTAGCACAGTTCTTTTCAATGGATGCTCTATAAAAGATGATCTCCAATAAATAATTTCTACTTAACCCAATGAAATATCTATTTTAGGGTTGAGAGAGAACCTTTTTTTTATAGCCCCAATTTTGTACCTCATAATGGTAATCCAATTAGAATATGAATTGACACAAAATAGGAAAGTCCTACTTAAAATAGAAATAAAAATTCGTATAATTGAGTTTCATAATTTCGGACAATACAATTTCTACAAACTTTTTGAGGCTATAACTTTGTCGTTTTAACTCTGATTGACGTAATCTTAGAACTTACAGATATCCACTAGAAACGTGATTTTCAACGGTAGGTTGCTTACTCATATACAATATTCAATTTATGAGATATAACCTTTTTAATTAAAATACCTTCATTTTAGCTCTTTTGGGACTCTTTAACTTCTTCAAACTCCTAATATAAAATAAATAGAAATACAATTTTAACTAGAACTAAAGTTTTTTTTAATTCATGAATTTAGCCAACATACTAATATCCTTATCCCTCCCACCTTCATTCTCATAGGAGAAAAATATTACTAGAGAAAGAAACAGTAATAATATTATCAAGGGCCTATTTTTGTTCCATGTAGTTCTATATTCCTAGGGATTACAAGACTTCGTATTTCTAGAATTGGTTAAAATTGAAGAATAAAAGAAGAATACAAAAAAATGACGATCAAATAATATTTTTTAATAGAAATTAAATCATGAGAAGATGTAAAATAAATACTCAGTCATCCCCTTAGTAATTCAAATCCTAGAAAACTTAAGGTCTCATCTTCTTCGGTCTTTTTTGCCCCTCACCTCTTTAATAATGAAGCAATAGAGCTTCTTTGACCATAAACTCATATGTATTTGATTCATGTATATTCTGTATATGCAAACAAAGAAGCCCCAAGCTCACATGTAGGAAAATGTGTAGATACATATATGCATCATATACCTGAACTAAGACTTTGTAAATTCCCATTAAACAAGTGCTAGGAAATCTGTAAGCTTGTTAATGTTGCTTAATTAAGTCGGTGCGCATGTGGGCTTGGTAGTTGATCAACAGTCCCTGCTTGGTAGCTGATTAACAGTGTATGCAACATACATTCTACCCGCATGGGTATAGTTTCTTCTCCTTTTCTACATATATATGCAGTATCACCATTATTTCTATTTTTTTTCTCTCTTTTAGAAGTTCTCCATATTTTCCATCCATTGGCTACTTTATATGTATCTCTTTCCAAGTGTTGTTGATTGCATAAACACAAAGTTTTAGAGAGGAGCCATGAGTAGAGGAGGGAGCTATGGAGGAGGGCAAAGCTCTTTGGGCTACCTATTCGAATCTGATGAATCACAAAACCCACCTCCAGCCTCTGGAAAGAAGAACAAGCCACCCTCTGATGACAAAAAGGACACAGAGACATCCCTGGCCATCCCTTCTCCAAAACAAACCGTCTCCAATAACTACCATAGAGCTCAAGGCCAGAACACAGGCAACTTCATAACTGTGAGTAGCCCACATAAGCAAATATATCAGAACATATTGCACCTTATTTACTATGAATTTACCTTAGCTTACTTCTTCTTTTTCCCTTACCTAGGAACGTCCTACCACCAAGGTGAAATCAGTACCTGGAGGAGATTCCTCTCTTGGGTATTTGTTTGGAGAGAAATGAGTAGGATTGGCCTCTTTCAAGAAAATGAAGGTTAGGTTTGGGATTTGAAAATGTTGTGTGGAGTGTATTAGGGTTCTCTAAAATAAGAGTAGCAGGTCCCATGACTATGTGGGTTGTCTGGCTACTTTGTTGGTGATATGATGGTGCTTGCTTTGATGTGAATTTTGTGTGGGTGGAACCTTGATCCTATCTACTTAGGTATATTGTGGTGGATGCGTCTTTCTAGACTGCTTAAAATGGAAAGAACTAGATTTATGGTTTGCTTTTTTTTCCTTTTTCATCAGGCAATGTTTTTATTTAATTACGGATTCCTAAATATAGGCTTCCATTGGTAATCAAATTTAGGTTTGTGTGGACAAAATGTGACATCTAGATGCAGGATTCTTATCTTCATAAGATGTGTAGGCCAGAGTTCTCTCTCTCTCTCTCTCTCTCTCTCTCTCTCTCTCTCTCTCTCTCTCTCTCTCTCTCTCTCTCTCTCTCTCTCTCTCTCTCTCTCTCTCTCTCTCTCTCTCACACACACAACACACAATATTTCACCTATGTTATGTGTCTCCAGTTCTCATTCTCTGTTGAGAGCATTTACTTTTTACTCTTATCTAATTCCTTGTTGGAGTGTTAAGGAGCTCCAGAGATCCCCAAACATGAAACAATCTACTGAATATTATGGTATTACATGACGCCTTTCAGCTTAATGAAAATTATTGAATTTTGTTTAGAGAGGACAACATTCAATGGTCCTGACAAGCAAGTGATTTAAACATGCATGGAGATTCAATATACGAATGCTTTATTTAATTTTTGCAACTAATTATATGGGTTCTCATTCCCCCAACTCATTTCAAGGGAGCTCTGAACTTTGTTCCTGTAGAAAAATGTTTTAAGAGGGTCATTTGCCTTTCTCTACTTAAAAAATGAAAATTCAAAATATAATTTAGACTTGAGGTTCTTACAAGCTCATACGTCTCGTGAATCTCCATTTAAATGTAAGAAGGTTATTTGGGATTTATGTTTCTTAGTTAAAAAGTTGAAGTTGTGCCATTTGCTGCAATACAGTGAAGTGTTCAGAGTAGAAATATAGCATGATAAAGATTCCATCTAGACTAGTCTACTTTAAGCTTTTAATCCATCTAGACTAGTCTCCTTTAAGCTTTTAACTTCCACTATTTCCTTGGATTTTCCATTATTTTTACTCCCAAACCCCTAAATTTTCTTTGGGTTCTTTCTCCATGTTTTCATTTTGGAAAAAAAAAAATTTGTAACATTTTCAAGGAAAAAGATCAATAGTTGTGTTTTGTGTTTGCATGTGTATAAAAACCAAAATAACCATGTGATCTTCCATAAAGATCGTCCAATTCAGCATCCTCTTCAAGATATCCTTAAGGCTTGAACTATACTTCACTACCAATCTAAAAATTCCTAACCCCGAATCTCCCTCTTTGAACTTCACTTTATCATGAATGCCTGGCTAATTTGGTCATTGTAATTCTATTACAAAAGTCACTGTTTTTCACTTGTACATTGAAATTTGACCTCCACAAAACTAATAGTTAATATTATCTGGCTTATAGAGACTACAAAAAATGACGCGATTTCCTGAAACTGAATTTGTGTGTTACAATGGATGATTAGCTACTTCATTTTGTTTTTTTTAGGATATTTTAAAAATGAAACCTAAAGACATACATTACCTGTGAAGATAATAGTCTTGAATAGAGTCTAGTGTTTCAAATTAATGCCAACACCCAAAAATAAAAACAGTGTTTCTCATATATGAAGCCGGTTATAAACCGATATTTAGCACCCCTTGGTTATTGTACTGAATATCCCAATCCCATTATTTCAGGATTTCACCGAACTCACCTCCTGTTCACATGCGCGTGTGATCAAGCCATGAATGATAGAGAGAACGCCACCCATCCCTTGATGACTATGTGAGGCTTTTTTCCTCCAAGTGACATTCATCTCCTCAATGACCATTTTCTACATTATGATGACAAAGACTGATTAGTGTAGTTGTCTTTGTAAAGAAGAGTCTATCGTCAAGGTGTGCACTTTGGATCTGTCTATGAAGCACAAGGTTTTTACTTTACCACGAAATCTATTTAAAACAGTGGAGAGACAATGTTGTTTTTATTGGTAACAGTTACTTTTATTGAAAGAGAAGGGGTTACAAAGAGTGAACAATGAAAAGAAGAAAGAGTGAAGGAACACAAATGTACCAGAGAGATAGCATGTTGAGATAATGTCTATGAGGCTAAATCGAAAATTTCTAATTAATACATAGAATTAATTGCTCAAGAAGTTTTCAGTGAAGGCCTAATTGAGATTTAACATGTTGGATTGTCCTACTTTTCTTAAATTCTCTTTTTCCATACACTACAACCATTTATCTAATTCTTGGGAATTCATGAGAAAGAAACTTTTATCCAAGGGGCATAAAGGGGTGAGGAGTGACAGTCTAGGGTAGAGACCTAGAGGGGCTCATCAATGTCCTTACTTGAAAATATATAGGAACTGAATTACTAGAGTGATGACTGAGTATTTATTTCTCATCTTCTTATAGTTCTAGATTTGAGTCTACTTATTAAAAGGAAAAGTTACTTAATACTTGTTTTAGAAAACTCTTATCACTTCTACCTACGTATTCAATTCTTATATATTTTAATGTAAACAAATAAATCTAGTTGTGATTTTGTGAACACATTGCCTGGCTAATCTAAATTTGTTGTAGACAAATTGAATTTCAATTGCCTTTGTTGTTGGGGCTTTGTGCCCAAACCTCATGCGCAATGGCACCCATATTTTGATTAGATGAATTATTGCAAGTGTGGATAAGAAATCTTGTTGGGCATATATTTGGACTTAAGTGAACATATGTGAGCATGGAGAAAGTTAAGCTTTAGTTCTCCATTATCTTCTCTTCTCTTGATCATAAAAGAATAAGAGGGTCGTAAATAGCGTTGAGGAAGTCTTAGAAGAATGACGTAAGTTCTTGTTTATGAGAAATAAACCTAGAGATTTCATTTTCTTATCTTGATTGGACTGAAAAGGGGGGTTTCCATGCACATGAGAAGGTTATCATGAAGTTAGTGCCTTTTGAGCTTGAGAAGAATATTAAATTAGACCATTTATATCAAAACCTCAAGATATTAGCCCACTCCTTAAAACTCCCTTCAGGTGGAATCCCGTCAGTGTATTTTTGGCAACACACATTGCTTTAGCGCTGAGTCATTTCTTCTGGGACTTACATTCGTAATCAGTTGTCTTTGTTATTACATTAAATTACTCCAACTAACCATTCATACCAAAATGTCAAGGTGTTAGTAAAGACAACAAAATAATTTTCAATTAAAAAAAGCCCGTGATCTATTTTTGTAGGCAGTCCCATAGGTTGCCTCTACTCTTAGAGGACATTAAAATAATTGCGTGACTCTTTTTATTTCTTGTTATTTTCTTCTTTAGATTATTATGGCTGTGGCTTTGTTGATTGACTTGTGCATTTAGCCCTACATGGAGGAAAGGAGTTCCACATCTTGCATAACGTTTACTTGGTTTTGAATAAAAAGATACTCTAGTAAAATGATGAGAAAAGTTAGTTTAGAGTGGTCTCTTGGATTCTCATTCAGAGCCTCTTAACACATCGTCATCATCACAAACATACTTGGTGCCAATGTGCTTAATTCTACCAATAGAGGCCAAAATTTTCACACGAGGGTCACCTTCCTGCTATAGGACTATTATCTCAGAACTGGGTGAGCCCCTCAAGAAGCACATACTTCTTTCCTGTTTACCCTTTGAAAGAGGTCTTGGGATCTTTTAAAGGTTGACAAATGAACTCTTTTTCAAACATGAGGGGCTTTATTTATTCCTTTTCTTCTCCATCATATTTTTTTTATTAGAGGCAAAGCCATGTCTTCGACTATGGTTGCCTAATTGACACCAACTTCCTTGACAATTTCTCATATGCTTCATGATCCAAGGATTAAACCTTTTTTTCATAGCTACTATAATAAAATCACGTAAGGTTGACCCAAGTCTACAATCTTTAAATTGGTTGGATAAGGCTGATGCCATATAACTAATTACTAAATCTCCTCCACTAATCAATCCTTACAAAACCTTGAGATGCTATAGTAAAGACAGTGAAAATAGTTTCGTGGCCCATATGTAAAACCCGATCACATATATTTTACCCCCAAGTCTTTCCTCATGGACTCGAATTCATGGCCAGTTGGCTCTAATATTATATTGAATTTCATTTATTCCTACTAAAAACTCCTCTAGATATTAATAGATATAGCAAAAATACTTTTCAATAGAATCTATGTACTCTTGTGCAAGTTTGGTTGAAAAGTTTTATTTTTCTCCTTCAACAGTTGATAGAATCAAGTGGCAAGAGTGGAACTACATTCTAAAAAACTTGCCAAACACATGTCAATTTGACTATATTATTGCGGTTGTATGCTTTAGAATTCTTAGTATTATACCTAGGTTGACTCAAATGACCTCAACTTCTCATACAACTCAAATCTCCCACAATACTTACGTTATATTACTATTGTGTCTAGACCACATTGCCAATTGAGTTTGCTACTTTCCAACAACTATATCATAGAGGACAATAAGGGATTGCTCGGTTGGTTGGAGACCCCACATGTTACCCAAATGCATAGAGTTCAATCTCTATATATATTACTTTCTTTGTTGGGAAAAGCGGCACAATGAAAATCCCCACGATCATTTGATCAACCACAAGGAATACAAACAATCACAGATCAAGCAATCGCATACATAAATATAGCAATTTTACGTGGTTCGGCAACCTTGCCTATGTCCACGGAGGAGAGAACTTATCTATCATGATCCCACCTCAATCCCTTCAAAATCTAGGATTACAGTACATTAATATATATAGTTTCTATTTTTTTGACCAATAAGAAAACCCATACACAATTACTAAAATAGCCCTAACCCTAAACCTCACGTTTGGCTAAACCATATGACCGATCTGGCTAAACCGGAATAAAAGACAAAATCCAACACTTTTCACTTGTATGAGGTTCATATTCCCACTTGCGGGCTCTCCTTCCCACCGTACGGATTTTCTTTCCCACTTGTTTTGACTTTCTTGGGTCCTAACCTCCTAACCACTGGCTGGGTAAAAATAAACTGTATCACAGAGAATTAGGGGTCAGATTTTGCTTTCAACTAAACCTACCGACAAACAACATGTCCCTATTCGGAGAAAACTGATTTAATTAAGCTCTACTTCACCTCTCCCCATATGTGAGACTAATCCATTCAATGTATCTTCATGTTTGTGTAAATGGTGAGAGAGAGAGAGAGAGAAGCAATTTTTTTTTCTTTTTTCCCTGATGTTTCTTCGACATTCCTTAGCAATGACTGATCGTTGTTGTATTTCATAGCATATGGGTTTCATTATTTGTTGTTGTAGTGACATAGATGGACTCTGATCATAGAAACGGATTTTTAAAAAAAGGACCATCTAGAAGAGAGAAAAGGTGGGAAAAGAGAGGAGGGAGAAGAATGGAGAATAAAGAAAGATTTGAAGATTGCGTGGAAATTGGGATTTTGGAAACTCTTTGAATTTAGGATCTTCAGGGTTTGGCATATTTGGATAGAAAGAAATGAGCATTTGAGAAATGAATCTTGAAGTAGGTGCTAGCTAGATTGGTGATTAGGTATCAGTTCATTTGGTTTTACAGAAGATTAGAGGTAGAAATGAGAATTATGTTACTAATGAATGGCTTTGAAGCAGGCTTTGACTGCATATGTGTCCTAGAGGTTATGAAGCTAAGGTAGGATTTGTGATAGGCAGGGAATGTTGAAAATGCATCATCTTTTGTAGGATTTTGGATGTGTGAATATATGCATACAGTTTTCTTCTACTTAAGAAGTTTTTCTAACCGCCTAAGTAGGTAACAATTTTTTATAAACTAAAACAATAATGATGCAATGAATAAACAATCAAACAAGTGAAATATGGCAAGCTTTGGATAGTTTGACAATGTGCCAAAGTCCATGATGTAAGAAGAGCAAAGTTTCACTAAATTTATGAGAATTGGAATTACAATTTATAAGGGTTTTCCTCCCCCATTATAATATGTGAAGCGAATTGGATTTGATTGTAAATTTTTAATTGATTTTGACTGTTTAATTTATTTTGACTCTCCATATCTTATGGTTGAGTCACATCAGCTTTTTCATGCGAAATCAACTTCTTTAATCTTTTCATTCAACGCCCCTCCCTCTCCTAAAAATGAAACAGCTCTTTCCTTTGTCAAATCAGTTTTCTTGTTACATTGGGCTCTCTAATTTCATCTTTAATTCATTTTAATCCTCCTTAATCTCTTCTCTCAACTCCTATCCCAAGAACCAAACGGCTCTTCTCTTTACATCACCTATCCCCTTTCCATTGACAAAATTCTATTTGGGAAGGCCTTCATGAGAAGAAATCAGAAGTGGCGTGATTCACTTAAATCAAAATGGTGTTGCACCCATATAAACAAGAGAGACATTGTTATCTAGCATTGTATCTAGCAAAAGAAGCAATTTACACATTTGGTCCTATCACTAAAGTAGCATTTGGTTCACTTGAATAGTGCTGGAATGAAATGACCATTTCATTGAAATGCTCATTCTTGTGTTTGATTAGCCCAAAATAGACGGAATACTCATTCCAAAAGGAATCAACATTCCCCTATATGAAGGAATTGTCATTCCAACAAGGGGTAATTGACCATTCCATTCCATACTCATTTTTTATTGAAATAAAAATGCCCCCACCGACTACCACCACCACCCACCCACCATCACCCAACACCATTACCGCCGCCACCGCCGCCGCCGTCCCCACCCGCTAGCACCACCGCCGCCACCAACAAAAAATGAAGAGGAAAATAGGGATATTTTGATAAAAATACTAAATTTTTTTATTTCATTCATGCTTTGATTCAAATATATCAAATATAAGGATAGGAATGGAAATTCCATTCCACCCATCATTTCAAAGATAAATCCAAACATTAGAATGGAATGATCATTCATATCTCATTCAATTCCAAACTCATTCCAACCTCCATTCCATTTCAGCCCAAAATCATTTATGCAAACCAAATACTACCTAAAGTTCTTTTTCTTCCTTAGATCTCGCTTTTCACCTCGATAATAATTGCATACATGGGTTTTGGTTTTTTATTTTATCTATAATAGAATAGGGAGAAGGAAATTGGAAATGATCATTTCAAAGAAGTTGTTTTTATCCTCAAATAGTGATTTTCTTCTCCATCTTCCTATCTATAGTTATTTAGAAAGCCACCAAGAAAAGTGAAAACCCATTTCAGTAATTAAATCTTAATCCTCAAAAATCGTATTATTTTTTTCTAAAATCTTTCCGTACACAATATACAAAAAGAATAAAAGGGAAGTAATTAAGAGAAGGCCAGAAAAGAGTGGAATGATTTGTTCCAGTCACTCAACCTAAATGTTCCAATATGTATTTATGCAACCCGTCAGGAAAAATTTATAACACAACACCAGACCCCTATTACCCTCTACAACTTCCTTTCCTCTCTGTCCTCTTGATTTCTTTCTGGAGGCTGGGGACAATGGCATTTTCTCTTTCACCAATTTGATGAATCCATGTTCAAATGTAAGATGGAACTCAAGATCATGCACTTCCTCAAGACCATTAATTACTGGGGATTTAACAAGTGCAATAGTTGTGGACATCTCTCAGGCAATATCATCGATGACGCCCCACTATTGCTTAACAGTCTTGGGGCATCTCTACATGGGCCCCACCCAGTTGAGCACAAGGGCCCGGGGTATACATTCAAGTTTGTCACATGGGTTTTGTTTTTATGACGTTGAAGTTTTCCAAACTGGGTATTTCATTTTTTAGGATTTGGTTAACTACAGAAGAAGATATTCGGTTTTCCTTTCGTTTGCATTTTTTATTATTCTTTTTTTTTTCTTATAATAGATGTAGTTATTTGTGTTGTCTTCTTCAAAATGATTTTATGTTTTGTTCATATAAGGATGAGGATAAATTGTATAATGAATGATTTTATGTTGTTTGCATGGGGTTAGTGGGGCTTCTTTATTTTTTTATGCAATTTTAAATTTTTTCTGATATACCTCAAGAAAAATTTGTCGTTTTTAGTCTTAAATCTTGTGTCACTGGCACAATTACCATCCTTTTTGTGTCTAATTTTCTTTCACAGTCTACTTCATTTTGTTTAACTACATGGGACGTTCTCCAGAAGCTGAAAAAATTGTATTTTTTCATGTTTTTCATGAAAAATATTCATAAATCATGTTTTTTCATACTAAACATTTACAAAAAAGAGATTGATGCAAACACATTAAAAATCATGTTTGATAGGATAAAGAAGAAAAAGAATTAAAGAAGATGGTAACTAATGAGAATGGAAGAAGGAGAATGCCACCTAGGAAAATTGAAGAAGATGGTTACCAAAAAAAATGGAAGAATATGATCATTTGTACAGATCGGAACAAATGGAGGATGAAAAAAGGGAAGAAGAAGATGAGAATGTGTATATGAAAAAAAAAATAGGAATTTAAGTTTCATGGCACAAAAGCCTTTTTTGTCCTTTTATAAATGGGCAAGATTGTAATATACAAACTTTAAAATTCATGTCTATTCTAAGTTAAAATTGGTGTTAAATAACAATTCCCCATTTATATAGACGAATCCACACATTTGAGATTCTAAAATATAAAAATTAAATTTCAACATTCCCTGTAGTGGTGATGTTTGACGGTTGCAATTGAGAGGGAGGGGACGATCTTCCCTGTACAAACGATCACAAAGCAAACTTAAAAGAAACCATTGATCTTGTGAGTTGGAGCATTTGATTTGATGTGTGTGTCAGTGGTCATCCATTGCGCATGTGTGCACTGGACTGAAGCCTCCATACGCCCTTCATTGTGAGGCTCAATTGGGGTCCACATGGGGTGGGGGCTGGGGGATTGAAAGATTTGTTTGTAGCCTACTCATGTATAAAAATAGATCTCACTTAATCATTTTAATCCCTTGGTCAATGGCCCATAATTTATCATCCTTAAAAACACAGTCAATTCGACAGTCAAATCCATTCGGATGAGTCCAATCCCAAGAGTCTAGCGTACTTTAGGAGGTCGTGTGTGTGGTCCATTCAGATGGTGGACCATTTGGTGGACAACACTATGATGTGTAGGATGTGCACAAAAAAAAAAAAAAAAGAAAGAAAAAGAAAAAAAAAGTGTGCATCAAATAGTTTTTTTTATACATACATACATACATAAATTGATCCTATGAAGATGGTATAGTCTTACCGTGCAGACCACCGAGTGGAGCCCAGCTTGGAACCCTACTGATCATGGGACAAAGAGGGGTAGAAAAATCCAAGTGGGGCTAACCTAAATCAATCTAATACCTCTAGTCACTTCATTTGTGATCTACAAATTTAATAACTTTATATTAAATAACAGAAATTGACTTTGAATCCATTTGCCTAGGCTATTCGAAACCATGTAAATTCATGGAATTTGATGACTACAGCGGGGTTGTGTATGTGTGGTCCATTTGGATAGATATTAAGGTAGGCTCCACTATAGATAAATAGTATAGATGGATGGATCTAAGAGAGAGATTTGTATATACAAACAACTGTACAGTTGAGTAGACTTGAAAGTAAATAATTGATATTTTTAGTCTGCAAACATTATGTGGATTGAATAGTCATAATCTTATGTAGGGGAGAGGGAGAGATTTCTTTTACATAACAAAAAATCCTGGTCACTTGAGAACGTGACTTATACGAAAAATGTAAGCTTGTACTTGTGCAGAATATAATGTGTGGACGGAATGATTAGAAAGGATAAGTTCCTTTTTCACGTCACGCGTAGAAACAATCCTAATCACCTGCGAAACTTGAAAGTAAACTAAACTGTTCCAATAATGTATTTTATTGAATGATTAATCTCAGAGATTGAGAGGGAGAGATTTTCCTTTCAAAATTTAATGGGAATTTGCCTATTCAGAATATAAAAGACTTAATTTTTTTTAAAATGGTGTTGACCAATACTTTATACCAAACGTGGGTATTTCACATCTGTCATTAATTTTTTTTCAAGTATACCCTTTTGTGCGACATCGCACAGTGGACAATATCGCACAGACTGAAACACAAACGTGAGTTGCAGAGCAGAAGAGACGAAGAACCTTTAATTTTGGATTCGAATTGGTTCTCTATTTATAAATCTTACGGCTTAATTATGTATAGGTCACGGCTTAGCCGTAGGGCATAAGTTATGCTTAAATTCACCAGCATTTATGGTTCAGCTGTATGCTGGTTTACGGATTAACGGTATGAAGCCTACGATTAGGCACTACGATTTAGCCATAGTACAATTAATGGCTTAGTTGTGCGTCAGCCATAAAGAAAATACGAATAATTTATCTATCAGTCTATGCAATTTGCCCACGGTGCGATATCGCACAAAACGATATACATGGAAATAAATTAATGACAAATATGAAATACCCATATTTAATATAAAGTTTTGGTGAACACCATTTTGAAAAAATTAAATTTTTTTATATCCTGAATGGACATATTTCCTAATTTAATTGCTCTAATAGCAATAATTAGTCACATACCTGACGCAAAAACTTCTGTCTCCAAGTGGGCGAGGATGCTCCCCACATCAACGACATATCATCCAATGACAAACGGGTGGCACACAGATATCTGGTTCTATCTAGTGTCTTGTGTGCCACTGCCAGGCTGCCACTAACATCCCTTGGGCTGTACAGATGTCCCTACCATACCCAACACCTTGAAACGTCTTAATTATGTCTTCTGGCTGATCCAAATAAAGGAAATACAGGCAATGAGCCTCAGTAAATCTACATTGAACCAGCCAGCTAAACACATGACGGGCTCCATGAGTAAGGCGGCCTTTGTACGGCCCCTTTGGCAGCGGAAAAGAGGGTGACACCGGATTGGATTTTAGTGCACCGACCAATTGAGGAGGGAAATCCAGATTTTTTTTTTTCACGCTAGAGGAAAATCAAAACTCCGATATAATACGACCAGAAAGTGGTGCCACAGAAGACGAAAACACAAATTTCTTCGTTCACAGCATTACACACAGGCACCCTAAATTTGATAATCTGCCATGAATACCAAGTTCATCCACATTCCAGACTATGAAAAGCAAGAAGTTGCCATGTACTCTTGTTTTTTTTTTTTTTTTACTCTATTAAGACTCACACGGTATTTGTTAGGCCCAGATCCTTTTTTTTTTTTTTTTTGGGTCGAGTCAATTTGTTGGACTCAAGTTGAGTTGATAGGGTTAGATGTATGCTTGATAGGCCATTTCAGAGATTTTCGATCTTTGCATGCATGGTAATTTTGTGTAAAGATCATTGGAGATGAGTTGGTTAGACATTCTTGGACCTTGGACCCAAGTTATTTGACATTTTGAGCCAAAAGCCATTTTCTACAATTTTGTAAAACTCGCTCAAAAGCAAGAAGCCCTTCCTTGTAATTTAGAAAACCTTTCCAAAGCTAACCCTAAAGGCATCCAATCGTATTTTCTTCGTACACATAGTTCTTCCATTCCTCTTCCTTTCTTTTACAACTAGCCCTAGCCATATTTAGAGAACCAGCCTCTGAAGAAGATAGGAGGCTCCTCTACATCATTATCTTCTTCCTTTATTTCTGTCTATTTGATAATTTTTGCAACTTCGGTGAGTGTCAATCTCTTAGATTATATGTAGTATCTTTCAGATTGATCAGGGTGTGTTCAATAACTTAGGGAAATCTATGTATTTTTCTTAGATCTTTAGGATTTTGATCTAGGAACCGAACCCGAATAAGGGTTTATGTGCGATTGGATCTAGCTATAGCAAATCTAAGTTGGTACAAGCTTCGAGGCAAGTGAATAACTTCAAATCAATGTTAATTAATTTAGTACATTGTTTGATTAGTTGATTTCTGATCGAAATGGTGTGGTTGATTCCTTTAGTTGAAATCTAAAGCTATGATTGTGTATGGTTGAGGTTTCAAGAGAAAACCAATGAGGGGTGAAATAGTTCTCACCTACAGCTAAGCCGTAAGTTAGCCTACGGCTAGACTACGGCTTACATTTTTCAGTGAGCCGTTTTCGGGTATTTGTATTACAATGACCCTTACGGTGACTTATGGCTTAGCCATGAAACCGGCTAGCTTAGCGGTAAGGGAAATATGGCTAAGCTGTAGATGGTCACAACTAAGCCGTGACAGCTAGAGACTTTAACAAAATTAACAGTAGAATAGGTTAGGTTTGGTGATCACATCTGAAGAATCTAGCCACGTGGATTCCACTGTATAGGATCACTTAAATTAACATCATGCCCAACGGTTAATTAATAAATAGATCAGTATGTGATTTGGACCTAAAAATATGATCAGGGTTAGTTAATGTACACACGAAATTGAATTAGACTTGGGGATGGAAATGTGAGTTACAGGATGCACTATATGATAGACACCGAAAGTGGATCATTAGCATCGTGCATGGGTGGCTCGACCATTGGGCAAAAAAAGCCTTTGCTTTAGGCCCCGAAAATAAATAAATAAATAAGGCAAAAAAAAAAAAAAGCAATTCCTTTCTCTCTCTTTTTTCAATCGCAAAAAATAAAGCCTCATAAAAATAATTGAAGCAACTTAAATCTTTTTAAATTCCAAAAAAAGCAATTGTCATCATTTTATTTCTTGTAAAGAATAAGGCCTTATCAAAGTAATTAAAGCAACTGCTATCTTTTTACATTCCAGAAAAAAAAACTATTATCTTTTCATATTTCAAAAAAAAAATTTTAAGCTCATTTTTTCCATTGAGAAAATGTTGTCATTAAAGAAAAACAGAAAACCCTAAAATCACAAAAGCAAGAAATCATTTTTTGTTCTGAAAAATTCATAGAAGATAACTTCAAATATAATTTTTTTCTTTTTATATTGAAGAAGTTGCATCAAATTTAAATAAAAACGTATTTATAAATCACAAAATTAGATCCTATTGTTCAATGCTTTTAAATTTATTTTTAATTCCAAGCCAATATTATATGTTAATTATAGTTAGTGTTTGTTTTATTTGTAAATATTATTAGTTATAATTTATAAATATTAAATACGTCTACTAGAAAATATTGATAATACATATAATTGTTTCTTATACATAAAGAAGTTTTTTAAAATTAAAATTGATAAAATCCTAAGATCAACAAAGTCACATGAAAGATTAAGTGGATTTAGCCATACTATCAATTGAAAAAGATGTGTTAGAAAAACTTGAATATAAAGACTTAATTAGCAATATTGGATTACAAAAAAAGAAAAAATAATCAATTTTAAATAAAATATTTAGAATAATATTAAAAATATAAAAAATGCCTCATTTAGAATTATCGCTTTAGGCCTCAACATGTTTTGAGCCGGCCTTGGCATCGTGGGCTTATATTGTTATTTCAAAGAAAAGTTTGATTAAATGTGTATATTTAACGAACTATAACAATTAGGTAGTACAGAGCTTACCCTCAGTAAAATGGAAATTACCACATAAATATAATATACTTTTAAGTTATGTAACCTAAACTCATTAATTATTAATTGTGGGTATTATGTGTTGGGGAGGTATCATGGCATGATTCAAAAAGCATTTGTATACAATATGTATATATATATACATATATCTAACCGACTACAGTTAGAGGTGGTCGTACCCCATTGGGTCGGCGTATACTGTGGAATATAGTATGCAGTTGTGCAATTTATTATATCTGATGGGAATACCCATTTTTGTATATTCATGCAATTTGGCTTGCATTCGGTATATTTTGAGTAGGATGTAAAATATAATTTACTATATGATTTAATTCATTTGTTTAATATCATTACTTACAGTTTACCTCTTGCCAAATTATGTCAATCCGACCTCCTACTTTTGGTGTCTAAGTCCTGTTGTCGGTGTCAAATCGAAGGGTTAGGAAATGTAAGAGATTTCGCCAGATGGCAGAGTTATTGAGTAGAGAGCCGATGACATCGTCTGAGGTGTCTTAATAATGATGTTTAGATTCAAAACAGTAAACTCCTGTTATAAGGCTATGTTTGGGGCCATTAGTGTAGTTGTTTAATTTATTTACCTTGAGGCTATAACTTTAATTGTTATACTTCGAAGTTCTTCACCATTTATTAATTGTTATTGAGATTGGTTTATATGATTTGTATGAGATATTCATTAGTGTAGATTATGGATTTTAGTTCCGCTTGTGATTATGGTTGCTTGATCAACAAGTATAGCCTCACAAAGGACTTTGATCCACCTGGAATTAGGGCCCGTGTTTTTTTGTTATTCAGGAAAATTTTAAATTGACTTTAATTTTCACACACTTAAGACCAAGTTTGGATCCGGCTCAATTTTGGGGGCATGACACTACTCAACTCCCTAACCATCAATGCTATGGGTGGGTATCAACACTGGGCCTTTTTATGGAAATGAAGACGTCCCACCATTATGCTAACAGTGAATTGCTAGATGTAGCCATGCACTAACCTTTGAAAAATAAATAAATAAATAAAGAGTTTTGGCTTGAGTTCAAACAACAAACTTGATTGTTTAGGGTGTGGGGTTTAGAGTTATTTTCATCCGTTTTCTAGTTAGAGAATTTAAACAGTGAGAACAGACATGGGATGATGGTTTGAGGTAGTTTAATGGTCTATTATTATTTATTAAAGCGATGGATTTGACCACCCCATTTTCAATTAGAATCGTTCCAATTTTAATTTTAAGCAGATTTTATCAGAAAAATTCTCTCAGAATCTCTCTCTATCAAAAAGAAGCCCAAAAACATAATTCAGGTGCTTGTTTATTCAAGTTATTAAAACATGAGATTTTCTTTTTCTTCTTCCTCCTCTTCCCTTCTTCTTTGCTCATTTTCTCTTTAACTGAGTGGATCATTGTTAATAATTCAATCGCCTTTAATATGTTGGATAATGCAATGATGATTTTCGAAAACGGTATTTCAAAAAGCATATCACCTGAAGAAAACCAGGTATACCATTAGGATTCCACCACCTATGCTTATGAATTGTACCATGGGTGGAATTGTGTTTATTGTTGTATCTGGCTGGCTCTGATGCCAATTGTTGTATATATCTGATACCAACAATATCAACTTGTCTCTGTTACTAGTTGTTGTGGCTCTGATGGCACCTATTACATTGAGTTTAGGGCAACCACATCAATCTATCCTTACACATAGAGAAGAAGAAAAGCATGCACCCATGCCACACAGAGTTTTACGTGGTTTAACAAGATTGCCTGCGTCCTCAGATTATGAGTATTTACTTGATTTCACTACGAAGAAATTGGGTAGTTCGTTAAAAAGATTCTCAACATTCTAACACCTAGCCTATTCACTCTTTATAGGTCTTAATTTTGCTCTTACAGCCTCCTACCATATATAATGGGTCATACGCTATGTACCAGGAAAGAGAGTTCTCACCTCTCTCCACATCACAATGGTCATATGTGATTAGTTACCACGAGAAAGTGAGCTCTCACCTCCCTTATACATAGTTTAGGGTTAGATTATATGAATATATAATCTCGTCTTTCTTAACCCTCCAAAAAATCCCCGATATAATGACCAAAATCCTCGTTACCCTAAAGCTGGTCATTAGATAGACCAATAAACCAATCTGGCTAAATTGGAATAGAAGGTATAAACCCAACATTTATGTGGTGCCCCTGTGGCATTACAACATTTCGAGGTTAGGCGGTGATGGGGATAGACTATTAAGGGGATTTTGGACAATGACGAAGTTACCGGATAGAATTTTATGTTGTGCAGTGATGACGTTAGTGTAATTCCATCTTGGGCGGTGATGAAAATTTGTTGACTGCCCTAGAACCAATTAACATAGCATAAAACAAACCAAGCCAATTTTCCATATCAGTTGCAAATGAAAATCCAAAAAAATAAATAAATGAAACATATTTGATTTGCAGAATTCCTAAATCTATCATATTTTTATCTAAACAAATCCAATAGATGAAATTAGTAAAAAGAAGAAAAAAGACCCAGCTTTAATCACTAAGTTACATAGTGGGATGTTTTGAGGAAAAATAAAAAGAACCGAACTCCATGAGACATCGTTTCTTCTTCAACTCAGAGATATGTGATGTTTCTATGGGTAAGACAACATGAATGAGTGTGACTCTAGACTTTGAAATGGAGCCATGAGAATTCGAGAGATGTTATGTTTTGAAGAAGAGAATGAGTAGGGGGAGAGAGAGAGAGAGCCCTGTGCGGCTATGCCCTAAGTTGTAGTGAAAAACGACCTTTACCAATTAAAGAAGAGAAAAACGCAGGGTGCTCATAGACTTGTGTGAGTGGAGATATTGCTGTTCAACTTAATTCTAAAAATTTAAACAAAAAATGACTCATAAGACCATAATGGTAAAATTTGTCTTTAGAGTCCTCTTTGGTTTAGAGTATTCCTAAGAGAATTTTTTTGGTAAAATCCTCAAATATTCTAATTAAAATTTTGACCTCTTAATTTTCAATCAATTTTGGCGACCATTGGAGCATTGTGTCGACCAAAGATTACAACCAATCAAATTTCATACGAGTTAAGCGTAACGTATACCCATCCCGGTAAAAAGTTAAAATGTACACCTTGTAAATTTTGTGTACTCACAATCTCTCACTTCCTAAAATTGATTAAAATTTGCACGGAACAAAAGTTTTGTATAAGAATTCATTAGAAAAACATAAAAATAGGTGTGGATGACCTTAGAATCACAAGAAATGAAAGATCCAACTCACGTCATTGTTGCTATAGAAAAGTATAAATATACATATTTATAATATACATATAATTTCAAACCGTGTATTTCTTTAAGTTCATATGAATTTACAGAAATAAAAGCACATCTTGCTAGTATTTAATCTGTTTAATTAAAGAGACACATAATATAACCTGGTAAAGGGAAATTCTATTGTTGTTAACTGGAATAAGAAAGTAAAGATTCCTGGAGGATCTGCGTTTCATGTTTAAGGTGCGCTTGTAGCTTATGAGGTTGTGTAGTTGAGCAACAATTTTGCAGGCCTCTGATTAGATTTTACCCAGATTAGACTCAGAGTGGGCCCCACAGAATGCTCGCACAGGAGCACGACCCTTTAACTAATTATGTAGAATAAATTTGTCATTTGAATTTGAGGCTAAGTTTGGTAATTGATGCTTAAACCCAGCCAAATTTATTTCTCATATTGTATTAATAGGAGTTTGACATAAAGCTCAGCACCTAAATCAACTCCAAGGCCACAAATAGAAGAGCGTGAACATCCTTGTCTGAGCCCATATTGGATTAAGATCAAGAAAGCTTTATGAATGCCATGACTCGAGAGGCATAACCATCTTTACATTCAGATTTCAAAGTTCTCCTCAAGGGGGCACCATGTTAAACGAGATTTCTTGGGAGATATGTAAAAAAGAAAAACAATATCTCCCAAAAAACACAAAACATTTTACCCCTCATGCTGTGAAATTTCTCGAGTTCTCTGTCATCACAATGGATTTAAACTTCATGAAATGGATCCTAAATTGAGGGAATTAGATTTATGTAGTATATGCTCTCCCATTAAATGTAACTCTTAATTTTACAAGAAAAAAAATTTTAAATTTTTTTATGAAAAAAATGAGACTATATTTTTAAAATTATACATATAGGGATAAAAGAGACCAGCAAAAATATGTTTTTTCACTCTAAAAAATCGTGGTAGTTGAAAATCCCCTTATTTTGGAAACATAAATGAAAAGACAAATATTAAAACCACAAAATTCTATTTACGAATCTTATAAACTTTAGAAAGCATTTTTAAAAAAGTTATTCTTAAAAGTAACTTTGTGTTGCAGTGCTTTTACATTCAACTCCCCCTTTTTTTAGATTTCTTTTAATTTGACTCTTACTTTTCACTTCACCCGCAAGTCCAAACAAGCAAAGCTAGAGTGAAGAGGGAAAAAAAAAGGTCCATTGGAGAGATAGAGCATCAAATACGTTTATCAAAAGGCTTTGACTCTTCGGACCCTTTGAAAATTCAAAGTTTAGGAAACCAGCCCACACAATTTCTGATAGATTGATAAATCTGAATTTCCAACCGTCAATCAAGGTCGTTGATCCAAAAGCTTTCATACTAAGCGTAACCAACCAAACATCGGCACAGCAGCCTGCCAGAATTTAACGCGTTGTTTGACTATTAAACTTTGATTGAATTTTCACCCACGAAGAAGGAACCAGAGACGAGCAATCAGAGAAGAAAAAGATGGGACCTTCCAGTCAACGGTCAATTTCTGCTCACGGACTTTGGGTCCCATTCTCTGCTTCTTTCCAAGCTCAATCCCAATAACTGCAGCAGCTGAAGAAAGATATATAGAGAGAGAAAGAGAAGTCCTCTGCTGCTTCTCTCATCTTCTCCACTTGAATTCCAAAAGCGCGAGCGGGTGGTTTTCTAAAGCATGTCATCAGTTCCGAGCTCTGGGTCAGCAGAAGGAGGCCATATAAAGGGTGTTCTCACTCACGGTGGTCGATATCTTCTGTACAGTGTCTATGGGAATCTCTTCGAAGTTCCCACCAAATACGTTCCCCCCATACGCCCTGTTGGGAGAGGGGCTTATGGCATTGTATGGTAAGAAGATTCTCACTGTTACATTACGGATTACACCTCCCTTGTTGTTGTTGTTGTTGTTGGATTTTGGATGGAGATGTTCTTCCCTCTGGGTGCTTTTTTTTTTATGTGTTTAGCTTAGATTTTATGTGGGGTTTTGAGGGATTAGTGAGAAATTTAGGATTTTGCGTGTGTGTAGTGGTACAAGTTGTTGTTGCCCAAATTGGGTTTTAAGGGGTTTGGAGATCGTGTTGAGAAACGTCATGATTCAATGAAATTGGGTTTTATGGTCTTTTATAGCTATTCTAGATTTTGATGGATTTTGGGGGGGTTTTAGAGATTTGTTGCGGAATCATCGTCATCAAACTTATTCTTCATTTTGGGGTTTTGGAAATTCTTCAAGAGCTTACACGTCGGTGGTTCTCTCTCAAAGCATTTAAAATCAGAACATGAGATCATGTCGGTGAATAGTTGCAATTCAAGATATGTTTGTTCTGCTTCTGGGTTGTGTTTATTTCAGAGATATGTGGCCAGTCTTTGGTTGTTTAGATGTTGCTTAGGGTTTTTGGGGTGTTTTAGAGGTCATGTTCTGAAACCATGTTCATTCACTTTTATTGACTATGGGAGCTGATTGTTGTGAAATTGTCACAATTTGAAGCTTTGGTGTAAGTGGAGATTCTTGTTACATGTTTCTCTCTGTGTTATTATTGGTTATGAAACTGTATTTTCTGGGAATTGGTTGTAGATTTGTCTGCGATCTTCGTTTCTTTACTGCATGCTTAAGTCGAAACACCAAGATCAAGACGTTGCAATCTGTAATGAGAATGTGTTGTTACATTTTCTTGCTGAAAGAAATCAAAGCATTATTGTTCCATTGGGCTTTTAATTGAAGGAGTCCGATGTTTCTTTCAATCATATAGTTAAGGGTACTGGTTTTTGTTCTATTCCTTCAGAGTTCAGCCCACCTTTTTACCATATACCTTTTATATTGTACGACCTTCATCTATAATAAAATATACCGCTTATACTGTACAATTTCCATCTCTAATAAAATATTATTAGTCAAGGAAAAATACAGATATCTCTTTCAATCATCTTGCTTGTAACCTGAGGTTAATTTAGAACCGAGATGGCATTTCTGGATTTCTTTACTAGTTATAATCCCTGCCCCATTTGTTCTTTTCCTTTCTTTCAATAAGGCCCTTTAATTATTTTTCATGGATAAAGTTTGCAGATGAAACTTCCACAAAAGTAGTTCTTCCAGTCATTCAACTGTTTCAACCAGCAGTAATTCAAAAAAATTCTTCAACCAAATCCCAATATGCCACTAGAAACTATTTCAAACAGATGCCCAAAGAACTAATGGAACCATGAAAGAATATATTTCAGGGAAAAATAGAGAGAGAGAGAGAGAGAGAGATTTGAGCTGACCTATCCATGTAAAGAGCCCTTTGACATGGTATCATCTCAAATCTAGGGCGTGATCCTTATGGGGGAAAAGCAAAAGGAACCAATATGATAAGGTTGGGAGGGCTTGCGTACAACTGAGAAAATCAATGGGAGAGGCAAGTAACGAATTTCGGGGAATAGAATAGTATAGAGTGACTTCGTTGACATTTTCTGGCTGAAGGAAATCTCAGAAATTCATCACAAATACTCTTAACACCTAAGAAGCACGGACACTTCTAAGAAAGTGACGTATCCGTGTTAGACATGTGTCGGATACTGAAACTCCTCGGACACTCTTGGACACGTGTCCGATACTGTTTAGCCGTGTCCATAATTAAGAATTAAAAATCTTAATTTCGGACACTTGTTCGACACTCTTTTTGCAACGTGTCCCACAATTCTTTGCTCATGTTTATGACTAAAAAATAAATGTCACTGATATCTCTTGGACACTTTGTTAACATGTGGTGATTAAAACTTGTAAACTTGATATATGACAATTTTGTATCATGGAAAAATGTATGATTGTAAATATTAATCATATCACAAGCTAAAGACAAATAAATATTTCACTAAAAAATAGGCCTCAAGATTGGCTTCTTTTTGCTTTTTGTTTTTTTTTTTTTTTTTTAGGGAGGGGAAAGAGATAATCTGCCCTTTTCTTTATATGGATTTTATGAAACTATAGATATTTCATGTTTAATAATTATGAATTATGTTTTAGTATTGTATTGATATTTGATAATTTGATATGTTTATTAGTTGGACTTGAATTTTTTTATTAAATTGATTAAAAAAGTTAAAATGATATTATTTTTAGTAGATAATTATATATATAAATTAATATGTATTATTAACGTATTTCCTGACGTGTCCGTGTCCTACCTTTTTGAGAAATGCCTTGTCGGTGTGTCTGTGTCGTGTTGTATTTGTATCCCGTATCCGTATCTGTGCTTCTTAGCTTAACACCTTCTGCACCAGATTGTACAAGTTTCAATCCTTTGTCACTGGTTGGTGGGCCCCACCAAGACTAGATCGCACAAGCAGTATTACTTTCCATGACTGGAATCCAGCCAGAAATATGCTGCCTCCTTTTCTTTCCATGGGTTAGGGGTAGAAAAGAAATGGTCTCAATAAAATCATCCCAACCTAGATCTTTAGGTATCAAACTTTTAGGGCCTGTTTCTTTGGAAGAATTCAAAGAATTCTTGTCTGGGGAATTCCATAATTCCCAGACATAATGGAATTCCTGGATGCTCCCGTGTACTTGTTGAGCATCCAGGACTTCCAACAAAAGATGAAAGATGTAGAATTCTGGAATTTCCAAAGGCTATGTAAGACCTTTTAAGTAAGTGAAATTCTCAAATGCTTGTGATGAAACGAGGCATTTGCAAATGCCAGGGGACAAGAAGTTACATCATGCCCCAAAAACCCCAACAACCTAAATTTTTGGCAGGAATTTTTGTAGAAGAACAAGCCCTTAACCCTTGATGAACTGCACTTCTTTTCTTTATTATTATTATTATTTATTTATTTATTTATTTATTTATTTTTTTTGTGATTTGCCTCAACGGTGGATATTGATCCTTTTGTGTTAAATTGGGGTGAGTGGCAATGCACCCGAGGAGGTGGGTAGGTGACTAGGTGTCTGTGTGGCTTTGCATCCTTCATAGGTAGGCCTCCATTAAGTTCCTTATGAACGAGTTCCTTCTGAAACTTCAGTGCATTTATCTTAAGTTTACTACATTTTCACAAGAGTAGTCACAACCTTAACATTACAACACCTTAACAATACTTACAAGATGATGCATACCATTGTATATGTGAGCGTTGAATGGAATGGGACATAAACCTGAAAAACACAGAAAGACAAGAAAAAAACTGCAGAGATCTGAAATGAATTGCTTGCTGAGAAGATCCCCTTGCAAGCCTTTTAATATACAGTGATTCCTACAATTATGCTAATTTACAACTGTGCTAGAACACAAATAGAAACTACAGCAGTCAAAATCACCCTATACATGGTAATGTACAGTAGTCTACAGATCATAGGACAGATTTCTTAATCTGTAATTGGCATACCAAACGGGCCGGCCCAATGGGTCATCCAGTTGACCCAGTCTTTTTACAAAACCGAGGAACCATTATGTTGCTCTTGGTGTACCAAGTTTTCATTTTTCATCACAAAAGATATTATTTTTAAATAGTTGAGCCTTAACTCATACATGTGTTTCATGTCATATATGGTACAGATACTGATACCTTGGGGTAATTTGTTGGATCCGAGATTGATAGTCTTTCTTTACCTATATTCTAACCACGTTACTCTTTCGGAGAGGTTGGAAGTTGGAACTCTCTAAAGTTGAATCTTGAATAGTACTGGGAAAGGAATCCTTCCTTGTATCCATATATAACTTTTATACACCCCCAGACAAAAAAGATATTCACAAGTTCTTCGTAGGTTCGTTCTTGTGTTTTTCATGGTACATGAATGAAAAAGTTCCTGTACTTTGTGAAAACAAGTCGCATGATACTTATGCTTCAAAGGTTCACTCTTTGTCCTATCAACAGCATTCAGCTAATTTTTTATGGATACAATCACAGAATCACTTACTGCCACAGCATATTGCATTCAGTCTGTCACTAATGTGACCTTTATTCTTCTTCATACAAGCTTCTAATCTTCTTTCAGTTTTTACATGGCTGAAGGATAAAAAATGCGATCTTCTTTCTTTACAGTGCTGCAGTTAATTCAGAGACACGGGAAGAAGTTGCAATAAAGAAGATTGGCAATGCATTTGACAACAGAATAGATGCGAAAAGGACACTTAGAGAGATTAAGCTACTACGTCACATGGATCATGATAATGTGAGTTTTGTTGACCTATTATCGTAATAGCTTCCCTTCTTCCCAAAACCTCAGTCCCAACACCACAAAAAACAAAGGGTGTTTTCAACTATTATTTTAAGTTCTTAACCTTTTGCCCCTTGGTTTTCTCACATTGTGTGCTGTCGATTTGATTGCTAAATTGCTTGGCAAATCTGGAATTGTGCTTTATTTAGATAAATGTTTAGGGATGTTCTGATAATTATATTCAATTGATGGGAGTATTGTCTGTACTCCAAATTACAATTTGGGGGTGGGGTTATCCCAAAATGATTTGGCATTGAGTTTGGGACAACATGAAACTGCATTAGGTGGGCATTTACTTTTCTGCCCACAGATGATGTTGCGGTTATTAAAGGTACTAATTGAAACAACCCTGCCATCTTCTTTTGTTATTTTCTACCATACATTTCTTAATCTTTTTCCTCTTTTTATGTTGTTTTCATTCGTAAGATTACCCAAAAGATTTGTTGATTGACTGATACTTGAATCTGTCTGTTCATTAATAAATCGCTGTCAAATTCGTGCACATACAATGATACAAATGGGGAAAAAATTGGAACGTTTGTCTTCCTACTTAGTTTGTACATAGCATTCCTTTTTACTCTTTTTTCAGAACCCATACATATACTTAAGTTTCTTAATCATTTTTCCCTATGATTTTGATTTTTATGTTGTTTTTTTATCTGATTCTGATTTGTTAATTTTTCCCTAGAAACTGATTTATCTACTGAAAACATTCAACTTGCAGTCCTATTTATAACAGTTATTAAAATTCTTGTGAATACAAATTGAAAATTATGGAAGTTGTCTTCCTATTTTGTACAGTGTTTCTTGTCATTAGTGTCACATTCACTTATTTTACATTCAAGCTATCATTTTACCTTGTCCTTGGTGCACATGTGGATGTTGGATCATATTATGGTCCTGTGTGGGAAGAGTTTATTCCGTTACAGATGATTCTTTTTGGCAATTTTGTTTGTTTAGTTGCTGGTACTTAGTGGGCCTCACCAGATTATTAAGTGGACCACTAAAATGGGTCCCACCTGTTTGGAATTTCCTGGCTGTGCATCGTATAATTTTTCATTTTTGTTCTTATGTCCTCTCTCGTGCTTGGTTGAGTGAATTAGGGTACATATTTGTTTAAACATTTCTAACTTGGTCTGACTGCTCAATTTTTTATTTTTTATTTTTTGTTTTTTGGGGTCTCTCTCTCTCTCTCTCTCTCTCCACAGGTCATTGCTATAAAAGATATTGTACGCCCTCCACAAAAGGAAAACTTCAATGATGTGTACATTGTTTATGAATTAATGGACACTGACCTTCATCAGATAATACGTTCCAAACAACCATTGACAGATGAGCATTGCCAGGTTTGGGAATTTATTTACTTCTTTTTATGTAGGTACCTTTTAGTTAGCCATGTTAAGAGTTCATATTATGAATCACACAGTATTAACTTATTTTTATAGGAAAATATGAAGTATTTATTTCCTCTTTTTAGAAACAGCTCTAGAAGATTATTTTTATCTAACTAAAGAAAAATGTACAAAACACTATGTTAGGTTACCTACTTCTAGACGGGGCAGACCCAAGTACAAGAGTTTGAGGACTGAAGCCCCCACCCCGACCTGAAAAAGTTCAAAATTCTGAAGAACCCCCCACAAATTCTGAAAATTAATGTTTTTTTTTTAAATTGCCCCATCCTCAATATATATATATTTTTACATAGAGCCCCCAGGGAGAATTCCTAGGTCCGCCTCTACTTCTAGATATGCTTGACTGCCTCTAGGTGAGAAAGTCTGAGAAGCGTGCATGTATTGACTCACCCGCGGACTACTTGTGAGAGGTCCTGTTGGGTAGTAGTTACATAACTGAGTTTACCAAGTGCCAAGCATGTAAGGATCCTCCACATCATCCAGTGTCCAGACTCAATATAGATGCAGGCTAGTGTAAACTAGCTTGACTGGCAAATTACCAGTTGAACAAAGCAATTCAAGAGCATTTTTCTATGTGATAAACATACTCCTCATACAATCTAGGCACTTCAATGCCCAATAAGTAATCTAGACTGTGTAAATCTTTTTGTCAAAAACTTGGCTCAAGTACTTAAACTATTGTGTACTGATTTGATCATCTGCAGTTGAAATTGTCATCGACGGAAACACCCTGTAATATTTCCTTGTTCTTGTCTCTTAACAAACACCAAGTAATTTAAACTATACATTTTTTAAACCATTATCAAGAAGGGCTTCACTTCTCAAACCATGCTTGAGACTGCTTTAATCCATACAAAGACTCCTCTAAAAGAGACGCCTTGTGTTCCTCCTTTTTAAAAACAAAACTAGGATGTGTACTCATATAATCCTCTTCACTAAGGGCTTATATGGCAACTATATCTATTTGAAATAAAGCTGATTGAAATGGAGTTGTCTCTATTACACCTTTCCACAAATTGACTGTTTGGTACGTCTGATTCAATTAGAAAAAGCAAACATGTCATGTTGGTAATGTTATATGGGCAAAGTTGTATTATAGTAAAAGTAGTGCAAGCAAATTTGTCATAAAGTGGAAGTAGTAAAGGCAAACTTGTTATATTGTAAAAGTTATATGGGCAAACTTGTTAAAAAGTAGAAGAAGAAGAAGAAGAATAAAGTGTCTTATTGCTTTAGACATTCACCCCTATTTGAAAACGTCAGGACTTACCATTTGGTTACTTTTTTAAAAAGAAGCAAAAGGTGTTAAAGCTATTTCAGACATTCAATTGAACTTGGCCAAACAGTTGAAAGCATTCAGAACATCACTGCAAACCAGTTTTTAAGTTGAATCGTCACAAAAAGTAGACTTGCTAAATGGCACCTAATATGTGTGGATAGAAAGATTCTTGTCATCCAACAGATGTAGCGATCACTCTGGATTTGTTGCAATTGAGATGACCACTTGGACTTAACTGAGTTTATAAAATTGGAGCTAATGTGTCTAAATAATCTTCTCCATAAATTTAAGTGAAGCCTTTACCCTGTAGCCTTGCCTTATTTTTGATAGCACTACCATATGAATTGCACTTACTGGTGCACACTCATCAACATCCCATGGTTTTCATACAGTATCGAAAATCTGTCACCCCCCGAGTACAATTTTTCTCAAAAGGCATTCATTTCTTCTTCCATTGCCCGTCGCCAACAGTGATGGCTGAAGGCATCTTCAAAATTATTAGGGGCTAGCTCCAATGAAATGACAGCAACCAAGGCTTGATGAGAGGGTGCCAGGTACAAACAAGACTCAAAATTTCAGTTGGATGGGATGTACAAGAACAGTTTCCTTTCCGTATGGCTATAGGTAGCTGCAACTGCACCTTAGCCATGAAACTGTGGTAACAATATGATCAACAAATGAGGGAGAAGTAGGATTGCCTTTCTCTAAATCTCCTTGATCCTCAGTGAAGATAGGGTTATGTAGTGTTCCTCTTGAATAGACCTGCAAGGTGTCATTCGGTTGCTGTGGTTATAAGGTAGTAACACTATCTAGTCCAGACATCAACTTTATAATGTATCAACAGAAACATTACTAAGGTTGTGAACAGCATTTTTAAACTCAGCCAAGTCCAACTCGACTTGGCGGGTCATCGTACTTCTTCTTCCCAACTCTCTCTCTCTCTCTCTCTCTCTCTCTATATATATATATATTATATGGTCTAAAAAAAAGTGTCCCTCACCAAAATAGTAAAGAATGGATGCATAGTAATACTCCCCTATAAATATATATATATAGGGTTATGCTACAAAACTCTCCGGGCGTTTTTCACCAAACAAACGCTCTAACGCCCCTTTTTTACCCTATGAGATTTTAATGCATGTCATCAAATCTCCTTAAAATTAGTGATTCCTTATTTTTTGCTTTGCACTTGTGAGGTGGCTGACTTCTATTGGACATGTCGAAAGGGGCATAAACTTCCCATTTTTAAATGGGGAGTTTTTGAGAATTCCACACACACACACACACACATATAGGGGTGGAACCAGGATTTTACACTGAGGGGGGCCGAACTAGAAGATTTTTTTTTTTTTATGTAGCCATTATATTTTCAAGTGTTCCCTAGAATTTTCAGAAATTGAAATCTCAACGTTGGAGGAGGTTGGCAAATCGGAGGTTGGCAATAATGTATTAACTTCCTATTTTTTGTCATTTTTTCCCTTGAAATATGCATCAATTGGAACGGTCTTTCCCATCAAAAAATTGAATTGAAATCATAACAAGCACATTTTGTTGGGTTTTGTTTTGTATTCTGGTTTACCCGGATCGGTCGTCTGGTTTAGCCAAAACCGAGGTTTAGGGTTAGGGTATTTTAGTCATTATGTATGAGTTTTCTTGTTGGCTAAAAAAGTGAGAACTATATATATTGATGTACTGTAACCCTAGATCCTGAGGGAATTGAGATGGAATCATGATAGATGAGTTCTCTCCTCCGTGGATGTAGGTAAGGTTGTCGAACCACATAAAACTACTGTCTTCGTGTGTGTGATTGCTTGATGGTGTGATTGCATGTGTTCATCATGGTTGATCCATTGATCGTTGGGTAAGTTCCGCTACGCCGTTTTTCCCAACAAGTGGTATCAAAGCGAGGCGGAGATCACTTAGATTTACAATTGACGGATATGATCCTGGTGCTTAATAGAGGCTGGTTGGTTTGCTGCAAAAAACAGAGACGGGGCCTGTGATTTGAGGTTCTAGTCTTTGGTTACTGGTTGCAGAGGATCTGGATTCATAGAATTGTTGGAGAAGAGAAATTGAGAGGAGATCTGGACTGCTGTATATCTGTAGGAAAGAATAAAAATAAGGGTTCTATTTTGTCTCTCGGTGACTTAGAAAAAGAAAAAGAAAAGGCAACAAGAGGCTACTACCCATTGCTGTGCAATATTGGGTCTACGCATCGACTTCAGAAGCAGACTGTCGACCATTGTCGAAGAAGACAAAACAGGGCTCTATTGCAGTCAACATTAGCCGAAGAGGTTTGCCTTATCCACGCCCTCTGTCGTCGTCACTAGAACAGGAGAAGACGACCGCTCGCCCTCGATGCCGAGAAAGAACAGTAGAGGAGGGGAGCCTAAGGTTAGATGCACAAAAGAACCAAAAAGATGAAGGAGGACGGTTTGCCCACTGCGTAGTCCAAGCCAAGTTCGGATTGGTTTAGTTCGGACCTAACCCGTCGAGCAGCAACCCAGGGTAGCTAGGTCCAGGCTAGGTCAGGTAGGATTTGACCCATTACGTAAAGAAGCCCAGCCCAGCAGTAGTTCAGTCCAGGTCGGTTCCGGTCGAGTCAGACTTGATCCATGACACAGAGCCTAGCTTACCAACAGCAGTGTTGATGTCAGCACAAGTCAGCAGAGCTAGTCAAAGGCAGATTTAACCGGATCGATGGTTGAGTTTGTTTCTGCGATATCTTGGTCGTTCGATGTCCGATTGCAGATCCGTTTGAGCCTATTGACTCATTTTAAGGAGATCTACACGTATGTGGAAGAAGATGAGTAGTTCAATGGTCAAAAAGAAGGTTTGACCAATCAGAGTGCAGAAAACTATTTCTGCGAAATCGAAGCCATCCAAAGTCGGATTTCAGATCTGTTTCTTCCAGCGTGCTCGCAGTGACACAGCAATGATTGAAAAGTATTACTTGATGTTACGGATAGGAGATTGCTTTGAGTACTTTGATGGAAAGCTTAGATCCGCGTCAAAAGGATCGGGGAGGAGCGACATGCCAAAGTGAAAGAAAAAGCAAAAGAATCAGAATTGAAAGGAGGTAGTGTGCAAGAAAGCTCGAATTCAAATGACTGGGAATCACTTTTGGTCATTATAGGTATGGATCAGGTTAATGATTTATGGTTTTGGGATTCAGATTTTTCCTATCATGTGTTTGAGTAGAGATTGGTTTGATGCAAATAACTCACGTTGTTGATGGATCTGTTCTTATGGGGGAGAATGCAAATTGATAAGCACTTAAGATAAGAGTGGTAGAGATCCAGGTGTAAGATGATGTTGTTCAAACCCTAACAGATGTGATATATGTTTCGGGTTTACGAAGAAATTCGATTTCTTTGGGTGCCTTAGACTTAAAAGGGTGCAAGTGCACTGTAGCGGGTGGAATTACGAAAGTGAAAAAAGGAACATTGATCATCATGGAGGGTGAGATGGTAAGAAATTTCTACAGGTTAATAGGCGATGCTTTTTCAAATGGAGCAGTGAAGGAGACATCGGAGCAATGAAGGAGACATCAAATAACAAGGGAGGAAATCTATGATTCAAGTGGGATTAGATGCTGTGAGATCATCAGAAGATGGATTGATGGGTCTTCGATGATATCATCTAGCGAAAACTCAGGAAGACTTGAACGGGGATGATTTTCTCGAAAAAGGTAATCTTGTTAAAGTTGGAGTAAGTCAATTTAGCATAGGGTCATTCCTAACCCACATGTACTATGCCCAACCTACCAAAACAAGTTAGAACAGGATAGTTGCAGGTTTAACGAAAAGAACACTAGGATGAAGACAGAAGAAAGGATTCATAGGTACCAGTGAGATCCAGGTTTGGGGAGGTCTTCAGTTTTGTCTTGACAGATGGAAGTTAGGTTCATTGTGTTGCAAGGATACGTGCATGTGACAGCAAATGGAGGGCACTTCGGAGGTTTAAAATAGTGTTGTTGAGGTCAAAGGAGGCAACGGTGGGAAATCTCAAGTTGGTTTGGACTTGATCGACACTAGACAATATTGAGATTGTCTGTGCATTCCAGCTGGGGTGCAGGTGTCACGCTAAGGCGTAGCGTATGTGGAAGCGTACCTTTCAGCAAGGTGCGTGAAGTACCGGTTCAACATGTTAGAGTGTTGAAGAAAGAAGACTACGCCATCGGTGTAGTAATGTACCATTTAGCAAAGTCCGTGAAGATATTATTAGGTGTCTAAGCCAAGGTGGAGATTATTGGGTTTTGTCTTGTATTCCAGTTTAGTTAGATCGGTCATTTGGTTTAGCCAGAACCGAGGTTCAAAGTTGGGGTATTTTTGTCATTATGTATGGGTTTTCTTGTTGGCCAACAAAGCAGGAACTATATATATTAATGTACTGTAGCCCTAGATCCTGAGGGGATTGAGATGAAATCATGATATATGAGTTTTCTCCTCCGTTGACGTAGGCAAGGTTGTCGAACCACATAAAACTGCTGTGTTCATGTGTGTGATTGCATGATGATGTGATTGGATGTGTTCATCGTGGTTGATCCGTTGATCATTAGGTAAGTTCCAACGCACTGTTTTTCCCAACACATTTTAGCAACTATAATAAAATAAGTAATCCATAAATCACAATCTAGCAGGTGTTTATTTTATTTTATTTTATTTTTTGTTTCTTACTCAGAATTCATATTTAAAAAAAGCCTATGATAGGGTACCAAGGAATTTAATTTGGTGGGTATTAAAGAAAAGGAATATCCCCAGAGGTTACATTGAAATTTTTAAGGATATTTACGAAGAAGCAATAACAAATGTGAGAACCACATGTGGAGAAACAGGTGGATTCCCTGTTACTATATGTTTACATCAGGGATCAACCTTAAGCCCTTATCTTTTTGCATTAATTATGGATGAGTTAACTGTGCATATTCAAGAAGAAGTACCATGGTGTATGTTGTTTGCAGATGATATAGTATTGGTGGATGAATTAAGAGGGTGTAAATGCAAAGCTTGAGAGATGGCGGGGGGCATTAGAATCTAGTGGTTTTAAAATAAGTCGTACAAAGACAGAATATATGAATTGCAACTTCAGTAGACATATACGAAGTGTTGAAACCACTGTCAAAATTGAAACCCATGAGATACCACATAGAGATTCTTTTCGGTACCTAGGCTCGATAATTAGTAAGGATGGGGAGATTGACGAAGATGTGGAGCATAGGATAAAAGCTGGATAGCTGAAATGGAGACTAGCTTCGGGAGTGCTTTGTGACAGACGAATGCCAATGAAATTGAAGGGCAAATTTTACAGGACAGTGGTTAGACCAGCTATGACATATAGAGCAGAATGTTGGCCAATTAAGAAAATGCATATTCATAAGATAGATGTAGCGGAAATGAGAATGCTTAGGTGGATATGTGGTAAAACTAGGAAAGATAAAATTAGAAATGAGCGCTTTCGAGAACACTTAGGAGTAGCACCAATAGAGGATAAGATTAGAGAAACCCGTTTAAGATGATTTAGGCATGTTGAGTGTAGGCCATTAATGGCACCGGTGAGAAAAAGTTTGGATATATAGGTGGAGAGCCCATCAAGAGGTAGGGGCAGGCCGAAGAAAATATAGATGTAAGTCATTAATTCAGATTTGAAGGAGTTTTGCTTATCGAAAGATTTAGCTCAAAATAGAACGGAATGAAGAAATAGAATTCATATAGCCGACCCCAACATGGTTGGGATAAGACTTTGATGATGATGATTTTGTTTCTTACTATCTAATTCAATCAGCACACAGACATTGAAAATATTTTAAAAATCAAAACACATGATTTGAACAAAAAAAATGTTTGCTCTTCACAATCACATACTCAATGCCAATGGCATTGTATACTAATACATTTTTATTAAAATGAGCAAAACATGTCAAGTATATTAAAATGCTAAAATCAAGATTAAATCAACATATTAACGATAAAAATGTTATCCACTTGCCATATGATGAGAGAAAATGGAAATTAGGAGAAACCCTAACTCAAGACCAAACCCATGGTGCTCAAATAGAGAGAAAACCCGAAGCCGAGCTAAACCCCCTTATAAAATGAGAGAGAAAACTCTAAGGAACTCCTCTAAACCATTATTAATCTAAAACCCAAAAGACCTAACTATGGAGAGATTGAGAGATTACCTAAAGCTCAAAGAGGAAGAAGTTTTACAAATTGTGTCCATAGGATAAGGGCGACGCGAGGAAGAAGATGCTAGAGGAAAACCAATGGTTGGTGGCTTGGGTGGTGGCTAGCCGTGAGGTGGAAGGAAAAGGGAGAAGAGAGACTGAAAAAAGGAATAAAGAAAAAGAAAGAAAGTGAGATGGGGGTGGTTGCCTAATTTTTTATATAATTTTGTTTTTTAAGCTGGGGTGGGTGGGGGCCCTTGCCCCCTCTCGCCCCTAACTGGTTCAGCCATATATATATATATATGGACAATATTCATGTGCATATATGCCCCTCATCATTTTTTTCGTGAGAACTCTAGGTGGGACCCACTCTATGGTCTACTCCTTTCTAGTTTCCTTCTGCACCACACCCATCAAAACCCCAAACCCCAAAGCCCTTTCTAATTTCTTCAACCATATCTTCCAAAAGTCCCTACCAGAAAATCACTGCTTCTTACATGATTCCATCTTTCCCACGATTTCATCCTAACTCTTCTTCTTCTCAATCTTAATGAAAACCCTTCTCCCAAATCCCAATAAGAAAAACCCACCTCTCAATTAAGGGTCGTCATCGGGCCAGGCCGTCCCACGAATGTGATACCCAAGCCCGCTCGCGGCTTTATCGAGCGAGCTTTTTTTTTCTAGTGGGCCAGACTTTGTCTGAAAAGTTTAAGCGCAAGCCCGCCCAACGAGCTTTTTCTTTGGCTGGCCGGGCTTTTTTTTTGTTTAAATTAATGTTCACTAGCCATTGGCCCGTTGCATGCCCAGGAATTAATGTTGCAGTGTCACTTGTTCACTATTCACTAGCCATTACATGGACATGAAGGAATTAATGTGATAGCATCACTTATTCACTAGCAGTTACATGGACATGAATTATTGGTACAAACAGCTGGACATGAATTAATAACTAGGGTACCCGGATACCTCATTTGACCTGAGGTATCCGTACCGATATGGTCCGATACGGATATTGGTACGGAATACAGCAGGATACGGCTGGGATAGGGCTCATAATTTTAGGATATGGCTCTCTTGTATTTTACGAAAAAAAGGCAAAATTAGAGAAATTCATCCATAATTGAGCTAAACAACAAATATTGGGTGAAATCTTTGGTTATAACTTAAAAAGAATACTTTCATTTTTACATTTAGCCCCCTTTGTTTTATTTTCATATTGCGAAATTCAAAACCCATTCTATATTCAATGGTTGTTTTGCCCCTTTCACTCCCATATTTAAAGTTCTGCCATTTTATTTATATTTTTTTACTGGATGGGGAAGTGGCCTTTCTTTTTATGTTATTCAATGTCCTTCTTTTCTTAATTTAAATTGTATTTTCCTTTTATTGAAAAGTTGAAACTTCTCTCCCTCCCTCCATTTTAATTTTGATATCTGTAATTTTTTAGGATCTTAAGTTTAAGTTTGACCATATCACCCCACTTTAAATTAAGATTTCCAGGGACCCACTTCTAATAGTTAGTTGCATTTGATATATCACAAACTACCAAAACGTGATATTCGTACCAGTATTCGTGTCATATCCCGTGTCTATATTATATTTTAAGCGATTCTGTACCCATATCTGTGTCCTAAATTTTTTAAGTTGCTGTGTCGAATTCCTATTCTCCGTGCTGATATCCGTATCCATATCCGTATCCGTATCCGTATCCATATCTGGGCATCATAGATTAATAGTATAAAAGTAATTAACCTCTCAAGTACATATTGATGCATGTATGACTTCAATTCCACGGGTTGGACTAGCAGGTGGGGCTATTGGGCTGGGCCGGGCCAGGCCGGGCTTTAATCCTTAAGCTCAAGCCAGCACAAACACTATCAGGGTGGGCCAGGCCGCTCAATGACCTGGCTTGGGCCTGGCTAAAACCCATTGGGCCGGACAGGTTTGAACCGGGTAACGGGCCCACGGGCCAATTGATGACCCTAACTCTCAATAATAAAATGCCATTTCCGAATATCTATTCCTCCTCCTTCAATCTCCCATCGCCTCAGCCCCCTTTCTTTGTAAAAGAAATAAGAAAGGGGAAAGACGAAGGGAGTCAACCCAACCGGACTTGACCCAACCCTTGCCGAGTTGGGGTCCAAACCTGACCTTTAAATCAATGGTTGTGAAGAATAACATCATTTGAACCAATGGATGAGCGTTTTGTCTACTCAAGACTTAAGGATCATCCCCAAAAAACACATACATCCATAAACAGTTTATTTTCTAGATTAAGTCAGAGCATTTGTAATCCTTTTATGTAGACAAGTTTCCCCAAAACATCACAGTTAATGGATTTACCAAATAATTTATTACTATTTGATCCGTAATTGTATACAGACAAGAATGGCCAAATATTATTAAAGGTAAATCAGAAATAGGATCCAATTATGAAAAAAAAATGAATGGGAGAAAATCATTTAGGGCCTATTTGTTTTCATAGAATACATATGAATTCATGCTCTCATGGTTAAAAATGAATTTCAAAGTTGAATCCAAAAATGAGCATCAAATAACCTTTTCATGTATGGAAATAGAATCAGGGAAAGATGGGAAATGAATCCCCAACCATCACCTAAGAATTCAAATCCTAGGAAAATGAAAGTCCCGTCTATACATCACTACCTTGTGTCCTTCGACCCTCACCCCTCATCTCTTTAATAATCTTAAAGATGGAGCTTAGTGGACCCTGAATTCCTATGTATTCTACGTAAGCAAACAGGTGGATAATATTCTAGTGGGCAGTCTATTGATCAGATAGCATGTGGTCAAAACAACATATGGCCAATAAAGCTTTGGAACAAACATACCAATGAGTAAAGATCTCACAATTTCAGGCATTTGACAATTCTTCAGTAACACAATTCCTTTAAATAATTTGGTGACATGTAGCCTGAGACTCTATACCCTCATCTTGCAAATACTCTGAAAGGCCTCAGACAAGTATTCTCCACCACTGTTACTCTGAAGGATAGTACTTTACCACCCTTGACTACAGAATGTTCTCAGTTGTATTGGGACATTGGAAATTTTAAATTTTGGTTCATCCTTATAAAATGTGGCTAACAACTGTGTAAGTTGATAGAGTGGCCATTATCACGAATTAATCAAGGAACCAGATCGTGACAAACTTATTTAACCTGTCAATTGAACAATAACAACAGTTTCATATTAAAGATCACCACATAAGGTGGGTTGCAAACTTCTTCTTCCAGCCACTCAAATCAACACTTAAAAATGTTCCCTGTAGATCTTCTTATATAATGCTTATGCCATGTAAAAAAGTGATGTAGGCTAGATCCATGATTGGCCAGCTGTTGGACCCAAGACCAATAAGGCCCAATAGATTAGAGTAGATTCTATTATTAGTAGTTGATTTAGTTGCTTTCTTAATATTTGGCAAATCCAGTCATGTTTTGTTTAGGACTTCTTATTTGATTTGAATTGGTTTATTTTCTTAGTTAGAAAGTATGTTAGCTATAAATAAAGATGTAATCTCTCTTCATGGGATATATATACAGACATTGATACTAAATAAGAATTTGAGTTCGGTTTTCAGTTGAGAGAGTTTTGCTTGTCTTTGGTGAGGCACCTATACATCCTATCCTTAAGCCTTTTGGCTTGGAGATTAGCCCGTTGGCTATTCTTCTTCCCTGCGCTACTTCAAAGAGTAGACTGACATCTCCAAACCTCCTGTGCATAACTGCGACACCACCCCAATATTGACTAAGGCTACAGCCTACAAAGGCACCTTTGAATGCAGCCAATTAACCTGCAGAGGTCCTAGCTAAGTTGAGGGGCCTGGTTGATCTGGCGAATCAGTAGATACCCAGATATTGGCTGTACAGAGGACCTGGCTTGAGAGAAAAAAGGACGTTGCCTGAGCAAAATTATGCCTGATGGACCAAACTGAAACAAGCCTAACCAAACTGAATCACATCTGGCCTTTGCCTGGTTAGACTCAAGCAAGCTTCCTGCCTCTGCAAAGTGGAGGAAAGAGAAAGGAGAAAGGAAGATGAAGAGAAAAAAGTAGGAAGATAAAACAAAGTGGAAAGAGGAAGAAAGTTTACTCCTCTGATACCATGTCATGTGTCAAAATGTCATTAGCCCTAGTCATGGGCTAATCATTCTTATATTAATGAATTTCTAAGAAATTATAAAAGCACTCCATTAGGTTTATGGTTTACATAGCCGTCCCCCACCCAACCACCAACCCTTTCAATTAGGAAAGTATGAAATAAACACATGAGTCTATGGATGGCACTCCTTCCAATAATTTCTAGTGTAGAACTATGTGCAAAAAGGGTGAAAAGAAGATATACTCATCAATGACAAGGATGGTTTGAACAATCAGCTTTTACTAAATGAAACACAGTTGACATGTGATGCCAAGGTCCAGCCCATTGTCACAGCTAATCTTATCCCATATTTTAAATTTGAACATTAATATCATGAGTTCAAACTAGTTTGTGATGGATCAAGATCCACAAGTTTGATAGTTTATATGCATTCGTGCAGTATTTCCTGTATCAGTTGTTACGTGGACTCAGATATGTACACTCAGCAAATGTCTTGCACCGTGATCTTAAGCCTAGCAATTTGTTCCTAAATGCAAACTGTGACCTTAAGATTGGAGATTTTGGACTGGCAAGGACAACATCTGAAACTGATTTCATGACAGAATATGTCGTCACACGCTGGTACAGGGCCCCAGAGCTGCTTCTTAACTGTTCAGAGTACACTGCTGCAATTGATATTTGGTCTGTAGGTTGCATTCTGGGTGAAATCATGACACGAGAACCTCTATTTCCAGGCAAAGACTATGTTCATCAGCTGCGGCTGATCACTGAGGTATGATATTTTAGAAAAACACATCACTAAGGTATGATTTTGGAGCTACATTTATTTTTTAAAGGTGGAATTTCTTTCATTTCAATCAGTGTGTACTGTTTATGTTCTTGCATTCTTTTCACAGCCATGATATCTTTCTCCAACCTCAATTCACCACAATATGCTACACTAATCAGTTACACAAATGTTCTGCTTAGGCTACAGCTCCCACTAGGTTTAAGAATTCAAAACTCCTGGCCTGACTTCATTGCACTCAAATTGAGTTGACTAGGCCAAGGTGGACCATGTGACATCCCAAAGCGATAAAATGCTTAAAATGTGATAAATTTATAAAAAAATCAATAAGAATAAAATAATTTTCTGACAGTGTAAAGATTCATTCTATTTTAATTGCTATTGATGAATTTAAGTAGTTATAGTTGGCCAAGTTTGGCTTTGAGTTCATTGTTTATCATCAAATGAATTTAACCTTGATCTTTCTGTCATTTATATTTTGAGAAGGAAGGGGAAGAAAGTGATTGACCTCTAGAACCCACCTGCAAACCTTGTGCAAGCTTCCCTCACATTCTCCGAACAAAGTAAATAGAAAGAATTCCTACATATCTATGTATGAGGGGAGGGGGTTGAGGATTTGTCTCCACTCATTAATGGCCATGTCTGAGTCAACTTTCATTATCCAGTTTTTAAAACTATTATTCCTACTCCACAATCTTGTGATGCAATGGCACTTATACCCCTAAATAGAAAATTTTGAACCTGACACTTGTTTAAAAGGCAAAGATGACAATTTTTGTTTGAACCAGCAATTGTAGACCTATGTAACTAATGTAAATAATTGATCTCATAGACCATCTCACTAAGTACAATATTACTAATATGTCTCTTATCAAATAATCCTAGCCAGTTGATGAAAATGGACCATTTCAATTTATGGTCCAAAATGTTTTTTTGGTAAATTTATGGTCCAAATTTAATGTCATCCAATTATACAATTAAGATCAAACCATAAAAAGATCTGTACAGTTAGGACGTTTGATAAGGCACATGTTTTTGGTCTCGCCTCCTCCATGGTGCATCATATTGATGTAGGAGTGAATGGTCAATGACTCTACTGTATGCTTCATTTGGGGAGCATGCCTCAAATATTCCTCATACTGTATGACATCTAAAATGCGAGCTACACATCAAACTTGAGTCCCAGGGCATTTTGGGACACAGCCCCTTGGCGAACCTTGTGACATTTGCCTCAAAGGCTTCTAGGAGCCTCAGACTTAAGCCCCAGGATGGTGAAGATTTCATGGATCCTGTACTCAATCGCGGCCTTGATTACTAATCAGGGTTTAATAATAATAATAATAATAATGATCATGATCAATAATATGCATCCGTAGGAGAGAGATATTAGGATCCATTTAAGCCATTCGTTTTTCTCTTTTTCCAAACAATTACAATTAATGCATTTTCACATTATTCATGTCTGATTCATCATAACCCATGGAAATTCATCAAAACACATGCACGTACGCTCCTTTTGCCAATCCCCTTGTGGAGCCTACCTAGGTCCACACATCATGGGTAGGTGGGGGACTGAAAAATCTAAATGAGACCTACATGTGTACTAGATTTCAACTTCATTGGAATTTCCTAAGCCCACGATCCATGACCCTTAAGTTTAATAGTTTTAGAAGGCATCAGTTTTTTAGCCATAAATGTGTATGTATTTCAATGTCATAAATCTGTGATTTCAAAATGAGCAGTGGCATTTTGATAGATACTGTAGTCAAGTTTGAGAGGCCTAAACAACATGATTCTAATGTGCTGATTGACCAAAATGTGTTAGTATGAAAAGGCAAAAACAAGGGTTTCAGTGATTTCAAAATGTGCGGTGGCCTTTTTGATAGATACTGTAGTCATGGTTGAGAGGCCTAAACAACATGTTTTTAATGTGCTGATTGACCAAAATGTGTCACCATGAAAAGGTAAAAACAAGGGATGCAGAGATTTGGTTGTTAGTCAAAAAAAAAAAAAACAGTTTCTTTGGACTGGACAAAGGATGAGTGTACTTAAGAGTTTGACTTTTTATGTTGACAGCTTTTCCTTTTGCATTTTTTTTCTCTCTTGAAAAGCTTGTAGGTTCACCTGATGACTCGAGCCTTGGGTTTCTTCGGAGTGACAATGCCAGAAGATATGTTAGACAGCTTCCGCAGTTCCCAAAACAGCAGTTTTCTATGAAATTTCCGAATAAGTCTCCTTTAGCTGTGGATTTGCTTGAGAAAATGTTAGTGTTTGATCCATGCAAGCGCATTACAGGTATATCAACCCTCCAATGTAAGGTGCTGCTTGGCATTTGTATTTTTTTGCGTCTGTTTGATACAAACAGAATTTCAAGTGCCTTAGACTGGGAAAGTTTATATGAATCTGTAATTGAATCAACTCTAAGAACTTTCACCTCTTTTCAAAAGTAAGTGATTTTTTTTAGGTCATTGTCTAACACTAAGTGACAACTTCTTGTTATTGTTGTTGTTTTTCTTATTTTGACAAAGTTCTTTTTTTTTAGATGGTAACTATATTCATTTCTCTTATTTTGACAAGTTTGCCCGTATAACTTATTTATTACTTTCACCAGGGGTGGAATTAGGAGGGCTGACAGGCTCCATGGCCTCACCCATATTTCAAAAAGCCCACGTGAATAAATGAAAATTTAATGCTATTTTTTGCAATGCAAACCCCACCACCAACCGCCCCCCCCCCCCCCCCCCCCCCCCCCCCCCCCCCCCCCCCACCCACCCAACACACCAAAAAAAACGCGACAAACCTAAAAGAGATTTTTTTTTTAAATCACAATGGGGCCCCAAGGCCTATATCCTGGTTCTACCCTGATTTTCACCGTATGACCAGTTTGCTTTTACCACTTTTATTCTATGATAACTTTGCCCATATAACTTTTTACTATTTGGGAAGTTTGTCTTTTTTAAATATAATTAGACATACCAAATAATCTATTTGTAAAAGTGTCTCACTAAAACAGCTTTATTTCAAGAAGAGATAATGGAATCAACTATATTTCAAATGGATCAAACTTGCTAAATAAACCCTAACATCTGCATCATTAGATCTGTAAGATTTCTCTCCTTTTAAGCTCATCAAGCCTTTTTTTTTTCTCTCTCTCTCTGCAGTTGACGAGGCACTTTCCCACCCATTTTTGTCATCTCTTCATGATGTAAATGATGAGCCCATTTGCCCAATGCCTTTCATCTTTGATTTTGAACAGCCATCATTTACTGAAGAAAATATCAAGGAGCTCATCTGGATGGAATCTGTGAAGTTCAATCCCTATCCAGGACACTAGATAACTTCGCTGGTATGTGTCATCTGTTGCAAAAATTATTAAATGTGTCCATTGTTTCGCTAATTTCAGTATAGTAGTTTAGTTGTGAGCTATCACCGGAGTACCACATTAACCACTTCATCAGTTTGCATTGGTGAAAAAAAGATCACTCCGACATGAGTTTCAGTCGGCATAGGTATCATTCCAGTTACTGAAAGGCCCCTACAGTATCTAGTTTAGCACTCCAGCTAAGTGCCATCCTTTTCCCCTTCATTATGTACCATAGTTCTCTAGAATGACTGAAACTGCCTCAACTTAACATGCCACTGAAACTGCAACCACCCATTTCTTGCTGTATTTTGCATTTTCCAAATCTAAGACTGAAGCAAAACTAGTATGGAAACCTTTTCCCTGCCACAAATGAGACTGAGCTTAATAGAATAATAATGTCCCAAATCATAGTCATGTGCGGGTCTGGCATATCGTAATGAAAATCTCTAAGCACATATTTTAGAATGTAGGTCTTGAGATAATTCTCATAAACGGGCATTCCTGATGCTTGATGTGCATTGGCTTGGATTTCATGTCACTGCCTGGGTTTAAAAAAATCAAAATTACCATTTCAATTATTTTTAAAAATTAGAGAAGTTTCTATATTTGTCTATATAGTATTGTCACTATAAAAGAGTACATCTTTGTTTCTGTCTATGTATGTGCTTCTTGGGATCATTCTTATCTTAATTTGTCTTTTGAAGGGCACCGGATATCAGATTTGGTTGTGAAAAGGAGATGAATCTCTCTATTTTGATATGTTGACCTACTTCACATGTTTACATATATGATAGACTGCTTGAAGAAGTAAAAGGATACTGACTGATGACATGGGGAAAGTGCTCTTGTTCTTCAGCCATGAAATGGGTGTAATAGGTGAAGCTGCGAAACTCAAACAGTGCCCTTGTGAACTTGGTTGTGTAACATGGTGAAACCTTACTTATTTTGCTTTCAAATAATGTGTGAATCTGAAAATACAATTCAGCAGAGCTTACATTTCTCTTCTTGGAGGCTAGAGCTTGTATGCTGTAACTCTGGTTTCTTACTGCACTAAAATAAGGGGACGTTTAGAATCCCTTTTGTATACTTAACAGCCCATCCCATTCTGCTCTTTGCATGGATACAATTGTATCATAATATGGACCCATTGGATCTTTGTCAAAGTGGATGGTTTGTCTCAATATTTATTCTGATGCGCAGGCATTTGGTGGAAACCGGAAACTACATTATTTGGGAGGGGTGGCAATTACTGACCCGACCCACTTCCAAACCTGGCTAGTAATCCATGGTTCTCATTTGACACCATTTTTTTAAGTTGGGTCTAGGTTTTCATCTCTGACCTGCTCAGTAGATTGGGTTTGGGTGAGACTGTCAATGTTTTTAAACCCACGTCCTTGACCCAACCCATGAGGACCCGTCTAACTGCCGGGTCAGGGTTCTGTCAATGTGTTGACGGTTACAGGCCAGTTGACATATGGGTTGCGTTTGGACCGATAGTGCTCTGCCAGGCCTAACGATAACCTATTGTCATCCCATCCAAATAAATGCTGGTAAATGTTTATGGTAAAGAGATTCATGGTGAATGCAGACAAGCAGTACCTCGCAGCTGTACATGTGCCTTCCGCACAGGTGTGGCCACTTTGGGTTGGTTTTGGGCCTTTTTTTCAGGCTTGTAGGCCGCATCTGGTCATATGGACCTATATATATATATTTAAAGGCCTGACCTTGCCTGCCATAATCGGTGCATGACCTATGCGAGTTTGCAAATAGGCTGGGCGACTGACATCTAGTCCTAAAAAGTATTAGGCCTGATGATTAAATGGACTGAACTTGGACAAGTTTTGGCTTGCCAATGGACACTCCTCACTTAATGCCACCTTAAAATAAATCACATCCAACCCGAATATGATCTGGTCGTAAAGCCCCGCAGTTTAGATTTTTTTTTTTTTAGCCTTTCAGATAAAATTCACTAATACCATCAAATAATTTTTTATAATAAATGATTGTCAAGCCATCGTACTACTAAACCATGTTGCTTGTTTCATTATCCCAATCTCAAATAAGAAAGAACATCAGGTTTTCATTTAGTGTACAATCACTAATGTTGATTAAGCCTGTAGGGAAATTTTCTTTTAAAAACTGATTTTTTTTTAATCATAGTTGGGCCAGTGGTCCATACATAGGAAGTAAAAGGCTCCCACTAAGTCTACAAAGGTGTCCTTGTTCACAAGCCTAGTCCTCTGTTTTCAAAACTAATCTTCTTTTGTTGAAGAGATTTATTTTTCATTTTTGAATCTTTTGATTAAGGTTGAATCCATTCTTTGGCCTACATATTTTGATCAGCATATAGCTCCTTATAGTTGATCATTAATAAAACTTTGGGCCACTTGATCAAGTGGCAGTGTTAAAGTGGGAGTTGTGAAAATTGTGAGGCGGTTCTCGTGGGACCCACCATGCTTCGCCAGTGTGTCCCCACCCGCAAATTCTGCATATGATTGAGGTTGAGAAAGCAGAAGTTTCACGAACCATCCAGACCCACAGTGAACAATAAAGAAGCCAAAAGGCACACTCCCGAGTCCCGTCCTTGCAAGCGGCAAATCTTACAAGACTAAGAAAACCCTCCAGCAATCGGTATGGCAATCCAAAACCTCTCCTTCTGCTTTTGTTTTTCTTATGGCAATGGCCTGGATCTGTTCGTTATGCATGGTCCTTTCTTTTGAGGGCAATTAACCAGGAGTCTGTTTGGGTGCACCTCAAACTCTTCCTACTTTCAGAACTATACTAGGCAATTTCCTAAAATCACCATAGGATTTCAAAACACATTGGGTCGTAATCTTTCTACGTCATAAATTACAGAGCTGGAGTGGTTATGCATATTCTTTCAATGTATGGCATTAGAAACTGGTCCATTTATGTCTAAAAATATAGTGCAGTGGTAACATACTATAGTGTAAACAAATCATTTCAAGGCCACTGTCATGATTTGTAATCCATGGTGGAGAATTTTGTTAAATTGGCCAAACAAGCAAGATGTTTATACAGATGAAACAGACTTTTAAGACATAGAAGACTAGATTTACAGACATGTTTTTCAGTCAGTTGATAGTGTGGGGGGAGAGAGGGTGGTCTCCTGGCTAAGCCCAATATCACAAAATCAATGTTATGTCTGGATTTATAAAATTTGGCATACATGAATCTCATATTTACCATAATGGTTACTACTTGGTTTACTTTTTTTTTTATCCAATTACAGTAATTGGAAATAGAAACCCCACTTTGTAGAAATAGAAACCCCACTTTGTACCTATAACAAAGAAAGATTTCTAAAGATGTGAAATTGGCCATGGCTATCCTCAAGTAGTTAATGGTGTAGCAAGATGAGGGGTCCTTCCTAAACCTATGGAGCAGAGTCAATGTTCCTGCAAAACCTCTTCGAGGCTTAAGGTCCTCCCACCCCTATGGAACAAGGTCAATGTTCCTGTAAAACCTTTGAAATAGGGTTGTGGCCTACGTTTTGGGAAGATTTGGGGCGTTTAACTTAATAAGGGATTTTTGCGGAGAAACTTCGGGTTTTTGATTGAGTGTGGTTGGAATGAAGAATTGAAGGTTTTGAAGGTTGGATTTGGGGGCTTCTCTGAAGATGAAAATTAAAGAAAATTTTGCAAATGAAAAAGGAATAAGAGAAAGATCATTTTGTGCATTTGTTGCCTCCATGTCCTCAGCTGCATGATGTTGTCCAAGGATTTGGCTCTGATACCAAATTGATGCAAACCCTAGGAAGAGGGTTTAGACTGAAGCCTTATAAAGTGCTAAAACATGGAAATGATGTCTCCAAGAGATTCTTACAAAGGGGAATGAACCTCGAAGTAAAAAAAAACTGAATCCACAAATGAAAATTCTATTTATCTCCAAAAACTATATCTAATGTCCTATTATATATATATTTATATATATATAGAGAGAGAGAGAGGAAAATAAAACTAAAATTAAAAAACTCCTAATGAAATTAGGAAACTAACCGAATGGCAACTCATTAATGAAGTAAATAACAAAACAAAATCCAAGACTCTTTTGGACCCTACATGCGGCCACGTTTGTGGCTACCTTGGCCCATAGGCCTGGCATCAATATTTTTTTATGATGAATTATTGGCACAAGGTGATTGGCAAGTGAAAAATGAATGTCAAGATACATTTTGAAGTGAAGTCATTGAAGAGACAATGAAACCACTACATCTTCAGCATCACATGGTTCAAGCAATAGAAAATGTTTCTGATCATAGAGTTGGTTACACTTTTAGTTGTTGTTTCAACAAAACAGTTTTTGGTTGGTTATGCTTTTATTTGTTGTTTCAATTGCATTATCCTGTGGTTTGGAGCTTCGAGTGTTTTTAAACCATTGGCAATCAAGCAAAGCAATCTGAATCTTTTACAGATTGATACTTACGTTGGTGCACCTATGTAAGAGCATAGAATTCATTTTGATAAACTGGATGCTAAGTACGCAGCGCATCATATCCTGTTGTACTCTTCTTCGTCTTCTTTTTTAATTTGATAGGTGAATGGCCCGGCAAGAGGTAGGGGTAGGCCGAAGAAAACATTGATAGAGGTCATTGAATCATATTTGAAAAAGTTTAACTTATCTAAGGATTTAGCTCAAAATAGAACGGAATGGAGAAACGGAATGCATGTAGCTGATCCCAACATGGTTGGGATAAGGCTTTGATGATGATAATGATGATGATGATGATGATGATGATGATGATGATGATGATTTATTTATTTATTCATTTTTTTTTTTTTTTGCTGTCATAAATTGTGTGACTGCCATGTTGGCGTATTTATGATCTTCATTTTCATGTATTGTAAATGACATCAAGTGTGAAGTATTGAAGCGCCAATCTTTGTGAAAGCTAACTTGCAGATTGGTAGTACCACTTGTGTGAAAACTTCAAGAAATGGTATCCATGGTTCTCTTTTGTGTCCCTTCTATGCTTAAGCCTACTCTTTCTTAAGTGGGACCCTGTAGACCTAGTTATGAATGGATCTTTCCCTTGCTCATAGTGTGTAAGTCTGTTTTAATAAATTCATTACCATTCATCATGATCAAAGCTTTGGCCCAACTATGTTGGAGTTAGCTACATGATTCTGTTTCCACTCTATCCTAGGCCAAATCCTCATGGAGATTACTTTTTCAAATTTATCCTTATTACTTCTATCATGTCCTCTTCTGCTCACCCCTTTTCCACTAGGGGGCATCAACCTTTAGAGAGAAACTTTTTCTCGCCAACGTTATTATTGGCCTACATTGGACATGTCTGCACCATCTCGAATGAGTCTCGCTAAGTTGATTATTATTCCAAAAATAAATAAATAAATAATTTTTTTTGGTGATATTGGCATGTTGGCTTAGTTACTGTCTTCAATTTATGTAGTAAGTACAAGTCAGTAGCGTTGCCCTTAACATGTGCAAAAGCGTCTTCATTTATTAATGATGCTGTACTTACTAGCATGACTGCTTGTATCTGAACGCAGGATCTCATTTCTCTTCTAAAGTTTACATTTCAAGGGAAGAAAACAGCCTGAACAGATATGCGTGGAGCAACAATGCTGCCTGTTAAGAACATTCTTAAGAAAAACTGTCACAACAAAGGAGCCATGGGTAATTGGCAAACCATTCAATGAGGGTGCTTTCAGATTTAAGGCCATCGATGCTTTCAGATTTAAGGCCATCGATGCTCTCAGATTTAAGGCCATCTGGCAATTGGTTTAAATGTTTTGGATGAATCTGTGGCTTTTGCATTTGGGTTGGTTTGGACACTAATCATATTTGGAGAAAAATCATATTGGGGCATGTTTGTGCAACCCATAGTTGTGAAATTTGTTTCATTTTGGGTGAAATTCTTGAGATTCTTTCCGTTTTGGTCATAGAAATGAAACAAAAATACCTATCCGCAAATTTCAGTCTCATCTCTATCCATTTCGGTAAACTCTAAAATATATGGTTGTGATGAATCTTTGAAGCTTTAGACTTTAGGGTTGTTTAATTTATTATTGGGTATAATGATGACACTAAGTTGTTATGTTTAGTTGTTTATATGACACATACTATGAGTTGATTTAGTAGAATCAACTAAATGCATCAAATTATATCTTTAAAATTTTACATTAATCGTATATTTCTATATGTATACATATTTCTAAGTTTTATATGTTTCCGAAACAGAACTCTGCTATTTTTTAATGAAATTTCAAATTGCCCAAAACATTTCAGTTTGGTGGCCAAACCGAAACAGATTTTGGAATGAATTTCTCAACTATGGTTCAATCACATTTCTGAGGTAAAGGCATGGAAAATCTGGCCGCTTTTCTGCGACAAAACTCTTTACATATGGTGAGGCTACACAAAAATGAGCTAAATCTTTTGGGTGGAAAAAAGCTTTTCCATGGACTCGCAAAAAATTCAGCTCATTTACGCACTTCTCGCACAAAAACAGCTGCACTAAATGTGAAAATGTTTCCTGCTAAAAAGTGGCCTAATTTTCTATGCCTTTCCGCAAGCATGCTCCAGAGTTTTAGTCTTTTTGCACCAAATATATTTTTGTAGTTGGTTCCAAAAAAGGCAGAAGAAACTCAGTGGCCAATCTAATGTTGTTTCCAATTCCACTCCACCCCAAATACATAGCAGATTGGATATTTGGAGGTACACTTGTGTCTAAAATATTCAAATCATTCAGACGATACAGTGCTATGAGCATTTGATTTTAAAAATGAGTTTTATTTAACAACTGTATTCTAAAGCAGGAGTGATGACCACTTCAGTTCCAAAGAAACAGGAGGACAACAATCTTGGGGAAGGATCAACTGCGGATGACAAGACTGAACCAATTGTTGCATTCAACAGGCCACCATTGCCACCCGTTCTTGGACCTTTGGTTGCTCTCTCATTGCTGGAAATGGGTTCTGGCGGTGACAAAGACGGCTGACTGGTACTGGATTCTACTCATTACATATGATGAAATAACCACATTCCTAGTGTTTCTTCCATAATGTAAAATGAGACCTTTGAGCTGCATCATCTAAACATATTTATAATTGGCCGTATTATCTTGAGTAAGTAGCTAAGCAACATTGTTGTAAATCTCCAAAAATGGGTGTAATATAACCAAATTGGTTGGATTATGGGCTCGACGAGCATCTTGTAAATTCTCGATAGCATGTTAATGATAATACGATGATGAAGTAGAAATCCTGCAGTAGATAAAGGTAAGCATCACTGATGTCAACAAGGTTTCCCATAAGATAGTGAGCAGTTAAGTGTGAAAGAGACATACGCTCAGTTAATTGAGGGAACTGGTTGAACAGGTAAGTAACCGTCCTCAACAGTTTCTGAGATACTCAAATGCAAAGCACATGTTAGCAGATATATTAGAGGCAGAGAGAGAGGCAAAGCACATGTTAGCAGATATATTAGAGAGAGAGAGAGAGAGAGAGAGAGAGAGAGAGAGAGTTCAGCTAGTCTGGGTGGGAGGTGGTGTGGGTTGGATGCTTGCCAAAAACTGGAAGCAGATGGGAAAACTTTTTCCTGCCCCAGATTCATTTTCTCAATCTTACTTATGAAGCAGATCGGGTTGAAAACTTTTTTCCACTTTCTGACCCTGACTATTTTTTCAGTTTTACTTGAACTGGAGTGCATTTTGTAAGTCCAGAAAAGTTTGACCAACTTCTGTTTGAATATAAGATTCTATGATTAAAATCCCCTCCATAGCAAAAAACCAAAGAGGAAAGGCCCACATGTACTGCATCTCTTTTACCATTTTGAGCGAAGCTGATATTAATGATAATATCATCATCATTTGTAGTAGCAAATTATTTGCAATTATCAGATCTAGTTTCCAATTTGCGGTATTGACAAACGAGTTGAATATCTAGAAAAATCTGCTTGTCTCTGCTTTTGAGAGGTTGAGAAAGGAGAGGTGGATTTACCAGTACTAGTGCCCCAGGTTTAAGTGGTGCTTCAATCACAATGCGAGCCCTCCTGCACATAGCTCAATTCGTTACTAATTCTCAACTAATTGGGAGTTGGGAACATTAGGACATGTTTGTGCAACTGCTTTCTTTTAAAAAAATGGTGGAATGTGGAATGCTTTTGTACAACATTGAATGATCCATGTTTGGTGTTGTCATTTTTCTGAAAGTGAAAAAAAAAAAAAAAGAACCAACTTTTCCCTGATTGCAGTAAAAAAAAACTCTAACGGGAGTGTTGGTCGCAGAAAAGGTTTTCTGTGGAACGGTTTTTCTGCAGTGCTTCACAAACATGCGTTAAGGTAGCATGGATATAGATATAGGGAAGTGGAGAAAACAGCTGGGAAACTACAATATGAACTCAAACTGTGAATGGTTTTCTTGTCTTACTCCCTTCATCCAAGAGAAGGGGTAGTAGTGGGCATTCGGTGGAGGACACTGGGGGTAAAGGTGGTGGCATATATATGTATATATATGGAGACTGGAGTTCGGGGAGATTGATACTACTACCTTTGGTTGTGAATTTTGGTTCATTCGGTCAAAATCGCGAATTAATTTTATTTCAGACGATAGTCTGAATCAAACAGTCTTTCAGAAAAAATAATAATAAATAAATAAATAAATAAATAAAATTAGTTCAGATTTGGGAGCATTTTGGCCAAAACTTTTAATCATAAAATAAATAAATAAATAAACACTAAAGGCGTTGGGTATTCAGAATTTTCTTTGGGTATTCAGAATTTTCTTTCTTCATTTATTTGTACCCTCTTAGGGGTGCTTATGGGTTGGTCCAGGCTGCCTTGGGCTGGGCATGGTTTAAGTGACGGAAAGCCCACAGCTTGGCCCGTGTAAGGAATGCATGAAATTTATTTTATTATTATTATTATTATTATTATTTCTTATAATGCAGGGTATTTTTGCCAACCTAGCCTTCAGACATTTGGCCTGTGGCCCGAGGATTACCCAATTCTCATAAGCAAGGACTAGTCACAAAATTAATAAAAGCTCGATTTGGTCCAACCTAATTTGATTAAATGGGTGAGCTTGGGCCTGACTTTTATGTCCCATGTAAAGCCTGTCCTGGTCCAGTGTTTCTATACTTGGGCTGGCTTGCATATGCCTTAGCCCCTTAGCCCACCCGGCCCATGAACACCCCTAACCCTCTAATAGGCTTTCTAAAGAAATGAAAGACTTAAACCCCAAAAAAATACTCATTTGGCAAGTAGAAAGAATATATTGCATAATTAATTTGGTAGAATTAATTAAATATTTAGTATATATTCATTTAATTTTTATATATCTTTTTAGCCGAAAGTTTTAATCTGCCAAAACATTTCGATTTGCAAGACAAATTGAGATGGGTTCGAAATAAAATTCACAACTATCCCCACACGCCCCCACTGGAAAAGGAACAGGTGTTCTCAACCACATAGGAGTCTCTCTCTCCCCGAACATCAAAGCATTGAACTTGGAAATTTTCGTTTCCCTGTCCCTCCTTCCTATTGTATTAGTCCAAAAAGGCCCTTAAATACAAAGCATACTTGTCAAGTTTGGGAAAGATTGGTTACTACGTGATGACTAGCCCCTTCCCCTCATTTTTGCATTCATAGAAGCTGCAGCCTTTGGTGAAGGGGATCTCTTTTCCCTGCCATTCTGCAAAATGATGAAGAAGACAAAATAAGCTGCAGCCCTCTCTCTGTCAAAGTAGGCTAACCCACCAATGAAAACAGAAGTGTATGACAATACCCAAGTGCCAAGTTACACCCGCTGCATGTTCACCTCCTTTATAGATCATCTCAGGTTTGAACTTCACGTCCTTACCCATGGCTTCGGCCAACTCAGTGAAGAAATGCATCACTTCCTACAATTGTAAATGCAGGCATCATATACATTACAATGGCGAAACTGAAATCTATCTTTAATTCGGTTATTGAACAATGATTACTGCTTTTGAATCCTTCCTAGTTGCTATCATGTCCACAAATTCAATCTAAATTCAATCTAAAAAGAAAAAAATTGGAATTGTACAATTTGAGTCTAACCTCTCTCTTTTGAAACGGTTGCGGAAATGACAGTTCTTCAAAGAAACACTTTTCTGCTATGAGCTCATGTATCTTGTCCAAATTCTTGTCGTTGAGCGAGGAGTATAACTGCGTAACTATGGTAGATGCAAGAAACGGATCAGAATCTGTTTCAGTTTCAGAACCACCCAACTCGATTGGCTGTTTATTGCAACACTGTTTCCACAGGTTTTTCTTTGGGTGAATGCTTGGACAAAGAGCTCCCTTGTGTTCCTTTTGTTTAGACCAATGCTTACTATTGGTGGACGGGGTATAGAAGGGGAGTTCTGCACCTGCCATTGTAATCAGCCTGTAATGAAATCTTTTAGTGGTAGGAATACTCAAGGCTGAAAATGGCAGAGCAGCGGCCATGGTTGAACAGAAACAAGGGAATTTGAAACTTGAAAGAATAGCCATTTGACTGTCTTTTAAAGAAGATGGTGAGAACAAAGACTGTCAAAGAATAGAGAAATGGATAAAGGAGGAATTCCAATCCCTTGGAAAGAAGTTGTTCTGCTGCTGCCTTAGAAAGATGTCAAAGAATCCCTTAAAAGTTGTCTAGTGCTTTCTTCTAAAGCCCCCTCATATTCTTTTTCTGTTTAAAGAACAAGTTTTATGTAAATCAAGTTTTTTTAATGGCACCATCCAAATATACCTCTATTTCCAACTAGGGCTCAAACCAAACTACCCTGCAGCTCTCTTATGGACATTAACGTCCCTTAACAGTTGAACTGTAGCCTAAGAAGGAAAACACTACTTTTTTGCGTCTGTTTGTCACCTAGACCTGCCCTGTGAGAGGAGAGTGCAAACCATTGTGCAACACACTGGTTCTGGTTCGGGAGGCTTCTTTTATTCTAGAGGTTTTTATTAGGCTATTGTGGAGAACTCTTCGAATCTGAAATTCTGAAAACTCTGCAATCTTCTCCGCTTATCCAATGGAACATAGACACAGTGCATGCTCAAACCTGGTGCTTCCAAATAACTCCCCAGACCATAGTTTTAGAAGGGGTTTCACCAGTCCGCAAATAAAGCACTTGGGCACGGGACCACAGTTATTTCCTTATATATCTGCATCATAGGTCACAGATACAATGCAAGTCCCATCTGATCTTGATCAAATAGTTAAGTGGGTCTGATTATTTACCATAAAAAAGGTGCGTCCAATTTGATATACTACATGCTTAGAAGTTTAAGCCAATGGGTCCAGGTTTTGATCAAAGCCAATGTGACGTTTAGCAATAACACTGAGTTGCCACGACAACTTTCATGGATGTCCATGCTCGTACATGAGGGAACTAGGGCCATGAACCAACTTCTGCAAATGAAATCCATGAGTATTGTCCAAACGATTCATAGCTAACAAAGACTCTAAATACTACAGCAACCTAATGCAAAACTGGAGCTTTTGCAGGCTAGTTCTGGGGCCTATATTGATTAAACCCAAACACTAGTGCCCCCTTTGGAAACTCCCAGTGAAAAAGGAAAAGCATATGGCAGGTAAAAGTTTTGACTTAAGCTGTTGCTGAGATGTTTAGAGATGGGTTAGAGATTTATAGTGTGTGTAGGTGCTTGAGTTCGAGATCCTCTTAAAGCTCGGGTTTGACTTCATATCTCTATTATGGAGAAGGGAGGAGGAGGATCTAGTTTGAACATGAGGTGAGTCTTCCACCTCAACGGTTGAGCATTGCTGCCGACACGCTCATGGTTGAGCAGTGATCTATTGGCACCCTAGTATCACACACATGCCCAAGGATTTAAAGTATCACTCTAGACTAGTAGCGCCCCCCCCCCCCCCAACAAAACCAAAAAAAAAAAAAAAAGGAGCCTACCAGAGAAGCACATAAAAAAGGAGCCTACTTCATTTTCTTTACCGTGGAAAGGCATGATCCTAATATGCATGGTTAATTTCTTATTTATCCCACTGCTTTCCCACTTCAGTGTGCTCTGGTGATTTCATCTCAAATCTCAAGAAACTACAGAGCATCACCTCTAGCAACATGAAGTGTAAAATATAATAGCACAAAGATCTCCAGCATTGAAGTCTTACTAACAAAGTCACCAATATGGCCAACATGTTATTGAATAATGAAAATTCTCTATAAGAATTGTGTAGATAAATCTAATATTATGGCCTTTCAAAGTATCACTACATTGAGAATCCCAATTTCCACGCAACTTTGTCTAAAATACCGTGTCCTTCAAACTTATATTTCTGTTAAGACAATTTGCACATTTTTAATTGCACATATTTAACTTACATTTCTGTCTTCTAAAATGTTATTATCCACAGTATTTTTTGAATTATATCCTGGAAAAAAACACCAATATTGTGAAGATTTCCCAATGTTCTAGATGACTAGAAATTCCTAAGGATAAAATATGTAACAATGCTTCCTATAATGGGACTTAGGTGTAGCTGCAACATGGATCAGACCCAATTCACAAGACCTTATTATACCCAAAGTCAAATTAGGGCTGGGTAGGCTTGGGGTTGTTCCCAGGCCTAGATTTTGTGTTGGAGCAGGTTAATGCATCAGGTAAGCAAATACTAACATAAAAATAGTGTATATTGTGTAATACAAAGTTCATGCACTAACCCGAATTATACACTGTTAAGGAATTTACAAGTTGGGCACACTCGGGTTTCACTGGGGCATGTTAAAATCGTGAATTAGACTAGGTTAAGAATTTACAATCCAGGCAGGGCTCAGATTTAACGGGGGCAGGTTCAAGTTCGGGCCAAACCACTAATACCCACACCCTTATGTTGCTCACTCCAACTAGAAACTTTCCATGTTTGAAAACATCTCAAAATTTTTTTTTTTAAGAACTCTTGCGAAAAACTTCCCAATAAAGAGAAAGGGAATTCAGTACTTGATTGAAAGTTTTGGTGTTGTTGATGGTAATGATGGAAAAACAAACCATCCACTTTCACTTGTTTTCTCACGCCGTGAGAATGGGAGTTTCCAAAATTGAGAGAGAGAGAGAGAGAGAGAGATGGAATTCTTAATATTGGAAAAGCAACCACCATTACAGTATTATTCAACCCATAAAATGACGGGAATCAATCCATGGAAAGATGGAAAGCAAAAAAAAGAAAAACACCATAATGAATGAAATGCATAAGCACATGTAAGTGGAGTTGGACATGATCGTGAATAAAGAAAAAGTGAACACAGATATTGTGATATATACCATATAGATAGATACATCTATATGAAGTATGATCAAACCTAATACAGATTGGCATTCCCATCCAAACAACTACCAGTGATTTTGGTTGAGGTCTCTTTACCAGTGAAAGCACCGCAAGGTGCATCTTCACTTATTTGCAGTGCTGAAACAGCCTGTGCAGCTATAAGCCCCGGTGATATCTCTGCTGCTTCACCATTCCCTTTAACATATACTGCTGGTAGACCTTGGTCGACCGATTTGGGTGCAAAAGACCGCCTGATTCGACAGTCATTACAGTTGCAACCAACTCCATAAGCATCAGAAACCCACCCACGCCCTTTAATGGCGCACTTCCCAAAGCTCGTGCGAGGCACGCTCACCTTCCGCCCTCCCATGAATGAGCCAATATTGCTATCATGGTCCTGCGAATAGCACAAATCCATACTATCATTCTTCAACACAATTTGGTGTGGATCATCCGAATCCTCACATAGAGCACGCAGAGCCACTGCCTCAGCAATTGTCGCGCCCTCTGTGTCGAGCCGTTGCTGTTCTATCTTCCTCCGCTTCTTCTCCTCCAGCTTGGCCCGAATGGCAGCAGAAATTGCAAGTGCTCTCTCAAGGCGCTTCCTTTTCTTCTCAATCCGTTGGACGGGATCTGGTTCATTCTTCGGCTTCTTCTTCTTCGTCTTCTTCTTCTTCGCCCTCGGAATCAGTGGGGGTTCTTCTTGAGCACACCCAATGTTATCCATGGAGATCAATTGACTAAATAGAAACTCACCTCCTCTCAAATTTCAATCAGATTCTTGAAATTCCCAAAGTCCAACCCTTTTTTACATGTCCATAAACTCGAATCCTTTACCAAACCTAATTCAAAAACTCCAGAGTCCAAGCCTGGTACTCAAAATAGTCCTGATTTCACACCAAAAATCCGTTCAATGCGGCTAAACCTACGCCCGCTCGAGCATGAAGGAATATCTCATCCTACGAACGACGCAATCGCAAACCGAAACAACTGGACCAAAGCAACAGAGCAACATGGCAAGGTAAGCACTGAGAAGCAAATCCATCGAAACCGCTTTATCTGCACCCAATCTATGATTCCCCAACCCACGCATTGAAGACCAAAATCCCCCAATTCACACTAGTTTCATGAACATATCATTCTCAGTTTAATTAACATTCACAATTAAACACATTGCAAAGATATCCATAAGCCCATAACCTATTTGAAAGTCCTAACCCTAATCCTCCAAAACATCCATAAGTCCATAACCTACTTGAAACCCTAATTAGGGCCAAAACCCTAAGCTTCTTTTTTCTTGTCTTTTCCCTGTTTTTGACGATTAGCGGATTGAATTGCAAAATAGAGGCACATACACAAATAAAAATTGAAAGATTGAAATGAAGAAAGGGAAAACAATACTTACAGACCTGATGAGATATGTGGAGAAATTAGGGTTTGGAACTGTCTCCGATTTGGTGTCGATTGGGGGAAGATGGAGGAGTGGAATTCAGAGCTTGGAATTGAATTCGTCGTGACCGAAAACCAAAATAGAGAGAGAGAAGCGAAATTTACCCTCAAAGCGTGAGATTAGAATGGGAAGTGAAATTTACCCTTAAAGCGTGAGATTAGAGTCGGAAGTAGTAACCTAAGCTACTCACTCATAAATCTCTTATGGGCACACCTTTTGGAGTGGGGGCCACCTGAATAAAAATTTGATCTATTCAAAATGTTTTATTGCTGCCGATTAAACCCACACAAAAATAAATTTGGTAAATTTATGACGGATTTTGAAAATAAGACATAATAGGCATGTTCATCAGAAGAAAATACGTAAACACATGCCTTATGTCACTTCGCTAACTCTTAAGTGAGTCATGATCCATATGAAAATGTGTTTCGGTCCATTTTGACAGGATAAAAACCTAAGCACGGGTGCAAATGTAAATTGAGAAGAGTTTGTGCTATCACAAATTAATTAATAATAATAATAATAATAATAGAGAAGAATTTGTTATGCTTAACTCTAAACCTAAGCCTACATAGGGCTTATTCTTTCGACAGAATTTCTGCTAAGAATTTAGCCTGCTGAGGTTTTTGAAATATGATGCCCTGGCATTTGCAAATCCATGTTTCTTCTTAAAAATTTTAAAATTTTAGTCATCTAAAATGTTTCTTTACCGTAAAAGAATTTTATAATGTCAACCTCTTTAATTTTTTGTGAGATTTCTAAATCCTCAAATACAAAGAGGATTCAATAATTCCATTTATGTTCGGACACTAAAAAATACTTTGAATTCCATTAAAGGAACAAGGCTTCAGGGTTGTGGCTTTGCTTGGTACAACTGTACAACCCTGGGCTCATCAGGCTTGGGTTTCCATTTGCATTGTGGTTGTACTTAGACCAAGTCAGTGCCAACAATCCTGCACAAGTTGCAGCCCTAGGTGGTTTGTAGGTTGCCTACACACCGTTTGTTGTGTCACCTCTAATTGGGAGTTTGAAAAGGTGAGATGCAGGGCCGGCTCTTTCATTAGGCAAGGAAAGCCCTTGCTTTGAGCCCCCAAAAAAATCCCTAAAAAAAAGGCCTCATAATCTCTAACTAAAGAAACAATAAGGCCTTTCACATTCCAACGGTAACTCATTTATTCTCTTCCTAAAAAGTAGGCTTTTCAGTTTTCACATTCCAACATCACAATCTGTCAACTCCTTTATTGCTTCCCTTAAAATCAGGCCTTCCACATTCCAAACGTCATTTTTTCCCTTAAAATCAGGTCTTGCACGTTCTCTCTTTCTCTCTTCTCTCTTTTCTCTTCCTTTCTGTTATATTTTCTGCCTCAAAAAAAATTCCAGCAATAATTAGGAAAAAAAACAAGAAGAGAAGGGAGGAACATTGTCTTTTGAGGTAAGAATATGATTAAATCTTGTTAATTAAGTATATTTGATTTTGGTAGGATTTTATTTGATTTTGGTAGGATTTTATTTGATTTTAGTAGGATTTTATGTTTGGCTGAGATATATTTTCATGAGAAGGGTTGTGGGCCCCTAACGTAGGTGGACCACTGGATGAGTGATTAGCCCCATAGATTTGGAAGCAGACGCATGGGCAACTATGATAGGTGTGTATTAGATCTCTTGCAGGAGATGGTTGGTTGTTGGCATATCAAATTCAATTCTTTAAATCAAGATAATGTAGGAATAGAATTTGAGTGATATGTCAATAGCTATATTTAAGAAGGAAGGCCTACTATATCTCCAACATGACTGGCCACATTGATGGAAACTGTTTTTACAAATTATTGTTATAGGCTTTTTTTTTTTTGTTCTTTTGTGATATATATTTTCATAATATTGTTTTGATAATATATGTTAATCATAACCCACTAAGGTACTAACTCAAAAAAAATCTTTTTTTTTTTTCATATTGAAGAAGTTGCATCAAATTCAAAAGGCATCCACCTCTACAATATTTGTGGCCAATATTGATAAATCACTCAATCAGGTTCTATTGTTCTATGCTTTTAGAATCTTTTTAATTCCAAGCTCATATTGTATATTTGTTATACTTAGTGTTCATTTTATTTGTAATTATTTATTATTATTAGTTATAATTTATAAATATAACTATGTCTAATAGAAAATACGAATCCGGATACTCAAAATTTAAAAAAAAGAGAAGACTAGATGATTTAATTCAATCTCAAAAAGGAGCTCTTGATAAATTTGTTACAAGTAATAAGCAAAATATAGCAATAAATGAACAAGTAACTAATCTAAATGAGTTAGAAGATAATGAAATTGTAGAAGAAAAAAATCTTAATGAAAATATTCATAATGATAGTCAAATTCTTGACAAAGAACACGAAAATATTAATGAAATAACTGATTATATTCCTAAAAATATTTATAATCCAAGTCAATGGACAAATATTGATACAAAATTAAGAGATTTATTAGTAGAAAAGGGTCCAATTAGAGATAATTATCTAGATTTTCCCAAAGATGAATTCTCTAGACATTTTTCTACTACATATTATATTCGAAAATTACCAAATGGGGAGAAGCATGATAGAAAATGGTTAGTGTATTCAAAAGATTTGGATAGAGTATTTTGTTTTTGTTGTAAATTGTTTAATTCGAATTATAATACAAGTAAACTAGCTAATGAAGGTACTAGAGACTGGAGAAATCTTGGTGTTAAACTTAAGAGTCATGAGACAACTAATGAGCACATTACTAATATGAATACTTTGATAGATTTAGAAATAAGATTGTTAAAAAATAAAACAATTGATAAAAATATCCAAGAACAAATTAACAAAGAAAAAGATCATTGGAAAAAAGTATTAGTAAGAATTATTGCTGTTGTAAAGAATCTTGGTAAAAATAATTTGGCATTTCGAGGAAAAAATGAAAAGATTTATCAAGAAAATAATAGAAATTTTTTAAACCTAATTGAAATGATTGCAGAATTTGATCCAATAATGAAAGAACATATTCGACGTATTCAACATGATGAAATTCATAACCATTACCTTGGACATAATATACAAAATGAATTGATAAATTTATTAGCAAATGAAATTAAAAGTAAAATTATTAAAAAAATTAAAGAAGCAAAATATTTTTCAGTTATACTTAATTGCACTCCGGATGTAAGCCATCAAGAGCAAATGTCTCTTGTATTATGATGTGTCGATATTTCATCAAATCTGATAAAAATAGAAGAATATTTTTTAGAATTTCTAAAAGTAGATGATACCACTGGAAAAGGACTTTTTAATGCAATAATAGATGCAATAAAAAATCTTGAACTTGATATTAATGATGTACGAGGACAAGGATATGATAATAGATCTAATATGAAAGGAAAACACCAAGGGGTACAAAAAAGACTCTTAGATATAAATCCTAGAGCATTTTACACACCATGTGGTTGCCATAATTTAAATCTAGTACTTTGTGATATGGCTAACTCTTGTCCTAAAGCTATATCTTTTTTTGGAGTGCTACAACGTATATATTCATTATTTTCTTCTTCTACAAAACGATGGAAAATTTTACTAGATAATGTACCCGGTTTAACTCTTAAGTCATTGTCACAAACACGTTGGGAAAGTCATATTGAAAGTGTTAAAGCAATAAGATATCAAGCTCCACAAATAAGAGATGCATTGTTGCAACTAGCAGAAATTAGTGAAGATCCTAAAACTAAAAGTGAAGCCACTTGTTTAGCAACATATGAGATTGAAAGTTTTGAGTTTTTGTTGGGCATGACAATTTGGTATGATATATTATTTGCTATTAACTCAGTTAGTAAAAATTTACAATCAAAAGACATGCGTATTGATGTTGCTATAGATCAATTAAAAGGTCTTATTTCTTTTTTTGGAAAATATAGAGAAAATGGATTTACATCTGCTATGATTACATCTAGAGAGATTGCGGTAGAAATGGAAATAGAACCTATATTTCGTAAAAAACGTATAATTCATAGAAAAAAGCAGTTTGATGAGAATGTCAATAATGAGACAACACAATCTGCAGAAGAATCGTTTAGAATTGATTATTTTTTATACATAGTAGATCAAGCTATTTCTTCAATTCAAAGTAGGTTTGAACAATTCAAAATATATGAAAATATTTTTGGTTTTCTATTTAATTTTAAAATTTTAAAATCATTAGACATTGATAGTTTGAAAAAAAAATGTCTTAATCTCGAATGTTCTTTGAAACATGACAGTTTTTCTGATATTGATGGTTTAGATTTATTTTCAGAATTAAAAGTTTTAAAAGAAATTTTACAAGTTGAAGAAAACACTCCAATTGACATACTTAATCATATAAAAAGATTAGATTCTTTTCCAAATGCATAATTGCTTATAGAATACTATTGACAATACCTATAACTGTTGCTTCTGCAGAAAGAAGTTTTTCAAAATTAAAATTGATAAAGTCCTACTTAAGATCAACCATGTCACAAGAAAGATTAATTGGATTAGCCATACTATCAATTGAAAAGGACATGTTAGCAAAACTTGAATATAAAAACTTAATTAGTAATTTTGCATCACAAAAAGCGAGGAGAATAAATTTTAAATAAAATATTTATAATAATTTTTAAAAAATAAAAAAGCCTCATTTAGTATTATCGCTTTAGGCCTCAAATTATCTTGAGCCGGCCCTGGTGAGATGAGGTGGTAAGAAGATAGTGGCCGATCTCTACTGGCTAGAGTAGAGACTAGAGTATGAAAATGAGGCCTTTCGCCAAGAAACCTTTATCATGAGTGGCCCACTAAATGGACCATGTATTCCAATGATTCTTGTAGTTGTGTGGAAACTTAAGATTATTAAGATAGAAATTGCATTAACTCGACCCAATCCACTCCAGGTCTCCGCTGCTTTTACTAGAGAGGAGGCCTTGTCAGGCTAAAAAACAAAAGGCATGTCGGGACCGTGGCCCTTGAAGCCCAAGGCCGGGCCCATCAGTCTGAACCGCATCTAGGAAATTTACGACACCTAGCAATAGAAATGGCACATACAGGTTTAAGTTCGAACCACTGCCAAATTAATAGTGCCGACGAGTCTAATAGCTATTTCAGTGCACTTTTTAATCATGATTCAATCAATCAGACGGGTTGGTTGTTTCAATCTCAATTTAGTGGGAATAGCAATTCGAAGGGGTAGTCATGGGTGTAAGAGCTTTGAAGGATCACAGGTGAGCCTCTTTGTAAGTGGGCACGGGTAAGCCTTCAAATTCCGTGTTTCGGTAATTTATTTTGTAAAGTAAATTGATTGAGTGTTAAAAATAAGAGCAATGAATGATGAGTGGTCAAATAAAAAAAATATCAAAATTTAAAATTCACCTTTTTTATTGTAACATGAGAAACACTTTTTTTGCATTTTGTGGATAAAAAAGTGAGATCATTTAGTAAAACAATTTTGATACGTTATCATTTAGTAAAACAATTTTGATATAGACACACGAAATACATGCAAGCTTATGTGGTACCACACAATAACAATCATGTTCTACGTTTTACGCATCTCATTCACACACACCAATACCACCTCATAAGATAAATGTATTTGTCATCATCTCATGGAATAAATACACTTATGTGCATTTTAGTATATGCACAAATAATTATTATTTAGCAAAATGAGAGAATAACTTTTTGACTTTTAAAAACAATAGGAGGTAATTTTTGAAATTTGGTACTTTTTTATATGATCACCTTTCTTTCCATATCTCTTAAAGTGGCCATTCACTTCAATTTGTTCAATTTGTTTTCCAAGTGAATTACTCTAACAAACCCGAGACTAAAAAAAATGAGGCTTTTAAGATGGCCCTAATAATGAGAAATCTCAACTGTTCAAAATAATTGTCCCTTTTTTTAGGAATTGGGTATACTATTGGAAATTATCATATTAATCCCTTAAAGGTTTATTGTATTTTATGCATACGGCTTTTATTGCAATAAAATTTCAAAAAAGCTCAGAATATAAAAGCATTTAGTTTGAGTAGCTTGAATTTTTACACATCGAAATAGTTTGAATTTTTACACATGGACATCCTCAAAATTTTTATCAACTCGAAGGATCCAATCTAGAGAGGTAAAAGACTATTTGGATTACTCATCAAGCCAACAAGTTGATGTATAGTATGTCTTCTATTGAAGATGGGGAGTTTGGACCCTCCAAAGTCATGTTTTGTGCAACGAGATAATTCCATAATAGAGAGAAACTATTCTATTTGAGTGATCCAGCATTTTTGTTGTTTTGTGATATATTAAAGTCATGTTTTGTGCAACAAGATAATTCCACAATAGAGAGAAACTATTCTATTTGAGTGATCCAGTATTTTTGTTGAATGATAAGCTTGAAACGATATTCTTGTTACGCCCCACCCTATACACATGTATGATATTGTCCGCTTTGGCTTATAGGTTTCATGATTTTGCTTCTTATAGGTTTTAACCCACCAAAAAGTTTCATGCAAGATAAAGGTGCAAATTCTATATAAACCAATTTACTTTTCTCTCTATATCGATGTGGGACTCGAGAATATTACAATTCACCTCCTTATGACTGCACGTCCCTGTGCAGTAGCTTGCCAACCCTCTTTACCCGCTCACATAAAAACCCACTTACATAAACTTGAACCGATATTCCTCTAAGACAAATATAGAATTTCTTTCTCGCCTTTTGTGAAAAAAGATCGTGAGATGCGGAACCCTCTCATTCCTCGAACAAGCATTAAAGCCTACTTACTCGCAAGCAGGAGCTCCAAATGTGAAAACCACCCCCCTCCCCCGAAGGTGAAACCTCGAAGGGATCCGGACTTAAGGCATAAAGGTCAGAGTAACTAGAACACGGCAGTGCACGTGCTTCCCACATGCAAACGTGATGGGACTCGTTCACCGAATGCGCGTGGGTGGGTCCACTGTCCACAACTGTCACAGACTCCCAACCCAACGCCCAAGGACTCTGTGAACCTGGAGACTACTAAAGTGGTACCAAAACACTTTCCCAAGAATGAAAGACACAATTAAGGGACACAATAAGGGACATTACAGTGGTCCCACACAGTCTAAAAAAGTACTATAAATTTTGAATACAGATTGAGTGAGGAAGGAATCAGCGTCACCCACGGGCACTTCTTCCCATGTCACTAACCACCCACCGTAGGGTTTTAATGAGAGGATCCCAACTCATAAATTTTAAACATCAAAATAGTTTTTAAATTTTACACAACCATCAAAGTGGTGATTTGTCTACCAATATAAAATAACAGTCCCTTGCTCTAACTTAACCTTGTTTTTAAAATCTCAGCCACTAAAAATATGTAATTAAGTATGACTCACATATGTAAGGAGGGGAAAGCCTGAGCCAGGTGAGAGCCATAAGTCATTGGCATGCATAGAATGTGAGGCCAACAAGCTTGTTCACCTTAGATGAAGCCTAGGGTTGGCTTCAAAGAAGTTCCTTGCCAATTTTATATGCCAATTACTAGTTTCATTTGAACATTCTAACCCTCCTTCTATATACAAATAATTAGTCCTCAGCAATGGCGCTAGTAGGCGACGATACTCTCAGTGCTAGGTATGCTCGTCCCTTCAGTTCTCCTTCTTCTTTCTGCCTTTTCTTATTTTTTTTTATAAGAGCAAAGGATGGGTTTGGTGGACAAAGCCTTCGGCAAGGGTCTGGGGTTTGGAAATTGCGACGATGGGTAGGTCCTAGAGTTTGCAATGGTGCGGTAGGATTTGGGTCAGAAACAGGGGTGGCGGACGAAGTCTTAGGAGGCAAGGGATTTAACGGGATGAGGCTTCTGATCTTGCTCGGGAGGTGGTGGTCGTATGGGGTATAAGGATTCGGTGAGGAGGGTTTCTGTTCAGTAGTGGTTTTGATGGCTTGGGGTTCTAGGGAGGAATGGTGATGGAAGACGACGGCAGAGTGTATCGAAGATGGATGAATATGGGTAATCACGCTGGAAGATTGTGCAGATCCTTCGGCTCTAATACCAAACTGATGCAGTCCTCAAGGTTAGGGCTTGCGTAAGGGTGCTGAAGCACATGTCTAAGGATACTTCGAATTATTAATAAGACTTCAACACTTATGAGGACGCACCTCTTAGGGATAAAATCCAATTCTATTAATCAACAAAGTCTGAGAATCTCTTCTCTACAATGCCATAAATATAAGAAAAGCAAACTTAATATTTAAAAAAACCCTAAGTTATTAACAAAAACTTTACAAATTACAATATAATTAGAAATCTATTAATAAAAATAATATAATCATAATTTAAGTTGAAAAATGACTTTTTTTGGCGTCTAGACTGCATCATAAAAAAAAAAAAAAAAAAACCCATACATTTGAGGCCCCAAGCTGAGTGCATTCGGCTCGGTAGTACAGTCGATCAAACGAACCAACTAGTGGTTCATATTTATTTTTTATTTATTAATTTTTCCTTAATATAATCATTTGAAATTATGCTATCCCAAGTGAGACCACGAAAGGACGCTCTCTCTGGTAACGTAGCGGTGGAGTTTTTCGATCTCGTACGCCTCCGTCTCTTCCAGAGCCTCAGAAGAAGAAGAAGATCTGAGAGTCTGTCGCTTCCAATCAAATGAAATGAAGTGAGCAAACAGAGAAGAAGAAGAAGAAGAAGAAGCAGAAGAAGAAGAAGAAGAAGAAGCGGAAGCAGAAGGAAGAAGATGAAGGAGGTGATCCTCCACGTGTACGACGTGACGAACAGCGCCTCCGCGAAGACGAACAGCACAATCGTCCAGATCAACCGGATCTTCAAGGACGCCATCGGATTGGGCGGCATCTTCCACAGCGCCATACAGGTACCTTTAGATCTTGATTTTGCATCCAACACGATCGGTTTCTAGGGTTTTATGCTTGCCAGCCGGATTTCTGGTCATCTGCGCTTCGGATCTCTCATCTCCTTGTCTTGAGATGTGAGATCTGCGTTTAGGGTTTGGTGATTTCATAGTTGATGCGGCTGATCCTGTAGTGAATTGCGGCAGGTGTATGAAGATGAGGAGTGGTCGTTTGGATTCTGTGAAGTGGGCTCTGGAGTGTTTTGTTGCCCTCCTGGCAAGAATCCGATGTATACCTATCGCGAATGCATTGTCCTTGGAGAGACAAGCTTTGGAGACGACAAGGTTAAGCAGATTTTGAAGGAAGTTAGCAGAGAGTGGCCGGGGAACTCTTACGACCTGTTATCCAGAAACTGCAATCACTTTTGCGATGACTTGTGTGAAAGACTTGGTGTCCCAAGACTTCCAGGTTTAAATTTCATCTTTGCTTCTTTCAATGTTTAGGTTTCAACATCTACATTGATGCTATTGCTGCTGTTCATATTAAGAGTGCTTGGTTTTCTTTGTTTTAAGCCATTATTGCAATTGGTGTTTGCTCGGCTGATTTGAACTGCTTTATGGAGTCTGATCTATATCCAACCTGATACCTAGCAGGGTTCACTTTCCTATCTTCACTTTCCTATGTGTATAATGCAGTGGCAATTTCATTATCAACCAAGTGTGATATACAAATACAAAATCTGTTATTGTACACTTGAATTAGAAAGGGACACTTGAATTAGAAAGGGTGCGTTGCTGTTGGGTTCACATAATTTCTTGGTTTAACAATACAAAGAGATGACTTATATTCTTCTTTAGTCAATTTAAATCGGCTGGAATGTGGATAAAAGAAATCCAGTGTTGATGGTTGTCTATTCACTCGTCCAATTTCTGAAGGGTCCGTTGATTCAAAAGTCTCTCAAATCTTGTAACTAGAAAGCTGCCTGTGGTTTTTCATGGATCTCGTCTCTTTTGCAAAATAATGCGGAATAACTGACATTAAAAAGATGCATGTATGGGTTATCTAAATCCCACAGCAATCCGATGTGTGTAGATGGTCTAAATGCTGCAGCGATCTGATCTGGTTTTTGGTGACCTGCGTGTCTGTTCTATTATGTTCTCCAAATTTGTCAATCTCTAAATTACAAGATTAGTTGATTCAAGTGACTACATATATGGTAGTTAACTACCATTCATATTATATAGATATAGTTTGTATGTTAGCTAACTATTATTTGTTGTTTGTTAGATAGATAACTTTCTAATAATGATATGGATTTCACAGCTTGGGTTAATCGGTTCGCCAATGCCGGTGATACTGCTTTGGAAGTTGCGGAGACGACAGCACTACGAGTGAGTTGCTCATCCTTTTTTCTCTTGCACATTGTGCTTGTTTTACCTAGTCCTAGTTTTTGAGAATGTTATCTTATTCTTCAGCTTCTACTTGATATAAAAATAAAATAAAATAAAATAAAATAGCCTAATTGTACCTGGGAAGTGGCTAAATCTATGATGTAAAATGGCTTATTGAAATGACCATTCAGTTGAAGATTCATGCCCATTACTTTCATATATTCAGCTTGATTGGGATTCAGGCATTCAGAAACTGGGCCCTACCTGTTGTCTAGGAGTTGGCATGCATAGATTTTTTTTTCCTTTTTTATCGGTAAGATTGCAGTTTCACTGCAATTAGGGAAATGGAGACAACAAGGGCTAGTCTCTTGATCCCCTCCATTAGCTAGTGAATCAGGCTCTTCATTTGCTTCCCTTAAAGTATGCGTGCATGAAAAATATTGAGTACTTTAAACAATAGCATGTCTCTTTTCTTTCTTAACTTTTTTTTTTTTTTTGGTAAAGTTCTTTGTCAACTTTAGTAGCTAAGTATCACTGGTAAGTACATGCTATTGGCGCTCCTGGATTTTCTAAATTAATAATGTCTGTGGAATCTGCTTCAACTATAAAAGCATTTCATCCCTTTCAACTGACATGGACAGTACAGCAAAGAGAATGCACACTTACTGTACTATTCATAAGCACTGTATGCTGGGACCTTTTGCAATTGAAATGAGCATTCCGAATAGCATAGTGCTTCTTCTGCACAGTAACAAAAAAAGAAGTAACATAGTATTCTTTGGCTAATTTTGATGTTATGTTGTTTCCTAGCAAGCTATAATACCCGGATACGACATTTCACCCATGGTATCTGTGTTGGCACAGTACAACATTGATATGGGACTATGGGTACACGATACACAAGATATGTTAGGGATACGGTGCGAAATTTTCGGATATGGTAGGGTAGGGCTGAAAGGAAAAAACTGCCTGAAAAAAGAGGGAGAGAAGGAGAAGCGATTAGAAAACCCACAACAAGACATCATCATATCATCACAAAAGAAAAAAAAAGTGAAAAAGAAGTAGCAGAAGAAGATGATGACATACCTGGAGAAGTAGATCTTCTGCAGCGATGCTTGCTAAGGCCTTCATTCTAGATGTCATCAACTTTCCGGCCAGATCTATTGCCGTAGGTGAGGTTGCAGCACTCGGAGGCGAGGAAAGGGTGTCATTGCTTGGGCTTCTCCTCCTCATTCTCATCTTCATTTCCCTCCTCTTTTTCCTCTTTTTCTTTCCGTCCCTCTCTTTCTCAACCCTTCTTGTTGTACGAAGAAAAAGAGTCAGCTAATGCCCTGTTTCGAAAGGCATAAGTTTTTAAGTAATAGGGTTGGCACAACTGTGGAGTTTAGCTATTTAAAGCAAAAGGAACCATTGATCAAATGTACATGTCCTTTTATTATTATTATTATTATTTTTAAAGCATGACCCTTTTATTATTAAAGGGCTAAGTTTTCATGGCCACCCCCACCTGGGGGCCCACCTAAACTAAAAATGTACACCATTCACCTATATATTAAAACACCAATTTTTCTTTTTTTTTTTTTTTTGAAAAATCCCAAATTTCACTCTAATAGATGGGGAATCATCCAAACCATAGCCAAATTTTACTTTTAAAAAAAATAATTTGGGACATATCTCAATTGCACCCTAATGAGAATAAAGCCCTAGCCAAATCCATAGTTACCTGATTTGCTATGCTACCTTTTGAATTCCAAACTATTCGATTAGCTGAGATTTGAAAGTTTGAAAATGTTCAATTCAAAACAATTCGACTCTTGTTCTAAGAAAACAAAAGGACCAAAAGAAATACAGTGGAGACTTATCCTTTGTTAAAAATGGGAAATAGAGATATATAATATATAAAAATCTTTCAATAAAATAATTATAAAAAGGGAACCATATCAAAGAGAAAATCTAACAGAGGAAAGAGATGGGGTTGGTTATAATTTAAAATAAAATAAAATAAAGACCTGTAGTCTCATTCTCTAATCATCCTTTGTTGCGCTTGAAGCTGAGCTTTTGAATACATGGAGTTGAATCTTGATATGTTCCAAATCGGCCGTGGAGTTGGATGGTGCAATCTTCTATTTCTTGTCTTCAATTGCACGTTTTAGCCCCTGTTTGGCATTACTATTTTTAGGCTCTATTTATCTAAATGTCTAAACCGGGTAGAGCTTTGAAAAATAAGAGCGTTTGGCATGTGTTTTTATGCTTTACAAAGTTTAGATAAATAGAGGCTTTACCTTAGTTTCCCATAACCCCTTTTAAGGATTCATGTGAAAAATAGAGGCGGAGCTACAGTAATTTGAAGTGATCACGACTAGATCGGTTTTTTTCGTTTTTTCTTGAAATCTAAGAGGGTAAATCATGTTCCAAACTGTTGAAAATGTTTAAAAGATCAAACACGGCTATGACACCAAATTTCAGCCGTTGGATCCTCACCAATCTCGAGATATGTGAAAAAAAGTGAGCCATTGAATATTATTTTCTAAATTTTGTGGGCCCCAAAAAAAGATTCAAACCGTTGGAAATGTTTGAAAGGTTGAACACGGCTACGAGGTCAATTTTCAGGGCTTTATGCCTTGTGGATTTCGAGAAATTTGTAAAACAACGGTCAGCCATTGATGTATACATGCTCAATTTTAACTTAGTCCATGGGTAGTACCTTTTTTCCTTTTTCTTTTTTGGTTGGGGGGGGGGGGGGGGGACGATAAATCACGATCCAAACCTTTAAAAATGTTTATAAGGTCCATGTTCACTGTGAGATCAAATTTTAGCCATTGGTTCATCATTAATATCAAGATATTTGTTAAAAAAATGATTAATTGGATATATTTTTTTTAAATTTGTGGGCCCCAAACACAAGATCCAAACCGTTAGATCTATTTGAAAATATGAACATGGCCATGGGGTTAAATTTCAATGCTTGATATATTGTAGATCTCGAGAAATTTGTGAGAAACTTTGAACCATTCATTTAAAAACATCTATTTTAAATAGATCATTGCATTACCAAGCATATACTTTTATTTTAGCCTCTTTTTCTCATGGCTCTTTTTTTAATAGCTCTATTTCGAAAGGTCTATAAGAAAAAGAGTAGACCTACCAAACAAGCCCGTGTTGCAGAAGATAAGAGGGAAGAGGACATTGAATTTGATGAACATAGGATGAAGGGAAAAGAAGGAGAGTTAAAAGAAGCAAAGATCACATCATCCCTGCTAGCAAAAACATATCTCATAGTCCAAGTCCTTTCCATCAAGTGAGAGAATCTAATATTTTAATACCTGCCTTACCTAACCGTCCTTTTTACCTTGTAAAAGTACAATTATTTAAAGGTTGCCTTTGTACATGTCCTTTCAAAAAAAGAATAGGTTACACATGGAAGTTTCCTCACCATCCCTCTCACAAATTTGGATCCTATGGGGCTTTAACTTGTATAAATCTAGAATTATTATATGAGAAAGTAAGCTCACAATGGGGTCTATATATTTGAATCAGAACCGTTCAAAACATACTCAGTTAAAGTCTACTAGGTACCCTCTTATTTTATATTAATTTGAAATTTCTCCACCATTGGATTGGGTGTTTGCTGAATAATAGTTAATTTTTATCATAAAACAATCAATCCAATGGTCGGAGATATTTACTTCTATCATGCATGAAATATTACTATTTATATATTTGATAAACTAGATATAAATTTTTAATAATATATTAATATATATAGATGTTATTGGCCTTTCGAATTAGTACATTGAATTCATCAAACTCGAACTGCGAATCAAGCGAATTGAAACACGAAGTAACGTACTCCATTGAATTTTTGAATTTGTGCAAGCATCGAATTGGGAATTGCAAACTTGAATTTGAATTGGTTGAATTGCGAATCAGGTTACTGTGGCCAAATCTCACACTAATTTGAAATAGAACCTTAACAAATCTCACTCTAATAGAAAAATGGGTACTAGCCATATTCACCATAAAATAAATATCCCACTTAAAATAAATTTTAAATCTTATATATATAAATGCCGTACCTGCATCCGTATCCTAAAATTTTGAAGTTGCTGTACCGCACACCTTTTCCCCGCATCCGTATCTGTACCTGTGTCCATATCTAGGCATCATAGCTAGCAAGTAGTAAGTATTTTCATTTCCTATATCTGCCAATGCGGATTTTCTTGCATTAACTGCAAATTTCAGCAACAATGGATTTGCAAGCAATAGAATTCAAGACTATGATCTTTGCATTTCCATAGATGCGCAAATTCACAATAAAAAATTTATCTAGAGAAAAAAGTGTAGGGAAGATCCCATTTGCGTCCCACCTTCTACCCCTCTCAAGAATTTATCGAGATAAAAAAGCAGAGGGAAGATCCCATGTGGGTCCCAACTTCTGTCCCTCTCTCTCTCTCCAACACAGATGTGATTTGCTAGCAGACCCATGTCAGCAGTTGTGTGGAATATGTTGAGCCCAAAAATTATTCAACTGTTCAGTCTCTTTTTTGGGTCTGGGACGGGTGGTGGCGAGGGCAAACCTTTATCCTCTCGGTTTAAAGGATCCAAGATTTGGTGGCTCCCTTATCCACACATGGCCCTTCCCATTTAATGCAGGCCAGGCCACAGCTATGTCCATGGATTAACTCCGACTTGTAGATTCATTAAGCACAAGGATTACCAGGCCAAGGCCCATCTAGACCCATAGTCTGAAAAATAGCCTAAGGGGCAGGCTCATGAAATGGACCATGTTTTAATGTTTATTTTGTTATTTGTCTGTCAGGACATATGGTCCCACTTGGTTACAATCCTCATAGCGATAGGCCTTTTCTTTATAGTCTTATTTTATTTAAGGATTCTGATGTAGTGAGTAAGAAAGGAGTCTTTTTTTGCATTACTTATTTAATTTAATAAAAGAAGTTGTAAAAATGGGCAGTTGGAATCTATCCTTCTTTCTCTTTCTTTTGAAACATTGGTCCAATTTAGGTGTGGAACAAATTGACATAAAAGAGATAGGCTCCTCAGCTACCCATCCGAAGAATCCAGTATTTTGTGATTCTGATATGGTTCAGTGAAGTTTTAACCCCCTTCCTGACAAGTTCTAGTCCGATTAATGTGTGGTTGTACTTTGATCTTGGGTTGAATCTCAGATCTTTTTCAATATAGTCGCTTGTCTTTATGTACTAAGCTATTATCATAAAAATTTGGATTTCTTTCTCCATTGCAATTAATGCATGGTTGTGCTTTCATCTGGGTTTGAATCTCAGATCTTTTTCAAGCTCTGACTTGGGATTTGACATTAGGGTTTGAATCTCAGATCTTTTTCAAGCTCTGACTTGGGATTTGACATTAGGGTTTGAATCTGTTACTCTTTTGCACCTACTCCCACCCCCTATCCCTGTTGGGCAAGATCTGCCCACATGATCAGATCATCTCTCTATCTGTTTGCCCCCCCTTCTTTTTTTTTTTTTTTTTTTTTTTGTGATTCCCGACCCTAACCTCTGTGTGTGTATCCCCATTCTTTTGTAATTCTTGTCCTTAATCTCAGATTAAATATAATGATTGAACAGCTGTTGATGATAATGCTTTCCACCAGAATGCGTGAAGTGAACTTTTTCTAAATCTCTAATAAGAATGTAAGATATCTACATTTGTGAGGCCAACACAAAGAGAGGCACATGTGGGGAGGTTTTAGTGTAGGATTGGGTTACAACCTTAAGAGATCAACATCATCAAAGCCTTGTCTCAACTATATTGGGGTCAGCTATAAGAATTTTGTTTCTTTATTCCGATCTATCCCAAGCCAAATTCTTAGATAGGTTGTATTTCTTCAGACCTAATTTTACTACTTCCATTCATGTTCTTTTCGGCCTATCCCTTCCCCTTGGCAAGCCATCAACCTGTAAACAAATACTTTTCCTTACCGGTGCTTTTACTAGCCTACTGTTGAAATGTCCAAACCATCTTAGTCAGGTTTCTCTTATTTTATCAACTATTGATGTTACCTCTAATGCTTTTGAAATCATTCATTGTTGATTCTTTCTTTTCTAGTTTTACTACACATCCACCTCAACATTCTCATCTTTGGTACACTCATTTTGTGCATGTGTTGCTTCTTGATTGGCCAACATTATGCTCTATAGGTCATAGTTAGTCTAATCATTGTCATGTCCCTTCAATCTTGTTGAGATAGAAAAAATATGAAGGTGTTGATGTGAGTGAATTAAAGATTCCACAGGCAATAAGGACCAATACATATTCTGTTCAAATTGAGATCAGTTGCCATAATGGTTCCAATTTTCTGGCTAGGGATACATTTGGTAATGCCTAATTTGGAAAATGCTCCCAAATGTGAGAAGTCCATGGGGGAGACATGGTTGGTCTTAGGAATTAGTAGTGACAATACTCATTGGTAATATGTGGTGATTATTGCTAATATTTCACATGAACAGGATGAGTTTTCAGGTTGACACAACTCAAGAAATATGCATAGGATATTTGCTCAAAGCTCCTCATCAAAGTAAACAATCATATTGAAGGCCCATTTACGTGCTTTGTATTGAATTCCTAGGACTTTGTAGTAAAGGAGGTTTTATCAAAGGATTACTAGGAAGGTGAGTAGTAAAGGTTCTAAGGTGGAGCTATAGATGGGACTATCACTTTCGTAAGATTTAAGTCACCAGAATGATGGGTGGGCATGTATTTCTATTGAATGGGTCCAATGGGATATGATTTGATGGCTAAAGGAGTTGCTTATCATAATAACTTACGTCCAATTGAACAAATGGGGCCTAAATGAAATTTTTAGCTAATAAGGAAACTTGGTTTCCGTAAGGAAACAAAGGCAGGGTAGATTTTGTCCACCTTTCTTTACAATCTCCATGTGAAGTGGGCCCTTGTATGGCCTTGGGTCTTTAGTTGCTGCATCATTCCCTGGGTTGGCTCTCTTTCAGCACTTTCTTTCGTCCACATCCATCAAAGATGGAGCAGTTCATTTGCTATGCTTGATGTTTGATATTGAACACCTGATAGAAGCTAGAGACTATTCTTCATATGAAAGTTGGTGTGGATGTCATCTTTGGTGAAGGTGTTTTCTTTCATGATGTGTGACATGTTGGTTGTGCCCTGTTTCTATTACACAAGATCACGCCATACTTGATCCTTGTAATTGTCACTGATCGAGAAATGGACCTGACAATGCTTGTTTTTTGTAATTTCATCCTCCTTTGTCAAACATTGCTGCTTGTTCTACTAGTGTGGTTTTATAAATTTGAAGCCATCTTTCCAAGCTGCCATCCTCAATATCAAAACTCTCATTGTTTCAGTGTCAACAATCAGTTTCCCTAGCTTGCAAGTGGTTTTGAAGATATCATTTGTGAGTCATGTATCACCATTAATTGATATGGTCTCAGTATTCACCCCACATTAACCAATGAGTGATTGATCTCCTGTTTGTTTACACTTGTTGGCTGGACTTGGGAGTTGGGACTCTTGCTCCAGGCCTATTAGACTGTTGTTACATATATGTGTATATGTTTATGCCTGTGTACTTACGTATATACAGAGATGTATATACTATAATTTTTACGTGTTCATTTGAATGGTATGAAAACAGTTCTTTGACAAAATATGGGCCTTATTGGAATCTGTCCTTAATCAGACTTGGGTCATTAGTGGGTGGGTCTGGCCTCCCATATTTCTTAGAGAGTTGCTAAAACAACACTATGTCTGACTTAGTATGGACAGCCAAAAAAAAAACTAAGAAATTCTCCAAATACCCCCACCTCTTTCTCTCTCCACACCGCTTTCTTCTCCCTCTCTCCTCTCTCCTCCCCTTCCCCACCTCCCCCTCCAGTGCAGAGGGGGCTTTCCCTATCCTTCCCCTCCCTCTCCTTCTCCCGCTCCCGCTTCCTCTTCCTCCCGGTATTCTGTCTCTCCCCATCTTCCTCCGTCTTTCTTTCCTCCCTGTTTCTCCCCCTCCCTGCATCTTGTTGCTGTAGGGAGATCATCTGATCACGCCGCAGCAGGGTCATCTCGCTGCTTCAGGGAGATTGTTTTGCAGCAGTGAGATGCGGGGAGGGGGAGAAAGGGCGAGGGAGGAGAGAGGGAGGAAGAAGAAGGGGAGGAGGGAGAGGGAGGGGAAGGATAGGGAGAGCCCCTTCTGCATCGGAGCTTGTCGCTGGCCAGAGGGGGAGGTGGGGAAGGGGAAAAGAGAGGAGGGATGGGAGAGGAAAGGGTTGTGGGGAGAGAAAGGGGTGGGGGTATGAATTTCTCAGTTTTTTTTGGCCGATTCAGAAGTGGTGTTGTTTTAGCAGCTCTCATTTCTTATTGGTTGGGTCTATGATCTCAGTTGAACTTGGTCCTTTCAATCTTTTTCAGGCCCAGTCTCTGGACTGGCCTCGATCTAGCAAGAGTACTTTATATATATATATATATAAAGGGTAAGCAAATTACAATCATTTGTTAAAAAAATGGTGAACTTATTATTCATGGGAAAGCTGCAAATGAGTTCCCTCTAATAATGAGACTTTATTTGTCTAAGGTCAACTTGGATTTTGCAATAGGTGATAGCTATTCAGTGCCTTAAATGACATATAATGGAAATGATATGAATAGTTTGAATGCATGGTAGTAGAAATTGGAGGACGAATGATTTTCTTCCTTGTTTTTTCCCTTTTTTTGTTGGAACATTTTTTTTGTTGATCGGTTAGCTGGATTTAAAATTTTGTGATCCCTGTTTCTGGCTAAAATTCACTCAAAGGTGAATGGATGAAACCCTTGCCTTGAAAACTTGTGAGATTTCTTGAAAGACTGAAAGCAGTGATGCAGAATCTGTAGCAATTTTTTTCTTTTGATTGGTATGCTAGCAGTCACATCTGGACGAAATAATGATGCGATTGGATCATGTCATCTCTTTGAGATTGGCTAGCGTTTGGGGTTACCATCTTATTTAATGATTTATTTTCAACTAAAAGCCTGAAATTCTCTTCATTTTCACTTTTATGTTTTCAAAGTTTCTACCTTCATTTTGGTGGCATCTGATACTGCAACATTAATTATCTGCCATCTCCTCAATCATGCTTTGTTTCTTATAGTGGAGACAAGCTAAGACAGAGATTGTATCTGCCAGCAAAGTTGCTTACCGATTCCTCTCAGGTGTAACCTCAAATTCACCAGTGTCTCCAGTAGCCTCAAACTCACCGGTTTCTCCAGCAGCCTCAAACTCACCGGTTTCTCCAGCAACCTCAAACTCACCGGTTTCTCCAGACCATTCAGACAGAGGCTTCTCCAGGTTCCAAACTGCATGGTTCAAGAATCTCATTTCTATTGGTTCCAGACCCTCTAGTAGTTCAGATATTTCGGGGGAGACTGAAGAAACACTACAGCAGCAACATAGGCAGATGAAACAACAGCAGCATAGTTCTGAAGTTGAAATTCATGAGTGAAAATATGGGGTCCTGTGCCACAGCAAATGTACCAATTGTTGATCTTCTCAGTTATGTGCATGCATAGCCTGTGTTCTGGTGATCTACACAGTTTATCTGATGGGTTCTCCTGTGGTTTAAGGATGTGTCATGGATCTCGTGGATTGGTAGATCAATTTTTTCTGTTGGTGGCCTATAAAACCAGCAGTATAATGTAATACAGCCAGGATCCACAATCATTGGTAGACCCAACATTTCTATTGCAAGTCCTATCAGATTATCGAACATTGCATTAAATAATATAGAGTTATCACAAGGTAATAGTACATTTGCAATGTTGCAGGACTCTAATTCCTCTATGTCTCAAACGGAGAGGAGCTGCTGTATCATTGTAGTCTCGCTGTGTGAGGAGGAAAAAAAAAAAAGAAAACGAAAAAGAAAAAAACCCTCTCTATAGCCATCAACATTCCACTTTGTTAAGACACTTTGTAACATTTATTTCTGTTAATCATCTTTGAAAACAAAATTGAAATGTTTGAGCATAAATGAAATTTGTCATTTGTAAAACTTTTCATCTGAATCAACTATGGCTTGTGTTCCCCATTTCCTTCAATTAGGATTTCCTATTGGAATGCAGTTGCTGCAGTGTGGCTCTAGAAAAAACAGATACAAAGAAATGGAATGCATTGGCTGCTATTTGTGACTTTATCTGCCCTCTCTTTGGCAAAGGCCTCTGACCCTTGAAACTTCCATCACCATGAGCGGCAGCAGGAATGGTGACTTTGTTGCTCATGATGCTGATAGGCAGGTTTTCTCCCTCTTCTGGATATTTGTATTACCTGACAGACGATGATATATGGCTTGCTTTAATTTGAAGTTCATTTATAGCAGTCTGGAGAACAGGGGTGAATTATTTTAATGAGGACCTGAGTTGAGAAAATCTGAAGGGGTTTCCAGTGAGGCATCATGCCAGCCAAGTTGTCTGAACTATCAGACAATGCAACTACTCTACTGTATGCGCTTAAAAAATCTGAAACTGGATTCAACTTGGAAAAGTCACGTGGCCTCGTAAGGGCCTATTGTGGCCGAGCTTATTCACACCCATTCTGACTTGCTTAACCAAGTGACCTATTGAGTTGACTTGGCTTAGGCAGAGTGAGATCGATTATTGAAACCATGGTCTGGGCTAAGAAGCCAGACAATGGTTTTGACTCCAGCTCAGTCTGGTTGATTATTCATTGGTTTGGGATGGTTCCCTGTCTGGGGAGTAGGTTTATGTTCGTGTTACTTGGTAGTGAGGTGGATTTGGATTAGAGCTGTGGGTACTGTAGATAGATTGGTCAAAAGGAATCTGATGATTCTACTTTGCTGTGTGCCACAGTTCAGTCTGTGTCAAATGCAGCCCAGGGCAGTAAGTATCTAGACTCTTTTAAGAGGTACAGATGGGGATGCTATGACTTATATCGACCGTTCATCAAGCTGGACTTGTGTGGATGGTCAATGGACCATGGTTCCCCGGCCTCTAATATGTGGAAGTTGCCAATAATCTAACCTTGGCATCTCTTTGAAGATTCTCCATATGTATATATATATATATATATATATATATATTTATGACGGAGGATACTCTCTCCAACGTTTGACCTTTGGCCTTCGGCTTAGGGGTTATTCGACAAGCAAATGCTATTCTATAGGGGATACATGCATAGCCATACTTATATTACCTGGATAATGCAAGGGGCGACAGTTGAACTCGAGACCTTGAAGAGTAAATTCAAAATTCAAACCAATGCAGCCAGCCTGGGTTCCAGCCGTATTGAGTGCCCGGCCCAAATAGAGGGTAGAAATTTGAAAATGCTGTAGGTTGGATGTAGGGTGTAGCATCAAAATGCTGTTCTGGTTCAAACCCCAACTTTCCTCGTGGCCGTATAATATTTGGAATTAGAACGCTGGGTCGCATAGTGAACTTGCCATTGTACAAGTGTCCACAGTCACATGCACGCCAACGAGTTTTGACGAACAGGGCAATCAAATTTTGTCCTATTTGCCTATGATAATGGTGACCTGTATAAGTATTCCTTCCTACCTGGTGGGCTCCGTGATGACCGTGATTTCGAAGAGGTATAGATGGTTTTTGCTTCAGATGACATGGTTAGTAGTTACTACTCATCCTAGAGCACTTAAGTACAAGGGCTCCGAAGAAAAACCAGATAAATAGATAAATAAATTAATTAAAAATAGAGCAAGCCTCTTCTAAGCTCAAGTTTATACAAGAAATTTTGTAAGTCCAAACCCTTGGGGCCCAGAAAATAAACTAAACATACGATCTTGAATTGCACATGTCCACCAATTTTTTTTATCAAATCTTAATTTACTAGACAACTGGATCGACTGTGCACCGATCCAAATGGATTGTTAACCATTAAATTTTTAGGATCCAGATGGAGATGATAAAAACGACAATTGGGGCTGATTTTTTGCAAAGAGGAGAGTCCTAAGCATGTAGGGTTGTAAATAGGTTGGTTTCAGTCCGGATCTATGGTGGACTGGGAACAAGAATCGTGAGTGAGAGGGTGAATCTGAAACCGGAACTGGAATTGGTTTGAAACTAGTTTCCTAGATCCAAAACCAGAATTGATAAGAAGAAGATGGACCTAGAACAAGAACCATACATGGGGCAGGTCCAGGTCCAGGTCTGGTTCTATATTGAGAATGGTTTAGAGAAAAGCCTACTTTTAGGGAAACTTTTCAAAAATTGGGATAATATGTCATTTTTGGGTTTATGGGTCAGAACTAAGGTGAAATCAGACTTGAAATCGTTTAGGTTATGAGTCCAAAAATAGGATCCACTCCAAACCCGGATCCATTTACTTATCGGGACCTAAATGAGAACCTAAATTAGGTTATTAACGAATCAGAACCTTCGAATAATCGGGGAATTAGAAACCCATTTGCAATCCTAGTCCTAAGGAGTCCTTCAAATCCCTTCCATCTCCATTTCCATGTGGGTCCCCAGGGGGCCCCACAGGCATGAGCCACACTCTTGAACTTACTTTATCCTAAGCTTAAGGTCAAGAAAGGGGCTCCCATTAAAATAACACTAACAAATGAATGTTCGCAGGTAACTAGATATCAAGACTCATTGGATTGAAATAAAAGGAGGTTTCTTTTACAATTTTATTTGTTTGAACCCCCTTTTCTTTTTTGCTGGGAAGGTGCTATTTTATTTCAAATAAAAAGTTGACTTTCAAATAAGGTCAAAAATAAAACTAAGATGTTTTAAAAAAAACTATAAAATATAGAGTGGGTGTGCTCCAGTTAGACTATGTGCACCCTTTATAAGGTATGCACCGCTTATAAGGCCACTTGAGATGCATTCAATTCATAGAGTTTTGTTGCACGCGGATTAGTTTGAGAAAACTACTTATTAAATCATTCTAATCTGCTTTAGCTAATAACAAAAATTCTAACCCACAATTTTAAAGCTTCAAATTATAACGGAAAAGTTTTTTCTCTTTTTATATTGGCTAACAAGGTATCCCCACCCACTTCGGAAACAGGACATGTGCGCAATTGCCTACAAACCATGTCAACTAAGGGCTAGGCGATTACTATCAAATCTTCTTTCCCCACTTATCTCATGCAATAACTCCCAGAATGCACCCACCACTTTATCTCATTATTGAAAGCATTAATAACTACTCAATTTTCAAAGTTTCAATTCTCTTTTTATAATACTCTATTTCTATAATAAATGTACCATTTCTTTCCCACTTAAATTCACCTGTTTCTTTTTTACACCATTAGCATTTAGATTACATAAATATGTACTCTCATAAATTTTTTTTCTTTTTTTTCTAAAATCTATAAATATTTAAATTGTAACATTAGTCATTTCCATGCCCAGCACCGGTTATTATGCTAGTATGTACATATTCATACATGTGAAAGACATGGAAATAAGAACTCTATGTTTATTAACGGCTTTGGTCTCATGCCTCAACCCTATGAATTGGACATGGAAATACAATCAATCATTACCACCCAAAGCTGATAGACTCGAAATGCAGATGATCCGCCAAACCAGATGAGCAGACGGCTGCGACCTCATGCCTCAACCCTCTTGGGCCAGACACCAGAACTCCAACACTGGATCCCTCACACTCTAGCAGCATCTCTGCAAATATGCGACATAAACACCAACTTAAGCTGTCAATAATTCACTGTGACGTTTTAATGACAAGCCAAATAAGCACATACGTAAGATTGATCCCGTCTATCAAGTGGGCCCAATCATGTATGTGTTTTTGTGTTACAAATCTAGCTAATTCACCCTGTGTAACCATTGATATAACCCAAATGCAACCTTATCAGCGAGCTTACATTTAGCAGACCCCAGTTTCGAGTACAGTTAGCAAAATAAGAAAAAAACAAAAGGGTGAGCCAATAACTTACTTTTGAGATTAGGCCTTGTACCAAAGTGCACCTTGGTGGCTTGTACGAGGGACTGGTGTGGGAGGCTCTCCAGTTCCCTATCCGCATTGTAAAACCACGGCCCTGGGGAAGCAACAGGCGACGCCTCCTCCATGTGCTCAATCTTCTTCCCTTCCATGGCATTTTGCCTCTTGTTCCACGCGACCGCAGCGCTTGCGGTTGCAGCTATGCAAACACACACAAACAAGACGCCAAAAGCAGACTTACCCGAGTAGGAAAAGATACTGTTGGTATCGTGATCAATGGGGTATATGTAGTAGCGGGTGAGAATTCCTAACAGAAAGAGGAACCCAACAAAGGAAGTGGAAATGATGGCTCCCAGCCATAGCCAACTGTTTGGACCGAGGACTGCAGAGACGGGTGCGTCGGTTGGGCTAGGCTTGAACCATATGGTTCGGAGGATGTTCTGGGCGTCGAGGGTGGTGGGCTCTTGGTCTCTTGTGACGAACGCTTCGAGCTGAAAGTGCAGGCGGGAGATGTCGGATGGGGTGCCGGTGAGAGGGAGGAGAAGGTCGAGCATGGTGAGGTCGGAAGACTTCCTGAAGACGGCGATGAGAAGGATGCGAGGGAGGGCAGAGGATGGATTGGTACTTCTGTGGATGAGTTCTCGGATGATGGAGATGAAAGGAGTGATGCCACTGCCTCCACTGATCATCACTAGTATGTCATGCCTGCAACCATACATTTATTTATTTTTTGCATTTTAGTATGACTCCTAATTGTTGGAAGATGGCTATTATACCCCCTTAGTTAGAACTTCTAATTATAAATTTTATAAATACAAATTACAAGGAGAACAAAAAGAACTCACTTTATAAATTTTATACAATTATACTATTACAATGCTTACAAGCTAGACCAACAAATATATTATTGTAAAACTTACTAGCAACACATAAATTATACTATGGCTCCTTAGCTCTCTTCAAACCTACACACCACTGACAAGAGCTATACACTTACTTGCACACTACTTGTGCTCTCTTCCATTATTCTCACCAAGTGGTACACCTCACCTCAGGAGGCACCCTCAACTCTCCTTAGCTATGTACAAGAGGCACTTGCCTCTTGCACCTTGGCAAATGTCCCATGGCAACTCTATTTATAGAGCTGGGGGGCCTAAAGTCGGTGGAGCTTATGCTTCACAAGTGGGCTACGGGGCCCAGTGCATCACCATATGCTATGTCGGCATCTAGATGGATCCCATGACGCGGTGTTTTGGAATCTTCTAGAAAATGAGAGAGTCCTGAGTTGGGCCATTTTCTAGAGGCTTGGGGACAAAAGGCACAAGTGTCAGTCTCCCCATCAATACTAACCTCCTTATTCTTTGGTCTTCGGTATTCTATGTTACATAGGCCCAAAGCCCATCTGAAAAGAGCCCATCTGAAAGCCTATCTGAAAAGAGCCCATCTGAAAAGAGAAGCATTCTTTACTTGGAATACTATTGCTGTAATTAGCTGTAATTAGTCTTCCTTCTTAACTTAGAATCCTAATTGATATAAATTAGTAAGTTTTCCTTTCTTAGAGCCTAGATTAAAGGTAATTAGCTGTAATTAGTCTTCCTTCTTAACTTAGAATCCTAATTGATGTAAATTAGTGAGTTTTCCTTTCTTAGAGCCTAGATTAAAGGTAATTAGCTGTAATTAATCTTCCTTCTTAACTTAGAATCCTAATTGATGTAAATTAGTGAGTTTTCCTTTCTTAGAGCCTAGATTTAAGGCATGTAAAGATATATATATTGATGTATAATCTCAATAGAAGGACACACAAATTAATACATTCTTAAGAGAATTCAAAATCTCTTCTCTATGATCGTGAGTTTGTCATGGTATCAGAGCCCTGATCTACAGTCCTCTTCTCTTCTAATCTTCTTCTTCAACTGGTTTGTAGAATCTTGGTGATAACAGTCATTGGCATCCTGTCGTTGATTGTTCGTGCATGTTACATCAGCAGACCCTCCCATCCTGGTCGACCACTCATCCTAGAATTCTTGGACATTTTTTCAGATTTTTTCAATCATCAGAGGTAGGCCATCTCATCTCTTTTAGTATTTCAGTTTTGTCCAACAGATTTCATCTTAGCCGTTCAAAATTGTGGATTTTGATCCGTTTTGAGTGAGACCTCTTCCAACAGTAACGAAATTTGACTAACCTTCCATCCCCTGTCTTTGATCTGTCTCGAGATCACTTGGTGGGGTCCACGTGCTACCTTTTCCCCTGAAATCAAGGACGTACTACTTTCCTATTGTTCTCTTTTGGCCAAAATCAATTTTAATCTAACATTGAGATGGACAAATCTGAGGTTACTTTGATCAAATTCACTAGACAAAATTACCCTGCATGGTCTTTTCAATTCCAAACCTACCTCGAAGCTAAGGAATTGTGGGGTTTTGTTTCTGGTGCTGACCCTAAACCTACTGAGGATAAAAAAAGATCTCTTCTTAGCAGACAAAAGATGCCAAAATCAAATCCTGGATTCTGGGATCGGTTGAGCCTCATCTGATAATGAATCTCAAGCCTTACCCCACTTTTAAAGCCATGTGGGGGTATTTAAAGAAAGTATACTATCAAGATAACTCTGCGCGACAGTTCCATCTTGAATGTGCTATTGCTGAATATACCCAAGGGACTTTGTCAGTACAAGATTACTATTCAGGCTTCCGTACACTATGGTCGAAATACGACAGTATTAAATATGTGGATGTGGCTGACAATGTGTTGGCGGTAATTCAAGACCTTCAGGCATCTTGTCAGCGAGATCAATTTTTGATGAAACTCACGGCACAATCAGCTCAGTGTGTATTTTTAGGTTATGCACTCTTCTAGAAAGGTTCCTTTGCTATGATCCTCACATTTGTCGGTTCTGTATCTTTAGGAATGTCGTCTTCTTTGAACATCAGTATTTTTTTCAAAAACACATTGATCCTCCTGACTCCTCTTTTGTGTCATTACCTGGTTTTTCTGAAACTCATCAGTTGTTCGTTTTGTATAGTCTCTCTTTGTTTTCTAATAAGGTCTTTCATGCATGCTTGCTTGATGTCGCTTTATCATTCACCCCTTGGTAGAGTAGGAATAAAATCTTCTTGTCTTTATTCCTCTAATCCTTGAAGGTGATCTTTTGCTCCACGGTGTATGTAGCTTATTGCTCTGCAGTGGGTTCTAAGTATTCGTCAGTGATGATCTCCCATAGATCTTGCAAGCCAAATAATGCTTTCATCTGGATCTCTAGTTCTCTTAGTTCTCCTGCTATAAGTTCGTGATCTAAGGTTGAACCAAGCTTGACATCATTTTTGCTTATCGGTGGAACGTGACTTTGATACTACTTTGTTGGAAGATGGCTCTAGTACTCACTTAGTTACAACTTCTAATTACAGTTTTTTACAAATACAGATTACAAGGAGAACAAAAACCCAATTTATAAATTTTACACAATTACACTATTTCAATGCTTACAAGCTAAACCCACAAATATACTGCTCTAAGGCTTACTAGCTAGCCACACACAAATTATATTATGACACCTTAGCTCTCTTCAAACCTACACACCACTAGCGCAGCCTTGGATCTTTGATCAGGTGTAGAACATTCTCCTGGTGGATTTTTCGAATCAAAGGAGGGATTCAAAAGTACAAGGAAACTCACGATCACAACTAGAGAGGGAAAATATCTTGAAATTGAATTATTATTGATAAAAGCATGTCTAATACAATGAGATGGTCCTTCTCATATAGGAAGTGCTGTTGCTAACTAGGAAATACTAATCTTATATAAACATAACTTACTAAATTAAATTAAGCATGTCTAATCTCACTCAACATAAAATAGAAATAAATATCTGGTTACTAATTAATCGAGGATAGAGATCGTTAGGATCAATTGGGCCTGCAACCTGTGATTTGGGTCGGATCTGGGATCAGCTTGCATCAACTCTCCCCCGCTTGGAAAAATTCGACTTCGATGAGCTGAGCACGTGATCTCTTATAAAGATCGGGATTGATGTGCTAGAAGTCAGGAGCTGTAATCCATGTAGCATCAGAGAGAGGATGATTCCACCAGTGAATATAAAACTTCTGGTAACTTCCTTGACGTGTAAAAATGATTTGATCATCAAGGATATCAACAATTTCATCAGTAGGTGGAAGATTATCTGGTAGGGAAATAAGCTGCCCTTCATTATCTCCCTCATTATGATGACCACGGTAGAGAGTAAAATCCTCTACATTGAAGGAAGAACTGATGCATAAATCAAGGGGCATGTTAAAAACATAGGCATTGGGGCTAATCTTTTGGAGAATCTTAAAAGGACTAGAGTTACGAAAATGTAACTTCATATTAGCTCCAGGTGACAACCTCTCAGGTCGAATACGCTCGATAACCATATCTTCTTCATTAAACTCAACAAATCGATTATGTTTGTCAACTTGCTGTTTGTAAACATTGTTGCTGGCAGATATATGGCGATGTACCTCATTGTACACTTTCTACATGTGTTGGAAGAAATGTTCAGCATCTGCACTAACTCTTGCATCAACTACCAACGACACAAGATCAACAGAGAGCCGTGGACGAACTCCTGTAACAGCTTTAAATGGTAAAATTCCAGTTGATCGATTGACGGAGTTATTGTATACAAATTCTGTCATATGTAGCACTTAATCCTAGTTTGTGATACGGTTACGCACAAGGTAGCATAACAATTGTCCAAGACTTCTGTTTGTCCATCATATTGAGGATGATAAGCAGTGGAGAAGTTAAGCTTGGTATTGGACAAGATCCACAATGTCATCCAGAAGTAGCTCATAAACTTTGTATCTCGGTTAGAAACAATAGTCTTTTGAAGTCTATGTAGCCGAACAACTTCTTTAAAGAATAATTTAGCTATCTTGTAAGCATCAGCAGTTGCAGTGCAAGGAATAAAGTGTGCCATTTTTTAAGAACGGTCAACAACGACAAAGATGGAATCAACTTTTCTGGTAGTTGTGGGTAAACCTAACGTAAAGTTTATGCTAATGTCTTCCTAAGGAGTATTGGAAATAGTCAAAAGCTTATATAATCCAGTTTTCTTCTTGTTTCCTTTAACTAGCTGATATGTTCTATATCTCTCACAAATATGAATCACATTGGTCTTCATGCGAGGCCAATAATATCTGTTGCTGACGAGAACAAGTATTTTGTCGTGACCTAAATGTTCACTACATCCTCCTATATGCAAGTCTTACAAAACATATTTACGAATAGAAGTAGTTGGAAGACAGAGTTGCATACCTTTGAATAAGAAATCATCATGAAGACTATAATGAGGATGTTGACTATAATATTTACGAATATGAATCAAAATCTTCGTTAGCTGCATAATCCTATTTAATTTGCTCAAAACCAGGCACATTAACAAACATGGCAGTCAAAAGATGTTCCCGCTGGCTAAATGCATCCGCAATCATGTTATCCTTTCTAGTTTTATGTCAAATGCTAAATTTGAATTCATGGATATATGTACTCTATTTAGCATGGTTAGCACTGATCTTCTATTAAAAGTGTAGATGTTACAGAGCATCATTATCAGAATAGAGCACAAAATCATTAGTAATCAAATAATGCCTCTAGTGACGAAGTGTTTGGACAGGAGTATAGAATTTCAAATCATATACAGAATACTTTCGCTTGGCATCAAAAAGTTTCTTACAGAAGAATGCAACTGAATGTCCTTCCTGGCTAAGAACACCACCAATTACAACATTTGAGGCATCACAAGCAATTTCAAATAGCTTGGTAAAATCAGGGACCTGTGGGACGAGTGTTTTAGTAATCTTTTGCTTGATCTTTTCGAAAGCCTTTATGGCTGTATTGGTCCATTTGAATTTATCTTTCCTCATACAATCAGTAACAGGAGCTATAATAGTACTGAAGTTTTTGATAAATCTTTTTTAGAAATCGACAAGACCATGAAAACTGCGAACTTCAGTAAGGGTAGTAGGAATAGGCTAATCGAGAATAGCGCTTACCTTTTCAAGATCCATCTTAATATCTTGTGCAGACACTACATCCTAAGAAAACAATAGAATCACTCATGAAGGTGCATTTCTTGAGATTAATGTAGAAACGCTCCCGGCGGAGAAGTTAGCAGACCTTATTTAAATGTTAAAGGTGACATTTTTTTGATTTGCTATAAATCAAAATATCGTCGAAGTAAACGACAACAAATTTTCTTATATATAACTGCAACAACTGCGTCATAACCCGCACAAAAGTTCTAGGAGCATTAGTTAAACTAAATGGCATAACCATCCATTCAAAAAGACCATCTTTGATTTTAAAGGCAGTTTTCCATTCATCTCCTAGTCTTTTGCGGATTTGATGATAGCCACTTCGCATATCAATTTTTAAAAATATGCATGCACCAGTTATCATGTCTAATATATCATCCAATCGAGGGATAAGGAAACGATATTTTACCATGATTTTATTGATTGCACGACTGCCTATATACATTCGCCAGCTTTCATATTTCTTTGGAGTGAGAAGTGCTGAGACACCACATGGATTGAGACTTTCCCTTATATAGCCTTTCATAAGTAGACCATCAACTTGCCTTTTTAACTCCGCATGTTCTGTTGGACTTATCCGATAAGCAGGTAAATTTGGTAAAGAAGTTCCTGGAATAAGATCAATGGTATGCTGAATGTATTTTAGCAGGGGTAGTTCTTTAGGTAATTCATCAGGAACTAAATTAGCAAATTTATTTAATAGTGGTTTCACTTGTTGTGGAATGAACATGGCAGGAGAATCAACAACAACTTGTTTGGTAACTAAGGCATACATGACACCTTGTTCTTTGGTTTCATTTTCAAATCTCCATATTATTAAAATATACGATGTAGGAGAAGAGGCGGCAGGAGAAGAAGAAAGTGAGGACGGTGGGATCTACAAGGATGAAACATGATTCTTCCACCTTTCTATTTGAAAGTATAGATATTGTGTTTATGATCTGTGATAACTTTAAGCTTCTATAGTCATGGCCGTCTAAAAAGGATATGCGTAATGTTCATGGGGATGACGTCACATAGAAGAATATTTTCGTATTTGTCAATTTTAAAAGGAACAAAGCATTGCTGACGAACAGGAATGGAATAATTATCAATCCATGCAACTTTACATGGCTTTGGATTCTTCAATGTGGGAATTTTAAGATTATCTACCGCTTCTTGACAAATGACATTCATTGCACTGCCACCATTAATAATCATATTGCATAACTTGCTTATACAATTGAAACAAGAGTGAAAATAGAAGCATAATTCTAATCTTCTTCTTCCTCTTTTACATCTGCTATTCGCAAATGATGATCTAGAGAAAAAAGTGGAATGCTATCATCAGCGTCTGCATAATCTAACTAATCTACTGCATTTTCATAAGGAGGATCTGTGTCAACTTGCCCTGACTCAACATGCTCATCATGCTGGACATCACTATCAGGCTCATTGGAAGTATATAGATTTCGATGAGGCATTCAGTGGCATAATATCTTTGTTGCTTGCCGGCATGACAAACAATATCCCTTCTGTCCGTTCTTCCATAAGCACGATTATCATTCTGTGGAAACCACTGATTATGTTGGGGAATAACTTGTCTTTATTGTATACCTGGCCGAGGATTTTGAGGGATTTACTGAGTTGGTCGCTGAAGAGGAGGCTTATAAACTGGTGCTTGATTGTGATTATAGCTAGGGTTAGGGCCTCTTTTTGTGGAAGACTCCCCAGCTTAAAAGGGATTGCGTTTTTGCAACTGAATTTCTTGTTGGGCTTTCCGATCTTTATTGAAGATTTCATCCACTGTGGTATAATCAAACATTATTACCTCTCGTCTGATATCGGCACACAGGTTATCCCTGTATCTGGTGATAGTCATACTGTCATTTATCTTCAAGTTACAGCGAACAATGTACGCGAAATTTGTTGGTGTATTCCTCTACAGTCATGGTGCCTTGTTGGAGACTTAGAAACTCTTGGTGGAGTGTATTCATATAATCAAAAGGAAGAAAATTGCTTTTGAGCTTATTTTTTATGATTTCCACTAGAGAATAGACTGGCCCACTGCAAGCTCACTATTCTCAACACCATACCACCAAATTCAAGCATGACCTTTTTACCTTAGTAAAGGCTATCTACTGTGTATCATTCATACCATACCAAGCAAAATAGTCTTCCAGAGAATTAAGCCAATCAATAAAAATTTCCGGGCTCGCATCACCACTAAAGTTAGCAATTTCAATTTTGACTTTCCTTGTAATGTCATCAGGTGGAGGTATAAGAGGGGGACCCTAGTGGTCTCGTTTAGCCAAAAGACGCTGCATAAAATCACAAATCGATTCTTGATTCTCAGGTCTTTCTAGTTGGACGGGTGTGTATACCATAGACACATTGGATGATCCTTCTTGATTGACAAATTGCTTATTTTGTAGCTCAACAATGGCAATTTTTGCAATTTTTAGACGTCCCGTGACATCTTCTAATTCTTGACTTAATTTAAGTATATTTTTATATCTTTGTCGGTATGTCATCTAATGTTGGAGATCATCACCCTTTCTAGGCATGATGTCTTTTTTTTTTTTTTTTTTTGGAGAAAAAGAAAGGTGGGTCGGGTTGGACTTTGTGTTGGGACGGAACAACCTAGGTCCAAGTGCAATCTTGCTATACGTGGGATCAAGAGAGGCTTATCCTCTCTTTTTTCTGTTTTGGCTCTTGTGCAGGGAACAGAATAAGTAAAGGGTTTGAGTTTTCGACCCTTTCTGTGACTGAAACAATGAGGGAGGAAGCCTTACTTGCTCGCAAAAGAGGTGATGGTGATGATGGTGGCTGATGGAGGCTGAAAGAGGTGTGGACGGCAATGACGCTGGAGGGGGAGTCCTAGCTGAGATCGTTGACCACAAGCAAGGGAGGAGCTGACGATGCCAAGTACTACCGAACCCAATCTCCTCTCTTCTTCCTCTACTTCTTTCCTTCGACTGCTCTGTCTGCCTTTTTTGCTTTTGTTTTTGTTTTTGTTTTTGTTTTTTGTTTTTGTTTTTTTTTCTCTGGGTTGGGTGTGGATGGTTGTGATTTGGAGTTTGGCCAAAAAGTGGGTTTTCAAAGGGGTCTAGGGTTTTGATGGTGGTGTGGGGAGTTATGGATTGTTTGACGATGGTTGTAGCTGGGACTGAAGAGGGTAGCACTACAAGAAAAATGACAATTAGCGACACTTTTATAGCGGCAATTTTCAGATTCCGCCGCTAAATGTCTTCATCAGCAGCACGATCTGCTATTTTCCACTGCAAGTTAAAAATTTACATCTCTACAGTAGCATAAAAAAATGTTTGCCGCTAAAGTTTCGTTTTACTCATTGCTTGGTGTTAATATTTAGTGTATATAGCAGCAGACAGTATTGTATGTTGCTATAGTAGTGAAAAATTAATATATATAGCAGCAGGCAATAATGTTTGCTGCTATAAAGGCATATGGTTAGAATTTTAACTATTGGTTGCCTATTGAATAGTATAATATTGAATTATTTTTTCTCCACTAGGAGGTATTTGAAATTTGTATCATTTCATTTTAAAAAACAAAAAAAGCCAAGGCTCGTGTACAAGATTTTCCGATAGGGTCCAGATTGGTTTTGGATCTCATGTTTTAGCTTGGATCGCTAGTCAAATTGCTTGCACAAATGTCCACCATCAGATTAATGGCTCTAATTTCTTTAAACCATTAAATAATGGCCCCGCATGAACAAAACTCTCGCTTTCTCTCATGTATTCAGGTTCCTCTCCTTCCTCTTGGCTCCAATTCAGTATCGACCTCCTAGTGGGGGCCACATGAGGGTCTCTCCATATATAGGGATCCATTTGGTAGTGATCACGTACCTTCATTTGTACCCATCAAAATCCATTTTTTTTTTATAAAAACCATTTTAGCGGCAAAAAAAAAATGCCACTAAAACTACTTAAAAAAACACTATCCAATAAAAAACAAAACTTTTTAGTGGCACATGTTAATATTAACAGGGGCAGTTGTTTAACTGCTGCTATTTCCTTATTTTTAGCAGCAGACACTTGTCCACAGCAAAAAGGTGGTGAGAAATAGCGATAGAGGGTATTAGTGACAGACAATAAAGTTTTAGCGGCAGATTTTATCTTTTAGCGGCAGAAAAAAACTGCCACTATATGTGTCTTTCTTTGTAGTGTAGTGAGGCTGTGGGAGTCAGGTTGGTGGTTTGGGGAGAGTGGTGCAGAGTTGATTGGTCCTCAGAATGGGGTTCCGGTGGTTAGAGGTAGGCACAGGGGTTGATGATAGGGTTTTGGGGAAGGTGGGTTAGGTTAGAAAGGGGTTAGGGTCTGGATAGGGAAGTCGATGATGTCAGGATAAGTTGTAGGTGCAGTTAGAGGTGGGATTTGGGGATTCAAAAGGGGTATTGGGGTTGCTGGGGTCTTCAGTAGCGGTGGAGAGGGTTGATAATGAAAACAATGCAGTTTGGGAAAGATATTATTTCCTAGGTGATCGGATCTGGGCTCTGACATCAATTTGGCACAGCTTTGGATCTTCGATCGGGTGTAGAATAATCTCCTGGAGGATTATTCGAATCCAACGAGGGATTCAAAAGCAAAATGAAACTCACAGTCACAACTAGAGAGAGAAAATCTCTTGAAACTGAATTATTATTGATAAAAGCATGTCTAATACAATGAAATGGTTCTTCTTATATAGGAAGGGTTGTTGCTAAATTAGGAAATACTAATCCTACGCAAACATAACTTACTAAATTAAATTAAGTATGTTTAATTTCACTTAACATAAAATAGAAATAAATATCTAGTTATTAATTAATCAAGGATAGGGATCCTTAGGATCAATTGGGCCTGCGAGCTTGTGATTTGTGCCGAATCTGGGATCGACCTGCATCAACCACTTACAAGAGCTACACTCTCACTTGCACACTACTTATACTTTCTTCCCTTATACTTGCCAAGTGGCACACCACAGGAGGTACCCTCAACTCCACCCAGCTATGTACAAGAGGCACTTGCCTCTTGCACCTCTGCAAATGTCCCATGGCAGCTCTATTTATAGGGTTGGGGGCCTAAAGTACGTGGAGCTTATGGTTCACAAGTGGGTTACGTGGCCAGTGCATCACCATGCACTATATCGGCATCTAGATGGATCCCATGAAGCAGAGATATGGAGTTTTCCAGAAGATGGGAGTCTTGAGCTAGGCCATTTCCTAGAGACTTGGGGATGAAAAGCACTAGCGTCTGTGTTGACTGGCACTAATTGGAGTAGAGTTTTACTTGGTACTGCTCAATTAAATAATATTAAATAATGTATGATATGATTACAAGCAGATTGAATTTTGAATGTTAGCCAAAATAACTGATCAATAGCTTTGAGGGACTCTACGGTTTAGATCACCACTTAATGCCAGTGTATCGGAAATAAGCTACGACTTGCAGGCATATTACTCTTAAGGTGCCGTATCACTGTTCAGAAACAAAAATGTAGATTAGTCATTTGACATATTTCAGGAAAACTAACCCAAACTCTCCGGAAGGTGGGCCTTTGAAACTTTGAGTCTAGCTTTATAAATCCCTCAATGGTCCTTGCCCATGAAATCTTTTCACTTGATCATTAGCCCAATCTAGTTTGCCTCCTGGCCGAATTTCACTCTAATGGTTGGTGGGCCCACCAATATATTGAATATGTGTAAAACAATATCACTAATTTTTTAATTTTAATTACATGTTTTACACTCTCGTGGTATGTATTGGCCTAAAGTTAATACAAGGTGCGACAATGTTTTTGAGCTGTTTGATTTGAGTGGGCTCTGCTAAAGCTTGGGTTAGTATGATTGGGATGTGAGGAAAGCATTGTCTATGTTAGATTGCGTAAAAAATGTAATAATATTCTCAAATTTGAGTAGTTTCTCGTATATCATATGGCAATCATCACAAACAATAAATAAGATTTCAATAAATAAAATAGAAACTAAAATGTGAGTTTTTGTTCAAAATAACAGTTCATATTTTCTCAAGGTTTTGACATATTAGTCCTCCTTAAATTTGGTATTTTCAATTTCATGACTGAAATTCAGATAATGTCATCAGAATTGCTTATTTTTAGTTAACTTTTTAAAAAAAAAACTTTTTTGTGTCATATCCCATGATATCATAGAATTTAACAATTTTTGTGTCATACACTTTCTGCAACTAGCAAATGAATTTATTTTTTACCGAACACAAAAAATGAAATTTTGTCACCAGTTCTTATGTTCTATCATTAAAAAGAAAATTTCCTTAAGATGCTGCATAAAAACTATGATATCATGCAACAATCCCATGATATAATGGGATTTATCGATTTTTGTGATATACATTGTGCCCATGATATCATGGGATCTGCAGCCAATATATATATATATATATATATAGACCAGAGTCAAATGACTAGTGAAATTTTCTAAATTTTGGCCAATTTAAAAACCCCTATTTTTTACTATCTTGTATGTATCGTCACTGATAACGTATGGTGTCGACTTGAGTGGACTAGGGTAACATTACAGTCCCTCTTTAATTATGCCTCGCAAAGAAAATCTGACTTATATGCCCTCTTCATACTTAGGTGAATACATGACCCGTTTGCAATATATCCCGAGTAATAGAAATAATAGATTTGTGCAAGATAACAACACCACCAGCTGCAACAAGTGTTATTAATGTGCAAACCTTAGGAAGTGAGTTGCAGTAGGCCCATAGGGTCCTTCAAGTGCAACTTCCAAGCGATCGACAGAAGATGGCGATGAAAGCACCTGATAGAGCTTTTCAGTCCAGCTTCCTTCCTTTTTTATGACTACACTAAGCCTATCAGGCTCCATGTTGCTATTTGAGCTTACTGTAAAGGGGTGCCATTGCAAAGATGATATGCTGGGCACATTTATAAACACCATACTTGGTGATGTGAATGTTAGCCCTGGAACCAACCAAAAAAAAAAAAAAAAGAAATCTAATTAGTCAAACTACAACTTATATTAAATAAAACTAGAATCGATTTAATTTCACAAGTTCTTGTGCCATCATGAAAAGTAATCATTTACTAACCAGGGTTCTTGGAGAAGTTGAGCTCGATCACTTCGCAAGGTAAAACACGGGCAGACACTAATCTAACCTTGCACCTTGACTGTAAGAATCGCAAGCAGCGATCGACCAAAAAGACATAGATACCAGGAAGAATATAGCAGAAGAAAGCGATTCCTACATGCAATAGAAAGAACAAGAAGAAGAGGAAGTAGAGATGATGGGTGTAGTAAAAGAGCTCAAACATCTTGCGCCTGACGCGAGCGATGCTTGTAACCCACGTGAATAGTCCGAAGATTAGTGCCAACTCTCCTGGAACATTTGCTACCCCAGTTGTATCCCATGTAAGCATCTGCATTGTAGTTGAAAGATAACTCGTTAACTTTGAATTTGATTCTCCTTTGCTGATTTTTGGATGTACCAACAACGACACTTGTGACTGATAGGAGGCCAGCCCAACTCCTAGACTAGGGCTAAGTCATTGGCCCACATGAACTAGGCTTTGGATTACATATGTGAGGCTAATTGCAAGTAAGTTAGGAAAGTGAATAAAATGATAAGGCTTGAGTTGTCAGCCTGTTAGAGATTAGATTTCCTTTTTAGTTAGGTAGTAGAATTTCTTTGACTTATTATATAGTGATCTTTTCCTGATTTAAAAGAAATCTTTTTAATTTTATTTATATCCATGTAAAGCTAGCAATGGCTATTCAATAAGAGAAGAATAATAAGAAAGCTACCAAAAAAAATTCCAAATATGTGCTTGCACAAGGAGGCTGTCAAACCTTAAATTGCACAGTCTAGGAAGCAGTCCAACCTCAAATTGGACTATTTATCTCTCTTTTCTCTTTCTGTTCCTATCAATTGGTATTAGAGCCTCAAGTTTACAACCTCTTCAATTGTGGTTGTCATCATCCTTGTGTCAAGCCAATTGCAGGGATGATCCGGTCTATCACTTCAAGCCCTTCAAAAACTCATCCCCATCTTCACCACAATCGGATCCATTACCTCTACAACCGCCCAAACCATCCATTTCTTTCAATATATATATATATATCCATGACTCTAGCCACCACTCTCATTCTTCAATCCCATCCAAACAAAGTCTACTATCACTTCACTAACCAAATCTTTGATCAAACTAACATCATCAAGTCCACTAAAAAAAAGTACTAAAATATCATTGTTGGCATGGCTACAAATAAATTTTTGGCCACAAATATTGATAAACTTGATGAGGAAGTCGACCACTACATGGAAGCCTTACTAGATATCAAGGTTCTCTTAATTGCAATGGACTCCAAATGCAGCCGTATCTTCTCACTTTTTCTTAACAATACAAAAAATGAAGATTTACATGACAACGATGCAAATCAATAGTAAAATGGGGTGCTTCAAGTAAGATTTGATTCTCCCAACTATATATAGTTGCGATGGGATGTTTGGGATTGACCACAAATGCAAAAATCAGCAACTATTTATTTTAGATGCTAAATTGGATGAAAATACACCAACCAAATCTATTCATGCAATGTTAGGATATTCCTCTCTCTAAGTTTTGTATATACCTGGTCAAATCCAACAACAAGGGGTATTTGTATTAATCAACAATGGCAGTGCCCACACGCTCATTAGTACTAAGTTTGCTCATTTGCTTGATTGGCCTATGCATCAATCTTTCTCGTTCAACATTATGATAGCAGATGGCAACAGATCCAAGCAAAGTAAAGTGAATCATGAGAGGAATGATGCAATACTACTGCAACTACTAAAACAACTTTTCCTAGTCTCTTTGGTGTTTGATCTAGGAGCCATTGTTTGGTCATTTCCAATCTCCCAACTAAAATGCAGTAATGGATAATCCAACTATTGCAACAATGTTTTTCAAATTCTGACGTTGAGGACAAGGTCAACTTTAAGTGGGTTGGGGGGGGGGGGGGGGGGGGGGGTGGGGTGTGGAATGATAGGAGCTCAGCCCATCTGCGTGATAAGGGCTAAGTCATTGGCCCACATGAACTAGAGGGTTAGGTATATAAAGTCAATTGCAAGCAAGTTAGGAAAGTTAATAAAGTGATGAGGTTAATTGCAAGCAAGTTAGGAAAGTTAATAAATGGATTAGATTTCTTTACCAGCTAAGCAGTAAGATTTCTTTGATTTATTGTATAGTGATCTTTACTTGATCTAAGGGAGATCTTTTTAATTTTGTTTCTATATGTATAAGGCTAGACTATTTAATAATAGAAGAATAATAAGAAAGGTATAAAAAAATTACCCTAAATCCGTGCTTGCACAAGGAGACTGTTCAACCTCGAAATGGACAATCTAAAAGGCCGTCCAGCCTCTAATTGGACTATCTATCTCTCTTTTCTCTTTTTATTCCTATTACTGTCATAATTTGTTAAGGTCGTGAGATATTGCATTATGGTCTTTTATGTGTTTGAGGCTGATCTTATGAAATGGTAGGGAATTATTTATAAGAGGCTTCTAAGAGATATATTGAGAGAATTATCTTACAAGAAGTATATTGAGAGGTATATTTCAATTTGGGCATTTACATATATGTAATTAATTATAAATCATAGCAGACAAAGATGTGTAATTAAGCTGTTTGTGAAACACTTTTCGGGAGAAAAGTTGACGGTTTTCTTTGAAATTTTTATTTTTATTTTTATTTATATATATATTTTTTGTGTTTAGTGCAACACAATTTCTATGAAACACAATTTCTAATAATTACATTATCGTCTCATCAAACTTTTTCTTGATAAAATTGGAAACAGAGTTCCTATAAGGGGCAATCGGACCCTCGTTTCCATAAAAAAGTTCATCCTCTTTACATTTCATGGTGGGTTTTGTACTTTAGCAGTTTTATGGACTTTGCTAATCAGGCAATTTCCTCCTTCCATGAAAAGAGTGTGTACGTAAACATTTAAGGTATAATCCCATAGCCGTTATATATAATTCTAGGGGATCTCAAATATGAAGTCTGACTCTTTTTCTTGTAAAATAAAATAAATATTGTTTAAAGTAGTACCTGAGAAATCTGGTTAGTGGAAGCCCAGTAGATGATGTAGCACAGACCATGTGCTGTGAAGAGGGTCATGACGATGTGTCCGAGCCATATATGATATTTGATGCTAGCTTCGGAGGTGAGCCCCACCAGTGGCAAGATCGACGAACCTCGCGCCACGGGGAAGAACAGAAAGGCGCAAACGATGTTCCCGACCATGCCTAATCTTAGCGCTGTAGCATCTAGTCTCGCGGCCCACCTTTTCATCAAAGCCCAACCACCCGCTGATATCAGGATCAATGTCTGATAAAAATCATGAGATGCAATTAATTTACAATCATGAGAGAGATGATATTCTTACAATTGCTCTCCATCCTCGAGGGTCTCGGAGTTGATTTGTGAGAAGCTGATGTAGAGGAAGGAGGACATAGCCCAGATCAGGAGCGCTATGAACATGACAAAGATGACCAACTCCATTCCTGAGACAATTCCTAGTGGACCATTGACAAGCACTGGCCGTCTCCGTAAGGCCGTGAGATGACCAGCCTTACCATTGCTGCGCCCAAACCCAATCATGTAAACATTCAAAATCTAGTTATTGGATGGTCAGGAGTCATAATGGAGAACATATGGACCAAGGATAATGCCTAGGTGGGGTCCACCTGGATGCATATGGGTTAGGGGTGCTAGATGGAATCTATTAATGTGGATCATAGGTACAAATAAATGGCATGACCTGGTGAACATAACCATTTATTTTCTTTTAATGATGTTAAGTTGGGCTAATGGTCAGAAATGATAATTAGAGACCCATAAATTGATCCAAGGGCATTTAAATGATAATAAGGTGCCAACACCACTCTATAATGAGTGTGTTGCGATCATAACCATCTATTTGAGTGCAACCTAGTGTCACAATTTAGATCCTTAGTTGGGACCAATCATGAAATTACACCAAATAAATATGCGCCCTCCTTCCAATATTTTAGTTAATGTTCCAGTTTACTCCTGATTGGCATACATTAAAGTGAGTTTTATTTATTATTATTTTTTTAATATCTTGCAGACGTTTTGGAGTCCGATGATGAAGAACAAAAGTTCCAATATTCATACTCTAAAATCAAGACACCTGACCAACACACTAAAATCCCGAGTCAGCCAGACCCTTTGATTATTCGAGTTTTGTGGTCTTGATCCCGTTAACGTACTAATTTCTTAATTAGAGAATATCAACAAGGTGTGTGCTACAGAGAGGAAATACTCTGCACATACCTCTCATTGTGATCAAATTTCTTTCTCAAATGGAGATAAACAGACCCCAGAACAGCAACGAAGAGGATAGGACATGTGAATATCAGTAAGTTTGCACCTGCAGAGAACACCATTTGACGTAAGAGAACAGCAGGACCAGAAAAATCCATGAACAACCTCAAAACAAAACTAATCAAATGGAACTTCTAGCAGCCAAAATAAAAATGTAATCAAGCCGTTGAAAAATCTAACCTATTGATCCAAAATATGTCGAGTTGACGTGGTCTCGGATCTTCACCAACCATATCTGCCTGTAAGTTTTTGTAGGCACCATGACCCACATAAACAACCATCCAAGAAAAACCACGCCGATCAACAACTCCATTGCCGCAAACATGTACCTCTTTTTAACAAATCCCTTCACCCAAGAATCCATCTTTCAAATCCCTTGGCACCCAACTCGCTTTTCCTGTTAAATTCTGTAGAAGTAGGTTCTTTGTGACTCTCAAACCTCCTATTTATAGAGATTATGATGTTGTGTGCGTGCGCTTGTAATGTGCATGCGTGTGTGTTTTGTGTGTGCGGGTGTGGGTGTGGGTGGAAGAACGTTGAAATGGAAAAATGGGAGAATTTTTGGTAAGTGCATGATCCACGTCCATTCACTGATGTACGCATGGGGCTTTAATTAGTAATTCCTTTTCCAAGGTGGGACACAACTGTACGGTCAACCAGATGCAGATGGAAGGGTTTCTACGCTCGCGTGCACAAGTACGAGTCCGGATCCTCTCTGATGTGCCACCCCACTAGGTTCGCGTTGGGCCATCATTATTACTAGGCTATGTTAGTCTAAATGTCTAAATGGGTAGAGTTTTGAAAAATAAAAGTATTTAGCATGTGTTTTTATGCTCTTGCTAATTTAAATAAGCAGAGGCTTTACCTCTATTTTCTACAGCTCACTTTAAGATGCAGATGAAAAATAGAGCAAAAAAAAAAAAAAAAAAAAAAAAAGAGAGATGGAGCTACAATAACTTATAATGGATCACACTAAGACTATTTTTCTTCTTCTTTTTTTTTTTTCTTAAAATCCGAGAGAGTAAGTTAAGATCCAAACTGTTGAAAATGTTTAGAGGATCAAACACGGCTAAGAAAACAAATTTCAGCCATTAGATCATTACCAATCTCGAGACGTGAACCATTGGATATTATTTTTTAAATGATGTGGCCCCAACAATTGTAAATATTTGGAAGGCTGAAAACGGCTATGGGGTCAATTTACAAGGCTTGATTTCTTGTAGATCTAGAAAAATTTGTAAAAAGCTTTAACCATTAATGTAACATACTTAATTTTAGATTAGTCCATAGGTAATCCCTTTTTTTATTTATTAATAATATTATTACTATTTCTGGGACAATAAATCATGATCCAAATATCTTAAAATGTTTATAAGGTCAATGTTTATTATAAGCCAAATTTCAGTTGTTCGATCATCACTAATCTCCAGATATTTATTAAAAAAGTGAATTATTTGATGTTATTTTTCTAAATTTGTGGGCTCCAAACAAAAGATCTAAACAATTAAATCTTTTTGGAAGGATGAACATTATTATAAGTTCAAATTTTAAAATTTGATACGTTATAAATCTCGAGATATTTGTGAAAAACTTGTGATGTGGGGGGTCTGATTGCTCCTCTTATAGTCACTATGGAATTTTTCCTCATATAATCTTAATTCCAACAAGTACCTACTATCTGTTGGCCCCAAACGAGGTGGTATTTTTTTCCCCTAATAAACGAGATGGTAATCTCGCCGTAAAAAGAGGGAACAGTAGACAAAATTTACGAGCCTGATCTCCGATTCACAATTATATTGGAGTCATGTTGAAGCGTGTACATTGTCCTTCTTTCCTCATCATTTGTCTTATTTATTTATTTTAAACTGTGGGCATGCACGAGCACAAGGATCGTTTGCACCGTGTACAATATAAATCTGGAGTGTCAAATACATGATATGAGAGCAAATACACACCTTATGCTAATTGACCAATACCCATGTGAGTATTACATTATCTTTCTCAATTAGTTGTGTGTACGTGGTTTTTTCGTTCACACGTATGCAGTCTTATACTTCTTTCATACTTATAAATTATGAACTTCCACTCAATACAAGGGCAGACTCAAGTATATTATTGTGGGTCAGTCGCACCCGTCAAACCAAGTGTGCTTCCAAAATCTATGTGAAAAGTATGGATTTACATCTAAAAATCTAATAAAAATGATGAGCACCCCTTTAAGATCCACATAAAAATCTTTGATTGGCCCCAAAAACTAAACTGCCTGTTAAGATCCACCCCCTTTAAATTAAAAATCTTTGGTCCGCCACTAAATTACTTTATAAATTCTAATATATTGTTTCTTACTACTTCCTTCACAAAGATAAGTCCCACATGGGCTCATCGTTGATCAATGTAATCTCTTTGTTTGAATCTGGCACCAAGTGATGATCAGAAGACAAGTTCATCTCACATGTGTCATATGGGGAGAAAAGTGTGGCTGTGAATTCGACGAATCAAGGCCGTTGATCACTTCAAAAGTTAACCCCCCTCTCTCTTTGTTTTTCTATTTCTAGTATGTGATTTTCATGGCAAGATTCATGCATGGCCAATGGAAGAAACATCTGCACTAGAAAAAAAAGGCATGAGAGAATGTGATCCATCATTTTCTGTTGGTTATTGAGTTCAGTTGGAAGCCCCATCCTATTCCTTGCCATAGCAAATGACATAGCTAGTAATGTCTTTATTCTAAAATTGATGATGGCATCGGCTACTTCTGTTCCCATCTTTTTTACTTTGTTTTGGTCCCTTTGTGTTGCCTCTCCCATGTTCGAATGACAAGCAGCTCCTGCATGAGTTTGGCAGGCTTCACAAGTCAATTCAGGAAAGGAAGGATGCTTCTACAAGTCAATCATAGGTTGGCCCGGCAGAACTATAATGCTTTTAGAAGTCAACCGTATTTCAATTATCATTAGTGCGTAGGGGCTGCAAAACGGGTCGCGTGGGCCAATTCGAGTTGGGTCAACAGACTTTTTCATTCTTTTTCTTTTTCTTTTCGAAGTGGATTCACAAATTGTATTATTATAGAGAAATAAGACATTACGAAAAACTATATAATAGAAATGTAAAGCACGATCTATTGTATGGTACTCTTACAGCCAATCTTAAGTTAAGGATTTAAATTATTTTGTCCATTTTTTCTTTTTTTCATTCTTTCTTTTTTCCCCCTTTCGTTCTCTTCCTTTTTCCTCTCTCCTTGTTTCTTTTGTCCCCCCAACTCATTGCACATCACTCAGTTAAACTACACCATCTAGGCAAACAAGCCTCTCTTTTAGCCAAAAGTGGTTTGGGAGATTTATGGGCAACAACTGTAGTGGAAAATGGATTGATGGATATTTAAAAATTAATTAGTAAATAAAATTGAAAAGTTATTCCAAAGACCAAAGTGATCGTGATCCGTCATTTGTGAAGGAAAATAAAATAGAAAGTAACTTAAAACAAAAAGTGAGTTTTAAAAAATCATGTGGGATTACATTTAAAAGAACTGTGGGTCAATTGGGTTAAGTAGGTCAAACCTAACCCAGCCTACATATATCACGGGTCTAGTTTGACTGGTCAAAAGTAAGTCAGATTAGGGTCGGGCCACATTTTGTCGGCTCTAATTAGTGGGCCCATATTTCTTTTTTAATAATGAGAAGCATTTATATATATATATATATATAAGATAGCACAAAAACTAATAAAACTACAACATAGAAACTAAAACCAATGTAATCAAATAATAAAGTAGTTTTAATAAAAACTGACTCATGAGAGCCCAATAATAAAAAATTAAAAAAAAAACAAAAAGACAATTCAACAAATAACCCATTGAAACCGGTAAAAAAACATTACAACACCTCTACAAAATACATTTATAGAGAATTGTAGAATATTAAAAAAACACTCATAATAAAATCAACCCTTAGTAAAAAAAATTCATAAAAATACTACAAAGAAACTAAATCCATTGACAACTAAATGGAATGTATAGGAAAAAAACCCGTGAGAACTAAATACCCAAAAATAACAAATTGACAAAAAAAATCCTCAATTAAAATTATATTCAGGAAAACACAAAAACCCAAGGAATCTGAAAAACATAATGATAACATAAAATAATAATCAACAAAGTCTATGAAACATATAATAAAAAATACAACATAGAAATTAAAATCAATGTAATCAAATAATAAAGTTGTTTTAGTAAAACAGATTCATGAGAATCAAGAATCAAAAAATCAAAATAGAATCATTTAGGGAGAAGAAAAACCCACAATTCAATAAAAACAGTCAACAAGAAAATCCAAAAAAATCCATTGAAACTGAAAAAAGAACTAAAATACGTTAAAACACCCCCCAAAAAACACATTTATAGAGAATTCTAGTAAATACAAACTATATTAATAATAAAACCAACCCATAATAAAAATGAACAAAATCCATAAAAGTAAAACCTAGAAACTAAAGTCCATTGACAATCCAAACTTGTGATTCCATTAAAATCTAAACTCGCCATTTTGAACTTGATGTGATCTTGTTATTCAAACTTTTTGCCTTGGATATTGTAGTTTTTCATTCAATATTTATTTGTTCGAAACCGTGGCTCTGAAATTTGATATCATTAATTGTTACCAGTTTGCTATGGTTTTATAATGGGTTTACTTGTAAAGTTATATTCATCCCCTTTGTTTTCCCTTAGATTTCACTATTGAGTCGGACAATGAGGATACATAGCTTGCATGTGGGGACAGGACTGCGATGAGTTGCGAGAATTTTTGAAATAGACATTAGTGGCATGTTATAAGAGTTTATCCCATCATGTAATCCATTGTTCTATGAAATTTATTTTAAAGAAAATTTATTATTATTATTATTATTTTTAATTATTGTAAACCCATCGTGCCTCGTGATTTAAGGGTCTAAATGATCTAACATTTTGAGGCATGACAAAAATACCAATGCAAACCCAATATCTAAAAATAAAAAATTGAAACTACAAAGTAATTAGAGAGTAAAAACCCACAGATCAATAAAAACCTACCATCAAGAAAACCCAAAGAACTCATTAAAGCAAACATTTACGTTACTCTTCATTTGCAAAATAGATCATCAAATCAAACATTTCTGTAACTCCTCATTTGCAAAATAGGTTATCTCATGACTAGACAATCTGAAAGAATAACTTGAAATATTATTTCACACGTTGCTTCATGTATATAGTGGTTATTGAGAATATACATTGGGCCATGTGAAACCACCCAATGTGAAAGATACGGGGGTGTTTGGATACGTGCATATTATAATATCAATGAATTTAAATATTGGAAGATTTCATTATCATAGAATAAAATAGTGATATATTATTATATTGGGTTATTTATAGTGTTTGGCAATTTTCACAAATTTCAATATATCTTTTAAGTGTTTGGAACTTTATTAAGAAACTCACGAGATGGAGTTGACCCAATGTAGAATTCACTAATTATAATTATATGTATTAATAATCATGGTTGGACCCATCTATTGTTAAAGATCACTAGATTAAATGTTAAAATCATGAGATCCGATTTAACTAAAGTCGGTCCACCAAATGTTGGTAATTATAGTGAAATAATACAAATCAATCTAATGGTGATTATCATTGATGAATTCATCTATTAAAAATCATTATGAGACTCATTTGATGTTAGAGTCATGCTAACAATAGAGGAGCTATCAAATAGTAGGACCCATAAAATGATGGCAAATTGATAATTACAATCTAATAATTCAATCTAATAACATAATTCAATCTTGGAAATCAATGTGGGACCTCATTAATTTTGGCAATATTGAACCCACCTAAAGTTTTTAATAACAATGAAAGCTCACTTTAGTGTTATTTTTGTAGGACCCACCTAATATTGATAATTTACAAGTTAAGGGCTACATAATCATGATATGGCTATAAGACCACACATTAAACTTGTAGGTGTTTTGGGGCCAATCTAATATTAAGAGTTATAGTTGCACTTCTATAAAAAAACATTTATGTTAAAACTTATAGTGAGCCAATGGAATTAATGGTTGTTGATGAACTCTCAAATGCGTTTTACTAAAACTATAAATCTTTTAAGAGAAGATTGCATTATATGGCATCTCCTTGAATATGGTGATATAAAGGTTTTTGGAAAAAAGTGAGATATTGTAAGATACTTGCCAAGTTATCCAATACCTCCATTTTATGTGAGTAGATTATATTCTAAACTTCTATATAATATTACAAAAGCTCTTGAAATATCTTATTTCCAAAGACCCCCTAAAATAGGAATGGGATTTTTACAAAAAAAATTACTCTTAAACATTGATTGGGCAATTGATTATAAATAAAAAATAAAAAATTGACGGATTAGAGTGCAATATATTTTTCTAGACATAATTACCCTCATAACGATATTGTTACTTGGGTAATGATATCGTTATCCACTTGATACCTATATTGGACATTTTCCAGCCACTAGACATGGTATGTTAGTTTCTCTACCTTGGGTTTCAATGAAGTTACCTAAATATTCAAGAATAAGGAAATAAATACACACTTAGAATGGATGAATGAATCAAAATTTTTGAGACAACATGCATCTAATAGATTCATCCTCTTCACTTCTCTTGTTATCTAAATAATCCAATGTTGATATGCAATATGTATCAGCTTTCTACTTACAACAAAACGAGAAACTTACTTTTTGTAGGTTCCTTGAAGCCTTTGGTAGTAGTGATCATGTTTGATCTTCTTCTTCAATATCTTAAATGTCATTTTTAACTCAATAACTCCAACTCCTTTTTTTTTTTATTTTTAAAACACCATATTAATGGTTATCAATGGTGAAATTAACTAATCCAAAATGGATTTGACCGATGAAGTTAGAGACTTGTTTGTCTTTCTTGCAATTCTCTTCCTTTGTCTTGCTTTTATACTTTAATGCTTCTTTTATTTTTTTTTAAAAAAAGAGTTGGTTGTTGATGTGGTCATTCCTTCCAAACATGTATTTCTTCTTTTAGTTTTTCCTCAAGTTTCATTTAAAATTGAGATGGAGAAACGAAATTATTGTTTCTGATGGTCTAGATATTTGTAAATTGAGTGTAGGTGGATCATGATTAGGGGAGAAATTTGGAGAAAATTTAGGACTTTAATGAAGAGACCCAAAATTGACATGGTAGTGCACTATGTGTCGCTCTCCTGAGAAGAGGATTGTTGCTTATATATATATATATATATAATAATTGTATGCTTGTTCTAGATGCAATGTAATTATTTAGTCAATGTAATTCTTTAAATATAACATGTAATTAATCTAATAGTGTGACCTAGCCTGTTTTGATATATGACGTAGTGAAGTGTGGTAAATTTAGACCCTTAAATTAAGAGAATAAAATACAATGGGGTCAAATCATAATATAATCAGTTTTTGTTTTTAGTGGCTTAAGAAGAAATCTTTTTAGGTTTTTGTGTTAAAAGTAGATATTTTTTTATCAATTAGTGGGAGAAAAAATTAGCTTTTCAACTTTTTAAGATAAAATATAGAAGAATTTTTTGAAATGTGGTATTTTGATTTGACTCTTTTTTGTTAATTGTGCCTTCAACTTATTACTAAACACACTCAAATATAGAAGTAGATTTGGCCTTTGATTTTTTTTTTCTTGATAAAGGGAGTAAATTAGATCAAATAACAAAGTGCACACTAGAAAGAAATATAGGAACAATACAGCTGGAGATCCAAATTGGAGAAAGTAAACTATGCCCAAACTGATAAGTCCTGAGGACTAAGTCCTGACAAAATTAGTTTGGAGTTGCTGGACTTTGCCGTAGAGGTGGCCCTATGCTTTGAGTACCTGCCATATACTCCCAGTTTGAAGACCGTGGTCCCACCATGGTAGAGCCGGTGAAGTTGATTTCCTGTATATAGACATTAAGACAAGAGAAAGGAACACATGAGTGCCAGAGAGACCTAGTTGAGGGTGTGAGATGTGAGAGGGCATCAACTAATTAGTTGGCTTCTCGTCTACAGAGACTAGTTTGCCAGCTGTTGATCACCATGAGGAGTAAGTGGATCCTCTTCCATATCTGTAGAAGCTGCTAGGGAGGGTTATCTTCGAACAGGAGGTCAGTCAGCAGCGATTGAGCATCTCCTTCAAATATAACATTATGTAAGCTGTATTCCTTACAAAGTTGGAGTCCCTCAAGGAGGGCTAACATTTCGGCTTCAATGGGGCTAGGAGCGAAAACTTAACTTCACATGCTATGTGAGTGAGCCCAAAGTGGTTTCCGAATTCTATTCTAATGCATGCATTGTCATTTTTGTAAAAGCCACCAAAGTTCATTTTTAGCCACTCGGTTGGAGGAGGATGCCACCTGTTAGTGGGGGGTAAGCCGAGTGAGGGATAGGCTTCCAAGATCCAGAGCTATCGGCCAGGAGTGATACAAAGTGAGGCTCTTGCGCTGGGTTAATTTGGAATGTAAGGGTTGGTGACTAAAGATAAAGAGGTTCCTGTTTTTCAAAATTCACCAAGTGCTTATCATTCCTAGCTAATTGGCAGGCCTAAATGGTAGTGGACCAGACCTAGCTGTCAAAGGAAGTGCGTTTTAGTGGATTATCACAAATTAGATGGATGTTGGCGGTGTGGGTCCAAACTTGGTTGGCGAAAGGGCAGGTTCGAAATAAATGGTTCACTGTTTCATCCTCCAGCCCACACAAAAGGCATAACCCGGAAGAGAGGAGATTGTGATTGTGAAGGAAATGCTAGTTGGTAGCTTAAGGAGAAGAAGCTTCCACATGAAGAATTTTATTTTGGAAGAGATCACTTGACAGAGCCAGATTTTATTCCAGGGAAGGTGTGGGCCAACGGCAGGAGTGGTGAGGGAATGGTAAAGGGCTTTGCTTGTACAAGAGTTGGCCTTCTCAGTTCTCCAGCATGGTGCGCCTTGACCACCAATGGGGATTGATAAGATAGCTTGGGCTACGTGTGGTTTGAAAAGCTTTTGGATTTTGGCCTGTCCCAAACTCTATGGTCAGCGGGATGGATGAGTTCACTAACCATTAGGGGTATGTGACTAGGGAGGATGGCCTACTTTGTGTCTGACTGGGTTAGAACTTGACCTGGGGGGGATCCACCTATCGTTAAGGACCCTAATGTGAGACCCATCTCGAACAGGCCAGGAGAGGTCCTATGGAATGATGTGTCTGTGAGTTACCATTCTTTTCCACAGTGGGGAGGCCGATTGTTTAGGGGAGCATGTTCGGAAATCTGAATTTTTCGAATATTTTTGTGATAAAAGGATAGCCCACCATGAGTATGGCTTGGTGACGCCAAGCTCTATTGACCGATAAAGGCCAAGACAGGTAAAGGCCAACCTCTGAATTTCCAAATTTCTAATCCCCATACTGCCGGTATGGCGGGGTTTTGTGAGGACCAGGCTACTGGAGGAGTGAGATGTCTAGCATGATGGTTAGTGCCGGTCTAAAGGAAAGAGGACATCTTTGATTGAAGGAAACAGTGGACTTGTTTTGTGAGAGGTTGGTGGGGAAGCTAGTAATTAGGGCTGGTTGAGCAAACTGATTTAAGTAATGTGGACCGACGTACTGGGCTCAAACACTAGCCTCTCCGATTAGAAATCAGTTAGAAACTGATTTGGCCTTTGATTTAATTGGTGTTGGGTGTGAGGTTTTTGTTTTTTAAGGGGTCGTTTGTTTTGAGTGATTTACATAGGTAAATGAACTACATGTGTAATGGTTACACACCATCACGTTTGTCTTTACTCATTTACGCATGAGATGTGTAAAGTAGATGTGAAAATAGTATGAGAATGATTTGAAAATTACGTAAGAATTTTCACATCTCAACAGGTGTGAAAACATTACATGTTACTGTCACCAGGCGAGTGAATAGTAACCATATATGGAAGTCTGCCTTTTTACATTTTTTTTATTTTTTGGGCCCCAAAATAGCAATCTGAACCGTCTATACTCTTCTAAAAGTCAAAAGCGGCTCAGACACCAATTTTCAGCCGTTGGATCATCATACAACTTGAGATATGATCAAAATAGTTGAGACTGTTGGATGTGTTGAACCCGTGATTGAACGTAGTCCACCTTTCTTGATTTTTTGACTCCTATGGGCCCCCTAATGTAAATCAAAATCGTTGAAACTCTTGTGAAGACTAAAAACAGCTATGAGACCAATTTTCAGCCGTTGAATCATCATACAACTTAAGATATGATCAAAACAGTTGAGACCATTAGATGTGATTGAACCCGTGATTGAACTCAGCCTGCCTTTCTTTATTTTTTTACTCCTGTGGGCCTCCTAATATAAATCAGAACCGTTGAAACTCTTGTAAAGACTAAAAACGGCAATGAGACCAATTTTCAACCGTTGGATCATAATATAGTTTTAGATACTTACAAAAAGATCTAACAATAAAAATATGAAATTCTTAATTTTATGCGCCCCATCTTGATGATCTGAACCGTCCAAACTCTCTAAAATGCCTTTTTTGTCTTAGAGAAGTTGTCCTTTTCTATATATATTTTAAGATATTTGTGATAAATCATGAAAAGTGGCAAAAATATTATGATAAACGGTTAACCGTTGGATTACTTTTAATTTATATATGAAGAGGTGTGAAAATGACAAATGATTGAATTCATTTCACATGTGAGTCAATTGCATATGCAAATGACTCACATGTAAGTTATTTACCTATGTAAAGCATTTTTATATGATATGTAAAATTAACAAACGACCCGTAAGTAGTTGAATTTTGAAACTGGGCCTCTCTCCTTTGCAGGGATCTAGACTCATTTTGCCCATACATTTGCCCCAAAAAAAAAAAAAAAAAAAAGGGATCGAAAAATCATGGGATTTGCCAACACACTCATGATTGAGTGGTGTTGGCAAATTGGTTTCACAAATGTGTCTGGGATCAATTATGCTGTTAAGTTTAAGTACTTAAAAAAAACCCGGGATTTATTTGTTGTTGATTAAGATTCACCATTAAGAACAAAATGGTGGTTTTGCAAATTAATGATGATAATCTTATGCTTAAAATGAAGGTTGCAACCCGAATATTGTCAATCGCGACCGATTTGCATGATTTGGATCGGACTAATCTATCTAGTCGGGTCATTAATTAGGATGCTTTCTCATTCAAACTTTAGCAAGATGGTCACTCAAATAGAGCAGGATTTATATATTCTACAAGCAAATTTTTAGCTCCTGGCAGATTCATGGATTGTCCCTTTCGAATATATGCCGAATCTTAGCATGATAGTCATAAAAAAATATGAGACTGTACCTCTATGATGGTGTACAGAAAAAGTAAAATTTAGTGGAAATGTGGTCGGTGTTGGGACAAGCTAGACGCCATGGCCTAAGAGACCTGTAAGTTTGGACCCATTTCGAATTGAACCTCTTTAACGAAGCTGACGAGTTGAAGAATGAACGAGATATACTTTTTCTAAAAACACATGATTTGTAAGCCTCATTCGTGATGAGGTCTAAGTGGAAAACCACCTGTTTGGATGCAGTCAAAAAATGGAAAGAGAATCTGATGGTTGAGCTGTGATGGGGAAATCAACCAATTCCATTTGAGTCACATGCTGTGTGACTTTTAGAGCTAGCTAATGGATCATGAAGTTCCAATCTCTTGGGCTTGAATCATTAGCATGGAGAAAGGAGGGCTCGAGGCCACTAGAATCTCCACCCGTTCCCGTCCCTTCCAATGATGATGTTCGGTGCAGATGGATGTTGAGAAAAGTTGCAATCGAAAGGTACGTCATTGAAGGCAGTGCAGAGTGCCTGAGTCCCCAACCCACTGTTTCAGTAGACTATTGTGGCAATGAGTGTCTAGATCCTACACTTGATGGGGCTTTATATAGCCTTTTGCTCCCTGGTTTTTTAGCACACAGCAGTAAAGGTTGATGTGATGCGACATTTCTTACTACATCACAGGGGAGAAACTTCTAAGATGACACCACATATCTTTTACCTCCACAAGCGTTTTTCTTATCACCAGAAGTAATAAAATAATATGGTGTAATAAACTTATCAAAAATGTGCTTTTTAATCTACTCTCCATCCATCTTTCACATATATTTTACCACGTACTACCTTTGCAAACCTCGCTTCCAGTCTCCACGATATGACATCTATCTTATTCTTACCCTATCACCCACAGAAACAAGAGGATTTTATTAAAAAGTCAGGTAAAGGGACCCTCAACGATAGATTTCACCCAAGTGCACTAGAGTAGTCACATATTAACCATTTTAATGTTTTTTAGCATCTAATTAAGGAGTATTAAACTCAACACAAGTCTTTTAACCAGTGGCGGCTCATCCATTACCCTTTTCATTCTTCTATAGGAATGTTGATAGCCCTCTTCAACTAGAATCAAATTAATAAGTGTGGGAACTCTATTTTGTAAATCAAGAAGCACACCAACTCCACTTTGCAAATCAAATCCAACTTCTAGGCCCCCCCCCCCTCCTTTTTTTTTTTTGTCTTTAGTTTCATCTCATCTCGATCCTCACCCTCTCCGCCTCCGTAGCCATCTAGACTTCCTTGTCCTTATGAGATGGGGCAAAAAATCCTACTATGATGTTTCTGTTGGCTGCCTTCTCCTTGGCTAGAGAATAGAGGTTGCTGCTGCCGGTAGATGCGAATATGTCATCCCTCAGTATTATGATGGATGCCATGGCCCACTTGCATCAATGGATGGACCAGATCCAATATGGATGTGTCTTTCTCCACCAAAAGAGCAAGATGCCAAATTTTCCATCTTCTTAGTTCACGAAATCATATCTGTGACCCTTGTTGAGATTAAAAACAACTATATTAAAATAGGGCCATAGATTTTAGCACATTTCAAATTAGGAAAAAAAATTCAAGAGTTGAAGAGTTGGGGGAAGAAGGATAGATTTTGGTGACCAGTCTAGTGCACCCATATCTTTGGTAAGGTTTATAATTTGGGGTTTCCTTACATGAATTTTTTGGTAAAATCTTCTATAAACAAATATGTAAGATTTAGCTTCTCAATATATACAAGGGCAAACCTTTAGGGTTGAAGCTCCACTAGACTTAAAAAATCTCAAAAAAACCCTAGAGATTCTAAGAATTAATGCTTTTTTTTAATATAAATTTGCCCCATTTTTCAAGATTTTTTTTTTTGCATCACTCCCCAAGGAAAATTTCCTGAGTCCACCTCCATATATAGTTAATGATTAGCCATTTGCCACAATTGAGATCTATCTGGATAGTGTCAGCTCCGAGATCTAAGCCTATAAAATAGGCGATTGGCCAATATACACCTTTTCTAATGACAAGAAAGACTATATGATCAGTTATCAACAAAAGCTCAAATTAATGGGACATTAGAAGCTACTCAATATAAGTAGAGCTGCAAATGGATATCAGATTATCCAAGTATATGAAATCTCCGATCTTGAATAAATCCTGTATAAAACCATTTTTTGGATTTGGGATGAAATCATATCGTGATCCAAGCATATATGTCCAGAACATTCAAATCCAAATATGGATCCATGTACTTTCTTACTTGAGAATCTAGATCTAGGACAATTACAGCCACACATACATATATATAAGTTTCAAACGCCTACATAGCTTGAGTAGTATAGTAAGATATTTGAGGATCTACTTAACTCTAATCGGTTACCATTAAATAGTCAGTTGAATTTTTAAAAACTTTATTTTGAAACCCATTTATCATTTACAAATGCATTTCACATTGCATTTTGGATCAGATTTCCAAGTCTATGAAGACAGATACGAGTCCATATCTAACATGTTTCCGCCCAGGATTCGATTGGGAAGCACTCTCGTGCGTGACAGGGCAATGAACTCCGCAAGCGTGCTGAAATGTTTTGTTTCCAGAAGTTACTCGAGAGGTTTCCACATATTCGAGTGTTTTATTTATTATTATTATTATTATTATTATTATTTCCCTCATTATAAAATGAACAGCAAATCTATGAAAGACCCCAAACTTTTGAAACATTTTGTTTTAATGTTCAAAGACTTCCGTTTACCACTAGTTAAATATATATATATATGGAGAATATTCATGTATATATGTCCTTCACAAATAGACCGTGCATACTCCTTTGTAGGGCCCATGGTAGACCCCACCAAGGGATGAGACTAGGGCATGGAAAGATCCATGCAGAACCACCCTACATATCAAATTTGGCCTTAATCACATGTCCCTAATCGTTCATTTGTGACCCACAAATTCATTCCATTCGAATGGGTGCATAATTGATCCAACGGTCAAATAAATTCGAATTTGACTAAAAATTAGTAAATATGTTCAACTCAAGGGTGTTGTGTGTGTGATCCATTTGTATGGACCATACAGTGGGTCCCACATAGAGTTCTCACAAAAAAAAATGGTGAGAGACATATGCACATGAATATTCCTTTATATATACATATATATCTATATATATATATATATATATTTTTTGATGAGTTAAGGTATTCCTCGCGAGCCTAGTCTTCGAATTTTTGGCCTTCGGCCTGGAGGTTATCCAATTTTAACAAGTAAAAACTATTTTTTAGGGGGTATATTCATGGCCGTACATATAGTTACCGGATTAATTAATCAAACATATCTATGTATATTTTGAGAAAATTGGATTTCCTACTCGCGAGTGGAACTTCATTTTTAAAATAAAAAACATGACAAAGTTTGTAAGATCATTAGTTTTGTGACGACTTTGAGACCTAGTCAACACTAAAAAAAAAAAAAACATTATGACCATTGGATACTGGTAAAAAGACAATTTAAGGAGGCCGATCAAATAGACGGCGAAAACAAAAAATCCACTAGATGGTCAGATATCTCATTGGCGGGTCCTATTTAGATGGATAGATCAGTCGGATATAATGAGTATTGTATGGGTCCTACATAGATAGCTACATAGGTTTCATTGGAGAGGGTCCACGATCATTCCATGATTTAAATGATCTCACTGTGATTTTTTTTTTTTTTTTTTTGAGTGGGTACACTTCAATTCCATCATTTAGGTGGATCCTTGAGATTGATTAATGACTCATGAGACCGTTTTGTACAAGGAGATAGAGGTGTAGAGTTAACAAATAAAGAGTAGTTTTGGCAAAATTTTCTTGAATTTGATTAAACTGGCAGTCAGCGGTTAATTTTTTGAATGTCAAAATGAACGGAAAGATGTCTCGTGAATAACTCTTATCTAGCTAGAGGTGTCTTTGTTTTTGTAAAAATAGAGGGTTGTTTTTGTTAAATTGGGAATGGAATTGTACAAAGGATTATTAATCAAGTTAATTAAATTAGTGCCCCGTTATTGTGTGAAAGAAATAAACTCATATTAGCACTAGGGCCCATCAACCTATAGCAGTTCCATGTAATGTATCCGAACATTTGACCTTGTTCAGAATTCAGACTCACACTAGTCTAATGGACTTTAGTTTTCAAAGTTTCTCCCACTCAAGTCAAATCTTTTTGGATGCTTTGGAGGTTCATTGATTCCGTCAATGGCAAGCATAATTGGTCTATCTTTTTTTATCGTGGCCGACATTATAGGCATTTTTAAGTCTTTTCATTTTGTTAAGTTGGCTCATATATATCCCTAGGACTGCATATGTGGTTGCCCCACCGATTGGTTAAACCGAGTTTGTCTTCTAATTCTGATTATATTTGGGTTGGAGAATTGCCAAGGTGGTTAGAGGGCTTTTTAGTTCCTTAGTTCTATGCCTTTTGTTTTGTTTATTTTTTCTTAATGAATTTTCTTTCTATACAAAAGAAAAAAATGGACTTTAGTGTTTTCCATTAGATAGACCTAGCAATAAATCTCAGGTCAGAATTGAACCCAAATGCTGTGAAGATCATACAATGTTTTTATCCATTTTTTGGTTAACAGGGAAGATCATATATGTTGTTGTGTCACATGGAAGCTGTCTTTGTTGTACAAATGGCCGAGAGTCTCAACTCTCAATCGGCATGCAGAAGTGAGCCTTTATTTCGGGCCAAAAAACAATTGGGCCTGTGTTTATGTCCATGAGAAGACATCCATGAGGTTTGTGTCCATTCAAGCTATGAACGAACATCAAATCATTCTAAAAGGTCTGTATTTGATTGGGTTTAAAACATCACAAAAGAAAAGAAAAAAAAAAAGCAATAGCGAAAAGAAGGCCCAATTACCGAGAATTATAAAAGTTAGGATCCCTTGGCCAGAGGGGTTTCTAATCACAGGAGGATTAGGAGCAGGGACGATAACAGAAGCTCTAGGGTCTTTGCATTGTGCCATATAATTTCTGTAAGCAGCTTCTAGGAGTTCTATTTTGAAGATCTTGAAGATGGGGCAGTCGAGTTTTGAGAGAACATCTGCAATCCCCTTTTTTTTTTTTTTTGCAATAGAACCCGATTGAGGTCTCCAATTGAGAGAGAAGCTCCACTAGTTTGTTTCTTCATTGATACTAACTGTCAGGATAAGGTTATCACCTTCTATGAACACGTTGGTGAACCCATGAGAGAAGCTTTCTATGCGATGGGGTTTTGATAGGGGTGCTCATGGCCTAGACGAGCCCGATCCCGATCTGGGCCCAATTAGCTTGGCTCGGCTTTGAGAATTAGTTAGGGCCCATTTACTAATTGGGCCAGGATTGAATTAGTGATAGAAAGCCCAAAACCTGGCTCGGCTCAGTCCATATAAAGAATGCATGTAATTTAATTCAATTAGTCCAAGCAAAGGCCCATCAACACCCCTAGGTTTTGGCCAACTTGAATAAAACCTTCTAACAAATATTGGTTGGTCATTCGGTCTCGATCTAGATGAGTCCGGCCCGGTTCAAGTCCGACACAGAATGCCAAAGTTGGAGTGGGAACCATAGTGGGGACCACTCTATTGAAATTCCAAGCCACTAGAAAAAAATGTCCTATTTTATTTAAATAGGAGTTTGCCCCTATCTACCCATAGTGGGGCCAACTTATTGAAATTCCAATGAAGCCACTCGAAAAGAAAGGTCCTATTTTTATTCAAATAGGGGTTTGCCCCATCGTGATTATTAATATACATTACATTACATTAATCATGTTTTCAATCAAATGGTAATCTCTCCCACTCCTACCTCAGAATTCATTTGGAGTTGCTCAGATTTTCAACATGTAAGCATCACTATGAAGTTCGATCCACTCCATCAAATGTTGTCTTCCACTCTATCAACTGGGGATTTCTCAAAGTTAAAGCCTCAGATGATCCTCAGTTGACCTCCCCTACAGGCTATAGCAGCATAATGGTTCCAGTCCCATGAGAGGTGTCTATGGCAGAAGCTTCAGTCACATGAGGCACCTTTCAGGCCGGATGATGAGTGATAGAATCTATATATTCTTTATCCTCTATCAGCTTGTGAGGATTCATGGTTCTTTTTTGCTTTTTCCACTTTAGAAGCCACACATCCAAGGAAGTCTGTCTAGAAGCTGTTAATAATATAGAGATGTTTTCCCCAGCATTTCTCATTATCATTTGAGGTTGTTTACTGGGCCACCTGGAGGATGCAACCCAAAATAATTGAACAGGGTCTTGATCTTGAGCATGATTGTCAATCAAACGCACATCGGATTCTCATATATTAGAGTCGTCAGTTTTGGTTTTTTAACTAACTTAATCAAGACTCTAAACAAAAAAAAAAAAAAAACCTTAATCAAGTCGGGTACCAAAAATTAAAAAAACTAATTTAAACAATTCTGGTTCCGGTCTACCATTGGCTTACTCCCACATATAACTTATTTAATTACGTCCTAACCACATGTTGAAGATGTTATCATGAGGATCCTTGTAAAAACTTATTTTGGATCGAATTATATATTAGCATATATCTTCTTGCAATATTTTTCTTTTTGATTGGATTTTTTTTTTGTCCATGTAGACATTGTGTCTCTCTTTTGATGTGTGATATTTATTTTCTTTCCATATCTTAATTTTATTTTTATGATTCATGCAAAAAAAAAAGCTTAAAAAATAGAGGAGGTAATTGTTCATTCAACAATTTCTTTTATCGGCTGGTTTCTTCAACATACTGTTGCTTGTTGGAGCGTTTCAAGTGCTTACATTGGCTGACTTGAATCAATGAGATGTTTGATTTGAGTTTCGCATTTGCCTTTGAAATTCATGGTACTATAGCTTCACTTTCTCATTTTATTTAAAGACTCATGCCACTGAATAATGATTTGTATATTTTGGTTTTTCATAACTAGGCCTTTTCACTGTATGTTGGTCAAGTGGGTTCAGGGTCATGGGTATTTTAATAATTGTACCAGGACTTTATTATTGACGAATGTTGTAGTGTTTAGAGGTCAAGAAAGAGTTAATTATATAATAATGTAATCTGTAACTTCAGACCTATGCACAACGGGATGCAAAGTTGAGAGCCCAATGGAAATTAGTTTTCTATTGACGTAAGTAAGTTTGCCAACTTACTTAAATCTCTCTGTGTGTGTTTTCTTTTCTTGTATGGCTTGTTGATTGATTATAGATCCTAGTTGTTACACTTCTGCAAACATGAGTGTGGTTGTTATGCTTCCGCATAATGTGCACAACATTATATTCATATTCATAACTCGTCTTGCAATAAAAAAAAGCTACATATGCTTTTTAGATATTTTCCAAATCTAGATATCACTATTTTAGGGCCTCTGTGGAAACTTTAGCCTAATCTAATAAGGCTACTTAGATTAGGAGTAGAATAAATATACTGTTTTTTTTAGTTTCTAATTTACATTTAATTTTTTGGTAATTTTTTTAAAAGCACGTATTTAATAACTTGCTCCATGCTTGGAATATTTTTTCAACTATGAAGGACTTGATCTTACTTGCTAACTCGACCTTTATTTGACGCACATCGAACCCGCGTGACCCACCTTATTTCGGATATGGGTTGGTTATGAGCTACATTAAAAGAGGTCGGATTAGGGTCAACTTTGACCCTTGCCCTAGTGGCCAGGCTTGTGATAAATATATTTTTTAAATCATATATACACGTGTAAATAGAACTAATGAGCTTTAATTAATTCCCCAATGACCAAGCCCAAGTAAGGCTCATAATTTGCTTACAAAGTTCTATTATGAAGGTTGGTTGTAGCTCCTCTAATAATGGAAGTAGATCTATGATGAGAAATTCAATCCATTTAAACGGAATTGGACAAGCTCGTATTGTCAACCTCTAGTTCCGCTATCACGCCTATGCTCCTCAAGCAATTACTTTATGGCCATACCAATAAAGAAATAAGTGGATTCAACAAGCAAAAGTAGAGAGAGGCAGACTTCATAAGGTGCAACGTATGCAGGGCAATCAATGGGAGGACTCTGCTGGGTTGTAATAGCGAATGGGAGTCACAATATCCCCCCAGGGATGACCTTGAAAATACATGACATCCTATACCATCCATTTGTTCGAAGAAAGAGTCGGTTGTAGATTGCCGCGGACATTTTAAATTGACGCCACAAGTTCGTTACATCGCTCAGGAACAACTTATGCAAAGGATGAGTTCACGTATTTGCCAAGAGGTCAGGGCAAATCTACTAGAAATCTCTCAGCTTAAATCACTCCATATTGCCCACAGGCTTAAAGATGGATGCCTAATGAATAAGCTAATGGGGAAAGTTTGGATCTTAAGAGTTGATGTGGTGGAGAAAAAAATGGGCACTGTCTATTGTCTTTCATATCTTTGTCATTCCCCCAAATATAACACCTTCACAAAAGATATATCGAGGGGAGAAATAAAGGGGGCTTTAATGCCCTTTCCATTTCCTCATAAAAAAATAGAAACACGTAGCATAAATGAGGGGCGTTATGCCTAATAGAAAAGTTATATGTATAAGGGCTAGATTTCATCCATCTCAATAGCTAGTGTTTATAAGAGCTCTAGTTCATCCTCAGTACCATATTCCTCAGCTAAGGTGGAGTCATAGGCAAGTGCAACGTAAGTAGATTCAGTGCCCTTATTGAAGTGTGTAAGTATTTTTGTGTTGGCAAATTCATAGGTTGGATAAAATTTGAGTCCATTAGTGTTGTATTTTATATATCTTTGAGCATGAACAATGGTTTGAGTCGCCGGATGCACTGAAGTGAAGAAATAGAAGAAAAAACGATAAATTAAAGTGATTTTCTATGAACAATATGGATTGAAAAGGTTATATCTCACAAATCAAGCGACGGAGATGAACATGTCACCTACCGTTGGAAAGCTCGTTTTGAGAGGATTCCGTAGAGCCGAATATAACCTCAATCGGAGCCGAAATGAGAAAGTTATGGCCTCCAGAATTTTGTAGGAAAATGCTAAAATTTTCACACGGGCTGAACCTTAATCTGACCGATCGGGTTATTTATCATATCGATCGAGCAAGTGCAGAAAGTGCACAAACTTGCGATTTTTCAGTTCGAATTAAAAGGAAATTTGCCTGTTTAATGCCAACTCTTTTCCTTATTGAATTATACTTATGAGGTACGAATTAGATGCTATAAAAAGGGGTTTTCTCTTAACCCTAAGACAGAGATCTCATTGTTCTGAGTGGAGAATATATTTTAAATATCATCTCCTCTAGAGTTTTTTTTAGAGTTGAAGGGCTGAAGTTCTACTCTAGAGATTCTTGTCTTCTACTTCTCTGAGTGTAAAAGATTGTTGTGGGGAGTCAAGTGCTACATCTAGAATGCGTCTAGGTGATTGGATTTGTCACAGGGAACGGTAGGAGGTCGTTGCAGTAGGGAGCTGTGCAAGGGAATCACAAGGTCCTTAGGTTGAGGGGCAACTGGATAAGGGTTGTGAGTATTCTTTTGTAACTGTAGTATAATTCATAATGCTTGATTCTTGGCCATGATTTTTTCCTAAGTTGGGTTTCCACGTAAAATTTGTATCTTTTTGTGGTGTGTGCTTTTGTTTGATTTACTTTCGCTGAGTGGTTGCTTGTTTCCACACATAATATTGAGACTGATTGAATTAATCTATTCTAGAGGATCTCTTCCCAAAAACCTTCAAAGTGGAAATCCTATATCGAGTTTTTGATTAGGATGGGTCAAGTTTCTCGGGTTTCCCATAGTGAGTTTATGATGTAGGTCCATACCCTGTGATCTTCCAAGTGAAGGAGATCCATCTTTATGGGACCTTAACGATCTCAGTTGCAATGCCCAAAGCGTGAAGGACTGGGTCAAATTGAGGAGCTTTTTTGTGGAGATAGGTCTCCTATTCTTGAACCAAATGTCTCACCTGGCGACTCAAGACGCATTCGAGTCTTGGAACCACAACCATTCAACGGATCTTAAACACCAAGGAAGTTACTTTCTCATCCTCTTCGACATTCGATGATACTTTTTGGCTGTTCGCGCCCTTGAGGATCACCAAGTGACAATGCCGACAATGTTTCTCAATGTATATCTCAAGGGATGCAAAGCAGTGGTGGTGGACATGATATGGGGACGTGATAGAGGGCCATGCGAGATCAACGCATGGGAGGAACTCAAGAGGGAGCTCAAGGAAAGGAGTGGTCCCTTCTTGGAAACATTGCATGGGAGAATCTCGATCTTCATCAAAATTAATAAAAACCTGGACAAATAAATAAATAAATAATTTGGATCAAATAGAAGAAGGTGGAGAAGAGAGCACCAAAATATGGAATAGATGAACAAAACACTAGTCAAGGAGTGGGGAAAAAAATCTTAGATCAAAGGAAAATTTTGAAAACCATCCTTAACTTCTTTGCAACTTAAAAAAAAAAAAAGCTTACCTTTTCAAATTAGGGTTCAGGTTATTTATAGATCTTTTGATAAATGACATCTAGCAAAATTTTCACTCATTGGCAAGTTTGCATCATTTTTTTTTCGAAATGGCTAAAGTGCTCTCAATAAAAGAAAATGGTAGGGCTTTTAAAAACACCTATCGATTCTCTTTCTCTTACTTCCTTCATCCTCATCTCTTATCCTTTACTCAGCATCACCAGCGATCGCATGATAATGTTCTCACCCCCTTTTTCCTCTTCCTCCCACTTTTACTGTTGCATTTCTGGTAGTCACTGTTGAAAGATAAGAGGTGAGGATCAAGGAGGGGAAACAAATAATAAGGAGGATGAAGAAGAGAGGACTAATATGGTTTTTGAAAAGCCCTAACCCTTTCTTTCATTGAAGGCATTCCTAGTCATATATATATATATATATATATATTTGAAAAAAAGAGGGGAATGGTCGCGAGGGTGGGTCAATTTTGGTGGATCTCTTTAATTGAAAGATATATGAAATACATGAGCCCCAATTCGAAAAGAAGTTTCGCTGCTTCTTTTTGAAAAAATAAAAAACATGAGGACTTTTTTGAAAATTTCTCTATAACACATGCAAATAGAAGAGAGTGGAACAAAGGCCTCTTGTAAGTACTGATGAGAGAGACAGAGAGAAAAGGCCTCTTGTAAGTGCTGGGAGAGAGAGAGAGAGAGAGCATGCAATGAGAAAATAGTTAAAACGGAATAATTGATAGTTTTCATATTAGATTATAACATCACTGCAAAATAAGTGTTTTGTTTTTGGCACCTCAGCCCCAAGAGAGTGGATACATGTAAAAAGCGGAAGCTCATACATAGGAAAGAAAGCCAACATAGTGTGAAGAGTAGAATATTGAAGGACTAGCACAATAACGCATGATGATCTGTTCATGTATTATAAATTAAATATTCATACATTAAAATTGTCATGAGAGTACTTTTTCCTTCAAGCAAGTTACAAAAAATGAAAATAGGTAAACCGGGAGTACAAATGGGAGTAGAATAGATGAGGTTGGAGCAAGAGTATATTAACTGAAGAAGTGGAACTTTAAAAAGTGGAGAATAAAGGCAACCGGTTTGATGAGAAAAAGATATGAGTAGGTCATTACGTGGAGTAAGTACTAGTAGGGAGGCCATGTGGAACGTTTTTATTGTCAGTCGACAGTACAACTCAAAGTCAAAATTAAAGCCAAAATTTCTGGCTTTAATATATTATAATATAATTGGTGACCTGCTTGCATTGTTACCAATCCACAGAGCAACCAACCCCTTGCTGTCTGTCATTGCAAACGAACTGGAAGTTGTCAAGACAACTTAAAAGAATGGGCAAAAGTACAGTAACTTCAAAATTTCTGAAATCAGAGAGAGAGAGAGAGAGAGAGAGGGCGAGAGAAATTCTTAAAAAGACAAGTTGTATAAAAACGGATCATGTAACAGAGAAACAGGCATTGTTAGTCAATCTGACCTTTTTTTTTTTTGACCCGACTTTTGCCAATTGCCACACCTAAATGCGCATGGCCGGGTCGAAATTGGTTCGGGTCGTTGGGTTTTGCTGATGTGAGCTTAAAAACAAAAAAGCTGGGCCTGGGCCTAGGCCTAGGCCTAGGCCTATGAAATGGAATGGCTATCTATCTATCTATCTATCTTCCGAGCTCTCCGGGTTTCCGTACATCTCTAACTGACAGAAAGCAACGCTCCACCTCGCAGAGCCTAGTGGGCCACGGAACGTTGACGGTACATCTGCCCGTGGGCTCCACGGCTTCAACCACGGAGATTAGATCTCTCTCATCCACTTGCAAAGTCCCAACAAACAAACAAACAACCAATCCCAGCTCCGCAAGACTAAGACTAAAAAAAAAAAAAAAAAAAATTAAAAGTAAATTCCTTACTTGGTTTGGTTAATCCCTCTTTCTTTCTCTCTTTTCGTTTCCTCGTTCTCAGATCTCTCTGTTCCATTTCTTATTTTGGGCATCCACGAAGTCGTCGAGAGAAGGATGTACATGTCCTACGGATGGCCTCAGGTCATCCCCTTACAGCAGGGCCTCTGCCCTTCATCCGAGCACATTATCTACCTCAAAGTCATCGATCGCCTCCTCCTCGTTGTTGCTCCCACTCACCTCGAGCTCTGGTCCTCCTCTCAGGTCCGTCTCCAAATCACTACCTACCTACCTATCTTAATCTAATCTATTCTTTCTTCTTTTTTTTCTTTAAAATTGATTTGATCTTGAAATTTCTTTCCATGCTGGAATGGAATCCATCAGCACAAGGTGCGATTGGGCAGTTACATGCGAGATTCGGATTCGGTGCAAAGGGAAGGGGAGAATTCGCAGGCCATTTGGAGTCCCGACACCAAAACAATTGCCGTCTTTGTGGGTATTTCAGATCCAGACTTAGTATTCTTGTTTTTGTTGTGAGAGTGGAGGGAGGGAGGGAGTCGTTTGGACGTGCTTTTAAGGTTACCCCTTTTTATCTTTGCTGCAGACGTCTTCCTTGTTTCTTCATGTTTTTAAGGTTCAGATGATTGACAGAAAAGTAATACTAGGAGGGAAACAATCTTCTGGTCCCGGTCTATCTCTTGCTACTGTATCTCTGGTTCTCAGTGAGAAGGCCCCCTTTGCAGATAAGAACTTAACAATGTGTGTATTCTTTTTCTCGTATTGACTTCAGAGATTTGACACATTCAACGTATCTTAAATGTTAATGAGTTTCCTGTTTCAATTTGCTGCCAGGAGCAATTTTGTATGTGACCATAAACACATACTCCTCGGACTTTCCAATGGGTTTTTACATGTTGTTTCCTGGAAGGGAGAGGTATATGTATATATATATATTTTTTTGTTTTTCCACTGGGTTTGATTGAACGGCAAATTCGTTCTATTTCTCGTATGCATCTAGTCTCTACAAATTGTTTTAGAGTATGTTTGGATGTACCTAATAGCTCAAAAATTGTGAGTATGTTTGAAATTTTGGGTCTAATATAATCAGAGATGGACAAGTGGAAGCCTTCATAATGCAGTCCCCATTTCATGCGGCTGTAATTGTGAAAGCTTAATGGATGATTGATATTATTATTATTATTATTATTTTTGAAGAGTAATGGACGGACGATTATTTTCTTGCCTGGGAAGTGAATCTAGTGTCCATGCAGGGTTACATCCAAACAGTACCTTTTGTTATTTATCAAGAACTTCTTTTTAATTCAAAGAAGGTTCTGAAGCAGTATTTGGTTCTAATTTTCTTCCTTTTTTACTCTCACCGTGATTTCTTATCCAGTTTTGCACCGCCTTTGAACTCCATGGCCATCCTCTGAGCAACAGTGAAGTGTCCGAACCATTGCATAGTTTGGACAATGGATCTTCTGCTTCTGAAGGACCTTTAAGTGTCTCAACATCCAGTCATAATTCAAATAGCATTGCTGTTGTCCAGCTTGAAATGTCACTGCCTTTGCGATTGCTGGTGGTTGTATTTTGTGATGGGCTAGTTGCATTGTGTTCAATGAGTAAGAAAGGTTTAAAGCAGACTGATTCTATAAATGCAGAAAGATGGTTGACTACTGGTGATGCTGTGTGTACTTCAGTAGCTTCAGACCAGCGGATCCTTGCAGTTGGTTGTAGAAGAGGTGTTGTTGAATTATATGACCTGGCCGAGAGTGCATCGCTTCTCCGTAGTGTATCTTTGTATGATTGGGGGTAAGTCTTCCAGATTTTAGCAAAGTTAATGAAGTTCCCCTCTGTTTTTGGAGCTTGCAATTGGCTATACACAAACTTATAATACCTTACATCTTTCTTGAGCAAGCTTCCCAATGAACATAGAAGCCGTATAGTATGAGAGCAAAACACCAAACAGCTTATAATACCTTACATCTTTCAAAATTCAGTTTTTTTTCTTTTATTATTATTATTATTTTTTGAATGGTAACTGAAATTTTTTTCATATGACGTAGCCACGATCCTTGATCGATAAAATAGACCAACCTCCCATAGGATTGATCGAATCTAGAGATGGATTCAACCCCTAGGGCATTCATCACAAGAGGAGAAAACTCCATAACCAAGAGAAAACTCTCATAACTCAAATATTATTGATAATCAGAATTTGTCTTTACAATGAAATGTAATCATCCTTATATAGGATAAGATTACTTAGATACCAAGACTCTCTCCTAAGCAATAAAGGAAACTAAATTACTAAACAATCCAAATTAAGTAAACTCGTAATATTAGAATAATCCTAAATATAAAAGGAAACTCAATAATATTAATTCTTATAAAAGCAAACTACTTAATAATATTCCTAAATAATTGGATGTCCTATTGGGCTTATGGTCCTATTGGGCCTAACAGGTTGGCCGACTTATAGTCAGGCTTGCATTAGCTCTTCGCGGCTTGAAAGAACTCAGCTTTGACGAGTTTGCTAACTTGAGAAATGCCGGGTGGAGCTTGACCGCAAGGTGAGGGAAACTTCCTCCTGGGTCGAAAATAAGTCACTCAAATTTTTGTCTTTTCTTCATATCCACATTTTCATGATATGGCTTGAAAGTTTGACGTGGTTGTTTACTCCATAGAAAAAGGCATTGAACGTGTTATTGCTTTTGATGAACGAATTTAGACTGAATATATGATCTGAGTTGTAGATGTTGCAATTGTTGGCGGTATATCATCTATGTTGGATCCCCGAAGATGAAGTCCATGTGGGGAACTTCAACAACTTGATTTGTTTTTGAAACAACTGTAACAATTGATTTGACTTCTGATAACCCAATGTCAGTTGCCGGAAGTGGAGTTACAATTAGATCTCCCTGATGTTTAACGTCATTGCTAACTTGAGCAAAGCCTTTAATGTGTGCTTGTCCTTGTTCTTTCTTAACGCTTTGAGGTTCATGATTGACATTGCCTTGATCAATAGTGTTTGTACCCACGAAAATAGTGTTGCCATTAATTTGCTCTTCGATGTCATCCTTGATGTCTTTTGTCCGCGCTTTCGGTGCAATCATTTCTTTTATTTCTTTTGTTTGCGTTTTTGTGGTTAACTTCGCTAGTTTTTGCTGTAGGTCCCAAGCCCGGGTAAGGGTAAATTTTACAGGACAGTGGTTAGACCGGTTATAACATATGGAGCAGAATGTTGGCGAATTAAGAAGACGCATATTCATAAGATGGATGTAGTGGAAATGAGAATGCTTAGGTGGATGTGTGGTGAAACTAGGAAAGATAGAATTAGAAATGAGCGCTTTCGAGAGCATTTAGGGGTAGCACCAATAAGGGATAAGATTAGAGAAACCCGTTTAAGATGGTTTGGGCATGTTGAGCGTAGGCCGATAATGGCACCGGTGAGAAAAAGCTTCGCTATACAGATGGATGGCCCATCAAGAGGTAGGGGTAGACTGAAGAAAGCATTGATGGAGATCATTGATTCAGATTTGAAGAAGTTTAACTTATGGAAGGATTTAGTTCAAAATAGAACGGAATGGAGAAACAGAATTCATATAGGCGACCCCAATATGGTTGGGATAAGGTTTTGATGATGATGATGATGATGTTTGCACTTGTGTGGTTCCTTAACTAGAGGTGATGATATAGATGAAGACATGGTTGTTGATGACAATGGAACAAGCCTAATCTATTTTCCTTCCCACACGACTATATAGGTGTTCATCTTTTTATCATTGTGCACTTTTCGATAGAAAAGCCATGGTTTTCCAAAAATAATGAGCAATATTTATATGGATCACATTACACCAAATTTTGTTTGTATGATTGCCAATCTTGAATGATATCAAGCATCTGTGAGTGACTGGAATGATATAACCAGTAGACCATGTAATTTGGTAAGGCGGGCTTGCGAAGGGACTCAATGGGCAACTAAAGCTTATCAATGACCTATTGCGCGACAAAATTGAATGCACTGCAATTGTCAACGATCAGATTAGTGACCCTGTCTTTGACTCGTACCACCGTATGGAACTTTTTGGACCGTCTCCACTCTTCTTCTTCATTTTTGTTGGAATTTGAGAAGTTTGCGAATGATAATCGTAGGATTATCTTCTCTTGCAAAAAGTCTTTCCACAATATGAGCCTGTGGTCGTTGTTGAGATGAATATTGTCGCATGTGAGATTGTCAAAGCATACGTTCAACATGAATAGCTTCTAAGTAGGCCTTGTGAATGGTGTCACAAAATTTCACTTTTGCTTGTATTTTTGGCCATAAACCTCTGATCTAATGTTCTCCATCAGTTTTATCACTCTCCCATAAGCCACATAGACTTTTTAACTCTTGATATCGGCAAGTATATTCATCAGCAGTTAATTGAGCTTGCTTTAAGTTAATGTGCTGCTCAAAGTAAGACTCTTTTTCAAAATATTGATTTCCATACCAGAACTGATACATAATACTTTTAATGTGTCTCATGTTGAATTGGATGTAATGACAATGAAAAAAATTGGACTAGGTTAGGTCCACCTTTTTTTTTCTTTTTGTTTTTCTTGTTTATGTGTGATGTCGGATTGGAGTTAGGTTTGGGCAGACTCGCACATGTGCCCAACTGGGTGTGGACTCAGGTTAGACTCGGGTCAAACTTGGAGTCCAACTGGACTTAATTCAAATAGGACTTAGGTCAGGTCAAAGTCTAACTTGGGCCCTAGTAGGAAACTAGGTCAAATCTGGCTCTCAGCTGGCATGTGTGGGGATGCCTTTCCCTTCTTCAACTACTATTTTTTGAAAAGAAGAAAGGAGTGAGAAGTGGGCTTAGCTGGTTAGATTTAGACGAGAGAGGAAGAAGTGGAGGGTCTTACAACTGACGTTGACAAGTCTTTTGGGCGCCGGGAAGAGCCCGGGGGGAGGGGGGGGAGTGTGGCACCTTGAAGATGACGCTGGGAACTGCGAAGTGGTGAGGAGAAGGCGAATGCGTTACTGATCTGGTGAGGCTCTGATGACTCGAATCTAGCGCATGGCAGATTCTCCAACCTTTTTACTTCCTCTTCTGATAATCTTATTCTTCGTCTACTTCTTCTCCTAGTTTTCTTTTCTTTTTTTCTTTTTTCTTCTCTCTCTCTCTCTTTCTCTTATTTATTGCTGGGGCTTGTCGAGAAGATGGAAGGGGCTGAAGAGGGTTGTAGTCTAGATCGGGGTGTTGCCGAGGGTTGAATGGAGGGTTGTGGATGGTCTGGGACAATTTGGGGATGGGATCCAACTTGGATGATGGGGTTTGGGAAAAGGGAGTTTGTTTTTGAGGTCGGGAATGGGTTATGGGGTTGTCTGGGTGTGATGGTGGTTGGATGGTGATGTCAGTGAAGGAGATGGATGCCTGTGTTGACGATTGGGACTGGTATGGTGGGTTTAGGGCTTCTGGGCGGTCGTGGGTATGGTTTGGTGGTTGGCAGGGGTCGGGAATGGATTGGGGATGGGTTCGATAAGTGTTTGGGGATAGAGGGACTGAAGTGGCAACCAAAGTGGCAATTTGGGGTTGGAATGTAGTGTACGGTGTCTGGATTTAGGGTTGGGACTAGTGTATGAGTGTTGGGTGGTGTTGGTGGTGACAGGGTGTTGGATTGGGTTTCGTAGGGCTGGTTAATGATGAAGGTTCGTAGGGAAGTGGGGTTTGGTTTCAGGTAGTGTCTAGTGGTGTGGTTTTGCCTATTGTAGGGCGTTGGAAGTTTGAGGAAGGTGACTGGGGTTTCAAAAGGGATTTGGGGATGGGATGGGCTGCTCGGTGGTGGGGATATTGTGGAAGATGAAGTTAGGTGGAGATGATGACGATGATGGAAAATGGGTAGGGGATAGAATCCGGAAGGGACAATTGTCCTCCCAGCGATTGTTCCTCATCTTTGATACCACTTGGTGCAGCCATGATTCATGATCGATAAAATAGACCTATCTCCCAAAGGATTGATTGAATCCACAAATGGATTCAGCCCTTAGGGCATCCTTACAAGAGGAAAAAAACTTTGTAGCCAAGAGAAAACTCTCATAACTTAAATATTATTGATAATCAAAATCTGTCTTTACAATGAAGCATAATCATCCTTATATAGGATAAGATTACTTGGACACCAAGACTGTACTAAACAATAGAGGAAACTAAATCACTAAACAATCCAAATTAGGTAAACTCTTAATATTAGAACAATCCTAAATATAAAAGGAAACTCAATAATATTAATTCTAATAAAAGCAAACTACTTAATAATATTCCTAAATAATTGGATGTCCTATTGGGCTTATGGACTAGGCCCAACAGGTTGGCCGACTTATGGTCTGGCCTGCATCATCATAGAAGCCATATAGTGTGACAGCAAAATACTGATTAATTTCAACCAGAAAATAAAAAACAACAAAGCACATAAATACCCAGAACACTATGAATTAAAGAGCCATCATAACTAATAACCAAGCTTTCCCGATGAACCCCTCTTTTGCTAGAGAATCCACCATTGAATTGGCATTTAACTTTACATCAGAAAATCATGCTTGGAGCTGCTTAGCTAAGTCAAGAATTAGCACTTCACTTTACATGAGAAGAATTTAGTTCTACTAACATATTGTAGGAATTGAAATTTCCTTGGGTTTCACGTGGGTTATGGCAGTCATATACTCATATTTGATTGTTTTAATCCGTTTGTTATATATATGTACACATTATATGCGTTGTTCAATAACATCCATCTGGAAAAAAACTTCTTCTCTTGTACCAATCCTTTTTTTCCCATTTAAATTATAAACTGTCTGTGTGAAATGTTCCCATGTGCAACTCAAAACTGATATTGGGTTCTCTAATACCTGATGAAAGGCTTGGGAGTGCTGCATAATGGCCTTATCCAGTATTGGAGAGGCTGAATTGATCACTTAAAGGAGATTGGCTTCTTTCTCCTAAAAAAGATTATTTCTTGTGCATCTTGAGATTTGAGAATGGTTCTGGTTTGCACAGCTACACGTCACTAAAGGTTGTGTGTTTAAATGATTTTTCTTCAAATTGGATATGGCTTGGAATATTCTCACCAACTCTTGCTTATGTTGGCATTCATTTTTGGGAATCTCTTCTTGTGATGATATTGTTGCTGTTATTTTTGTTATTGTTATTATTATTATTGCTGCTTAGATAGCATTTTGTAAATTTTGTCTGCATTTGCTAGATACTTAAATAATATGAGCCACATTGTTGTCAAAATCTTACAATTCGTATTGAATCCTAACAAAAAAACTTCCTATCTATATGATGAATCTTGTTTACAAGTGATCTTAGGATTTAAGTATGAATCTTACAATTCCATTCTTGTTTTATTGGATCTTAGGATTCAAGTGAGCCGTTTAATATTAGTTTTTTTTAATACATTCCTTCTTTCCTTTTTGTTAGCACTACTATTTTTGAAACATAGTGATTAACGAAATCTCCTATAAACATTTACTCTCTTGAAGATTTTGTTGACATTAAATAGGTATGTGACTAGAGCGTTCAACCTTATGTATGGGATTTTGTCACAAATTTATTTATTTTAAATAAAATTTCAATTTTTTTCTTCATGAGCACTTTTTGAAGTTCAGGAAACAGCCTCACCATGTCAGGTTGATTATTTGGATTTTTTAATTTTTATTGAAAGTGAACAAAAAACAAAAAAAATCAATGCAGCTTGTTTATTTTTCGTAGTGATATTAATAATTTAAACATATATAACTATTCTCACATATTATTTATTATATAGTAATAGTTATTGGTTTTTCTACATATGATCGTATTTTACTCTTTTTGTTATTGTATTATACTGCGAAGGATGGAAAATGAATGGATTGTGAATAACTACTTTTTTATTTAAAATTTTCTTATTTTTATTTTTTTTTATGAAAAATAAAAAACTTAGGGTTTGCAATACTCTATTTGATTAATCCCCTTAAATGATGATACGGACTCAATGTGGAGCCAGGCTTTTATAGATCCAGTTATTTGTCAACTTGGTCTAGTGATGTAATACATATTTGTTGGTGTAGCCGAGTGGATATTTTAATAGGAACTGGTTATATTAATAATGCAGGTACTCTGTGGAGGATACTGGTTCCATAAATTGTATAGCCTGGACGCCAGATAATACAGCTTTTGCAGTTGGATGGAAGTTCAGAGGACTTACAGTTTGGACTCTATCTGGATGTCGATTGATGTGCACGATTAGACAAATTGGAATGAATTCTGCCTCTTCTCCTATGGTGAAACCAAACCATGATCTGAAATATGAGCCCTTGATGGGTGGCACATCTTTTATTCAGTGGGATGAATATGGATATAGGCTTTATACAATTGAAGAAAGGTCTTCAGAGAGGATTATCGCATTTTCTTTTGGTAAATGCTGTCTTAACAGAGGAATTTCAGGCACAACATATGTTCGTCAGGTGATTTATGGTGAAGATCGAGTTCTTGTAGTGCAATCTGAAGATACAGATGAGCTTAAGATATTACATCTTAACCTTCCAGTTAAGACCAATGAGTATATTCTTGTTGCTTGATTCTTTAACTTTCTGCATGCTGTTCATTTAATGCCCATGTTCCTAATACGGTTTTTTTTCTTTTTTTTGTTTGTTTTTTTTATCTTTTGCTTATTTCTGGCTAGGCATCATATATTTCTCAGAATTGGCCAGTTTTACATGTAGCAGCTAGCAAAGATGGTATGTACTTGGCAGTTGCTGGTCTCCATGGATTGATCTTGTATGATTTACGTTACAAAAGGTGGCGTGTGTTTGGAGATATTACCCAGGAACAACAAATTGAGTGCAAAGGCTTGCTATGGTTGGGGAAAATTGTTGTTGTTTGCAACTATATTGATTCCTCCGATACGTGAGAACAATATCCTTTTCCCTGTTATTGTTTCATAATCCTCATGTGGCATTTGATAGATGGGTTAGTCACAGTGCAATTAGTCCAGGAAAGAGGTAGATTGTAGTGGCATATAATGTGGTATTGTTTGATGCATATTCTTGTTCAAGTTGGTCTTGCTGCGGCTTGAGTTCTTGACATATTATTTATGTGACTGGACTGACATTTGCACTTCGTTCCCTCTTTCATAGACTAGGTTCCAGTTCTTAGAATATTTTCTTGACTTCTATTAACTAATATGGGCATGTTGGTTTCAGTTCAGATATTTTATAGTTGCAGCTACAGATGTAAACTCGTGCAATGCTTTGCAGGTATGAATTGCTTTTTTATCCAAGATATCATCTTGATCAGAGCTCTTTACTCTGCCGAAAGCAGTTGCTTGGGAAGCCAATGGTCATGGATGTGTTGGAAGATCATATACTTGTTACGTATCGTCCATTTGATGTTCATATTTTCCATGTGAAAATTTTGGGTGTATTGTCACCTTCTAGCAATCCAGTTTTACAGGTGAGAGGAATTGTTCTGGGCTGCATTTACTTCATAATTTTAGCAGGATTAATAAATAAGATTGGTTTCATGAACTTGCTTCTAATACTTTAGCTTACAATCTGAAAGATAACACACTACCTGTAATGTTGATACATTGTTTACATTTGTAAGTAATAAAATGACAAACAGCTTTCTACAGTACGAGAGCTTTCAATCATGACTGCAAAGAACCATCCTGCAGCAATGCGTTTCATACCAGATCTACTGCCAAAGGATGATATCTTAAGGAAGAACCATTTCACATCTCCAGGTTCATTATTCGGACAACCAACTAGGTATTTTCACTCATCCTTTTCAATGGAAATCCAGCATTCAACTGCAAAATGAGACTAAATAGCATGTATATGGTATCAGATGTTTAATATTGCGGACAAATGGTGAACTTTCATTGCTTGATTTGGATGATGGGCGTGAATGTGAGCTCACTGATTCAGTTGAACTCTTTTGGGTCACTTGTGGTCAGTCAGAGGAGAAATCAAATCTGATCGAGGAAGTTTCTTGGTTAGATTATGGCCACCGAGGAATGCAGGTAACCTTAATAGGATGGGCTCTACTTTTTCTCTATTGGCTGTTAATTTTATTAGACCGTGATTTATAATCAAAAAGAATTATTGGAGATCTTTCTTGGACTTGATATTTAGATAGTTTTACTTGTCTGATATAAATTCTGCCTGTTGACATATCCTCGGCAGGTCTGGTATCCATCTCCTGGAGCCGATCCATTCATGCAGGAAGATTTCTTTCAGGTAATTATTTCTTCTAGGGATACAGGTATTGCAGTAGCTTTTGTGCATATATTCTTTCTTTCTTTTTAATGTTCTTCACTTTCGGTTTACTAACTTTGCAGAATTTCTAATTTCCAAGTGACCTTCTAGAAGAAACAGTATAGCATGTTTGAACTTCAATTTGAAAAGGGGAAAGAGGAAAGGTTGGGAAAGCATTTTTTTTTTTTTGTGTGGTGGTTTTTTGAGAGGGTTGGGGAAAGAGAGGGCGGGGGGGGGGGGGGGGGGGGGGAGTGGTTAATAACATGCAGTGATGGAAGGATGCTGATGCTAATAAATTGTATATGTTTTTTTTTTTTTTTTTATATTTAACTTGCTATATATGATTTCTGCACCAAATTTGGGAAGATTGTTTAATGAAGTTGGAATGCAGTTGATGTAATTCTCTGAAAGATAAAATCTATTGAAAAAGTGGAGGATTCACATTTTGAGGTATAGGTATGAAGATGAAGCTTTTGCGGGCAGTTCAGGGGATCAATGTTTGAATCATAGGACGGTGCAGGCTTTTGATTCAGATTGGAGGTATGGGTCCTGAATCTTGAAACGAGTCCAAGCTGTATCAACTTCTATTACTAAGGGAAATAATTGCAATGGTGTAGGAGAGAATCAGTTCTTTGTCTCAAAGTTTGAATGGAATTGTGAGAAAGGAGCACAGGTGGATAATGTAGGATTTTTAATAGTGTTGGAAGTGTCAAGGAAGGTCTCTGATCCATTAAAAGCTTCTCTTCAGCAAACTATTCTGGCAATGATTCATGCATAGGTGTAACGGAATCCAATATGAAAGAATGGATCAGAATGAGATGGGGTGATAATTTTTGTCCAGCTGCTAAGTGGCTTAATCCTTTACAATGGTAGATTCAGCCAAGTTCCAATAAAGAATTTGATGCAATTCTGCATGTGGCTTCTGCCTTTGCAGAAGGTCCATTGCAGAGGATTGATGAGTGGGTTGATGTGTCTAGATTGGTGGAAGGATCCACAAAGGCATATGCACCTTCTGGCACACAAGTAATTCTATGGTTCTACCCAAAGAAAAATGTTTGAATGTTATTACTGAAGATTTTCAGAATACATGTGAGGTCCTTAAATAAGCTTCTTCATGGAATCTACACTCTTAACAAAAGAAGGAAAACTAAATCAAAGAGAGATACTTAAGAAGAAAATTATCCTAACAGATCCGTCAAAGGATATCGATTTATCGCCATATTGTTTTTGTTGACTTGTGCACAACTAGGTTGGGGCCAGTTAGATGTTGCTTCATCTCGATTCATAGTGGAATCCTCTTTTCAAGCTCTTGCTTCTCTTTCATCATAGACATCTCCAGACATAGTTTCAACTCTTTGATGCGGTCATGACCTTTTCTTATTTTCATCATTTTACTTCTTTGGCTCTTCTTGTATGGTCTCCATAGTTGAAGTTTCTTTTGCATATTCGTTTGATATGAAATCACCATTTTGAGAATTTTCTTGGCACTTCACTTCAATAGGACATATCAGCGGTTATCATAAAGAGTCACTTGGAGAAGATTCCCTTGATTGCATGGAAATGCAGGAGATGCTCTATGTGAATTGACAATGGGCTCTCTTCTTTGTTGGAACTTCCCAAAATACTAAAATTGTCTCATGTGAGATCATCCAAGTTTGTCCACAATGCGAGGAGCTTCATAATATGCTTCTTGAATCTTTTGGCAAGAACTCATATTGTTCTTTTCTGATCTTAGACCTCTGATGTAATGAGCTAAATCATGTGTCTTGCTCTCCTCTATTGCATATAAATAATACTTACAAAATTGGTTGGTATATTCATTAACCGTCGAATTTTCTTGCTTCAAAAGTAGGGAACTGCTCAAAGTTGCCATTCTCATAATACCAATCTCCACATTTGTTTTAATACAAAATTCTTTGACATACGTTTGAAGCTCCAAAGTTTCTTTGACAGAAAAAATAACAGTTGATTTTCAAGGATGGTCTGTAAAATGGACTGTTAAGTAGATTATGCAACTTACAGAAGTTGGTAAGAAAAGAGGGTTTCAACCAAGGGTTGTGTAAGGTTTGGATAGGATTAATTAGACTGATGAGTGGGAGAGGCTAGGGTTTTTATATTGGACAGATTTTGGGGTTTAATAGGGCTTAAATTGATGGGAAAAATATTGAGGCATTCTCAGATTTAGAGTTTGGGCGCTTTAGGGCCAAAATTGTGGTTTGAAATTGAAGGGATTTTACTGGGGAAATGTAATGTTTGTGATTGGGTATGGGTTGGAGTTTTTATGGGACAAACAATTGAAGGGTTTGTGGGGGTTGGATTTGGGGTTTTTTATGGAGTGACAAATTGAAGGAAAAAATAAAAAAAAAAAATCCAAGAGAAAAAGGAGGAGGATGAAAGAAGAAGATCTCAACTGATGAATTCATTGAACAAGAGCACGATCCACTGAGAACTTGCCTTTGAGTCCAATGGGACGCAGCCGAATTGGTGGAAGGATCCACCAAAGGGTAAACACCCTCAAGCACGCAAGTAATTTATGGTTTACGTAGAAAGAGAATAATCTCTGAATTTAATTGATGAATGCTTTTCGGAATACATGTGAGGTCCTTAGATAGGCTTCTTAGGAATCCAAAGAAAGTAATTTCCTTATTGCATTTGGATTTCCTTTCGTTATAATTAAAACATTCATTGAATCTTGATTCTAATAGAGATAGGAAAAGTACATCAAAAGGAGATATTTAAGAAGATGACTAACCTAATAGATCTACAAGGAACATTGGTGTATTGCTTTATTGGTCACGTAGGGCTAGCTGTGGGCTTGGGCTTGGGCCAGTGGACCAGGGCCTGGCCAGGAGTTGTGGGCTGCATCATGAATAGAGGTAATGGTGAGTATGGTACTCTACAGGTGTATACAGAAACTATCACACATATCACATATGATATCCATATGATCACCATTAAACAGCAGTATCATCAAAAGCTGACAATATTTTGGAGTGAGCGCAGTAGATTTTTCTTGAGGTGTTGATGATGTAGATGGTTCGAGGACTGGGGCTGATCAATAGTAGTGACGAAGAAAAATTCGATGAGAGGTGTTGTGTCTGGTTAGGCAACTCATTTCTTTCATAGTAATGAGCATGGGGGGATGGAAGGGCATATGTTAAAAGCAGGTAAAGCTATAATGTATTTTTGTATGATAAGGTATATTTGAATGAGGAAGGATATCCAAATGGACATCTATAGCAGAAGGAAAGCAAGAGGCTAAACATCTTCAATCATTGATAATTATGATTCACTCAGGGGATAACAGGGAGAAGAGAGCTCTGATTGTTATTTAGTGCAGTTTTCAATTTCTTCTTTTAGTTGGGGGATTTGGGTGTTTTCTTTTGGATTCTGTATGGGTGAAATATAGTTGTATCATATTCCAAATGGCAAGGTCCTCTAGTTGGGGTGAAATGCACTTAAAATATTTGAACTGGATTCCTAGGAATTCATGGTAAAGTGGGCTTTATGGAAGGATTATTAAAGAGTGGAGAAAAGGGTTTAAGATGGAGATGTCAATGGTACCAACAACTTTCCTAGGATAATGAGTCCAGTAATCATTTCCTGTCAAAGGAGAGATCATTTGATGGCTCTTTGTGGATCTTCACCTTTAATTGTTCACTTTTGTCCTGCTTGACAATTGACATTGAGGCATTGCTTATAGATATTTGGAATCCAATACTGGTTGAACAGACAGGCCCAGAATCTTTTCTCAACAAGATGTATGATCTTGTCTCTTCGTTCTTGTTCATTATGGTTTTAGATATTCATTAGGAATCTGTTAGTTTTTAATGTATGGGAAATTGCTATCAATTCGATAGATATATCTTGTATTCCTAATTGTTATCATGCAATCTGCTTAATTGCCTATTTAGTACTTTCTTGAAGCTTTTTATCTTCATCCATTGGTATTTTATTTCTCTTTTAATATTTGGGCGTTTGCTATAAAAATAAACAAAACTTATTTGGAATGATTTTTGGAGGTAGTTGTGCTTGACTTGTAACTTTTCCTCTCTTCCGTAGTTGGATCCTGACCTGGAATTTGATCGAGAGGTTTATCCCCTTGGGCTTCTTCCAAATGCTGGGGTTGTAGTTGGTGTTTCCCAGAGAATGTCCTTTTCAGCATGCACGGAGTTTCCGTGCTTTGAGCCTTCTCCCCAGGCACAGACAATATTACATTGCTTACTAAGGCACCTTCTCCAGGTATGACTTTATCTGATCTTTCATATTTCACAATAAATAAAAAAAATAGCAACTCGTGTAAATTTGAAGTTTGTGTAAACTAGTGGTCCCCCCCCCTCCTGAATATTAGTAGTTTTGAATTAATTTTATTCATCAGACACTTGTGATTTGCATCAATGAGTCTGAGTTGCATCAATGAGACTATTGTTGGGCTTTCTATCAGTAACTTGGCCTTCGGCAGATGCGTGAGTTTGGATATTTCTGTTCTAGATTTCCTTTAAATTAATAATTTTGTATTGGTCATTAGGTGTCATATATTTCCATGTGAAATGATTCACATGTGTAAATGCCACACATGTGAGTTTGTGCATATGTAGATGAGTCACATGTGAAATGCATTCCAATGTTTGTCAAGATCACCAATTTCACATGTGAATCTGAGTCCATCCAATTGTTCTTTGTATTTGGATTTTGTGGAGGTTTTTCACAAATTTCTCAAAATCCATTTAGAATTAAGACGATATTTTTCCTTGTAAGCCACATGTAACCATACGAAGAAGATGAATGATATGGATCATGAATTGGTGGTGAACTGAAGTCTAGAAAGTTATTTCTAACAGATGAAAAGTCCTTTAAAAGAGTTTTTTTTTTTTTTGGCAAATTGTCCTTCAAAGGAGTTGGGAGGAGGAGGAGATGGCTATTGAAGTTACCAAAGAGTTTCGAGTTTTTTTTTTATTTTTTATTTTTGGAGTAGGCACTTGTATTCATAAAAATGCTTAGCAGAATAACACCAAGGGATATTTACTGATGAGCAACAGAGAAAACAACACAACCGTAGCGCAGGAAACAACCACAGCATAGTAGAAAACAATCACCAAGAAAAAGCAAAACAAGTAGGATGATGTAGGTCCTAGGGTTAGGGCTTGTTGAAAGTGCCAAAGCACTTGTCCAATGACACTTCAACTCGTTTCCGTAGAGACTTTAACACGAGGACGTACCTCTCTAGGGATAAAACCACAATTCTATTTAATAACCAAGTCTGAGAGATAGTCTACTACAATGCAATATAAATAGGAAAAGCAAAGTTTGGGCCTTAGAAAACCTAATTAAAACAGGAAACTATCCTAATTACAATTCAATTAGAAATTTGTTAGTTAAGATAAAAATATTCTTGGGCAATCTTGAATGACCACTTGTAAGCCCGTTTTGCATCACTCTGCTAGGTTGAAAGAAGAGTTCATCTTCTAACTTGAGTCTTCTTCGGGTTGCCCTTACAAATATGGTGAACATAGAGCACTTCCTCTGTGGCATTTGCTCCTTCTTAAACACGCTTGCTTGCCTTTTTCATAGAGTTGTTCTCTTTAAGTTTTTCTGAATCTCAATGCTCATTGGAGTTTCACTTGGAAGTTGGAACCTACTTCTGGGTAGGGTTTTGAAGACTTTACCTGGTGCTCAGTTAGGTGACTTGGGTTGGCCTTTCTGCCATGCAACATGATTCATGGAAGTGATACCATAATTTCTATATATCTTTTTGTTACTATTTTTCAGAGGTAAGTAAAGATTCTTATGCTCGAGCTATGTATTGTCAAATTGTCACTGGCTATGACAAATCAAGATCCCTAGTCAAAATCATGTAATTTTTTGTAGTTTAAATCTTTTGTTCATAACTTTTCACATCTTAATGAAAAGAGCGTTGTTGATTCAAAGGTCATCTATGTGTTGTGGTGGTCGTTATTTTTCATCTTCTGCAATGTTCTGTATGCAATGTTCTGGATTGTGTATGAGACATTGTTTTGAATTTTCTTTGGAATTGGAATCTGTCTGCATTTTGGCTATTCTGATGTCCTCTGTCTCTCCTCTATTCTGAGGAATTCCTAACTTTATTAAATATATATTTCTTGCACCAGAGGGACAAAAGTGAAGAAGCTTTACGGTTAGCACGGTTGTCAGCTGAAAAGCCCCACTTTTCCCACTGCTTGGAGTGGCTCCTCTTTACCGTTTTTGATTCTGAAATTTCCAGGTATACTATGAAAAATTGAATGGTCAAACCTGCTGACTGAATGTAGATGATTTATCGGTGTTTCTTTTAAGAACACACTAGTTGTTGACTTAACAATTTCTTCTTGTTGCAATATTTGTTGTTAATGAGTAGAATTCTGCCCTAATGACATTGAAGCTATATTAAATAGTGACAATAGGTGAAGCAAACACTTATTAATCAATGGCAATTTCTTTATGGGAATTGTTTATGAATCAGAATAATTGTAGTGCCATGATGTCCTTATAAAGTGGCGCCCCTGGTTCTATGATCTATACCTTGATTAGATAGTGCCCACTTTTTATGGTGGTGCCCTGAAAATGTTCTGAGTTGGACATATTTGTCTCTTTTCTTTTCTAAGACAATTACTGTAATTTTTCTTAGTTGTCCACTCTTGGGCTGAGGAGTCAATGGCATGATATTCCAATATGAAAGTGCATCACCATTGATGGTAAGACCTATCAGATCAATGGTGGATCACAAAATGCATCAACATTCTATATTCCTTTATCTATTTTTAATAGGAACTCAAGAGTTTCTCATTTGAAGGCAATACTAGGAAGTCCCATTGAGAGTTGGCAAGACAGTTCACAAACTACAATTTCAACTCTTGAGAGATCTACTAAATGAGTCCTTAGCCTGTGTAGTTGCTTATTGATATTTATAGAAGCACTGGCAAAAGGCTGGAACAGGATAATCACTACTGTACTCACTAGTTCTGTAACAGATTCAGTTTTTGGTTGTCCTCACTGCCGTCAATTTTTGCTTTAATGAGATGATATCTTAAGTTGATTGATGTAGGCCAGATCATAGGTCGGCCAACCCGTAGGGCCTAGTCCACAGGCCCAACCTGACATCTAGTTATTAGAAATAATATTAAGTATTTGATTTTATTATGACCAATGGTATTGAGTTTCCTTTTATGTTTAGGTTTATTCCAATATTAGGAAGTTTTATTTCTTAGGGTTCAAGCGAATTCCTCTATATAAGGATGATTAGGCTTTCATTGTAGAGATAGATTGCTTATTATCAATAATATTTTGAGTTGTGAGATTTTCTCATGGTTATGGTGTTTTTTCCTCTTGTGAGGGTGTCCTAGTGGCTGAATCCTTCTTTGGATTCGATTAATCCTTTAGGAGGTTGGTCTATTTTCTCAATCGTGGATTTGTGGTTACACCACTGATAGGCTATTATCGAAATAAAATGTTTGACACTAGAATATACCTGATATTGTGTTCAGTGCTCTCCTTTGATGGATACATTCAAATCTTGATTAGTGGAATGGAAATTAAAAACTCTTATCCTATGTAAGTTGAGTCCAAACCATCAAATCAGTCCTTAACTCGTTCCACATCTGTTGGTCTATTTCCATTTTGATTCCCAAGGGGATGCCTAAGGAGAACTTTTATGTGGAATTCAAGAGATTGTGCTCAGAAAGCTTACATGATTTCTTCGAAAACAGCCTACACCCTAACAAATCAAGGTGGCTTGGGCATCAAATCATTAAGGCACTACAATATAGCTTTCATCATAAGGTAATTCTGGCACCTTGCTAAAGGCTCTCAAACCATTTGATTCAAATGGGTTTGACTCAAATATCTTGGTTAAAACTATTTGGAATGTTAACTGCCACCAAAACGATTCATGGGGATGGAGAAGCACATGGAAAGCTAGAGACTGGGCATTAGAAGGCTGCCACATTCTTACTCGCTATGGAAATAGAACCTCCTTTTACTTAGACCCTTGGCTTCCTGAAGGTAGGTTGGTAGACAGGTATAGAACTCGAGCAATCTACAACTTTGGCAGGCCAAGCTCAATCAAGGTGGGTGATTTCATTTAAAATGGGAGAAGTGTTGAACCTCGTAAAATAAGCCCATGGTCAGATGAGGTGGTCGACACACCTGAATGCTTATGGGGTGGTGTTCTCATGTGTTCCTACGGTGGCCAACTTTTCAACCGACTATCTAGCTAAGGATGGTGTTTCATGGTCTCTATGATGTTTGACTTGTAATGTTGTTTAGCTTGGTTTTCTTGGGACTGGCAATGATGTTTGGCTTCATCTTGTATTCTTTTTTCTTTTTATTTTATTTTTCTTCCAACAGAATTATCATTTTTTTTCAAAAGAAAATGTTAATGCTTTACTTATTTGAGGAAGATGTGGTGGGAGTCTGTGTTGCACAATTCTAATCCAGTGTCTTAATGTTAGGCTTTGGAACAAGTTTTAGGGCTAGTTTCCTTAGGCCAGTTTCCTCATCATACTTCTCATCATAATTGTGATAGTAGTGATGATCAAAATAATAGTTGTAGTGGGCATAGTAGCCAGTGGCCAAAATGCTATATAGCAGGCGATATGTAGCGGTGTGAATTGAAAAGGTTGTCAACATATATCATGGTTTACAAAAACTGCCGAGTCTGAGTTGACTTGGACTTGGCACACTAGACTGGGTATCAGATTGACGTGACTCAGCCAAGTCTGCACAGTGACAGACTCGGCCTGCATCATTGAAGGAAAAAGTGAAATGAAAAGGAGGATGGTAGGAAAAGACAAAAAAAAAAGAAAAAGGTGGCCAGCACACAGAGAGAGAGAGAGAGAGAGAGAGAGAGAGAGAGAGAGAGAAAGAGAGAGAGAGAGAGAGAGAGAAAGAGAGAGAGAGAGAGAGAATCAATGAAAAAGAATAAAAGGCAATCTGACTTGTTGACTGACGTTGCCTATAATGCTGTTGGCGGTGGTGGTGTTACTGCTGCCTGTTGCATGTTGTGCTAGTGCATGTGCTGTTGCCTGTTGCATGCTGTGCTGCCAACCAATGTTGTTGCTTATTATGCATTTCTAAATTCATAATTCATATAAGTAGTTTAGCGCCATTGTATATAACGAAGGATATATACATTATAAAGTAATGCTTAGAAAATGTTTAAAGCTCAGACCAAATAACAAATTAAGTTTCATCAAAACAAACAATATAATTTCGTTGAGAGTAGAGAAGAAAAAAATACCTCCACGAAAGGGAGGTATTTACCAGGAAATACCTAGAGAAGTGCCCTTATCACTTATAAGGAACTCTCTACATTGGCTTCAATTTAGTAAGAGTTTATGTGTTTTGGTGTTCTTTCAACCATAGAAGGGTAGAGGAGTTGCATAGAAATATTGATTGAAGAGAAAAAGGAAAGAAATAAACCCTACTATGTATTTTAATTTTTTTGTTTTATAAAGTTTGCTATCAGTCACACTCTGTAGCAGCCCCATGGCGGTTTGTAGTGGACCGTAGTGATCCATAGTAGACTGTAGCAGCACTAAATTTAATTTAGTGGACAATAGTGGTCCACAGTAGACCGTAGGGGCACTAATTTCAATTTAGCGTAGCGGTCTTGGTTGCTACGCCCATAATGTAGTGGCTGCTATTTTGATCCATGAATAGTATGTAGAACTTAGGCCTATTAGGCCCATCCAAGATAGGGCCCAAATGAAATAATGTTCACGCCAGAATCATGTATAGATTCAGTCAAATCATTGTATATAATTTATCCTTTTGTACATTCCAATTTTGTATACACTAGGATATGGTTAGATTATGACAGTGTATGATAGCAAGGATGAAAATAGCGGTTGCGGCGGGCGTAGCGGCCCGTTGCCGAAACGATATGTAGCGGGCAATACGTAGTGGTAGCGGTGATACGTAGCGGCGTCGCGGTGTGATTTAAAAAAGTCTTTAAAAAAATCCGAAAAAATTTTAGAAAATTTAGAATATTGGAAAATGATGAAATATGTGTTTGTTTTGCAGAAGTAACTAGTATATGAGTATGTAGCGGTCCCCTTATTGCATGAGGCCCAGTATCGCTGTATCAATAGAAAAGAATATGAATAATCAATGTTTTTCATATGGATTCATACTGTTTAGTTATGTCAACTTAAATACTAACTTAACGCTTATAAAAAAAAATGTTATAAACAAATTTCATCAAGATTCATTCAAGAATGAAAGATAAACTATGTTCAAACTTCATAGAAAAACAATATACTAATCTACTTAAAGAGCAAAGACTTTGTAATGGTGGAATACCTTGCTGATAGCTCTAATACCAAAAGGATTGATCTATGGGAAATATAGATCTAACATTTAAGGACCATTTTCAACCCATTTGATTGAGTTTACTTTTATAGAAAAATATTTTTTTTTAAAAAATACAAAAAGCTGAAAATAAAAAATATGAAAAAATTAAAAGAACACAAAACTATGTGGGATTGATCTATGGGAAACATAGATCTAACATTTAGGAATCATTTTTAACTCATTTTATTGGTTTTCCATGAATAAAATAGATTTCTTTTTTCAAATAATAAAATAATCCGAAAATAAAATTCAAAATAAAAAAAAATGATAAAAAAGAGGGGCTTGATCAAAGGGGAACATGGATTTAACAATAATAACTTATTTTCAAGTGATTCGTGGAAGAAAAGAGAGAAATAAATTTAAAGTAGAAAAAAATAAGCCCCAAAACTCACCTTTTTTTGAGTTTGATGCTTGAATCTTGAATACCACCTTGATATTTTGATGTTCTTGTCTAAGAAGCATGGACACGGATACAGGACACGGATACGACACGACACGGAGACGCCGACACGGCATTTCTTAAAAAAGTAGGACACGGACACGTCGGGGACACGTTAATAATATATATTAATTTATATATATAATCATCTACTAAAAAACTAATATCATTTTAACTTTTTTAATCAATTTAGCAATCAACAAATAAAAATTCAACTACCAACTAACAAACATATCAAATTATTAAATATCAATACAACACTAAAACATAATTCATAATCATTAAACACGAAATATCCATAGTTCCATAAAATCCATATAAAGAAAAAGGCGGATCATCTCTTTCCGCTCCCTTAAAAAAAAAAAACAAAAAGCAAAAGAGAAGCCAATCTTGAGGCCTATTCTTTAGTGAAATATTTATTTGTCTTTTGCTTGTGATATGATTGATTTTTACAATCATATATTTTTCCATGGTATAAAATTGTTATATATTAAGTTTACAAGTTTTAATAACTACATATTAACAAAGTATCCAAGAGATATTAGTCATATGTTTATTTTTTAGTCATAAACACGAGTTAGAAATTGTGGGACACGTTGCAAAAAGAGTGTCAAACAAGTGTCCGAAATTAAGATTTTTAGTTCTTAATTATGGACACGGCTAAATAGTATTGGACACGTGTCCGAGAGTGTCCGAGGAGTGTCGGTGTCCGACGCGTGTCCGACACGGACACGTCACTTTCTTAGAAGTGTCCGTGCTTCTTAGGTTCTTGTTTTTTGAGAGGATTTGAAAAATGGAGGCAAGGAAAGGGGTTTGGAGTAGTAAAAAGTGGAGAAGAGAAGGAGTAAAGATAAAAAAAGTGAGTGAAAATGGTCGATAAAAACCCCACCCGTTACGTAGCGGCCGCTACGGTTTGTAGCGGTCTGTAGCGTAGCGGCTGCTACGGGCCGCTACATTTGTGGACCCCACTATTTTCAAAATAGCGTAGCGCCCATGGGCGCTACGGCTAATATGTCGGTTGCTACGTTTCGTAGTGGCTGATATTTACATCCATGTATGATAGAATGTAATTCAGCCTCGATTGGCTTATCAGTAGATTATAAAATGAGAGTCGATTCTCTCTTTGGAGTACGACCTTTCTGTGAGGAAACCCACATCGCCTAGCAATGGGTTTTGACTTTGTTGAATATGCATGTTTGGGCCTTCCACCTTCAAGTTCGAGCTTTTGGGTTGGTTTCTAACTCATAACATAGTATTAGAGCCAATTTCTTGTATAGCCCACGTGGCAGGCTTGTTCACCAAATTTGTTGGGCTTGCACATGAGGGGTGTGTTAGGAAACTCACATCCCACATTCCCCAGCAATGGGTTCACACTTGGCTAACTATGCATGTGTGGGCCTTCCACCTTCAAGTTCGAGCTTTTGGGTTGGTTTCCGACTCATAACACTTTCTTCCACTCTCTTTTATCCCTCCCACAATTCATTACAATTGCGAGCTTATGCTGATGCTGACTGGGCTGGTTGTCCAGATACCCGTCGCTTTACTATCGGATGGTGTGTGTTTCTTGGACAATCTCTCATCTCATGGAAATGCAAGAAACAACCCACTATCTCTAAATCATCAGTTGAAGTCGAATATTGTTCTATGCCATTTGCAAGCAGTGAGATTGTATGGCTTTGACGATTATTTCGGAAATTTGGTGTGTTTCCTTTCCTTTGCCTCCATGATGCTCTACAATATAAGATCATATGATGTGATTATATCTGAATTAACAATTAAATTCAAGTTATAGGCATGCCAATTAAAACAGAACATTGAAAATTAAATGACTATGAAATCTAAGGTCCAAGGTGATTCACAGATCCTGTAGTAAATAACCTTCTAGAGTAAAAGGGTTAGACCTTAATGGAAGATGGAACTTCTAAGTTGCTTAGGGCCAGTGATGTATATCCATTGGTTTGGATGAAAGGTTTAGGCAATGGTTGGTTCAAATCTGGTGGTTGATGATCTTTGATAATAAGGGTGGTTCTAGATCTAGATGGCAATGGTCAAATAAAGCTCTTGGAAATATAAAAGTGAAAGAGATAGAAGATACCTTTATTGGGCTCTCACCAAACTCCCTCCAAAGGCATTATTGAGGGTCTCAAGAGAAGGCAAACTCCAGAGGCTCAAAGTAGAAGAAGTTCTTTTCATTCAATATCATAAACATAGCATGAAGAAGAAAAGAAAATCCCATGGTTTTGTAATACAATAACCCTAGCAGCCAAAAAAGGAAAGAGAATAACAAAATAAAAAAAAAAGGAAGAAAGGAGGGGGAGAGTGATCTCCCTTGGGATCCATGTGCAAGGCATGTTGTGCAAAGGCCTCGGGATTCGTGCGCTACATGTCTTGCGCGCGAAGTTTTTTTCTTTTTAAGTTGTGGGCCCTTTTCTCCTTCTTTTAAAAGAGCTCTTCTTTAAATCATGGGCCCCTTTTGTCTTCTAATTTTCTTTAAGTGATTTGGGCCCTTTTCAACTTCAAAAGCTCTTTTATTTTCTCCTATGTGGCACTTTTCAGTGTGGGGCCTTCAAAATAATTGCGCACATGGGGCCTTCCTTCATCAGAGATGAGGTTTCGTGAAATCCAGCTGTTGGATGCCCTTGTAGTTATGATTCAATAGTGGATTTGCAATTTCTTCGCCGTCAAAGCCCATATATGAATCATCTAACCATAATGCGGCTTGATCAGTTATCCTGCGCTGTGGTTTTTTGTAGGCCTTGTAAGAATGAAGGGGATTTGGCCTAATGTCCCTATCACTCCAACTCCACTTTATGCTGACAACACCAATGCCATTCGTATTGCAAAGAATATAGTCTTTCATGAAAGGACTAAGCACATTGAAATTGATTATCATTTTATTTGGCAGCAGTTTGTCACCGATGTCTTATCTTTGCCTTAATGTCTCCTCTCATGATCAGTTGGCAGATGTCTTCTCTAAAGCACTCCCTTGTGATCATCATGAATATCTTAGTTCCAAATTGCTGCTCTCTTCTACCCCGCATCTATGTGAGGGGGAGTGTAAAACTCATGCCCATCAGGCCCATCAAGATAGGGCCCAAATAAAATAATGTTCATGTCAGAATCATGTTCATATTCAGTCAGATCATTGTATATTATTTATCCCTATGTACATACCAATTTTGTAGACACTAGGATATAATTAGATTATGACAGAGTGTATGATAGAATGTAATTCAGCCTTGATTGGATTATCAGTAGATTATAAAATGAGAGTCGATTCCCTCTTTGGAATATGACCTTTCTTCCACTTTTTGTTCTCCCTTGTGTTATTAACATGGTAGTAGTCAGGTGATAGCCGTTTTCACAGACTAGGAGGATGTTCTGATTGTCACCTTGTGGGTTAGCTACGCCTTATTGATATCTAAGCACCAACTTGTGGAGTGTAAGATGATATTGGTTTCTCTGTATACATTAGGCATATACCTCTCTCTTATTATGAAATATGAGATTCTTCCCTCAGATCCTTAATGTGTTGCAGTGATATCTCTATTATCTTGCACTATATTAATGACAATGCTCCTAGCATAGGAGCTAGTTTTGGCTTCTCCAATTTGTACGACCCACCTCAAGAAAAGTAAGCAGCAATCAAAATGTGCCACTCCTGCAATGAAATTTGTTATTATTTTTCATTTAATAAGAAATTCACATTTTGTGAGAACATTGGAAGTCTGCTTGACCACATGTTAGCATTTTCATGTGAGCTTTTTTTTATTAGTACTGAACATGGTCTGTCGAGTTTTATTTTTTTATTTTTATTTTTATTTTTTAACTCAACAGTCAATGAGTGATTTGGAATTTTTAAAGTGCTTGGATTCTTTGCTTTTTTGTCTTCTTTACTTTTTTGTCTTTGTTTTTGTTCTACTTCCCAGTTGATTTTGTTTTCAGTTATTTATTTATTTTTTGAGCTTTACTCAGATAAGCCCAAAATAGATTCACCAACCCTTCTACAAGAAGTAGATACACTGACAGATCTGTTGTCCTTTTCATTACTTTCTGTGAAATCGTTTTATCCCTTATGCCTTTGCATGTGATGTGGTTATCTTGGTCTTTTCATATTTTAGCATCTTGCTAAATTATTTTTCCCTGATTGGCTGTCTCACTTTGTTCTTTCAATATTTCAGCATAGCTTATGTATCTTGAAATTTCTTTAATTATCCAAACTTTGGTATGATATAGGAATGAAGTATGAGGCCATACCACAGATGATTGAGACCACCCTTTCGAATTTTGAGATGCATCATTTGTTTTCCCTGTGTCTTGATTTTATATTTTCTTATTCTAATATGAGATATATTCGCAGGCAGAACGCAAATAAGAACCAGGCCCCAGATTCTAAACAGTACACGAGAATATCACTTTTGGAGAAAACCTGTGATTTAATTAGAAATTTTCCAGAATATGTTGATGTAGTTGTAAGTGTCGCAAGGAAAACAGATGGTCGGCATTGGGCAGATCTGTTCTCAGCTGCTGGTAGATCAACAGAGTATGTTTGTTAATTTTACATCTCCATTGTCAGAAGAATCTCAAAGTTCATTACAATTAAATTGGAATTAGTTTCTGTAATATGCAAATTCCTTTTTGTGAGGTTAGTATTATTTTTTTCTTTAATTGGCCTAATTTAGAAGTTGTGCATGAATTCATAAAGCATCTTGCTAACCTGATGGTACTGAGTTACCAGCCAGATGGTTAGCAGTATCTGAAGATGCAATTGTGTATTTGTTCAATCCGTGATGGGATGGGACCTATTGACTGTTCAGATCCTGTTTATGTTTCTAGGTTGGAGATTGGGTGGGCAACGATTTATTGCCCATGCAAGACTAGCTCTTTTAATATTTACTTTCCTTTTTTTTTCACAATACAAAACAATATTCAAATGGTCTTTAATACTGAAATGGCAAATACATGTCTTTAGTATTGTTGTCATTATTATTTTATTGTATTGTTTTAATTTCTGTTTTCAGACTATTTGAAGAATGTTTCCAAAGAAGATGGTACAGGACTGCAGCTTGCTATATACTGGTAAGATTGTTATGTATTCATCTTATGTATAATTTTTTATTGTCATCTGGTTATCATGAATCAAACAGGTTCTGCCTAGTCATACTTTTCGTTCAACCTATGCTCTTTAACAAAAACCTTTGTCACCATTCTGCTTGAATTTCTGCATTTTCTGTCTTTAGCCACTTTGAGAATGTGGAAGCAGTCCATACCGTCTAGACGTGGGCTTATGTTGCATTCGTTCTATGAAATAATGTGTATAGTGTTTGACAAGTATGTCACATAACCCCACGTCAGATTGTCTACATATTCTTTTATTAGTAAATCTTAATTTAGTCACAGTTTTTCAATTTGATAAAATATTTTATGCAGCTTCTTATTTTGAAATCCAACAAAAGTACGATGTGTTTATTACATGGTGAGTCGTGCTCCATAGCGTCTGGTCGTTTTCCTTGAAAGAATGCATACCTTGTACAAAGCCTTCCTAGATGCATGACAATCTAGGGAGGCAGGGGATGGATAGGTCTAAATGTAGAATAATGGTATCTGCAATAAATTCTGATTAAATGATCAAATCCCTTAATTTGAGGTCGGTATGAGCCGCCCCGGCTGGAGCTGGTAGCTGCCAGGGGCAACCATTGCCTATATAAGGCCGCCTAGTTATTCAGAAGAGATCGGGGGACAAGTTCCCCTGAGCATCCCACCCAAGGAAGAGATGGGGGGGGGGGGGGGGGTGGGGGGGGAGTGGTTGTGCGGGTGGGGGAGCCTTGCTCTATTCAAGATTGGGAGAATTATAAGCCAAAACCAAAGTTTAATGGCTATATATCATGCATAATTATTTTGATAAAATCCAATGGTGACCAATCCAAATCAGTGTCAAATTGAAACTCTTCCCAATTTAATAAGGGTAGGTGTCTGAAGAGATTGGATTGATCATAGGTGGACTCCCTGTATGTAAACAAAAAAGGGGTGTCACCAAAGGAGATGTGTTGGGCACCTGTTTCAATTGGACTCCAAACTAAAACATTTTGTCTGTTTTGGTGTTTCATTGTTTAATTTTGGAAAAATGAAAGACTAAATGGATATATTTGATAGAGTGGAAAAGTTATTAGTTGGAAATAGCAGGTAAAGGAAAAGGCATTAGTTGGAAATAGCATGTAAACTTTATATATTTAATTCATTCTACTAAACCAACAATCCAATATGCTATATCTACATGCTCCAAGTCGTTGTGATGGTAAAAGAAAGAAAAGGACGAAAAATTGGATGGGGGTTCCACCTACTGACCTTTTGGAGAGGTGAGAAGACCTAAATGAAGAAGTACAACAAAGAAATGCCTGAACAAAGGGAACAACGTAATAAGACCTTAAAAGGTGTCAAAGCAATTTCAAGTAAAAAAGACAATCTTAAATGCTTGGTCCTAATGGAGGGCATAATCAATGTTTAAAATAGTGATTGCAGTGGTCAAATCGGCTGGTGGTCAAGGTGATATGTAGCAGGCGATATGTAGGGTGTAGCAACGTGAATTAAAAATGACATAAAAAATCCAGATTATTGGAAACTGTTAGAATTTATTTTTTCAAAAACCCAGATTATTGGAAAATGTTAGATTTTATTTTATTTTATTATTATTTCTTTTTTTGTCATTTGCAACTACGCTAATAATTAAACACGGTCATCTAAATTCCACCACTATTATGCAGTCTAAAGTAAACTCTAAATTGAAATAAGCAATTTAGCATTGGTACACAATTCACTATATATATAATGTTTGAATAAAGTAAAGTTTAAAGTTCAGACGCTAATGACAAAACGTATGTCGTCAATGAAACAAAATATTTTTGTTGAGATTTGGGAAACATAGAGCGACAAGCTAAGAATTCATTTGGATGTGATTTGTTTAGCCCACTCTGAGGAAGGAAAGCATTTTTTTTAAGATCTCCAAAAGTCCAATAGTAGAAATGGCAAAGAAATTAAAAATAGAGCTCAAACCATTTGGGAAATTTTTGGGAAATATTGATCAATAGAATGCGTTAAGATGTGATTTGGTTGGCCCATTTTGAGAGAAAAGAAAACATTGGATTTGAAAAATACCTAAAAATCTGAAAATAAACAGGAAAAAAAAAACTTTGAGGGATAATAGGTGGACCTTACATGTGTGGTTTCTCAAGATAATAATGTAAGTAATGTAGCGCTCCTGATGCTAGTGATTGCTAGGTGATCGCCATTGGAGCAACTTTGTGGGGACAACTGCTGACCCCTTTGTGATGTGTCCTTCCTTAGATGAAAGATCTCCCTCTGTGCGGCCGTGGAATCTATTTTGAGCCAAATATGGACTAGCCACACCATCGGATCTTAGATCAAGTGGTTTTGAATAATTGATTTTCCATGACCCATATCTCGATCATGATAAATGCTTTTAATCTGAAAGTGAAAACCTTCTCCCTCTTTCCTATTAAACCTGCATCAATCCATTGGTACTGCTCCCGGCCCCTGCAGTCCGTGCCACAAGGTTCTCGTTCATGATCTCCATTATCAAAGAGATTACTGTCAAGACTTACATTGTTGTGCCATTTTCTAACAGTTCAAGCTTTTGGTGTTTCTGCTTGCTAACATGATATTAGAGTGGAGAGTTGTGTGTTTGATCTCTAGGGACATGTTTCTATCACATATGGTTGTTTGGCGTGTTTTCTGTACATGTGCAGAGCCCCACACGTGAGAGGGGACTGTTAGGACCCTTTGATATACATTGTTTTGCCATTCTCAAACAGCTCGTGCTTTTGGTGTTTCTGGTTACTAACAATTAGAACTATATGTATAGAGGCATTTGCTCCTGTGCATATGTTCACAAGACACCTAGTGTGGCGCACAATATGATTTATCTGAATGGAACATCTAAACACCCCCTTTTCCCCGCGACAAAATAAATGCCATAGATCCCGTGGAGTTTGCACCAATCTGAATGGACTGGACTGTCGGATCTAGTGTGAATTTTTTTATGTAAAACTATTAAACTTACAAGCCACAGACAAAGGGGTTAAGGTCATTGGATTGACTTGAACTTTCATTTCTGGGGATGCTCCCACCTGGATCTATCTGTTGTTTATTTCTATTGTATATTGGCATCTATGTTTATACAATTGCCTTTACAGTCATGCCTGATGATTGTCACAGGTGATTGCCAAACTTGAAGGCCCTGCTGTTAGTCAGTACAGTGCACTACGTTTATTACAAGTAAGAATACACTTTCTTGACATGTTAATATTCATTTTTTCCATTTTCTATCTTGTTTTCTTTTTGTCAGTTGGTTCGATGTGGATTCTGTAAATCATTGACATGCTGTCCATTGCCTTTCAGGCAACACTTGATGAATCTTTGTACGAACTTGCCGGCGAGCTGGTATGACATTTCATGTAGCTTTTATGGCACTTCTAGTCAGATGTGGTGTAATTTACTGTTTTCGGTTGTTAGGTGAGGTTCTTATTGAGATCTGGACGAGATTATGAACAGTCTACTGCTGAATCTGATAAACTGTCCCCTGGGATCTTGGGCTATATACTTTTCCGTTCTAGTTCCAGGCGGCAGTCTCTTGACTTGAAAAGGTAGAGATAATCTTTCATGTATGGCTTTTATATTTGATGGGGTTATTCTTGTATTTTCTTCTGAGGATTGTGAAAAAAGTTGAGCTACTGTATAATGCTTCCAGAAGCATAGGCTTTGTCATTTGGATCAAAATTCCCTATAGCTGGGGACTGGGTTAATAATGTGATGCTGAACTGTTCATACGGTGGGACCTACTTGGATGGGTAATTGAACAAGGGCCTTTTCACTAAAATGGCAGCAGTTGGGTTATTATTATTTTTTTTGTTAAAGTTCACTGGCTAGGTTTTTTTCCATCCATGTCAAGTCTATTATCAAATGACTAGGGTTATTTGGTTGTAATAAATAGTAATTATTTTCAGATCATTGACCTACCAGAATCCAGATGGATGGCCTGGATTAATCATAATAGGCTTCACCTGCATGGAGTCCTTTCCCTGTAGCTATTGCTTTTCTTGGGCAAAGCGCTCTTTTCCTTTTTTGTAGTCATTCAAGCAATGTGATCATGTGGGATCTTAGCATCATACCCATGCATTTTCCCTTTATCTTTATGGAAAGCATATGTCATGATTCGACGAGGAGTAATGTTTTGATTTCATATAAGAGCAGCCCCTCGAGTAAAGAGCAGAATGCGCATGTCACTTCTGTCAAGAATATTTTGGAAAGCCATGCTAGCTCTTTGATGTCAGCAAAAGAACTTTCTAAACTTGTGGCATTTGTAAAGGGAACTCAGTTTGATCTAGTGGTGAGAACATCCTCTATTTATTCTTTACCTTTTATGCCTCTTGAAGATTTGAAGCTGACTGCATCCAACTCTATGCAGGAGTATCTTCAGCGGGAAAGGTCTGGATCTGCTCGCTTGGAAAATTTTGCTTCTGGACTGGAACTAATTGGCCAAAAGGTATCATTTCTTAGTTTTACAGATAATTCTTTTGAGCACATTAGTTAAACCTTGGGAAATACAACTTACTGTTAAGATATTTTTGCACTTTGTGAAATGCAATTCTTTTTCATAATAAGGCTAAAAAAGCGGCAGTTGGCATTTCAAGGAAACCGACGGTGCCCTTTTTTCTTGTATGATCAGAAATGGTCCAACTGGAACTGTAAAAAACTGGCGTAATGGGAGCCATCTTTTGATAATCTCAGATGTTCCCATGGTGGGACCCACCATAGCATGGGCCATTCCAATTATCTTCACTTCTGGTTGCTTCTAGCTATTCTAGTGCTGTGCATGTGTACAAATAGGGAAAATGTTTGATGTCTAACAATAGGAAAATCTGAAAATTAGGATGGTCAAATATAGTAGTTGTTACAGTATGATGCATAACTGATGGTATCCATCTGGTATAGTTTGGAACATAAAGGCAAATAGGGATGATCAAATGGCGTGATCAAATATTTCAGCTTCCCAAATATGTTTGTGACATGGATCATTGTAGAATTTGCATGACAAGATTGAGCAGGAAATAGAGGTTAGCAGTTGGGACTGGGGCAATAGTGGTAATGTGGGGGGCGGTGGTGGGGGTGGTTTCCCAACTTTGGAAACATACTTGCAAACTAAGGAACCTTGCTAATGTGGATAGGAAGTATATTTGGAGGATTTCATATTTATTCAACAAAAAATAGGGATTCCGGAATCCAGATTCCTGTGCTGAGGTGGGTTGGGATCTCATTATCAAGGGAAAATTTACGGATTTTGTGTGAAAATAATGGGTCAGCCTAGTACCTTCTTGGGCCTGGCCCAATGGGCCAACCTGAACTAGGCCGGGCCGACCTGACCCATTACTTGTCCCATGATTATAGTTGTAATCAACTCCTTTCTTGGAAGCCTAATCTTAGGGATTTTGATGATGTACATTAGTCAGCCTCCCTATTGTATTTTTCTATTTTTAGTCTAAATGAGTTGTACAATGTAATCTAATATAGAATCCTCTGTGTATATATACTCTTACAAGGATCGTTCCTAAGCAAGAAATTCCAATTCAACTTTTGGTACTTTGTATGCTTATTTTCATGGTATCAGAGCCTTCTTTGAACCTTTGAGAAGGTTTAGATATCATTTTAGAGCTAGATCGGTGGTTTTTAAGCTTCTTGATCAATTAATTTGATCTAAGCTAGGGCCCACAAGTGCATGATAGGAGCAGCACCACTCTCACCTAGGTTGCCTGCCTTGGAGAAGTGTCTGGTAAATTTTTGAGCTTTGTTCGTTGAGTTTTGTGGTGTTTTCATGAGGTTCTATAGTTTTCGTTTTTTCGCAGTATATTTTCATCAAGACAGTTGATCTCTGTCATCAGATGTTTGTTCAGGTTGAGACTTGTTTTGTTTGGTGCGAATTTTTGATTGCTTGCATTGATCATTTCGTGATTTGGGCTGTTAAGACTATTCATTAGCCACATCTTCTTTCTCCTTCCCAATCGACTAGGATGCCCAGGCTTTTCTTTCCTTTATTCTACTCTATTTTTTTTTGGCTTGTCTGCAATGGTTGAGAAGGTATAAGGAATTAATGTAATTTTGGATGGGACTAATTATGCTTACTGGTCTCATCTAATGATGAATTTCTTAAAAGGACAAAAGTTGTGAAAATATGTTTCAGAAAAGAAACCCAGTTCGAACACAAAAGATGCAAACTATGAAGCATGGGAGGCATCTGTAGGAAAGATCAATTCATGGATTGCAAATTTTGTTGTTCCATCGATTGGAAATCAACTGTCCAAATTTTCACATCCCAAGGATGCATGGGATTATCTGGCCCAATTGTACATTTAGTCTAATTCTGCACATCAATATTAGTTGGAATGGGAAATCAAGAATGCTGATCAAGGATCAAATTCAATACATGATTTCTATGTTAAGATGACTGCATTGTGGGATCAACTAGCACTAATGGAGCCTCAGTTTTCTTGTCTTGATGATTCTGCAGCATTTGAAAAATATAAACAGGAGACCAGATTAGTATAGTTCCTCATGGCTCTTAGACCTGAATATGAGCATGTAAGGGGTTTATTACTACATCGTTCACCATTACCACATGTAGACATTGCCTTGTCAGAATTGTTGGCAGAGAAACAAACACAGAAATCACTAGACAAAAGAAAAGTCGGGGAGACTGATCAAGTTTTGACTGCAACTAAAACCCAAGTTGTCGCCAAAACAACAGTCTCAGCTAATAATCTTTGCAATTACTGCAAGATGCCGGGACATTGGAAGGAGGATTGTCCTCTCCTTAAAAAGAAGAATTAGAATCAGAATCAAAAGGAATTTCGTTGCAAGCCAGCACAAAAATCAGGACATTCTCATCAATCTCAGTCTGCTGCAGCAACCACTAAAACTTCTTTTTCTTCCTCGGATATTTCTACCCAACTTTAGAGTGTGATTGATGAGAGGATTCAACAGTTACTACTGGCCTCTTTTGCTCCCAATCACTTGACTACTGTTGATACAGCGGCTTCAGCCATGGCTTCCTTCACAGGTAACACATAGTCTTGGATTTTTGACTCAGGTGTGTTCTCACATATGACCTCTAATCCATCACTTTTTGACACCGGTCATTCTCCTTCTTCACCCATGCACATCCTTACTGCAAATAATTCAGTTTTACCAGTTGCATTTGTCGGATCAATTACTATCAAGTCATCATTAGGAACGTTATCGTTATCTAACGTACTTTGTGTTCCTAACCTTTCCATTAATTTGATTTCAATTAGTCAACTCATTGACTTGGGGTATGTTGTTTCCTTTAATTCACATGGATGTGCTGTGCAAGATCCTCACACAGGGAAGCAGATTGGGACAGGCCATAGAGTTGGGCGGTTGTACCAGTTGCAATATGTTCATGTTCCTGCTTCAACGCCTGGCATTACTTTTACTGTTTCTTTAAATTCTTCAAGTTTATGGCATCTTAGATTAGGACATTTATCTAAGAATAAGTTAGACCTTTTGATCTCCAAAAATTATCTTGGCAAAACTGGTATTGTTAAATTTCCAGAATGCATTGAATGTAGATTATCCAAACAAACTGTTTTACCTTTTAATGAAAGTGGTTCAGCTTCTCATGCTCCTTTTGATTTGGTTCATTCTGACATGTGGGGTCTGGCTACTCAGCCCACCAAAGGAGGGTCACTTTACTATGTTTTGTTCGTGGATAATTTTACTAGATATACTTGGATATACTTGCTAAAGAAAAAATCAGATTTTTTTGATGTCTATATTCAATTCACCACAATGGTTGCCACCCAATTTTCTGCAAAAATTAAGGTCTTTAGATCAGATTCAGAGGGGGGGGGGGGGGGGGGGGGGGGGGGGTGGAATATCGATCACATAAATTTCAGAACCTCTTAGCCACACATGGAACTCTGGCTCAGTTATCTTGTCTCGACACCCCACAACAAAATGGGGTAGCTGAATGGAAACATCGTCATGTTATAGAAACTGCTAGAGCTATGTTGTGCACATATTCTGTTCCACTTTTTTTTTTTTTTGGGTGGAATGTGTGCTCACCTCTGTCTACCTCATTAACCGAATGCCTTCTACTGTGTTGTCAGGGGTTTCTCCATTTGAAAAATTGTTTGGTTTCCAACCTAGTTACTCTCATTTGAGAGTCTTTGGTTGCACATGCTTTGTTCTTCTCCAGCCACATGAGCAACACAAGTTGTCCCCTAAGTCAGCCGTTTGTGTTTTCTTAGGATATGGAATTGAGCAAAATGGTATCAATGTTATGATCCACAAACAAACAAATTGCAAATTTCGCATAATGTGACCTTCCTTGAGCACGTACCATATTATTCTTTGTCTCGAGCAAAACAAATGGATTCTGTTCCTACAATGCATACTCTTGGTCCTTTTCCGGATCTGTTTCCTTCAGAACAAGACCCCTCTATATCTAAGCCCCTGCAAGTCTATCAACGGAAACCCAAAATTGGTCCTTCCTTCAATGATGTGGCTAATGTTCCCACTGCTCCCAAAGTGTTGGATTCTATACCAGTTCAGAGATATCCCTTGCGAAATCGAACTCCTATTAAAAAATATGGCTTTATTTCGGTTGAACAGTTTTCTCCTTAATATCGTTCCTTCCTTGCCACTGTTCATTCACATTTTGAGCCTCATTCCTTTCAAGAAGCATTTAAGCCTCTTGAATGGAGACAAGCCATGGAAGAAGAAATTGCTGCTCTCTAGCAGAATCACACTTGGGAGCTAGTTCCTCTTCCCCCTGGCAAAAAGAAAATTGGTTGCAAATGGATTTATTAAGTGAAAACTAAAGCAAATGGGTTTGTGGAAAGATACAAAGCACGCCTTGTGGCTAAAGGTTGCACTCAGGATTATGGCATTGATTATGAGGAAACTTTTGCTCCTGTGGCAAAAATGACTATTGTTCATCTACTAATTTCTGCTGCTGCTGATAAACATTGGCCCCTCTATCAATTCGATCTGAAAAATGCATTTCTCAATGGTCATCTCACTGAAGAAATTTATATGACTCCACCTCATGGTATTTCACATTCACCCTTGCATGTGTGCCATCTTAAGAAAGCTCTTTATGGACTTAAACAAGCACCAAGAGCTTGGTTTGAGCGCTTCACCTCTGCTGTGGTTTCGTTTGGTTAACGTCAAAGTTTACGTGATAGTGCACTGTTCTATCGAAACTCGTCTAAGGGCATCGTTATTCTTCTTTTGCATGTTGATGATATGATTATTACAGGGGATGATCTTGAGGGGATTGCTAGTCTTAAGAAGTTTCTTCATTAGCAATTTGAAATGAAAGATTTGGGGCATCTATGCTCTTTTCCTGGCATTGAAGTTGGATATTCAAAAAGTGGGTATCTCTTGTCTCAAATCAAATATTGCTCAGACATTATACATCGTGCATGACTCATAGATATGACTCCTGTTTTTACTCCCCTGGAAGTCCATGCATGTCTTAGCAAATCCGATGGTGTACCCTTGCAAAATCCTACCCGATATAGAGAAGTCGTGGGTAGTCTCATCTAACCATCACTCGTCTTGATATTGCATTTGCAGTGCATAGGGTTAGTCAGTTTATGAGTCAGCCATCTTTTGTTCATTGGGGCACTGTTCTTTACATACGTCGGTATCTTCAAGGCACACAAACTCATGCCTTTTAGCTCTCTTCTAATAGTACACTTTGTCTACGGGCATTTTTTGACTCTAACTGGGTAGGAGATGTAGATGATCGACGATTTACCACTAGATTTTGCATTTTTCTTGGTCATTCATTGGTATCGTGGAAAAACAAGAAACAAAGTTTGGCCACTCGCTCTTCTGCTGAAGCCGAGTATAGAGCTCTTGCAGATACTACTATAGAGATACTCTGGCTCCGATGGCTTTTGCAGGATTTAGGAATTCATTCCCAAGTCCCTACTCCCTTGTACTGTGATAACGAGAGTGCCATCAAAATCACTCGTAATGAAGTCTTTCATGAACGGACAAAGGATATTGAGATTGATTGTCATATTGTTCGTCAGCACTTCAAGCAAGGCACTCTAACCCTCCATTCTGTTTCCTCCAAGGATAATGCAGTAGATCTTTTCATTAAAGCCCAGACCTTCTCTCATTTCCTCACGCTTTTGGGCAATCTCTTGTTGCTACCACATCATGAGTTTGAGGGGGGATGTGAAAATAATGGGTCAGCCTAGTACCTTCTTGGGCCCGGCCCAATGGGCCAACCTGAACTGGGCCGGGCCGACCTAACCCATTACTTGTCCCATGATTATAGTTGTAATTGACTCCTTTCTTGGAAGCCTAATCTTAGGGATTTTGATGATGTACATTAGACAGCCACCCTGCCGTATTTTTCTATTTTTAGTCTGTCTAAATGAGTTGTACAATGTAATCTAATATAGAATCCTTTGTGTATATATACTCTTGTAAGGATCGTTCCTAAGCAAGAAATTCCAATTCAACTTTTGGTACTTTGTATGCTTATTTTCATTTTGAAATTTGGAATGACTTAGTGCTGTTCACAGTCTACTTTTTTGGTGGATCAAAAGTTTTGGCCCTTCGATCCCATGGGAATTTCTCAACCAAATCGCTACAAGTGCCATTGCTCCAAAGTCTTCTCCGTTTGTGCTTACTCTTTGCATATGACATCTTTTTTCCATTAAGCTGGCTCTTTGCATATGACATCTTTTCCCTGAGCCTCCTAAATAAAAGGTCAACCACAAAACCCCAATCATGTAAAACCCAGACAATGGCCGCATCTACTCTCTCAATAATCTACCTAAATCCATTAAAAATTGTGAGACTTACGTTACACAGCAACCAGCACTCCCTTTTCCATCGCTATGACACAATCATAGTTTACCAAACTATAAATGTTTAGCAATTCTTGTGTCCCATAACCTTTGGTTTCATTTTAGTAATTTCTTTCTTGATCCTTATTCAAACGCCATTAATTATAACAAAAGAAAAAGGAGCCAACAAACTCTTGGTTGAGTGGTGTTGGCATTGTCACATGCATGCCCATGGTTCATTCCCTAGGTCTTCAAGTTGAACGACTATCACTCCTAATCAGTAGTCCAACATAGCCAAAATAAATAAATAAATAAAGAAATAATGATGTTGATGATGATGATAAAATAAGAAGGAAATTCTCTAACCATCCTCATTTTCTTCCAAAAGAAACTCCTAGCTCTTTACCAATTTTTCACATTTGCTGGCCCAAGCAATCTTCTTGCTTGATTTCCATTATCAATTATGAAACTTCAAAGCCATTATCTAAAATATCATTATGATCAGACTGTTTGAACAAATTATCTGCATTATTTGCTTGATCTTCCAATATCTTGCATAGACATAAAGTATCTTTAAAACTTTGAAGAACTTCATCGTTGCCTCCTTATGACTAATCATCACCATCAATGAACTGCCAGACCATTTCCCAAATAATTTTCTCCTTTGCAACAAAGTAGCCCCTATTATGGGCAATTTAATAAACTTGTTTGTCCTTTTTTTTTTTCAAGATTGCTGGTCTCGAATCCTCCGCCTTCTCACTTACGATCGTTGCTGTGTGGGATGTGTCTCCATGATCTAATGGTTCAGAATGTATTATCATTTCTCATTCCAATTCGTCTTATTGATTCTGAACAGCAAATTGATTTGCTTTGGGGATACTTGATCTCTTCGATCCTGGCACAAAAGGGTACTTGATCTCTTTGATCCTGGAACAACTTACCTGGAGTAATGTGTGGCCCATCAATCTTAGGTTGTGATTGTTGTCCAGAATATAATCTCCAATTGCATTCACATTGACTTTCAAACGAAGCCCCACAGCAGGATGATTAAAAATATGTCCCCAGGTCCCTAACTGAAGTTGACTGCCTGGGCCCATTACTGCTAGAGTACATGAGTGTTGGAGGAACCTCGGCTGCAGATGAGCCTGGATCAAAACCTGTATTTGGCTCGTCAGTTGATAAAACTTCAGGCTGTTAATTTGATTGGGGTGGGATTGAGTTCGAGATACAGGAAGGGCAGAGTTCTGGTCCTATTCCTTCAGAAATCCAATGAACTTTAACTCCCATGTCAATTGCTCTGACGATGGTAGGGATACTACGCTGCTGCGCTGTGCACTCCATTTGCAATGGTTCCATTGTCATGGTGGGACCCTTAAAACTCAAGGACGGGAAGAAGAGGAAAATGTGGTGGGGGGGGGGGGGGGGGGGGGGGGGGGGTGTGCACCTGCAATAAAAAATCCCATATTATTTGCCATGCTATAATAGGGTGTGCTTGCCAACTTGGAAGGAATTTATTCTATTTTCACGCTGATCGACTTTTTGTTTTTTCTGTATCTATACTGATGTAGGCCTTAAGGTTAGGGTTAGGGCTTGTGTAGTGGTGCCGAAGCACGTATTCAAAGACATTTCGAATCGTCAAAAGATTTTCACAAACGAGGACGCACATCTCATGGATAAAACCCACAATTCTATTAATCAATTCAAGTCTAAGAATCTCTTCTCTATAATGCCATATATATAGTAAAAGTAAACTTAATGCCTAAGCAAAGCCTAATCTTAGTAGAAGCTTCCCTAATAACAATATAATTAGAAATCTATTAATAAAGAGAATATAATCCTAATATAACTTGAAGAGGGACCACTTGTAGGGCCTAGACTGCATCATCCTCCTCGGGTTAAAAGAAGAGTTCGTCCTCGAACTCAAGTCTTCTTCAGATTGCCTCTGTAAATGTGGTGAACATGAATGACTTACTTTGTGGTAGCTTTTCAGGAATTTTTCTTCGGCAGTTCTAATTTCTCCGGATGAAAAATAACCTGCTATTCACTATGCATGAATGTATAGGTGTTGTCGCGCATACCATCAGTTTCATTTTTGTCATACATCCATGGACGACCCAATAAGATATCACCACTATCCATAGGTAGCACATTTTATCAAATTGTATCTTTGTAAGTCTTACCAGTGGCAAAAGTAACTTTGCAAGTATGTCAAACTTGCGCTTGATCACCAGTCGTCAGCCATTTGACAAAATAATAGCAGTTGTGCTTATAAACTTTCAATTGGAGGGGATCAACAAGAGCTTGGAAGATGAGATTTTTACAACTTCCGCCGTCAGTAACAACTGTGCAATTTTATCTTTGAACTGTACTCACGGAACGGAAGATAATTTTTCTTAACCATTTGTTCTCAACAGTTGGTGGAGCCTCTTTAATGACGATAAAAGTTTCACCTGTGGTATCTGTATATGTTTCAGCAATTTCCTCATTTTCAATATCCTTGGGATCATTTTCAATACCTTGAGGATCATATGGGATATTTTTATTGTCACCTTCAATCTCAATCAGATGTATGTGCTTTAGAAATTCTGCTGTATGATGCACGGGCTATTGACAATGAAAATAAATCATTCTATTTTGATCTTTAATCATTGCAAAAAGCTATTTTGATGAACCATTTGGTTTAGCATTTTATAGAGATGAATTCTTTAGTGGAATCCATTTGGATTTTTGTGCTTGATGATTTGCAATGTGGTCAGCTTTGACAGCATGTTGGATGAGTTCATGGACATTATCAAAATGTTGAAAGGCAAAGGTATGCTGAATGTCTTATCTCAATCCATTGAAACATCTATCAATAACCGCATCATCATCTTCATTCAAACTACAACGAGCTTGCAGAGTCAGAAATTCCTCAGAATAATCAACAAATGTCTTGGACCTTTGTCTTAAGTTTTGAAAGCTTGAATGTAAATCTCGTGCATAGTTGACCGAGAGGAATTTTTGCTTCAAAATATTCTTCATCTCAATCCATGTTTGAACAAGGTCTATGTGCTTTTTCTTCTGTTTTCTTTATAATTCAGCCCACCAAATTGTAGCATAATTACGGAATTTAGGGGCAATCGGTGTGACTTTATGATGCTCAGTCATTGGTTTATGTGTAAAAATATTCTCCACACACACTAACCAATCTATGAATTTAGCGGGCTGCAATTTTCCATCATATTCAGGAATTACGGGTTTAATCCCTAAATCTCCATTAAGATTATTGACTGGTGGATCTCGTAGATTCTGAATATTTGCACCATATAACGATTGTGATTAATATATTGATTAGTTTCTAAAGTTGTCATCTTAGTTTCCAATTGTTGTAGGGTGGTTTGTATGCCATCAACTTTTATGGATAATTCTCTAATGGCACCAACCAAATCTTCAATTGAAGAAGATGAAGATTTCACATCAACTTGCTTCTTAGGAGGCATTTTTTTTAATGTAAATTTAAAATCTAACTGACTTGTTGTGTAGATTGGCTCTCTACGGACGCGATGGTGAAGATAGATCAAAAATCGGATCGCAGATTAGCTTGATATCACAAAAATAAATTCTGACGGTTGATCTGAGGGTGGACTGCTATTGCTGATGGTGTTAGCAAGACAATTGAATGGACCCTCTTCTGCATTTGGGTCAAATTGATCCTTGGCCCGACCTTATAAGAATCCAAAGTATAATCAAGCCCAATAATGAATGGATTCTGTTTTTTTTTTTTTTTACCTTGGACCTTGTGCCAGAAAAGGAAACAAAAGGTATTGATGGTTCTGTTTTGGGACTTCAGATCCTCTTCTTCTTGGCAAATAGATGAAGTGGGAGAGAGAGGCTTCTTCGATGTGTGGTTCAGGTGCAAGAGGTGGCCGGCGGTGGTGCGACGACGATGGTGGTGCAACAGTGATAAGTGGCGCTTGAGAAAAGGCTAACTGTTGCAGGCGTACAGCTGCGAGGATAGTTTGGTGCACGTGTAGAGGTGTGAGGGCAGCGAAACAGGTACATTGTTTTTCTTTCTTGCTACTGTTGGGGTTTCCTCTCTCTTTTTTTTTTTTTTTTTTTTTTTTTTTTTTTTTGTTTCTGCGATGGGGTTAGGAGACAGTGGTGTAGGGGAAGAGGGATGTGGATAGAGGGTTTCGGTTTGGAGTAGGGTTGGCTAGACGTTGGTTGGGGATTGTCGGGGTTGGAGATGGACGAGATGGGTCAAGCAAGATGGGGGAGAGGGTTGGTCTCAAGTGTGGGTATAGGTAGTTTGGTCATATTGGGTTGGCCGAAGAGGTGGATGGGGGTGGGGCTAAGAAGCACGGACACTTCTAAGAAAGTGACGTGTCCGTGTCGGACACGTGTCGGACACCGACACTTCTCGGACACTCTCGGATACGTGTCCAATACTATTTAGCCGTGTCCATAATTAAGAACTAAAAATCTTAATTTCGGACACTTGTTTGATACTCTTTTTGCAACGTGTTCCACAATTCTTAGCCCGTGTCTATGACTAAAAAATAAACATGTGGCTAATATCTCTTAGAAACTTTGTTAACAGGTAGTTATTAAAACTTGTAAACTTGATATATGACAATTTTATACCATGGAAAAATATATGATTGTAAATATCAATTATCACAAGCAAAAGACAAATAAATATTTCACTAAAGACTAGGCCTCAAGATTAGCTTCTTTTTTGTTTTTTGTTTTGTTTTGTTTTTTTTTTAAGGGAGAGGAAAGAGATGATTCGCCCTTTTCTTTATATAGATTCTATGGAACTATGGATATTTCATATTTAATGATTATGAATTATGTTTTAGTGTTGTATTGATATTTGATAAGTTGATATGTTTGTTAGTTGGTACTTGAATTTTTGTTTTTTGATTGCTAAATTGATTTAAAAAGTTAAAATGATATTATTTTTTTAGTAGATGATTATATATATAAATATATATATTATTAACGTGTCCCCGACGTGTCCGTGTCCTACTTTTTTGAGAAATGTCGTGTTGGCGTGTCCGTGTCATGTCGTATCAGTGTCTCGTGTCCGTGTCCATGCTTCTTAGGGGTGGGGTTTCTGGTGGGTGAAGGATTGGGTGTGTCTGCTGATTTTTTTTTTTTTTTTTGGGTTCGTGGCTAGATGAGATGGGGGTCTGATGGACGTTGGGAAGAGGGTTTCGGGTTCACGGCAGTGCTTGATGGGTTTATGGTGTTGGGGTTTGGTTGAGATGAGATGGAGGGGAAGGTTGAGAGGGGTCGACTAAGGGGATTTTGGTTTTCGCTGATGGAGAGATGGCAGATGAATGGATGGTGATAGAGGGTAACACGCCGATCTATTTGAGGACTGGCTTTAATACTAAACTGATGTAGGCCTCAGGGTTAGGGCTTGTGTAGGAGTGCCGAAGCACGTGTCCAAAGACACCTCGAATCGTCAGAAGACTTCCACACACGAGGACGCACCTCTCAATGATAAACCCACGATTCTATTAATCAATTCAAGTCTGAGAATCTCTTCTCTACAATGCCATTTATATAGTAAAAGTAAACTTAATACCTAAGCAAAGTAATCTATTAATAGAAGCTTTCCTAATAACAATATAATTAGAAATCTACTAATAAAGATAATATAATCCTAATCTAACTTGAAGAGGGACCACTTGTGGGGCCTAGACTGCATCATGTACTCCTAGTCTCCTACCTACATCCATGGAGATCCTACCTACATCCATGGAGATCCTGTCACTCAAACCCCTTTTTACAAGGCACTAACAAGTTGGAAATGGTATTTAGCCTATTTTAGGTCTTATAAACTCAAGATTTTTTCTGTTCATTTGAGAAACAAATTGGAAATCATACTTCATCTATCTATAAATCAATATTTTGCTCTCTTTACCAACTGGGAACAGAGAACATGGACGTGCATATTCAACCATTGATTTAAAAGTGGTATTCTCATCAATCTCGGCAATGGAACCATGCTTCTCATTTGGATATTTTATTTTCTAAAGAAAGACCTTTTAGAGAGCTACCAAATTGAATTATCTCTTCCCCGTCACTATACGTGCACATTCACATCATGGTCTTCTAACTTGTGGCTTTCAGATCTTGATTGCTTTGTTTATCCTGTGCCCTAAGTTTGTTATTTGTCTGTTTAGTTTGCCAACAATATGAGAGCTTAGTGGTCTCTAGCACTCTAGTTGTGCTGAAATGCCCATCCCTGGTCTCCACCATTAGTCTGATGTAGCAAAAAGGAAAAAAAAAAGTTATTTGTTTTCAAGAAAAAAAGGGATGATGTTATGGTGGCAAGTTTCTATTACCTTCATGCTAACGAATTTTATTTCTATAATGGTTTGCAGCTTCAAATGGGTACTCTGCAAAGTCGGTTGGATGCTGAGTTCCTGTTGGCTCATATGTGTTCTGTCAAGTTTAAAGAATGGATTGTGGTCCTTGCTACCCTTCTAAGACGTGCTGAGGTACCACTGCCTTTAACAGTTCATACTTCTTTGGTAGTTACTTGTTGTTTTGTAGTTGATTGTTTTATTGATTTCATTTTGGCCGACTGTAATGAGAAGCATATATCATTATTTATTTTCTTCCATTATTTTTTCCAATCAGTCCCACTACAGGTCTAAATTCCCTTGTTATTTTAAAACTCTTCTCCAAGTCTTGGAGGAATTACAAATCCCAAAGGCACTTGCATCAGGATTTTTCATGGCAAACATGAGCTTGTCCTTAAATCCTCAGAACCCCAACAACTGAAGTTCAATTACAATGTAAGTGAACATAGATCTCTGCTGAGCATACTAGGTTTTATGAGACTAGCTACGGCATGTGTTTCAAAACTGAACAATGATGCAGATACAAGGTGTTGGACACAGGTACCAATCGGGGAAGTATGCATGAATGTGTAATGATATTGAAAATTTAAAATATTATAATGAGTGAGTTCTTTTGATGCATAAGACGCAAAACAACATACCTGGACAACTTGAAATACATGATTATATGAATGTTACATTATTTGAATAAAGATTTGCTGATTCCACATGCTGCTCCTTTCCACACACCTTCAACGCAGCTATGCACAGATGCAGTGCACATGTGCCCATCTGAAGTCTAAATCATGTCTTTGATGTGATGTGGGACATCAGATTGATTCATCCAGTCCGGTGATCTCTGTGAATCATGCAGGCCCATATATGATGTGGCTTGCAGATAATGACGTTCTACTACGATGGTGGTTGCATCCAATGAATTGGTTTATAGCAGGATCGTTTTGGATGTCTTTCTTTCATGAGCACCTTACCTGATTGGTGAACATTCCTGAATCTTTCTTTTCATGATAGAATACTAGAAGATAAATACAACTTAAGGTTTTCTTCATTTCTATCAGCAATGTGGACATGTTTGTTTTTACATTGCAGTATGGGTTGATTCAATTTTAGGAGGACTCAGGATTTTTATTCCCTATAAAATGTCCTGGATGTCAGGAATGTTGTTGCATAGGAGAAAATGGAGAAAGGAAGAAAGCCATCAGCTTTACAAAATGGGGAAATTTTCTTTTGTGTGAACTTCTGCATTCAGATGGTCCAATCAGGCCGTCCAAGAGGGAGAGGGGCCTTGATAAAGGCACCAACAGTGACATTAGCATGCGGACGTGCCCCCTTAACATAATGACCAAAATTATTTTCATCTCTCTCTCTCTCTCTCTCTCTCTCTCTCTCTCTCTCTATTTACATCATGCATCAAATTGTGAATGCCTGAGACCTCCTTGAGCTGAGAATTTCCACTGGTAGCAATCCCATACATGCGGTTGTACATTTTCTTGTTTTGTTGTGCAGTCATTTTTTCTTATACACTCAATACAGGTTCTATATGATCTTTTCCGACATGACATGCGGTTATGGAAAGCATACAGCTTGACTCTCCTGGTATCTCTCTCAAAATCTTTGTTGTACATCATATACTAGCTACTAGCACTCTGTTCAACATCTCTTTTAAGTGTTTTTTGGTTGTTTCTTCCAGTCTCACCCTGCATTTGCCGAGTATTATGACCTGCTGAAAATCTTGGAAGATCAGCTTTCAGCCGCTCCAAGTGTGGAGGAGATGAACATGCACATCTTATCGTAAATGAAGTAAGCTCACTTGTTGATGTAATTTGTTTGGATCCTCTTGTGTCTTGTCTATTAATTAATAATGAGGATTGTTTTTGGAAGGTATCATTGGACCTTTGGACAAGGTATTTGGGAAACAAAGAAAGTAAGAGGAGGAATTTTATCAAGCTTGGCCCAAATTACGGAATTCTAGCTTTGGCTAGGGAATGCCCAAATAAAGCCAGTTCATCTTAGGGACACTGGATGTGGCTGACTGTAAAAGAGAAGGAAATATTAGAAGTCCTCATCTGCATTCTCTATTGTTGTCCTATAGATGGATGATTAATCATAGGTGTCCATTTGTAACAGGAAAAGTCGACTAATTAGATGGCTGGAATTGCTCATTGAGGTTTCGTCCATCTCCACCCATTGCCTAGCTCTCTAGATGAACTGCTTGGGTGCTGAAAGTGGTATCTACTGGTCCCGAGTCATGGCCAAGACATGCGTGGCTTGTTTGGAGGCACTTCACTGCAAGTAGGAGTAACAAATGTGAGTAAATACGTGCAGTTGGGGGATTGCTATTCCTTCAAACTTATCAGTAACTTCTAGTATTTCCATTGCAAGATACAATGTCAGGTCTTAACTGGGACCATTCAAGTAGTATTTGTTGAAATTTTGAAATTGAAAAATCATAAGAATGTCTGGAAGGAGGAAAAATGAAGAGTGAGACAGATGCTCAACTTCAAATACAGAAACGAAAGTTGCATCCCCATAATGCCTACGAGTCTCTTGCATTTCCAAGACCTGTAAATTTCAAGTTCAGATATCTCTGCACCTTCATTCCGGTAGTTTTCTGTGGTATATTTGTCTTCCCTTATGATTAGAAGGCTGGCACTAATGCTGACGTATAATATGTTTTTAAATCTTTGCTGCTTCTGAGTTAGAGCCCCGCTGGAGACTCTGGCATAGAAGTGAAGATGATCAAATCATCCAGTGGACCATTATTGTATTTTAATTTAGGAATTTTCCTTTCATTTCCTTAATAATCTGTTGTTTTTTTATTTATCACTGTTATGGAGATTGTGCAATTTACAATTTTGATCTTATGAACTGAATTATTCGAGTAAAAAAATTTTGCTGGAAATTATTAAAATCTCTTTTTTTTTATTAATTGTTTTTTGTATTTTGAGTGGCAGAATTGATTGATGCTCATTGCGAGGCATTTCCAAACCATGAATGAGAAAAAGATATCTGTTGATCACGTGCAACAATCCATTCTAAGGGAATCCAGATCCTCTGGGGCTTTAACCTAGAATATCCAGAGTTAAAAGGGGGATGAAACTCTACAGTGGGTCCTACCTGTTGAAATCGAACCATTCAAAATGAATGCCCTCCAGTTATATGCGGCAGCCTCATAATTCATGTCAATCCCAGTTTGTTTCACTGTTGGATTGACTGTTTAGTCGGCATGACATGTGCTCACGAGTGTAGGCTCTTAAAACTTAAAAATATATCACACAAGCCATGTAGGCTCTTAAAACTTATAAATATATCACACAAGCCATGTTGGCTCGTAAAGCTTATAAATACTTTTAATACGTGGATTTAACTGTCATGGATTTATTTGGAACCCAAAACATCAAATGCTCCGTCGCCCATTTGCAATCCTGAGAGTGCTGGGTGGGTTCATGTCTGGGTGCAAGTTCCAACCCATGGCGTCATCTTAATTTTCAGAAAAGCACTCTTTTGTGATTGATACTTGGATCGTCTGATGTATTCTTTGTTTGATTATTGTTGAATTTTCTACCTTCTGCTGATTCTTATCTTTCTATGATAATTAATTGGATCTTCAGCCAAGTCCGTTCAAATCCAGATGAATGTGGAACTGACCAGATTTTATATTCATTTGGCCTAATGCAAATTATTCAGTTACGTCAATTCGTATATGAGTAGCAGCAGGAAATTTTGGTTGATTCATGATTATAATATCAAATCTACTATGGACCACTTTTTGTAAACCAGATATGTTGTGCTCGGTGACGGCTTTAAGGTGGGACTGAGTTTGCTGAAATTTTTCTTTACAAGCCATCAAAGAGTAGACGAAGTGTAATATTCATCTCAACATGTTATCTTAGCATTCAAATAATGGTTTAACGGCGGCTCAAAATATTTGTAGTGGATAATCTAAGAAGATGAGGTACATTGTTGGAATTCATTTAGACACGTGTGTTTTACGTGTGGGAAGGAAGAGGAGTCTATCAATCACTTATTTAGGAATGGTGACTTCGCTTCTTATGTTTGGAGATTTTCTTATCAAGAATAGCTCAATTTCATTGTGTATGCAAGGGGTCTCAGCAATTTAACGGAGGCGTAGAGGAGTCGTCCTTTTAGAGCAAAGAGGCAAAAATAATACTGAGCGTTTAAACAGTGACGAAGATACATACTATGGGTTTTAAGTGGATGTTCTTACATGGTCGCTTGCAAACTTCCTCTGCTGTGTTGTGTATACATTATACGAGGGCCTGTTGAATGTGAATAAGAAGAAAAGAAAATGAAAGCATAGAAAATTGTTTCCGCTTCAAATTTGCAATGTGAAGTTTTCTCGTCAATAATTGGAGGCTTACGAAAGGGAATTCTAGTGGCACTAAATGGCACCTAGCACACATGTAATGAGAGCAGAGACACAACGACTTCTGCAAGCACCATGTCTCCACTCGGAGCCAGTAAAAGTTTCAAGAGTAGGAGTTTAGAAAACTGCCCATGACATTAAATTGAGGGCACCTTTTCCCACTGTTTGGTGAGCCTTATCATCTGTCTCCTATTATATAGTTTATTTAGAAAAGGGTTGGCTTCTAGATGCCAAAACAAGCTTTTAGTATATACCAACTATTTAAGAAAATAAAGACTAATTACGGCATACCCACCTATCCAGTTTAATCTAAAGAAGATCAGTCATATAATGAGATGAGCTATTTGATTTCAATTTAAGTAGGGTATATAATCAATTCTTCATATCTAAGTTACAATATCACTATTACCATCAATGTCTTTTTTGGCCTACTCTTTTCAAATTCTAAATGGGCCATCGGCTTACACGAAAAGACTTTTCCTCATCAGCATTGTTGATGGCCTGCACTATACAATATCCATAGTATCTTAGGTAAGTCTTCTTTTAATTTAACACCTATTAATGCCTTCTCTAAATGAGCCCCAATGAACTCATTTATAATTATATCTTTCCTAGTTTTATCACATGAATATTAATTGCTCTAATTTTTTTTCTATAAAGGCATGTTAATTGAAATAAGAGATCCTTTAGGGCATGTTTGTGTAACAGAATTTTTGCAGAAAAAGTTAAGGATTATGAAAATTAAATTTTGCGATATACTAAAATCCATGATTGGTGTGACCACTATTCCTAACTGACAAGAGCAAAAATGAGGTAAGTTTTTCTTGATTATTTGAAAAATAAATTCTCTGGGTGGGGGTCTTTAGAAAATTTTTTTCCACAAACGAGGAAATTCTTTGCGGCATGTACACAAATATGCCTTTAGCTGAATGTAGAATGTTGGAAGTTTCACATAGTTGCAGACCTTATCTCTAAAATTCTCAATTCTCTATTTAACGGAGAAAATCTCGAAATCATCAACAATATTAAAGTAATTAAAACAGCCTTTCAAATGTTCAAGATTCAACCCTAAGAGGTAGTTTAGCTGGCCTAGGACCATGGTTTGTTTCCGGAGCTTGTGGGTTCAAGCTGCCCTATTACACTAGTTCCACAAGAGATTTTTACTCTGCTTTTCCTAGGCCTGAAAGGATTAGTTTGGCCCAAAGGGTTAAGACACCCTCCGTTAGCCAAAAAAAAAAAAAAAAAAATCTAAACTTTCAAATTCTTTTTGAAGGCTGACTTTGGAAATTTTCAATGGTAAAACTTATAATGAACCGCAAATACCGGAAACTCTGCAATCAAAGGAACTTCAAAATTTGGAGCAATGTCCTGTTATTTATTTATAATGTTTTGGTAAGAACTATCCTTTTATTTCTAGACCTATTTGAACATTTTTGTTAGGAATCTGAATCAATGAAACGCTTAGACATAATGATCGAGACCGTTAATCCTGTAGATCTCACCGCTAATGGCCCCTGTGCCATGACAGACAAACAAATGGAGAACACCGTGACTGCTACATTTCTGACTTAAATTCCAAAAAAACTTGTCAACAAACTCGATTCCAGACTCTCATTGGGATATTAATGGAAAAATGTTTAACACCATGAGAAACAGTAGTCCGATTCGGACACACGTGAATTTAGTCCATAGGGCACAATCGACATCCCATTCTTAGACCATTCGAACCACAAGCTTAACACGCCATTATCATTTATTACTGTTGAAAATGGGGCTAACCAAATGAACTGGTATACGAAAATCGAGATTTAGGAACCACAACCGTCCAATTATTTTATATTTAAGAACAAAGGGTTGTTCAGTTGTTCCAATTATTCCATGTTTATGAACAAAGGGTCGCTCAGTTGTTCAGCAAGCCCACCCCACACCTAGATGATCAGGGAGCAATCTCTTTGTCATCAACTGATCACATGTATGAATTTTCATTCCTTACATGTGTGGGTTTTCTCTCTTCATATATTTGCGGGTTCTCTCTCATTATGTGTGTGTGCAAGCAGTCTGGTTGGTGTCCAGCCAAAGTTGAGCTCCCATAAAAGGGGCTATTCTATATTAAATTTTGCTAACAAGTAGATCATTTTCTCTACTTTCAATAATTTTTTCTTATAGGTTCCATTAGCTTGATGCCCAATTAAGGGTTATAAACTAACCTCTTTTAGCACATCAAAATTTTAGAATTTAATTACAACATCACATTTCAACAGCCTCTCCATCACTACACACACCCACGTCAATCCTCAAGCTCCCTTTCTTCTCACCGGTCATTACCCGACAGCAATTTCTCCTTGGAGACTGCATGAAAACAAAGTACAAAATCAAAACGACATTAACAACTAATGCAAGACACAACTTATAAGAAAATCATCAGCTAATTATTTTCTCTAGAGAAAGAGAGAGAAGAAGAAGAAGAAGAAGAAGAAGAAGAAGAAGAAGAGAAGTTAGTCCTTGCCTTAACCCACATGGTCGGGTCGGGCTTCTTGAAAACCACCACGCTCTCAATCTGGGAAGGGCTAGCCATCTTCCATGAGCAAGCTGGCATTCCAACCCGATGTGCAACGTACTCCGTAATAGTCAGTCCCGTAATGGAGTCATGTCGGGCCGTGGTGAGATAGAAGAGGAAAGGCTTTTGACAAGGGTTTCGACTGACAGGGCGAGTGTTGAAGGCGTAGGCAGTGTAGTCGGCCTTTTTGTTCCAATTCAGAAAGGTTCTCGAAGGCATCTCCATCTCCCTTGCCGAAAACACGCCCCGAAATATCTGCACAGCGAAACCCCATGAAACCGTTACGGTCCACCTCTTTTCCGGTTCGTAGCAGATGGACTGCTGCATGATGGCGGCCGAGTCGAGGTTTATCGGCAGAAAGAGGTGACGGAGCGCCTCCACTCGGCTGACGTTGGGGAAGATGGGCTCCACCACATCCAGGTGGTGGAGGGACACCAGTGGTGCCACCGGGTGAGCCGCCAGTAGACCGAACAGGTCACCGTGCACGTCGAACTGCAACAGTCAATAGATCCACATGAAGATGATAAGAAGTAGAACACACTAAAAATACAAAAAGGTTTGTTTATGACAGCAATTTAGGTTTGTACGGTAAAGGTGAGAATCGCAAAGTTTTTAATCTTCCACATAGAAAAGGTCATACTTGTAAAAAATGCCTCCTTCGCATCATAGCAAAAACATTTGATGCAATCGCATTTTCACAAAAAAAGCACAAATATAATTAAGTTTTCTACAATTATCCAAAAAAAGATTTTCAAATGGTTCTCTATTTTTTCTATTATTCCTTAAAAAATCTTCTCGGACGTTATTTTTAATATTTCTCTCTCGCGCTCTTTTTTTTTTTTTTTTTTTTTTTGTGTGTGATCAAAAAGTCTAGCAAACTAATTTTCATCGAATGTATCCAAACTTTTCCTTTGAGAATCTAAAATTTGTCATTTGAAGAGTAAGAATTCACAATTAATGACATGTAAAATGCTTACTTTTGGCCTGTTGAATTTTTTAAAATCTATAGTTGCATAGCATTTTGAATTCTACTTGTAAGACAAAACAACATTTAACATAATGATAAAAATGATAGAGAGACACCTGATGGAAGCCTAGCTCTTTGGTGAGGGGAACACCGAGCTCGGCCATGCAAGCCTGAATCCGGTCATCGCTGCCATACAGCGCTGGGTAGTGGCGGATGCAGCGGTCCTGCATCTGGTGGAGCGCCACCGCCAGCGGGTAGCTGATGGTGAAGCCGCCACCGCCATATGCCATCCCATAGGACAAGTAGATGTTCTGGAGGTGGCTCTCCGAGAGGCTGCCAATATAATAAAACTGCCGGTGGTCGTATTTTGAAAGGACCCTGAGCAGATTGTCTGCGACGAAGACTGTGTCGTCGTCGCCCATGACGAACCACTGGACGTCCTTTAACCCCAATTGAAGTGTTTCGGAGACAATGCGGGAGATACGGATGGCGGAGCGGCGGCCGTGGCGGTTGGTGTAGGGGAAGCGAGAGGTGTCACCGGAGATTTTGATGGAGGGGAGGCCATCGTTTGGAAGATTTCCGACTGCCTTATCAAGCCAGACGACGCCGCGCATCTGGCTGGGCTTCCACCAGAGTTTTATGTACTCCTTCCTCTCCTCCCACAGCCTGGCCGAGGCGGCGATGCCGAAGACAATGTGGTGGAGCCCAGTTGCAGTGGAGGATGAGTTGGTGGCAATGAGTTCAGAATTAGAGGAGGACGAGGTGTTGGAGAGTGGGGCAAAAGAGCAAATGTGGTAGGAAGAGGAGATGAGTTTGAAAGTGCAGAAGACGTAGGAGAGGGAGAGGAATATGATGAGGCAGATCATGAGCTTGTTGGAGATGCGAGGAGGGGTAGAGCAAGGGTTTTTCCGCGCATTGGCTGACATCTCATCCCAGAGCGGCTTCTCTTCATCCATCTGATTCTCTTTCTTCATGGGTGTTTTTTTTTTTTTTTTTTTTTTTTTTTTGTTCTCCTTCTTTTATGAGATTACATGTTGGAGGGAAATGGTACCCTTGGCATTGAGGTTGATGGGGCAATCAGGACCAGAATAAAAAGCTTCTTGTTGGGTTATTGTAAGATTTGATCTGTGAGAGAATGGGTAAATGAAGGAGAAAGGGAGAGAAGAGGAGAGAATGGTACACAGAGGAAGAGTAAGTTTAAGATCCAATTGGGAGGGAAGGGGTACATGGAACAGTGTCAGGTAGGGCACTCCCCTTGCATGGGGTATGAAAAAGTTGTTTTTTAAAAATTAGCAGTGTTTTCATTGATTACTTTCTTTCTCTTAATCTTTATTGTGGTTATGCTATTATAAATTCGTTTGGAAAGTGTTGGGATTGTCGTTATATTGTTATTAATCATGATTGATTGTATGGGTAGGTATTAAGTAGGAGAAACATGAATGAATGGGTATTTTTTTCTTCTATTGCTATGACTGGAATGCCTTGCTTAGATGAGCGCTGCTAACACCTATCCAGTGCACCTGATAAAGCATCCTTATCTGGAGTACAGAGAACAAAATGTCCACCGGCACAAAGGTGAATAGGCACCGTTTGCCCCCATCAATTTAAAAACAAATAAATAAAAGATAGTTTTACAAATAACCAAGGAATATTTTTGTAATTTTTTTTCTAAACCTAGATTAGACGAATTAATTATGAAAAACACAGATTCAACGAATTAACCATGAAAAACACATTTACTTAAACTACCAGTTCGTCTTATTTTTACACTAAATCACCTTAATATTTTGACAATATCACTTGACCATGTTGACATGTGATACAGTTTACAGGGCCCATTATTCCACCACAAACAAGTCTTTGGATCTTGCCATCTACAAAAAATAAGGCCACTGGATGACAATGTGTCATACCTAAAGATAAGAAATAGGAGGCAGAAGGTTTTAATTATTGAGAAAAAAAGGTTTCTATGTGAAAGTTCATGTTGTATTAACATGAAGTAACTGGAAACATTCACTGGCCCAATTTTTAGTATATGACTGGATCTCATATTCCTGTAGAATTTCGTGGCCTAGTGGGTCCAACGATGAAGACTTCACCAAGACATTTTCATGAAAAACCTCATGGGCAATGATATCTCCCAAAAGTCGCTGATGCATAGACGTGGGTGCAGGGAGCTTCGTTATTCTTTGCATCAATGTTACTGGGCTCTAGCTTATCATTTTAAAAAATCAATAATAAAAGAAGTTTTCGTGACCTTTTCTCATATGTGTCATGGACACACAGACTTTGCAAGAACCACCTCAAAGGAAAATTGACAGTTTGTTAGGATTGGACTTCCCCAGGTATTTGATTTCTTTGATATTTACCACGTACGGGGCCCTTAAAAGCTGATATAGCCAATAGGATATTGAAAAAATAAGGGAGCTTTTAAATGTACTCTAGTTTGGAGTCTTAATACAGAGCCTAAAAATGAATATAAAAAAATTAAAAATTTTCAAAACTCCCCCACCTCCTTCTCTCCCTGCACATTTTCTCTCTCTCCCTCCTCGCCTTCCCCACCTCCCTTCTAGCAAACGATGAGCTCCGTCAGCGTTGGAGGGGGACTCCCCTCTCTCTGTCCCTCCCTCCCTCTACCTTTTCCTCTCCTCTCCTTCTTCCTCTCCTTCTTCCTCTCCTCTCCTCTCCTCCCTGTTCCTCTCCCCCTCTCCTCCTTGTTCCGCATCAGGGAAAGGAAGATAGAGAGAGAGGAGAGGAAGAGGAAGAGGAAGAGAGGGGAAGGGGAAGAGGAAGAGAGAGAAGAAGAGGGACGAGGAATAGGAATAGAAGGAAGAGGGAGAGTGGAGTTCCCCTCTACGGCAGGAGCTCGTTAGCCGGAGGGGATGTGGGGAAGGAGAGGAGTGAGGGAGAGAAGGGGGTGGGGTGTTTGGATATTTTTATTTTATTAATTTTTGGGTTATGTATAAAGAATTCAACCTCTTGTACATTTAGAATATCGCAAAAATAATAATCATCAATTTGGTATTCATACCTGCTGGATGGAATTCTAATTTCAAATCTACCCCTTTATGTAAGATATCAAACACCAATTTGAGAATTTTTTTTATCAACTCTGTGTCGGCAAGCTCAGCATCCAGGGGCTATCGTATAGTCGAAACCCCTTCTTTCAATTGTCACTCCCTTTCTCTTTTGACCAGCAATTGATGTTTTCCACTTTGTGGAAATAGGTGGAGTAAGAGAAGAAGCTCTCTGACTCTACTTCATGGTGTATAAATCTCTTCCTGATTTTCTTCTAAGATCTTCAATTTCCCTTTATCCTCTACCAATTTCTCCTCTTATTCTATTTGGTAATTCAATTTACCAATTTCTCCTCATATTTGAGTTTAGTAATTCACTTGTAAAGTGAATTAAAAGTGAATGGTCATTTTTAAGATACTAGAAAAGAAGATGAGCCCTATAAAAAAATATGAAAATTAAACAATTACACCCCTTTTTTTAAAGAAAAATTCAAATGTCAATTTTTTTATTCCATTACAAGAGAAAAATGCCTCTTCTTTTCATCCTAAAAATAAAAAAAGCTTCACATGCTACAAATGACAAGAGAACATATTTTGAAAATTTGTACATTTTGATAAGATCCATCTTCTTTTCTCTCTAATGGATGATCCGGAGAAAAAATGGTATTTTGATGAAGTCTTATGGGCTTAGAACAATGAGAGAGGTATATTAACATTGAGAGAGAAACCACTTAAATAACCTAAAATTCATGCCTTGTAATAATACTTCTTGAAAAATACAACTTACTAATATTGAAACAAATATGTAATAAAACCTGAAACAATATATATAGTGGAATGTTACTATTCATCATTCCCTCATCATAGGGTAAGAGAAATTTCCCCATTTGAAAATATTCATGTTCAAAAGTAAAAAAGCCATATATGGTATTTTGCAAAAGAGGAATGCTCATTTTCAAATAAGGAAATCCATGTAAGTGTCTCTTACTCTATGGTGAGTGATGAATAAATAGTAATATTCTATATATATATAGGAAATAATCGTATAAGAACTAGTTCTTACCATTTTTTGTGAAAACTTTAGGTGGGGCCTATCCATCACCCAATCTAAACCTTCCAATATACATGAACCCCTTTCATAGTCACACGCCCAAGTTTTATTGGACTATTAGATCAACTGTGCACTAATCCGAATGGATTGGATTTATGAGTTATGGATAAAGGGATTAGGGGCATGTGATTGGGGGCAAACTTGATATTTAGGGTGATCCTACATAAATCTTTTTATCTCCTTTAGTCCCATTCCTAAATAGGACCTACAAGTGGGTCCCATAAAAAGTTATCACAGTGGATGCAGGAGAACAGTTTCACATGATCACAGTGTACACACACATATATATTGTACATTAATATGTCCAAATATGGAAGTGTCTCTCACTATAATATGAGAGATAAATGCATAGTAGTTTCTCACTATAATTTGAAAGAAAAATGTATAGGTGTTATAAGATGTATTATTATAGGTGGATGCCCATATTGGGACTCACATGAGATAAGGAAGATTACTTAGGGTTTAAGTTTTTCCCTATTAAGTTGCTTGGGCAGGAAGTAATCTTGTTCAATAAATAAGACCTTTCTCCTCCCTTATGATGTACACACACATATATCTCATTAATAAGAGTTCTCTCTCTTTCTCCCTCTACTTTTCTGTTTTCTATTACAACATGTTATCAGCACGACGTCTCTCCCCACCGCAAGAACCCCCGCTTTCCTCTCTCTCTCTAAAACATATCGAGGCTTTTGATCTTGTCTCTTTCTCTCCCTACCTCTCTCTTTCTCATTGCAGCACGAAAGCTTCCTTGCCGATTGAACCACCGCCAGATTGGACGGTCCAACTTCCATGGCGCGGTTGCCTCGGAAGCAGAAGGGTGGAGATCCGCTGGCTCAGGTAGCCGGAGCATCGTAGGACTCTTCCTCCGCTCACTCTTAGCCACTTCTGACGGAGCCCTACTAGGAGCTCTCACCGGAGAAACCGGTCCGTGTATATGCCAATGGAATCTACGATCTCTTCCACTTCGGACACGCTCGATCTTTCAAGCAGGCGACAAAATCGTTCCCCAATACGTTCCTACTTGTTGGGTGCTTCGATGATGAAGTCACCCATATGTACAAGGGGAAAACTGTCTTGACTGCAGCAGAACGTTATGAGTCTCTTCGTCACTGCAGAAGAATCTCTATCTCAGATCCGAGAACATCACCATTAGCAACAGATCTGAGATCCAATGTCGACGCCAACATGCTTCAGCTTCATGCCATCGAGGGACTGGCTTTACTGCTACTCCTTCTCGCACTCCGGCCTCCGCTCATCCTCCACAGACTTCGGCGACTGCACTATCATGCACTGCTAGGTCCCCCGCGACCAACGATCGGACAAACCAGCGCTGGTGCTCATCCATGGCTCCGGCGCCAACGCCTGATGATCTCTGTCCCTGATACTAATCAGAGATGATTCGGCACACGCACCTCTGTTCTCCATTGTAACCACCGAAGCAACGCCGCCGCTGCCGCCATCCGACCACCCTCGCTGCCCTCAGGGTCTCCAGTTGTCAATATCCCTGCCGCTTGATGCCGGACCTGGGATTTTCTCTGCCTCATGTTCTGGTTACAGAAACAGAAGGGGAAGAAGAGACTTGTTTTCAGGCCAGGTCGGGTTTTAGGCCAGGTCAGATTGACCTGATGTATTGTGGCAATCCCAGTCAGTCCAAGCGGGTGTAGTTCAGGTCGCGTCAAATCGACCCGAACCTGTATGCAACAAGTCCAGTCTGCCAGAAGCAGCACAGACGTCAACATCACCCCAGTCGTTGACACAAGCGATATGTAAGCAAATCATATGGTCAAAGACAGATTTGATCAGATCGATGGCAGAAACTTGTTTCTGCGATATCTTGACGATCCGGAGTTCGATTTGAGATCCGTTTGCGCCTACGGAAAGCTCGTGAGCAGATCTACACATTAACACTAAAAGGAGGACTATTCAAAGGTTATATAATTTCTCCTTATTTTATGATCTCTTATTAGTTTGCATTTATCTTTATTCTTTTAGATTTGCAAATATTTATAATTTTCTCTTATCGAAAAGAGATCATAATAAAAATTGAAAATCATGGATCATAGATAGAACCAAAAGTTATATATAACTGATCGGAATCCGAAGTTCCATATGATTTTTAAAACTAAAAGTTCTATATGGAATCAATAACCCGGACTCGAAGTTCCATAAATTATTTTAGTCTATGAACCAGAAGTTCTTTCGAATTCAGATTAGAAGATCCATTTGTTATTTTACTCTGAAACCAGAAGTTTTCAGATCTACAATATGTACTCGAAGATTCATATTCCTACTCAAATCTGAAGTTTGATTTTAGATAAAAAAAAAAAAACCAATAGGCCATAATATCAAGCTCGAAGTCTTGATAGAACCTAAAGTTCTATATCAATAACCTGGGCCCGAAGATCCATAAATTATCTAGAACCAGGAGTTCTAAGATTTGGAATACGAACTTAAAGATTTATATTCATAATCACACTTGGAGATTTGATTCAAAGTAGTGTAGATCGATATGAAGGCTATGAAATTAAACCTGAAGCTTTGATAGAACCAGCAGTTCTAAGAACTTGAAGTTCTATTTCTAGCCTGAAGTCTTTACAGAACTAGAAGTTCTGATTCGTCAGTTAAGAACCCGAAGTTCTAACTTTCTAATTGGCCAATTCTTCATTATACTTTGTCATCGGATATTGAGAACCCGAAGTTCTATTTTTTTTATTATTATTAGTAAATCAATCTTTATACACTCTAAAATGCTTAGTGATGCTATCAAAGTCAGAAATAAGATATCTCTAGTGGATGTGATATATGCTCTTATTTTCTGTGCGATTATATCCCTATTAGCTAAGGATGATCACTAGCAGATGATCATACACCGAATGCTTGAATTAAATGTTAGATTAGTTAATCAAAATCCCTCCAGAAGAGATAGATATAATATGTTCTACAGTAGAGATAAAAATAACCACCCCAGGAGAGGTGCTTGAGAAGGCATTTTGTTTGGAAATTGGGCGAACCACCGAGCATGGTTTAGAAGACCAACAACTACTTTTATGAGTTCAAAGATTGAGTTCAATTTTCGATATTTTGTTTCATGTTAGACTTATTCTTGTATCCCCCGTATCTTGTGTTTGCATATTATATTTGTTTTGAATGGTAAATTGTTTAACTGTTCTCAATTTTTATTTTTGTGATGTAATTGACTAGTTATGTAAGTTTATTATTAGTAGTTGCATGGATCATGTAATGTATAAAACCGAGAATAATATCTGTCCGGTAGACAGTGCAACAAAACACACTACATTGAAAAAACCAAAAGTTTTTCTCAAAATTAGTGTTTAATTTGTGCACGACATCGATCATAACTGAATTTGTACAAATACTTGAATGCTCCAGAAGAGTCCACACTTAATATTTGTACATCATTACTAGTATTGACAGTCAGGAGCTGATATTAGAAAAGCTAAGTGCATTCTCCTTCAATCTCAGGGCTATATTACAAGACAATCTCGAATATCGAATCACATTCAATAATGAGCAAAACCACAAAGTCAAACCAAAAGCTTATACTAAGCCCTAGACTTAGTGACCGTAAGGCTTTAATGCATTAGTATGATAGGTTAGGTCACCTTAGGGGTACTATAAGGCAAATTATTGATAATTCTGTTAAGTACTCCTTAGAGTACTATCCATTGACCATCGTTTCCGTAAAAGATATAGTGTGACATTTGTGAACCCATCAAATCCCGCACATTAGCACAAATTATTAAACATAGGATACACCTCCTTAAGCCTGTTATTAAATTTATAAGGCTTGATATAATAGGTTCGTGACCTGCATGAAGCCACAACGTAGATTGGAAATCTATGTTGGTTATTATTTACCCCAATTATTAGATATCTAGACCTAATGACAAGAGATGTATTCTTGCTCGTTTTGCTGATTGTCATCTTGATGAGACAATCTTCTCGCCGTTATGGGGAGATAAGAGAGTTCCTGAAGAACATCTTGTTCCCGTAGAACAATCCATTCTAGAAGAACGACAAGAATTTGCGTGGAATACTTCCACTCTGTCTCATTTAGATCTATGTACTTCACAATGTGAGAATGAAGTACGGAGAATTGTGCACTTAAAACAAACAAATTCCCTGATGCTTTTTATGATGCAGCAAAAGTGACTAGGTCACATGTACCGGTTATGAACACACAAGCACGAATTAATGTCCTTGTAGGACAAGCATGAATTAGTATCCCCGTAGGATACAAAGTCCAAATATGGCAGTAAATGAATCTGTACACGCCAAAAGCGTGGTAGACTTATAGGTTTTAAAGACTCTGCTCCCCAGAAGAGGAGAAATGAAAAATCATATCTCAATCACACTCTAGAAGAGGTATACTCCCAAAGAGTTTATGACAAAATCCACTCTCTCTAAAATTCTTAAAGAAATTGATGTCTTGGAAGTGACATGAGTCCCAAAAAAGACTTTGGAAGCCCCTGAAAAGGCAATGGGTACCCAATAAATAAAGAGATCTCTATACTTTGTAATTGTTCAAGAGAGAGATGTGATAGAAATAAAATTATCATCGATGACGCATTTGCATATGCGGTAGCTACTCAAATATCAAGGGAAAATGAGAATGATGATTGGGATACAGAACCACGTTCTATAAATGAATGTTGACAAAGAATAGATTGGCCAAAAATAGAGAGATGCAATTAAGGGATTACATTCTCTCAATAGACGTGGTGTATTTGAATCTATAGTACAAACCCCAAAAGGTGTTAACCCTGTAGGTTACAAAGGGTGTTTGTAAGGAAAATGAATGAAATTACTTGATAGAAGGCAAGACTTGTGATATAAGGTTTCCTGCAGAAACTTGGGATTAAAAACATACGCAGACATATATATGAAAATCCTAGAAGGATTTGCTTTGCCTGAAGCAAAGTCAGAAAGTACGTACTCAATATAAGTAAGACGTTTATTGTACGGCTTGAAGCATTCCAGAAGAATATGGTATAATCGTCTTAGTGAATGTTTATCTAAGAAAAAGTATGGAAACAATCCCATTTGCTCATATATCTTTATAAAATCCTTAAATGGATTTGTAATAGTAGAAGTTTATAAATCTAATCGAGACTCCAGAAAAGCTCGAGAAAACTATTGACTATTTTATCTTGACTTGCAGATCGGGAACAGTTCTAATGAGATTTTCATTCTTTATAAATATGCTTCCCATATATAGTTTTGTACCAAGGCTTTGGATTGGTATTAAACAAATACTATGATATTCATGTCTGTTTTATTCTTATGGTTGTAAAGATTCAAATTTTGTAGGATATGTAAATTCAGGATATATCCTTGATCCTCATAAGGGTTGATCATAGACATGTTATATGTTTCTTAATGGCAATGCCATCATTCTTTTGGTATTTAACTAAATAGAGTTTGGTAGTTACTTATTCTAATCATGCTGAGATTTTAGCTCTCTACGAAGCCAGTAAGGATTGTGGGTGGCTAAAGTCTTTAATTCAGCATATTCGTAGTTGTTGTTAATTGTCTCTTAGTACAGGTACCCCAAGCATTATTTGCAAAGATAATGGAGCATGTATTCAACAGATTAAAGAATGATACATTAAAGATGACAAGACGAAGCACATTACACCAAAGTTCTTCTTCACTCATGAGCTTCAGAAAAATAGCAAGATTAAAGTCAAGTAAGTTCATTCACGTAACAACCTGGCTATTTAGTTTACGAAGTTTTTTTCCACAATAAGTATTCTAAACACTTGTATAAGAGATTGAAATGCCTAGCTATGTGAAAGGTTGTTATCATCAGGGGGAGTAATCAATCAGGGGGAGGCATCCTTAAGTATGCTATCTAGGATATCTGTGCGCTGTACTCTTTTTCCCTTTCTAAGTTTTATCCCACTTGGTTTTCCTAGTTAAGGTTTTAACGAGGCAGCATTATGCATGTCCAACACCAAGTCAATAATCCTGTAGAACGTTGTACTATTTTTCCTTCGCTTTGGTTTTTCTCCGACTGGGTTTTTCCTTTGCAAGGTTTTAATGAGGCAATTGTCGTTGAATGTTGGTTATCTAAGGGGGAGTGTTATAAGATGTATTATCATAGGTGGATGCTCACATTGGGACCCACACGAGAGAAGGAAGATTACTTAGGGTTTAATTCTTTCCCTATTAAGTTGCTTGGGAAGGAAGCAATCTTGTTATATAAATAAGACCTTCCTCCTCCCTTATGATGTACACACACATATATCTCATTAATAAAAGTTTTCTTTCTTTTTCCCTCTACTTTTCTGTTTTCTATTCCCATATATATATTGGGAAATAATTCCATGAGAACTAGTTCTCACAACTTTTTTGTTAGAAGTTTAAGTGAAGCTCATGTATCACCCAATCCAAATCTTGCAAAACACAAGAGCTCCCTTGATAGTTACACACTCTAAGTTTAGATTAAACTTGAATTTACTAGACTATTCGATCAACTGTGCATTAATCTGAATGAACTAAATTTGTGAGCCATGGATGAATAGGTTAGTGACATCTGATTAGGGCCAAACTTGATATTTGAGGTGGTCTCATATAGATCTTTTTATCCCCCATAGTCCCACCCTCAAATGGAACCCACAAGTAGGCCCTATAAGAAGTTCTAATGTAGGTGTGTGAGAACACTTCTCATAGGATTGAAGCTATAGATAAAAATATACAAGCTTTATATATATATATGGAAAATAATCCTATGAGAATTAGTTCTCACAATTTTTTTATAAGAACTCTAGGTGGGGCCCATCTATCACCCATCAAAACCTTGTAATACAAAAAGACCCCAATAAAAGTTACACGTGCCAAGTTTCGATCAAATTCGAATTCATTGAATCATTGGATAGACTGTGCAGCAATCCAAATGGACTAGATTATAGGCCATGGATGAAGGGTTAGGAACATGTGATTGGGGTCAAACTTGATATTTGGGCTAGTCCCACATAAACTTTCATCTCCCTGGTCTCATCTCCAAATGGAACCCACAAGTGGGCTTTATAAAATGTTTTCATGGTGAGTGCATGAGAACAGTTCTCACAGATTAGACCTATGTACTATGGCCCACACATATTACATGGCTTTAATATACACATTATCCGGGTATAGGGGTTAGGGACATGAGTTTCACTCCCGACCCTTATACTTCTCATATACCATGGCCCACAAGTCTATTCGAATGGAATGCAAAATTGAAGGACAGGTGTAATTCTCGAGGGTTGTTTGTGTGGTCCATTTTGGACGGACAATGAACACCTCTATTATTACAAAATTAAACATGACAGAATCTTGAAACAACGTAATACACAATATTGTATAAGAACCAGGAATATGGAAAAGGAGATCCCGTACATTCCAAAATACACAATTTTTTTAAAAAACATTTTTATTATTTTATTTTATTACAATTATTTTTTTTACGTGTGTGTAAGACAAGCCGTGTGGGAATATTGGAATAGGTTGCATTAACATGAATAGAATTAAAAGTTTGAGCTTAGTATCACCGTTCAGTTAAAACTAGCTCAATAACCCATGCTAAGCACGAGCATCTCCTATGTGGGTAGGGTCCATGCTCTATATAATTAGTTTTGAGATATTTTGATAAGAGAATATACATACGTGTTTGTGTGTGATAGTGGTTCGGTGAGGTTATGAGTTTAAAGACTTATGTATTTTTTAGCTTTTTACAAATGCTCAATAAAAAGTCAAATTTAAAAGGAATTTGGTTAAAATTGAATACAAAACCCTTCTCTTGAATAAATTATAATAGGCCATTTTTCCCAAATGTAAAAACAAAAAGTTCTTATGTTATCCATGGTTCTTATTATCCATACATTTATCCAATTCTTACCATCTGATCATTTTTGTCAAGCTACATGATCCTTAGCTCTCAGAGTTCTAAAAGTGATTAGCTTTAACTAAAAGAGAAACCGGAACCGGTAGTTTTTTTTTTCTAATGATAGACTTTACAATATAATTGCAAATGAATATCCAAAGTCTCCCATTATGAATAGAACCAGTATGGAATGAATTTTTTATTCATGATCCAAATCCCAGCATATAAGATTTGGAAAATTAGGATCATCTGACATGAGGATCCTAATTAAGGATAATTACATTCCTATATTAAAAATTGTGTATTTAAAACATAACTTAAGTTATAACAGCAAAGAAGGCCCGTGCCATGCCTGAGCAAAAAAAAAAAATCACTTTCTTCATTTATCACTTTTTTAACAATACAATACTCATATAACCATGCGATCTCCATCTTCCTACTTCATAGGTGATACCTTAATCATGTGTATGCCACTACTACTTCAAAATAACAATAAACCCAATAAAAATTGATAGTAATTGATAGAATATTTTTTGGTCTTGAAACACTAATCAATAGAAGAAATCATAATACCAATAAAAATAGACTTGCAGTTTGTTAAAAAAATATTCCTATTACCTGGTATGACCATAAATCACAAACATGTTTTTTTTTTAAAGAATAAAGTAAACAACTTTTATGGAGGGAATATTCACAAAAATCATAAAAAATTAATAATTGTACATCCCTTCAAAACAATATCTAAGAAATTAAACAAAACAATGAACAAATCAAACTCATGCTCGAAGCCGTGCAAACAGTTATTATTCTAGTGAAGATTCCCCTATTCCTGCAAGATAAAAATTACAATAGCCTCAAAGCCCTAGCATCAATCACTTAAAATCATATAAAAATAGAAAAGAAGAAGAAGAAGAAGAAGATGAGGAGGAGGAAGAGGAATCAGAGAGAGAGAGAGAGAGAGAGAGAGGGGGGGGGGGGGGAGAGCAAAGAGGATTCGAGAAAAAAAATGAAAAAGAAAAAATTATCTTGCCAGTGCTGGTGCTAAAGAGCTTCCTAACATTGATTAGGGTTGATATTATAGAATACAACAAGTCAAGCTTTAGGGATGAAGATGGAGGGCAGCCTTGCAGCAGGGTCGTGGATCGACTATAGATCGATCAAGAGAGTTGTTAGAAGCTATTCATTTACTAATTATTATAAGTAATCGAAGATGAAGGGTTTTTGTACGCTAGTTTCACAAATAGGAAAGAGGTAGAAAATAAATTGACAAAAGTTAAAGGACACTATGAGAAAACATTTAGAGTAAATAGCAATTACTTACAGATGAGATGAGAGAAAATAAATCAATAGGATGTAATAAAAGGAGTTTAAATTTTCAACGGATGCTTTTAAGACTAAAGAAAAATTGGAGAGGAGTTATTGCAGAAGTTATGAAATGGTAAAAACTCATGATATCAAAATCAATTAAAAATTAGCAATTGTATATTATAATAGAAATTTTTCTAGATTGTACCAAGTAGCAAGTAGCGTCTCCCACGAAACTAACAAGGTATGTAGTGGAATCATCAGCATCGTCACCCCTTATCTTTGGTGTAAGTAGCTGGCCTAGTCAAGTGGAGTGGGCAGCTAACTTGAGCTTGAAACCAGCTGATCACCTCTCTATCAGCTGAATGATCATCGACAGAACTCTTCAATGCTAGCTAATTAATAAATAAAAGAATATAAGCTAAGATTTACAAGCCGTAAATCTGGTGAAGTCCCAACAAATGTTTCTTCATTTAAGTCCTGCAGGCACGAGAATAACTAAAAGAACAGTCATAACTAAGATTCCCAATCAAGCCATATATCTGGTAAAATCCTAACTAATGCTTCTATCATGTTTTTTATGATCCAGGGTATCCCGCGCGAGCCTTGGGGTATAAATATGGCCGCACACATGTACCCGGCTAATTTAGGGGGCTGGAGTTAAATTCAAAATTTTAGAGAGCAAATCTAAAGCTCAAACCAATTGCGCTATCACTTCATTTTGAGTGTTTCCCACATGAAAACTGACATATTATTTATATGACTCTCATCAATTCCAATATCGGACACCAAACAAACATTACAGATAACCACAGTACCAAACAGAGCACCCGACAAGATCATTTTGAAATTCAGGGCCTCAGATATTAACAGTTTATGAAGTTAAGATTTTTACATTTTTCCTTTTCTTAAAGTTTGACCAAAGGTGAAATGTGTCAAATTAGGGTGAGTGAAAACTCATTGGAGGGGGTAGTGGGTAGGGATGACGATGGATTGGGTATAATGGGAGCCCACCCCCACCAGTTCTCATTAGGAAGGGTGGTCTGGCTGTAGTTTCGTCAGACTGAATATAGGTTAGGGTCATAGTTGGGCTTGCCATGCCCCTTCCATTTATAGCAAATGGATATTCTTAGTAGATTAGGTTCTCCCCTCCACACGTTCAGAATTTTCTCGATCTTAAATTACAAAGGAAACGAGTTTAAATTAAGAAGGCAACGAAAAAAATGACCTGATCCGCATCCCTCATAGCCCAAAAGTTGGGTGTAATGGACTACAAAAGCCATCACAGTTGGGTTGAGTTTAATATGGGGGCAACCCATGTGCGGCGAACCCAACTTATCCATTGCTATCTCTAATAAAGGGTGAAAAATGGGTTGGATTGCCGGTTTTTAGGTTCCACAAGAAACAGAAATAGCTATCTCATGAAGACTATGGAAGGTGCCTCTATTCTGAAGATTTTCACATGATACAAAATAATGCCAAGAGTTTTGGGTAATTGATTTGGACATGAGTCCATTGGGCCTATGGTTCTGTACATTGTCAGTCCGAACCATTTACGGCCTCAGAAGGAGCAAACATAGGTTCAATTCCTATAACCTGATGTGCCTCTAACTACTGTCAAAGAAACTAATAGTTGGACTGGTCCGTCCCTGGCAACCCATTTCATGCTTCATAGTGTATTTAAATTCTAAAATCATGGTCAGGGCAAAAGGGCCTAACATTTCTGTTCCAAATTGCCTAACGCTATTCTCTGGAGGTTTAGAAATGCCTAGTCAACGTATCCTGACAGTTTCATGAACCCATCTTTGAGTCCTGAACCATGGACCTGGATATTTAAATAAACCGCTCCTCCTGGGTAAAAGACTCGGCCTGTACTAATTCTAGATTCCGGTGCAACTCAGGTGGCCAGGCCACATATTGACTAGCACAGGTCCTGCTTAGATTGACTGGGTATGCTAAAGCGTGAGCTAGATGAAACAACAATTTCCAGGATTCAGACAAGCTAGAATTCAGAATCTTAGCTCCACCTGAATTGCATGTTACGGCCAGCTATACGAGCTTGGGTTGGCCCAGCCTTAGTTACACCCATGTAAGTGGGCTGTTAATTGAATGGGCAGAATATAGGGTCCAATCCTATTCTACTGGGCTCAAAAGCAGAGCCGAATGAAAACCCAAGGCCCACAACTGCTTGTGATGGACTTCTTACGCTTAGAAATAGAGGGTCATGTTCTGAAACCTAATATTGGACACTTTGCTGCTGTTTGAATTCCACATATGGTATGTACATTGCAATTGTGAAAACTATCCCAATAAAAGACAAATTGGATACCATTCTGATATTAACTTTGCTGATGTTACCTCGATAATTATATTTGCAGCGTGGATAAGTGATGGGTCAAAAAATTGCTCGATCTAATGATCTCAACCCATTTTGAACAAACTTTTAAGGTCTATACATGAACCTGCATTATTGTTGAACTTCTATAACTTAAATAGATGGATAGGATTATAAGATTAAGCTGCTTTTATACTCACTCTTAATCCATACTTTGAAACCTTCCATTCACACTCAATGGAAATGAGTTCATGCGGACAAATCAAATGGTTCTCAAAATCTAAAATTTGAGGTCGATTTTGTTTGGCAACCCCTCACATCACCTGGTTACCTAAGGGATCAAACCTCACGTATGTCACTCTACCCATGTGTCCGGCTTATCCCTCTCACTTTGTGGGCTTGGACTTCCTCTTTACACTTGTGTAGGCTCTTCTTTCCATTATGTGGGCTTCCTCTTCAGACTTGAGTGGGCTCTCTTGGGTCCAAAACCCTTAGGCTCAGTTGCCTCATAAAAAAAAAAAAAAAAAAAAAAACTAAAACTAATGAGTAAATGGGTTGTGTCATAGCTTAACCTATCCCATGTGATCTTGAACTGAATTGACAAGCTCATGCGAACTGTCCCCATTCAATGGGAAAGTGTCGAGTGAACGGTAGGCTGAGACCAAGCGTTGTTAAGTACGGATGATTTGGACTGTTCATCTGATGGGCCCCACTAACAAGGGCTGCTGAGGATCTAAATAATCATTGATAAGATTATCTTAACTGCAAATCTAAGGATCTGCTCACATTCAATGCCAATTAATGCTGCCGACTATAATATCATTTTAATGACCAGTTTAGATGTAGATCAGTGGGCCCACAGTGTTAAAGACAACCGGATAGATTGTTAGAGATGAAGATTGGGTGTAAGGTATTTTAGGGATAAGAATCAGGATTTAAAATTTAAGTTTTTTGTTCATGTTATTCTCTATCTCTTGTATAAATAGGAGTGTTGGATTGAATAGAGTTTACGGTGAATTTTATCCAATGATACTAGTTATTTAAATTTCTATACAGACTTTGACTGATCCGGACCGCCTTCTCATGTACAAAACAAAACTCCTTTCAATCCCTTGATGAAAAAGAAATGAAAACAGCCACACCCTTTTCAGCCTTAATCAAGAAAAACTCGCCTAATTGGTGGTGTGGGCTTCTCTTCAACTTTCTCTACAACTCTATTGCTTAGTTTTTTGAATTGTTGATGAGTAGAAGAAAAGTGTGAGGCTTTTACGAATCTCTATACGCAGTCAGACATGTGAGTTAAACGTGTGAACTTATGTAGGAACACAACACGGGCCTTTGTATTTGGATGTGCCCAAAAAAATTTTACCATATCCTAAGTAGATGGGCTTTGCAATGGTGAAAGTACATCCCTTCTAGTCATCGTCTGTCTTCTTTGTAACATCCTATAGAGAAAGATTATCTCTTTCTAATTTTTTTTAGCTAAATGAAAATCTCTTATTTACACCAAAGTACACAATAAGAGCCAGCCGTGAGATTTTTGGAGTGACTCAGTGGTAAGGGGATCCCATCCTTATCAAAGGGTCAGGGATGGAGCCCTGGGGCTGGCATTAGCGGAGTACAGAATGGAACTGTCACTTATTGAATCACATATGGTTTACAAACAGCCAAATGGGCAAGATACAAAGCATTCTTTTTCTATTTATGCTTAGATCCTAACAGGTCCAAACATAAATCGTGTTCCTCTTTAATAATACGTGATTCATGGGCACATATCACTGTAATTTCATTTTGTGCAGCTTGCAACCAACGCGCTTGTCTTGGACTTTAATTTGAGGGTCTTCTATTTGCAAGAATCCTATTGATTTCTTTCCAGCCGATAGACTCCACTAGTCATTTTAAAATTTTTCTGTGGAGTCCACAGATTCAACATTTCCTTGTGTAAACAAGAAATCCCATCAATAAATCAATATGTTTATACTACATTGGTCACGCGGAATTTCTTTGGCAAACCTTGCAAGGAACCTGTTCATATTTGGTGTATATAACGACAAACATAAGAGGAATTGTAAAAGCATTCTCTCAATGTCACCTTCCACGGGGCTCCACCCAACTGACTAAATTTTATTGTCTGGAAGACCCAAGTTTGAAATAAGGAAGGCAGTTCTCACCAATGGGACTTTCGTGCTTTTCCATAGAAAATATGTGGTCCATGGTGTTTATTTCACTTTTTGCACCAGCCATGTACGGACTCCCGGTACTGAAAAATGCACTGAAATGTAGACCTCAGGTCTGATACTTGACCCATTTTTAATTTGAGACCACTTACTGAACTGATAAAAAAATGTGATAGGGTTTTTGAGACAGTTGTTTACTAATATAAGAAATTTTGCCCGTATATCATGTGTACAATAATTATATATGTTAGTTAAGTAGACAAGTATTTAGGACAGCATTTCGGGCTAGTCTCCAGGCCCTTAATTTATTTGGGTCAACTCGGGGTTCATAACGTAAATATTAGTTCGAACATGGATTTGGGCTCCCGATATAAGGCCAAGTTTGGGTCACAGCGTCTTCTGCACTATCAGCATTATCTGACCTTTGTTCATTCAATTCCTTCACAATTTAAACATACCTCATAGTAATGTGGCAAGCCATATATGTCTCTCCTTAAATAAGTGCTCAAGGATCGATTTGTGGACATGTATGTTAGTTCACATTCACGTCCCTATACTACGTTTCCGATGTAGCTTTGAAAAAGAAAAAAAAAATGGTTCACAATCATATAGCCCCATGAGGTACAACTACCAATTTGACACTGTAAAGACATTGTTCATTAGAGCATCTCCAAGTTATTTCAAATTTAGAGTGCCAAAATGAATTTGAAGGCTTATTTAGCAAATTTGACATATTTAACTTTAGCAATTCCAACGGAGATGTCAATTTTATTATTTTATTATTCTTTTAACCTTTTAACCTCATTTATTAAATTATATATATATATATTATTTCTATTTAATGGAATTTGGTATTATTTAAATGTAATTAAAATAATTCTTATTAAAAAATTAAAAAATCATTAAATTGTAATTAACACATTTTTTTATTGAAAAAGTTAAATTCAACTAGATAATATTATAGTCAATTACAAGCTACTTCAGATGCTCCTTGGAAATGCCACATGTGTTCAATCAGATCTACTTAAAGTTGAAAATGTGTTCTCCTGTCATCAATGTGCAGGTGATTTTGAATAAAATCCTAAAAATTCTGCAATGTGCTCGCTTGCCATTGAATAAAGTCCTAAAAATATTGCAATGTGCCCGCTTGCCATTGAATAAAGTCCTAAAAATTCTGCAATGTGCCCGCTTGACATTGCAAGGTCATTACATTCACCATCTTGTGCATTATAATTAAGTGGAAGACTTTCATCGCATCCATCTTCAACAATCATGTTTTGCATTATAATGCATGCCTTGATGATATGTTGAAGTTTTTTATGATCCCAGAAACGAGCAAGCCCATGAACAATCGCAAAACGAGCCTTAAGCATTCCAAATGCTGCTTCACATCTTTCCTTGCGGACTCTATAGTTGTAGCAAAATTTGTGGCCTTTAGTCCGTTTGGATATGGAATTGTTTTTACAAATGTTGCCAACGATGAATATATGCCATCAGCAAGATAGTAGCCAGTTGCATAGCCATGACCATTAATTGAGTAGTTGGCAAGAGAACTTTGGCCTTCAGTGAGGTCGGTAATATAGGAGATCAATCCAACATATTTATATCATTATGTGATCTCAATAGTCCAAAATAAGCATGCCATATCCAAAGACCACATGAAGCCACAGCTTCCAGAATCAATGAAGGCTCGTGGTGGTCTCCACGAGCATACATGCTTTTTCACGGAATGGACAACTCTTTCACTTCCAGCGCGTACAGTCTATGCTACCTAGCATCCCAAGAAACCCACATCTCTCTCATTCTAATAACAATCTACGAATGTCAGCATTATTTGGTTTTCTCAAGTACTCATTGCAAAAAAGTCAATGATTACTTGAACAAACCGTTTCATTAAAATTTAATTTAGGTGCTTTCAGTGATCCCCACGTAATTGTACACAGCACTCGCCGTGACTCCATAAGTAAGCATCCTCATTGCGGCTATGACATTTTGAAGAGATGATAGACCAAGATGGCCAGCAAAGTCTCTTTTTTTATTGAAAGTACGGGTCATCAGCTTCCATTACATTTACAATTTCAAGAAATAGAGGTTGGTGCATTCTGAACCTCCTTCCAAATTGAGAGAGGGTGTACACAGGGTTCTCACCAAAATAGTCATTGTAGAGTCTGTCATGGCCTTGGATTCGTCCTCTGTTGATAACTGCATGACCTTGAATGGAACCACAATGTACTATCGTTCTCATTTCTTGTTCTTCTTGCAAAGCAACCCTTGTCAATATCTCCAATTCTTCTTCTAAATCAAAATTTATGAAGTTATGCCAAACCTCGTCCGCTAAGTCAAAAGAGGAATTGAAAAGATTTTGAGACATATTGAGGTAATGGACAAAATATTTTCTTACTTGGAGAAGAAGGGAAGTGTTAAGAATTTGGGATGTAAAGAATTCTATATAATAGTGGTCTATTTATAGGAAAAATTCCAATGGTTACAAAATGACTAGTTTTCCTCAACGACTATTATATATATATATATATATTAAAACTACAAGAATAGAAGTGTCTGGATGGTGTCACATCAGTAATATTTTTTTTTCTTTTTTTATAGCGCCACGTTATCATTTAAAAATATCAAGAAATGGTTTTTCTAAAATCTCTCCATCTCCCTCCCACCTTGTTTTGCATCATTCCCTAAAATATCTCCCTCTACTGTCCTTTCTCTCATCTATTCCATTTATTCCTCAAGCATCTCTGTATTTGAATGGCATTCAAACCTCTTCCTCATTAATTCAAAATCTTCCTCCACCCCTGTCATAGAAAGCCTTAATAATAGTCCCAATCCGCAAAGCATATGCTAATCCATTCCCAAACGCGCATCTAGTGTTAGCAAAGATGCTTATAAAAATATTTTCCTTCATGTTGAATGGCCCCAGATTGAGCGACATCTCTCGATCTCTAATCCCTAGCTGAAACACTTGAAATCTCTGTCGTGGAAGAACAAAAGATAGAAAGTGGCCCACCAGCAGTGAAGCCACCTGTACAAAGATTTGAGAGATGATGAGCGGCTCTGCTCGGTAAGAGAAGAATTGTTTGAGAAATGACAGAAAGGCGCATGATAGCACGCCCATGAACCACATTTGAAAAGTCCATATTGGGAGGGAAGGGTCGTTAGTGTTGCTTAAAGTTAGTCTAACCTCTTTTATGGGTGAGATGTCTTCTTCTTCAGCTTTTACTTCTACTGCTCCTTTTGTCTTCATCTCTACTTCCACAATTCCCATGTCTGCATTGGTATGTGTGAGTGTGTGTGAGAGAGAGATATTTAGTTGGTCGGTTGGTTTGTTTTTCTACTTTTGGTGTAACTAATAATGTAATGATGTTAAGGAGGGTAACTTTTGGGGTGTGTAAGAGTGAGGTATCACATATTCACGAGCAAGTTGGTCATAGATGATAGGGAACAAGGTTGTTGAGACTAGCTATTAGAATTAATGACAATTGCCAACTAATTGGGTAGAGGGGTTTAGGAGGACAATTCGGCCCTTACAGCATTCGGATGCCATTTTGGATCGTGGCAATGTCAATGAGAACCTTTTTTTTTTTTTCTTTTCAATGGTGAGGACTCACAACTCATTATGATTGATCATTAGTAAAATATGTGATATAAAATACCATCCACTAGCAATATATATCCAGTAAGACCTCAAACAGTTTTGGAACAGGACCTTCAGCTCATTGAGACCTAATGATTTGAATCCAAATCATTCACTTAGCTTTAAGTTAGTGGACCATTATTCAAACACAAATGGAAAATCCAATTGAAGAAAAGGGATCTCCAGATGTTGGTATTCCGTAGTGCGGGGGACCAGCTTCTACAAAGTCTACATGGAATGCTCCTGGTAGTATTTGCCTTTTTTCTTTATCAATAAATGCTCTTGGTAGTATGTTACTTTTTTATCCATTGACAGCTTTTGTTTTGACTTTTGATAAACTCAGTTATGGTAAGATAAGGCACTCGATATGAATTTATTGCTGTAAAAATTGTAGATTCATGGACTTCAGCTATTACATCACCTTTTTAGGTACCCTCCCTTCATGTGGATCCTATTTTTGCTAATCAAGATTTGATATGAATGAACCTACTATGGATGTGGGATGCATGTTGCCTAGACTCCCAGATGAACATATGTAGAGTTAGCATGCTTCAAATACATGGCTAAGAGCTATGTCTATTTTATGTGGATAGTTATATATGCCTGACAATGCAACTAAACACTACGTTGATGCTTGTGAGAAATATTTTAGTAGATTCTACCATACAACTTTTTTTTCTTTTTTTAATAAAAAATATTGTGAAGGAAAGTAAATAATGATAAATTCCATTAATCAGGGGCTTTGTAGTAAACTCAAACTCACTCATACAAGCATACTTTATTGAAGCTCTATTCCTATACTTAAACTCAATGTGCAAGCACACTTTATAATTAAGGTTTTTTTCCTATAAAACTTTTTAATTCTTTATTTTATATGTTTACAGTACTTTTCTCCACTTTTTCTCCTTTCATAATTTGAGTGGGTTACTCATATGTTTTTAATAATGTTATAGTGTTACTATGATTTTATGAATGATTCTAAAATTTCAAATAGGATCAAATATTTGTACTTTATTGTGTTTATTGAGAAAATGTATTCTATCTTTCCATTTCTAAGTGATATATATTGACTTTTGGCTTCTAACTATTATACTTCATTTTTATAGGATAATTGCACTTTTAGCTAGATTAATCCCTTTACTCCCAGATGGAGCCGGATAGATCTCCTTAGTTGTGATAAGAACTATTTGATATTCAAACCTAATAAGAATATTAGATTTAAACTTTTTCAATTATCTTTTCCAAAATTATACTTCTTTTCCAAAATTATACTTATATTATTCAATTATCTTTTCCAAAATTATACTTCTTTTCCAAAATTATACTTATATTATTCAATTATCTCCACCGATTTAGCCAATGCACTAAATTAATTTATAAATTATTTTATGTTACATTAATATAATATTCAATTATCTCCACTGACTTAGCAAATGCACTAAATAAATTTATAAATTATTTTATATTACATTAATATAATATAATATTGAAGTGCAAATAATACGACAAGTTTTGAAATGTTACTCTTTTATTATAAGGCCTGGGCTAAGCATGGGCCTTTGTTGCTAGTAAAATATAAGTACATTAGATATCTAAACAAACAAACAATTCATCAATTGAAATGAAAATACAAATTTTTTTTCTTAAAGTAAAATACAATTCAAACACCACCTAACCCTTCTCTTGAAATTTCCCATCTTTTTTTTAGAATAGTATAGCTGTTGCTCTTTAGACATTTGGGACGTATTCATTCTCATAATCTCCATCTCCATTTGTATTTTCTTTAATTGCACCTGTTTTTTTATCCTGCTCAAATTTTTGCTTAAGAGGCTCTAATTTTTTTAAATCTCTTTCCTTTTTATTATCCCTCATTTTTTGGATGAGCACAATAATAGGTGTGGGTTCGTTGCTAGTACTTTGTTTCATTTTTCTCTTCTCAGCCTTTCTACTTGATGGTCTCGTCATGATATCGTAAGCATCATTGTTTTAGTCATTCTCCTTAATATTTATGGGAGTGCTTGGATTAGGAGATGATGAGTAGCCAGAAGAGAAAGTTCTTAATTTTTTTGTAGTTGTCTTCTTCCCTATATCATGTTGCAGTTGCACCTATTTCGGTTGGTGCCTCAATAAAATCCAAACATGGTCCAAGGAAAATCTTGATCCGTATAGATGTTCATAAGTTTTTTTTTTTTTCTTTTTTTGCTTTCGCAATCTATAAATTAAAATTAAGCTCAAATTAAGAATAAAGAAAAAAAACTTCATTCAGCTATTTAATTTTACCTTCTCTTGTTCATTTGTGCCACTTTGATTTCTAGCAATAATTATTGCAAAACATCCACAAAATTTATTGATAGATGCTTGAATCTTACTCCATTGATGTGACAAAATTTTGTTAGCTTGAACACTGGCAGATTCTTTATTGTTGTGATAGTTTTCTACTCATTGCCAAAATGCCCCAAGATTATACTCATTTCCATGCACAGCATCCAGGTTGGTGTTCAGCCACAAACTGACAACAAGACAGTTTTCTTCTATATTGAAGCTGGCACCTCAAACAATAGTCTTTTTCTTTAGGGCCTCATCAGTAGGCATTTCGGAAGTTTCACTAAAAAATTATAATTGTTGTGTGAAAAAAAATTAGGAAATTGAGAGTATTGGGAATTCATAGTGTGAATGAAAAAAAATTAATATCAAACATTCCTAATTTATAGGAGAGTTCCAAGAGTTTTTCAATATATATATATATATATTTTTAATAGTACCATTTAAAAAAATTTGATGAATTGTTGGTTGAACAGCCATTTCACTAAGCAACACATGTAACCAGTGCTGTTGAACTAATCCAGAAAAAAACATGACAATCTCCAATGGTAACATTTTTTCACAACTTCATATGGCCATTAAAAATAAAATAATAAAAGTAATCAAAAGGCCATCGTGTTTTGAATCGTCAAATCTGACCTGCCAGGGCAATGTCAAATGCCTTGAAGCACCATCCAAGTGCCTTTTGTTGCCGTTTTCATCCCAGGTGGCCATTTGACCATGCCGTTGAAGATGCTTATATCTGTTTCTTTTATTAGGCACTCTAGCTAAGTGTGCTTGGACCTATGGTAGCAAGCCCACAGAAGGGGGAAGAGAATCCGCACCGCATGAAAGGACATCATATTCAAAGATGAAAGATCAGACCATGGGTAACTGGCTGAGATATTAGGCCGCTAACCAACTAGGCAATCCCATGTTCTTTGTTCACTATGTGATGTAATTACAAAAAAGGTTGTACATTTGAGAGCCCTTAATTTAGCTTTAAAAATCTTGTACAATATTAATTGATTAAAGTGATACATATATGGTCTAACTTTCTCTCACGTTCACATTTATCCGTGCCTATATCCTTCCTGATTGTCATTCACTTCTGATGGGCCCATGGAATGGGTCCTTTATTCAATTAAAAACTGCCCTTGCGTCATGAACTCCACTGATAAAACATAATATTATCGATTAGATAAAACCATCCATACGCTTACATCAGAGTGGTGATGAAGATTCCATTGAAAAGGAACCCCATCCAAACCTTCTTAATCGATCAATACTTAAAGAAAATTCCATGTCTCCGAAGGATTACACCAAACAAGTTTAGACGGCAAAGCACGAGTTGTTGACATGGGTTGCGCATGGGACAAGGAATAGAGTGGTACATGCATTTGTTTTCGAGTGGCAAGATAAAGAAAGGGAGGGGATCTATAAAAGGATGAGATGATCGTAACGTCTTCATCCTCTTGTCATTTGCATTGACTCAAGTGTTGTTGTGCTTTTGAGCTTTTTACACACTTCCTGTGTGAAATGTGAAGAGGATATGAAGTAGAAAAAGGGAATGTGTGCGATAAAGAATACATTCATGGTCCCGGGCAGAAGCTACGTCTGAAAAGGGAAGTTGAATTAAGGAGTTGTTCCAAAACTCATTGTGGAAATCTACAGCTCCACGACACATTTGTCTGCATCACACAGCTGCTAGCTATAGAAATAAAATAACATTTACATGGTGTGTGAGCGCTGGCTTTGGGCCCATTTTCCCTATTATCAAAAGGTGAAAAATGGGGCATAAGGAGCCATTTGGATATGAGGACAAACATGGTGCAAAGTGTCATCAGTTGAGACTTGGAGAACCCCCATCTAGTTAATCTTCCTCATCTAACATCCCACAGCAATTTGTACAGCACTCTAAAAATCGAGCCAAAGCGATCAGCACGGCCAAATCAGAATCTAGGGTTCCACAAAATAATGGGGACTGGAAAAATAGAAAAATAAGAAGTGAAACTCAACAGATCCTAGACTTGCAAGAGTACTGAGATCACACTGATCGGAGAGCATTGTAATGTTCATACCAATATCTTGGAAGATTTTCTAAGCATATGATGATTGATGGCATGACCATCTATTTATTCTCAAAGATCTTCTACATGATGGAAGAGTTGGACTGTAAAATTGGCTTCAGTTGTAGCTGCAGCGCCCATCCTTTTCAAGTCCAACAGGAAGGATAGTTTCCAGCATGGGATATCAGGTATTCTATATAACGCGTGATATCTAAATAGAGCAGTCCACTGCATACTACTTTTAATGAGTAGTGTTAGAATCTAAAAATATGAAAAATTATTCATATGCCAATGGTTTTTTGTCCATTGGGAGCTAGAATGCAACTAGTCTGTATTGGAGAGTTTCTGTCAGCTGGTGGATCTAACTAGTGAAAAAAAAAAAAAAAAAACAAAGTTGTTGGTTGCCCCCTCCCATTAAATGCAGGATCTAATTCTTCCTCAAATACATACCAAATCATCATAGTGATAAATGCCCAAGTAGCTTCTGGACTGATCATTTTGATCACGTCTATCACTCGTGATTATCAGGTCATGATTGTTAATACCTCCATTGCGACAATTTTGGGATTCCACAATTCGCTTGGATATGTGTAATGAACGGTTTAGATTCATGATAGGTGGGCATTGTAACTGTAATCCGAATTAGTATAAGTCAATTGGAAAAAGTTTTCTCGTGTCCAAGACTCATATTGGAATAAAGTAGCCGTTATGAACTGTCATTCTAGATTTGTGGGGTTAATCAATGGTCAGGATCAGTGAACAATTGGGGTCTCACCAATCCATCCTAACGAGCCTCTGGAAGCTGCTGTCTGTTGGGACATTCAGAAGCACAACGGCCGACGAGTCACCAACCAAATGAATGGACCCGAAATTCCCTGTTGTACCTACCACGTATACGAACGTCCCAATCGTTTAACAATGCCTCACCTTTCTACGGTACGTTACCCATTTCAATATCATCACCAACCGTCATTCCTTCCTATAAATTTGGTCTTTCTTGTTTTATACACAGACATATTAGAAAATTATCCTGTGCACACTTTTAGTGCAGACCAAGCTAATGGCCTATCCAAGTGAACCAGCCCTCCCACACCCCAACAGTACACATGTCCTCTTGCATTTCCACTCATTTGAAAAGACAGGCATTGGATCGATTGAACAACTATCTAAATGAATTAGATTTGTGGGCTCCAAATGGATTGGACTTGTAGTCCCAATTCCCTATTATGCCTACCACATATACGAATGTCCCCATCATTTAACAGTTTCTCACTTTTGTACGGTACATTTCCCATTTCAATATCATCACTAAACGTCATTCCTTCATATAAATTTCATCTTTCTTATTTTACACACACACATATTGGAAAATTATCCTATGAGCATACTGAGTACTCCTAGTGGAGCCCACCTAATGGCCCATCCGAGTGGACCAGCCCTCCCACACCCCAATAGTACACATGCCTCATTGTATTTCTACTCATTTGAAAAGACTGGACCGTTGGATCGACTGAACAACTATGCAGATGGATTAGACTTGTGGGCCCCAAATAATAGGGCGATGATGATTAGATGGGGCAGATCTTTTATGCGAGAGAGCCCCAACTAGATCTTCAAATCCCCCAAGACCCACCTTGAAGTGAGAAGCTTTCCATTCGCACCTCATGTATACGATAATAATTATATATATAATCCAATGTACGCCTAAATTGCACCCGTCCACTAATTTTAGGTCAGGTTCAAATAGAGTGGACCATTAGATCGACTATATACAAACCGAAATGGACTACACTTGTGGGGCAACGGTGGAAAGGATTAGGGACATGTGATTAGCCAAATTTGATATATAGGGTAGTCTCACATGGATCTTTTCATTTACAAATCTCATCTTTTGGTAGGGCCCACAATGGGTCCCAAGGAGGAATATGCACGAAATTTTTATAAGTGACGTATGCATAAAAAGATCCCTCATAAATATATGTATTGGAAATATTTAAGTGAGAACTGTTCTCACCATTATTTTTTATGAGAACTCTAGGTGGGCCCCATCTACCACTCAATTCAAACCTTGTAATCCATAGGGGACCCCGTATAGTCACACACCCAAATTTTCGGTCAGATCTGAATTTACTAGATTGTTGGATATACAGTACACCAATTCGAATGAACTAAATTTGTAAACCCTGGATGAAGGGTTAGGGACATGTGATTCGGACCAAAGCTGATATTTGGGGTGGTCTGCATGGATCTTTCCATTCCCCATGGTTTTATCCCCAAATGGGGAACCCACAAGTAGGCCTTATAAAAAGTTTTCACTGTAGGTAGGTGATAAAGGTTCTTACCTAAAAACTACCGTATATATATATACATATATATATATATATGAGATAAGGCTTTGATGATGATGATGATGATATATACATATGAGAAATAACCCTATGAGAACTAGTTCTCACCTTTTTTTATGAGAACTCTAGGTTTGGCTTATCTATCATCCAATTCAAACCTTAAAATACACAGAGACTTCCTGATGTCACTTGTCCTAAGTTTCAGTTAGATTCAAATTTACTGGACTATTAGATCAACTGTGCACCAATCTGAATGGACTAAAATTGTAAGCTACGAATGAAGGGATTAGGGATATGTGATTGGAGCCAAACTTAATATGTGGAGTGGTTCCATATAAATCTTTCCATTCCCCCTAGTTCCATCCCCAAATGGGACCCACAAGTAGGCCCCATAAAAAGTTCTCATGGTAGGTGCATGAGAACAATTCTCACAGGATCATAGCCCAATATATATATATGAGAAATAATCCTATGAGAACTAGTTTTCACCACTTTTTTTGTGAGAAGTATAGGTGAGGCATATCTATCACCCAATTCTATTCTTGTAATATATAGGGACCACTATAATAGTCACACGCCTCAATTTTCAATCAAATCCGAATTTATGAGACTATTGGATCGACCATGCACTAATCCGAATTGACTGGATTTGTAGGCCACGGATGAAGGAGTTTAGGACATATGATTGGGGCCAAACTTAATATTTGAGGTGGTCTCATATAGATATTTTCATCCGCCCTAATCCCATCCTCAAATAAGACTCACAATTGGGCCCCATAAAAAGTTTTCACTATAAGTTTGTGAGAACACTCCTTATAGTATTAAAGTCCTATATATATATTCCTCTTTCTGTGCATATGTTCCTCACGAACTTTTCATGCACACTCCTTGGTGGGGCCCACTATGGACTCCACCAAGGGATGAGACCGGCGGGGATAGAACTATCCAAAAGAGACCACCCCACATTTCAAATTTGGCACCAATCAGATGTCCCTAACCCTTTTCATCCATAGCCCACAAATACGTTTCGTGTCCTTATCAGGGGCTCATATGTATTCTAAGGTTTGGATTGGGCGATAGATGGGCTCCACCTAGAGTTCTCAAAAAAAAAAAATGGTGAGAGACAAATGTGTATGAAGATTCCCTTATATATATAGCCATGCTAGAAAATGCCTTGGGTGTTTTCTTATCGGCTAATGTATTCTTCTTATGCTATTTTTTAGGAAGTCAAACTATTTATAGATTCCTATTTTTTCTCCCTTAATATGACTTGGCATGTACATGTGAAATGTCATGATCTCATTAGAAAAATCAAGAGGGGCAAGAACTCCCCTTTTAAAATAGGTTATTTTTTAGAATTTCTCATATATATATATGCGGTAATATTTAAGTGAGAATAGCTCTTATGGAGTTTTTTGTTAGAATTCTAAACTCTAGGTGGGGTTCATCTATCACCCAATTCAAACCTTTCAATACACAGGAGACCCTTTAATAATTACATGCGCCAAGTTTTGGTCAGATCTAAATTTACTAGACCATTGAATTGATTATACACCAATCTGAATGGACTAAATTTATTGGCTACGGATGAAGGGGTTAGGGACATGTGATTGGGGTCAAACTTGATATTTAAGGTGGTCCCGCATAGATCTTTTTATCCCCTTTGTCTCATCCTCAAATGGGACCCACAAGTGGGCCCCATAAAAGTTTTCACGGTAACTCCGTAATAATTGTTTTCACTTGAATATTACTTATATATATATGGGAAATAATTCTATGAGAATTAGTTATCACTATTTTTTTGTGAGAACTCGAGGTGGAGCTAATCTATCATCCAATCCAAACCTTGCAATACACATTAACCCCCCTGATAGTCACTCGCACTAAGTTTCAGTCAAATCCGAATTTACTAGACCGTTGGATCGATTGTACACTAATTCGAATGAACTGAATTTATAGGTTACGGATGAAAGAGTTAGGGACATGTGATTCGGGTCAAACTTGATATTTAGGGTCATCCAATATAGATCTTTCTATCTCCTATAATCATATCCCCAAATGAGATCCACAAATGGGCCATATAACAAGTTCTCACGGAGGTATGTAAGAACAGTTCTCACAGGATTAAAGCCTTATATATATATATATATATATATATATATATATGGGAAAGAGCTTTGTTTTTGGGGGGGGGGGGGGGGGGGGGGGTTGGTTGGTTGGAATAAGCTCAAGCGTGCAAAATGCGTTTGTAAAGCCTAAAACGCTTACGAAAAAACCCATCCATGAGGTTCTTTCCTAAGTCCCAGTGTGAGCTCACCATCTTCTGTGAGGCCATCGATGACACAGCAGGTGCCGCCAAGTTCGTCGCGAATGGCCTTCGTGGCATCACTGCCATAGGCAGCGTCCACGCCGCCGACCTTTACGGCCTCTAGTTCCTCACTGACGAGATCCAGGAAGACTCAAGCAACTTGACCCGCTTCATGATGCTCACGTGCGAGCCCATCATACCTCCACGGACCGGCCCTTCAAGACCAGCATCATCTTTGTGCGTGACAAGGGCACGTCCGTGCTCTTCACCGTGCTCTCGGCCTTCGCCTTTCGCAACATTAGCCTCACCAAAATCGAGCGCAAGCCCAATCGCAACCGTTCAATTAGGCTCGTGGACGACCAAGCACTTTGAGTGCATGTTCTATGTTGATTTTGAGGCTTCTATGGATTAAGTTAGGGCCTAGATTGCTCTAGCTGAGGTTCACGAGTTCAGTTCATTTCTTAGAATGCTTGGTAGCTATCCCATAGACATGACCCCCTGGAGCCCTTCTAGTTGTGGATTTGAAGATTGATTTATTATTATTATTATTGAAAAGAAATAAAAGTTTGTTCTTTTTTGTTTGTTTCTCTTTTTTTGTGCTTTTAAAACTCTACTCACCCTCAACTTGTACTATGTATTGATGATAATAAAGATAGAAGAATTAAAGTTTTGCAATAATTTATATGAAGTTTGCAACAATTTATCTGTATTGTGCAACAATTTATCTACATTTTATAATAGGTTATCTGTATTTTGCAATAATTTATTTGAATTTTGTAAAAATTTATCTGAGTTTGGTTTCAATTAAATTTATCTAAGTTTTGCTTTAAGGTACATTTATGTAAGTTTTATTTCACATAAATTTATCTAAATTTGTATAATTTTTTTATAGAATTTAATATGCAACATGAGTTTTATTTGAAAGGTCTCGATGAGTAAGTTCTAAATATACTATCTTTTTTCTGAAACTAGATATCATGAACAGAAGCTGTGGAATTTTTAAGTTTTGGAACAAAAAAGACAAAAGTTGCACTTCACACGAAAATATCACATTTCTCCTAAGAGTGAGCTTAGGAGAGCCAGTCCACATATATATATATGGAGAACTCTAAAAAACACCTCCTCTGAAAGGAGGCATTTCTGCCCCCTCTGTAAAATTCAATAAGAAATAAGGAATTTAATGTTTCCTTGATTCTCTCTCTCTCTCTCTCTCTCTCTCTCTCTCTCTCTAAATATCCAAATCCCTATTCTCTCTCTTTTAAATCCCTATTTTTTCTCTTTTTTTAAATGATACCTACTTTCTCTATCTCTTTCTTTCTCAAATTATTAACTCATTAATTACCTTTCCAAACATGTCCTTTTTTTATTCGTTACTTGAAGAGGACAAAACCCCCCGTGCCTTGTGTAGACCTCCTCTCTCTCTCTCTATATATAAATATGAAAAAGACTATTATGAATATGTCCTTTACACTATTGTGAGGGACAATTTTTTTTTTAGACCTAACAAGGTCAATAAGATGTCATGAGGTATGATGGTTTTTTTTTTTTTTTTTGCTCATTAATACTTTCTAAAAACGAATGTATCTTTTACCACAGTGTAAGGGACAGATGCATAGTAGTTTTGTCATATATATAGAGCTTTAATCATGTGAAGATTGATCTCACACACCTACCGTGAGAACTTTTTATAGGGCCTACTTATGGATCTCATTTGTAGATAGGACTAGGGGAATGGAAAGATCTAGGTAGAATCACCCTAAATATCAAGTTTAAAACCAATCATATATCCCTAACCCCGTCATCTGTGTCCTACAAATCTAGTCCATTCAGATTAGTGCATAGTTGATCCAATAGTCTAATAAAGTTGAATTTGACTGAAACTTGGAGTGTTGACTATCAGGGGGGTCCTTATGCATTACAAGATTTGGATTAATTGATAGATAGGCTTCACCTAGAGTTTTTACAAAAAAAAAAAAAAAAAGGTAAGAACTAGTTCTCATAGGATCATTTCATATATATATAGATGGTCTAACGAGATGGTGTGGTATATGAACTAAGTTTTTAGTATCAACCTGAAGTCGTGCCAACCATGAAGGGCATGAGCGATTGAAAGATCATGATGGAAACTAGGTGTGTGTAAAAAATCATCCTAACCCCTTCATCTTAATGGTTTAACTGAGTTACCTTATTTCACACATCAGACTATATTGGATGAGGCTGATTTTTTTCAATAGTTTCCATCATGATCTTTCAATCCCTCATGACCTTAATGGTTGGCACGACTCTAGGTGGGTCCTAAAAACTTAGCTCATATATTGCATCATCTCCCTAGACCATTTATAATATAACTATATATATCACCATTTTGGTGAGGTATATATATATTTAAACCTAACAATGTTAAAATGGTGTCATGAGTGTGATGCTCTTGTCCTTTTCAACATTTATAATTTCCAAATATGGAGTGTCCCTCACTAGTTTGGTGAGGGACATATGCACATGAATATTCTCTCTATATATATTTATATCCACTACCTAATCAATCGGGTAAATATCCGATCGATTGGATGATGCTTCTGTCTAAGCAATTTTTCCAAATTAACTTGTTTAACTGTAGCATGTGCCTTATCTAATCAATTGGAGAGTGTCTTCTGAGATTTTTTTTCAATATTTCTCTTCAGCTTATTTTACGATATGAATCACAGTCCGTTCTATAAAAAATATAAAATATAATTCAATGGACTCAGAGTTTTATCTAACTCATGAATTAGCCAACCTACTAAAATCCTAACATTTGTGGGAGTGAAATTCTTCAAAATCCATCAAGTGCCCAAGCCCATACATGTGGCCATGTTAAATTGATGTAGACTGTTTGATTTGATTTGATGATTGACCCATCACCCATCTATGATACCTCAAAAGTTTGATAGAATGTAGGTCTTAATCATCCAACGATCCAGGGTCTCAAAAAAATGTGGGAGTTAAAGAATGCAATATCGCTATAAAACTAAATGGCCAAAAGGATGATATGGATCTTGCCATTAAGGTAATGGCTCAGTTGGTTTAAGCCTTGGGTTTGCTCCCCATGATCTCAAATTCGACTCCCGCTCCTTACGTTATACAGGTACTATGTGTACGGCTAAGTATGTACCTCCCAGAAAATAGTCTTTGCTTGTCAGAATCGAGTAACCCTCCAGCCAAATGCCAAAGGTCTGAAGAGTAGACACGCGGAGGGTTACTCGATCTAAGGCATTCTAATCAAATGCCAAAGGTCCGAAGAATAGCCAAATGCTAAGTATGGACGTTTCAATTTAAGGCATTCTAATTAAATGCGCCGTTGATGGTGTGGTGTATTAGATCAGATTTCTGGATCTCTGGTGGGGCCTAATACATCAAAATCTGTCTTCTATTCACTGCTACATAAAGTTAGTTGGCACTACATTCTCCTTGAGACGAGCCCTATGATGAACTTATTGTGATGTGGATGGTGCAATCGTGATTGATGATCGCGTGAATGAAAGGACATTAACATTAATGCTGGCATTTGATCGAACACTTGCGGTCCGACCTATGTGCAGCCTGCATTAAAGAGCCTAAACAGTCCCCTAAATTAACGAAACTGGTAAACTCCCAAGACAGGGACTGTTTTACTATAACAGTAAACCTTCGTGGGTTTGTCCTCAATTTTCAGAAAAATCCCAATTGACGAAAAACGGGGCTGACCGTATATAACGGTCGCAAGAGTATAGTGTCAGCTAGTGGGAACCACTTCCTAGAAGAGTGGGTCATGCGTGCACCATGTGAAAAACCGTCCAGAAGGTAAGGAACGAACCAGATTTGGGCGTACTTCAGACAATCTGGATTTTTTTCACAGCTTGTTACTAATTTCTTTCCATTATCATCTATCAAGTTAGGAAGGAGTGATTAGACGTTGGGAATATGTATTTTATTGTTGCAATTAAGATTTTAGGAATTTTTGTGCATTGTCAGAGCCGAGTGAAAGAAAATGTTTCAGCAAGTGTTAAAATGCTTCAAGTGTAGATGACATTTCATAGAGGCTTGAAATATTTAGGAGAAGTTGGGGGGTTTATTAACTATGTTCTTCAATAAGAAATTGATGTCAACAAAGATGCCAAATAAATATGAAAAAGTATTGTAGTACCTCTATATGTGAACAAAAGCGATATACAAAACTACGGGTGTACAAAAAATCCGTTAATCCATAGAACCAGTCAAATCCATGGTTTTTTAACTGATCTGATGGTTAATAGTTTGGTGACGGATTGAAAAACTCCTAATCTATTAGTAATGAATTGGTAATGGATTTTACTCTCAATCCCGTAGATTTAAATCAATTCAAACCGTTGAAATAATATATATATTCATATAAAAAATTATTAAAAGGCAATATTTTAGCCATTTATCATCCAAATTTCATTCTTAACCATTCACTCTCCATATAAAATAGTGAAGAAATGGTTGGCACTGTTGTTAACCAATTAAACGGTTTTAACCGATCCATTGATCTACGATTCGATTCGACTTCGACTCGGTTTTTAATGGGCAACGGATTGACTATGGATTACAAAATTACCAATCCATAGGTAACGTATTAGTAATAGATTAGGTTCAATCCAATCCAATCCAAAGCGTGTGCACCCTATGTAAAACTGTATAAACTATCGTACACAAAGTTGAGTTTATGAGTTATACTATGAAGATATAGGAAAGAGCAATGGAATAAAGACTTAGATAGAAAACTATTAAATTAAGTTGGTTTTATGATAGGGAGATCAATTATAAATGCTATATTCTCGCATAGAAAATTAGTGAAATAATATTGAACAAAGAGAAAAAATCTACATATAGTCTTCATCAATCTAAAAAAGGTTTATGGTAGGGTAGCTAGAGATTCAATTTAGTGGGTTTTAAATGAAAGGAATGTTCGAATATGTTATATTGAAATTATTAAAAACATGTATGAAGGAGCGGTAATGAGTCATATGAGAACAACCTATGGAAAAACATATGAGTTCCTAATAATAATAAAAAAAACTACTTCAAGAGGAGAGGAAAATGACAATCTAGGGCTATCGTTTTTATGGTAAAATAATAGTAGGTCGTTGTTTGGATTAGGAGTCAGCTCAAAGCCCTTTATTTATTTGGATTGATTATGGATGAATTAACTGTTTATATTTAAAAGAAGTTACCTTGATTTGTTTTATTCGTAGATGATATAGTATTGATGGATGAAACAAGAGATTGTGATTTAAAATTCAAAAGCTTTAAAATAAGGCATGTAAAGAAATAATATATGTATTGCAACTATAATGAGCATTTATAAAGAACTGAAACAACTGTTAGAATTTAAAACCCATGAGATACCACAAAGAGTTCATCTCATTACCTTCGTTTAATAATTGTAATGATTGATATATTGATGAAGATGTCAAACATAGGATGAAAGCAAAATGGTTGAAGTAGAGGCTTACTTTTGCAATGCTTTGTGAACGATGAATTCCAGTGAGATTGAAGGAAAGATTATGGAGAATAGTGATTAAACATGTATGACTTATGAAGCAGAGTGTTAGAAAAAAAAAGAAGCAACATATGTGCAACACAGATGTATCAGAGATGAGCATGTTGAAGTGGATGTGTGGTAAAATTCAAAAGGATAAATTAAAAATAAGTATTTTCGCGAGCATATAAGGGTAGCATTAAAAGGGAATAAAATTAGCAAAGCCCGTTTGAAATGGTTTTGGCCTTCAAATGCTGATTGGTAGTAGTGTTGACACGAAAATGTTCGGCTTTGAAAATTGATGGCTGACCAATGGAAATGGGCAAGCGAAAGAGGACGTGAATAGAAGTAGTAATAATAGATATGAAGAAGTAAAGCTTACATAAAAATTTAGCTCAAGATAGATTAGAATGAAAAAATAGAATTCATATAGTTGATCCAAACATAGTTAGAACATGGCTTTGATGATGAGGATGATAGTTTTATTTATTTATTTATTTATACTTTTTTGCCTAGCTATATGGGTGCTAATAATACCGCACCCTCCGGTGAGGAACCGAGGGTAATAGATCTAAGATAAGGTGATAGAGCCATCATAAGAAAAGTAGACCTCAGAAGAGATAATAGAGGCCTCTGGTGAGGGAAGGTAGCAAATTGAATGGAAGAAAAATTCATTGATTGTTGACTGCGACTTTAGTGGCCAAGTGGGTTGAGCGTGGTACCTTCCAAGTGGTGGGTCCACAGTGGATGTAGTTGCCTCTTGATGGCTGAAGGCGGACCACCCGTAAAGCCAACGACTTGAATCACGGACCTTTTCTAGTTTACTGCCATGCCACTGCTTCAAGTTGTGGTTGTGGCTGTGGTTGTGGTGGCATGTGGACTATTCTCTGTGGACCCCACCACAAACACCTACTGTCTACCCACACCACCTTGAAATTAAATGGTCTTCTTCTACAAAATGGTTAGAAACAACGGTCAATACACTGCGGTCGGATGATTAATTTCGTTGAAAGTTATTAGACTAATACACTACAAGGGCAACGGCAACTTTGAATGGTATTTAGCATTATGGAAGCCTGACATGAGAAGGAAGAGCCAATCGTGTGGCTGAAATTAATGGAGAACGATGGAAGATTCCTTTCACAAATAACATTAACATAAGGTTAGGTGCTTGAACGTTTATGGTTGTATTTCTTGTCCTGCCTAGCAATACAGTGGAAGCGCCTAAAAAGGGGGTCTGTCTACTGACATTTTTGTCAATGGGGACGAGATGAAACGAAAAGTTGAGTTGTCAAGGTTTGCACATTTATTATCACATTTGTAATTGGGAAAACTTGGCTGGTGAAAATCAAATTTCAGATATTTTTGGTGGATCATTGATGCCAATGTCAATGGCCAGGGAAAGCCTGCCAAAAGGATATGTTTGTTTGCAGGAATTAAAACTTAGATTTTTTAATGGATTTTATTTTGTAGTGTTTGGTGTGACTAAATATTTTTGGCATGAAATGTATTTATAAATCTGATTTATTAGTGTAAAAAGTATTTTGCTATCTCTGATGTGAATCTACGTTAAAAAAAATAGTAAAACTTGTTCTTCCTCAAAAATAATTTTTATTTTTCATTAAAAATCTTTAAACAATTTTATTATAGGGCTATCGACCATGTTTTACAAATATACCTAACGATCAATCTCTGAACATTCTAAGTTTTCACTCTTAGTTTGGGGCTAGTAGACAATAGCCCAACATTGAAAGTTACAAAAAAAAAAAAAAAAAAAACCCCCATAGGAGCCTGTTTTCTCTGATCAGTTTTTAATTGCTAAAATTCTTAACCAATTCCGTCCTATTTAAAGCAACACAATTAAAAGAGCATTTCTGGAGATCTTTAAAAAGCAACCCTCTTTGCCAAATGTGTACCTGACAACCATTCTCTTGCTGCCAGAAACAATTACTCGATAGCCAAAAAAATCAGCTCTCTAAGGCCGGCAGAAGAAGTTGAATACTAAAATAAAATTTTTTAATGTTTAATTTAAAAATTTTTAGAATCACGAAAGCACATGCCGGCACCTGATTCCACCCCTGGGCCATATGATCATCCACCTAGGGCTATATAATCATCTAAACCCTTCTTTTGAGGGCGTCATATTTAAACAAGTTTTTTTCCTATAGAATAAATATATGTTTTTATGTTTTAATATTATGAATACAATGCCGTGTGTCTATGTCGATGAGTGTCAATTGGGAATAATTCCAATTCATTGAAAGAGAGTGAATGTGACGGGCTTAGATTGATCTAGGTGGGTCCTATGGGTTATACCACTAAATATGTAATGAACGCCCCCTCGTTCTCATTAATTTAATATGGAAAATAGGACAAAAATGTATGTAATTAGCAAAGGTTTTTTTTTCTTTTGAGAAAATTAGCCAAACATGCCTGCCAGAATAGTTCTACAAGGTTCAATCCACACTTGGACTTATTTCAGGTGGAGGTCTCTAATTGGTCAACTCATCTTTTTTCAAGACTGATTTGCCCTTCAGCAAATACTTTTGTATTTTAAATTTCAATGCTTTGAAATTCCATAACTCTTGTTTATGATTTCAATTTTTTTTTAAATGGCATATTTGGAACCTACTCATTAAGACCTTTCAAACAACGCCCATGTTGCTTATAAAATTCTAAAAATATATATATATCAAAATTAATCTGAATTTTACCTTAAAGCAAAACTTATTTAAATTTATTCAAAACTCATATAAACTAATATAAAAAGCTAAATGGTTTTTGGCAAAAAGTTTAAATGGGTATACTACTCTAATCATCTTATTTTTCAGTAGAATTTGGGGAATTTAAAGTTTAGCATATAGTCTTTCATATTCCAGAATTTAGGTCAAAACAATTTTGGAAAGTAGGTGAACTAGAGGCTTAAACATACTATTTTTTACCCAAAAGCAAAATAAACAGTTTTTGGCAAAAAGTTTAAATAGGTAGACCATTTTAATTAGGTCTTTAATTTTAATTTAATTTTTAGTTTAGTAGAACATTATTTGTATAGATTTTCCTAGGATAGTGCTAGCTTTTCAATAGGACAAGTTTGTGTCTCATAGTTCACTGCAGATTAGATCTTGACTCACTGTGTAAAGCTACAATTGAGGCCTTGCACTTGATGCTTCTGATCAACGGAGAATGTTGACTTGAAGGCAAGTTGAAGATGACAATGTTTGAGCTGATTGCATCAAAAGAATTGCTTGACAAGATACATGCTGGTTTTGTAACACTCAATGAAATTTGGTGAAGTAAAAAAAGGCTTGATGACAAACACAGTATTAGTTTAGACCATAGTGCATCCACTTCAAACGCTAAAGGTAAAACTACTTTTGTAAAAAGTTTTGCTTTGAACTTTTTGGCATCAATTGCTATATATGCTGCAAGCACAAATAATGTGGTAAGTAGTTCAAAGAAAGATGTGATAGGTCCCAAAGTCACATCCACATGCCATCATTGTGGAATTAAAGGAAATATTTGACCTTATTGCAACAAGTAGAGAGCTTTACCAAAGAACAAGCAATTGAGGAACCAATTGTCTAAGCTAATGATCAAGACTAGAGTTATCGCGGTTAAGAAAGTTGATTTGCATATTGTATTGGTATACACTATGCTGAAAATTTTGAATTCACAGGTATGGGTACCAAAGTCAAAACACCCCTGATAAAAAAGATTAAGCTCTCACCTCTAGCTGCTACAAGGATACCATTAAGGGAGAGTCACAATTGAGGGAAAGCTATTGCTGGATCCTAATTGACAGTTATGCTAAATGTTCAAATTATAAGTTTGGCAATTATGAACAAAAAGAGGGAGAATTAGGAATTTAGGGGAAGATATGAAGATTCAAGAAACTAAAGTTTAATGTATTTAATTAGTATTTGGTTGGGAGCTGATGGTACTGATTATTTTTCCAACTCAATGTTCTTAATGTAATTTCGATTTTATTTTTTTGGTACATTGAATGTATAAAAAGTTTTATCCATTAATTGTCAAAAGGGGGAGATTGTAAGGATTTCTATGTAATTGACTAATTAATGAGTTGGGTAAAACTATGAGTCCATTAAATTATAATTTAATATTTCTTTCAGATGGACTATGGTTATGTATCGCCAGAATAGTTGAACAAAGAAAATAGAAGAACTTCATAATCAGTACCCATTCTTAGGATTGGTATCCGCTCGAGCGCAATTAGCTACCCTGTTCGAATTTGTTTCCTATTTGTGCTAAAATTAGAAAGTTGAGTTCTACAAGGACTATCCTTCTGAGGTACGAATTGTAGGTTATAAAAAGGATGTTTCTCTCAACCCTAAGAGACAGATCTCATTATTCTAAGGGGAGAATACACTTTGGAGATCATTCTTTTTCTCTAGAACTTCCATTAGAGAGACTTTACTGAAGCTTTGAGTTCTAAAGTCTTGTTTCTTCTAATTCTTTGTAAAAGATTGTTCATCTTGTAGATTCAAAGTAATTAGATCAAGCGTGGAGAGCTGTGCTCGTCCAAGGACTGTTATAGTAAGGATTTGTGCAAGAAAAACTATAGTCCTTAGGTCCAAGGAATGGCTGGAAAAGGGTTGTGAGTATATGCAGCACCCCATTCCATCTTGTTTAAGAATGAAATATGAGTCTGGTATATAATAAACCATGTAGGTTATTACTAGTAAGTTAAACTTAAGCATTTTGGGCCATGAAACAGGCTCACCAAGTTACTAAACCAGTAGGCTACTCAGGTAGTGACAATTGGTGTAAGTGACTATCATTAACCAGAAATGTGGGACCACCAATCCCGTTGGGTAATCCCTCGAGGTATGATTCTGGCCAAAGCTAAAGTGGGTGAGCCTATGAATCAAGATAAGGGAATCCACAAGAGTGTGTGGAATGCTTTTATCCCACATTGCTCGTAAAGTTAGATGAATCCACTTGAGAGATGGATTCACATGAGGATGTGTGGCCTTATGAGGGGTAGATTGTAACACCCCATCCCACATCATTTAAGAATGAAATATGACTTTGGTATATAATGAATCATATAGGTTATTATAAGTAACTTAGACATAAGCATTTTGGGCCATGTGATAGGCTCACCAAATTACTAGGCCAGTGGGCTACTTAGGGCGTAACAATTAATCGATTACAGAATATAAAATGACTGAGCTTATATTAAGAGCTCATACCCTTAAGTTGTATGAGGCCTTTTTGTAGGTTAAGACCCATCAAAAGCAAAACCATGAAGCCTTTAGGCCAAAGCGGACAATATCATATATAAGTGTGGGGTGGGACATTACAAATGGTATCAGAGTTGACTCTCGACTAGCTCGAGTGAAGATCCCTACTGTGGTTTGGTGCAAGTGGGCGAGTTTCCATATGGGCAGGCCAAGATGGCTCGTAGCCTACAAAAACTAGCAGTATACTGCACATGGACATGTAGCCCTAAGAGGGGTGGATTGTGTCATCCTGGAGTCACACATCGACTATAAGGAGGAAAGTGACTAGCTTATATGTAGAGTTTACACCTTTACCTTGTATGAAGTCTTTTGATGGGTTGATGCCTACTAGAAGTAAAATCATGAGGCCCACAGGCCAAAGAGGACAATATCATGTATGCGTGTGGGGTGAGGCGTTATAGTATATCTCGTAATTATTCGAAGTTAGTGCTTGTTTTTTCTAGTCCGGAAGGGCTCATAGTTTTTCCAGTTGGGTTTTCTTCATTAAAAATTTATGTGTTTACTACTTATGTGGTTTATTGTTTATTTACAAGTTTGTTTTATTTACTCTGCTGCATATAACTTAACTTGCAATCTAGCAATCTCTGAGAATCATACCTACTGCAGAAGTCTCCTCTACCCATGGGTTTTCCCACATCTCTTGACAAGTGGAGAAACAATAATGGCACAAGAGTTTGATGTCCATCTGAACTCTAATGCTCCTAGAGTTTTAAACTGACAAAGGCCCATGTGGCAACAAGCCATGCAATTCTGACAAAAACCACTTTTCTATTTCCTTTTTTCTTCTTCTTTTATCTTTTTTTGTTGGGCTTGTGTCATGTATTTCGGGTTAATTGAATGGCTCCTTTGGGTTAGTCTATTTGTTAGGTTTGTATATTGTATTCCAGGTTAATCGGATGGATCCTTTGGGTTAGCTAAGGACTAGATTAAGATCAAGGTATTTTGGTAATTGTACTAAGATTTTCTTAAAAAATAAGAAAGCAGAGAATATAAATATGATATAATATGTAACCTTATATCTAGTGGTAGAGAGGTGAGAGCTCTTTTGCCCATAGTGTCTTCAACATCACGTAAGAGAGATTATGAGAGAGTGAGTGCTCGCTTGTTACAGTGAAGATGATAGATGATATCAGTTTTATGCCCGTGTATGTAGCCTTCATTGGGTGAACATGTAAATCTAATATGTCTCTTCTTGTATGTGGCTTGATTGTTTTTCGTTGGTTTCTTGCTTCCGCAAGTGTACAACAAGTGGTATCAAAGCCACAAGGAGATGAAACCGACAATGCCTTCACAGTTGGAGTTTAGAACAGAGATTGGAGAAGGAATTCCGCTGAACTGGTTGAAGATATTCGCCGACAAGATCATTGTGGGTTTGGGTGCTGGTTTCTTTTCAAGGAACAGAATTTGAGAAGACCAACAAAAAAAAAGTTGTTGATGGTTCATTTTTGTAGTGATCAAGGATTGATAAGAAGTTGTTTCATGGATATCTTAATCATCCGATATTTGATTGGAGATCTGTTTACACCTACGGACTCATTTAAAGTAGATCTATGCAATTGAAGATGGAGATTGACGGTTTAATGGTCAAGAGGGAAGTTTGAGGAATTGGAGCATAGAAAATTATTTCCACGACATCAGAGCTATACAGAGTCGGATTTTAGATCTGTTTCTTTAAGTTTGCTTGTTGCAATAAGATCATTGTACTGGTACTAAAATCATAGTAGTTCGAAGGCTTATCTTGTGAGTAATCTAAAAATCACTCGAATTCATCAATGAATTCGAACTTCAAGTTCGAAGTGGAGTTTGACGAGAAGATAAGCTTTTCTCAAAGTTCATGTACTAGTTCGACATGTTGGAATGATGAGGAAGATTGTGCCATTGGTGCAATGACGTATTTGTCAACGAAACGCGTGAAGACGTTGTCATTTCTATCTCATGGTGGATCAAGTTACGGAATTCAAGCAAAGGTGGAAATTGTTGGGTTTATGTCTTATGAACTTTGCTCAAATTTATGCATTGGTTCAACATATATGTTAGAGTATTGAAGAAAGAAAACTGTGCCATTGATACAATAACATACTATTCAACAGGATACGTGAAGGCATTGTCGGTTTTATCTCCTTGTGGAACGAGTTACGGAATTTAAGCTAAGGTGGAGATTATTGGGTTAGTGTCTTGTATTTTGGGTTAACTGGATGGGTCTTTAGGTTAACCAAAAACTAGATTAAGAATAGGGTAATTTGGTAATTGTACCAGGGTTTTCTTAGGGGGTAAGAAAGCAGAGATTATAAATATTGTATAATCTGTAACTCTAGAGCTAGTGGAAGAAAGGTGAGAGCTCTTTTGCTCATGGTGTCTCCAACACCATGTAAAAGAGACGATGATAAAGTAAGTGTCTCTATTTGCCTTCACTTGTTATAGTGAAGATCATCTCTGTGCCCATGGACGTAGCCCTCATTGGGTGAACTATGTAAATCCTCTGTGTCTTTTCTTATTTGTGGCTTAATTGTCGATCGAAGGTTTCACACTTTTGCACATACGCAACATTTGTTTTTTTTTTTTCCATGAAAGAGCCACTTCTTTCTATTCAGCCACAAGAATTGCTATTATGATATATCATTGAAAAGATCTCCAGACTACTTCAACCTTGAAAATTGATTAAAATCCATTTGCTTTGTCACAACACTGAAATCTTCTATTTTAAATTTTGATCTTTTGGTCTCTATACATTTGAACTTCAGACTAGTGTGGCATTAAATCTGGATGTTTTAAATTAAAACACTATTTTAGTGTGCATTTATTTGTGTCATTATAAAATACTAGTCCACATGTTTAAATATTAGTCTTCAATATATTTTTTTTATAATCACTGTTTTAATATGTCAAAATTGAGTCATTTTTTGACTCTTAACATAGAAGCATTGTGACTGATATTCAAATTCATCAATTTTATTTTCAAAATTACAAGATTTTCACTTATCTTCCTTGAAACGACCTTGGAATTTCTTCTCTTCCGGGAGAGATTGCTATATTCTCCCTAATTTGCATGCACCCTCCACAGTTACAGCAGTAAATGGGTTTCCAATTTTTCAAATATATGGACTTTCAAATTTGGAATAAATCCATGTATGCTCTGATCTGAGGATTCCAATTTAGGATGATTGCATTCATATATTAAAAATATATAAGTTTTAAGTGCCCAAATATCTTGAGTTATATTCATGTTTGAGAAATTAATTAGATTTAATCATCTGGTGGACATATTTTTCAAAGCTCTTATACAATTATAACAATGTATTGCATATTTTATTTTGGATTCGGATTTGGAATTAAATCCGTATTTTTGAAGCTGATGTAGTAACAAAATACAACACATGGGTTCCTTGTCGCATCCACATCCAACTCTATAGAGATGGGTCCGAGTCCGGGTCTAGATCCGCCATATTTGCATCCCATTTGCATCCGTACCAACTCTGTTATCAGGCCATGAAGGAAATAGTTTTGGTCAAGCTAAGCGTGTCACACCCTGAGTCCCAGATTCTATAATTAGGATGGATTCCGAGGTGGAACACGCAAATCCCATGGCAATTTGAGTTATGACAAGGCACAAACAAACCGTCCCAATAGAATTTTCACAAGTTCCACACGTGAGGCCAACTTGTAAAGACGTGTCCACTTAAAAACTTAATGCGAAAGCTTGTGCAATTCAAATGTACCAAATCAAAGTTGTATATATAAAATATGGGATATGGTATTAAAGCATAAACAAACCATTTGATTAATTCAATGTAACAATAAGTATAAATAAGATTAATAGTCCTTTAAACACAAAAGCTCATGCATAACTATTATGTCCAAAATACAGTATTAATATAAACAGTGGGAGATGCATCTCATCAATGTTACCTGAGAAAACAAGAACATGATAACAAGATGGAAATGATGACATGATGCATAACCACGCCAACCCAATGGCTTACCTAAGATGAAATCCAAAATACAAAACACACATATCGCTCAACGAATAAGATGACTAAAGCATATCATTTGTAGTCCATTCTACTATACCTTAGGGAGTCGTTGGAACTTCCTTTGTGGGTACGTCTAGGGTGGACATGGTACTTGAACCTGTAAATCCAAGAATAGAACTTAAACACAATCGTTTAATAAGGAATAAGCGTATAGAAAGTAACACACCTGCATCAATTAGAATTTAATGACAGTTGATTAAAAGAGAGCAAATCAAGTATGCTAGGCAGGTTGTTCAAATAAGAATTAATCATGCTTTATGAATCATCAAGTTGAGGTGTATATATACTAGTTGGCTACAACTTTACCTAAATCTGCTCAATTGAGAGCATTTTAGGATGTGTTGAAAAATCACCAGTGCCCCGGCCTTAGGTACATTTGGCTACCCAATTTTCAAGTTCCAGACACTCTTACTGTCCACTGCAGCAACAAAACTAAATCTAAACCAAACTTAACTCCATCAGGCCTCATAAGGACAAAGATATATAGTGCCAGACCATTCGAATCATACTACAAAATTTGACGAAGTTAATTCCTTACACATCAGTTTCCATTTAATGCAGTTCAAGTTCAATACTTACTCATTGATTTCCAATTCAGGTTTAATACGAATAAGAGCAAATGCTAATAAGATGATAACAAATGGGGAGTAGTATACTCTATGCATATGTCAATAACTGCATCAATGAATTAACAGTAAGAATAGAATTCTAATATGCAATGCAATTAGATTTAGAGAATCAAGATGAGTTAGTATCCAACCCTAATCTATTTACTTGTTGTCCCTAACCATCCATTATGATATAGTTTTAGGATATCCAATGTACGTGCTACTTAGCCTTCATCTTACCTTGTATATGTGAAGTACATTGGAGTCTCTTAAATGAACACCCATGGTTAAGTGCTAGATAGATATAATAATGCACATAAGCTAATCCCAGTCTTCAAGATCTCTCGTGCGTTATAATTTCCATTGAGCAGTGTTAAATGGTTAAAGGTTTGACATCCAATAACTTTAATTGTTTGATATCTACATCATAATCAACCTGAAGGATAATAGACAATTTGAAGTGGGTAGCAGACCCCTTTTTTTCCTTAAAGAAGGACCTTTGAAAATGCATTAGGTCCGCTCAAGCGTGTCCCAGTCAACTCGCGCTTTAACTGGTCTCTTGCCCACTTGAGCCTGCACATAAATCTTTCATTTAACAACATTTCTGTTAGGCCCACTCGAGCCAAAATTCTGCCACCTGCATTTTGTAGCTTCTCTTCTCCTTCCATATGATATCTTTCATTTAACCTCTTGTTGGACACTATTCAATCCTCATTTCTACATCCCAATATCATCCTTTAACACTACTATCATCTCCATTCCATCATACATTAACCATTTGAGGAAAACCCATCTCTATTGACAATAAAATTAAAGAAGGGTTGAAAATGCAAACTCGTAACAATCATCTTGAATAATCAACTTACTACTAGCATGCATTCACTAAAAACCTACTTAGACTTGCTTTTAATCAATGCTTTACTCTTGGTTAGCTCTTCCTTGGCTCAAATTGCAAGCAAAATGCCCAATTTCAAACCCTCACAATAAAAATGATGACATAGAGGTAATATAAGATGTATGAACTTACATTTGAGTCCTCTTTAACTTAATTGAGACCAAAATTCTATGAGTAATGGAGAAGAAGTGATGATGGGCATGGAAGATCCCAAGCTTGGAAGAGGTGAAAGTAATGATGGGAAAGATGGTGAGAATCTCTATTCTCACATGCAAGCCCTCTTGTCACTGATTAGAAGAGTAGAAGAAGAGGCTAGAGTGTTGGGTTTTGTCTTGTATTCCGGTTTAGTCAGATCGGTCACCTGGTTTAACCAGAACCAAGGTTCGGGATTAGGAGTATTTTAGTCATTCTGTATGGGCTTTCTTAGTGGCCAAGAAAGTGGGAACTATATATATTGATGTACTGTAATCCTAGATCCTGAAGGGACTGAGATGGGATTATGATAGATGAGTTTTGTCATCCACAGACGTAGGTAAGGTTGTCCAACCACTTAAAACTACTTTGTTCATGTGTGTGATTGTTTGATGGTATGATTGCGTGTGTTCATCATGGTTGATCCGTCAATGGCGGGTATTTCCGTTGCGCCATTTTTCCCACCAAGTGGTATCAAAGTGAAGTTGAGATCGCTTGGGTTTGAGATTGATGGATCGATTTGATCTCTCCATGTGCTAATGTCGTAAGTGGAGAAGATAGGCAGAAGTCGCAGATGATGTCAAAGAGAAGGATGTAACGTCTTTCACCAGCGCAACCAGCTTAAGAAGATAAGTAGAAGTCATAGTTCTTGTCAGAGAAAGAAGATCTAGCCTCTCTCTTTTGTGCAGCTATCTCACCCGAGGAAGAAGATTGGTCTTCGCAGAAAAAGGGGTGGTCCTGGTTGTCGCCGAAGACAGTTCCAAAGGGGCGAGGATGTTATTGAGTGAAGACACCTTTTCTGTTGCAGTCTTGAGTCGATCGGAGAACGAATAGAACCTGAATTAGGGCTCGGTTACCCTCCTGCGAAAAACAAAAGATTTGGATCCTCTAGTTCTGTTCACCGACTTTTTGTTGTCAGTCGTCTCGCCGTTGCAGCTAAGGAAAAGAGTAAAGGTCAGTTCTGCCTCCTGTGTTACAGAGAACCGAAGAGGGAAGAAGAGGCTTGGGTTCGGACTTGGTCTAGGTTGGGTTGGACCTGACCTAGGTGCAACAAACCCAGTAGTGCAGACCAGGTTAGGTCAGGTAAGACCTGACCCATTACGCAGAGTCCAGCCCAGTTTGCCGGCAGGTGCAGAGCTGGTCAAAGGCAGATTTGACCGGATCGATGGCTAAATTTGTTTTTACAATATCTTGATCGTTCGATGTTTGATCGAAGATCCGTTTGCACCGACAAACTCGTTAAGAGCAAATCTACGCGTATGCGGAAGAAGATGGGCGGTTCAATGGTCAATAAGCAGGTTTGACCAATTAGAGTGCAGAAAAGTGTTTCTGCAATATCTAAGCCATCCGAAGTCGTATTTCAAATTAGTTTCTTCTAGTGTGCTCGTACGAATGAGATTTACAAGGCAAATAATAAATATTAGCAATTTGATGGGAAAAAAATTGGGGACTGAAGATACTGATAGATTCACGATGATAGCAATGGATTTAAGCATCACTAGCCAGATTGAAGTATTTCACGGAGAAACGACTTTAGGGGTTTGCAGGAAAAACTGTTGACTCCATGACACAACAATGATTGAAAAGTGTTACTTGATGTCATGAATAGGGGATTGCTCCAATTACTTTGATGGAAAGTTTAGATCCTCATTGATGGATTGGGAATGAGTGACATGCCAAAGTAGAGGGAAAAGCATGAGAATCGGAATCGGAAAGAGGTAGCGTGTAAGAAAACCTGGATTTGGATAATGGAGAATCACTTTTGGTTACTACAGGTGTGGATTGGGGATGATGATTCATGGTATTGGGACTTAGATATTTCCTATCATGTGTTCGCTTAGAGACTTGTTTGACACAAATAACTCTCATTATTGATGGATTTGTTCTTATGGGGGAGAATGCAAATTGATGAGCATTTGAGATAAGAGTGATAGATATCCAAGTGAATGATGATGTTATTCAAACCTTAACGGATGTGATATATGTTCCGGGTTTGTGGAGAAATTGCATTTCTTTGGGTGACTTAGACTTCAAAGGTTGTAAGTGCACTATAACAGGTGAAGTTACGAAGGTGGAAAAAGGGAACATTGGTCATTATAGAGGGTGAGATGGTCAGAAATCTCTATAGGTTGATGGGGATACTTTTTCAGGTGGAGTAGTGAAGGAGACATCAAATAACAGGGGAGGAAATCTGTGGTTCAGGTGGAGTTAGATGTTACGAGATCATCGAAAGATGGATTGATGTGTCTTTGATGATATCATCTAGCGGAAATCCAGGAAGACCTAAACGGAGATGATTTTCTAGGAAAAGGTAGCCTAGTTCAGGTCGGAGTAAGTCAGTTTAACATCTGGTCATACCTAACCCGCATCTACTGTGCCCAACCCATAAGAACAAGCAAGAAAGGATAGTTGCAGATTTGACGAGAGGAACACCAGAATGAAGGCAGAATGAAGGATTCACAAGGTATCAATGAGATCCAAATTCGCAGAGGTCTTCAGTTTTGTCTTGACGGATGAAAGTTAGGTTTATTGTGTTGTAAGGATGCATGCATGTGGCAACAAATGGAGGGCACTTTGGAGATTTAAGACAGTGGTGTTTGATCACACTTGAAAATGTGAAATGCAATGGATTCAAATCCAACATTCACACACTTCAAGCATTTAAGAAAAATGAAAATTAATTTCAGTTCATCACTAATTTTCCTTTTGTTTACATAAATTCAGATGCTCTAACTGCGGGGATATGGTTGTTTACAAATTTTGAAACATTTACAACCCCTCCCTCTAGTCACAGATGTGATCTAAATATGGAATTTACAAGAATATATATATATATTGGGAAGAAATGCAAAAAAGGATAACATAGGGGAGAGTGACCGTGGGTCACTGGTAGACAATGGCTGAAAGGCCACTGTTTGCTTTTTGTCTCATTCCTTTTTGCCGCTGTAATTTCTTCAAAGTGTCAGAACCTATTTTCTTTGGATTTGGAGTGTTAAATGGTCACTGTAAGTGCTTGATTTGGCTGTAGAATCGACTTAAACCATTAATAATCATCACTTTTTGGGTTATAGACTATTTTTGTACAAATCCGAAGAGGGCATTGTATGAAGCCAAAGTTGTGTCAGTCTGACCCTATGATTTTCGAGGTTAGAATGAAGTCTAAAGGGGCTTGTTCACTACTTCCATGATGGCCTAGAACCCCTCCCAAGTGAGAAAATTAAAGGATGAAGATGTCATCCAAGTGGCCCTTGCATATGCCTTCCTTAAGTAAAGTGTATGTTTCTTCCTCTTCTCTGAATCATTTCTCACCTTGAATTAGTGAAAATGAGAAGAAGAAGTATGTTAAAGTACTAGGAATGCCTCATGACTTTCTTGATCGTGCTGTGAAGTTACTTCAAACCTTAAACCGATCTTTGGAAAGTTGCTTTTTTTCCCTGTCTTTCTCTTTGTTTGTCTATGAGTACTTCTCTCTATCTTTCTCAAGAGTTCAAATCTCCCTTTTATAGAGTTCAAAGGTAGTTTTTTGGAGTTATAGGGAGTCAAAAGGTGAAAGGAAGTGGAGAGAACCATCAAAAACCGCAAGAACTGCTCCAGGGGTGACAGTAACCGTAGCCGCTGTCACTCCCCAGGTCCATTTTTGAACTTTTACATATGTAACCTGTTTTAGCCTGTTTGGGGCCCGAACGATGTTCAATCTTCATGAAACTTGGAGAGATACTTTTTGACACTATTTTGAGTGTGTTAGAAAAATTTTAGCTCGTTTTGACCTTCTGAAGTTGGTCAAATCCCCTATTGACTTTTCATGAAAATGGGCCCTTATTTTAGCTATTTGAGGCCCAAATGACTTTGATTTGGTTTGAAACTTGGTGGAACTGATGTCAGGGGTATCTTGGAGTGTCCATATAAATTTCATGTAGTTTGGATTTGTGAAAATAGGATTTTGAACAGTGACTTATTTGTTGCATGTTCTAAGTCACTATTCACCTCACACTGTAGGTAATTAGCTTGTTTTCTAACCAAATGATGTTCAATTGATTTGAAACTTTGTGAAACTTGTTTTGAACATATTTAGAATCTCTGTTCCAAATTTCATTATCTTTGGCTCCGCAGAAGTAGGATTTTGGCTAGTGACCTCCATGGCTCGAGGGTCACTGCCTTCTAAGCTGATATGCAGTAGAAGTAGAACTGAAAGAGGCCCTCTTGACCTAAAAATTTGTAGAATCTCCCTTGAGCATGACTGAAGTTTTATACCCAAATTTCATCAATTTTGGACGTCAAAAAGCAGGGCTTTGGTCAGTGACCCCCATGACTTAGGGGTCACTGACCTAAAGTGGACATGTATGCAGACTTTGGGTCAAATGATGTCCATTTGACATGAAATTTTATAGAGCCTCCCTTGAGCATAATTTGAGCTTCTGCTAAGAGTTTCATTTGATTTGATTCTCACGAGGTGCCACTTTGTATGTGACCCACAAAGCTTAGTAAACGACTATCCAAACTGAGTTTGAGTCTAAATGATGTCTAAATGTTTTAAAACTTTGAAAGATAGTATTGAAAGGCATTCCCCTGAGTTTGAGTTTGCTTTGACATGTACAAGTATCAAATTCCATAGTGACCCTCAAGGAGCTGGCAAACAGTCACTGAAGCTTGATTTTGAGCTGAGATGACGTCCAAATGCTTTGAAACTTTGAAACATCATTCTCAAGCCTGCTTTAAAGTTGTCATAAGAGTTTTAGCCACTTTGGTAACCGAGGAGCTTTGAATTTGTTTGGTGACCCTTGGATTTGAATCATTAAACCTCAAACTTAATGTTCGGTGAATAACCAAATGAAGTCTACTAATTCTGAAACTTGAATTACTGCATTCTGAGCTCATTTAAAATCTTTTGAGTGGATTGTATCAGCTGCGATTTTTTATGGGTCAACAGTGTTGAAATCAAATAAGGCGACTCATGTGGGAAGTCTCAAGCCGGTTTGGACTTGGTCGACATTAGACAATATTGAGATTATCTATGCATCTGGGCTATGGGGTGCAGGTGCCGCGCTTGGTTATAGCGTGTGCGGAGGAGTATCATTCAGCAAGGTATGTGAAGTGCTGGTTCAACCTGTTAAGGTGTTGAAGAGGGACTGCGCCATCGGTGTAATGACGTACCATTCAGTAAGGTATGTGAAGACATTATTAGGTATCTCAAGGTGTCTTTAATGGATTTGTGGAATCCAAGCCAAAGTAAAGATTGTTGGTTTTGTCTTGTATTCTGGTTTAGCTGGATTTGTAGTTTGGTTTAGCTAGAACCGAGGTTCAGAGTTAGGAGTATTTTAGTCATTATATATGAGCTTTCTTGTTGGCCAAGAAAGCGTCAACTATATATATTGATGTATTATAGGCCTAGATCCTGAGGGGATTGAGATGGGATCATGATAGATGAGTTCTCTCCTCCGTGGATGAAAGCAAGTTGCCGAATCACGTGAAACTGCTGTGTTCATGTGTGTGATTGCTTGATGGTGTGATTGCTTGTGTTTATTATGGTTGATCCATTCATCGCGAGTATTTCTGTTGCGCCATTTTTCCCATCAAAGAGCTCCATAGTAGATGGAACGAAAAAGAAATCGATGGAAGAGAGTTTTACCTAGTTTTATAAAACAAGTTCACAGAATTGCATTTAACTTCGGGTTCATGAAGCTATTTAAAATCTGGCTCATTTGAGTCTAAAATGGGTCTAATTGGAGTCAAATGAAGTTGGACCAAAAAGGAACATAGATGTATATGCTAAGATACATATAATAAGGTTGAAATGACATGAAAATAATGCAAAACTCATAGTATGAAAATTACCAAATGGCCTTAAAGTCTACCTAAGCTTAGTCAAGACCTACGCACACTACCTATTCATGACCCATAACATCTCAATAAATAATTAATAATAATCAAGATTAGACTGGGTAGTGTGTCACAAAGGGTGAGTTGGACATATTACTATTCGAATACTCCCAAGTTCCCACAAGATAAAGTTGCTGAAAACATGTTTAATATTTGTAAATTACTATTTCTAATTTTAGTCTCACTAGAAGGGATCTCATGATTTTAATCCGTTGGCATAAGAAATTTGGAAGAAAAAAAACTTTATTTCTTCTTACTGATGTAATTTTTCCTACTTTGAGCTTAATTTCAAAGAAAGTGACTCCACTATCTAATTCTTAAAATGGGTGTCACAACCCAAGCCCAAGAAATCGGAGATTAGGAGAAAACCTAATCAGTGATATACGTACTCCCGTATATGTACCCCTAAACTTGGTCTAAGTGCACATATACAAGGGAACTATCACACGTGCAATCCTTGTACGCGGAAGCTGTAGATAGTATCAGTACACAAAAGGGCATAAAAAGATACAATAAACACAATCATTAGGGAAAATAGACATCACAAGAAATACATAGAGAATATTTAATGAATACATATAAAATAGATAAAACACTAGCATGCAGTAAATGGGAATGGAAGGAATGCAAGGTGCTCTCTGGAGCAGATCCATCACACCCACTCCCCGTCCTACTGGGTCTCTACAATCTCCTCCAAAGTTAGGTTGATCTTCGAGGGATTGGAAACTGACTTCGATCTTGGAACACCAAGAACAACGAGTGAGTATAACGACTCAGCAAAGTATAAACAATATAAAGGTAACACGTGTTGTATCTAAAAGAATCAGTAACAGGTAATCATATAAGATGTCAATTCCGTATACTAGGTAAATCGTGCAATGAATAAAGGATGCCATACGAGTCAATAACAGAAATACTGTACTAGGTGGCTACTATATATGCCATATTCTCCTTATGAGGAGCAATTGTTAGTGAGAATCCCCAAGACTGTAACACACTGCAGCGGCAATAATCAGTAATACGCCGAATGTCAACCCCATTGGGTATCGTAAGGCGGAGGCTAAGTAAAACCAGACAAACAAAATCAGTTATGTCATATGATGCAATCAATCAATGTCAGTCGGTCAGTCAAACAGTGCAGTACAGTACAGTCCATGTATCAGATCAGATTCGATCATATCACAAGCAAGCAATACTGTGCGTGCATTATATGAGAATCAGTCACTAAACACAAGTCTTGCAATACCATTTCAGGATTAAGATATCTAAAGTACCATAAAATATGTCAAGGTTTATTAACTCACATTAATCAAACGGGTAGCATCGAACATGGAAGTCAGTTGTTTCTGCCCGGGATTAACTATGGACAGAGCCTTCAGGGAATATCCAATTATTGCCCCAGCGCAAAATGCATACCATGTGAATAGGAGGGCAAAACCGAAGTCAATATGCATGCAAATCGGATTATTTTGCAGGAATCACGATCTTTTACTAGCCAACCCTAATTTAGTTATCCATTGTTACTAACCGTGCATGATGATATAGTTTTAAGTTATCCAATACCCGGTTGTTCTTTCTTTAGTATCTCATTGTATAAGTAAGAGTATCGGAGTCCCTTAAACCAACACCCATGGGGAGGTGCTTAACAAATGGATAACATTCATGAATGTATCTCAGCCCTCAAGACCATTTATGACATTCATATGTTCGGTCATTAGTGTAGTTTATCTATAGGTCTCCAAGTAGTATAGAATGGGTCAGGAAGTTATGTACATTTAATTTCCTACAAGTCTACAGGTGACTTACCCGACCGATTAAGTAAGTGTCCGACCGGTCAGACTCTATCCAGAACTAAAATCCGACTGATCGGGGTTCAGGACCAACCGGTCAGCCCTGAAACTCCCTGATACGCACAGAGTCGGTTCATAACGGACTCAAGGCTAAGATAAAGGTAAGAAATCTAAGTCTTAAAGGCCTGCTAAGTCTAGTCTAGTCTTTAACACACCCTTGCGAGGTCTTTGCTCAATCTTCCAGCTTTGTCGTATCAAATCTTTAGGTGTAACTATGTAATGTCTAAGAGGAAGTCCCGGTGCTCCTCTAACAGGACCGTAAGGGATTCTTAGTCCATTTTGTAGCCTAACAATTAGGCCACTAGGAGGTTTATGAAAAGCCTCTGGTTAAACTTGAAACCATTTCTATGAACCTACATTACTGAGATGTGCACGACCCGACCAATTGGGTACAGGTCCAACTAATCAGACCTGCTCCTAGAACCTCAATTCCACTGGTCGAACTATCAAGACCGATTGGTCGGCCCTGATACGCCCAGCCACAAACATAACTAGTTACCCACTGTTCTAAAGCTTACAAAACTGTCTATTTCTCTTTCTAACAATGAAAGAAGAACCAAGAGGGCTGTAGAACATGCATAGACTAAGATATTTGAAGTAAATCACAATCATCACAAGTTACCAACATGTATTCACCCAATCGTTGTTTATACTTGCCTTTGCTGACGAAGAATCAAGCTTCACTCATTTCTGTCCGGAGCAAAAAAACAGAGCTTGACACCGGCCACGAGACGAAGATGGAAGAAGAATGAGATAGGGAGACGAAGAAAAAGAGTGGACGGAGGAAGAAGAAAAGAAGAAGAAGATAAAAACGAAAAGAGGCGGTGGCTTATATATATATTTTAGTCATTTGCAACCAGGTCCAAAAGTTATACAAATTACAATTCTATTTTAGAAAAGGGGAGGAGAGAGTAGCAGGAGGAATGGAGATTCTATTGAATGAAAGATGTGTACAAAAGGGGGGGGGGAGGAGGATCTTATTTATAGCATAAGATTGCTTCCTCCCCAAGCAAACCAATATAGTAGGACTCTTGCTTTCCATATCTAATGTGGGCCCCATGGTGGGCATCTACTAATAATAATACTTCATTACACTCTCCCTTGGATGACCACCATTCAATAACAGTTGCCTCATTAAAACCTTGCAAAGGAAAAACTCAATGGGATAAAAACCAATGCGAAGAAAAAAGAGTACAACGTTCTACAATATTATTGAAGTGGTGTTGGACGTGCATAATGCTGCCTCATTAAAACCTTAACTAGGAAAACCCAGTGGGACAAAACCTAGATATGGAAAAAGAGTACAGCGCACATATGTCCTGATTGATAAGCTTCAAGATGCCTATCCCGAATCTGTTACTCCCCCTGACGATAATACCCTTTACATTGTTTGATGATAAACTTTCCGCATGCCGATCTCATATATGAGCTTTTGAAATGTCGACTTTGGTAATGACTTGGTGAACAAATCAACCAAGTTGTTGTTTGAACGAACTTGCTTGACTTCGATTTCATTATTCTTTTGAAGCTCATGTGTGAAGAAAAACTTTGGAGCAATGTGCTTTGTCTTGTCACCTTTAATGTACCCTTCTTTAATTTGTTGAATACATGCCTTATTGTCTTCGTAGATAATGCTCGGGGTAACTGTACTGAGGGGCAATTGACAAGAACTATAAATATGCTGAATTAAAGATTTTAACCATACACATTCCCTACTGGCTTCATAGAGGGCTAAAATTTCAGCATGGTTAGAAGAAGTAGCTACCAAAATTTGTTAAGTAGAGCACTAAAAAATAGTAGCATTACCATTAAGAAATACATAACCTGTCTGCGATCGACCCTTATGAGGATCAGAGAGATATCCTGAATCTGCATATCCTACAAACTTGGAATCTTTATAATAAAAGAGTCCTAAAGCAATTGTACTATGTAAATAGCGTAGGATATGTTTGATACCAGTCTAATGCCTTTGTGTTGGCGCAGAACTGTATCTAGCAAGTAAATTTACTGAAAAGGAAATATCTGGTCTAGTACATTGTGCTAAATACATTAAAGCACCAATAGCACTCAGGTATGGTACTTCTAGACCTAGTACCTTTTCAGTTTCTTCAATTGGACGATATGGATCATTGTTTATACCTAAAGACCGAATAACCATGGGAGCGCTTAGTGGATGTGATTTATCCTTACTAAACCGTTTCAGTATATTCTTAGTATAATTAGATTGATGGACTAATATTCTACTAGAATTTCTCTCGATCTGCAGGCCAAGACAAAATTTTGTTTTCCCAAGGTCTTTCATCTCAAATTCCCTTTTCAAATAATCAGCAGTTATTCTGAGCTCTTCTGGTGTCCCAATTAAATTTATGTCATCGACATAAACTGTCACTATTGCAAATCCTTTGGAGGATTTCTTTATGTAGATACATAGGCAAATGGGATTGTTCTCATATCCATCCTTAGACAAATATTCACTGAGACGATTGTACCACATTCTTTCGGATTGCTTCAATCCATACAATGATCGTCTCAATTGTATTGAGTACGTACTCTTGGGCTTTGCTTCAGGTAAAGTAAATCCTTCTGGGGTTTTCATATGAATTTCTATGTCTAAATCTCCATACAGATAAGCGGCCACAACATCCATGAGTCTCATATCCAAATTTTCAGAAACTACTAAACTTATCAAATATCTGAATGTCGTTATATCCATAACAGGTGAGTATGTTTCCTCATAACCAATCACGGTGAGTATGTTTCCTCATAACCAATCACAGGTTTCTGCAGGAAACCTTGTGCCACAAGTCTTGTCTTGTATCTAATAATTTCATTCATTTCATTCCTTTTCCTTACAAACACCCACTTATAACCTACAGGGTTACCTTTTGGGGTTTGTACTATAGGTCCAAATACACCACATCTATTTAGAGACTCTAACTCTGCTGTAATGGCATTTTCCCATTTTGACCAATCTTTCCTTTGTCGACATTCATTTATAGTATGTGGTTCTGTATCCCAATCATCATTCTCATGTTCCATTGATATTTGTGTAGCTACCGCATATACAAATGCGTCATCGATGAAAATTCTTTTTCTATCCTATCTCTCTCTTGAATAATTATAAAATATGGAGATCTCTTCATTATTCGGTACTGGTGCCTCTTCAGGGGCTTTTATAGTCTTACCAAGGACTTTCGTTATTCTAAAGAGAGTGGGTTTTTCTATAGCTTCTTCGGGAGCATTATGAACCTCTTCGGGAGGAACTTCTTCAAGAGTGTTAAGTGTATCATTGGGAGGACATGATGATTGTACATTTCTCCTTTTCCACGAAGCTATATTCTTTGAACCTATAGGTCTGCCACGTTTCTAGCATATTACAGACTCGGTTGTCGCCGCTTTTTGACTTTGTCCTACAGGGATATTAAGTCTAGCAGGTGCATTCTATAAGGTCCCGAATCCCACTAATCTTAGTTACGCTAATTAATCTTGTTTTATATTAATTAAGCCTTGTTGAGGTTAATTTAACGTAAAACTACTCGGTTTGGGTCTTGGATTGGTAGTGGGGCGGAGTTTAAACCTTATTTTCGTAGTCGAGGACCTTTTCGTAAATTGCCTTTATCTCTTATGAACACCTCGTCCATTGCCTTTCGTGTAATTTTTCATGTAGATCATCTTTCATATTGGGTTTGACTTGATCCGACTCATCCTAGCTCATTAAAGGCCCATTTGACCTAAATCCTAATTTCCCGGGAATAATTGGGCTTACATGCAAAACTATAGAAACTTTGATTAAAAAGGAAGAAGCCATCGTTCCTCCTCACTTCTCACTTTGGGACGCTCGAAGTCACTCATCTCTGCTCCTCCTTCTCTCCATCTCAACTCTTGAAGCCTTGCATGAATGAGGATTAGGCTCCACTGGAATCCATCCATTCTCCATCTCCTTTAAGTAAAGAGAGCCCACTTTCCTTTGGAAGTCTTCCCCAAGCACACAGTTAGAAAGAGTTTGAGAGGGCTAACACTGGTGAAAGGCAAGTATTTGAGTCATATGTGCTGCATGTATGGTTAAGTTATTGATCTTTGGGTTAGCTCTTTAAATCCTCGAATGTCAGCCCCTTTCTTTCTTATTTGACTATGTACAAATGTGGTACGAATTGAGTTAGAATGACAAGAAGCGAATAGGAAGGTGTGTGAGTATAGAACAATCTCAAGGACACTCTAATTGAGCCTTAGAATTGCCCCACAAGTCAGTTCTATATTGAACCCATATAAAAATTGAGCTACAGAACTGATTCAGGTTTCTGAAGCTTACGGCGAAGCTACAGCTAAGCCGTACATGTTTACGGCTCAATGTCCCGAGAGCAACAAAACTGGCTTTTGTACTGTGGTTTACCCACGGCTGCACCGTGAAATAGACTACGGCTAAGCCGTAGCCAGCCCGTACCCAAGCCGTAAGCCATCCTACGGTGAGCTTTCCAGAGAGCTCAAAAGACCCATTTCTTCTATGGTTTACACACGGCTACACTGTGAAATGCCTTACGACTAAGCCGTAACCCGACCGTAACCCGGCCGTAGGATTAGCACGGCTAAGTCGTAAATGCGTCTGTACTGTTGGAGGAAACCTGAATTACTCGGCTAAGCCGTAGCGTTGTATACGGTTAAGACATATGAACCCAGTGAATTTAGGATGTTAGGAATTCTTCATTGACCTTATAGGGCCTTAGTATTGGCACCTTCTTACCCTACAAGGGCCCAACTGTAATGATACATTAAGGATACGTTAAGAGGATAAACGAATTCCGGATGATTTCCCCAATGTCAAGTCTTGGATACTCACTCAATTCGAATGCATTCATATTGCTATAATAGATTACCTTCGACATGATTTGTTATCGGATTCACTTCCTCGAGCAAAAACCGAGGCAATTCAGACTTGAGCTTTTAATGAGTGTGTGTTGACAAGCCAGAGCTTCTACTGAGTGTATGCTTACTAGCCAGGGGTATAGCCGAGGTTCGGGCCTTTGTAGCCCATATGCATGTGTTTCGTTTAATTATTCATTGCTTCCATGATTGACTATTCCTTATGTATGTTATGACTAATATGATTGAATCCGAGTCGGCACCGCTTAGCTTATGCCCTTTGGGTATATGTATGTCACTACTGCAGTAGTTTACGGAGGAGATGTCGGCACTCCTCGAGAGGCTAGCTTGATACCCTAGCGACCCATATGTATGCTCCCTTTAGGGAGAATAGAGCATCGTGGTTGCCATTCAGTATGTATGATGTTTTAATTGTAATTCCTCATCCGTTGTCATTCATGCACCATATGTCTAGTAAACTTTTATTGCTCCATTTAATCAGGGTATACTGTTAAGTTCAATTGATGTATTATGTTATACTTGTTCCATATGCCTCAGTACTTGCTTAACCGTCGTGTTAACAGTGTTACCTTTGGTATTGCAGGTACAGAACTCGGTCCAAACTCGGGTGTTGACGCGCCCCCGGAGAATGCCCCAATGGTACCTCAGGGTATAGATGAATGGAAGGATGACGATGTCTTTTATTAGTCATCCTAAGGAGTGTGTCAGTTTTGGAAATGTTATGGTCACTTTTTGGTCTGTTTTGGGGAAACCATAAATTGGACTTTCTACACTTAACTCCTTTAAGAAAATGATGAAGTGCATGAGATGCAATTAAAAGACTTAGTACTGATGTATATGTATATATCTATTTATGCATGAAAAAAGACATGTTCTTTAACTTGCTCTTGATTATTACTGAGTATTTCACAGGTATTCGCTTATGATGAGTTATATCCCTATGTGTGTTGGCTTACCTCACACGTTCCTGTAAAATCTCCTTTGTAGAAATTCGTGCCTAATTCTCCAAGTACGGACTTCTACGGGATTACGTATCCACGCCCTAGGGGCCCACTCAAATCCCCAAATTCCCGGGATTGGGGCGTGATACATTCATAGATGGAATATGTGACTTGGTTACCTTTGCTGCATCGTTAAATGCATCGGGTAATTTATTTGCAATTTCTTGTAAGTACACAATTCTACAGATTTCATATTCACATTGTGAAGTACGTGGGTCTAAATGAGACAAAGTGGAAGCATTCTACGTTAGTTCACGCCGTTCTTCAGGAATAGGTTGTTCTGTAGGAACAATACATTCTTTATCTCCCCCTAACGGCGGGAATTTTGTCTCATCGAATTGACAATCAGCAAAACAAGCAGTAAAAACATCTCCCGTTATTGGTTCTAAAAATCGAATAATCGAAGGAGAGTCATAACCGATATAGATTCCCAACCTACGTTGTGGTCCCATCTTAGTACGTTGAGGGGGTGGTAGAGGGACTAGAACAGCGTAACCAAACTTGCGCAAATGGGAGATATTAGGTTGATATCCTGATATAAGTTGTGCAGGAAAGTATGAATGGTAGGCTGTGGGTCGAAGTCTAATGAGCATTAATGCATGTAACACAGCATGTCCCTAAGCACTAACTAGTAATTTGGATTGCAGCAACAGAGTCCTAGAAATAAGTTGAATGCGCTTAATCGAGGATTCAACTAAGCCATTTTGGGTATGGACATGAGGGACAGGATGTTCGACAACAATGCTAAGAGATGAACAGTAGTCATCGAAGGCTTGTGATGTAAACTCACCTGCATTATCAAGTCGTATAGACTTAATAGGATTAATAGGAAAATAGGCTCTAAGTTTAATTATTTGTGTTAATAGATGGGCAAAGGCTATATTCCTAGTTGAAAGTAGACAAACATCAGATTAACGGGTGGAAGCGTCAATCAGAACGATGAAATACCTAAAAGGTCCACTAGGTGGATTGATCGGTCCACAGATGTCGCCTTGTATCCTTTGCAGAAATGATGAGCATTCTAATACAATCTTGACGAAGGAAGGTCGAGTGATTAGCTTTTCCTGTGAACATGGGACACATAGATACCCATTCGGTATGGTCAATCTATGGTTGTCTAAAGAGTGTCCAACAGAGTTATCAATGATTTTCTTTAACATGGTAACTCCGGGGTGCCCTAACCTATCATGCCAAAACAATAGAGCCTGAGGATTGCTAAGCTTCGGGGTTAGTTTAGGCTTCGGGCTTAACTGTCTCGTTTTGCTCAAAATCGAATGTGATTCAACGATGGATATCGTCGTATAATATAACCCAGAAGAAAGTGCACTTAATGTTTCTAGTATTTGCTTTCGGCCTTCAATACTAGTAACGATAAGTAACACTTCTTTGTTACCTTCATTAGCAGTCTCAATACGGTATCCATTTATTCTGATGTCTTTGAAACTGAGCAAGTTTTTTCGGGAACTGCTAGAGAACAATGCATCTTTAATGAATAAATGAATACCATTAGGTAACATTATGTGGGCTTTTCCGGAGCCTTCAATTATTTGCACAGGTCCAGCTATGGTGGATACCTTTCGTGGATTCAATACCAATTCTGAGAAAAACTTCTGGTTTTTCAGAATGGTATGTGTTGTAGCACTATCTACAAGACAGTGAGTATCCCCATTGTTGTGATCCATACCTTTAAACAAAAGATTAAAAAAATGTAACTAAACAATCACATGATTAAGAAAAAAAAATTCATAAGAGAAATTTCATCAAATTTATAAGAAGTCATTCATCACAAAAACATCCATAAAAGGTTTATCATAATTAAGAAATTGAAAATTAAATCATCCAACATAAAATATCCATGAAATGGTAAATAGCTTGAAAAAAAAAATCTAAACGGAGATTCTAAAAAATATTTATTTGGTCTTCTAGAACATTCCAGGAAGGGTTCCGATCTTAACACGAAATGCCTCATTACTCAGAGGTTGGCCATTTTCGTCTTCAAAAAAATCTCTAGTCTCCAAATTTGTAATATCCAACTGGTAATTGTCATTTTGTGGGTCGGTATCCCAAGCCTAATCTTCTAGATCATTTGACTCGGCAGAATGAATAGAGGCCTTGTATGCTTTATATCATTCTACCACTTCTTTTGGTGCACGACAAGAACGTGAGCAATGCCCATTCTGTCCACATCTATAGCAAGGATCATCAGAACAGTGGGCAGAAGTATTCGGTGGATTCTGATGTTGTAAGGATTCGAATCCCACTAATCCTAATCTGCGTTAATTAATCACGTTCTATGTTAATTAAACCTTGTTAAGGTTAATCTAGTTTAGGAACGATTGGGTTTAGGTCTTGGACAGGTAGTGGAGCAAAGTTTAAACTTTACCTCAGTAGTGGAGGACCTTTTGTAAATTGTTCTTGCATCTAATGGACACCTCGTCCATTGCCTCTCGTGTAATTTTCCATGTAGATCATCTTTCGTGTTGGGCTTGATTTGATCCGAACTCATTCTGGGCCAAATGAGGTCCATTTGGCCTAAACTAAAATTTAATGGAAAAATGTGGACTTGCATGTAACTGCAAGAAAAATTATGTTTAAAAAGGGAACCCAACATCCCTTTCGTCCTTCTTCCTTTCCTGTTGCTAGAACATTTCCCCACTTGTTTGTTCCTCGTCCTTACTTCCAGGTTTAGGGAGTTACTAGACTTGAGGGATCTTGCATGTGGTGGAGGGAACTTTTTCTTCTTCTTCTTCTCCTTCACTGTCCATTTTCTCCTAGAGTATTCTCTCCTCCAAGCTATTAGCTGCATAAGGTGAAGACTCTCCTCCAAGCTATTAGCTGCATAAGGTGAAGACTCACCTCCATTTCATTCATTTTGGGTTATTAGAGCCATAAGAATTCAATTACATGACATGCATGCAAATCTAAATCTCATTCTTCAATTGTATGTTCTACTTGTAGAGAACCCATTTTCATTTGAAGGTTTCCCCTAACCACACAACAAGAAGGACTTAGGAAGAGCAAACACTGTTAAGAGGTAAGTATTACAGTTCATATGTGTTGCATGAAGGCTTAAGTATTGATTCTTGGGTTAGCTCTTTCAATTTTCAAATTCCAGCCATTTCTCATGGTCTCAACTGTGTACTAAGGTGGTATGAATTGAGTTAGGATGTAAACATGGAGTAGGAGGGTGTGTGGATAATGAACACCTTCAAGGACACTATAATTAAGCCATAGGAACTCCCCAACAAATTAGGTTCTGTATGGATCCCATATTGAAATTGAGCTACAGAACCGACTTCAGGTTTCTAAAGTGTACGGCGAAGTCACGGCTAAGCCGTGAGTATTTACTGCTCAAAGTCCCAAGAGCAACAAAATTGGTTTTTGTACTGCGGCTTACCCATGGTTCCACCGTGAAATGCACTACAGCTAAGCTGTGCCCAGCCCGTACCCAAGCCGTAAGCCTTCTTACGGAGGACTTTCTAGAGAGCTCCAGAAACTCATTTTCTTTTATGGCTTGCACACGGCTACACCGTGTAATGCCTTCCTGCTAAGCCGTGACTCAACCGTAACCTAGCCGTAGGCTTAGCATGGCTAAGCCGTAAATGCGCTTGAACTATTGGAGGAAACCTGAATCGCCCGGTTAAGCCGTAACATTATATATGGTTAAGCCGTATGAACCCAGTGAATTTAGGATATTGGGAATTCTCCCTTGACCTTATAGGGCCTTAGTATTGGCACCTTCCTACCACTACACTGGCCCAATTGTAATGAGACATTAAGAGGATAAACGAATTCTGGATGATTCCCCATGTCAAGTCATGGATGTTGGCATAAGAAAGGGTGTCCTTTATACATATAAGGTAATACCAAGACGGGGTAACACAATGACACCAGACATTTTATGAGTATATCGTGTTGAATGTCCTTGGGGATCAGGGGTTACCTAATACAGGGAATAGTGATTTCTTGGATATTACTTAATCTGAATGCATTCATATTGTTAAATACCACACCTTCCACATGATTTGTCCATGTATTCTCTCTTTTAGCCAAACCTCGAGGCTATTCAGACCTGAGCTTCTAATGAGTGTGTGTCTGACAAGTCAGAGTTTCTACTGAGTGCGTGCTTACTAGCCATAAGAAAAGAGTCGAGGTTCAAGCCTTCGTAGCTCATATGCATATGCTTCGTTTAATTATTCGTCGGTTTCATGACTGATTATACTTTTAGACTATTATTCCTTATGTATGATATGACTTGTATGATTGAATCCGAGTCGGCACCACTTAGCTTGTGCCCTTTTGAGTATTATTATGTTACTACTGCAATAGGTTTACGGGGGAGTTGTCGGCACTCCTCAGGAAGCTAGCTTGATCTCTTAGCGACCCATATGTATGTATGCTCCCTTTTTGGGAGAATGGAGCATCGTGGATGTCAATTAGTGTGTGTATTACATCTTGACTTTGATTTCTCACTCATTATTACTCATGCACATTATGCCTAATAGACTATTATTGCTCTCCTATCCAATACATAATAATAAGTTCATTTGATATATTATACTAGTTTCATATGCTCAGTACTTGCTTAACCGTCGTATTAATAGTGTTACCCTTGGTATTGCAGGTACGGAACCCAATCCCAACCTGACTGCTGATGCGTCCTCGGAGAGTGCCCCAACGGTACCTCGGGGTATAGATGAATGGAAGGATGGCGATGTCTTTTATTAATCATCCTACGGAGTGCGTCGGTTCTGGAGATGTTATAGTCAAAATTTTTGGTTTACCCTTGGGATTGTGCAAATTGGACCTTTTGTACCTAACAATGGGATAAGTAGTAGTTTGGAATTGTAGGAATGTAGTTAAAGACTTAACAATTGATATATATATACATATCTATTTATGAACATCTAAGGATATACTTCCCTTGCCTTGCTTTTGATCATTACAGAGTATTTTACAGGAGTTCGTTATGATGAGTTATATTCCTACGCGTGTTGGCATTCCTCACACGTTCCTGTGGAATCTCCCTTGTAGTAATTCGTGCACAATTCTTCAGGGTACGGATTACTATGAGATTACATATCAATGCCCTGGGGGCCCACTCAAATCCCCAATTCCCGGGATGGGGGCATGATAGATGTTGATCCAGATTTTGTTGTTTCTGAGGATCAGACCACTGCTGGTGGTTTTTGAATTTTTTATTGGGAGGACCTCGAAATCTACCTCGTCGGGAGGAGTTTCTTTTTTCACCTCTTCTAAAGTGATTATTTCTCCCGCTCCCTCTTCCTCTGCCTCTAATGGAATTGAAATTGGCATTTGCTTCAGGTAGTGCCATAGATCCAGTTGGTCTGGAGTTATGATTCTTTAGCAAGACTTTGTTGTTTTACTCAGCAACAAGGAGACAAGAGATCAGTTCTGAGTATTTAGAGAAACGCTATTCACGGTATTGCTGTTGCAGGATTACATTTGATGCGTGGAAAGTGGACGGCGTTTTCTCTAACATTATACTCAGATACCGATTTATAGTCCTGAAATCGCAAATTTAGCCATTTATTCTGAGCTATTGGAAATAAGACCATCTTCTGATGATCATATCTATCCTTCAGAGATTTCCAAAGGCCTGCTGGGTCCTCCTCTGTGAGGTATTCATTTTTGAGGTCATCATGTATATGATGACGTAAGAAGATAAGTGCTAATGCCCTATTTTCCGGGGACTCTTTATTACCTTCTTTTATCATCTCTCCAAGTTTCTTGGATTGTAAGTGTAATTTTGCATCCAGGTGCCAGGATAAGTAGTTGTCCTCGGTAATGTTAAGGGCTTTAAATTCAAGTTTGGTTAAATTCGACATTAGGCAAGAACTGGAAAAGAAAAAATATACATGATCATTGATATGCAAAAGAAGATAAAAGATAAATAATAACCATTTAGAATAAATGAAGAGGTGAGCCATGTCAGATCAAATTGGCCAATTGAAAATTGAATAACATCATGTTATCAATTTTAATAATCCAAAACAACAGGATTTGACAAGGCTTTTGGGTTGATTTGGAACTGCAGGTTCCTTGTTAGATTTTCAGGTTCTTTCATATTTGAACTTCAGGTTATATCAAGGCTTCTGGCTTGATATTATAGCCTATTAATTTTATTCCTGGATTAAAATATCAAACTTCAGGTTTGATTATGAATGAATCTTCAAGTCCATATTATGGATCTGAGAACTTCTGGCTTTAGATTTTAATAATCCACGGATCTTCTAGTCCGGATTTAGAAAGAATTTCTGGTTCTTACGGAACTACAGGTCCATATTAATATAGAACGTTAGGTTCTTATTTATGATCCATTTTTTATCTCCCCTTGTTCAAAATAATACTAATAATAATAATAATCATAGCATAAATAATTATTAAACAAATAAAGGAATATAAATAATGAAAATTATGTTACCATTAGATCTGCCTCCTTTCACTTGCAATGTGTAGATCTGCTCCTTGATTTTTGTCAAATAAGCTTTGACTGATTGTAAGGCTTTGTTGCACGCAAGACGAGGCAATAATGTAGGTTCTCGTGAAATATAGAGGAAGAGAATGTGTTGTACGTTGAATGTACAGATACAATAAAGAAAAGATGTTGCACATTGACCGTGTAGAAACAATAAAGATAACGTTACACGTTGAGCATACAAAACCAAAAACAAAACAAAAGAAAAAAAAAACTATTGCACGTTGAACATGTAGAAACAGTATAACAAAATGAAGAAAGAATGGCAGAAGAACGTACAGAAGGTGTTGTACGTGGATCGTACACGGGGGTAGGTAACGTGGATCGTGCTGATAACGTATGTTAGAAAAAGGGAGGAGAGAGTAGAGGGAGGAATGGAGATTCTATTGAATGAAAGATGTGTACAAAAAGGGGGGGGGGGGAAGGATCTTATTTATAGAATAAGATTATTTCCTTCCCAAGCAAACCTATATAGCATGACTCTTGCTTTTCATATCTAATATGGGCTCCAGGGTAGGCATCTACTAATAATAATATTTGATAACAAATTCGAGTCAAATGAATACTTAAACATTTCAAACGACTCCAGATGATTCCGAGTCAGTTACGGAAAGTAACAAGCATTACGAAAGACACACGATGACATCAAGATGACGCCGAAATGACAAACTCAATTTAAATAAAAAATTACGAAAAAGGGCCCGAAGCTACCTAATCTAGGTAAAACTCAACCCAACTACCTAACCAAGACTCCAAACCTAATCCAACAAGAATAAAACATAATGACCCAAGAAAATCCTCCAACAATATGCTAACAACAAGAGTAATTGACTACTAAACCGGCTAACTGGGGTCAAGGTGTTACAGTGGGTGACATGGTAACTATCACAAAAGGTTAGCTCATATTATAATTTCTAATTTCTTATAATTGTGGGACTACATCATAAATACTTTGAGTGCAGGTCTCATATTTTAATTTTTAAATGTGAATTATATGGTCACAATCACAAAAGGTGGAGCCATATTGTAATTCCTATAAATATGGGCCCACATTGTGAATTCTATTAAATGTGGCCCCATGCTCTAATTTCTTAAGGTGGATACTACATAATTTTTAAATTGGTTCCCGTGTTCACAATCAACAAATAAGATGGCCCCACATTACAATCTATTATAATTTCTAAATATGGTCCTATATACAAAATCACAAAAAATGTGGTTCCACCTTATATTTCCTAAATGTTGGTTGAGCAGTTACGACCATAACAGGTGGACCTACATTATAAATCTCACGAATGTGGGCCCATATTCTAATCTCTAAAGGTGCACCCATGTTGTAATTTATAAAGATGATTCCTATATTTATATTAAAAAAAGGGGTCCCCATATTATAATTTCGATAATGGTATGCCCACTTTATAAATCTTATGAATATGAGTCCCATGTTCTAATTTTTAAATGTGAGTATCACGTTATAACTTCTACAGGTGGGTCCCATATACTACAATAATAGAGTGTCGTAAACATTAAAGGTAGATCCCACATTTTAGATTTCATGATTCTTTTGCTTCCATTCATTGTAGAAACAATTTTAGACTGTTGCCAAACAAGTTTTGAATGACATAAGCAGCATATTTTATTATAATGTTGCCAAACAAATTCTAAAGAGTATAATCTTGGCACAATTCAATCTCAGCATAATTTGATACGAGCAAAGTATTAGAAACAACATGAGAACAATGTCAAATAGGCCCTAAGTACCCAGATCGAGCTCGATCATATTTACAAAGGTGCGGGTCTACTCCTAAACATGAGTTTGGCCTATGGGTTTGGACTAAATAACGTAAAAGCATGACAAACACATGCAATAATGATATTTTAATCCTATATTCAATACTGTTGGTCACTTGGTCATACAGTATTGGATCTAAGATCCATACCTGACCCATCCGCTCAAACATTGTATCAAGCGTTGTAATTTTTGGGTCAGGACCTGTTGACGCTTGTGTTTTACCCAGCTGAATTACAGCCGTGACCACAACTGCCTAAACTGGGCCTAGTTATTAAAATATGTTCATTTGGTTTCTTGTCCAAAAGAAAACTTCGTATACTAAAAGGTGTTAAACTAGGTACGGCCCTCTAATACCGATTTACTGAAGTAGATTAGGCCATGAAACTTAAATTATTAGTCTTCAACCGTGCTTCACCATCCTTATAAGGCGCCTCATCGAGAGGCAATGCTTGATGATAAAGAGTGGAGTAGGGTTGTGAAAGAGCCAGGCTTGGCCGGACCTAGGGTTATCCTAACCCAATCCTCAATATATGAAGGGCCTAGCCTGAGTGGGCCAACATGTTTAGAGGGCCTGCAGTACCTAAGCCCTTGATGGTCAAGTCAAGACCAAGGCATGGCTCAAGTCCACAAAATAAGAAAACTATTATTATTATTATTATTATTATTATTATTACACATTGTTACCAAGAATAGATTGTTAACTGAGCATTATTTTATTTAATCTCGATTGTAAAAGAATCATTAAGAAAACATTTGGAGAAAATAAGTTATCTGCAAAAAACTTTCTTTTATTGAACAAAATGATACATGTTTTGGTCATTTGGGTTCTGGAAATATTGCTTTGAATATCTTTTCAAAGAAAGAAAATTGTTAAAAAGTCTAATCTATTTCACACTTTTTATGGAAGTTTCCACAAAACAATTTCAACAGTATCTTATCTTTGAAAGTTTTAAACTTTTTATATTCACATTCCTTTTATCAGTTTCCACTATTTTCAATTTAATACTGATTTGATTATCAAGCATTGTTCGATTTGAGTCACAAATATAATGTACTTAAAAGATACAATCAGTTTAGACTTCTAAAATTTAAGAGGTATGATTATCTAATTACAAGGATATAACTTGGATCACCCAATATCCTTAAAGTCTCATGCACATACAAACTACCTTTATGAATTTACTGAAGTAGATTAGGCCATGAAACTTAAATTATTAGTCTTCAACCGTGCTTCACCATCCTTATAAGGCGCCTCATCGAGAGGCAATGCTTGATGATAAAGAGTGGAGTAGGGTTGTGAAAGAGCCCGGCTTGGCCGGACCTAGGGTTATCCTAACCCTATCCTCAATATATGAAGGGCCTAGCCTGAGTGGGCCAACGCGTTTAGAGGGCCTGCAGTACCTAAGCCCTTGATGGTCAAGTCAAGACCAAGGCATGGCTCAAGTCCACAAAATAAGAAAACTATTATTATTATTATTATTATTATTATTATTATTATTATTATTATTATTATTATTATTATTATTATTATTATACATTGTTACCAAGAATAGATTGTTAACTGAGCATTATTTTATTTAATCTCAATTGTAAAAGAATCATTAAGAAAACATTTGGAGAAAATAAGTTTTCTGCAAAAAACTTTTTTTTATTGAACAAAATGATACATGTTTTGGTCATTTGGGTTCTGGAAATATTGCTTTGAATATCTTTTCAAAGAAAGAAAATTGTTAAAAAGTCTAATCTATTTCACACTTTTTATAGAAGTTTCCACGAAACAATTTCGACAGTATCTTATCTTTGAAAGTTTTAAACTTTTTATATTCACATTCCTTTTATCAGTTGCCACTATTTTCAATTTAATACTGATTTGATTATCAAGCATTGTTCGATTTGAGTCACAAATATAATGTACTTAAAAGATACAATCAGTTTAGACTTTTAAAATTTAAGAGGTATGATTATCTAATTAAAAGGATATAACTTGGATCACCCAATATCTTTAAAGTCTCATGCACATACAAACTACCTTTATGAATTTGTTGGCATCCCAAGTCACTCTATGAAAGAAAAAGTATATCCATATTAACAGGAAGGAGTACACCCCCCCTTTTACACTAAAAAGAATATATATAAATAAGATAAAAATTCTAATTGAGAAGCAATAAAATTAGAAGAAAGAGATTAAAAGCAAGCAAGCAGCAATAATTGCTTATGCATTAACTGTGATACATAACAAAAATAATTAAATATGATGAAACGAATCAACTATTTGTGTATGGATTTTTAGGACATTTTGTAATGAATAGCTAGGTATGAAACCACCTCCATATCCCCATTTTATTCTACTAAGTGACTATGATAAGGGCATCTTAGTATATATTTACATATATTATAGAAAATAAATAAAATTAGGAGGGTTAGGGCTGGGGTGGGCAAGGCCAGTACTGTACAAGCCCAACTCTCAAAATTCAAGGCTTGAAATTAAAATTTTATGTAAGCCTAGCGCTAGAGCTTTTACTCAGAAACAAAAGCCCTCATTTTAAGTACATTTTGAAGGCCAGGTCAAGCCCCCTAATCCCTCTAACTTGTCGGCCATTGATTAAGTGCTTAAGAAGATTATTTGAGCCTCCATCACTATAAGATTATTTTTCGAATAATCCTATGAGAACTAGTTCTCACCACTTTTTGTGAGAAGTCTAGGAGGGGCCCATCTATCATACAATCCAAATTTTGCGATATACAAGGACCTCTTTGATAGTCACACATCCTAAGGTTTGGTCAAATCTGAATTTACTGGACTCTTGGATCAATTGTACACTAATCAGAATAGACTAGATATGTCGGTCACATATGAAGGGGTTAGAGACATGTTATTAGGGCCAAACTTGATGTTTGGGGTGGTTCCACTTAGATCTTTCTATCCCCCTAGTCCGATCACTAAATGGGACCCACAAGTGGTCCCATCTAAAGTTCTCATGGGAGTTGCGTGAGAACAGTTCTCACCGGATCAAATCGCATATATATATTTATATATGAGAAATTCTAGTATGCATCCTTCCCTCACCATTAGGTGAGAGACACTTGCACAATTGAAAATATTTATATGCAAAAGATAAAAAGGTATATGAAAAAGAGGAATGTTCATGTACTAATAAGGAAAGTCATGTATGCATCCCTCATTCTATGGTGAGGGACATATTCACATGAATATTCTTATATATATATATAGCAAATCTTCATACGAATCCATCCGTCACTATTATTTTTGTAAGAACTCTAGGTGGGGCCGATCTATCACCAAATCCAAACCTTGTAACACACAGGGGACCCCCTGATCGACACAGGCCCCAAATTTCAGTTAGATCTGAATTTATTAGACCATTAAATCGACTGTACACTAATTCGAATTAAATGGATATATGGGACATGAATGAAAGGGTTAGGGACATGTGATTGGGCCAAACTTGATATATGGGGTGGTCTCCCATGAATCTTTCCATCTTCCCTAGTCTCATTCCTTGGTTGAGTCCACAGTGAGCCCCATGGAAGAGTGCTTATAAAAAGCCTATGAGGGATGGATGCACAGAAAGAGGGTGGGGACTTTTTTTAGAAATTTTAAGCCTTTTTAGATATGAAGGCCCACCCCTTTCTACCTGGATATGGCCCTGCACACTATGGCCAAAAACAAAGTTAAAACAAGTTTATGAAGGAAAGTTGAGATTGAGATCCCTTTTTTTTTTTAAAATGCTTGGGTGACATGTTTTTTTCTTTACACCCTGAAGTTGTGAAATGAATGTTTTGTCATTAATTTAATGACCTATTTCTCACATTTGATTTTGTACATTTTATTAAAGCACATGAATCTCTACATTCTCTGATGATCGCTATTGATGTTTGATCTATAGGGACCTTTGGAGATGGCTATGTTTTAGGTTCAAAAAGCATTGTAATATGTTGAGATATATATATATATATATATAGAGAAAAGATTACTATGCATCTATCTCTCACCACAAGGTAAGGGACAATTTCTTTTTTAAATCTAACAAGGTCAAAAAGGTGCCATGATATATGATGGGTTTGTCATTTTGCACATCAATACTTTCCAAAAATGGAAGTTTCCCTCACCATAGTGTGAAAGACATATGCATAATAATTTTCTCCATATATATATAGCACAAAAGGACAATACTATATATATATATATTCAAATGTAATGTAGTTATAATACTTCTTTTAGTAAAATATGTATATACTTATAATACTTGATAACTAGCGCTTCAAGGCCCATTCCCAATGGGGGCTATGATAAAAAAATTTTAACTTTTTTAAAAATTTATTAATAGTGAAAATTTTTAAAAATTATTAATATTTAAATAAAATAGAAAATTTAGTTTGCCTAATATTGCCAATTAAAATAAACCTAATCATGAACCAAATCGTCGACTCAGATCACGGTCCCAGAGTGCCAAAATAACTATTTGAATACAGATTTAATTATTATTATTAATGGTATAGTGATTTCCTAGATCACTTATTTGATTGAAGCAATTCATCAAATAAAGGTCCATATATCAAAAACCAAGATGGTCGAAATGATGGGACTCATAGTGTTCCATAATTGTCTTGGTTTTTAGTATTGGTTTTTTGCTTTTTTTTTTTTTTTGGACTATAGTTGCGTTCGTGTCTCCAATTGTCCAATCAGACGCCAATATCAGAGCATTGAAATTACACACCATTGCAATGTTACTGATTCCAATATCTAATGTTGGACCCACCATTGGCCCATCAATCTTAGAATTGTGTGGCTTTAGCAAACTCATGAACCATGATCATACCTAAGGATCTGACCCACTTAATGTCGATAGTGATCAAGAATTGTACGTAGGCCAAAGAATCACATGCTGTAAAATCGACAAGACATAGGAGGTGGTAGCATATGCACGTTTTTAGGGAGGTTTCGTTGGAGAAAAAGGCATACGGATAGTTGGAGATGGAGATGAAGATAAAGATAGAGAGGTTTTAGGTAAATCTTATTCAACTATGATATAAGCAAATAGGCAGATTTTATGAAAATCTCATTCATCTAAGTAAGTGGGCTCATGATGTGTTTTATGAAGCTCAATGAAATAGCCACTCTAAGAGGACTCTCATTGTGCCACAGCTTTGTTAAATACATAAATATTCCAAAGAGAGAAACAGTCAAATAAAATTATTAAATTTTGTGAAAAATAAATTGTAAAGGCTTCAATTGCCCTCATAATTCCACTTATAATTGAAATTTACATTGAAATGTCACTTAAGAGGAAGAAAATCCCACTGAAACCCATATTATCCAGCATAAATTGCTGATAATTGAAGATATCATCATGAAATTGCAAGTAAATCCACTTGCAATCTCATATTTCAATTCACTTTTTTAGAACTTTCCTGTGTATATCATTACATCTTCAATTTCTTCCATTAAATCATAATTTTTTTATCCAAAAAAAAAAAAAAAGCAAAGCAATCTTCAAATTCATCTTCCATGCCAAATTAATCTTATCATCATTTGGACCGATAGTAGAGTACTAGACACGACAGATGATCCAGACTAGAATAGTGTTATGCACATATAGTCATTCTAGAGTGGTACATGCTTATATTTGAGTTGGAAACAAATCAAACTAAATTGGGACGATGATGGTTCTATCACAACACGAGGCCCCAGAATTCGGGTATTGGGGTTAAACCCAAATAGTGACATACGTACTTCCATGCAATTCACATCCGGACCGAAGTCTGAATGGAATTACACCAGGGATACTCATATGCTTATACGTATGAGGTGCTGAATGGGACATCTATCTAAGCATTCAATACGTGGAAGCTTGTCAATATCGTATATAATTTCTTCCTTCTCTTTTCATTAAACAGTTCAAAATATCATTACAACCATGAAACAGTCCAAATCTTAAATATTTAAGAACATAAGATTATTATATTAATTCTACACATTACTTGTACAACTCAAACATGATACGCACATGCACGCATTTATGCCAAGGATAAACGTACTATGTAAAGAAAATAGAACAATGAAGTATAAGGAGCCAAATGATATTCGTAGAAGGATCAAACCATGCAAATAATGATCTATATGGATGCAAATATATGCAAATGCTAAAAGTCCCAAAATACCCAATATACACATTTCTAAGATATTAGTGTGTCGCTCTTGGCATATGAATTAGGTAGCAAACTTCTGTTGTCCATTCGTTACAACCTAAAGGAACCGCTGCGGTCTCCTTCTCTGATTTCTGGGTCTGTGCCAAATTGGGTTCGGGATCTGGACCTGTAACACCATTAGACAACTCATGAATAAGATTATTCAGCAAAATATAAGTATAATTTAGGTAATACGCGTTGTGTCTAAAAGAGTTAATGACAAGTAGTCAATAGAGGTCATTCAGTGTACTAGGCATGTTGTGCATTTGAAATAAGCATGCTGTAAGAATCAATAAGTGAAAATGCATACTATTTGGCTACTGCATCTGCCATATCCTCCTTCTAGGGATCTTTACGTTAAGAACACCATCTACTGGGCCAAGGTACGAATGGGTCTTTTCATACATGGAGTGTGAAAGCTCCAAAAAGCACACTGCAGGGCCATCGTTAGTGTACACCAAAGTCAACTACGCTAGGTATCATAAGGTTGATGTTAAATAAAGCCAGACTATTTCGATTCATATGATTGAATTAGAGCAAGTCATACCATTCATTTCATTAAAAACCATACATTATACATTCAATTCATTCGTACTCAATTCAACACTGACAAGAAGAAAACATACATCAATAACATTTCAAGTAAAATCCATTCATGTTATGAGCATTCAATAATCATTCCAATAATGGAGGACAATGTTAATATAACACGTATATTAAGAATAATTCGAATAGAATCAATTGACAAATGATCATTCAATTCAAAATCAATATTGGAATGATGAAGTCAATATCGATAAGCCAATATGCTATGCAATTCAATTCAATTTAATGAAATCAAAGTAGTTTTACTAGCTAACTCTAATCTAGTCATCCATTGTTTCTAACCGTGCATGATATGTAGTTTTAAGTTATCCAATATACAGTTATCTCCTTTTAGTATTACATTATATTGGGAAGATATATCGAAGTTCCTTAAACCAACATCCATGGGAAGGTGCTTAACAAATGGATAACATCACATGAATAAGTCTCAGCCCTCAAAACTTTTCATTATCTTTCATTATTCCCTTGGGACGGTTAATAAAGTAGATGGATCCAAAAGCTAAAGCCCTACAAGGCCATGAAACAATACGTACTTAACCCTGATTTTCAATGGCTTTACGGCTTAGCCATAGGCAGCGTAGGGCTTAGCCATAAAATACACTACGGCTTTGCCGTGGTTGCTCAAAATTTTCCCCGCATTTACGGTTTAACTATATTTTGTCCTACAGCTTAGCCATGGCTTAACCGTAGGAGAAAACTGGAAATATCAGCTCTTTGGATATTGAGCCGTAACCCTCCTATAGCTCAACCGTAAGCTTCAGATTTCCTGAAGCAGAGTTCAATTCGTTTCAGAATTTGCAACTTTAAATGATCGTTCCAATTCAGTAGAATAAGGTACAATTATGGGCTGTAAAAACATAATAAAAACCAATAGATTTACAAGAATCATGATATACCAACACGCATTCAGCCAAAATTTGCTTATACTTGCCTTAAATTAAGCTTTTCAGCTAACTAATCCTTCTCCTGGATCAACTTGAGGAGAAAAGTATTGCACTAGACCCTAAATAGTATACATGTAAAGAAATGAAAAAGGAAATGAGTGCATATTAAAAATGAGAGTCTTCTTGACTTAGCGAAGCTGTAATGAGCAAAGATCTTACCTTAAACCACTACCTTCAATTCAAAGGAATGAGGAAGCTAGAATGATAGATTTGGGTTCTTGAAATCCCACACGCAAAACCTCTTTGGCTCTCTTCGATGCAAACTAAGAAAAGAAATGGAAGGAGAAGAAAACATTGGAGAGAAACGAAATGAGCACTGAAACCCATTTAACATATATATAGAACTTCAAGTTTATAAAAAAAGCCATTATTCTTAAGAAAATTCCGATTTAAGTCAATCGAGCTTCCAACTTATTCCAATGGAGTCGAAGGCTTTCGGGTTAAGTACAAAAGCTAATGAGCTCGACAAGACAAATGTGATGATAGCAATATGATGCATGTATCACGTGAAATCATGCATTCTCAAATTATGAAAAAGGGCTTTCATCTACCTACGTAAGTTCAAACCCTACTGAACTATCTATCCATGACCTGAACTTAACCCACTGGGCTCCACAAGACTAAAATAAACTTATTTAAGATAAAACCAGATTAATTAGATAGTAATCACAATTAGTTACTCACTAATTAAGCTTAGCTTGGATCAGAGTGTTACAGGTTCTCTGATGCTTTTCTTTTCTCCTTGATTAAAGATCTTTTGCCAAACGATTAGTAAAGTTATTTTAAAGCCACATATAAATTAGCTTTACCATTAAATGTAACACTCCGACCCGATTTGATCCGGATTAGTGGGTAATTGCGTGCGATTTTGTCGTTAAGTGTGTTTTGGTTTTTGTTTTCCTTTGGTTTTGGGTCAGGGAGAGATCGTTTGGGTTGAGTTGACTTGGTTTAGGTAGTTCGAGCTCTTTTTCGTAATTTTGACTTTTGATTGACCTTGTCAGTTTTGCGTCATTCTGACGTCATCGCGTGTAATTTGTTGAGCTTGTCGATCTTCGTAACTGTCTTGGATCCGAATGATTTCGTTTGCTCTCGTTGGACCGTCAGTTGACTCAAACTGACAATTGTGTAATTTGTTTGGACTTATTTGTAATTTGGATTCCTTTTAACTTATAAATATCCTACCTACTCTCTCTTTCTCTCTCGATCGTTCTCTGCCTCTCTCAGCTTGTCTCTCTCTCTCTCTCTCGTTCAGCTCTCTTTCTCTCGTTCCTTCTCGGTTCTGTTCGTGAGGGAGGAAGAAAGGAGCCCCGATTGTGTGTGTTTCCAGCGGACTGAGCCAAAGCAACGACTGTAGAGTGTGTGAATTTCATCTGTGAGGCAAGTATAAGCCCAAGTAGTATGAACACCGATTGGTATTGCTTCGATTGGTTGTGTTTTTACTCTTCGTTGTATGCATCAGTGTTGGACAACCCTATTGAGTTAGTTTTGCTGTTATTTTCCTGTTTTCAGTCGAATCGTTCTCTTTCTGCATGTCTGTAACTGTTGCAGGAAAAATGAATCCGTGCACTCACGGCTAAACCGTGAAATGTGCTACGGCTAAGCCGTGAAATGGCTTACGGCTAAGCCGAGACCCAGTCGTAACCCTAACCGTAGAACAATACAGGGTGACATCTGAAAATAACTGAGAGTTGGCAAAATGCTACTCTTCTACGGCCCAGCCTGATCTAAGCCGTACATTGTACTACAACTAAGCCGTGGACCAGGATACAGTTGCGCCGTAGAGTAAAATACGGGTGAGCCGTAAATACGGATGAACATTTTGGGGAACCTCGGCTCTGCCGCAGTGCAGATTACGGCTAAGCCATAAGATGCCTACGGCTAAGCCGTAAGGTCACCTACGGCTACACCGTGTGATCCTGGAAAAGGAATAAAAAGGACTAGGCTTAAGCAAGAGACCGTATATGACTTTCATGTTAGAAGGTAGCTAACCTGAACATGCCCAATGGAATGTCTGAATGACATGAATGATCTCGAGGGCTGTGAATCATTCATGCCCATTATCCAGCTGTTTAGCACCTCCCCATGGGTGTTGGTTTAAGGGACTTCGGTGCACACTCCAGACACTGTAACACTAGACAATGGTGCATCGGACAACTTAAAACTACATCAACATGCACGGTTAGAAACACTGGATAAATAGGTTAGGATTGGTTTGTAATTGACCTTGATTCGTAACAGTACTCTAATTTGTACAGCATATTGACTTCGGTTATGCCCTCTTATGTGTTCTGCGCTGGACCTCTCGATTCTGTGGGAAATGCAGCAACCCCAGAGCGAAGCCCGGGCGGGACCATTCTCTTATTGTGTTTTTATCATTGCTCCGGTGGAGTACTTGCGTCAGTGATTATTTGTTATTGGTACTCAAATGTCAGTGCTTCTTGTATTGCTTATTTGCATTCAGTATATGTGATGCACTTCCTATTGTTCGTTTAGCGTGATATGTGAGATCTGTGTGATATGATTAATTGATTGAGGTGCATCATCTGATTTGATTGTGATTGGTATATGGCACTACTGAGCCTCAGCCTTAGGATGCCCGACGGGGTTGACTTTGGTTTAGTTTATGTGTTTGCCTCTGCAGAGTGTTCTGTCCTGGGACTCCGGACCCCGGGAACTAGAGACCCATGCGTACCCTGGCCCGGTCGATGGTGTTCTCATTCCGACTGCTCTCGAAAGGGAGAAGATGGCCAATGTAGTAGCCACTTTGACTGTTATCTGTTTATGATTCTGATTGCATGCTTATTCATTCGCACAATTGCGTAGTATACGAACATGTTTTCTGTGGATCTTGCATTGTGACTATTACTCATTATTAGACACAATTCGTGTTATCTTCTTGTGGCTTATATTTTGCTAAGTCGTTGTACTTATGAATTGTCTTTGTGTGTTGCAGGCTCAGATCCCTCTCCCGATCCTGCGTCGGTCGACCCGACTCCAGCAGAGGCGCGCGAGGCCCCCTCCGGCCTAGAGGAGTGGACTTGATCCATCCTCCAGAGTACGGTTTGCATCATTTTGTTCTCCCCATTCATTTGAGTCTGGGTCTATTGGGGGATTTTTCTATACTTGTACCATGGGCTTTGATTGATATCTGTATTTTGATTTTTGTGAGCCCTCTTTATTGTCATACGTTCTTGTAATTATTCTTGTCATCAGTCAAATGCTTTTGTAATCCATTATGTCCTTTGGTATGTTGTGGTATGCCTTGATATGTACAGCTTCCGCGTACATTGTTTGCACGTGTGAAAGATCCCTTGTGTGTGTATGCTTGGATGAGGTCTAGGTGTACATGCACGGGAGTACGTGTGTCATTGGTTAGACTTTCTCTGACCCCCCGGTCCCTGGGCTCGGGTTGTGACATTAAACTTGAGATCAATAGAATCTTTCAGTCATAATTTTTCTTGCCATTAATAATGTGTTGAATTGGCCCATACCACTTGGATTCTTGATCATGATCTTACTAATCCCTATTACTTTGGACACAGTTGACATTGTTAATTACAAGACGTGACTTATGGTGGGCCCAATACATTATTAGGCCTGAATTAGGTCCAAATTTGAAGAGTGAGATAGAGAGGGAGAGGTGTGTTGGAAGCAGGTGGGTCTCGTGGATAGATTTTCAAAACTTTTGACCCACTTGACACAGGGATCAGCTATCCATAAGACCAAAAACCCAATCCAGGATGCATTACCCTCAATCTCGTAACCATGTATAGTAAATATTCTATCTAAAAGATAGAATCAAATAGCACTAAATATCCACAATAATCTACGACATGAAAGAAGTAGATCATACCTTTGGAGATCCGCAGTGCTCTAATGGAGAAGTTGCGACTCTACTTGATGATGAGAATCTTCAACACCTCTTAGCCTTCCACGCTATGACCCGAATTGGATTTCTTTTCTCAAGAAGATTGGTGGAATCTTCAAGAGAAATCCCAACTCGAAACTCCAAGGAACTAGAAGAGAGAAGGAGAGAGAAACTCGTGCAACTCTTGCACGAAAGGGTTTTGGGCGTAAGAGAGACTCTTTTGGACGTCCAAAAGATTTTATAAACTTACAATTCTCTTTCTTGCCTAATTGAAATAGAAGTCTTACTTCTAAAGCAACTTTCTCCTTTCTAATCCCTTCTTTCTAGAGTTCGAGTCGGATTAGTATTTTCCAATAACTTGGGCTAGCGTGGGGACCATTAGGGATTCCTTAGAAAGCTGGCTCCAACTGGAACACCGCGACCCCACATCTCATGTGCAATCCGGGCCCACAGTTAATTGCAAATAACACCACTATATAAATGCAATTGCACTCCAGTCTTAGGAATAAGTTAGAATGAAGACCCTAAACTTCCCAATTACCACAAGTAGGCCCCTCTATCAATATCCGTGGATCAATTGGAATAAATCCGTCTCTTCCAATCTAAGTTCCACATCTTATTATCCTTGAGCTCCAATTAATCACAGTAATCATCAGTACCTTCCAATTAACTCTGAATTAAGATGGGTGCGCACTTACTAATGACAAATCCATTAATTGGCACAAGGGGATAATAGAGATAGATTCCATCTTGATCATTCAATGTTCCCACAGTTCTACTACCACATACCCAAGACACCGAGGTGTTAACCTATAGTCGGCCTCACTCATTGGTGACTCAAAGCAAATGAATAGATAAAAACTTGAGTTCATCAATGTCTCAGGATTGAGAGCCTATTGCTAGGGAATTAAGAGAGCATACCTTATTATTGAGATGGAATTCCATAAGGTGCATCTCATGGTCCTTCAATACATCCAATGTACCAGCATCGTGATCCAGAATCTTACATTCTGATGATCGAGACAAATCACACTATCTCATAGTGATCAAAGTGCTGCAACCTTATCAAATAAGATGCCCAGTCTCATTACTGGTTGTGAAGCTATTTAAGTATAAGATTTGTGACATATATCTCCCGCGTGTGGATCTCATCCATGCACATATATCCAATCGAATATACTAATGGGACCCGGTTCAACTCATGAACCAATATGTCATATGTATTGGTCATGTGCATGAATTAGTAAAATAACACTCATCTCATGAAAGCAAAGCATGATTTTATTGATAAATAAAGAAATTAATCAATTTATTACATCAACTGATGGATTGAGTCCACAAAATCTAACAAGGTGTGCCACACATGTTAAGTTTGGGTGGGGGGTGTTGATGGAATTGGACATGGAGACATGTGCAGATGGGTTGGGACCTGGGAGGGCTCTTTCGGTGTTTTGATTGTAACCATGTGACTTATATTAAGGAATTATGAAGTAGAGCCACATTTTTGCGATTATAGACATGAAATTACATTGCGGTGCCCACCTTTAGAAATAAGAACAAAGGGCACATTCATAGGAATTACAATTTAGGCCCACTTTATAGGAATTATAATATAGGACCATCTTTTTTATTAATTGTGAACATAGGTCCCACCTTTAAAATCTTCAACATGATACCCACCTTTGGAAATTAGAACATAGGGCCACATTTATAGGATTCATAATATGGGTCTACATTCATAAAGTTGACACTTCTCACCTTTTTCTAGCATTATATAGGGTTTGAACTTTGGATACCCCCTTTTTTCTAAATGTACAGGCTTTCTTCTCACACAAGTGTACGTTGTTTTCCCTCATATAATAAGTTCTACATAGAATGGTGGATGGGTTGGTTCATGGATGTGGTGGGTCCACTGTTAATGGGCAATTCACTTGATAAGGTGAGTCATATTTAGGTATAGATAAAGGCATGGGATCATTCTGATCTAGCAATTCATATATGAAGATTTGGGTATAGGTATAGTATACTTCATCCAATAGGTCCCACATGGACAAGTTGGTGACTTAGACGAGTAATATTTAGATAGTCATGATCATAGTAAGCTCGGTGGATGGTTGAATCTTTTTGTCACCCTGAAAAGTCAACCACTTAAATGGAAGATTTTCAATTTCTATTCCCTGGTCAATTCTAAAAAATTCCAATTTGAAAAAAAATATATGTAAAGGTTTTGAACTTCATAAACTAAAAGTAGGTGTAATAACCATTTGCTCAAATGACCAATCCTGAATCATTATATCAATCCCATTTTATGATGGGCCCACATTACATCCATAGAACTCACACATATATATGGATCATCCTAGGCTCATAAGGATCCAAGTAAAATTTTACGGGGACTTTATTTTTCCACGAACATCTAAACTCACTAAATACACATCTGTTCTAGCAAAACAACCACTGACAAATCTTTAAATATATGACGTATTGTTTCTTTTTAGCTACTATCGTAGTGGGCTCTCTAACAAAATTAAAATTAAAGATCGAGCTTTATGCACCAAGATCAAGAACATGTCCGGTTTTGGGGATAAATATGGTATTGGAAGAAAATTGGAATGGAGTTAAAAAAATTTTAGGGTGAAGTGATAGAGTTAAGTATGAAAGAGATTTTGTATAGGAAAGATATTTTTCCTTCTATATTTTAGGGTGCCATGTGTTGATCCCTCAAGCTCTCACACCAAGGGGGGAATTCTCTATTAATATAATGCTTATGAATGAAATTAATAGAATCAAATTTCCTATCAAGCACTAATATTGGTGACTTATGTAAAGAGATCTTACCTAGACTGCCTTCTTTCTCACAACACATTTCAATCTCTCTCTCTCTCTCTCTATCATATGAATCTTCTTTTTATTTCCCTTGTTGATTTATTTTAGTTACTGTCAATGGCTTGTTTTCTTCCATTGTTTCTTTATTTCATTTATGGTTATGGTAGATTAGTGTTTCCTTCTTCGTTGTTATTGATGGAAGATTGTTTCTTCCTTCCTGTTATATTTCATTATCATATTTGGTTGTGGCATGGCCCTATAACCACCCAAATGAGACCCATCTACAACTTTACGCCCATCTCAAATTACTCTCCTCTCTCATCCAACCCGGAACCTACTCACCAAAAATAGAGCCCAACTTCCCCCACCATCCCCCCACCCCCATTTTCTCCATTATGCCAATCTCATCACAATAGCATGCACATGACCACCATTACCAACTTCCATCGCCTCACTTATACGGCCCAAACACCCTTTGTAATACCACATCTCACACTGTTTAAGAACGAAATATGAGTCTTGCATGTAATGAACCCTATAGGTTACAATTAGTAACTTGAGCTTAAGTAATTTGGGGCCACGTGACAGGCTCACCAAGTTATTGGGCCAGTGGGAAATTGTTATACCCCGAGCCCAAGAATTAGGAATTAGGGAGAACCCCGAGGCATGGCACTCGTAATCCGTCGCAATCCGTGCCAAGCCAAAACTAGTATTAATTGCCACAAGGGTGATTCCATAGAAATGTGTGATGAATGCCCATAAAAATGTGTCAATCGTTTCAAACAAAACATAAACCTGTAAAGTACACATGTAATTGTTATAGACATCAATAACATTCATTCATTCATAATAACAAAAGTGTCATTATTAAACCCATCCACATGCATATATATATGCCTTGTAATGTCCAAAAAGATAGACACGATATGTATGAAGTGCAAAATAGATGTATAAGACAATTGAACATCATTTGCATGCAAATGATATACCAAAAGACATAGACATATACAAAATCCAAAATACATATCCATTGATTAATGACTCTAAAAACAGCATGTTAATGATCGAATGATGTACACACAAGCCAATTTGTGGTTACACCCTGGTGGAACCCAAAATAACCCTCTTAACACGCTACATAAGATGATTAGTAGAAGACATCATCCTTGTTCCACTTATTTAGTCCCTGAGGTACCGCAGTTGTCTCCTTCAAAGGCATGTGGATAACCAGATTGACTAGTAGAAGGCACCATCCTCGTTCCACTCATCTAGTCCTTAGGTATCATTGTGGTCTCCTCTAGGGGTGCTTGGATTGCCAGATTGGCTAAGGGTTCTGCACTTGTAACACCAAGGGTAACATAGTTAAATACGATGGTTTAGCAAATATAAGTGCAAATAAAATTATCATGTTGTATCAACTGAATTTAACAATAAATCAATTAAAGAAGAGATAATATGTAAGGTAGGCATGTTGTAAGCATGAATAAGGATCATAAGCAAACATGTAATAACAAACTAATAGGCATCCATAAAGCCATCTTCTCTTTAAAGAGAGCATGTATCTTATGATAAAAAGTCACTAGCGGTCCGGCCAAAGATCCGTCTAGCTATCCGAAGAGCGCTGACCAATACCTCACATCACTACTCCAATAGGTGGCAGATGGAATACCCCAACTCGGTCCAATCAAACCTCTTAAAGGTACAAGTTAAGTTATGCTAACTCAAGGTGTCAAGACTAATCAGAATTCATAACTTTCATACTTACTTATTATATGTAGTAACCATCTCATACTTGTACAGAAGAATATCAGTCTTGACATCGTATACAATTCATATGATTGAAATTGAATAGAATTTCTCACTAGTTAATCAATACACTCAATGATGAGCTAATAATGTTTAAACTATCTCACCCTAGTTATTCTCTCTTGACTCATAGGCTCGTGCAATATACATGCTCGGGCCTAAATTTCATCTCAAGGTTCACCTAGGAGAATGTGTACATGATTTAATCATGTTGAGGTCGTGGCTATTTACAATAATATGAATGCAATTGAATTGAAGGTTAACAATAATATTTACTTGCCAACCCTAAACTAAGATAATCCGTGTTTCCTTAATCATTTAGTACGATGTATTCATAAAACGTCTGGTGTCAATGTGCTATTAGATCTTTGTGTTACATTATGTAGACAGTAGACACCACTTCTTATGCCAACGCCTGCAACGTAGCAATGGGAACAAATTAGAAAATCAAGAGGAAATAAGTGACAGCTCTACAATCTTCCTTTTTATTTTTTTAGGTTAAATAGCATATAGCCTCCCTGTACTTAGGGCCGAATGAAAAGTGGTCCCTTGAACTTTAAAAGTTTGTGCTAAACCTCCTTGTACTTCAAAGTAAAGTGCAAACAGAAACAAATGTTACGGAAAATGTGAAATGACAGTTTGACCCTGAGATATATAATGAACCACCAACCTATTCATCTTCATTTCCTCTCATTTTTGGTCGATGAAGGCATTTTTCCTCCTGAGGAACCCAAACTTGCCCTCCATCTCTTTTCATCTCCATCGAGCATCTCTTTTGAGATTTACCAGAAAGAGAATCCTACCTTGGCAATGTATGTACTCATACATTTGATCATCATAGTGTATAGATGGATACTTAGGGTTTAGAAATGGCTGCTATTTGGGGCTGTTTGACATCCATTCTACATGCATGCATGTAGGGTGTGTTTGATAGATTTGTCTTATATGCATGAGGTTTGTCTTTTTCTTGTGAAGATTTATCGTGGGACCTTCCACTATTTTTAGGTTTCTGGATGTTCCCCGTTTCTGAAAAGGATGTTTTTTTTTTATGTGTGTAGAAAATGGTCCCCACTAGAGCAATTTGGATATTTAGGGAAGAAGGCCCTCGCTTTAACAAATACTTTTGATGTTGGTGGAAGAAGGTCCCCACGTTATTAAATATTGGAGGAAACTCCCCAGTGTAACAATTATTTTTGATTAATGTGGAAGAAGGTACTTACTTGAACAATTGTCTTTGAAGGTCCCCACTTGAACAATTGTCATTGAAGGTCCCCACCTGAACAGTTGTTGTTGATGTTGATGGAAAAAAGGCGCCTACTTTATACAATTGTTTTTTATATTGATGGAAAATGTGTTGTTTTCCTTTACAAATTGGTAGGAGCCATAGATGGTAGGGACCACTTTTGTATAGGTTTAACTGTGGCATTAACAGTTGTTCATTAAAATTGTTTGTTTCTTTTCCTGAATTTGTCTTCCATTACCGTTTTGTTATTTGTCTTTTTGAATTGTACCATTGCACGCAAACATAGAAAATTATATTACACTTGAGTTCCATCATGGTGGGTGTAACACTCCGATCCCCTTTGAGCCGGATTAGTGGCTCATTAGTGTGTTTTGTTTTGTTTTAGTCTTTTGGACTTGGTTTTGGGCCTTGGATAGGTAGTTGAGTGACCTTTGACCTGAGATAGTTAGTTCTAAGCCCTTTTTCGTAATTTTGCTTTTGTTTTGCTCATATCATCTTTGCATCATCTTGGTGTCAGCACGCGTATTTCGTTGAGCTCGACAATTTCCATAACTGTGTCAGATCCGTTTGGAGTCAATTGGGGAAGATGGACCTTCGTGTGACTTAAACTGTAATTAGTATAAACTCTCCGGACTTTGACTTAACTTTCAAAACCTATATAAATGAGTCATGCTCCAGATGTCTCTCCCTTGCTCATTTCAATTCTTCACGTTGCATGCAAGAGGAAATTCCAGGAGAAACTCCCTCCTCGTTCTCTCTTCTTTCTTTCTCTTGCTCGGTTGTGGATTGGATTTCCATTCCGATTGGGTTGTTTTGTTTCTCTTCGCTCTCATCTCTGTCTATTGCTTGAGGTAAGTAGGTTCTTTGTGTTTCTTCTCCCAATTGCACCTCTCATTCTCTGATTGCTATGTCTTCATCTCATGCATGGTGTATCTCTTTGCTTTGCTTTGATTCTAGTGGATTTGGAGCTTGTTCCAGAGGATTTGTCAGATTTGAGGCAAGTACAAGTACAGGCTTTGATAACACATATGGGTTGTTTCTTTGATTGCTTTGATTCACTCTTATTCTCTGTATATAAAGGTTTTACAGCCACATTTTGTGAATTTGGAACCTTTGTAGCTTGTTTGGAGATGTTTCTGTACCAAATTTCAGTTTCTGTAACTATCCCGAATTCGTGTTCTGTATTGTACGGCTAAGCCGTAAGTTTCTACGGTTTGATTTCCAGAGACTTAAATTTTGAGTTTTGTTCTACGGCTAGGCTACGGCTAAGCCGTAATTTGTTCTACGGCTGAGCCGTAAGCTAGCCGTGACCCTAACCGTACCCCAGCCGTGAATTAAACCTCTGATCAGTCGAAACTTTTCTAACACAGAACTCCTACGGTGTGGCTACGGCTAAGCCGTGGAATGCTACGGCCAAGCCGTGAATTGGTCTACAGCTCAGCCGTATACTGGCTGTAGCCCAGCCGAAAAAGGTGTCAGATCAGAGGTGGAAGATGATCCGTTTAGCTGTGTTTTGGAATGGAACCAAGGAGAAGCCGTAGTGCATATTACGACGAGTGCGTAAGATGTCTTCGGCTTAACCATAGGTCCCTCATGGCTAAACCGTTTGGCATGGCAATTTTGAAATATAACTTAGGATGATGGTGAGACTTATAGGGCTCAAATACAGGTTAACCACCCGTGTAAACCGGCCCAATGGATTCCCTTGGATCGCGTGAATAGTCTGTTAGGCTGTGACTTATTCATGTGAGCGTTGATCACTGTTAAGCACCTCCCCATGGGTGTTGGTTTAAGGGATGTCGGTGCACGTTAGATTACATTGCAACACTTTGATGGCAACGGTGCATTGACTAACTTAAAACTACATCAACATGCACGGTTAGTGACAGTGAACAACTAGCTTAGGACTGGCTTGTAATGAACCTTGACTCCGTATTAATCTGAGATGCATTGCATATTGTTATGGTTTTGCCCTCTGCTCTGTTAATCTATGTTATGCATTCCGCAATCATTTTGCCTTTGTCCTGTATATCTGTATTATTCTTCGCTCTGCACTATGCTTTGATCTATGCTATGCTTTGTAGATTCTCTGGCTTTGTATATATATATCTGTTTGGTTTGGGTATTCCCGGGTGGCTCTGCCTAGAGGTTAATACGTGAGGATAAGATCCGGTCTTTGTCATCGGTGAGTCCAAAGCGGATAATCTCCCTTTTCTATGGATTTGATTTGATTGGTATTAGTCTGGCTCTACTCAGCCTCAGCCCTAGGATGCCCGACGGGGTTACCTCTGGCTTAGATCTTTGTATCTTGGTATTACTGCAGTGTTGCTTTGTCTTGGGACCCCGGAACCCAGGAAACCGAGACCCACTTGTACCTTGGCCCGGTCAGTGGTGTTCTCATCTGCTTTGCTCTGCTCTCTATTGGAGAGAATATGGTTAACGTAGTAGCCACTTAGTTCAGTATTTCTCTGCTTTGATTCAATTATCATGTTTTACTTCTATGCACGATTTGCTTAGCATACTAAGATGAAACTCTGAAATTTCTATTCCGTCCTTATGCTATTGATACTATGAGTGTTTCACCCTTGTTACTTGTATTTGCTGGATCGTTGTATTCATTTGTGTTGTCTGTGGTGTTGCAGGCTCAGATACCTTGCCCAGCTCCCCGGCGGTCGAGGAGGCTGCAGGGGCGAGTGTAGAGGCACCCTCAGGTTTGGCAGAGTGAGCTTGATCACTTCTGCCAAGTGCGTGCATGCATACCAGTGGCTTTTATTTCGAGTTTTGTTTTTTGGGATTTGTAATTGGACTTTGGACTTTGGACTTGCATTCTGTATATTTTGTATCTATTGATTTTGGTGTGTATTCGATTTTATATCGGTGTATTGTCTTTGTCGTTTCCGTATTGTATTTGCTTCGGCTTCCGCTATTTTCTTTGTTGCTTGCTATGATATCTACAGCTTCCGCGTTCGTCTGTTTCGCACGTGTTAGATCCCTTGTGCGTGTGCATCTGGACTGGGTTTGGATGCACGTGCACGGGAGTACGTGTGTCACTGGTTTAGCTTTTCGCTAACCCCCGATTTCTGGGCCCGGGTCGTGACATACGTATTGTAGTGGGTATTTTATAGACCCACCAAATAAGGTCTATGTTGAGGGTGTCATAGATGAGATCATTGACTTTGATGTTGACAAGGCATTATATTTTAATTTTAGGGATTATGTAATAGAACTTAAGTATCCAGCCAATAGTTCAATGTTTTATAAAGTGCTAGCTTTAAGTTTTGAAGAAGGTCTTACGGAAATAAATTGAAACAAAGATGTATTACTTTGTTTAGATTGTTACAAGGACTCCAATGTGTTAACTATATATGTTGAAAGGAGGCATGAACCCCTAATGGTAGTTTCAGCTATGGGTAAGATACTAAAAGAGAACATAAATACTAAAGGGTGCTTAAAGCAACTATTTGCCCCTTTAGATAGATGTGGTGGGAGTGAGAGTGAGAACCAAAATAAAAAAAATGGATTATGCTGATTTTGAGGACTACTGTGCTGATATTAAAGAGAATGAGGAAGAGGGTAATGATGTTAGTCATAAGGAGGCTAATGATGTTAGTCATGAGGAGGTTAATGGGGCCAGTGAGGAGGAGGGTAATAATGACAGTGATGGAATTAGATTAGATCCTGATAATCCTTCAGAATTATTTGAGGATATTGAGAAGCTGGATGATGAGGATATTTTAGAAAAACATGTGATGGTGTGGAAAGAGAGAAGGGTGTAGGAAATGATTGAGGATAGGGAGTTGACCACGGAGAAGGAGTTGATTAAGGAAAGGGTATTAATCAAGGTGGACATAAATTCAATCAATAACAGGGTGTGGATTCAGGAAGACATAATGGAAGTAAAAAACAAGGAGTGGATTTAGGTGGACAAAAATTCAGTCAAGTACCTGTTGATAACAACTAGTACACAGATAATGAGGATATTGATGATCTCCATAGTTTATACATATCATCTGATGATGATATAAGGAACACATGGCTTGTCTTTAATGAGGCAACTGATATGGAGAATTTGAGATTGGAGTTAGGGATGATGTTTTTTAGTCCTTAGATCTTTAGACAGGCCCTTACTAAATGGACTGTGGACAGCATTATGATGTTAAGTATTTGAAAAATAAAAATAAAAGGATCACAGATGTCTGCAAATACAATTGTGGATTTAGAACTCATGCATCACCTATGCAGGGTAAAAGGACTTTCCAAATTAAGAGTTTTATACCGAACCATACATGTGGAATTAAGTTTAAAAGCCACTTGGTCACTGCTAAGTATATAGCCAATAAATACCAACAGAGGTTGGGTGATAACCCTAAATGAAGAATAGTTACCATGAAAAAGGAACTTAGAAGAGAACTGAAAGTAGACCTCTCCATCCATAAGCTATACAAGGCCAAGAAGAAAGCTACTGACAACATTTTTGGAGATTTTAGAATGCAGTACAGCAAGCTGATAGACTATTGTGTTACTGTTATGAAGAATAATCCTAATACAAAGATATTTGTTGTGACAATGAGACCAAGCATAAATTTGATTCCCTTTTTCAAAGACTATATGTATGTTATGAGGCACAGAAAACTAGATTCTTAGGTGGATGTAGGCCCATAATTGGATTGAATGGATGTTTCTTTAAAGCCATCTACAGTGGATAGTTGTTGGTTGCAATAGGGAGATATGGGAATGAAAATATGTTTCTTATTGCCATTGCTAATGTAGAGGCTGAAAACAAAGATTCATGGACTTAGTTCTTGAAAGCTTTGATTGATGACATTGGTGATGGTGGTGATATGGGTTGGATTTTCCTATCTGAGCGACAAATGGGGCTTGATTAGGCCTTTGAGATATAGTTCCTACAACTGAAATTAGACATTGTATGAAGCATGTGTATGAAAATTTTAAGAAGCTTTACAGAGGGAAATTATTGAAGGATGCAATGTGCGCTATAGCATCATGTGGAAGTACAAGAGAGTTTGAGTCTCATATGAAGATGATAAAGGAGATTGATCAGGCTGCTTATGAGTGGTTGATAGATGCTAATCTAAATAGGTGAGCCAGATCACATTTCAATATAATGGCAAAGTGTGATGCATTGTGTAACAACCCGCCCCGCACCATCGAGGTATTGTCCGCTTTGGACTTCCCAGGAGGTCACCTATCCTGAAATTGCTCTGACTCGAGCACGCTTAACTTTATAGTTTTTTTATGGAAGTCCTCACGGTTTTGTCCCCAAAAGGCGCCTCCACAGGTAGACCCTGTGCGAGGTATTGTTCCACCTAACTGGACTATCAGAGTACGCAGCGGGGATTTTGTCCCTGGGGGGACTCGAACCTAGATAAGGCCGTACGGCTTCGCCGCTCCTGCTCCTTGCCAGTGAGCCACGCCAAGGCGCCTCGACAGTTTAGGATGGATTATTACTTATATTCTTTCATTCAAATGTACTTTTTGGGACTGGGTCGTTACAGGCCTACCAGCTTCCGCCGGATATGTCCCCATATCCACATATCTAGACTGTTGGACTGAAGACGGCCTCATAAGCGATGTGGGACTTCGTTCCTCCTCCTTCGTTCCCCCCTATTTGTGGAGGGCAGGATTCGAGAGGGAAGCAGGATTCGAGCAGTTCCCAAGGGGTCCAGCCCAATGCTTCACCCTCCACCACTCAGAAGAGAGCCATCCCCTGCTCTGATACCATCTGTAACAACCCGCCCCGCACCATCGAGGTATTGTCCGCTTTGGACTTCCCAGGAGGTCACCCATCCTGAAATTGCTCTGACTCGAGCACGCTTAACTTTATAGTTTTTTTATGGAAGTCCTCACAGTTTTGTCCCCAAAAGGCGCCTCCACAGGTAGACCCTGTGCGAGGTATTGTTCCACTTAACTGGACTATCAGAGTACGCAGCGGGGATTTTGTCCCTGGGGGGACTCGAACCTGGACAAGGCCGTACGGCTTTGCCGCTCCTGCTCCTTGCCAGTGAGCCACGCCAAGGCGCCTCGACAGTTTAGGATGGATTATTACTTATATTCTTTCATTCAGATGTACTTTTTGGGACTGGATAGTTACAGGCCCACCAGCTTCCGCCAGATATGTCCCCATATCCACATATCTAGACTGTTGGACTGAAGACGGCCTCATAAGTGATGTGGGACTTCGTTCCTCCTCCTTCGTTCCCCCCCTATTCGTGGAGGGCAGGATTCGAGAGGGAAGCAGGATTCGAGCGGTCCCCAAGGGGTCCAGCCCAATGCTTCACCCTCCACCACTCAGAGGAGAGCAATCCCCTGCTCTGATACCATCTGTAACAACCCGCCCCGCACCATCGAGGTATTGTCCGCTTTGGACTTTCCAGGAGGTCACCCATCTTAAAATTGCTCTGACTCGAGCACGCTTAACTTTATAGTTTTTTTATGGAAGTCCTCACGGTTTTGTCCTCAAAAGGCACCTCCACAGGTAGACCCTGTGCGAGGTATTGTTCCACCTAACTGGACTATCAGAGTACGCAGCGGGGATTTTGTCCCTGAGGGGACTCGAACCTGGACAAGGCCGTACAGCTTCGCCGCTCCTGCTCCTTGCCAGTGAGCCACGCCAAGGCGCCTCGACAGTTTAGGATGGATTATTACTTATATTCTTTCATTCAGATGTACTTTTTGGGACTGGGTCGTTACACATTGTCAAATAACCTGTGTGAGTCATTCACTAATTACATAATAGAAGCAAGGGATAGACCAATAGTTTATATACTTGAGTAGATAAGAAGGAAAATTATGATCAAAACTTAGATGAAGTTAAGACAGATCACTCAGTATAATGGTACAATATGTCCAAGTATTATAAAGAAATTAGAAAAGAACAAGAATGAATCAAGAATTTTTTTTCCTAACTAGTCAGGGAGAGGTAAGTTTGAGGTGGACTGTTTTGCCAAGATATATATTGTGAACATTGAGAACAGGAATTGTCTATGTAGGATGTGAGATTTGAGTGGGATTCCCTGTAAGCATGCAAAATCATGTATCTACCTTGCTCAAGAACAACCAGAAGACTACATTCATCCATGCTACAACAAAGAGAATTATATGAGAGCTTACAGCAGTTTGATACACCTTATACCTGGCATGCATAATTGGGTTGAAAGTAGGATGGAAACAATTGCTCCACCGCGATACAGAAGACCTGCAAGCAGGCCTAAGAAAGGAGTAGAGATCCAAATGAAATGCATAATTCTAATAAAGTTTCCAAGTGAGCAAGGGTTATGAGTTGTGCTAGATGCTTTCAAAAGAACCACAATGCCAAGTCTTGCAAGAGGCTAGTACATCCTCAATCCAAGCAATTTAGACAGTCAAAACATCAGACCCCTTAAGCACAGCCTAGATCTTCAACACAGCAGGTCCTTTCAACACAGTCCAGATCTTATAACGTAGGTCCCTTCAGAACAGCCCAGATCTTCACCACAGCAGGTCCCTTCAGCACAACCCAAATCTTCATCAGCCTAGGTCCCTTCAACACAGCCTTTGAGATCTTCATCATAGCCCAGGACTTCAGCTAAAGGAGTAGTAAAGCCTAGATCTTCAAGGCAGCCCAAGGCTACACCTAAAGGATTAGCATAGCCCAAACATGCCTTTCAGCCAACCCCTGCTAGTAGCAAGACACCACCTAGGGTGAGGACTGCTTCTTACTTCATTTTTCTAATGCAATTATTTACATGAATCCAAATAGACAATATATTTCCTATTTCTTCAAGGGGTAGGCAAGGGAGCATCACAGCCCAAGCATGCCTCACAGCCAGTCCCATCCAGCAGCAAGTAGATCATAGAGGGTTTAGGGTAAAGTCACAGAAGCTTCATCACCGCCAACTATTGCTATTCCAGGTGCAAATTCCTCAGCATCATCAACCAATGGCAGATGAGGGAAGGCACAACCAGTGAGGGCCCCATAAAAAAACAGAGATAGAAAGGGGACTGGAGCAAACTCAGATAGCTTAGTACATGTGAGGCAGAGGCTGTTTGATTTTCAATTTAGAGATTTTGTTTGAAATGTGAACTGTTATTATCCGAATGATATGTATTTAGTTTGTTTAGTTATTTAATCTAACATCCCCCAATGCTCCTTTTATCAACAAGATAACATGTGACCAAAAGAAAGGCAAGATACAACAATAGAGTATCCTCCAAGCTCTTCCTTTTCACTGTCAAACTTTAAGAATGTATGGAAGGTTTGCAATTAGTTGGGGCAAAAACGGAGAAAAGAGATGCAAAAGGTCTCTTAAAAGTCCAAAAAGAAGTCCTCCATTATTTGGCATTGCTTACCTTTTAAAATATCATCTTTGGAATTATGATTTTTCAGGAGGTTGGCTAATTGATAGAATATAAGTATCCAATGTTTTGTATAGACTAGACAACCAAGTCACATACTCAGATCCAATATAATGAAAAGAAACTAGAATAAATTAGAATCTAACCATCAACATTTTCATTCAAACAAATGAATTTTCACAATTTGATTTGGACCCTCATAATGGAGTCTTAGATCTTAGAACAACCACATACCTGATTCGTTAGCTTTTACTAGCGACAATAGAATCACATCAAGGAGAATGAATTGGTAGTCAAAACCTTGTGATTAGAATGTTCACAGCAATTACTTGGTCATGTTGTGATTAGATCACGTGAAAGATGAAAACAATGGGATCACAAGAAAGATGAAAAGAAATGTATGTAGGCAATGGAAGTCATATGCAGGGTACACGGTTCTAACAAAATGATCAAGAAGTCTTTTTTGCAACAAAAAAATCTATAGAACATATTTTATTCTCCAAATAAAAAAAATCTCTAGAACATCTTTTACTTCAAATCATTTTTCCCCATGTTTTTTGAAGGTTTGATGACTTCCAATATCCATCACAAAGAATGGAATTCCACAAATTTCATACAAAATGTATTTCAAGTGATCTATTTTATGTATAAAATCAAAATATTTATGGATATTTCCAAATATACATACATCTCAAATTATGATTATACAAACTCAAAATAAATCCAACTCATCTACAAGGACCCTAACCATAATCAAGTAACACATGAGCAATACCAACCCAATTCCCACCCAAGTTGCAATCAAGATACATGCATAACTTCTTTCCCTCCCTGAAGCTAACTTGAGTTCCCTCTCCAATATATCAATCATATCCATTAGCTTTTGAATGAGCTCTATTTCCCCATCAACCCATTCAAAAAATTCACAGCTTTGTTAGATTTGAGATTTCCAAAGATAAAAATAAAAAAACAAAAAAAATCAACACGCCATGGTTTAGTGCCAAAAAACTAACCACAAAAAAACAAGAAAATAATTAAATAAACATAACAAAACAAACCCCTATAGTGTGCAGCCAAGAAGCCTCCTACCCATGTTGCGCTCTATCCGTGAACTTCTCAAAATAGCTTTATGGCCATAGAAGCAATAATGAACATCTCCAGGACATTGAAAATGACAACTTCCACCATGAGATTTATGAAAATGAGAGCTTTCACCACACGATTGATGAAACTGAGAGTTTTGCGAGGATGCCATTTCATATGAATGATGTTTGGTTTAGATCTCAAAACCAATGGTGGTGGTTGTTGATTTATGTTAAGAAGAAGCCTCAAGGGAAAACTCTTCATTTTTTCATTCATTTTGGGCCGGTAAGTTCCCGCCCCTAAGCCTCAACCATGAATTTGTTATATATAATGGATTCTGTTACATTTACACTTTACTTTGAAGTACAAGGAGGCTTAGTATAAACTTTTAAAGTTTGAGGGGGCACTTTGCATTCAACCCTAAGTACAGGGGGGCTATATGTTATTTTTGATAGTTTTTATTGTCCATTGGACTAATTTATTTGATGTGGGGGTGCCATTTCTAAAGTCTTATAAGGTCTTTGAACATACCTAATATCCTAAAAGTAAGATTGGCTTAAAGCATCTCCCTAAGGGCTTGAGAGAAGGCTAGGATAGTTCCCAAGTGACCCCCAATTCAAAATAAAAGTAATAAAGTTTTTATCAAAAATCAAGGTACCCAATTGATCGAACACCATCCTAAAGCCCAATTCGATCGATCGGTGTCCATCCAGTGGTCTAATTCAATCGATTAGGCTCTTGCCCAATCAATCGGCCCTGGAGCACTTTGGTTCCAAGCTGAATTAGTTCATAACTGATCCCACTCTATCTTTTTTGGCTTTCCCTACACCAAATCATCAAACCCAACTCATTTTACATCTTTGATCATGACTTCCAAGTGCAGAACTATAATGTACTAATAAAACCGGTGAGATCAGGTCGATCCACAGAGAGCAATATTTTTAAGATATTTTCAACTTGTAACATGCCCTAAATAAAATTCTAAAACTAACTTAATTTTAAATCTAACAAATGCATTCATTCGTAATTTAAAAAAGTAAAAGTAAAAATTAAACAATGACATTCCAAATAAATAAAATTTTCTAAATTAGAAATCCTAAATCTAAAACTTCCTTAAAAAAAATAAAGTTGCTGCAAAACTAACACACAAGTTAGAACTTTCAAAAATAAAACGTTATGAAAAACTAACAATTAAGATTATAACTAAATTTAAAGTTAAAAACAAAATAAAAAAAATCCTAAAGTTAGAAACTATTTAAGCTAACCAAATTAGAAATAACAATTGTACAGAAATTTAGGAAACATGCAATGTATAAGACATGCCATGCAATGCCGGTGCAAATTTTTTTCTTTTTAATGCATGCAACCCTATAACTGATGTTTACTACTGAATTTAAACTAACCTAAGATGCATGGAACATTCCAAAAAAAAAAAAAAAAGTAACTAAAACAATCCACATAACAAATTTCCACATGCTTAATAATTCCAAGACGTGCATGACCTAACATATGACGTGTGAATGCATTGAATAAACTACAGAAATCAGAAACTGAATTTTAGAGAAACCCACATGGAGAAATCAGATTTGTATTTGACTCTAAGGGACGTGCAGAAGATCAAGCGTCAACGTGGTGCATTCAGTCCACTATCCTTCACAAAACCCCATTCATAATCGGCCATGATCTGTTCTTATTTAAGCTTGTTCCCAATCATGTTTAAACCTTGAATATGCTTTAATATCGATTGAGTTCCAGGTCTGATCTTCAAGTTTTGAAACTGTTTTAAACATTAAGCATAAGACTGATAGTTGATACCAACTGGCATGTGCAAGTCAACCATAGTGTACTGATATTTAAATCTGATTTCAACCCCCAATCCTCGCTGTTTATAGGTCGAACTCAGATCTTTTTGTTAGATCTCTAATTTGCATCAAACACTTAACAACTAAGAGTGAAATTTTTGGACAAATTTGATTATGAAATCTGCCAAAATGGTTTCAGATTAAGCCTGTTTATGAGCTGTTATCAACTCAAAAATACTCAACAGTCAAAACTGAAAATCTGAGTTCTGAATCCAACATGATCAAAACCCCTTATCTTGTTTTCTAACAATTGAGACTATGCACAAAATCAGTGCAATTGTCAGCAGTAAACATCCCTATACAAAACTATGCAGGAACTTAGGTTTTAAAGTGTGCAAAAAATAAACGTGCAGAAAATAAACGTGGTGTGCTGAAATTGAAAGGTGGTAAACTGAAATTCAAAGGTGGTGAAACAGAAATTTAAACATAGTAGTACAAAAATTAAGTGTAGTTCAATTAGTATGTATGTTCTCTCAAAATCCTCCCTCAATCCAGGCCCAAAAATCACTTTAAATATGCTATCATGGACCTGGGTCGTCAAACCAAGCACAAAAACGTAAATCAAACAACAAGAAAATCATAAGAACAAGGAGAATAATGAGATGAGTATTATTAAACTAGCATGGTAATTCTTTACACAAGATAAAAAAAAATTTGAAACAAAGAAATTACACATACTAGGTTGGAAAAGAATTTCTCCTTCTTATTGAGCCCTCAAAGGTGTAGTGTGGCCTTAAGACTAAGCCTCCTTGATGATTTGAGATGAATAAGAAAGAGCGGGAGAGATGGAGTGTAGGAACTTTAAAGGTGGGAAGGGGACAATTCTTCCATACCTTGGAAGTCCAAAGGTGTGGCTGGAGCCCAAAATTTCCTTTCTTGCTTGATATGATAAGATCTTCAAAGTAATTGAAATTGAGAGAAGTGGGTTCCACTTTTGGGCTGGCCGTGGACTAACAAGGGAAGGATGATCTGGTCTTCGTTGCTTCATGTGCTTATTTAACAAAACTCAATGTATTGGCCCACCAAAGCATGTATACAGTTGGATCATCATGTGGCTTCAATGCATGATCTGAAATCCACTAAAAGAACATGGGCATGTAGTGTTTTAGGCTAGCTGAAAACTCACGCCCTTGCATGTAGGAATTCCTTCCACTTTGATTCTGCATGGAATGTTACTTACCTTTCTTTCCATATGCTCTTTTTGACATAGTTCTTTGAGGGATACTTGGTAAATAGTTCCCTTGATTCAAGCAAAAATACAGCCTCCAAATTCATGAAATGGCTGGACGTGACTTGATTCTCTCCTTCTAATCTTCATGCATAATTCTCTTTTTATTAAAAAAAATATCCTCCTTTGTCTTAGGCACTCCAAGAGATAATGTAGAAATATTCTCTCTTAAGTATTTTTTTCATAAATTTAGTCAAAATCTTTGCTGATGGAGGACGTCCTTGATTGTGAAATTCACCTTCCCAATTTGTGAGTTTTGCTCCCTTTTTATCTCTTATGAAGATTTCTCCAAATTGCACTTTCCTTTTGCCTCCTCTTAGTGAATTTCTTAGAAATTTCCTTCGATTTTCTAAAAAGACAATTTAGATTCTATGCCAACAAGGATAATAGGCCCTCTTAGACATCCCACACATGTGCACGTGAGGTTCACTTGATCAATTTTACATTTTTCTTCAAAAATCCTTCCCCTCTTCTTTTCTTTCCAAATTTATATTCCTTGCCTCGATCCTTTGTTGTGGGACCCTTGTCATCATTTTTCTACAGAAAAATGTGAAATTCATGTGAAATGACAATTCTACCCTCATATCACAAATGCATGAATGCGGGCTCACCTCTCATGAAATGATAGCATGTGATGACATCAATGTGCATGATTTTAATTGAATAAATTAATGATGATGAAGAATTAATTTATTTCATGAGTTCATGTAAAAAGTGTGATTTTTTAGCAAATTCTCTAGGAAACACTACAATGAATTTAAAATGCATAAAACATGATATATATTACACTAAATGAGGCTCTCTTATCTCGATAAGTTTTTAAAACTTCCAAAAATAATCCTGAAAAAGTACATTTTTAAAGACTTATGAATCTTCCACACCAAAATTGGGTTTCTCATCTTTCATTATTACCATTCGTATTCATTATTAACACCAAAACCACTCACATTCTTGAAATTAAGAATTAAAAGAGCTATAAATTGGCATTGACATGGAATTCATCAAGAATCAACAAAATATAACATACATGCCTCAATTACATGCACTCATACTTGCCTTTAAATCAGTGCTTCACCCACTTCAAGCCCTCTTGGTTCCAAGGGAGAGAAAACCCCTAATAAGAAGCCCTACACCTGTAAAATACATTGAGAAGATGAGGATGAGATGCATATTATAGATTTGTGTTCTCTATTCTTATAAAAAGCTAGGAACTATTGTAGACAAGAAGCCCTTACCTTGTAGAGTTGTAGAGGGAATGATGGGTAGAGAGAAAGGAGTTTCACTTCAATAAAATAAGGTAGAAGGGATTAGGGAGGAAGATGAAGCTATCCCTATTCACATGCAAGTCCTTTTTCGTTCTTGGATTTCCAAGAAGATATGAAAAAGGAGAGGACATGAGAGAAGGCTCCAGTAGATTTGAGAAAGGAAGAACAGGGTCGATTGCTGGAAAGACTAGTTTAATATGACCCAATTTCTGGAATTTACAAATAAGTCTTAGTAGTTTTGTGAAATTTATAAATAGAGTCAAATGTCTCTCACTTAGGCCAAGGTGGATTCGCATTCAGTTAGGACAAAAGTAAAGAATGACCCACATGTTAAAAGACACAGAATGCAATTAAAATAATGCCATTATGATGCATAACATAAAAATCTAAATTACAAAAAGACCTTGAACTACCTCAGTAAGGTTCAAACCCAACACGACTATATATCCACGACCCAAACCCAAGGAATTAGGATTAAATTAGCCTAATTAAGCATAAATTAGAGTAGAACAAGATTAATTATAGTTAATTGTGATTAACTTCGATTTGGACCTTACACCATCTGTAACACTTCGGCCCAGCTTAATCCGGCTTAACGATTGATTAACGATGAATTAATGAGGTTTTGGTACTATTTATAGCGAATTTAAGTTAAGTTTGTGGTTTTATTCTTTTGAGATTCGTTTCGGGTTAAGAATAGGGAGTTGAGTTGAGTTAAACTTGGTTTTAGCAGTCTCGAGCCCTTTTCGTAATCTCTGATTTTGTATGAGTTCGTCGTTCATGCATCATCTTGATGTCAACACGTGTATTTCGTTGAGCTCGTCAACTTCGGAAACTAGCTCGAATGCGAACGAGGTCATTTGTTTCCGTTGGATCGTTAATTGACTCAAACTGTAATTAACCCAAACCGTTGGACTTGTATGCAAATTGGCAATCCTTATCTTATATAAATAAAGCCACCGCCTCTCTCTCTCGCCCTCATCTCCTTGTCTTGTACGCCAGCTCTCTCTCTCGTTCTCTTCTCCTCTTCTTCCTGCTCTTTTTTTTCTCTTCTTCTTCCTTGCAATCAACGTAGAGAAAGAGGAGGATTCTTGTGCGCCGGTTGTTTGTCTTCTATTTGGGTTCACCGGTATCTTCTCCACCCGACGTCTCTTTCTCGTCTTCGCTTTCTTCTTCCTTATCTACTAGTCGTGGACAAGAATTCCGCAACCTTCTTCCGGTTTATCTTCGGTGAGTAGTTAAGTTACAGTCTCCGTATGAGTTTTGGGTGTGATTGCACTGCATGTACCCTGTTTCGTTTGTTTATTCTTAGCATGGATGATGTTAGGAATTGCTTCTCCGAGATCGTTTGAGCCTAAGAACAGCTAAATTGAGGAAAGAGCATGTTTAAGGCAAGTATAAGCATAGTATGGATGAACACATGTTAATACACGTTGATTGTTATGTTCTTCTACTCTTTCTCGTGAGTGTGTGGTGTTTGACAGCCCTTTTGTCTTGTATAATCTTGTTACACGTCGTTTTTGTAAATGGAAATCATGTAATACAGTGACCCTGTTCTGTACAGAATTCTGTAGTCCGACCGATTGGGACTGGGGTTCGACCGATCAGACACTCCTAGAACCGAAATTCGACCGATCGGGCTTCAGAGCCGACCGGTCGGCTCTGATGTATTTATGCTCCGAGAAGATTAGAGTTCAATTGAATCCTATACTTACTCATTTTCCTTTTCTTGTTCCTGTAACATCATAGGACCTTTTATACTACCTTCTAGGTTCATAATGAGACCTTATAGGGCCTTCCCCATGGAGAACTCAACCATGTACCTTGTCCAACGGATTACCTGAAATGCATGAATGATTTTTTGGGCTGTAACACATTCATGCGCGTTGTCCAATTGTTAAGCACCTCCCCATGGGCATTGGTTTAAGGGACTTCGATACACGTTTATGGATACAATGCAACACTCCCAAAAGGGACAACTGTGTATCAAATAACTTAAAACTACATCATCATGCACGGTTAGTAACAATGGACAACTAAGATAGGGTTGGCTAGTAAAAGATCGTGATTCCTGCAAAATAATCTGATGTGCATTGCATATTGACTTCAGTTTTGCACTCCTATTCATATGGTATGCGTTTTGCGCTGGGGCAACGATTGGATAATCCCTGAGGACTATGTCCATGGTGTCACGACCCGAGCCCAGAAATCGGGGGTTAACGAAAAGCTAAACCAGTGACACATGTACTCCTGTGCACGTGCATCCAAACCCAGTCCAGATGCACATACACAAGGGATCTAACACGTGCGAACTAAGCGTACGCGGAAGCTGTATATATCATAGCAAGCAACAAAGGAAAATAGCAGAAGCCAAAGACCAATGCGGAACGGAAAAGACAACGATAAATACACTGATATAAAATCCGAATACACACCCAAAATCATGATATACAAATATACAGAGTACGAAGTCCAAAGTCCAAAATGCCCAATTACAAAAGCTCCAAAAACCAAAACTCAAAACAGAAGGCCAATGGAATATATGCATGTGCGCACTCGGCAGAGATGATCAGGCCCACTCTGCCAAACCGGAGGGTGCCTCTACACTCGGCCCTGCAGCCTCCTCGACCGCCGGGGAGTCGGGCAAGGGATCTGTGCCTGCAACACCACAGACAACACAAATGAATACAACGATCCAGCAAATACAAGTAACAAGGATGAAACACTCATAGTATCAAAGTGAATAAAATAATGACAGAAGATTAAATACAGAGTTTCATCTTAGTATGCTAAGCAAATCGTGCATAGAATTAAAGCATGATAAGGGAATCAAAGTATAGAAATACTGAACTAAGTGGCTACTACGTTAACTATATTCTCTCCAATAGATAGCAAAGCAGAGCAGATGAGAACACCACTGACCTGGCCAAGGGTACAAGTGGGTCTCGGTTTCCTGGGTTCCGGGGTCCCAAGACAAAGCGACACTGCAGTGATACAGAGATACAGAGATCTAAGCCAGAAGTAACCCCGTCGGGCATCCTAGGGCTGAGGCTGAGTAGAGCCAGACTAATACCAATCAAATCAAATCTAAAAGAAGGGAGATTATCCGCTTTGGACTCACCGATGGCAAAGACCGGATCTTATCCTCACGTGTTAATATCTGGGCAGAGCCACCAGGGAATACCCAAAATATACAAAGCCAGAAATATACAAAGCATAGCCAAAATACAGATCAGAACATAGATTAAGTCAAAGCACAGCATAGATCAAAGCGTAGTGCAGAACGAAGAATAAAACAGATATACAGAACGAAAGCAAAATGACTGCGGAATGCATAGACATAGATTGGCAGAACAGAGGGCAAAGCTGTAAACAATATGCAATGCATCTCAGATTAGTACGGAGTCAAGGTTTATTACAAACCAATACTAATCTAGTTGTTCACTGTCACTAACCGTGCATGTTGATGTAGTTTTAAGTTATTCAATGCACCGTTGCCATCAAAGTGTTGCAATGAAATCCTCACGTGCACCGAAGTCCCTTAAACCAACACCCATGGGGAGGTGCTTAACAGTGATCAACGCTCACATGAATAAGTCACAGCCTAACAGACTCTTCATGCGATCCAAAGAATCCATTGGGCCTGTTTACATGAGTGGTTAACCTGTATTTGAGCCTTACAAGTCTCACCATTATCCTAAGTTATATTTCAGAATTGCCATGCCTAATGGTTTAGCCATGAGGGACCTATGGTTGAGCCGAAGACATCTTACGCGCTCGTCGTAATATGCACTACGGCTTCACCTTGGTTCCATTCAAAACACAGCTAAACTGGTCATCATCCACCTCTGATCTGATACCTTTTTCGGCTGAGCTACAGTCAGTATACGGCTTAGCCGTAGACCAATCCACGGCTTGGCCGTAGCATTTCACGGCTTAGCTGTAGCCACACCGTAGGAGTACTGTATTGGAAAAGTTTCGACTGATCAGAGATTTAATTCACGGCTGGGTTACGGTTGGGTCACGGCTAGCTTACGGCTCAGCCGTAGGACAATTTACGGCTCAGCCGTAGCCTAGCCGTAGAACAAAATCGAAATTTCAAGTCTCTGGAACATGAGCCGTAGAAACTTACGGCTTAGCCGTACAATACAGAATACGAATTCGGGCTGAGTACAGAAACTGAAATTTGGTACAGAAACGTCTCAAAACAAGTTACAGAGGTTCCAAATTCACAAAAATTGGCTGTAAAACAATTCTATACAAAGAATAAAAATGAATCAAAGCAATCAAACAAAACACCCATATGTGTTATCAAAGCCTGTACTTATACTTGCCTCAAACTCTGTCAATCCAATGAATCAAGCTCCAAATCAACTAAAATCAAAGCAAATCAAAGAAATAAACCATGCATGAGCTGTAGGAAACATACAGAGCTTGGAGAAGGAATCCAATTGGAGAGGAAGAATCCAAAACCCACTTACCTCAAGCAATAGACAGAGATGAGAGAGAAGAGGAAACCCAAATCAAGATGGGTGCAAGCTCCCAACACCAACCAAGACCGAAGAAGAGAATGAAGAGGGGAGAAGGAGTGGAAGAGAAAACGTGGAGCTCTCCTTGCATGCACGTTGAAGCCAAATGAGCAGGGAGAGAGACACCTGGGAGTTGACTCATTTTTATAAGTTCTGGAGTTTAAGTCAAAGTCCGGTAAGTTTCGGTTATTTACAAATCAATTCACACGAGGATCCAACTCCTCCAATTGACTCCAAATGGGTCTGACACAGTTACAGTAATTGACGAGCTCAATAAAATACACGTGCTGACACCAAGATGATGCAAAGATGATGCAAGCAAAGCAAAAGCAAAATTACGAAAAAGGGCTTAGAACTACCTATCTCAGGTCAAAGGTTACTCAACTACCTATCCAAGGCCCAAAACCAAGTCCAAAAGAATAAAACAATAGAAAAACACGCTAATGAGCTACTAATCCGGCTCAAAGGGGATCGGAGTGTTACATCCTCCCCCACTAGGAATCATTCCGTCCTCGGAATGACTACCTACCTGCGCAAAGAGCTGTGGGTACTGGCGCGCTAGCTGCTCCTCTAGCTCTCATGTAGCCTCATCTGGACCATGATGTTCCCACAACACTTTAACCCATCTGATGGTCCTGGTACGGAGAATCTGCTCTCGTGTCCCAACGATGCGAAGCGGACGCTCAACGTAAGTGGCATTAGGCTGAATCTGGATGTCATCGTAGCAAATCACATGGCTCGGATCTGGGACATACTTACGGAGCATCGACACATGGAATACATCGTGAACACTGGAGAACTCGACTGGAAGCGTCAACCGATAGGCTAAATCTCCAACTCGGCTCTTGACTTCAAACGGTCCTACATATCTCGGAGCTAACTTGCCCTTCTGAACAAACCGCACCGTGCCCTTCATCGGAGAAACTTTTAAGAACACCCACTCTCCGACTTGAAATGCCAAAGGTCTCCTCCGAGTATCCGCATAGCTCTTCTGTCTGGATCGAGCAATCTTCAGATTCTCTATCACCTTCTGCACTTTCTCTGTCGTCTCAGCAATAATTGTCGGACCATGGAAACTTCTTGTTCCAACTTCCTCCCAGCACACTGGAGTCCTGCACTTGCGTCCGTATAGAGCCTCATAAGGTGCCATACCAATGCTCTCGTGGAAGCTGTTGTTGTAGGCAAACTCACACAATGCCAGATGCATATCCCATTCTTTCTCAAAGTTCAGTACACTGGCTCTGAGCATATCCTCCAACGTCTGAATGGTACGCTCCGACTGCCCATCCGTCTGGGGGTGGTATGCCGTACTAAAACTCAGCTTCGTGCCCATAGCTTCCTGAAATGCTCTCCAGAATGAAGACACAAAACGACTGTCGCGATCAGACACAATCGATACTGGAGTGCCATGCAATCTGACTATCTCATCAACAAACTTCCTGACCATCTCTGTGAATGTCATCCCTTTCTTGAACGGAATGAAATGTGCTGACTTCGTCAATCTGTCCACTATTACCCAGATCGCATTGTTCTTTCTGCTGGTCGGCGGAAAACCGGAGACGAAATCCATGGTAATGTGCTCCCACTTCCACTGCGAAGTGTGCAATGGATGCAATGATCCTGGAGGTCGCTGATGATCAGCTTTCACCCTCTGACAGGTCAAACATCGAGCTACGAACCCTGCGATCTCCCGCTTCATATTGTTCCACCAAAATCTATCTTTCAAGTTCCGGTACATCTTCGTACTCCCTGGGTGCATCGCATATCGGGCATCGTGCGCATCTGTCATCAACTTATCTTTCAGCTCATCCACAGCGGGAACACACAATCTATTCCTGAAGTACAAAACTCCATCTACCAGGCTGAAATCAGGTCGATCTATAATCCGATCTCTGAACTTCACCAGAAGGGGGTCCTCAAACTGGCGATCCTTGATCTGCTGGATCACCTCAGGCTGAAACACGATGGTAGTAGCTAATGTCACCAATCCACCTACCATCCGAACCTCTACAGGCTGATCTTACACAAGCATATAGAATCCTGCCAACACCTGAAGACTGTCTGCTCTCCTACTAAGTGCATCTGCAACCACATTCCCCTTGCCTGGGTGGTACTTGATCGGAAAGTTGTAGTCTTTGATGAACTCCAACCATCTTCGCTGCATCATATTCAAGTCATGCTGATCAAACAAGTACTGTAGACTGTGATGATCGGAATGGACCTCGAACTTCACACCGTACAGGTAATGTCGCCACAACTTCAGTGCAAATACAATGGCTGCTAGCTCTAGGTCATGAGTGGCATAGTTCTTCTCATGCTCTTTCAGCTGTCTGGATCCATAGGCAATCACTTTCTGATTCTGCATCAGTACACAGCCTAGTCCAACTAGAGAAACATCGGAATAAATCACGAATCCCTCACTACCATCCGGGAGAGTCAACACTGGCGCCGTAGTGAGCTTTTCTTTTAACATCTGAAAACTACGCTCACACTTCTCTGTCCACTCATATGGAACCTTCTTCCTAGTTAACTGAGTCAGTGGGTCTGAAATCTTCGAGAAGTCATGCACGAACCTGCGGTAATATCCCGCCAAACCCAGAAAACTCCGAATCTCTGTCACTGATCTAGGACGGGGCCAATGGACTACTGCCTCAATCTTAGCCGGATCCACCATCAATCCCTCTCTAGAAATCTTATGACCCAGAAATGCAACTTGCTCTAACCAGAAATCACACTTAGACAACTTTGCATACAACTTGTGATCTCTAAGCAGTTGCAATGCTTTCCTCAGATGGTCTGTATGTTCCTCAGCAGTCTTCGAATAGACCAATATGTCATCTATGAAAACCACAACAAATTGGTCCAAAAAGGAAGTAAACACCCTATTCATCAATGCCATAAAAGCTGCGGGTGCGTTAGTCGAACCAAATAGCATGACAAGGAACTCATAGTGTCCATACCGAGTCCTGAAAGCTGTCTTAGGAACGTCCTCATCCTTCACCCTAAGCTGGTGATATCCCGACCTCAAGTCAATCTTCGAGAAGTAAGCTGCACCCTGAAGCTGATCGAACAACTCATCGATCCTAGGCAATGGATATTTGTTCTTGATAGTCACTTTGTTCAACTGCCTGTAGTCAATGCACATCCGGGAACTGCCATCCTTCTTCTTAACAAACAATACAGGAGCTCCCCAAGGTGAAACACTTGGGCGTATGAACCATTTATCCAATAGATCCTGCAACTGTTTCTTCAATTCCAACAACTCTGCAGGTGCCATACGATATGGAGCCCTACTGATGGGTGCTGTACCTGGTATCACGTCGATCGAGAACTCTACCTCTCGAACTGGAGGCAACTCTGGCACATCCTCCGGAAAAACATCCGGAAACTCGCTGACTACTGGGATCTCACTGAGCTGTCGCTGATCCTTCTTTTCTGAGATGAACGCAAGAAATCCCTCACATCCCCTACGAAGCATCCTGTCTGCTTTACAAGCAGATATCACACGCCTTGGGCACTTCGTTTGGCTGCCCTCAAATCGAAATCCGCTGCCCAAATCAAAATAGATAGCTTTGCTGTAGCAGTTGATACACGCATGATATCTCGCAAGCCAGTCCATACCAAGAATCACATCAAAATCCAGTGTCGTGAGCAACACGAGGTCTACCGGGAGCTGATGACCAGCTATCCGCACATCACACTGAGGGTAGAAGACACTGCACTCCACCCGTTTACCAACCGGAGTGGATACTAGCAACAAGTATGGGAGCGGTGTGGGTCGCTGTCGAAGCTGCACAGCAAAATGGGGTGCTACGTACGAACGCGTAGACCCGGAGTCAAATAAGGCTAAACCTTCAGCATCAGAAATTAAAATTTTACCTTCCACGACAGTAGCTTCCTCCGCGCCCTCATGTGTAGTAGCATAGGCGCGGGCTGTCTGGCGGTTCTGCTTCTAGGCTGGGCGAGCTGGCTGAGATTTGCCCTGCGCTGTAGATCCTGCAGATCTCGTCTGTGGAGAGGACTGAAACTTCGGGCATTAGGCCCGCTTGTGATCCGTAGAGCCACAACCGAAACAGGCTCCACTCTTCCTCCAACATCTGTCTGTTGGGTGATCCTTCCCACAGTGACCGCAAACCACCTGAGTACTGCTCGAACTACCCTGCTTACCCTTAAACTTCTTCTGGAACTGACTTCTGCCACTGGAACCTGCTGCCCTCTTGGCCTCGGCTCGCTCCTCCTCAAAGATGGCCTCTGCATCATAGGCCCTGTCAATAGCGTCATCCAAGGTAGCCGGCCACATACATGCAACTACGTGGCGTTTATGTCTCGGATTCAAGCCGTTGACGAAGCGAGTCACCTTCTTATGCTCAGTGTTCACCATGTCCTCTGCAAAGTGGGATAGCTCTGTAAACTTGTGTACATAATCTGCAACCGTCATCTGTCTCTGCTGAAGGTTGAAGAATTCCACTTCCTTGGCTCGCTGAATATGGAGAGGCATGAACTTCCGACGGAATTGCTGCTTGAAGGTCTCCCAAACTGTGGCACTGGGCATAGTCTGAAATGAGCTCTTAACACTCCTCCACCATGTCTTGGCTACACTCCGAAGCATAGAAGCTGTGAGAACTACCTTCTGTTTATTGCTGCACACAATCGTATCAAATAGCTCTTCAGTCTGCTCCAACCATTGCTCAGCCTGTAATGCATCCTCTATCCCATGGAACTCGGTCACCCCTCGCTTACAGAACTTGTCAAAAAGAGCATTTGGATCTAATTCCTTGGGCTGGAAAATCACTTGCTGATCTATACGAGGTGATGCTGACGCGGCAGCCTGACTCTGTCTATCTACCATGGATGCCATTTGCGCCTGTAATGACTGCATAGACTGCATCATCATCATCATGCGCTCCTCACTACTGATATGTAGGGGTAACGATCCACTATCACCATTATGGCCCTGTTGATTCTCATCCCGAGATCCTGATCCTGATGCCATCCTGAAAAAAGGAAAGAAACACAGCACACAAGCATAAAATGCCCTGAGTTAGTCAAATCCCAAAAGTCAACATATTAGACTTCGAGTCCAATAGTTGATAGCGTTATCTCACCACGATCTTAGATGTCTACATGCCTATATCTAGCATGCTCTGATACCATACAATACGTATGTCACAACCCGAGCCCAGAAATCGGGGGTTAGCGAAAAGCTAAACCAGTGACACACGTACTCCCGTGCACGTGCATCCAAACCCAGTCCAGATGCACATACACAAGGGATCTAACACGTGCGAACTAAGCGTACGCGGAAGCTGTATATATCATAGCAAGCAACAAAGGAAAATAGCAGAAGCCAAAGACTAATGCGGAACGGAAAAGACAACGATAAATACACTGATATAAAATCCGAATACACACCCAAAATCATGATATACAAATATACAGAGTACGAGGTCCAAAGTCCAAAATGCCCAATTACAAAAGCTCCAAAAACCAAAACTCAAAACAGAAGGCCAATGGAATATATGCATGTGCGCACTCGGCAGAGATGATCAGGCCCACTCTGCCAAACCGGAGGGTGCCTCTACACTCGGCCCTGCAGCCTCCTCGACCGCCGGGGAGTCGGGCAAGGGATTTGTGCCTGCAACACCACAGACAACACAAATGAATACAACGATCCAGCAAATACAAGTAACAAGGATGAAACACTCATAGTATCAAAGTGAATAAAATAATGACAGAAGATTAAATACAGAGTTTCATCTTAGTATGCTAAGCAAATCGTGCATAGAATTAAAGCATGATAAGGGAATCAAAGTATAGAAATACTGAACTAAGTGGCTACTACGTTAACCATATTCTCTCCAATAGATAGCAAAGCAGAGCAGATGAGAACACCACTGACCAGGCCAAGGGTACAAGTGGGTCTCGGTTTCCTGGGTTCCGGGGTCCCAAGACAAAGCGACACTGCAGTGATACAGAGATACAGAGATCTAAGCCAGAAGTAACCCCGTCGGGCATCCTAGGGCTGAGGCTGAGTAGAGCCAGACTAATACCAATCAAATCAAATCTAAAAGAAGGGAGATTATCCGCTTTGGACTCACCGATGGCAAAGACCGGATCTTATCCTCACGTGTTAATATCTGGGCAGAGCCACCAGGGAATACCCAAAATATACAAAGCCAGAAATATACAAAGCATAGCCAAAATACAGATCAGAACATAGATTAAGTCAAAGCACAGCATAGATCAAAGCGTAGTGCAGAACGAAGAATAAAACAGATATACAGAACGAAAGCAAAATGACTGCGGAATGCATAGACATAGATTGGCAGAACAGAGGGCAAAGCTGTAAACAATATGCAATGCATCTCAGATTAGTACGGAGTCAAGGTTTATTACAAACCAATACTAATCTAGTTGTTCACTGTCACTAACCGTGCATGTTGATGTAGTTTTAAGTTATTCAATGCACCGTTGCCATCAAAGTGTTGCAATGAAATCCTCACGTGCACCGAAGTCCCTTAAACCAACACCCATGGGGAGGTGCTTAACAGTGATCAACGCTCACATGAATAAGTCACAGCCTAACAGACTCTTCATGCGATCCAAAGAATCCATTGGGCCTGTTTACATGAGTGGTTAACCTGTATTTGAGCCTTACAAGTCTCACCATTATCCTAAGTTATATTTCAGAATTACCATGCCTAACGGTTTAGCCATGAGGGACCTATGGTTGAGCCGAAGACATCTTACGCGCTCGTCGTAATATGCACTACGGCTTCACCTTGGTTCCATTCAAAACACAGCTAAACTGGTCATCATCCACCTCTGATCTGATACCTTTTTCGGCTGAGCTACAGTCAGTATACGGCTTAGCCGTAGACCAATCCACGGCTTGGCCGTAGCATTTCACGGCTTAGCCGTAGCCATACCGTAGGAGTACTGTATTGGAAAAGTTTCGACTGATCAGAGATTTAATTCACGGCTGGGTTACGGTTGGGTCACGGCTAGCTTACGGCTCAGCCGTAGGACAATTTACGGCTCAGCCGTAGCCTAGCCGTAGAACAAAATCGAAATTTCAAGTGTCTGGAACATGAGCCGTAGAAACTTACGGCTTAGCCGTACAATACAGAACACGAATTCGGGCTGAGTACAGAAACTGAAATTTGGTACAGAAACGTCTTAAAACAAGTTACAGAGGTTCCAAATTCACAACAATTGGCTGTAAAACAATTCTATACAAAGAATAAAAATGAATCAAAGCAATCAAACAAAACACCCATATGTGTTATCAAAGCCTGTACTTATACTTGCCTCAAACTCTGTCAATCCAATGAATCAAGCTCCAAATCAACTAAAATCAAAGCAAATCAAAGAAATAAACCATGCATGAGCTGTAGGAAACATATAGAGCTTGGAGAAGGAATCCAATTGGAGAGGAAGAATCCAAAACCCACTTACCTCAAGCAATAGACAGAGATGAGAGAGAAGAGGAAACCCAAATCAAGATGGGTGCAAGCTCCCAACACCAACCAAGACCGAAGAAGAGAATGAAGAGGGGAGAAGGAGTGGAAGAGAAAACGTGGAGCTCTCCTTGCATGCACGTTGAAGCCAAATGAGCAGGAAGAGAGACACCTGGGAGCTGACTCATTTATATAAGTTCTGGAGTTTAAGTCAAAGTCCGGTAAGTTTCGGTTATTTACAAATCAAGTCACACGAGGGTCCAACTCCTCCAATTGACTCCAAATGGGTCTGACACAGTTACAGCAATTGACGAGCTCAATAAAATACACGTGCTGACACCAAGATGATGCAAAGATGATGCAAGCAAAGCAAAAGCAAAATTACGAAAAAGGGCTTAGAACTACCTATCTCAGGTCAAATGTTACTCAACTACCTATCCAAGGCCCAAAACCAAGTCCAAAAGAATAAAACAACAGAAAAACACGCTAATGAGCTACTAATCCGGCTCAAAGGGGATCGGAGTGTTACACATGGTACATCCCAGGCGGAAACAGTTGCCTTTCATTCTCCTTGTTTTGTTCCTTGTTCAACATGTAATTGTTTACGTGTAACAGTAGTGATCCAGCGTGATGCACATACTGTATTGTCTGACTGTGACGTGACATGTATTGCACTGAATTGCACTGCTTGACCGACTAATTGCTTTTGACTAACGTGCATTCACATGAGATGATTGATCTTATTTATCTGGCTCTACTCAGCCTCAGCCTCAGGATACCCGATGGGGTTGACTTTGGTGTAGACTGATATTACCTCTGCAGAGTGCTCCTTTCTTGGGATTACGGACCCCGGAAACCAAAGACCCATTCGTACCCTGGCCCAGTCGATGGTGTTCTCGTACTAATTGCTCTCAATTGAGAGAATATGACAAATGTAGTAGTCACCTTGCCAGTTTATCTGTTTTTTTATTCTTACAGCATGCTTATTGATATGCACAATCTACCTAGTATATAAACATGATTTCTATGCACTGTTAATTGTTAATTGTTAACTATCTTGCTAGACACAGTATGTGTTAACTTATTGCCGCTTACGCTTTGCTGAGTCATCGTACTCATTGGTTGTTCTTGATGTTGTAGGCCCAAATTCCTCTACTAACCCCTTGTCAGTCGGCCAGACTCCAGGAGAGATCCGGGAGACCCAGTCAGGGTTAAAGGAGTGGTCTTGATCACTCTCACGGAGAGCGGCCTGGCATTGCATCCATTCATGGCCTTCCCTTTTGTTTTGTTTGTTTTGTTTGGTTTCCTGTACTTTTACTTGTATTGGTCTCTAAGAAGTTATCTCTTCATTTTGTATTGTACATTTGTAATTAATGTCATTTTGTTGACTCTATATTGTGATGCATTCTATTCATTTTCCCTAGCTTACTATGATACATACAGCTTCTGCGTACATTTGATTTGCACGTGTGAACATCCCTTTGTGCGTATACTTCGACCAGGTCAAGGTATACGTGCACGGGAATACGTGTGTCACCAATTAAGTTTTTACTAACCCCCGATTTCTGGGCTCGGGTTGTGACACCATCTGTTCAGCATTGTCTCCTTCAGTCAACAATACAAGCATCACCATTTTCAGGCTCACATCGTCATCATCTTCCCCACTTTCACATAATTAAACAAAAGCCAATTTTGAAAACCTCAAACCCACCTCCCATGTGTTAGGACTTGTGGCACCGTAAAAAATACCTACGATCGACAAATCAATCACGATGAATAGACATAATCATACCCTATCAAGCAATCAAACACAAGAACACATCAATTTTACGCGGTTCAGTAATATTGGCTACTTATATGGGGAAGAGAAAAATGTCTATTGTTCTCCCTCCCAATCCTAAAAAAATATGTCTATCATTCGGCACTTATGGCTAGTTGTAGGGCTCACTGTAGGAGGATCTCACCAAAACGGCTCACTTAGACGAAGGTGCATACGATTTCGCCCTTTTTCGTTTTCCGTCAAAAACTCTAGCGTAGACAATCAAAACTCCAAATCTCGAATAAAGAAATTAAACCCAACCATTTAAATTAGATTTTAACCCATAGCATTCACTAAACTGAACAATTAAACATTATTTATAATTATCCACTTGCCTTGAATCTTACACCAAAACCCAGATCTACTATGGCTAGATCCAATTAAGTACAAGCCCCTATCCGGATTTGATTCCCCGATCAGAAATCCTACAAATCCAAGAAAATACACAAATCTCCTTAAGCTATTGAACATCCCCTAGTAAATTGAAAAAAGCTTACTGAGATTGCTGGAACTCTCACAGTAGCTAAAAAGAGAAGAAGAAGATAGTGGACAAGTTTTATTTCTTCTTGAGAGCTTAGATTCTCTAAAGATGGCTAAAGGCTTGGTTGCAGAAGAAAGAGATGGGGAGAAAAATCGTTTACAAGGAGAAAATGATCGGAAGATTTAGGGTTTAAGTTAACGTAAAGGCTTATTTAAATTAAAAGAAAGGGCTCCCTGCTCTTTAATGAATTTTACAAAATTTGAAAAAAAGGCTTTTGGCTTACAAAAGTCTAATAACTTGAGCCCAAGACCCAAGATGGCTTGACCAAACCATCTCCAATGGGCCCTACACAAAATGCCATACATGAAATGATCCAAACCTCTAAAAAGGCCTATCAAACATCCATCTAGCCCTCTCAACTCGATTCGAACCCGATAAACAGACCCAACCCAAGATTAAAAGATCCAAGGCCTAACAAGAAACATCCAAGTCCTGATCCTAAGTATATGAGTGTGTCCTTTGCCTTAACCCCGTATGAGGCTTTGTAAAACAATGATGCACAATTGGGTTGGAAACCCATGAGCTAAAGCAAACAATATTATGTAGGCAGTGGCCCAGGTCGTTACAAATGGTATCAGAGCCGATGATGGCTTTATTTATTTATTTATTTTTTTGGAGGATATGTCACACATATGCCTCCCTTGTAAAGGGCGTTGGGTCTGACGAGCATCTGCCTAACTGGTGCTTGTCCCCCATCAAGAAAATCCAAGTCCTAATTCTGGATATATCAGTGCAGCATTGGCCTTAACCCCATATGAAGACTTTTAAAACCGTGAGATATGATTGGGTTGAAATCCCATGAGCCAAAGCCGATAATATCATATGGGTAGTGGGTCTTTGTTGTTACAAACATAGATCTATATTTTTTACGAACACAAATATGAATGAGAACAACTCCTTACCCCGGTGGTAAGGAGTTTAGTTCTCTCCTAATTGTCCAGTGGGCTTCTATTCCTACATCTGCAAGCCCTCAGAATCTATAGCCCTTTTAGTTGTGGTACCAAAAAAATACAGATATAATTGTGTTTACAGAAAAATAACAAATAAAAAAAAATAAAAACATGTTATAAGAGATATTATCGTAGGTGAATGCTCACGTTGGAGCCCACATTAGATAAAAAAAGCACTTAGAGTTAGAGTCCTGCCATATTAGGTTGTTTGAAGAGGATACATTATAAAAATAAACCCTCCGCCCCCCTTTATGATGTATACATCTCTCATTCAATGAGATCTCTCTCTTCTCTCTCTCCTTTAATATGCTATCAATATAAGTCATGAGCCATTAAAAACCTCCCATCCCTGTTCCCTTGGTCCTCATGCAAAAAGAAGACAACAGCCCTTCCTCCCCCCTATGCTAAATGCAGCAAAACAAAAGAAAAGCAGCACAAGAGTCAACGTGCACTTCCCAATAGTCACAAAAAAGGCCTCTTATCCCATCTCTACCTCGGCCCACGTGCAAAATGTCATAACCCGAGCCCAGGAGATCGGGGGTTAAGACAAAATTTAACCAGTGACACACGTATTCCCATGCATATACACTTAGACCCTGTCCAAATACACACGCCCAAGGGAATTTCACACGTGCCAATACACTTACGCGGAAGCTGTAGGTATCATTGCATAACAAAGGAAGGCATATTAAAACAAAATCAAATATATGTACAAAAGATTACAATTGATTATACGAAGTTCAGAGTTAAACTAAATGAGCCAAAATACATATGCTACAAATTACAATTCAACACCAAAATCAAGAGGAATCTCTCATCAAGGAAGACTTATGTATATATGACAATGTCGCGCTCTAGAAGAATGATTATATCCACTCCTCTAGCCCTAACGAGGCATCTGGGGTCACCCTTGGAGTCTGATTGACCGACGAGGGGTCAGTTGAGGGATATGAGCCTACAACACCAAGGACAACTCATGAATACAACGATTCAGTAAAGGATAAATAATAATAAGTTAACGCACGTTGTATTTACAGAATAAGTAACAACGAATAAATCATAGAGTGCCAACGTCGTATGCTAGGCAGTTGTTCATGCAAACAAATAAACATGCTATCAGAATCAATGTATACCTGATGTGTACATAACTAGGTGAATAACATTTGTCATATGCTCCCAAAAAGGGATCTTACGTACATACTGAGAACACCATCGACCGGACTAGGGTACGAATGGGTCTTGGGTTCCTGGGATCCGGAAACCCCAAGACATAAACTCACTACACCGGTACCATACATACTACGCCAAATTCAACCCCGTCGGGTATCCTAAGGATGAGGCTGAGTAATGCCTAATCATATGGAGTCAATCAGATACTAGGACTTGAGTAAAACACACATATTATATCGGACATCTATCATACATTCAATTCATACATATATACTATACTCAAGTGAATGAAAAGATGAAATAAATTAAACTTACCATATCAAAAGGGCATAACAACACTATACAAACCCTACAGAAGAGTGGAGGTCAAAAATCGTCATTCAAGATGTTATGCAACTCATTTTACTCGAATCAAGATCATTTACTAGCCAATCCTAATCTAATTATCCAGTGTTTCTAACCGTGCATGCAGATGTAGTTTTAAGTTATCCGATACACGGTTGTTTAGTATTGCATTGTATCAAGAAAATGTATCGAAGTCCCTTAAACTAACACCCATGGGGAGGTGCTTAACAACTGGATAACATACATGAATGAGTCGCAGCCCTCGAGATCATTTATGCAATTCTGTCATATTTCGTTGGGCCATTCAAGGTCACCTCCATTCTAACTCAAAGGCCCTACAAGGTCTCTTCCATATCTATGTCACGACCCGGGCCCAGAAATCGAGGGTTAGCGAAAAGCTAAACCAGTGACACACGTACTCCCGTGCACGTGCATCCAAACCCAGTCCAGATGCACACGCACAAGGGATCTAACACGTGCGAAACAGACAAATGCGGAAGCTGTAGATATCATAGCAAGCAACAAAGAAAATAGCGGAAGCCGAAGCAAATACAATACGGAAACGACAAAGACAATACACCGATATAAAATCGAATACACACCAAAATCAATAGATACAAAATATACAGAATGCAAGTCCAAAGTCCAAAGTCCAATTACAAATCCCAAAAACCAAAACTCGAAATAAAAGCCACTGGTATGCATGCACGCACTTGGCAGAAGTGATCAAGCCCACTCTGCCAAACCTGAGGGTGCCTCTACACTCGCCCCTGCAGCCTCCTCGACCGCCGGGGAGCTGGGCAAGGTATCTGAGCCTGCAACACCACAGACAACACAAATGAATACAACGATCCAGCAAATACAAGTAACAAGGGTGAAACACTCATAGTATCAATAGCATAAGGACGGAATAGAAATTTCAGAGTTTCATCTTAGTATGCTAAGCAAATCGTGCATAGAAGTAAAACATGATAATTGAATCAAAGCAGAGAAATACTGAACTAAGTGGCTACTACGTTAACCATATTCTCTCCAATAGAGAGCAGAGCAAAGCAGATGAGAACACCACTGACCGGGCCAAGGTACAAGTGGGTCTCGGTTTCCTGGGTTCCGGGGTCCCAAGACAAAGCAACACTGCAGTAATACCAAGATACAGAGATCTAAGCCAGAGGTAACCCCGTCGGGCATCCTAGGGCTGAGGCTGAGTAGAGCCAGACTAATACCAATCAAATCAAATCCATAGAAAAGGGAGATTATCCGCTTTGGACTCACCGATGACAAAGACCGGATCTTATCCTCACGTATTAACCTCTGGGCAGAGCCACCCGGGAATACCCAAACCAAACAGATATATATATACAAAGCCAGAGAATCTACAAAGCATAGCATAGATCAAAGCATAGTGCAGAGCGAAGAATAATACAGATATACAGGACAAAGGCAAAATGATTGCGGAATGCATAACATAGATTAACAGAGCAGAGGGCAAAACCATAACAATATGCAATGCATCTCAGATTAATACGGAGTCAAGGTTCATTACAAGCCAGTCCTAAGCTAGTTGTTCACTGTCACTAACCGTGCATGTTGATGTAGTTTTAAGTTAGTCAATGCACCGTTGCCATCAAAGTGTTGCAATATAATCTAACGTGCACCGACATCCCTTAAACCAACACCCATGGGGAGGTGCTTAATAGTGATCAACGCTCACGTGAATAAGTCACAGCCTAACAGACTATTCACGCGATCCAAGGGAATCCATTGGGCCGGTTTACACGGGTGGTTAACTTGTATTTGAGCCCTACAAGTCTCACCATCATCCTAAGTTATATTTCAAAATTGCCATGCCAAACGGTTTAGCCATGAGGGACCTATGGTTAAGCCGAAGACATCTTACGCACTCGTCGTAATATGCACTACGGCTTCTCCTTGGTTCCATTCCAAAACACAGCTAAACGGATCATCTTCCACCTCTGATCTGACACCTTTTTCGGCTGGGCTACAGCCAGTATACAGCTGAGCCGTAGACCAATTCACGGCTTGGCCGTAGCATTCCACGGCTTAGCCGTAGCCACACCGTAGGAGTTCTGTGTTGGAAAAGTTTCGACTGATCAGAGGTTTAATTCACGGCTGGGGTACGGTTAGGGTCACGGCTAGCTTACGGCTCAGCCGTAGAACAAATTACGGCTTAGCCGTAGCCTAGTCGTAGAACAAAACTCAAAATTTAAGTCTCTGGAAATCAAACCGTAGAAACTTACGGCTTAGCCGTACAATACAGAACACGAATTCGGGATAGTTACAGAAACTGAAATTTGGTACAGAAACATCTCCAAACAAGCTACAGAGGTTCCAAATTCACAAAATGTGGCTGTAAAACCTTTATATACAGAGAATAAGAGTGAATCAAAGCAATCAAAGAAACAACCCATATGTGTTAGCAAAGCCTGTACTTGTACTTGCCTCAAATCTGACAAATCCTCTGGAACAAGCTCCAAATCCACTAGAATCAAAGCAAAGCAAAGAGATACACCATGCATGAGATGAAGACATAGCAATCAGAGAATGAGAGGTGCAATTGGGAGAAGAAACACAAAGAACCCACTTACCTCAAGCAATAGACAGAGATGAGAGCGAAGAGAAACAAAACAACCCAATCGGAATGGAAATCCAATCCACAACCGAGCAAGAGAAAGAAAGAAGAGAGAACGAGGAGGGAGTTTCTCCTGGAATTTCCTCTTGCATGCAACGTGAAGAATTGAAATGAGCAAGGGAGAGACATCTGGAGCATGACTCATTTATATAGGTTTTGAAAGTTAAGTCAAAGTCCGGAGAGTTTATACTAATTACAGTTTAAGTCACACGAAGGTCCATCTTCCCCAATTGACTCCAAACGGATCTGACACAGTTATGGAAATTGTCGAGCTCAACGAAATACGCGTGCTGACACCAAGATGATGCAAAGATGATATGAGCAAAACAAAAGCAAAATTACGAAAAAGGGCTTAGAACTAACTATCTCAGGTCAAAGGTCACTCAACTACCTATCCAAGGCCCAAAACCAAGTCCAAAAGACTAAAACAAAACAAAACACACTAATGAGCCACTAATCCGGCTCAAAGGGGATCGGAGTGTTACATCCTCCCCCACTAGGAATCATTCCGTCCTCGGAATGACTACCTACCTGCGCAAAGAGCTGGGGGTACTGGCGTGCTAGCTGCTCCTCTAGCTCCCAAGTAGCCTCATCTGGACCGTGATGCTCCCACAACACTTTAACCCATCTGATAGTCCTGGTACGGAGAATCTGCTCTCGTGTGCCAATGATGCGAAGCGGACGCTCAACGTAAGTTACATTAGGCTGAATCTGAATATCATCGTAGCGAATCACATGGCTTGGATCTGGCACATACTTACGGAGCATCGACACATGGAAAACATCGTGCACACCGGAGAACTCAAATGGAAGCGTCAACCGATAAGCTAAATCTCCAACTCGGCTCTTGACTTCAAACGGTCCTACATATCTCGGAGCTAACTTGCCCTTCTGACCAAATCGAACTGTGCCCTTCATCGGAGAAACTTTAAGAAATACCCAATCTCCGACTTGGAATGCCAAAGGTCTCCTCCGAGTATCCGCATAGCTCTTCTGTCTGGATCGAGCAATCTTCAGATTCTCTATTACCTTCTGCACTTTCTCTGTCGTCTCAGCTATGATCGTCGGACCATGAAAACTCCTTGTTCCTACTTCTTCCCAGCACACAGGGGTCCTGCACTTGCATCCGTATAGAGCCTCATATGGCGCAATACCAATACTCTCATGGAAGCTGTTGTTGTAGGCAAACTCACACAATGCTAGATGCGTATCCCATTCCTTCTCAAAGTTCAGCACACTAGCTCTGAGCATATCCTCCAACGTCTGAATGGTACGCTCCGACTGTCCATCAGTCTGGGGGTGGTATGCCGTACTAAAACTCAACTTCGTGCTCATAGCTTCCTGAAAAGCTCTCCAGAATGAAGACACAAAACGACTATCGCGATCCGACACAATTGAAACTGGAGTGCCATGCAATCTGACTATCTCGTCAACAAACTTCCTGGCCATCTCTGTGAATGTCATCCCCTTCTTGAACGGAAGGAAATGTGCTGACTTGGTCAATCTGTCCACTATTACCCAGATCGCATTGTTCTTTCTACTGGTCAGCGGAAAACCGGAGACGAAATCCATCGTAATGTGCTCCCACTTCCACTGCGGAGTGTGCAATGGATGCAATGGTCCTGGAGGTCGCTGATGATCAGCTTTCACCCTCTGACAGGTTAAACATCGAGCTACGAACCCTGCGATCTCCCGCTTCATATTGTTCCACCAAAATCTGTCCTTCAAGTTCCGGTACATCTTCGTACTACCGGGGTGCATCGCATATCGGGCATCGTGCGCATCTGTCATCAACTTATCCTTCAGCTCGTCCACAGCGGGAACACACAATCTATTCTTGAAGTACAAAACTCCATCTACTAAGCTGAAATCCGATCGATCGGCAATCCGATCTCTGAACTTCACCAGGAGGGGGTCCTCAAACTGGCGATCCTTGATCTGCTGAATCACCTCAGGCTGAAACACGGCGGTAGTAGCTAGAGTTACCAACTCACCTACCATCCGAACCTCAACAGGCTGATCATGCACAAGCATATAGAATCCTGCCAACACCTGAAGATTGTTTGTCCTCCTGCTAAGTGCATCTGCAACTACATTGCCCTTGCCTGGGTGGTACTTGATCGGAAAGTCGTAGTCCTTGATGAACTCTAACCATCTTCGCTGCCTCATATTCAAATCATGTTGATCAAACAAGTACTGCAGACTGTGATGATCGGAATGGACTTCGAACTTCACACCGTACAAGTAATGTCGCCACAACTTCAGTGCAAATACAATAGCTGCTAGCTCCAAGTCATGTGTGGCATAGTTCTTCTCATGCTCCTTCAGCTGTCTGGATCCATAGGCAATCACCTTCTGATTCTGCATCAGCACACAGCCTAATCCAACTCGAGAAGCATCGGAATAAATCACGAATCCCTCACTACCATCCGGGAGAGTCAACACTGGCGCCGTAGTGAGCTTTTCTTTTAACATCTGGAAACTACGCTCACACTTCTCTGTCCACTCATACGGGACCTTCTTCCGAGTCAACTGAGTCAGCGGGGCTGAGATCTTCGAGAAGTCCTGCACAAACCTGCGGTAATATCCCGCCAAACCCAGAAAACTCCGAATCTCTGTCACTGATCTAGGACGGGGCCAATGGACTACTGCCTCAATCTTAGCCGGATCCACCATCAATCCGTCTCTAGAAATCTTATGACCCAGAAATGTAACTTGCTCGAGCCAAAACTCACACTTGGACAACTTTGCATACAACTTGTGATCCTTAAGCAGCTGCAATGCTTTCCGTAGATGATCTGTATGTTGTTCAGCAGTCTTCGAATAGACCAATATGTCATCTATGAAAACCACAACGAACTGGTCCAAGAAGGAAGTAAACACCCTATTCATCAATGCCATAAAAACTACGGGTGCATTCGTCAAACCAAACGGCATGACAAGGAACTCGTAGTGTCCATACCGAGTCCTGAAAGCTGTCTTCGGAACATCCTCATCCTTCACCCTGAGCTGGTGATATCCTGACCTCAAGTCAATCTTAGAGAAGTAAGTTGCACCCTGAAGCTGATCGAACAACTCATCAATCCTAGGCAATGGATATTTGTTCTTGATAGTCACTTTATTCAACTGCCTGTAGTCAATGCACATCCGGAAACTGCCATCCTTCTTCTTAACAAACAATACAGGAGCTCCCCAAGGTGAAACACTTGGGCGTATGAACCCTTTATCCAACAGATCCTGCAACTGTTTCTTCAATTCCAACAACTCTGCAGGTGCCATACGATATGGAGCTCTACTGATGGGTGCTGTACCGGGCATCAAGTCAATAGCAAATTCTACCTCCCGAACTGGTGGCAAGTCTGGCACATCCTCCGGAAAGACATCCGGAAACTCGCTGACTACTGGGATCTCACTGAGCTGTCGCTGATCTTTCTTCTCTGAAATGAATGCAAGAAATCCCTCACATCCCCTACGAAGCATCCTGTTTGCTTTACAAGCAGATATCACACGCCTTGGGCACTTCGTCTGGCTGCCCTCAAAACGAAATCCGCTACCCAAATCAAAGTAGATAGCCTTGCTGTAGCAATTGATACACGCATGATATCTTGCAAGCCAGTCCATACCAAGAATCACATCAAAATCCAGTGTTGTGAGCAACACGAGGTCTACAGGGAGCTGATGACCAGCTATCCGCACATCACACTGAGGGTAGAAAACACTGCACTCCACACGCTTACCAACCGGAGTGGATACTGACAACAAATATGGGAGTGGTGTGGGTCGCTGTCGAAGCTGCACAGCAAAATGGGGTGCTACGTACGAACGCGTAGACCCGGAGTCAAATAAGGCTAAAGCTTCAGCATCATAAATTAAAATTTTACCTTCCACGACAGTAGCTTCCTCTGCGCCCTCATGTGTAGCAGCATAGGCTCGGGCTGTCTGACGGTTCTGCTTCTGGGCTGGGCGAGCTGGCTGAGATCTGCCCTGCGCTGTAGATCCTGCCTGTCTCGTCTATGGAGAGGACTGAAACTTCGGGCATTGGGCCCGCCTGTGATCCGTAGAGCCACACCCGAAACAAGCCCCACTCTTCCTCCAACATCTGTCGGTGGGGTGATCCTTCCCACAGTGACTGCAAATCACCTGAGTACTGCTCGAACTGCCCTGTTTACCCTTGAACTTCTTCTGAAACTGACTTCTGCCACTGAAGCCTGCCGTCCTCTTGGCCTCGGTTCGCTCCTCCTCAAATATGGCCTCTGCATCATAGGCCCTGTCAATAGCGTCATCCAATGTAGCAGGCCACATACAAGCAACCACGTGGCGTTTATGCCTCGGGTTCAGGCCGTTGACGAAGCGAGTCACCTTCTTCTGCTCAGTGTTTACCATGTCCTCTGCAAAGTGGGACAGCTCTGTAAACTTGTGTACATAATCTGCAACCGACAGTTGTCTCTGCTGAAGGTTGAAGAATTCCACTTCCTTGGCTCTCTGAATATGGAGAGGCATGAACTTCCGACGGAATTGCTGCTTGAAAGTCTCCCAAACTGTGGCACTGGGCATAGTCTGGAATGAGCTCTTGACACTCCTCCACCATGTCTTGGCTACACTCCGAAGCATAGAAGCTGTGAGAACCACTTTCTGTTTGTTACTGCACACAATCGTATCAAAAAGCTCTTCTGTCTGTTCCAGCCATTGCTCGGCCTGCAATGCATCCTCTATCCCATGAAACTCTGTCGCCCCTCGCTTACGGAACTTGTCAAAAATAGCATTTGGATCTGGTTCCTTGGATTGGAAAATCACTTGCTGATCTATACGAGGTGATGCGACTGCAGCAGCCTGACTCTGTCTATCTACCATGGATGCCATCTGTGCCTGTAATGACTGCATAGACTGCATCATCATCATCATCCGCTCCTCACTACTGATGTGTGGGGGTACTGATCTACTATCACCGTTATGGCCCTGCTGATTCTCATCCCGAGATCCTGATCCTGATGCCATCCTGCAACTGGAAAAGAAACACAGTACACAAATATAAAATGCCCCGAGTTAGTCAAATCCCAAATCAACCTATAAGACTTCGAGTCAAATAGTTGATAGCGTTATCTCACCACGAGCTTAGATGCCTACATGCTTATAACTAGCATGCTCTGATATCATACAATACGTATGTCACGACCCGGGCCCAGAAATCGGGGGTTAGCGAAAAGCTAAACCAGTGACACACGTACTCCCGTGCACGTGCATCCAAACCCAGTCCAGATGCACACGCACAAGGGATCTAACACGTGCGAAACAGACGAACGAGGAAGCTGTAGATATCATAGCAAGCAACAAAGAAAATAGCGGAAGCCGAAGCAAATACAATACGGAAACGACAAAGACAATACACCGATATAAAATCGAATACACACCAAAATCAATAGATACAAAATATACAGAATGCAAGTCCAAAGTCCAAAGTCCAATTACAAATCCCAAAAACCAAAACTCGAAATAAAAGCCACTGGTATGCATGCACGCACTTGGCAGAAGTGATCAAGCCCACTCTGCCAAACCTGAGGGTGCCTCTACACTCGCCCCTGCAGCCTCCTCGACCGCCGGGGAGCTAGGCAAGGTATCTGAGCCTGCAACACCACAGACAACACAAATGAATACAACGATCCAGCAAATACAAGTAACAAGGGTGAAACACTCATAGTATCAATAGCATAAGGACGGAATAGAAATTTCAGAGTTTCATCTTAGTATGCTAAGCAAATCGTGCATAGAAGTAAAACATGATAATTGAATCAAAGCAGAGAAATACTGAACTAAGTGGCTACTACATTAACCATATTCTCTCCAATAGAGAGCAGAGCAAAGCAGATGAGAACACCACTGACCGGGCCAAGGTACAAGTGGGTCTCGGTTTCCTGGGTTCCGGGGTCCTAAGACAAAGCAACACTGCAGTAATACCAAGATACAGAGATCTAAGCCAGAGGTAACCCCGTCAGGCATCCTAGGGCTGAGGCTAAGTAGAGCCAGACTAATACCAATCAAATCAAATCCATAGAAAAGGGAGATTATCCGCTTTGGACTCACCGATGACAAAGACCGGATCTTATCCTCACGTATTAACCTCTGGGCAGAGCCACCCGGGAATACCCAAACCAAACAGATATATATATACAAAGCCAGAGAATCTACAAAGCATAGCATAGATCAAAGCATAGTGCAGAGCGAAGAATAATACAGATATACAGGACAAAGGCAAAATGATTGCGGAATGCATAACATAGATTAACAGAGCAGAGGGCAAAACCATAACAATATGCAATGCATCTCAGATTAATACGGAGTCAAGGTTCATTACAAGCCAGTCCTAAGCTAGTTGTTCACTGTCACTAACCGTGTATGTTGATGTAGTTTTAAGTTAGTCAATGCACCGTTGCCATCAAAGTGTTGCAATGTAATCTAACGTGCACCGACATCCCTTAAACCAACACCCATGGGGAGGTGCTTAATAGTGATCAACGCTCACGTGAATAAGTCACAGCCTAACAGACTATTCACGCGATCCAAGGGAATCCATTGGGCCGGTTTACACGGGTGGTTAACCTGTATTTGAGCCCTACAAGTCTCACCATCATCCTAAGTTATATTTCAAAATTGCCATGCCAAACGGTTTAGCCATGAGGGACCTATGGTTAAGCCGAAGACATCTTACGCACTCGTCGTAATATGCACTACGGCTTCTCCTTGGTTCCATTCCAAAACACAGCTAAACGGATCATCTTCCACCTCTGATCTGACACCTTTTTCGGCTGGGCTACAGCCAGTATACAGCTGAGCCGTAGACCAATTCACGGCTTGGCCGTAGCATTCCACGGCTTAGCCGTAGCCACACCGTAGGAGTTCTGTGTTGGAAAAGTTTCGACTGATCAGAGGTTTAATTCACGGCTGGGGTACGGTTAGGGTCACGGCTAGCTTACGGCTCAGCCGTAAAACAAATTACGGCTTAGCCGTAGCCTAGCCGTAGAACAAAACTCAAAATTTAAGTCTCTGGAAATCAAACCGTAGAAACTTACGGCTTAGCCGTACAATACAGAACACGAATTCGGGATAGTTACAGAAACTGAAATTTGGTACAGAAACATCTCCAAACAAGCTACAGAGGTTCCAAATTCACAAAATGTGGCTGTAAAACCTTTATATACAGAGAATAAGAGTGAATCAAAGCAATCAAAGAAACAACCCATATGTGTTATCAAAGCCTGTACTTGTACTTGCCTCAAATCTGACAAATCCTCTGGAACAAGCTCCAAATCCACTAGAATCAAAGCAAAGCAAAGAGATACACCATGCATGAGATGAAGACATAGCAATCAGAGAATGAGAGGTGCAATTGGGAGAAGAAACACAAAGAACCCACTTACCTCAAGCAATAGACAGAGATGAGAGCGAAGAGAAACAAAACAACCCAATCGGAATGGAAATCCAATCCACAACCGAGCAAGAGAAAGAAAGAAGAGAGAACGAGGAGGGAGTTTCTCCTGGAATTTCCTCTTGCATGCAACGTGAAGAATTGAAATGAGCAAGGGAGAGACATCTGGAGCATGACTCATTTATATAGGTTTTGAAAGTTAAGTCAAAGTCCGGAGAGTTTATACTAATTACAGTTTAAGTCACACGAAGGTCCATCTTCCCCAATTGACTCCAAACGGATCTGACACAGTTATGGAAATTGTCGAGCTCAACGAAATACGCGTGCTGACACCAAGATAATGCAAAGATGATATGAGCAAAACAAAAGCAAAATTACGAAAAAGGGCTTAGAACTAACTATCTCAGGTCAAAGGTCACTCAACTACCTATCCAAGGCCCAAAACCAAGTGCAAAAGACTAAAACAAAACAAAACACACTAATGAGCCACTAATTCGGCTCAAAGGGGATCGGAGTGTTACAATCTACTTTTCTGATTTTTCACTAGTCTTACGGCTCCGCCGTAGGTGACCTATGGCTTAGCCATAAACATCTTATGGCTTAGCCGTAATATGTGCTACGGCTCAGCCGTGGTTCCCCTTACTATTCATCCACATTCACAGCTTAACCCTGTTTTTGTTCTATGGCTCAACCAGGGTGAGAGTACAGCTTAGCCGTAACACATCTCACGGCTTAGTCGTGGCTGGACCGTAGAAGGTTCTATCAAATTTCAGCTCTCTGGAAATCAAGCCATAGCTTAACCTACGGTGAGGTCACAGCTAGCTTACGGCTTAGCCGTAGTGCATTCTACGGTTTAGTCGTAGCCTTACCGTAAAGAAAATTCAGGTTTTTTAGCTCTCCGGATTCCAAGCCATAGGCAGTTACGGCTTAGCCGTACACTATATAGGGTCGTTTTTCTAAACCTGTTACAGATCAAACTGTACGTGTACAAGATGAAACAACAACATCAAATAGATGAAATTTGACACAATTTGGGCTGTAAAACACATGTCACATGCAAGATTAAGAAAGTATTCATAATCAAAATATACCAATATAGGTTCATCCAAATCATGCTTATACTTGCCTTAATTGAGTTCTAACATGTTATTTGTTGTCCTTGGGCTAAAATTCGACGTCCAACACGATTCTAATTACCATGCATGAGAGAAAGAGAAAGAGAGACAGTGAGCACATGCTGTAGCTGACGAGAAGAAGAAGGAGAAGAAGAAGAAAACCAAGAACCCAAGCTTACCTTACACCACACGAGAAATGAATCGAGAGCGTGCGTGCACAAATCCCCCTTTCTTAGCTTGTTCTAAAAGAAGAAATCAAGAAGAGAAGAAGCGAAAGGGGAGAAGAGGGGAAGAAACCAACATGAACAGAGAGAAAAGTGAGAGAGTCGGTGGACATAGTAGTTTAAATAGGATAAGGATAAGAGAAATTTGTAAAAGATCCAAACATTTACGAGAATTACAATTCGAGTCAATTAACGGTCTAACGGAAACATACGACGTCTATTGCATGCGAGGTAGTTACAGAAGTTGACAAGCTCGACGAAATACAAGTGTTGAAGCCAAGATGTCCATGAATGACAACGTCTTACAAAATTTTAAATTACGAAAAAGGGCTCATGTCTACCTAAATCAAGTTAAACTCAACCCAACTACCTATCCATGACCCGGGACAAAACAAAAACAAAGCCAAAACACAATTACCAACTAATTCGTCATTAATTAGTCGCTAAACCAGATTAAGTTTGGTCGGAGTGTTACACAAAACAAGTAGAATACAAGCCTTTCCTCCTTCACCTTTTCTTCTACCTTCTGCCATCTGCGTGTGAAACAAAAAAAAAAAGGTAAAAACCTATTGTCCCATCAAATGCTGACATCAGTAGCAACACAAACAAAGGTGCAAATAGACCGTCCAACTTCAAATCACGATATCTTGGCCATCCAGCATCCGATCAACGATCCATTTGAACTTACGAAAAGCTTGAAGTAGACCTGCACATTGAAAATGAAAAAAGGAATATCCAACAATAAAAATAATTTTTTATTTATAATCTCCTCTTAGTTTAATAACTATATATACACACGCTCATATTCCTATTTCTTTGAAATTAGACTATTATTTGGAGATGAATGATTTATATTTTAAAAAGGGGAAGATTAAGATAGATGGATCGTAAATAGAACTTGAAGTTCTATTTTAATCCGGACCTGAAGTTCCGTATGAACCAAAAGTTCTTTTAATCCAAAACAGAAGATACATGGGTTATTCAAATTTGAAACCAGAAGTTCTCAGATCCACAATATGAACTCAAAGATTCATATCCTTAATCAAACCTGAAGTTTGATGTTTAGATAAAAATCAAATAAAATAAAATCAATCAATATCAGGCCATAAAATCAAGCATGAAGTCATGATAGAACCCGAAGTTCTAATTGATAGAACCTAAAGTTTTAATTTAAGAACCTGAAGTTCTAAATCAAGCCAGAAGTCTTACTAGAACCCGTTGTTTCTGATTATTAAAGTTGATAGCCTGACATTTCAACTTTAAATTAGCCAACTTTATCTGACATTACTTATCATTTATTTTATTGTGCATATTTTAAAGTTTCATTATTTATCTTTTACAATCTTATGCATATCATTGATTATATATATTTATAACTCTTGTATAATGTCGAATTTATCCAAACTTGAATTTAAAGCTCTTAACATTACTGGGGACAACTACTTATCCTGGTATTTGGATGCAAAAATACACTTGCAATCCAAGAAACTTGGAGAGATATAGTAAAGGGTAATATGGAGTCCCCAGAAAACAAGGCGTTGGGAATCCTTGAAGGATAGACATGATCACCAGAAGATAATCGTCATATACGTGATGACCTCAAGAACGAATACTTCACTAAGGGAGACCTAGTAGGTTTTTGAAAATCCTTGAAGGATAGATATAATCACCATAAGATGATCATATTATTAGTAGCTCAGAATGAATGGCTAAATCTGAGATTTTAGGACTACAAATCAGTACCGAGTATAACTCTGCTCTTTTCAACATTGTTTCCTAGTTAAGATTATGTGGGGACAAGATTACGAAAGAGCAGATATTAAAGAAAATGCTGCCCACTTATCATGGATTGAATGTAATCCTATAACAGTAGTATCGTAAACGACGTTTCTCTAATTACTCAGAATTAATTTCTTGTATCCTTGTTACTAAGCAAAATAGAAAAGTCTTGATTAAGAATCACAACTCTAGACTAACTGAATCTACGACTATATATGCCCGAAGCAAATGTTAATTTCAGTTCCAACAAAGGCAGATGAAAGGGGCATGGGAAAAACAACTCCTCCAAATGAGGTGGAAGAAACAACTCCTCCAGGTAAGGAGGATTTTATATCATGTGATTGTTAAGTTACATTCTATTATCTTTATTTAAAGGTATGGATCACAGAACTGAGGATACTCACTGTTTTGTAGAAAGTGCCACAACACACCATTCTAAAAAACTGGAAGATTTTTTTTTTGAGAATTGGTTTTCAATTCACGAAAGGTATCCACCATAGTTGGATCCATGCAAATATTTGAAAGCTCCAGAAAAGCCCACATGACATTATCTAATGTACTCATTTATTCATTAAACATGCATTGTTCTCCAGTAGTTTTCAAAGAAACTTGCTTAGCTTCAAAGATATCAAAATAAATGGATACCATATTGAGACTGCTAATCAAGGTAACAAGGAAATGATACTTATCGTTACTAGTATTGCAAGTCAAAAGCAAATACTAGAAACATTAAATACACGCTTTTAGGAATATATTATACAACAATATCTATCGTCTAATCATATTCAATTTTGAGCAAAACGATACCGTTAAACCCGAAACTTAGCAACCCTCAGATTTTATTACTTTGGTATAATAGGTTAGGACACCCTAAGGTTACCATGCTAAAGAAAATCATTGATAATTTTATTTGGCACTCCTTAAAAAACCACATATTGACCATACCTAATGGGTATCTATGTATCCCATGTTTATAGAGAAAACTAATCACTCAACCTTCCTTTGTTAAGATTTTATTAGAATTCTTATCCTTTCTGCAAAGGATACAAGGAGATATCTGTGGACCAATAAATTCACCTAGTGAACCTTTTAGGTATTTTAAAGTTTTGATTGATGCTTCCACCCGTTGGTCGAATATTTACCTACTTTCAACTAGGAATATAGCCTTTGCTCCCTATTAACACAAATCATTAAACTTAAGACCCACTTTCCTAATCATCCTATTAAGTCAATACGATTTGACAATGCAGGAGAGTTTACATCACAGGCCTTCAATGACTACTATTCATCTCTCGGCATTATTGTCGAGCATCATGTCCCTCATGTCCATACCTAAAATGGCTAAGCTGAATTCCTGATTAAGTGCATTCAACTTATTTCTAGGACTATACTAATGCAATCCAAATTACCTATTAGTGCTTGGGGACATGGTGTGTTATATGCATCAATGCTCATTAGACTCCGACCCACAACCTAACATCAATACTCCCCTACACAACTTATATTGGAACATCAACCTAATATCTCCCATTTGAGCAAGTTTGGTTGCACAGTTCTAGTCGCTATACCACGCTCTCAGCATACTAAGACAGGACCACAACGCAAATTGGGAATCTATGTAGGTTATGACTCTCCTTTGATTATTTGATTTTTAGAACCAATGACAAGAGATGTTTTTACTGTTCAATTTGCTTATTGTCAATTCTATGAAACAAATTTCCGCCGTTAGGGGAAAATAAGATAATTCATAAAAAAAACATATTGTTTCTGTTAATAACCCATTCTTAAAGAACAGTGTGAACTAACATGGAATACTTCCACTTTGTTTCATCTAGACCCACATACTTCATAATGTGAAAATGAAGTACATAAAATTGTGCACTTACAAGAAATTGTAAATAGATTACCTGATGCATTTAAGATGCAACAAAGGTAACCAGGTCACAAGTGTCAGCTATGAATGCACATGCTAGAATTAATGACCCTGTGGGACAAAGCCAGAAAATGGCGACAAAAAAATTTGCAATATGCCAAAAGCATAGCAGACCTATAAGCTCAAAGGAGACAGCTCCACAAAAAAGGAGAAATGTAAAAACATCATCATGTCCCCTCAAAAATACACTTAACACTCCTGGAGAGGTTCCTCCTAAAGAAGCATATAACGCTCCCCAAGAGGGTATAAAAGAATCTACTCTATCTAGAATAACGAAAGTCCCTGATAAGACTATAAAAGCCCCTAAAGAGATACCAGTACCGGATAATGAAGAAATCTCTATACTTTATAATTATTCAAGAGAAAGATGGGATAAAAACGAAATTGTCATTGATGACGTATTTACATATACAGTAGCTACACAAATATAAAGGGAACATGATGATTGGGATACAGAACCACGTACTATAAATGAATGTCGACAAATGAAAGATTGGACAAAATGGAAAAATGTCATTACAGCAAAGTTAGAGTGTCTCAATAAACGTGGCATATTTAGACCTATAGTTCAAACCCTAAAAGGTGTTAACAATGTACATTACAAGTGGGTGTTTGTAAGGAAAAAGAACAAAATATATGAAATTACTAAATAGAAGGCAACACTTATAGCACAAGATTTATTGCAAAAACTTGGGATTGATTATGAGGAAACATACCCCCTCTCCTGTTATGGATATAACAATATTCAGATATCTGATAAGTTCAACGGTTTCTAAAAATTTAGACATGAGAATCATGGATGTTATAACTGCTTACTTATATGTAGACTTAGACATAGAAATTCATATAAAAATCCCGGAAGGATTTACTTTACCTGATGCAAAACTCAAGAGTACATACTCAATACAATTGAGACGATCATTGTACGGCTTGAAGCAATCTGAAAAAATGTGGTACAATCGTCTCAATAAATATTTATCTAATGAAGGTTATGAAAACAATCTCATTTGCCCATGTATCTTCATTAAAAATCCTTAAAAGGCTTTGCAATAGTGGCAATTAATGTCAATGACATAAATTTGATCAGAAATCGAGAAGAGCTCGAAATAACTGTTGATTATTTGAAAAGAGAGTTTGAAATGAAAAACCTGGGGAAAACAAAATTTTTTCTCGGCCGATAGATACAGAAGATTCTAATGGAATATTAGTCCAGCAATCTAATTATACCAAGCATGTTTTAAAACGCTTTAATTTGACAAAGCTCATCCACTAAGTACTCGCATGGTTGTTCGATATTTAGATATAAATAAAGATCTATATCGTCCAATTAAGGAAAATGAAAAGATATTGGGTCCTAGAGTACCATACCAAAGTATTATTGGTGCTTTAATGTATTAATGCACTAGACTAGATATTTCATTCTCAGTGAATCTATTTGCTAGATACAATTCTGCGCCAATGCAAAGGCACTGGATTGGTATCAAACATATCTTACACTATTTACATGGCACAATTGATATAGGACTCTTTTATTGTAAAGATTCCAAGTTCGTAGGATATACAGATTTAGGATTTCTCTCTGATCCTCATAAGAGTAGATCACAGACAAGTTATATATTTTTTAGTAGTAATGTTGCTATTTATTGGCGCTCTACCAAACAGGCTTTGGTAGCTACTTCTTCTAATCATGCTAAAATTTTAGCCTTCTATGAAGCCAGCAGGGAATGTATGTGTCTAAAATCTTTAATTCAGTATATTTATAGTTCTTATCAATTGCATCTTAGTACAGGTACCCGGAGCGTTATCTACGAAGACAATAAGGTATATATTCAACAAATTAAAAAATAATACATTAAAGGTTACAAGATAAAGTACATTGTACCAAAGTTCTTCTTCATACATGAGCTTCAGAAGAATAATAAGATTGAAGTCAAGCAAGTTCGTTCAAGCAACAATATAGCCGATTTGTTTCCCAAGTCATTACCAAAGTCAACATTCTAGGAACTTGTACATGAGATCAGCATGCGTAGAGTTTATCATCAAACAATGTAAAGGCTATTGTTGTCAGGGGGAATAACTAATCAGAAGTAGACATCATGAAGTATGCTACCCAGGACATAAGTGCGCTATACTCTTTTTCTTTTTCTAAGTTTTATCCCACTAGGTTTTCCTAATTTAGGTTTTAATGAGGCAGCATTATATATGTCCAATACTACTTTAATGATCACGTAAAATGTTGTACTCTTTTTCCTTCGATTTGGTTTGTATCCCACTGGGTTTTCGCTTTGCAAAGTTTTAATGACCACCATTAAATGCTAGTCATCTAAGGGAGGAGTATTATAAGAGATATTATCATGGGTATATGCCCACATTAGGCTCACATTAAATAAGGAAAGTAGTTAGTATTAGGGTCCTGCTATATTAGATTGCTTGGGGAGGAAACAATCTTATTCTAGAAATAAGACCCTCCTCCTCCCGCTTATGATATACACATCTCTCATTCAATAAAATCTCTTTCTTCGCTCTCTCCTTTAATAAAACATAGATTTAAAATGTATGTATCAGCCTCTTATAGTAAATGGAACTAAGGGCTTCTTTTTTCTTTTGAGCTTTCTTTATTATCAATCCAATTTCCTCAGAAAAACTTACCTCATTTTTTTATTATTATTATTTGCTAGAATGAATATTTGACTGCATGTAGTTTCTCATGCATGCATATATATGAATCTTAACTAGCTGTGAGATACTGTATACGACAAAACTTAGGTCCTTTTTCTGGAAACTAACTATATGTTTCTTTTTTTTCTTAGGACATTAATAATAGGCAAATCAGTGAGTTGCCTTTTGATTTTACAGAAATAAGTTTGCACAAAGTAAAGTAGATGCTTTAAAACCATCTTCTCCAATTCTATCTAGGCAGGGTCCTTTGATTGACGAGATAAGAGTTTTGTTGAATTCTTTCAAATATTTTAAAGTTCTACATGTAAGTAGGAATAGGAATGCAGTGGCCCATTTGCTTGTAAGGTATGCTCAATTTATGGATGAGATGTCGGTCTGGTGGTTTTTATTTCCAGATCTCATTAAACAATATGTAATCATTGATTCTATGTTTATCTCTTATCAATAATATCTTTAGTTTTTCTATAAAAAAAAAAAAAGAAAAACATAGGAACCTAAAATCACAACTAGGATGATTTAATTTGTCTGATATTCCATGAACTTTGACTAATCCGAGTCCAAACTTTTCTATCACCTACCGGGACTCTATCTTGCACCATATGAAGCCGGATCATCTTTTGAAAAATGTATTGGATGGCATATATTCATTGTTCTCCTACATACTATGTTTTTCATCAATCAAATGGTTAATCGATGGGAGACAAACTCTGAGTGATGAAATGAGAATATCACATATATTATCAGCAAGTTTATTTAGATAAAGAGTGTCCAACACATGGTGATTATGGATGATGCCACTATCTCAAGTTTTATCGGCCCTAGTGAGGTAGTGTGGGGAGTTTCTGATTGACCAGGATGTTACAGCAGGGCATTTCTCTAAGTTAAAGCCCGAGAGGATCCGGACTCCTACAAATAATGAAAACAGACCTGGCATGCTAAGTACGAAAAGTCACGCCAGCCTGGTACGTACGTATCTTGCATGAGCCGTCGGCCTTCTTCTCACAGCGTGCAGTACACCCTCAAAGCCACAAATGTTGTGTAGTAATCGCCTGGACAACGCTTTCCAGAGCAGTGTACGGTGGGTCGGCAACTTGGACAGCGTGGGTTGGTCAAGTCTCACCCATATTAGATGGGTAAACTCGAATTGGCTAGGATAAAACCTTTGACGTTCGCCCAATGAAAGTCATAAAGTTCTGTTCATACGCAGTGCATTTTTGGCTGAGTTCAGCAGGAATTATGGGGTTATTAATGGGCACGACCATCAATGGGCCAGAATCCAACTCAAGTTTGGCCCAGATCCCTATTCTTGCAGGAAGCCATGGTGGAACATTCACATGGCGCACCCAGTAATCTAGGTTAGTAGGGTCATTTAATACTATTATTAAAGAATATAAAAAAATGACCCATATCTTTAGTTGTTTCAAATCTTTCACGGAAGTCAATTTCAAAAAAATTTTCAAAATTAATAAAACTGTACATAGGAAAAAGAAATTTTCAATTTTAGTGGTGTCAAGTGACACCACTAAAATCAATATAGCACCGCCCCTAAGCATTTAGCATTTAAGCAAGATAGAATCAACCCGGATTTATATTGGTGCACAAAACACTTAGCGGGTGGGATTCGGAACTAGGGTCTTAACCGCGTACAGTGCTCTTATCATAAGCCTATTTGAATTTTATATGTTAATTACCAGATATTAAATAAAATGATGAATAATAAAGGCAAATGATTGCACTCCAGTGCTCATAAAAGATCTAAATCACCCAAAACATGCACCAGCTTATATCCTAGGAATAGTCACCATGTGGCTTGGACAAACTCTAAAAATGCAATTTAAACGCTTGTTAATCACATGTGGCTTAACAAGGGTTTCTTTTTTATTTTCTTTGATTTCATTAATCTGGGTTCGATGTTGAACCCTGAATCAGAGTTCAAATGTGCTGACCGGCCTTTGAATGGTGGATAAGGGGCTGCTAATTTCTGAGATGGATGAACTGAGGATCCGATCATAAGGACTTTGTCAAACCCAAATTCGAGATTGAACTTGCAATTGTATATGGACACGCTTGGAAATGGATGATGAGTCTGGAGCTCAAACATCTAGATCCCGGGCTTAGGTGTGAATTTTAGGGTTTAGAAAATATATATACCTTGTGTTCCAAAGAGAGAACCTCCATTTCCTCTTTCGCAGCTTCTATTTCTGATATAGATATATAGGATTTTCAAATCCCTGCTCGTGCAAATAATCTGAATAAAAAATTAGATTCCGTTTTCATTGTTGCACTAAATGGCATAATGGGAAGGCGTGGAAATTTTGGTATTTTGTCTTCCATTATTTCTCTAAAAAAGGTACTGCACAAATGACTCTTAAAGGTAGGTTTGTTTGATATTATTGAGGAGCGAGCTCCCGCCCAATGGAGAATTTTCGAAAAGTATTTTCGCTGCTTTTACTAAAATCTCAAAGTTTTAATGTGAATGGTTAGCTTGTGAAATTTAATATAATATCAAAATCAATCGGTCGTAAGTTTAAATCCCATTGGAAATAATTCGTCGCTGAAAAAATATGTATCGCTCAAAATGCTTTGACCGGTTTCTACTCAAGGGGGCATATTGAGGAGTGGACTTCCACCCAATGGGAAGTATTAAAAGATATTTCCATTACCTCTATTAACACTCGAAATTTTGATATGAATGAATATCCGAGGAATCTTAGTACTTGAGGATTCCATCCTCCTCAATGCTTCTTTGGCTTATTTAGAGCTTGTTTCCGCTTGGTAGTCTACAATTTTCCACACAACTTTTGGTTACTTCGTGCATCACTTTTTGGAGCAAAAACAAAAATGGTGGACTTTTTTACCTCCAAAGTCCCTCATCTCAAGTAGTTTGGGCCGTTCAGCACGGGGCGAGAGCAGTGCGTGTGTGAGTCTGAAACTCCAAAGCAAAAGCGTAAAAAATATAAATGCCCGGAAAGTCATTTCCAGCATGGGGAGTTTGGAAATTGGAATCGCTTTGCACTGAAAGGGAATCTTATAAAACTATGGCCAGTTACAGGAAACAGAAATAAACTCGATCCGACTTTGTTGGTCAGGTTGGCACCCAGGTCGCAGCACCCACACACCCATAGTAATTGGACATAGAGACAATAGAGTTCCGTCCATTCAATTCCTACACCCATCCAACCTCAGAGGAGTGTCCATTTCATCTATTGAGAAAAAGGAAACCCTAGTGTGGGTCCCACTCCCACTTTGTGGGGGCTGACGATGAGTGGACATACCGTTCAGCAGGGACTTATATTATTAATGGGATCTCTTTCAAAGACCACGAATCACACAATGCCCGTCCGTATCCTCCATCTCCATCTTTCTACGGTGTGGCCCACGCAGTCTGCTATAGACAACGATCTTATCTGTCTAATATAACCACTACGAGCCCCACCCTTTCCACATTTTATTCCATACAAAACACAAGGCAAAGAAAGAGCCCAATCCTCAGTTTCCCCACACGGATCGGTCATTGGGTGGGGCTCCAACTGACACAGAAAGAGCAAGCCCCATTCAAACGATTTCAACCAATTAACTGTGACGGGTCACTCCCCATCCATTTCCAATCTGGACCACTGATGGACCCTTTCTCCAACAATTGTGTGTTTCCCCCTCGAGCCATCCAACAGCCAAGGACTACTGGGCCTTGGCCAATCTATCCTGGGACCCAACACATGTGTGTCCCTTGATGGTGCAAAAAATACAATTATTACAGTGGGGTGGGTGGCGCGGGGTGTGGGGAGGTGGTGGGTTGGGGTCGGCTTGGCAACAACTTGCAACGGAGAAAGCGTGATTGGACCACCAGCCAAAAGGGAAAGAAGGAGGGAAAAAAAAAAGGCAGATGCGGTCCCATTCAAAGGAAGTAGAGATAGCAGAGAGAGAGAGGATGAGGCAGCAGTGGCCCCCTTCTTAATTCGCGTTTAATTGGAATTAGTTGGAAACGCAGGACCACGTCCTCTGGGGTCGGCTCCAGCCCTATTTTCGGAACTATTTCAGGCGCATCTATTCCTCTCTCTAGCAACAAAAGGACCAAAAAACAACACAACCTTACCTCTCTCTCTCTCTCTCTCTCTCTCTCTCTCTCTCTCTCTCTCTCTCTCTCTCTCTCTCTCTCAATAGACCCACCACACATAAACTCTCTGTTTTTCCACAGAAGAAGCAGAACCCATCTGAAAAGTCTGTGGCAAAACTTTCACTTGAGAGAAAGATAGGAATTCGTGCTCCTCAAAGCTCTGCAACCCTTTTATAACATCTACAAACATGAGGTTATAGAGAGAAACACAAAGAAAGAGAGACAGACAGTCATGTATGTATGTGGGCATGTATGTCCTCTATGCATTCATACATGCATGAGCATATACCATGATGAATCTTAAGTAATAAACGCATGTCATGTGGCGGCTTGTTCTCTTCCTAAGCGGCCAAAGGACCATACCCACTAACCCACATCTTCTTTTTCTTTATTTTTTTCTTTGTTCCGCTTCCCTCTCATCTTGCCTTCCACAGAAAGGCATAATCAGCGGGGACGTTGATTTTTTTTTCTTTCTCTATTCCATTTTTTCTATTCTGGGGTGGTCTTTAAACAATCAAAAATTAGACCCCTAGTTTTGATTCTTCTTAGTTTCTATTTTGGATGTAGTAGAGTATTGACCATACCCCATATGAAGGTGTTAGTGTATGTAAAATCACGAATACATCACCAGAGGAGATCTTCAGAGTTGTGTTTTCATGGCATATGACGTTGGGTCCTTTTTTTCTTTTGGGGCGTCCGTTAAGATACCGAGATATCTGCTATACTAAAAACAGGTAAGCGTTATAGCCTCCCATCACTTGCCTGTTGGTTTCAAGACCACCCCCCCCAAAACAACCCTATAAAACAAAACACCCCATCACACAAATGGTAGACCTCTCTACTCGACTTTAGTCTCTTGTGTGCAAAAAAGGTAGTTTCATGCACGTTTTCCCCTCTTACTTGCACTTCTTTATTAGTTAGAGCTTTTGTATTGAAATGAAAAGGGTCCTAATGAAATTTCAATTGCAGGATTCAATCATCTTCATTCAACAGCAAGAAGGGATTTTTCTTCCTCTATGGCACATGAAACTCGGGAAGAGAACAAGCTAAGAGCCCAGATTGGATCCGGGTTTTACTACTCGGATTTCCCTTCTTCCACCAGCTCATCCATTCCTCAACTTGAGAACCAGATGCAGGGATTTGAATCTAATCCGGAGCTCTTCAACTTGCAGTCGGGCATCGAAATGTTGGGGTTCCCATGGAAGAATCTACAGCAGAGATCAGAAAGGAGCAACCTTTCCGGGTTCCTCTCCAAGCCAGATAACAACCACGCTTCGTCGTCCAAGAGCGTAGCGGATGCATCCAGCAGCGTGTTCTTCCAACCCGATTTCCGGAAATCGGATTTCGCTGTCGGGTTTTCGGAACCGACGAATGAGAATCTGATGGCCGCACCCGATTCGTCGTGGCAGGAGAATCGGTTGATGGTCGATGATTCGTCTCTTCGATGCGTTTTTCCTTGTGAAGGGAGCGAGAGGCAAAGTCACGGCCTTTCGCTCTCTCTTTGTCCCAACAAGGTTTCGAGTGTGGGGTTGCAGTCCTTTGAGCTCAGAGAATCATCGAATCATCAGAACGATATCAGGTTTGTTTCGTCGAATTCTGAAGACGGGTTCTTTGGAAAAGCAATGGATCTTCAGCAGCAGCAAAATCTACTAGACGGGCGATCCTATCAGTCAATGATGGGTTCTTCTCAGCAGTTCCATCTCCAACAGCTGAAGAACTCCAAGTACTTGCGGCCAACACAAGAGCTTCTAAACGAGTTCTGCAATCTGGGGTCGAAGGAAGACAAGAACAACAACAAGAACAAGTTCCACAAGACCAATCAATGCGACGAAGGGGTCTCTTCCAAGAACCAATCCCTCTTTTCATTAGATTTTCTCGAATTGCAGAAGAGGAAGACAAAACTACTTGCCATGCTAGAAGAGGTCTGTAACTGCTACTTTTCCTCATCTCATGTAAAAAAAAAATTTTATTATTTTTTTGGTTCCTAAATCTCTTTTTTTTTTTTTTTTTTGAAATTATAGTCTTTTCTTTTTCCTATCCGGAGTTAAAAATAAATAAGAAATCAAGACCATCTGTTATCATTTTACTTGGGGTGGAGGTGGATTGAATGAATGGTTTATAGAAGGCTTGAATGAGAGACTGCGGGCCTTCCATTAATGATATGCTGGGATGGGGTAGTGACAGCTTGACAGAAAGGGCAGTTCATTTACTTTTAGAAACCTCTATTCCTTTTCCTTACATAGCATCTCTCCTCCCTCTAGCTGTTCTCCCATGCTGTAATTTCCCTCTTTAATTACGCATCCCATGCATTTTGCAATGAATGAAAGTTCTCTCTCTCTCTCTCTCTCTCTCTCTCTCTCTCTCTCTCTCTCTCTCTCTCTCTCTCTCTCTCTCTCTCTCTCTAGCTTTGGGCTTGAGAATATTTGGAGTTGGGATTTTGGGCTACCATACAACCAGAAGGAGATGATTGGTATTTTAGAATAAGACACATGAATTTTACTTTCTTCACTAAAACCACACGTAAAGTTAATAATACGTACAGGGCGTTATTTATCAGATGAGTACTCGAGGTGATACTCATGTAAAAGAAATTAATGCTCCAATACCTGTGAAGTATGTAATACTCCACGTCTGCATGTTTGTACATGGACTCTATTACATGAATTCATTAATCATTCTTTCTTCTTCTTTTCTCCTCCTCGTTTTTTACATTACCGCAACTGCGTTTACAAAAAATAAGCAATTGAGTAGTCTTTTTTTCTTTTTTTTTTCAGGTGGACAGGAGATACAGGCAATACTGTGAGCAGATGAGGAGTGTTGTGTCTTCCTTTGAAGCAATGGCCGGGGCTGGAGCAGCGCGTGTCTATTCGAGTTTGGCATTGAAGGCTATGTCAAGGCATTTCAGGTGTCTGAGGGATGGGATTGTGGGTCAGATTCAGGTGACTAAGAAGGCAATGGGGGAGAAAGATGCAGTTGCACCAGGGACAACAAGGGGCGAAACGCCAAGGCTCAAGCTTCTGGATCAGACCCTTAGACAGCAGAGAGCATTACAGCAAATGGGCATGATGGAGAGTCACCCATGGAGGCCTCAGAGAGGCCTTCCAGAGCGATCGGTATCAGTACTTCGAGCTTGGCTCTTCGAACATTTCCTTCACCCGTAAGTTCCTCTCTCCCTCAATATAGACTTAATAGTTAATCCAGTTCCTAATCCATTACCAAACTTTTGTGATGGACATTAGGACATATGGGACCAGTAAAAAAAACCAAAAGGAGAGCTTCATTAAAAGAAGAAAATTTTGAATATAATAAAAACTTTGAAAGTATCGATGCCTAGTCAGTGAAGTTCCTTACAAGAAGAGTATGGGGACTTTTGTCATTAGCTCCATTGGATTGTTCTGTATCCCCTTTTTTCCTCACAATAAATTCCTTCAGCTAGTAAGACTCGGTGAAACACCCTCTACTTGAAGTTCCTGACGATACTTCTATGTTTGTGTGCTGTTCATTACGATTCTCTTCTGTTGTTCTGGAGAATAAAAAAAGAGAAGAAAAGAAAACCTCCAGGTGGTCAACATTGCATATGATTCAGCCATGCATGGATTCTCCCATCTTCAATAATGGTGGCATCACTATTATTACCTATTTATTCTCATCTTCTGTAATCGGATTCAAGATCTTTCTCGATAGGTATCAAGGAAAACTTAAATTATTACGAAAGTCTGTATCAAGAATCAAGATTTAGATAATTGTTTAGCCCAGGATGATCTTTTAATGAGAATATAAACTTACAAAAGAACAGTATATATCCATAGAATGAGATCAGGAGGACCACCTGTATGCATTTGCAGGGGGATCTTGGTATGCTAAAACCCACACATGGCCGCATATTAATTTTTAGTGGGTAATGATAGGCTGGTATGAAAGTAATCATTGAGTTGAACTGATATTACAATTCTATTTCCCCTCTTTTTTCGATACATTCATTACTATTCCCTTCTGATTATTCTCACTGAGAAAGAGGAAAATATTCATGGGTCAAGGTTGTATATGTTGGATATTGTGTGGCCCATATGCCATGATGCCATGTCTGATCAAGTAGTGGCCATTAGAGAATTAATATCCCACTGTAAATAAAAGACTTAATACGGACCCACAAATAAGTCTCCCAATTGAATTAGTAAGGTGTGGGTTTCTGGCGAAAAAGTCTTTTGTAAGTTTGACACTCTGAAACTTATATAAGTAATATGGGAGCCTTAGAGTTTGCATTCTATTGCATCTTATAAGATGAGGCTAAGGTGAAAAGATCTAAGAAGCTTCTCAATCACAAAATGCATATAGATCTCCAGCCGTGTGTTGAGATCTCGCATATCCAGGTCCATCTATATAAGTGTGGTGCAGCCATTGAAACCGTGGATTCAATGATACTCAAATAAAGTGTGGCACTACTATTATTACTTGTGTGTTCTTTGTTTGGGTTTGTACAATGAGAGGATTCCAAGATTGATGGAAAAGTTGTTTTAATTTTTCGTAAGGCCTTTTGTTGCATTATTTGGTGCTGACACATTTTCCCTGCAAAAAAGGAAAAAATGTGCTTATTCTCCATTGAGAGGATTTCGATTACCTATGGGTGGTGAAAATGCAATATTCCTCTCTCTTGTGGAAATAGAGATCTTTAGTGAATAGAATCCTTTTATAGTACAAACAAGTCCTTAATAAAGTTAATTTTTCATGTCTTAATGTCACATATAAGAATGATGGAAAATTGTATCAGTTGGATAGGGTAACCAATTACTTTTCCAATAACTCAATGCTTTTACAATTCAGTCAAGAATTTAAAAAAAAAGTATGGCCCATTTTATAACAATAAATATAGTATAGTTAATACGATGCTGTTTCTTATTTAGATTGGTTTCTTGGTACCCTTCTTATTTAGATATCTGGAGATGTATTTTGCTGCTGTTATTAGTAATAATATGTTATAAAAGCATCGCATCATTCTAATTTGTGTCTTGAAGAAATTCTGAGTATATTCGTGATGAAGAGGGTTTCCTCCTTATTGAGTATATTTGTGATGAAGACGGTTTCCTCCATGTTTGTGGATTAGGATGTGTGGTTATTGCCATCAGGATCTTTCATGTTGAATTTTGATTTAATTATTCCTTTCTATTTCTACTGTCTTGTAACAGTAGATCTAAAAACCATCACTGAGGATCTTACAAATTCTAGATAGTTCGTGTTACTGTCAAGACTTAGTATTTGAGATTGTGCGCAGCATCAGTGTATCCACCAATAGTGATCAATCTCCCTACATACGCCAAGGGTGGGTGACCCTCCAAATACCGATCACCCACTAGGCATAAAAATTTAGGGAGTACAACTTGATAAATTATTGGAGATCCATGCTTATGCAACTTTGAGATGTATATCTACACCCAACAAGTCAAAATCACGTTCCAATTTTAAGATTATATGTCCAAACCATTTGTATTTATTTGGCGTCATCCTGTGTTATTTCCTGGTGACAGTAATAAAATAATAATAATATTCATGCAGGTGACAAATGAAAATATTGGTTAACAATAATGCTATGGTAATATAAAGAATTTACATGCTAATGCTAATGCATGAACACCGCGATTGGCTACTATTTTACCTTGTAAATGTCCACACATTAACTTCAGCCAATCATGATGCTGATATATAAGCATATAAGTGTTATATGTTAACATTTCATATCACTATAGTATTATTGATTTGCTAATGGCATCCTTCATCTATCAGTTTTCTCTTAATCAGTGTTACAGCATTACAAGAAGCGACAGTCAATGGTTTTAATCTGTTATTATATGGGCTATGCCATTGAAACAGGTATCCAAGCGACGTGGATAAGCACATCTTGGCCCGCCAAACAGGCCTCTCGAGGAGCCAGGCATGTCCTCACCTTTTAACGTATCTTTCAATGATTAGATTCGAATCACCATCTTCTTAGGTTACATCAACTATTATATAATTTTCTTTCAATAGTCGTTAGTATTTTATATTCTGCTTGTTTTCTAGCATAAAAGAATCCAAATCCTGTACATTTTATTACTATAAACCCTAGTATAATAAATTCTCTTTGTCTTGTAGCACAACAAAATTCAAAGCCTAATGTAATTATATTCATGAACAGGTCTCCAATTGGTTTATAAATGCCCGGGTTAGGCTTTGGAAACCCATGGTAGAAGAAATGTATATGGAAGAAACCAAGGAACAAGACAACAAAGCTTCAGATGGAGGTTCAATGCTCCAAGACAACAGCCGGCCTAACCCTCAACATCCAGACCAAGACCCTAGCCCTAACCATAACCATGAAAATCAACTGGAACAGAAGCCCACTCCCGAAGAGCTAGCCGATGACCCTGAATCGCTTTCCTCTATCATCAACAACTCAGAAAGAAGAGACCAGAAAGATGGAAAAGGTGAGCCCCATCAACAGCAAAGTCAGTTTGCACGGGCTGATAATTTCGGTGTGGTCGATTTGGACTTCTCTAATTACGGCCATGCCGCGGCAAGCTCGGTCACCTATGGCAACAGCGACTGCACCAACCCTAATTTTGGAAGTGGCGTGTCTTTAACCTTGGGTTTGCAGCAGCACAGTGGGGGTGGTGTCAGCCTCTCGTTCTCTCCAGCGTCTCAGCATTCTCTCTTCTTCTCTAGACAACATATGGAAGAATGCCCACCTATCCAGTACTCCATGTTAGATGGGGAGACTCAGAATCTACCATATAGGAACTTGATGGGAGCACAGCTGTTGCACGACTTGGCTGGATAGAGAAAATGGTTTCTTGCTTTGTGCAATGGGACTATTGGGGTTTAGTTTGTGGGAAGACAGTGACGGTATAGAGGTGGGAATGTGGGGATACATACATTTATACATTCATACTACTTTACTTACATATACAACTGCTTTGTACATTACTTCACATGAGGTGAGTAGACTTTAAAAGTTCTGTAGGGGGGTTATAAAGGATTTGCTTTTGTGGATCTTGATTCGTATCTTTGCATCATCTGGTGGTAGATGCATACACAAATTGACGTTGCCTTGTGGAATTGTAGCCATTTATTTGATAGAAGAATATAAACATATATGTCTTTAATCAGTGTTCTGTTGAGAAGAAAGTAATCTAGGAGAGAAGGAAAAATGGCCTCAGAGCTTCTTTTGATAAAAAGGTTGGAGCCACTGACCCATCAGTGTTGCACATTGCATGACCGAGTCATTCTCTCTGCAAATTGCAAGACCGAGTCCTTCTCTTATCTCTTCAAACATATCCTTGATTTGGCGGATCAAACATATCCTTGATTTGGCGGAGCTATGAATGGGTGTTCTTTGAAGAGCACCTGGAGAAGTGGGTAATTTGAAACTACAGCAAGTATACTCGTTTCAGCAGCATTTGATTTCCACAGGCATTTCATTTCCACATTTTCTGCGGAAATATTTAAAATCAAGGACTTTTTATTTTCTTAAGTTTCAGTTTCTATCGTTTGGTGCAGTGAAAATTTTTCCGAGAGTAGTCTAAGACTGCATGAAATGTTTCTTTACCTCTTGGGTCCTCACTTTGTCTAAGACTACTTGAGATGGTTCTTTACCTCTTGGATCCTCACTTTGTCTAAGAATGCTTGAAATGGTTCTTCATCTCTTACCTCTTAATCTTCTTTCTATGACACTTTTAGAAATCACCACCCAAAATGATACTTCAATGGAAAACCATTATCCTTGAGGGTATGGTTGTATGGTTGTGGAGCCACGTGCTGAAAAGATGAGGAAAAGTGACATGCTTTTCTATGTTAATTTTTCCATCATTTGATGCATGCAGTCACTTTGTGAAAGGAAAAGCACAAATATGAAATAGATTTTCCACTCCGGAAGAAGAATTCTATGAAAATGGATTTTTGTGATGAAAAATTATGTTTGGTGCAGAATTTTTTCCTTTGGTGAAGCAATAGTTTTGTTGTTTGGTGTGGATACGGATTCCATGGTAAATAAAATGAAAACTATACATATAATTAATCCCAATAAATCCATCACAATTAATCAAAATTAACCAAATACAGAATCCACCTTTTGCTTGAAAAAAACCCAACTATTGAATAACACCAATCAAAATAAAAATAAATTGCGGAGAAGTGTAGAAAATGAGATCAGATAGTAGTATATGACATAGATTGGTGAAGCAATTGTAGAGAAGTGCAGAAATCATAAGATTGTAAAGGAAAAAAAAAATGAAAATGCGGATGGGTTCTAATCTCAGATGGGCTATGATCATAAAATAGGCAGATGGGATTCTAATCTCAGCTGGGCACCACGCCACACGAGGCAAGGCTTCTTTCTTCTTCCTTCATTCATCAAATAGACTACTTTTTTTTTTCTAGAGCGAGAAGTACTTCAAAAAGGGGTTTTTATACGAGGCTCCAATTTTTTGCGGAAATAAAAGTCCAATAGCCCCCCACAAGAATTCTATTTCCAAAATTTTCAAGGAATTTGCTAGCAAAGCATTTTCATGGACTTTTGCTACATCAAACATAGAAAAACTGAGTTTTTTGTGGAAATTCATTCCCCTTTTTTGCGGGTATTGGCTACACAAACGTGGCCTAAAAAGTAAAAAAAGATACACAAAACAACAGTGATCTGCCAAACTGGACATTAAACAAAGGTGCCCTTAGAAACCACATTCATTTTCTCTAGAAGTTCTAAGGCTATTAATAGACATGGCACTAGTGTAAGAAAATCAAAACTTTTAAAGCATATTTGTGTAACACTTTTTGGCTGGAAGGGGACAGTTTTCTATGGAAAACACACCTTTCAAGCATTTAGTGTAGCACAATTCTACAGAATAGCATTTATCCCACATCATCATTTTCCTTAAGAAGTTTGAAAATGAAATTCTCATGTAAGCATCAGACTTCCATTTCTGCAAAAAAGAAATCAACACACCCCCCCCCCCCAACAAAACTCCTTCTGCGCTCTTCTCTCTTATTGAGAATCAAACAATAGCGAGGAGTGAGTGATGGATCCAGGTGAGACTCCGTCACGCGGCCAAAAATCTATGTGCATTTCGGTAATGGAAAACTCCGTGGATCTCTTCGCCTCTTGTCTTTCCTACAGAAATGGAGAGAATAATAATCATCCAAACCCTAGGGCTCCCTTATCCTCATATAGACAAGTTCTAAAGAGTCACACTTACTAAAGACATCTTCCACCAGAAGCCAACATCCACTGATCCTATTGGGAGTCTTATTATGGGGCCCAGATCAAGTCTTACACTAAAGTGGGATTGTAATCTCTGTTAGCATCTGCCCTGCTTGATCTGACGTGGGACCCGTGGCATGTGAGCCACATGATTTCCTACAATCTCCCACTTAGCACGAATGCCGTGTACATCAAATATTTCTTAGTCCCATATGCATTACATGCCGAGCAAAAACCTTCGCAAGCAAAGCCTTGGTGAGAGCATCAGCCATCAATTCTTTTGAAGACACATAGAAAATTTCTATATCATTCTTTTCAACCTTCTCCCTAACAAAATGATATTTTATTTCAACATGTTTTGATCGGCTGTTAATCCTTTACTCATTCACCATAGAAATGGCCGACGTACTGTCTATGCGAATTGGGACAAGCTCCTTCTCATTTATTATCTCCAAATCATACAGGAAGTATTTTAACCAAAGAGCCTCCTGGACTGCTGTACTGCAAGTTATATACTCTGCTTCGGCTGTTGATATAGCCATGGAGGTCTGTTTCTTGCTACCCCAAGAAATTGCATATCCTCCGAGGGTAAACACATAGCCAGTTATTGACTTTTTCTGGTCTAAATCATCGGCCCAAACTGCATCAGAGTAGCCGTGCAATTCCAGGACTTCACCTTGATAACATAGGCGAAGATTTACTGCTCCTTTGATGTACCACAGAATCCTTTTAATCGCATACCAATGCGGTAATCCTGGGTTACTTAGGAATCTGCTTACAAGACCCACGGCGAATGTAAGGTCTGGTCTCATACACAACATCGCATATATGATGCTGCCCCACAATTTGAGCATAAGGTTTTAATCTCATCATTTTCCTATCCTGCTCATTTGTGGGTCCTTAATCGCTTAACAATTTTGTGCTTCTACAGATGGGAGTATCCATTGGTTTACAGTTACCCATATCAAACCTTTTTAACACAGCTTTCAAATACGATATCTGTGATAAAGTTAATATCCTATTCGGACGATCACGGGTTATTTCAATGCCAAGGACATACTCTGCTTCACCCATGTCTTTCATCTCGAATCTTAACTTTAACCATTGTTTGATTTCTTTTATAGATTCCAATTTATTACTAGCAATCAGAATGTCATCCACATATAATAACAAATATAAATAACTACTCTCACTGCATTTAATATAGAAACATGTGTCTACACTATTGGGGACAAATCCTATTTCACATATGGCCTGATGAAATTTTCTATACCATTGTCTTGAGGCCTATTTTAATCCATATAAGGCCCTATTAAGTTTGTACACTTTGTCCTCATAACCTTGCACCACAAAACCCTCAAGTTGTTTCACATAAATTTCTTCTTCTAATTCACCATTCAAGAATGTTGTTTTCACATCCATCTGGTGCAATTCAAGGTCACGACATGTACCAATGCTACTAAGGTTCGTATGGTTGGAATTTTACAACCGGAGAAAATGTATCGTCATAATCTATTCCTTCCACTTATGTAAATCCCTTAGCTACTAACTGTGCTTTATATTTATCCAAAGATCCATTCTTTTGAAATTTCTTTCTAAAAACCCATTTACATCCAATGGCTTTTCCAATCTTTAGTTAGATCTACCAATTGCCAAACTTGGTTCTTTTCTTGATTCCATCTCCTCTCTCATAGCCTCTAATCAACACTGCGCATCCTATGCTTTGACCGCTTAAGAGTAGGAGGTTGGATCCAAATCTTGCACGGTTTCCAATAAACTGCAATAATCATCTAGATGTGCCGGTTGTTTCCTCTCTCGAATCGGTCTGCCAACTGGCTCATCGGGTTGTTCAATTACCTCAAGTGGGCCATAGCCAAGAATTCTATGTCCAACGTCCTCTTCGTCAGAACCCCCACTTGCTTGAACCCTCATGCCCATAGATATTTCATATAATTCCACATTCTGTGGTCTTACTTTAGGACTGACCGTCGAATCCTCAAGGAAAAACACGTCTCCGCATTTCATGATTATCCTTTTATCGTGATTATACACACGATATCCTTTAGAATGTAATGGATAGCCAATGAAAAAATAATTTTTCTTTGCTTTTGCTTGTAGTTTATGCCTTTCTTGTGATGGTAGTAGGACGTGTACAGAGCAGCCCCAAACTCTGACATGTTCTAATTTTGATTTGGTATCAGTCCATAAGTCATACAAGATCTTGAGCACACTCTTAGAGGGTACTCTGTTTAAAATATATTGTGCAATGTTTAATGCTTCTTCCCACAAGTACAGCGGAAGACTCGCATGGCTGATCATTGACCTTACCATATCCATTAAGGTCCTATTTCTCCTCTCGACCATGCTATTTTGCTGTGAGATATATGGAATTGAATATTCATGAATGATTCTCTCGCGTGCACAATATTCTTTAAACAATTCGGAAGTGTATTCACCCCCTCTATCAGATATAATCCTCTTTATTTTCTTGGCCTTTTAATTTTGAACTTCAGCAGCATATATTTAGAGGTGATGGTGGAGCAAAGACAGTAACCACAGCCATAGTAAAGGGCTATGAAGATGGTGACGATGGTAAAGCAAAGAAGCGGATGGTGGTGGAGCAAAAGGGTGCAATGATGATAATGATGGCTGTGCCGATGGTGATTGTGGCTAGGTTGATGACTGTCTATAAGGATCAGTGATTAATTCGGGCCCATATCAGATTGATGATGATGTATTTCATGATGGGTTGTGCAATGGGCATCTATGTTGAACATGAAGATGGCCGATTATAGATGAGAAAGAGGAGGAAATGATGGATTTGAGGAGGGGTACTGTTGTCAGACTCAAGATCATGATTGGGCTGGATATGTGGTCCAAAATAGGAAATCTATACCTACCCCTACCTTAATAATGGCCAATTAAAAATGAAAAATTAAACTGCATCAAACATGAATTTTTAACTTCAACTAAAACCCTTGTCCATGGTATCCATTTACCAGAGAATTTGCTGATCATGTCACAATCTTCTCATTCCATAGAAAAGGCCTAAACACAAATGCACCCTTAGGAAAGCTAGGACAACGCTGTTACCAAAAAAGTTACACTTTCATATGTAACTCCACCTCTCTCTCTCTCTCTCTCTCTCTCTCTCTCTCTCTCTCTCTCTCTCTCTTTTCTCTTAATTTGGCCTTACCCGTTGTTTAACTTTACTATTCAAATTACCAAATAGTGTGTATCTGAATGTTAATCCCCACGGAAGCAGAAAATAGTACTCGGTGCAGCCCATTTCATCGAAGAGAAACAAGGAAGTGAGCCTTTTATCCTCACAGTGTGTTACACAAAAAACACCTGTGTGAAAGAGTTGTTTTATTTTTTTAACCATCTCCAATTTGAGAAAATTAAATTTATAGATATCCCAAGTGGACCATGCCTTGCCATATTCGAGAGCAAACGATATAATTGCTGGCAAGTATATTTCCATCATTTTTCTTCAGCATGTTCCAGCACCCACAACCTAGGAACTTGAATTTCACTGCAACACCTTTCCAAGAAATTTGTAGGGTAGTCGATTTCAACAGCGGCATGTGTTTCTCAGTGAATAGTACTTTCAAGATGTCACAGATCGTAATTGTCATCATTAACCTTGGAATCTGATTAGACTATTTTAAAGATGAGAAATTTTCAAATAAGGTATGACATTTTGCCTTATTTCAAAAAAGGATATAAGTTTCAAAACTTTTCAAATTAGTCCCTAAATTTTTTAAAATATTTTCCATTAAGGACATCCATCCATTTAAAGGTACATCCTAGTAACCTTTTCTCTCAATTTTCTTAAAATAACAAATTAATAATTATTTAAAGAAGGACGTTAATTGTCATTGATTATTATAAAGTTGCTAGAGAAGGAAAAAAGGAGAAAATATAGTAATTGAATAAGGCATTTATTTCAAAAAAGGGTAATCTAGGTATTTTAAAAATCTGAGGGAAAAAGTTGCTAAAAATAGCATTAAATGAACAGAAGTCTTTAAATGAGAACTTCTAAGAAAACTTAGACTTATTTGAAAATTTTTTAAACTTATGTCCTTTTTTAAACAAGGCAAATCCTTAAGACCTTATTTGAAAATTTCTCTTTAAAGAAAGATATTAATCCAAGTCGACATCACATGGGTAAGATTCGAGATCCACATCAAGTGACTACAGGGAATATGGATCTTATGAGTTTCACACTCGTCAATATATACCTGAATGACAGAAAAGAAAGTTAGTAGGGCCCACTTTTTGAAAATCTTGATTATTCAAAATAAATGTTCTCCTCTTTTATTGGATGCGGTTAAGTTTCACTCAAATAGGAATTGATTTCACCATAAAACTAATAGTGTATAACGTACACGTATGAATAAAAATATCTAAAGTGGTCATATATTTTATACATTAAAAATTGTATCAAAATTCTCTTGGCCAAGCACAAGCAGTCACAATAAGATGAGTACCATATGCTAAAACACCTAGTGGGGCCCATCTTAGGATCTATTGGAGTGAACTATAAAACAAGGACCCCCTCAATTGTCACTGATTTTAGCTTAATTTGGCACCCATCCTAATGAGTTAGACCGTTGAATTCACTTGCACTCGTTTTGAATGGTAAATATTTATCGGTCATAAATTAAATAGTTAGGATGATGATTTGAGCTTTCATCACCATACACATGTAAGAGGAATCCTTCAATGTTCTGCAGTTCTATCCACAAGAAGGGCCCAAGTTAGCCTCTCAAGAAAGTGGGTGAGCACCCAATGTTCAGTAGAAGGGGCCCAAATTGTTTGATCAATATTCTGGTAGGGGGCCAACTTCTATTCATGTAAAAATTTAGCTACCCATGCAAGAGGAGGACAACCATTTTGATCGTTTTAAAACCACAGTTCTCCATGAGATATGTCCAATGTTCGAACGTTTCCACGTGAAAACAAGAGTTCTGTCCTCATGCCAACTGCTCTCAACAAAAATTCGGTCTGTATCTCGGCGTTTCTCATGTGATTGTTTGCCCATATGGTACAATTATTGGACTTTGATCCTACAATTCCATTTGTTAACAGCATCAGAAGACAATTAGATCATTACATGTGGAAAATCGGGACAATAGTCTTAATTTTATGCTGGCAAACTCAACAATCAAAATAAGGTTGTTTCTTAGCATATCTCATGTGACAGTATACCTATTTCATACAATTATTGATGACTGATCTACTAAGGGATGTTTTATATATATATTTTTTTTATTCCACTATCTACCAGACAATTAGATCTTTTCATTCTTCCGATGATTGCGTATCCATTTCATACGAAATAAGGATTGATGTCACATTTTTCGGTTGAGTGGACTAAACAATTGAAATGGGTTGTTTCTTTCCTTAATCGCATAATTTCGTACCACGCTCCTTCGTATTTCATGCCAAAAGAGAGGATTCAAGTTTCATTTTAACCTGCTAAAAAAGTTTCATTTTTGCCTTCCCTGACTCTAGGGATGCAAACGGTTCGCTCCAAACTGGAAGTATATTGAATTCGGATCTAGATTTGTGTCTAAATGACGATTTCGGCTTCAAAACTGATTCTGGTTTTAAACTTGTTTTGTTGGCACAAAATTCGTTTCGATAAGAGAATTGAGATTCAATTCCAAAGTTGAGTCTGACTAGAAAATTGAGTTTTAACTTTTTTATTTTTTATTTTTTTTCTTAAAGTTAAGATACCATTCAACTAATAACAATACATCAAGTGTACTAACTTTATGATTAAATCTAAAAGTATCGAATCAAAGTTGATTTTGAGCTATAGTTTCCAATATGAAACGCTCTTGTGCTAGGCTTTGAGTCCATAGGTTGGAACCAGCATAAATCCTGAAACAGAATCATTTATTAATTAGAACATAAATTGGGTTCAAGACCTGTTCCTATTTATTGTTTGGAACCTAACACATGTTTTAAACCCATTTTTCACAAGTCAAACCACCAGATAATCAGAGAATCAAATATCTATTTGCAACCCTATATGATTCAATAATTAAATGAGCTTGTTTCTTTACCTCACTTGCATTATTATTAATGTTCATCTCCTCAACAATTATTGTATGTACACATTCTGATTTTTATAATTAACATAATCATCACAAATTTGATGAAATTAGAGCCCTCACTGTTCACAACTGTCTGATATTTTCCTTCGCTTAGTCGTCTCATCTGACTGAATATTTTTTGGCGGTCTAATCCATTGATCTATGGCCATCCAATTATGATCTTGTAAAATGTGGAGGAATGCGTTTAATTGTCCACGTGCAGACAACCCACATCTCACACGGCTGGTTTTATCAGAAAAATGAAAATGTTATTGCATGAGCCATCCGCTAGTAGAGCTTGTTCGATGAACGACTTAAGTTGCTTTATGCATTCACAAATGCCATCATCTATGGCTTGAAAATTAATCAGAGAAATTTTTTGAGACCACGGCCAATCACCACAAATCTATCAACAGGGCTTACTAATGAACTTTTAATTGTGGATAATCCTGCATTAGGTCTAATACAAGTTTCTCTATAATTGAAGTTTGGCACACGGTCAACTTGATCAACCTTAAAACATGTGAGATACTTTCACTTTCTTATGTTTTAATCATTGTACATATATATATATATATATTATCTTTTGGTTAGTTGGCCAGTGGCAAGCAATTGGAAATGAAAGGGCGCCAACCACAAGGATCAAATCTTAATTGGTGCCATGGGATCGGGCCCCTCCTGCACGGGAGAGCCTTGTATCCACATAATTCGATATGTACTTTGTTTGGCACATAGTCAAATTAGTGATGGTTGATAGTCAAATTAGTGATGGTTGAAGCATGTGATTTGACATTTTTTTTTGCCCTTATATTTTAAGTTTGTAAGTATTCTACCAAAAATGAAGTGTTGTAAATTCCTTCGTTAGGTAGACAGTTCAAATTGATGGCTGTTAAAGCATGTGATTTATCATGTTAATTTCCTATTTATAGGCTGATATCCTATGCACACCTTTATTTTCTATTTGCACACTCGTGCCAAGATTATATCGGGGCCCACCTAATGTCCCAATTGAATGGACCACAACCTCCTTAAAAAAAAAGGGGGGGACCTCTGGGTTTGCTCCAAGGGTCATCATCGAGCCAGGCCATGAAAGTGATACTGAGCCCGGACGTGAGCTTTACCCAACGGGCTTTGTCTGAAAAGTGTAAGCCCAAGCCCGCCCATCAAGCCTTTTTCTGGCAGGATGGGCTTCTCTTTTTAAAATTTTTTTATCATTTAATAACATCATTTTAAAATAAATGTATTATACATGAGTACAAAGTATAAATAAGTACTCGATGGCCATTGCTAATTTGCTACATGGACTAATGGACATGAGTATAAACAGCAAGAAGCCTACGCGAATGTATAAATACAAAGTACAAATAACTGCCCATTGCTAGTTTAATACATAAATAGCCTGTGGGCTTGTGGCTGGGTTGACAAGCTGGCTAGCAGGGGGGCTATCAGGCAAAGTTGGGCTTTGAACCCTAAGCCCAAGCCCAATCCAAGCACTACTCAGGCTGGGCCAACCCTGGGCTAAAACCCATCAGGGCCGGGCGGGCTTTAACTGAGTAATAGACCCATGGGCCAATTGATAACCCTTGGCCTGACAATTGGATTGACTTTGCACTCATCATATATATAATGAGGATAGACTTTTCACGGGAAAGCAACACGCGGCGCATTCTTTTTGTGGGAGTGTAACATATGACCCGCTCTAATTAAAGTCCTAAATATTCTACTTTCCTTAAGAAGTAAAGTCCTAAATCTTCTGTAAATCTCATCCAACTTAATCTCCTCTCTCTCTCTCCCTCATCATCATCTCATCATCAACAAAATCTATTCAAACTAATGCTCTTACTAAAAAATCTAAAGCATGTCATATATTCAATTAATTATAATTTCTTTCTTTTATTTTTTTTTTTTAGCAATAGGACCTGTTTATTGTATCAAGTGGCTCATATTTTAATTGGCCGGTGACTATAAAGAGTCCCACTCCTTCCTAACAGTTAATGCAAAAGATACGCACACGGGATCTTGCCAAAATTCTTTAAACTAGGGGAGACTCATCAAGTGGGCCTCATATTGTGGCAGTTTGATATATACAAATTCAAGCCTCTTCATAAAACAATTTCCAACCAAGACGGTGGTGCAAATCTCATGGGACACATGATGTTCAATCCCTAAGAAATAGTAACCCTCCTTGGAAAATTATCTTCATTCATATGCCTTTTAGTTTAGGGCATTCATTATTGGTGTCCCATGGAAGTAGTCCATTGATTGAAACCACGCAAGACAAATAATCATAACCATCTAGTTAACTTGATAATAGCATGGATGGATATATCAAAGAAAATATTGTCATAGTTTAATTTGCATTAGTTGAGGAATGTTAAACAATGGGCATGGGGTAGAAAATTCAATGGGAGTGTTTTTTGGAAAAAGTTTTATATGAGATTCAGGACTTTAATGATAGTGCGGAACATGTCATTCACCCGTGATTTGGATAATATGAGCATAACCCTGACCTAAATGTAGCTTTGCACAATCCTATAATATATATATATAGTATTTAAAAATAATAAATTCCTAAGATCTAAATTACATATCAACCTTTGATTTAAACACTATCCACAACAATGCTTTATGGATATGTTAATTTTGCTAAGTCCGAATATTATGGCCTATATGCCCCACTTAGGAGAATCTTCCCTAAAAATTCCTCTTTTAAATTGTTACGTAATAAATTTTTAAAACTTATATATTTTTTATTATTTTTTATTCTAAACTTTATATATTATTTTTGCATCTTATTTAAGCATTTTTCTTTTGTTTCACGTGGGCCTCTTTGGCCAGTTTTTCATAATGAAAATTTATGGGTAGTTGATCAAAGTTTAACACGAGAAAGTAGGCTTTTTCTTTCTTTCTTTTTTTTCCGGTACAAGAGCAGGTCACAACTAGATCTTCCCAATCTCCCTAATCAAAACCCTAAGGCCCCACATCGAGGTGCACATCGAAGCTTTTGTGCAATCGCATTAGATAAACACTACAAAGAGTATCCTTTGCACACCTTTTTTTGGGTGGGGTCCACCTATGACCCATCAGAATAAAACACACTCAGAGTCTCCCTGAGTTAAACCAGCCCGTTTTTATACACCATCCGTTGGACTGCACAATATTGATCGATGGGTTAAAGTTTTAACGGTTGATACTTGTTGCCCATTGTTGAGAGGGTTAGGATAATTAGAAGGGTCCTGCTTTTTTTACTTATGTGCCCCCCAACTAGATAAAGAGATCCCATCGGGACCCATCTCCAAGTGTGCCCCACAGCACGGTGTGTATGGACGCCGTGTGCACTGCCCTTTACTAACCCACTAGAAGAAAATCACACGATGATGAAGGACTGTATTAACCCACTAGGACGGGAAGCCAGTGTTCATTAGATAGGCCTTCCTGGTATCATGCCTTACATCAGGCCCGGATAAAGAATATGGGCCATAAGTCAGGCCTAGGCCAGCCCCTTTGCAAATTATCTATACCCAGGTATATTGGGATGCTTAGCCTTTAAGCATACATAGTATGAGACCCACAACTAGACTATCAGGGAAGAAAATTAGGCGAGTTCAGCCTACGGGCCTAACATCAATTGCTTTTAGGTACCTCCGCCATCTTCAAAGAATTTAAAGGGTTTTTGCATAAAATTCCTAACTTATATAGGTAAATTTGTTTTTAGAAAAACAAAAACAAAAAAATTCTTATTTCTTTGTCTTTTTGTACAAGTTGCTTTCTAGATTTTTTTTTTTTGTTAAAGAAAAAGAGAAAGGATCTCAAGAGTAAGGACCAAATAGCGGTAACGATTAGCATAGCAGCTGGCTGTTAAAACGTTACATAGCGGTAACGACGCAAACTATATAGCATGTAGCGGTATGATTCACAAAAACTGTCAAAAAATTTAAAGATTTTACAGAATATCCAGAATAGTGTAAAAAGTTAGAAAATCTATGTTTTTTTTTTTCAAAAGCAACTAAGATAAGGGGGAGTAGAGGTCCCCTTATTCTTTTTTTATTTTCTTTTAGGTATGTCTTCTAACTTTAGATTGAAAGAATGTGATGTTATGGACCCAAGTTAAAATAGAATTGTTGTAATAGTGGAAAAAGAGAAGTAAAAAGAGATAAATGAGATACTTTAAAGTCATCAAAACCCAGCCGCTACATAGCAGTGCAAAAACTCAAATAGCGTAGCAACCCTTTCCGCTAAGGCCTCTATTTTGTTACATGCTTAAGAGCTAATTCATTAAAACATTTACATAGTTTTTTTAAGTTTTAATTAGTTTTATGTCAAATAGACCATAAACTATATTTGTTAAATGAAACCTAAGCCCTAATGATGACATCCCCCCATAAAGTATATTCGTTAAATGAAACCTAAGCCCTAATGATGACATCCCTACTCTTTTGTTATATAGAAGAATTTCAGAGCCCCAAATAAATATCACACAAATAGAAGAAAGAAGCAAAATCTGATATTTGGATAGAGAAAAGGAATACAATGTAGTCCAAGCTTTTTAGAGCATGAGTTCTGTAGATGAAGAGAGAGAACTCTTTTTGGAATGTGGAATAAGCAATAAAACTCTTTTTGTTAAGGAAAGGAGGAATAAAATCATCATGGCAATTGACCATATTCTTCTACAATATGGTGTGTCTGGAAGCGGGATAAATTTTTTGTAAGATTGGATAACTAATATCATCCAAGCTTATCCAATAGTATTATTGCATGAGATGAGATTCCATTTATCCCAAAGGTGAATTTAATCTCTTATTTGGTTACGTTCGGACAAATTGGAGCATAAGAGACAAAAATATTTAAAAAATATAATCCCACTCTCCACTCAAAGCTAACTAAATTGGCATAGGGATAAAAATTAAGGGATTGGGCCATCCCTTAGTACCTAGTATGGAGGCTTAAGTTATCCCATTAAAAGATTGGGCTATCCCTTAATACCTAGTATGGGGGTTTACGTTATCCCATTAAGGGATTGGGCCATCCCTTAATACCTAGTATGGGGACTTAAGTTATCTCACCTCCCAAGTGGGATAACATAAGCCCCCATACTAGGTATTAATCCTCTATTGCATCGGGATTTAAATAATATTATCTCATGCAGTAAAAATGTAAACAAACAAGGAATAAGTGGGATAACCCCCCCCCCCCAAAATACCAACTAAACAACTAATGATTTTTAGTATCCTATCCTCTAAGTGATCCTCATACAACTCGAGTTTGGAATTTTATCTAGCCTACTTATGGTCAATGAGCTAGAGTTCCAAGCTCTGGGTGGGGTTCACTGGGGAGTCTGAGTTGTAGCTAAGGCCCAGATAAATTCAGTTGCACCGACCCAAATCCAAGTCAAATTCACTCCATATCGACCACTCTTGTATCGTAGAGGACTATCAATTAGTTGGGTCAACCAGATGGATAGCTAACCCAACATCTCAACCATCTTCATGGCCTGTGTAGGTTGCACTGAATGGACCGAACCTTAGTGCAGGTTTGGCATCTCTATTTTTATCCTCTATTTATCTAAATGCCTATAATGGACAGAGTTTTGAAAATTAAGACCATTTGGCACAAAATTTAGAGCTCTACTTGCTTTAGACAAAAGAGGCAAATCCTCTAAAATAGAAATGGATGAGTTCTGAGCACATAGAAATAATATGGACGGGCTCTTAAAAAATTAAAGGCAGAAGCTAATTTTGTGGAAAAAAATACCCATAGAGGGTGTTTTATTGGCACCGAGAGTCCTCTCCATAGAAGGCATTTTTGGTTCAACACACGCACCGAGCGGACGAGAGACAAGAAAGGAGAACAAGGAGAGAAGTGAGGTGGATTATCACCAATGAGGTATTTTGATTTCATTCTTATTCTCCTCTCTTTCAATTAAAATTGATCTCTCTCCTCCTCTCTCAAAATCTCTTGCAACAGAATCAAGAGAGTTGAGTAGGGTTAGGGTTTCATTCCTTCTCTATTAATTAGCTTCATTTGCAAACTACAATCCTCCCTTTCTTTTCATTTACAGATTGATTCAGGATTAGGGCTTTGTCATTCATGGTTGGTGATTCTAATCTTGTTTTTATTAATTGAGATACTGAAATCTATAGCAGAGAAGCTCTCATTCCCTCCATGATTGTTCATCTTCTGGTCGCACACCTCATCAGGTACAAGTGAGAAGAAGATAGGAGTAAGTTCCACAAATGAATTCCATGGCACAAGTTGTCCAGGAAATTAAGGAAGAGGCCGCAAAGAGGCCGTCGAGTGTATGATATGTGACAATATAGTCCGGAAGTCTACTACAATCTGGTTAGTTTGATTGATTTTGCTATTAGAATACATGATGTGAATTATGGTTTCTATTAATCAAAACAATTTCCTATTTCTGTCTCTTTGTGCTCGATGTGATCTTTTCTTATTAATTGGTATTGATTTACTGATGTGAAGTTGTGTCGTTTTTTGTGCTTGATAGCACAGAGTAGATAAATTGGATCATAACTTATAATATGGTAGACATTACTATGATGCAAACATTCAGAATTTCAGCTCAACTGTGACTTGAATTGCATCAATTTATCAATGTATAAGTTGTTTTCTTTTTTCTTTTCTTAATAATGACTGAAAGTACCCCTCTAATATGAGGCAAAAAAGGGCATTCCAAACAGACTATTTAAAATAGACATGTGCATACTAAACCTATTTTTGGATTTTAGCCCCTCTTTTCTAGAGCTTTTTGTTTTATAGCTCCATTTTGAATGGCTATGTAAAAATAAGAGTAGAAATACGAAATAAAGCCTTAACTTAAACACAATTCAACTCAACCGACCCAACTAATGGATCTAAGTTGAGGCTGTCAATGAGCCAGATTCAGGCTAGACTCACCTACTTCACACTTGAGTCCATTTATATTTCAGGAGTCCAAGGCCTGGTCTGGATATAACATGGACCTAGTGCACATTTATACTGGATATGGGCTCTACGACTGGTTTGAACTCAAAAAATAAAAAAATAAAATTCGCAACAAATCATTTAAAAAAAAAACTTCTTTTTTATAGGACATCATAGATACGCGTGTACACCTATTGCCAGATCTAGGCTGTTAAGAATTTCGGACACTATTGCCTGTTGGACCTAAATGCATGTCCAGACACGCCCAAACACCGAAACAAGCCCAGATCTAAGCCAAACCCAAGCTGGATTCAGGTCTACTGAGACTTTAATCAACTGCGGCTTAGCTCTTACGGGTAGCGTTGGCTTGATTTGTTGTATAGTAAAATGTATTTGGTCTGATAATGTGTTATTGTCTCATTTGTAGAGCCAGGGCTTGTATACTTTACATGTTTGTTAGCAAATGTGTACAGTTTAGGTTGTCCTTGACCTGGCCAATTTTGCATAAGGGATTTAGCTGAGGCCTGCAATGAGACCGACAACATTTACTCAGCAGTCATGGGTCATGGGATGGGAATGATACCACATTTTTTTCTCGGTTATGCTACGCACATTTTAATTTTCTTAGTGATCACAATCATTAGGTTTGGAAAAACAGGGGCCTAGTTTAGTCCAGCCCAACAAATTGAGCCCGGCCTCCTATTACACAGAAGCACTGGGCCAGCTTCTCGCATCAGCTTATGATTGGATTTGATGATATGAAATACTACGGGCCCTTTCTATCTACTGAACTCAAATGGATCAAAGAATATCTACTGATCACAAGAAGAATTCGCTGTGAACTCCAGTGCTGAATCCACTTGTCAAATGATTAGGGGCTTATCGTTGCTAGCCAAAGGGCCTGATACATATCACTAATGCGGCCCAGCAAAGACTTTTTCTCATCCTATGTATTCTATCCAAAAGTAAAAAAGGCCCAGTAGCAATACACCAAATAACTATCACAGCATAGGTGCTGCCCATATGTATCAGTTGTTAGCAGACGGAGATGATTGTAGGCATGCCCATGGGTCGATCCAACTGACTTGAGGCCTGGCTCAGCCCTTGGTCTTTTATACTCTGCCAGGCCTGCATTTAACGTTTGGGCCCATTTAATACTTTGGCTGGTCTTGGATTAAGTGATGGAAAGCCCTAAGTTCCACTTTGGCCCAAATAAGTATTGCTTGCAGTTTAGTTACTTATTGGGGCGTTTGGTCATAGGTCCTTCAATATTTTCCCATAATAACATAGGTCTAGCAAAATATTTCTTGCTACATTAGGTCCCTAAGGTAAAAAAAAACAACGTAGATTGACAAAAATGACCCTACTTGCATATGAACTCCTTTGAGACTCGATTGTTCAAACCACCTTTTTCTTTGCAAATTACCCCTCCACAGCCTTCTTTCCAGACAACGATATCTCTACTACTCTCATTGTCACACTACTGGTCTGCTTCACATTTGTATTCACAAAACCGGTCTATGTTAAGAGTGCAAATCCGATCATCTACTCCATCTTCGCTGTGCAATGAGTATAATATATAGTACATCATAACTACTTAAAGTTAGGGTTTGCATGTGTTTCGATTTCAACGATTTTATGATAATGTACATTTAATCAATGATAATGGATGATAACTAACTTAAACATTGTAGAAACGCATAATTGATTTGGCAAAACAAGTGATAGAAAGCCAGCCCTGGCCTGACTGACTAAACGGTTAGGCTCATGCCTGACATCATTAAGGATGGCTGGACCTGATCCAAAAACCAACTGCCCGTATCAGGCCTGGGCCGGATATCGGTATATGCTTCTAGGCTGGTCTGGATATATCTCAGCCTGGCCTAACCCAGGCCATGAACAACCCTAGATACAGGTTTGATAACTATAATAAAACCAAAGACTACAACCAGACAAGCTGGTGGGCTTACAGTACAAGGTCAAACTTTTGGAATAAGAAACCTTGGCATGTTCCTACTTGCTCAAAGGCCTCTACATTAGACAGTTGCCCACCGCAGAAAGTAAGGGTCTGTGCGCAGCAAGGATATATTCTATAGTGCCATAGGCTCCTCCACTACCCTGTTTGGACGGCCCTAAATGTTTGACTACTTATAGCATTGTGACTAGTCTCTATTGAGGACCTTGAAATGGAAAAAGTTCTTTTTAAACAATTAGAGCTAAATTTTATGGAACTTTCTTAACTGAATATTATAAATTCATTAGCAATTGCTCATTTAGTAGTCCAAGGTTCATCTTCTCTCACGCAAAGGCTCCTTCACCTCGCCCAAGGTCTACTTTCCTCACCCAAGAGCTGAGATCCCAACCCCCCCAAAGCTTAATATCAAACAAGAAAAAAGGAGTTTCAAGTGGTTCAGAAGCACTATGCCTAAACATTTTTTCTTTGCTAAACAGCCTCAATGTATTAACACTAATCTAAATCTAACTTCAATCAGTGTTGGCCCCACCTTAAAATTGATCACCTAAAAGACATAAAATTCTATTACAATCTTAATTTGTTTGCATTTTTGTGCATGATCGATCTTATGCTGGTCCAACTTTTATTGAAGTAAAAGTTGTCTGAGAGTTCCGTTGTGTGAATTTGGAGAATATATAGATGGATTGATAAAAGGGAATAGTGCCAAGTTCTACTAGGTTGTTATTTAACTAAGCAAAATTTTAAGTCATTGAAATAAGATCAACACTGAAACTTTCTCAGGATCAGTAAACCCTCTGCTTCCAAGCAGAAGTAATTAGGTCCGTTCTTATGAAATTTGTGCACCTAGAGCAATCAAAAGATCTGATTGCAGGAAATTTTCAGCTCCTAGAACAAGCACCCAGACAAAAGCAGATATGGATGGACTGATTGAGATCCCAGACACATAACTTACAGTTGCTTCAATTGGCAATTACCCATACATGAGCGTCAAAACAGGAGCATCTTGGTTTTCTAGCTCCTTCCCGTCTAAATGGGCCTTATCCCAAGCACTAACTCTCACTAACTAGTCCGATGATCATTCTATCAAATTGCCATTTGGGGTTCACCCAACGCTACTTGGAACTGCAATCAAAACCAAATGAAAACAGAATCAAAATCCAAACAGAGAAAGCACTACTTTGCAAGAAGATTTAAAAGATTAAACTTTTTTCATTAGAAGAAGCTAATATAAAAATTTTGAACAACAGCAATGTGCACCAACATCCAATGATATGAAACTCGAAGATTTCCCATCTTCTTTCTTTCACCCATTGTAATCTGGAACTCCAGCAGCTTCCCAAAATCTCTCATAGAAATCCTCCAGCAACTCTTGGGGAATGAACATGGTTCTACAGAGCGGGCAGGTCTTCTGGTCTTGGTCTAACCAAGGGTCCAAACAGACCCGGTGAAATACATGGCGGCAGTTTGTCAGCCGTCGGATCTCTTCATGGCCCTCAAACTCATACAAGCACACAGCACAGCTGTCTGGGACATCAACATCATCCTCGCAGAGTTCATCTAATCTGATCACAGGCAGAATCTGACGGATAAGAATCGCCGAAACGGATTGGAATTGAGGAAGATGGGGAGGGTGGTCAGGCCATGAGAAGTCTGGTTCGAACAGGTGTGCCATACCCAGATGCCGAAAGAAGCATTGGATGAGATTTTTTATAAGTCCCAGAAAGGAGAAGGCAGGGAAGATGAGTTTGAGAAGGATAAACTCGGAATAACCGAGTGGAAAGCCCATGGAGACTCAGCTCTTGTTATTCTATTTCTTCTCTCCGCAGCTTCTGATAATTTTTTTGTGTTGTTTGGTGTGTTTCTTCTCTTGTTATAGAGCTGTTGAGGTGCAGAAAGAAACAGGTGAGCCCTTGCTGCTTTATAAAGGGAGCATTTTACATGCAGCTTCCAGAGAAGGCTTGCTCATTCGTTTCTTGCGATAGATTTAATATTCAAACGGGTGTGAATCGACCGAAGTTAAAGCTGGTTAGCCCAAGGACTGGACCTTTTATGATAATATATTCGTTGCATGAGCCTTATTCAATCTTTTTATCATTCAAAATTTAAAAAAGCCTTTTCAATCTTTTTCTGTTGATTGATGATAAAATCGGGTAGATTAAGATCCACTTGCTTGGTGCTCTATTTTCTCTGTTCAGAAATGGTGTGGGCGCACCGGTGTTGCCCCCCTGTGAGAATTGAGGTCCCTACGAACCGTCTGCGTTTGCGTTTTACTTCTTTGCGGCCCATTTGAGCCCACCTTTTATCAATATAAGGTCTTTAGAACTCTTGTCGTCCATTGATCAGGTATGAGGACCAAATTTACACTCATTAAACCTTTCACTTACCATAGGATTGTGAAGAATATCAAATAATTTGAGTCATTAAGATAGAACACTCTATAAAGTTTTTCAATTCAACTCTCAACTTTTATACAAGAGAGAAAATAACGTAAAGAAAGAATTTAAAATTCAAAGCTTAATTCTATACCTAAAATATCTAACACCACCATTTAGTTGTTTCTAACATCTATAACTCTTACAGATTTAATCTTAAAAACCTCTACGGTTAATACGCCCTTAAACTTTAAAGCTGAAAAACCAAGTGCAAGGATATTTTGTGAGGTCAGATTCCACCATTAGCCCCTATCCGAAAAGGTGACCTTTTCATCTGCCCTCCTAAGATTAAGAAAACATGAACCTAAAATGGCCCTACAATTCGTATTATTAGGAATATGCAGTCTACTATTGGTAGGAGAGCATTGTCCACATATATGCGTGCGTACATGACCAAGTCATTACAAATGCGTGCGTAAACGATCTATTTACATTGGATACTAATAAATATTAATGAAACGGATTAGACGGATCATCCCACGTCAGGACTGAGTTATTAAGTTAATTCTCATTGAGAATTGTGGGTCATTGTCTGTTTGTAGTGATTGATACGGCCATTCGATGATGCGTGAATCATCAAAAGACAAAAGGTGGAGCCTCCTTGGCAGATGTAAGTCAAAACTAGTGGGTCATGACCGTATGTGACGTTTGAAATTCACCAAATTGTGTGGTGAGTTTTGCTTATATATATATATATATATATACATATATGTATATATATGTGTGTGTGCGTGTGTATGTTGATAAGCTTGAGGATAATGAAAATTAAGTATTGACTGCTCTTTTGATCTTAGTTGTGCCTTGTTGATCGGGTCATTGTATGTTGCTTTGTTATTTTTGGATGTCTTAGTACTTTTCTAATAGAAGTTAGGTTGTCCAGTTTAAAATTGTATTAAAAAAAGTAAAAAACCTAAGGCTTTGGTGGTCAATATGGGGCATCATAAATAAAAGCTCCCCTGGTAAAATAAGTAATTTTTAATTTGGGTCTTTCTTCAATTTGTTTAATGGCAAAATGAAAGATTACACACTGTTTCTTTCAAAATTTCAGATTTGCCTTAGAAAATATCAAACACGACAGACGACAACTATGTAATCCTGAAAAGACTTGGGCAGATAAATCCGAGTAGGCCCCATTTTGTAGCCCACTATTACATTGATCAATTCATTCCAAACCTTGGTTGTGGGCCAATATTATTAGAGTTTCTTAAGAGTCTGATCAGAGATCATTAGATATAAAATTTCACAAACTGGATGGGTGTCTTGGGTAGGTAAAGAGGTTCTACCAATATTATCAATTTGAAGATCCTGTGACAGATATTCCCAATAAGGGTGACTTGGTCACTTCCGATCCTCTTCCACGTCAAGCTGACAATGGGCCAAAATTAATTTGTTTTTTATCCTCCTTTTTTTTTTTTTCATAGTTGCCTTCCGGGAAGAGGGTGATAACTTCAACCTAAGAAGGTGTTTGTGCATGCTCCACGGAACCGCAGCAGTTGTGTTATCACCTCTTTGCTGGAATCTCCTTTTCGTCGCTTGGGCTAGAAAGCAAGATTAGAATTGAAGCTTCATCACCGAATCCGACTCACACCGAACACAGTTAATTTTGGCATGCAGAAAAACCATATGATTTTCTCTCCTGTCTCCGTGATACTTGCCTTGGACAAATGTATCCTAACTATTAAGGATTGATTATTATACTGTCCCTATGAAACATACATCCCTTGCCACTGGTACACCAGTGCATCAGCATCCGGATATGCAACTACTTCTTTTGGGTGGAAAACTCAGATGTCATAGTTAATTACTATTTTTATACTCTTTACAAAGATATAGCCTTAGAGGAGGGATGTATAAATATCAATGATGAAAGATATAAAAAAAAGTAGTTGACATTTGATTTTACCCAATTCATTGGTGTAATAGTTAATTTCTATAGCCTTAGCCGTTCCACAAATTTTAGATGAGAGCCAACTGGTGTCAAATTCATTGGTCCTTCAACTATGTGATGTGATTGAATAAATCCTCCTCTGTCGGCTGCGGGCCGAGGGTTCCTTCTACTATTGGATTTCTTAAAAAAAATATTTATCCTGACAATGATTGATCATGAACAGAGTCACAAAAGTCTAATGTTGAGATTATTTACTGTGGGTTTGGCTGTTAGTCGAGAGAAGTCCATTTGGGTTGTTATGGCTGAGAAGGGACTCTGCTGTCGGTGGCCCTTTAGTAGCACTAGGCTAAATTTGACTCCAAACTAACACATACACTCAGACCATTTTATGTTGGTTAACAATGTTATTTTGACTACTCTGACCATGGGTATAATTAAATTCAGAGCAAGAGGGCCTTTGTGCAGAGCAGCTGCCCCTATTTTCGTGGAAACGGGCTGAGAATCCAGCGCCTTCCCACGCATGTTTGGATGCAGCAACAATTTGGGTTGGCAATCCAATGTTTAGCTGGAAAATCAGCACTAAAGGGGGTTCGTAAATCCGGCCTATCCTAGTCGAATTTGAAAGCTGGGGCAACTCCTCCAGATTCAAAAAGATGAAAAAGTGACTTGAAAAAACGGCTTGCATTTAAAAAGATGGGCACCGCTGGTGAATTCTTTTAGACCGGATTCTAAGGGATGAAGTGGGTGATCCACCAGCACCACATTTTGTGTGTGTGTCTGGCCAACACAGGTGGGCCCACGCCCGGTTTAGGCGGAAGAATATGTGATGGAAGGTAAGAGGAACGTCATTTCGGCGGCCTCTTCTTTCTGTCTTGTCCTTGATGAGATTCGGAGTTCGGAGTTCTCAAACGTGGTGTCCACTGTCCACTCTTTGATGATCCAGATAGCCGTAGGCTTCTCATCTATTCCCAAGAGAAAGTAAATATCCTTGCCATCCAAATTGACGAAGGTGTTCTTCGTGCTCCTTTATGGCCGTCAACTTAGATGTCATCGGCTGATGAACTAGACGTGTACTGGTAGATCAGAATTCCTTGGTAGAGAACCCAATGTGAGTTTCATAGCCTATGTCTATACAACCTCATTATTTTGGGTCAGGTCCTTCAATAAGCATTGGTGTTAATGAAAGGCTAACCGTTGAGGCCCAAGTTTTTTTGTTTTATTACGAGGAATTCACCCACAAGTTCCCTTATGGTTGATCATTGGTAAAAACTCAGATACGCAATATCACCTACTAGCATTGCGAACTGAGGTAAGGCTCCAAACGTTCGAAGTTTACTAACGAATTGTGAATACCCAAAGTGCTCGAAGAACCTAATTGAAGACATCAAGTATGAATCTGGACCCATTTTCATTTGGGTCATGCATTGGACCCAATAAAAATAAAATCTAGGGTCCCATTACACCCTTTTAACATTCATGGAGTTCGTTGTTTGTGGCCCCATTACAACACTATGCTAAGATCTGGGGCGTGTTGAGGTGATCCACTTAAATTTCGGTGACTGATGAGCCCTGCACTGAAAGAGGCACCATTGATGAGAATGCCTGATGACTGTTTGGTTGGCAGCGGTACTGGCTGTGCATAAAGGACTACAGCAACTGTTTCATAGCTAGGGAAAACCAAAAAGAGAAAGAAAGGATGGTTAGGATCTTGGAGGTGGTCATAGTTCTAGACTTATCCATACTTACACATTTCCACCGCCGAAAGAAGCAGCAGCATGTATTGTTTCCACATGCATTTATGGATTTTGGGGTATCTTAAAGCTGTACCTCCTGCAGCTTGTGTGTTCACGCACATGTAATGATCCTAACTGCTGGGTTAGGCAATTGAAAAAGGTTCAGACAACATTAATCATCTTCCCGTGCAATGAACCTGTAGGGGCAAGTTGTAGGGACAATAGGCCATTTAAAGATGGGGTGAGAAAGGCCGAAAGGGTGGGGTTCTCGAATAATAGATATATTGGGCTGTCCATGGACAAAATTCTCTGGCTCGAATCTGCCTGAACCCGAAACCAACAATTAGGGCCTCAAATGGGCTCAACGGCAGGTTTCAAACAAAATTGGATCAGGATTTCTTATTGGGCCTGACTCAGGCCTTGGGCTCCAGGGCTGTTAAACTCTGGTTAATTGATAGAATTTTTTGGTAAAAGTTAATTGATAGAATTAATTCACAAACGATGAAAGCCATTTACATTGTATTTGCATTCAATAGCCACTCTATATAATTTTTTTTTATTACTTAGGGAACTCCTCGCTAGTCTAGCCTTTAAACCTTTGGCCTCTGGCCCAGAGGTTATCTAATTCTGACGAGCAAAGATTATTCCTTGGGGGGGCACATGCATAGCCGCATACATAGGACTCGTTTAACGCAAGCAGTGGGAGTCGAACTCAAAATATTGAAGAGCAAACTCAAGGCTCAAACCTATTAAATTTACTCAGCTAACCATTGCTACCAAAACCTCAAGATGTTGTATTGCTTCCAAAACCTCGAGGTGCTAGAAGAGGCAACAGAAATACTTTTCAATATTCGCCATCAGTAGAGCCCACTCCTCAATACTTCCCATCAAGTGGAACCTGATCATCATAGTTTTGGCGACGCACTTTTTTTTAATTTTTTTTAGCATCGAGTCGTTCCTCTTAGGATTCGAAACTCGCTACCAGTTAGCTGATGCCATTTTGAATTTACTAAGTTAACCATTGCTACCAAAACCTCAACATATTAGTAAAGGCAGCGGAAATATTTTTCAATATTCTCAATTTTGGTAAAGCCTACTTTTCAATACTACCCCTCAAGTGGAACCCAGTCAACGCACTTTTGGCAACATGCTTTTTTTTATTTTTTGCCCCGAGTGGCTCCTCCTATGATCCAAACTCACAACCAGTTGGCTTTGATACTGTATTAAATTTCTTTTTGCTAAGCATTGGTTACCTAGGAAAAACTAAATGTGGTATCAAAGCCAACCAGTCGTAAATTCGAATCCCAAGAGAAATAACTCAAAGCTATAAAAAAAGTGCATCGCCAAAAGTGCACCGACTGGATTCCACCTAAATGGGAGTATTAAGGAATGTGATCCACCTGATATGAAATATTAAAAAGTATTTATGCTGCCTTTACTATCATCTTAAGATTTTGGTAAGAATGATTACCTGAGGAAATTTGATAAAACCAACTGTGCCACTGCCTTAACGACTATCCACTCTATTTTTCTACGCTAATTGGGTCACCAATAATCAAGTTAACAAATAGGACCAACCCACCCACCCCACCAATATATATATATATATGTATTAACCCATCTTAATTATTGCTAGGCCATCCAGTACACTTATTCAACAGTTATTCACCATCCAAAGTACTGATGCCTCCTTAAAATGATTAAATTTGAAAATCATAGATCAAGAGGTTATAAAATGATCTAGTGTCGTGGATATTTTGCTCATCCCTAACCCTTATAGAGATCTCTTCATCCCCTATAACCCTATATTTATCATGACGTAAGGTGGGCGCCCCAAACAAGTTCACATTCAATTACATGTGATGGTTCTTAACATTATCAAAACTCTCTCCATATATCGGATGTATCAGATCATTTCATGCAATTATGTAAGCCTTGAGACCCAAGGACTTTGAGAGTTAGGAAAAGGTGGGTAGTTTCATCAGTCATTGTTGGCTTTTGTCTTGTATTCCGGTTTAGCCGGATCGGTCATCTGGTTTAGCCAAAACCGAGGCTCAGGGTTAGGGGTATTTTAGTTATTATGTATGGGTTTTCTTATTAGCCAAGAAAGCAGAGATTATATATATTGATGTACTGTAACCCTAGATCCTGAGGGGATCGAGATGAGATCATAGTAGATGAGTTCTCTCCTCCGTGGTCGTAGGCAAGGTTACCGACCCACATAAAATTGTTGTGTTCATGTGTATGATTGCTTGATGGTGTGATTGCTATGTGTTCATCTTGATTGATTCGTTGATCGCAGATAATTTCCGTTACGCAGCTTTTCCCAACAAGTGGTATCAAAGCTCTGGTTATGTCACAATCTTTGGAGGTAACTCATGGAAGGTAACAAAAAGGAGTATGGTTGTTACTCGCTGTAAGAAAGAAGGTACTGTTTACCTGATTAATTGCAGTACTAGTTCCATTACAATTACAGATAAAGGTACAGACTCAAACACATGGCATTGTAAACTTAGGCACATGAGTGAAAAATGAATGAAAATACTTCACTCGAAAGGTAAGCTACAAGACCTCAAGTCTTTGGACTTAGAGTTCTGTGAAGCCTGTGTTTTTGGAAAGCAGAAGAAAGTTACTTTCTCCAAAGTAGAGAGGCAACCAAAATCAGAAAGGTTAGAAATGGTTCACACGGATGTGTGGGGACCAACACAGGTACCTTCTCTTGGTAGATCTTTTTACTTTGTTAAATTCATTGATGATGCTACTAGAAAATTATGGGTTTATCCTATGAAACACAAGTTTGATGTGTTTGGTATTTTAAAAAAGTGAAAAGCTTTGATTGAAAATGAAACAGGTCTAAAATTGAAATGCTTAATGTCCGATAATGGGAAAGAGTACTGCAACAAAGAATTTGAGGAGTATTGCTCCACAAATGGGATAAAGTGAGAGAAGACCATTCCTAATACACCACAGCAAAATGGTGTAGCAGAGCGTATGAACAGGACCATTGTAAAGCGTGCTAAAAGTATGAGACTGCATGCTAAATTACCTAAGCAGTTTTGGGCAGAAGCAGTGAATACTACTGCATACTTGATCAATCGTGGGCCTTTAGTACCTTTGGATGGTGAATTGCCAAAGGAAGCTTGGAGTGAAAAAGAGGTAAATCTTTCACACTTAAAAGTATTTAGTTATATCTCTTATATTCATGTTGATGCCGAAAAAAGGGACAAGTTAAATCCTAAATCTAGCAAATGCACTTTCTTTGGATATGGTACTGATGAATTTGGTTATCGCTTCTAGGATGAAAAAAATAGAAAAATCATTAGAAGTAGAAATGTTGTATTCAATGAGAAAGTCTTGCATAAGAATAAAGATAATGTGCAAAAGGACAATACATAGTACTTAGATGTAGAGGACATTCCTGAAAATGATGCACTCGAAGCACATGAAAATGTAAACCCACAGGTGGATCCTCATACACCTACACCAAGAAAAAGGTCCTCTAGGATTCCTAAGCCTACACAGCGTTATTTACCTTCAATATATTACTTATTGTTAACTGATGGCGGTGAGCCGGAATGTTATGAAGAAGCATTACAGGTTGATACTCGGGCTAAGTGGAAGCAAGCCATGGAAAATAAGATGCAATCTTTATTGTCAAATCAGACATTGGACTTAATTTAGTTGCCTGAGGGAAAGAAAGCATTGCATAACAAGAAGGTGCACAAGTTGAAGGATAAACATGACGGCAGTAAGAAATACAAGGTCAGACTAGTTGCAACAGGCTTCCAGCAGAAGAAATGTATTGATTATTTCGAACTATTTTCTCCTATAGTTAAATTAAACACAATCAGAAGTGTTTTAAGCATTATGGCAGTAGAAGATTTACATCTTGAACAATTAAATGTTAAAACCGCATTTCTCCATGATAACTTGGAAGAAGATATCTACATGTAATAGCCACAAGGGTATGCTATCTCAGAAAAGGAGGAAATAGTCTGTAAACTCAAAAAGAGTTTATATGGCTTGAAGCAGGCCCCAAGACAATGGTAATTCAAATTTGACAGGTTTATGTACAACACAAGTTACAACCGATGTCATGCAGACCATTGTTGTCATTATAAAAACTTCGATAACTATTATATCATTCTCCTTTTGTATGTAGATGACATGCTTATTGCAGGATCGAACATGCAAGAAATAAATAACCTGAAGAAACAGTTGTCAAAGGAGTTTGAAATGAAGGATTTGGGTGCTACAAATCAAATTCTCAGTATGAGAATCAATAGAAACAGAACAAATCATACACTAAATTTGTCTCAAGCGGAATATGTTAAAAAGATCCTACACAAGCTCAACATGCAAGGTGCTAAGTCAGTTTGCACTCCACTAGCAAGTCATTTCAAACTTTCAAAAGAGTTGTCTCCTAAGATAGAGCAGGAGAAAGATGACATGTCCAAGATCCCATATGCTTCAGCTGTTGGTAGTTTTATGTATGCTATGGTCAACACGAGACCTGATATTGCTCATGAGTGGGAGGTGTAAGCAAATTCATGGGTAACCCTGGGAAAACACTTTGGGAGGCAATTAAATGGATTCTCAAATATCTAAGAGGTACTACTAATGCAGCATTGTGTTTTAGAGAACCAAAAATCAAACTGGATGGTTATATTGATTCAGACTTACAGGAGAAATTGATAAAAGTAGAAGTACTACTGGATATATCTTCACCTTAAGTAGTGCAGCAATCAATTGGAAATGAGTAAACTGACAAATGAGTAAAGCATTTGAAGTGGACTTATGCACCCTCTTCAACCAGCAGACATGACCTAAACCAGCTCAACCCTGCTGGTTATACTTCAACCAATCAATCTGACCAAACAAGTTAAAACATTGAACTCCTTTCGTCATTTCAACACTTCGGGGAAAATAAATAGAAATGAGAGACAGTTTTCTCTATATTCAAATTTTGAATTTGAAAAGAACGAAAGACACGTTGGATTGATTGTGAAGTTGGAAAGAAATTGATATTGAACAGGGTTCATTAGAAGAGTAGAATTCACAAAGCCGATGGTAATGATGAAGACATCTAATCTGTAAAATAATCAGCTCTAGGCTTAAGGTGGCACTTTGGGCCGGATGTAAACTTGAGTAGGCACATGGTCTTAAGTGGTCTTATTTTGTTAGATCTTAGTGTTAGGATTATGAGTGTTGGCTAATTTATTGATTATAGACAAAATTCAAGTTCAATTGAGTTATAAATTTTACATTTTTTAAATTGGCCCGTAGCATGAGTCGTTGGATGCACTTAAGAGAAGATTTTGAAGAAAAAGCAAAATTTTCATGAAGAAACAAAACCGAGACAGAAGTTCTGTTCACTCGAGCAAACCTGAAAGATTCACCCTGATAATGAGCATGCCCGCTCGAACGAACCTTGAACTAGCTTGAGCGGATAACGAAAAAAACCCCAACAACCTGCACAAATTAGGTTTCCTTTTCTGATTAGACTTACCTATTTCACTCAAGTTGAAACCCTAAGTCCTAAGCACAAAATGGGGTTATTTAAAGTTTCTCTCTCAACCCTAGAGCATCAATCTCATAATTTTGAGCTCAAAAAATTTTTGGAGATCCCTTCTTCTCTAGGGCATCCATTAGAGAACTCTGTTGTGTTGTTAAACTTCTAGAGATTTGTGTTTCTACTCTTGTGGAAGATTTGTTCACCTGCGGATTTAAAAGTGTATTAATTCAAGCATGGGGAGCGGTAAACAGTGTGGTCGTCGACAAGAAGAACTATAGTTCTTCGATTGTGGCTAACTAGAAAGGGTCTGTGAGTATATATCTTGTAATAGCTCAATTTAATAGTACTTGGTTTCCACTGGACTGCGTGACAACTCTCATGGTTTTTTTTCCGTGCTGGGTTTTCATGCCTCTTTTCTTGTAGTTGAATGATTTACAGTTTCTTTTATTTTTCCATCATTGTTAATTGGACTGGCATTCTAGAAATCGAATCGGAACCTTGAACACTTCATCTTTGGAGGTTCTAAAAAACCCTCAGTTAGATCACTTTCTGTGATTCATAAGGTCCTTTACATGCTCTGCTGGAAGTACCGAAACTTGATCTGTATTCATCCGTTGCCAAGTAAGTTGATCTGGGCCATCTTCAAGGGCTTCAGAATGAAGGATGCCAACACAAGTGTGAAAACTATAAGCCATGATGTCTGCTACACCTTAGACTTCAGATAATTTTGTGCCTTGGAAAATGATAGCAATCGATCAATTAAGGGGTCTAGACTTTTCTAAGGGTCCAATATGGGCCAAAACTGAACCCATACACAGACCCAAAAGTAAAATATGGGTTGGCATAGGCTGGTTAATGTCCAACTTAGGGCTAATTTTGAAACCCACATGAAGCCCATTCGGGTTAATGTTAAAAACTTGGCTGAATTCTGAAACCAGCATGAAACCTATTTTGGGCTAAGGTTCAACCTGGGCTGAATTTTGAAACCCACATGAAACCAAGTCAGGCTTGAGTTGGCCCAATTCAGGTGCCTAGCCTATCTATAAGCATATGCTTGTATAGTATATATTGTATGCTATGTATATTAATATTATTATTCAATATATATATTTTTGAAAAACTTACTTTAAGAAGCAAAACAAATCAAAAGAAATTTGGGTGCCCGAGTGATTCAACTAAACCTGACTCAAGCCAAATTGCACTTGGGTAGAGAAACTACAATTCAAATCAGGTTCAATTTTGGATTTATCATACATTAAATTCAAGTTGGGTTGAGCCAAGGTTTAGCTAATGCCTAAACATTATCCGCCCGAGTTGCAAACCTATTTTTAAGGTATCATGCACTGCATAGGGGCAGTTATCTAGTTGTTTTTAATAATGAGAATAGGATGTTAGGGGGCTGCCAGGAAAACCCTATTTCTGATTATAAGCCTGGCTTTAGCCTTCGCATAGGTGCTGCACCACAAGCATTATCATGGCCTAAAGAAAACATTTACGTAAGGTTTTCGGCATTACCACTGCTTGGGTTCAGACTGCAGAGAACAAGGAGGAAATCGTCCTCGTTACAGCTTTGAACTGTGGGGAGCTTCCTACAAAATGAAAACAGAGAATTCACAATTCAAATTTGTACTAGGTACATTTGTAATCTCAGTAAACAACCAGACCTCTACTTTCTAATTTTGGTTGTTTACTTGATCTGGGTTGTGGGTTCATTGGCCTCTGTTTTTTGGCGTCCGTTCTTTTGTGCTCTTCCCTTTGTGGGCTTCTCCCATCTTGTGGGTTTTTCGGGCCTGCCTTAGGTTACTCCTTCGGTTCTCCTACCATTTAGGGAGGACAAATGCTTAGTACCTTCCTTTTTCTATGTACCATGTACATTTATATTGGATTATATTTATACACTTATCTTCCAAAAAAAATGAGGATTTTACAGGAAAAAAAAATCTAGTTAGACAATGCACAAAATTGGTTCTAAATAAATTTAGTGCACAAAATGGGTTCCTTGGGGCCAATTTTGTGTAGTACATGGGGATGAGCAACGATAGCGTCACTCTCCTTTTATATGAGTGAAACTATCCTTGCTACTTTGTTCTTCTCCTCCTTCTTTCTCCATCTATTTCTACAAATCTCCATCCCCACTTCCCCTTTATTCTTTTCTCTTCTACTTCCATTGATTTCAATTCTTCTCCCAACTCTTTCCTCCAAAACCCTACCTTTCAATCCAAATCTTTTCTCAAAAATCTCAACTCCAACCCCAATCTCGCTGCACACCCATGTCCAAAACGGAATGGAGAATTTTATGTTTGAGAAGGGCTTCTTTGAATTTGACCATATTGTAGTTTATAATACTTGGGATTTATTTTAGATTGTGATTCGATTACTATTTATATGAGATAGAAAAATAAAAGCAATCAACCACATAAAAAAGACAACACATAATTTAACTTAAAAAACCCAAACAGAAAAAAAAATCACAAGTCCAAAGTGGAAAAAATTAATCACTAACTTCCACAATATAAGATATATTTATAACCTTATAGTCAACCCCTCGATACAAGACATCATAATTATTCTTGCTAGAATCCTTAACACACAGTCCCTCTATGCCCTGCTATTAATACTTCGATCTTCATCACAAATGAATCTGTACAGCGAGAGAACAATCTTCTACAAGGATGTAGTAGCCACAAATCTCTTACGAAAAAATAAAAGCATCAAATCTAGAACTTAATGCCTTCAGCCCAATTTCTCATGGAAACTCTAGACAATATCTCTAATAACAATCTTAACTGAGAACTTGGAGATCGCTGTGTTGTATTATCTTTAGGGTTGAGATGAACCCTCTTTTTATAGGCTAATATTCATGCCTTAGAGTTGAAAGCAAGAGCTAAGTAAAGCAGATAGTTCTAATACAAATAAGAAATAAATCCGTACAGGTTAGTGGCTTCTGCCTCATGCGCACTCGAGGGCATATAAGCACCCACTCGAGTGGGTACAATGATTTCTGATTTATTCAATTTAGCACTTATTGTGACGCGATCAATCATCTATACTAAAGAATATGAAATATAGATTAATAGACTCAAGTTTTATCGAATACATTAATTTTGCCAATTAGAAAAATCCTTACACATTTATATGTCCACATAAATTTATGCTTCAGATACTGAATTAACATATTTCGGTGATGGGTCCTCAATTGTATATCAAATGAAAGATGATGAAAATTCGTCAAACGACTTCATGTTTGAGAAGGGCTTCTTCAAACTTGACCTAAAAAGTTTTGAAAAAAAAAATGGACAACTCTAAACCATAGTATTACCATAACTCATTTCACTCTGGTGTTGATTCCTCCAATAACAACAACAACAATTTTTCTTTAGAATCTGTGAGAGAAGAATATGGCAAGCCTAAATGCAAATGAGACGAGTTCCATGGAACAGTCGATGAATTGTAGGGAACTAAAGAGCCCCTCTTGCAGAATCAATCAATGATTTCAGACTATGACGACTCCGACATATTGAAGTCACTCTGAGAACATGATGATTTGATACGTAGCTAAGAATGAAACTAAAGAAAGTGTAAGCAATCGGGTTTCCAACCATCTATGAGGAATCGGGGATTATTGGATATAGGTGTGGGGAAAGATTGATGGTTGGAGTTGAAATTATTTAGAAAAGATTTGGATTGAAAGGTAGGTTTTGGAGGATAGAGCTAAGAGAAGAATTGAATTAAATGGAAATGAAAGAGAAAGGAATGAAGCGGAAGTGGGGAGGGAGATCTACAAAAAAGGATGGAAAAAAAAGAGGAAGAAGAGGAAGAAAGAAGGGGAAGAAGATCAAAGCAACGTTGATAGTGTCACTCATATATAGTGTCGCTTCTCCCTACCTTACAAGAAAAAAGGTTTTACGCTAAATCGGCCCCAAGGAACTCATTTTGTGCACTAAATTTACTTGAGACCAATTGTGTACAATGTCCAACTATGGGGCTAATAAAATCCTCAAAAAAAAAAATGTACTAAGTCATTTGCCTAGACTTTACTCATTTGAAAACTTTGATCTATTTGAAATGGAGCTGATTCCACTAGATAACATTTACAAATGACTTATTTAATTTGTTTGATTCCATTAGGAAAAAAACATGTCATATGGTAAATGTTATAGTCAATTTGTCGAAAAATAAAAAATAAAAACCAACAAGTTGTTTATTGTTTTAGGCATTAATGTTATTAATAAAGTAACGAGAGCTGCTATTGGCACAACAATATTTTCTCTTTACACACATGAATTTAAAAATATATATACTCCCAATGGAAATACCAAAATGCCCCAGCTCCTCCCCTCTCTCTCCCCTTCCTCCTCCAGCTCCGGCAATCAGTGCCGGCGGCAGAGGGGGACTACCCCCTCCTCCCATCTCTCTCCCCTTTCCCACCTCCTCCTCCTCCCCTCTCTCTCTCCCTCCCCCTCTTTGTCTCCCCTCTCCCTCTCTTTTCTCTCCCTCTCCCTCCCCTCTTCATTCTCTCTCTCACCCACCCCCTCCCCACTCCTCCACCTCTCTCTCTCTCTTTACATATATATATATTCTCTAACTCCTCCTTCCCTCCCTCTCTCTTCCACTCTCCCTTTCCCTCCCCCTATCTATTCTCTAACTCCCTTGCCCCCTCCCCACCCTCCACCCCTCTCTCATCCCTCTCCCTCCCTCACTCTGATCTCTCTCCTGACCCCCTCCCTCCTTTGCCTCTCTTCTCTCTTTATCTTTCTCTCTCTCTCCCTCTTTATTCTCTCTCTCCTCCACCCCCTCCCTCCTCCACCCCTCGTTCTCCCTCTCCCTCTCCCTCCCCCTCCTCTTCTTTGTTCTCTCTCCTCTGCCCCTTCCCACCCCCTCTCTTCTCTCTCCCTCCCCCTCTCTCTTCTCTCTCTCTCTCTCTCTCTCTCAACACTCAGCAACCGTGGGCTGGGTGGAGAGAGGGGAGGGGAGGGGTGGAACAACAAGAGGGGGGAGGAGGGTGGGGGCATTTTGGTATTTTCATTAAATTTTTTTTAAAAAAAATTCATGTGAGTGAAGAGAAAAGGTTGTCGTGCTAAAAGAAGAACTCTATAGTTACCTCATTTGTTAGTTTCTGAAAAGAGGCAAAAGGTCAAAAGTATTAATCAAAGATTCTCATAAACACTTTCATCTAAAACATTTAAACTTATCGATTCTCAAATGGGCCTCATTTTTAGAATTTCCAAATAACCCTTTAATTTGAGAAACATGAAATAGCTTGGTAGTTAAAGAAATTCTATGATCCAAAACCCACAAACTTCTTGTATTGATGATATATTTATATTACAATATTGAGGTTCTTGCAAGATCATAGATCCTATAAAATTGGGATTTGCACAAAGATATCATATCTACCATATCAAAGATCCTACAAGTCAGGGATCATACATGACAAGTATTGATAAAGTGAGATCATTCAAACAGAGAAAAGATATGATGAGATTGTTTGTAGATCTGGCATAAGGGTCGTGGCCTGGAGGACTGAGATTGAGTAGTTGATGGAGAGGAAGAACCACCGCGATTATTCGGAGTGCGTCCACGTCCACGGCCATGGCCACGACCACAGGGGCCAAAATGTCCTTAAGAATTATTAGTGGCATAGAAAGCAGTGACAGGCTGCTCCACCGCAGGTGTAGAATGATGTGATTCGAGTCATAGCTCGAATATTAAAAGTTGCCCAAAAAGTTCTTCAAAGGTGATGGAAGTTTCATGGTTCACAATAGAAGTATGAACCGGGTCATATTCTGGTCCTAAGCCATTTAATATTTAATTACAGAGATCATACTTTGTAACCGGTTGAGCAATGGCCTCAAGAGTAATAGCAATACCCTTTATCTTGGCAAGATATTTGTAATAGAGAGACCTCCTTTCTTGAAACTCTGGAATTGTTGTTTCAACTGCAAAACCTTAGACCGTAATTGAATTAAATGAAGATTCGCCAATCGTTGGCGGACTTCGTGAGCAGATTGGAGACCCACAACCCTTTGCAATACTTGGGGTGTGAGAGTAGCATTGATCCAGAGAAGAACAAGGGCATCTTGCTCAACCCAAAGTTCATAGGCAGGATTGGGAGTAGAAGAAAGCATCCCATCCTTGTCTTTTAGAAATTTCTCAGGGCAATGAGTAGTTCCATCAATATATTTTAATAATTTATTTGCCCTGAGAACTGGAAGAAATTGACTCTTCCATAACAAATAATTGTCCCTATCTAAACAAATAGAGACGAGACTGGCAATGTTTGAAATAGAGATTGTGCCATAAGAAGTACTAGATGTAGGCATGAGAAAACAACAGCAATAGAGCTCCGTGATAAACAAAAGCAATATGTTTATAAGAAGAATTGCGTAGACAAAATGCAACACATCATATGCAGAACAAAAAAATCAGATGTCGTGCTGTAGACCTTCTGACTCGTTGGTGATCGTTTGTGCCGCAAGTACTATGCAGACATGTGGCAGGCCAAACCAACAACAGGGTGGCTATTGGTCCTTAAAAGACAACAACATGTCTTTAATTATTTGTTGACAAAAGGTTGTAGTCGGTGAGTCACCTTGAGATGCTGATCTGAATATTGCACTTCAGTGAGACAACATGTGGATGAAAAGCAACAAGTGAAGAGACAATCCACCACACTATTCCAGAGACGTTTTCACCGCTTCATACAGAGACCCACATGGATCTGTTTGTAGTAAAGCAAGGTGATTGGAGACAAATTCACACACAGGCACTTGAAAAAGAAAGATCGTATGCTCTGATACCATAAAGAAATTCTATGATTCGGAACCCACAAACTTCTTGTATTGATAATATATTTATATTACAATATTGAGGTTCTTGCAAGATCATAGATCTTATATAATTAGGATTTGTTCAAAGGTATCATATCTACCGGATCAAAGATCCTACAAGTGAGAGATCAGACATGACAAGTATTGATACAGTGAGATCATTCAAACAAAGAAAAGATATGAGGAGATTGTTATCTATCATGATTGGAATTTTGATAAGCTGAGTGGGCCATAGTCATGGTGTGATTGGGTTGACTAACAGTAGTATGGGCGTCCAGATATCAATCCCTGGCACTAGAGCACGCACGGATGCAACAAGGTTTTGTGGAGCTAGAGCGGAATGTTCTGTGGCAGAGCACAAGTGGGTGCACACTAGGAGTACTAGGATGGGTTACCACTCCTCTATGCCAAAAATAAAAAATAAAAAATAAAATAAAAAAATCACACCTTAATTTGTTCAGCTTGTTTTTTCCACTCAAACGTCTCTTAATTAATGGTTTCTGGAATTAAGATATTTCAAAAGTCTGAGCTGTTGCAATGGAAGCTATTCTCATATTGGACAGAAGAGGAGAAAATCTTTGTATACACATCAACCAAGGGAAGAGATTTCCTAGGGGAGCCAAATTTTAGGCCATGATTGTCAAACATCCATCGAGTGTCAGCGTTTCAAATACTCCAGTCCTGTAGCATTGCGATAGATAGACCCGGCTGACCAAAACATTGTTCCTTATCCCTCTGTTCAGTTAATATCATCATCATATACAGTTCATTGACTCATTCCAAAGAAGAAAATGAACTTACGAAGAAAATGAACTTCATGAGGACCTCTCTTTTTCTTTTTATTTTTCTTTTTTTTAAGGATAAATAAATCCTTCATTCATAGAATACACAAAAAACAAAAAAGGGCATCACCTAAAAGAAAGCCCTTAAAAGGGCATACCCCTTTAAACAAACAACCCACACAGATGCCCACAACCCGGGCTCAGGTTCTCCATACTTTTGGATTTATTCTTAGAGTTTTAAATTTGGCTGCTCATCATGTCACCCAGTTTTAGATATTATCATGACAGAAACTTTACATGGAGTGGATATTTTTGTTGATTGGTTATCAAAGTTGTTCAGACCTTCGTATTGAGGTTACATTTGGTTGTCTTGCCCTAATATTTAACTTTTATTTCATTAAAAAAAAGTTAATATTCTTTTGTACTTGACATAGCAAGTTATCTGTAATTGGTATTTGAATGAAGGCAACTAAGGCAGGAGGATTCAGAAGAAATGTTCGAGATCCACTCAGTTGGAGTAGAATTCTCAATAAGGCTCACTGGTAGAAAATCCAAGTAGCTTGAGATAAATATGGTATGAGTTTATGAGATATTTTAAATTTTACTCAAATAAAAGTCAGCTCCACTATGAAATTGACCATTTAATAATAAATGTGACTAACACGATTTTATGCATTATTCATAAAAAGTTTAGATCAAATCTTATGATGAGACCAACTTCGGCTATTGTAAAATTGGGATGGCACATATTGGAGTAACAAATTGGTCAGTTTAGGTCAAATAAGTTGAGGTGACAGAAAGTTTTTATGGGTTGAACTAATCTATATCTAACCTGTTTTTAAAACAGATCAAGTAACTTCAACCCCCACCTATTAGGTCAACTTGACCTGGATAACCACATTCAGTTCAAGTCAACCCATTTAATCCAACCCAAAGTATAGAACTTTAAACAGGTGGTACTGGCTGTGAAGTTCCACCGTCCACCACCATGATTCTTTAAACATAAACTTCATAGGACTCGCTTCGAAGTTCAAAGTTCGAACTCTGTGATTGCAAGCATAGATGAAAATCGCGGTATCGGTCGCGGTATTGGTCTGTCCCAAAAAGCAATACAGTATCGGTATTGGTCACGGTTCATGGTCCATCGCGGTGTAAAATTTTTTTTTATCCAAAAAAACTTGAAAAGATATCCAAAAAATCTAAAATATTAGAAAACGTTGGAAAACAATATTTTTTTTCATTAGTAACAAGTATAAATCAAAATATCGATCCCCCTAAATTATGATATCATGTATTGCTATCATGTCTAAAATTGTGATTTTTTTTTTTTTTTTTGTAAGAATGATAATTGTAACTTATGAATTATCCGTAGGACACTTCGTCAGTTGGCCTTACCTATAAGCTAAAATCCAAGAAATAATAGAAACTAAGACAAATCATTTTAGCATTTGAAATCTCAAAAGGGCACATTTAAATAATGCATTAATTTTTTTTTCTAATACTATGTTTTAATAATCCAAAAATAAATTCACAAATACAAAAAATATTGGCATGACCACATAAATGATAAAACAACCGTAAAAAATTAGCATATATGAACTATACAATGATTATATAAAATTAAGAAATGACATTTATAGTGAAAACCTAAATATAGTTTAATATTAAATTATTAGAAAATACGAAAGTGAATTTTAAAATGTAAAACAAATTACATAAAGGAACAATGAAAAAAATTATCAAACATGAAGCATATAATGTAGGAACAATGAAAAAAACTATCAAACATGAAGCATATAATGATTATGCTTATTTAAAAAAATAAATTAGTGATGAAATCCTCAAAAATATAATTTTAATATTCGATTATTAAAAAATCCGAAAATAAACTTGAGAATATAAAAATAATTACATGAAAAAATAATAAGAAGATATCATACATGAAGTATGCAATAATCATACTTACTTTAAAAAACAAATTTGTGGTCAAATCCTCAAATATCCTATTTTAATATTAAAATTTTAAAAAATCCAAAAATAAATAAATAGTTATATATGACCGATATTTTCAAAATATCGGCCGACATATCCCGACATTTTGGAGATATTTTAGCCGGGCTGTACCGATACTAATTCCCAGCTAAATATCAATTCGGTATCGAACGATACCGATACATATCAGCCGATACGTACCGGTATCGGCAGATATTTTCATCCGTAATTGCAAGTTGCTAACTACTTTGCTTTATGACTACTATCTTATTCCGTTCAATCTTCATAGAATTAACTTCATCCACTTAATAAAGACCCCGTTTTGACTTCTTTTTGCACCACTTATCTAAAATTCATTGCATCTGTTCTCTCTGAGACTTCTTTTTTCTGGTCCACCTTGGCATGACTAGATTCCTCGCATCTACTAGTATCTAAGCTCATGAAATAAATTCTTGAAATAGAAAACATAACAAAGTTTATAACTTAAATAAGAACAAGTAAATGATTATGAAAGGATTATTATAAGTTAGCTAATTTATGGGTTAGACAAGACTTTATATTCATTAAGTTGTATTTTATATATCATTTAGCGTAGATGAGTCACCAAAAAAGTTGAAGTAAAAAAATTTTTAAAAAGTACAATAAATTGAAGTGTTTTTATCAAGATAATAGGGATTAAAAAAGTTATATCTCACAAACCAAGTGTCAAATATAGGTAAGCTACCTACCATTGGGAAGCTTATTTCGAATAAATATCTGTAGAGTCCAAAATTGCATCAATCGGAGTTAAAACGACAAAGTTATGGTTTAGAAAAGCTTGCAGAAATTTGTGCTAAATTTTATCCAATCAATCAAACAAACATCCGATTAATCCGATTTGAGACTGAAGCTTTATCCGATCGATTCAACTTTTGACTGATCGATCTAGCAACGCACAGAAACCCACCAACCTGGGTGGAATTATTTCTTTTTTGTGCTAGAGTTACCTATTTGGTTCATACATGCACTTTAACCCTAAGACACGAATTGTGGATTATAAAAAAAGAGTTTTTGTTGGGCTTATTTCTTATATTCCGGGTTCATTAGGTTGGTACTAGGGTTAGCATTAGATTGAGCTTTAGGTCAGAGGTATTTTGGTCTTTGTATAGGAATTTCTTAGGGGCTAAGAAAGAGAGAGTTATATATATGATATAACTTGTAACCCTAGACTATAAGCAGAAGAGTACAATAAAAGAGTATAGTTCTCTTTTGGCCGTGGACGTAGGCATCTCGCCGAACCACGTAAATATCTCGTGTGTGCTTTTGTGTGCTTGTCTCTCATTGTTTGTGGTTTTGATTGTTGATCGCGGGTTACATACTTCTTCGCATTCACAACAAGTTGTATCAGAGCTTGGGTTGTGCTAGGTGATCAACAGTCGAATTGATCTTCATAGGAGATCGGATTTGCTTTAATCTCAGTGGGCTGCGAAGCATAGTCATCATCTGCTTCGTGCGTTTTTCTGTTAACAGAAATCGACGAAGAGAAGAAGAGGGTTGTTTGTTTCGGGTTCTCCGATTAAGAGAAGATTTAGAGGGTTCTGTTTTTCCTCTCATCGAAAAAGAGGAAACAAATCGGGAAAGAGTGACTTTAAGAAAGGCTTTGGAAAAGTCTTTGAGTTGAGATTAAAAAAAAAAACTCACCGGAACATTCGTCGGGCCACCGTTGCTACTGTCGTTGCCTGCTGTCGCCAGATAACGCTTCTTAGTAACCGTCAACCACCGCCGGTCCCTGTCTGTCGCAGCCGAGGAAGAAATAGGGGCCCGCAAATCTGTAGTTCTGGTTACAGAGAACCAGAACAAAAGAGGAAGGAGAAGGCCATCCTTTGGGCTACGACAGGTCTAGGTCAGGTCTGGTCTGGTTAACCAGACCTGTTAGCAACGAAGCTCTAGCAGCAGAACAGGTTACAGGCCGAGTCGGGTCGGGTCGGGTCGACCTGGTTAGTGTGCAAAACCCAGCCAGTCAGTAGTGCAGGGCTGACGTCAGCAGGTACAGTCAAGGCAGTTGACCGAGAATTGATAGCAGAACCTTCTTTATGCTATATCTTGATCATCCGGTATTCGATCAGAGATCCGTTTGCACCCACAGACTCGTTTTGAACAGCTCTACATAATGGAAGAGTGTAATTGGTTGTTTAATGATCAATGAGGATGTTTGATTGATCGGAGAGTAAAAACTTGTTTCTATGATATCAGAGCCATCCGGACTCGAATTTCAGATCCGTTTCTTCCAATATGCTCATGATGATGAGATCTACAGCATAACGTAGGAATTTTGTAGGTATGGAAGCAAAATTTGAAGTTGAAAAATTCAATTGCAGGAATGATTTTAGCTTGTGGCACATAAAGATGAATGCTTTGTTAGTTCAAAAGGAACTGCAGAAAGCATTGAAGAGAAAGAATGCCCTTCCTGCAACGATGTCAGATGACGAAGAGGAGGATATGCTGGATAAGGCATATGATGTGATTTTGTTATGCTTGAGTGATGAAGTGTTGCGAAAAGTTGCTCAAGAGAAAACCGTTGTAAGGTTATGGCTAAGATTAAAGAATCTCCAAGTCTCTGACGAACCGTTTGTATATGAAGAAACGGTTGTTTACTCTCCAAATGCAGGAAGGTATGTCCCTTGATACCCATCTTGATGCATTCGATAAAACTATCATGGATTTGAAAAATATTGATGTTTCAATTAGTGATGAAGACCAAGCTATTATGTTGTTATGTTATTTACTACTCTCATATGAGCATTTTATTGTGACCATGATGTATGGTAGCGATACTCTTTTAAAAGAAAACATAGAGGTGGCCTTGACCTCTAAGGTGTTGAAGAAAAAGGTTGTGCTTGAAAACAATGATAACTCGGGTGAGAGTTTAGTTGCAAGAGGAAGAACAAACAACTCCAGTAACCGTGACAAAAATAGATCCAAGTCTAAATCCAACAGGAAGAACATTGAGTGTTATTATTGCCATAAGAAATGGCACATTCGAAAAAATTGTCCTGACAAGTAGAGGAAAGGGAAAGAAATATAAGATTCATCCTCTAATGATTCAGTCAATGTTGCAGAGGGAAGATCAAGAATTAACGTTGCTAGTGCATTTTCTGTGTTTTCAAAAGGTATTCATTGTCGGAATGAATGGATTTTTGATTCGGGATATTCCTACTATATGTGTCCCAATATGGCCTGGTTTATCACTTATCGCAAGATCAACAGTGGTAGTGTCTTGATGGGCAACGATGTTGCATGTAAGACGGTTATGATTGGAACAATCAGAACACAGATGTATGATGGAATCGTCTAAACATTGGCAAAGGTTCGGCATGTCCCTGATCTGAAAAAGGATCTTTTTTTTTTTTTTTTGTGCCTTGGACTCCGACGGTTGTAAGTTCTCAGCTGAAGGTGGAGATATGAAGGTTGTGAAAGGTCCTCTGGTTCTTATGAGAGGCAAAAGAGTTGGAAACTTATATGTTTTGTCTGGAAATACTATTTCAAGTGGAGCTGTAGTGTCTTTATCAGATGACCATGAATATGTTTCAACGTGTTTATGGCACTTGTGTATGGGTCACGTCAGTGAGAAAGGCCTGACAATGCTGAGCAAGCGGAATTTGCTATGTGGCACAAAGACAGGCAAGTTAGATTTCTGCGAAAAATGCATATTTGAAAAACATCGCAGGGTCAGTTTCAAAATGGGTATTCATCGCACAAAAGGTATCCTTGATTATGTTCATTCAGATGTGTGGGGTCCTTCGAAGGTTTCTTCCAAGGGTGGGTCCCGATTTATGCTGACTTTCGTAGATGATTATTCAAGGAAAGTCTAGGTTTATACACTGAAAACGAAGGATCAGACCTTTGAAACATTCAAGTGATGGAAGGCAATGGTTGAGAAATAGACTAGCAGGAAGGTGAGGAAGTTGAGGACAGATAATGGCATGGAGTACAGATCTAATGAGTTTGAGAACTATTACAAAGACAGTATCATAGTTCGGTGTTACACCACCATAGGAACTCTATAGCAGAATGAGTTGCAAAGAGGATGAACAGAATGATCTTGGAAAGAACTCGTTGTATGTTGTTTACTGCAGAATTGTCCAAAGACTTTTGGGCCGATGCAGTACATGCTATAGGCTACTTGGTTAACATGTCTCCACACTCAGGGATTGGTTGCAAAGCACTAGAAGAAATGTGGTCAGGTCATCCAGCTAATTATTCTAACTTGAGGGTTTTCGATTATCCAGCTTATGCTCATGTGAAAACGGATAAGTTAGAACCAAGGGCTGTGAAGTGCATCTTGGTTAGATATGCTTATGGGGTGAAAGGATATAGGTTGTGGTATACTAATCAAAATTTCCACAAATATATTATCAGCAGGGATGTTACATTTCGTGAGGATGCTTTGCTCGATGCGAGAAAGCAGGTGGAGAATACAGAAGTAGGTAGTAGCAGTAGCACCATTCAGGGGGAGTCAAACATCCCAGTTTGGAAGGAGAGTGCATCCAGTTTTTCTCAGGATACTGAGGATAGTCAGACTGAGCAGCACACAGGTGGACCGTAGAGAGTGAGGAAGCTGCTAGTCAAATACGGTTTCAAGGATATGTTAGTAACATCTGATGTGGTTGCATATGCATTGACAGTTGAGCCATTCACATATTCGAAGTCAGTGTAAGGGTAGCAAAATGGTCAACAGGCAGCAATCATAGATGAAGAGATGGAGTTTCTTAATGATGGCAACCATGCCATTGGATGCAAGCGGGTCTACAAGGATAAAGAAGAAACTTTCAATGCAGGTGGAGTAAAGTTTCAAATTCCTAATCATGCATGCAAGTTAGAAAAATCATTGTAGGGTCGAAGCAAGCTTCTGGACAATGGTACAAGCAATTTTGGTGCATTCGTGATGAAACTAGTTAAGGATAAGTTCAATCTTACTTGGACTTGATCCATGCCACTCATCATTGAAGAGTGAAGAATGTACTAGGGGACAGTGGGCACAGGCACATACCTTTCAGCGGAGTACGTGGAGCTCAAGACATTGCTGGTTATTCTTTTGGTGGCTTGAGCTCTACAGAATCGAAGCCAAGGTGGAGATTGTTGGGTTTATGTCTTGTATTTCGGGTTCACCAGATTAGTCCTAAGGTATGCATTGGATCGGGCTTTAGGTCTGGGGTATTTTGGTCTTTGTACCGAGCTTTCTTAGGGATTAAGAAAGAGAGAGTTATATATATGATATAACCTGTAGACCTAGACTATAAGCAGAAGAGTGCAGTAAAAGAGTAGATTTCTTTTTTGGTCGTGGACGTAGGCATATCGCCGAACCACATAAATCTCTCGTATGTGCTCTTGTATGCTTGTCTCTTCTTGTGTGTGGCTTTGATTGTTGATCATAAGTTACGCGCTTCTATACGTTCACAACAATTTTCTCTTAACACTAAAGTATTCGTCTCATTATTCTAAGTAAATATTACTCAAGTAAATATTACTCATTAGAGATTCCCTTTCTCTAGAACTTTATTGGATAGTTGAAGTATTAAAGTTTTGTTTTAGAGAGCAGTTGCTTCTACATCTCTTGTAGAAGTGTTGTGGTCATCTTACGTGTTAAAGGTGCGAGTTTCACATTAGGTAAAAAGCAGTGCATGGTGAATTTCTGTTCGTAAGTAGAAAGAGTTGCAGCAAGAAGAATTCAGTCATTATGGTGTGAAAAGAGTGTAAGTATATCTTGTAATCATTCGACTTTGCTTAATGGTTGACCCTTATTGGATTCATGGTTTATATCCATTGAGGTTTCCCACGTTAAAAATCTGCAAGAAGTGTAGTTGATTGATTTACTTGTTAGTTTGTTTATTTCTTCCACTGCATAATATTTGAACTACAACCTAGAAATTCAGATCTGAAATGATCTTTCAGAGCAATACTCATGAAAACTAACTTCAAATGAAAATATTTTTGTTGGCCTTGTTTTTAATGTGTCGTTGGGGCGATCTTGCCAATACTAAATTTGAGTTTAGATTACCATTTACCTCCATTTCATGATTTTGGTTGTTTTCAATTGGGGTTCTTCTGCACTATGATATACTGATATGGAATCTCGGAATCTATAGTATAGGATTTCAAAATCAGCAATTGGGTAATTTTTTTCTCCTTTTAACCAGTTCTTTGTTACAGATAAAAAAAATCAAAATTTCAGAAAGCGATATCCATGTTACATATGGCATAAATCAAAAGTTGGCTTACAATCTATTATTGATGGGCATGGCTTAAAAAACTTCTGATAAAACTATGCTAGGTATGAAGTTGACAGCTTCGGTCCCCTGTGCCCAGGGGAAAGTGGAAGGGGATGTGCATGGGATCTCACAGATGGGGTTTGTTAGTGGCTGTGGGGCATCTTCCGAAGATTGTGGTGGTTGTGATGGTGGTGGTGTTGACTATTTCATTGGACCATTTGGTAAGCATAAGTCAGGTTCCAGCCAATTTAATATCAGTCCGAAAGAGGCAGCTCACTGCACAAAACTCTTGGTGAGTGGCCTGGACTGGGCCAGGCTTGGATGGACCAGGTCAATTGCAATATGATCTAATCACAACGACATGATGTATAAGAATTGCCTGGTTCCGCACAAAAGTATCCGCCGACCATGGACCCTCTTCGATTTGTTCCTGCCAGTAAAATCCAATTTGGGACATGTGATGAATGGTTCAGAGCAAGCAAAGGTGGCCCCTTGTGAATCACTTCCAGTTGTACTCAAAATCGAAGGTTAGAAATTCACTTATGCAAGCTTCTTTCTTTCTTTTCCTTTCTTGTAAATAAAGCATGCAATTAAAGTGTCTTAAAAAGAATGAGATAAACGCTACCCATGGGGGTGTTCAGGCCTGATCCAGCCCACCTTAGGCTCGAAAGTCAGGACCATACCTGGTCCATTAGAGAAATCTAAATACAACTTCTGTGTTAAAAATGTCAGTCTTTGAAGAGCTTAAATCGTGCATGGGCCCAGAACCTCAGCCTATTATCAGCCCAGAGTATAAGGCCTAGCTCTAGCCCACAGGCATAAAATTATGTCCCATATCCAGTGCGTCGACCGGTCCCTCTAGTGCTTCTACTTAAAACAACAAGTGGATAAGTTATATAATCATACAATCCAGCCCTCAAATCCAGAGTAATTGAATTCCTGATCCATGAATAGTTATGGCCTGTATCGGATGCAATGGTACTATCGATTAGAGGATTACCTTTTTTGGTAGAAGATTAGAGGATTACTTAACCCTAGACCCTAAACTTTGTTGGTCCCATTGCTTTTTACTCTCTATATCAGGTCTTTGAAATTCTAGGATTCTTCACACACAAATTGTTTATTATGCATTTTTAGTCGTTTGATCTCGGATGGTGAAATGAAAGGTTAACATATAAATTTCTATATTGACAGCCCATTTTAATATCTTAGATTATATTACAATCAAAGTCCAGTTGATTTGAGATAAGTTAAAATATCTTCGTGTCAGTTAAAAGTGTCAGTGGACCCACAACTCGGTCACGTGCCCATCAAAAAAGTATAAGAAGATCCGGGTCAGAATAAAACTCAGCTCAATCCCTTCAACATTAATACAAGTGCCCAACCTATTGTACCCATCAAATTTATTACAGCAATAATTTCCCCACATTACCCAATCAACATTGAGAGCTCCCAACGACATCAACCCATCCAAATCTCACAGTTGTCATCCATCAAGTTGGGTCAATACAGAAACCGTTGACAACTGCAGATCTATTTTCTTCATTTAATTGTGGGTGTCTGGACTTGGAGAGCCTTTTGGTTTCTTCATCATGTTTTGTTAACAATGCTGTGGGCCTAAAAGCAGCTTCTGTTGAAATTTAAATTCATTCACCAAATTGATGTTTACTTTTGGCTCTTTTCAAAGCTGTTATGCCATTCCAGAGCCAACTTCCATGTGAACATTCCACACACAAAAAGGCATTGTCAAATGCAAGCAAAAAAAAAAAAAAAAAGGTATTGTCAGAAGGACAGTGAGACCCGGACCTGATATAGAAATCAAATTTTGAAAAGGGTTGGGCATTTTTTAAGTTTTCAGGTTCTGTTCACATAAAATGGTGTCACCATCATGGATGTAAGTCAATCCCACGCCAAGGGACGCCTGACATTGGGCTCTGTATTTTTTTTTTTCCCAGCTATTCGTTACCGGGGCTGAAACCCACTCACCGTAAAGAAAGTAAACCTGCAAGAGGTAGCCAAGGCCTCTGTTTGGCTTCTAATCTCTTGGTTGCCATGCATTAATTCACATATAAATTTAATTCCTTGTGATTTTGCTTACTGTTTTTGTTTTTTATACCAGAAGGGGACTGGGATAGTGGGACCTGACTCCCGAGTGAGGAGCAGCACACATGGAAAGAAGGTGCATACCCAAGCTTTGAACTCTAAATAATTAGGTAAGAATTATTGCTCACTACCATTTAGATAAAGAGCGTTCCTTGTGATTTTGCTTATCTATAATTAGCAACTAGCATAGTAATCAAATATGTAAAATAAAATGTAATCAAAGATGATTCCCAAAAACTACATGTTGAAAAACACTCAAAAACCACATAATTAAACTATAAGAACTGTAGAGAAGAAGACCTGCAAAGTGGATATGTGATCCAGTCACATTTATTGGGTCTTTTAAAAACCGACGTGGACTGGCGGGTCTGAGTTGGGCTAAAATTGAAGCAAATTAAAGATGATGGGGTTCATACCTGATTTAAGCTTTTATGTTTTAGTCCAACTAAGGGGCTGGGTCCCTCACATACTTGGAACATGCAAGGTAATGGAATCTGATATACAACTCATAAGTGACATAGTAAGAACTCACACATTTAAGGTAAACAAATTCACACATGAGGCACTAGGCACTCACAAGGGTAGTAAGGCTCGAAACTTAGTCACCTTGTGAGAATTGTTGTGTGTAACAAGTAGAGTAAGATGTAATTCCCATTATTTAAGCAGAATCCATGAATTTCTAGAATTTTGCTCGGCTACAGGTTCCTTTAACTCCTTCCAACCCCTTGCTTTAAAATCCCTATATCATTTTAAAGATCTAACGTCACCCTCACTTAACCATATGTTTTTTTTTTTTTTAGCCAACTAAGGGGCTGTGACTGTACAACTCACACATACAAGGTATTAGGGATTAAGGACACAGACTCAACTAACAAATATAAGAAAATGAGAGACTCACACATGTGAAGATACAAATACAACTTACATATGCAAAGTACTGGAGACTGAGGATACAGACTCAACTAAAAAATATAAGGAAATGAGAGACTCATACATGTGAGGACACAGACACAACTCACATATGCAAAGTATTAGGAACTTATACTTGTAAGGAAACACACACAACTTATAAGTGCGAGGGAATGGAAAGTTGCATATGTAATGAGACAAAACACGATTAGCCCATGTGAGATAATAAAAAATTAAATATGCAAAGAGAAGTAGGTCAGATTTAATAAGACCTGTTCAAACACTTACCACTAGCAAGGAGCTGCTCTCGAACTTAATCGGATGATAGAAGTGGTGAAGACAGAGATAACGTGCCTTATTCTGTCAACAGACTCTAGGGTTTTGTATGCCTTGAACACTTGGGTGGGGCCACACATTGATATTGATTCAGAGATAACGTGCCTCATTCTGTGAAAAGACTCTACGATTTTGTAATCGTCGAAGACTTGGGTGGGGCCACACATTGATATAGATTGTTGGCATTTCATCTTCATGGCATATGAGTTTTAAAGGAAATAGGTATATATCACTAGCACAACAAGCATGTGCGGATACAGTTCTCGATATTAAATAACTACAAATAAAACACTAACAAGTTATAAAATTAAAATAATGATTTTTTTGTATGAATTATGTTGAGATTGTAAAATTTACAATTAAAATCGATCACCATACTATATATATATATTCAAAAAGTTATTTTTTCATACCTAAATGAAAAATATTTATTTTAAAAAAAATAAGTCAAAAATTAGTACATTCTCTTTTTATACTAAAAAGTTATATTTTCTTTATACTAAATGATAAAATGTCACTATTTTTTAAATTAATTTATTCTAAATTTTCACCTTTTAATTTAACTATTCACTTTAGTTACTCTACACATAAAGTTGGAGTGTTGGACTGCCTGGTCTAGTGGGGCCAAACTCAAAATTTAAGATTTTTCGATGTCGCCGTGGCCAGTACGGGACGGCGTCGCCACTTTCTTCTTTTACATCATCCCGTATTACATACGGGATGAGTGCCCTTCTGACACCCAGTAATGATCGTCGACAATGGCAGATTGATTGCAGGACTAGAGGAATTTTATGGTGATGATCAACTATAAAAATAAAAAATTAAGCCACTCAAAATGAACGTATTCTTCTTCATTTTATCTTGACCTCGTCATACTTATGACTAACCATTTGATAATCAACTTGCTTATCAACTAAGTAAAATAAGTGGACTGAAAATTTAAGATAGTGAAAGGTCTTTCAAATCCTGTTCTTGGGCCTTCCCACGGTAGAGTTCATTTTAACGTTACACTTCTTTTCTTCTCTTCTCTCTCTCCTTCTTCTTCTTCTTCTTCTTCTTCTTCTTCACAGCTTCATACTCGTAATCCAACACATCCAACAACATGAAAAGAAGCCATCTGTTGTTCTTCCTCACCCACCCATGTCTCCTCCTCTTCTACCTTCCTCTTCTCTTCCAGTCCCACCACCAAGCCCATGCCCAGCGCAGCTGCTCCCCAAACGAAACCATCTTTCCCTGCCAAACCTACGTCTTCTTCCGAGCCTCCTCTCCAAACCTCCTCGACCTTGCCTCCATAGGCGACCTCTTCAACCTCAGCAGGCTCTCCATCTCCAAACCCAGCAACATCTCCTCCCCTTCATCCCCTCTCTCCCCAGGCCAATCCCTCCTCATCCCAGTCTCCTGCTCCTGCAACACCAACTTCTCCTACGCCAGCATCACCCACCAAATCCAAGCCGGCGACACCTTCTACGACCTCTCCACCGCCCGATTCCAGAACCTCACCACCTACCAGGCTGTCGAAGTCGTCAACCCTTCTCTAGTCGCCACCAACCTCACAATCGGCGTTGAAGCCGTTTTTCCTATATTTTGCAGCTGCCCCAACAAGACCCAGCTGGGGAATCAAACGAATTTCCTCATTACATATGTTTTCCAGCCTGCAGACACCATTTCTTCCGTTGCTCAGTTGTTTGGGGCCGATAACCGGTCTATAAGCGCTGTGAATGGGGAAAATATCAGTGCTTTCTCTACCGTTTATGTCCCTGTTTCCCAAATTCCTCAGCTGGAGCAGCCTACTGCAACTCCATCCTCTCCTTCATGTGAGCGAAAAGGGGTTGCCAAGGGAGCTGTAGTTGGGTTGGGGGTCTTGGGTGCTCTGCTGCTTGTTTCGATCGCTTCGATTGCTTGGCTTTGGTGGGTTTTGCTCAGAAGAGAGAAAAAGGGGGGAGAGGGGGAAGAACAAGGTGGGACGCCGAAGAAGATGGTGGAGAAGCAGCCATTTGGGTCGATATCAGCGACGAATTTCATGGCGGATGTGTCTGATTGCTTGGATAAGTACAAGCTTTATGGAGTGGAAGAGCTGAAAGAAGCGACTTCGGATTTCGATAGCAGGTGCTTGATTCAAGGCTCTGTTTATAAGGGATTTATTAGAGGAGATGCCTTCGCCATCAAGAAGATGAAATGGAATGCGTACCAAGAACTCAAGATCTTGCAGAAGGTAAATATGCGACCCATCCATTGATTGATCCTTTCTCAATTGATTTCAGTTTACAGTCTATTCATGTCTTTACGATCACCACCGTTCATCTGATGGGCCGTGGGACACACCTAAGGAGCCCAGTTCTGTGCATGAGGACCCAAAGAAGTGTGATTCAAACCATTGATCTAATGGGGCCACCATAGATGAGGCATGTGAAATTAAAGAAGGCTCTCCAGATCGAAATATCCTATTGTGCTGCTCTTTTTCTTGCATAATACATGGATGGGCCCATCAATTGAATACTCCATAGGAGATAATTGGGCCTCACATCGTACTGATAGGATTAGGGATTTTTATATATTGGAATATGCTTTGATTTGTCACTTGAAAACGAAATGTCTGATACATCATACAGTACAATAATTTTCCTATAGTGAAGTGTCTTATAATATGGGAGGTGGTTTTGGTGCATTAAAAATGGAATCTGGGCCCACCAGGTGAACAATCATGGTTGGGCTCATGTCATGCGTTGGGCCCACTCCTGATGATTCCGTGCTAAGCCTATAAGATTTCCATTTTCTCTTACTAAATGTTTTGCTTATTATAATTTAATTACTAGTTTATATCATGTTGTATTCTTTATAAGAAGAATGCTTCAGTGCTATTGTTAGGATGGTGCGAACATTGGCAAACAGCAGCTGGTTTAGGATTCGTGGGCCATCTTTGCTCACTAATTTCACATGCGTCACCATGCATAGGCATGGGTCATTTCACTTAATGTTTGGAGCCATTTAGTCATGCTTTCTATGAATGATGAAACCAATAATTTGTAGCATTTATGTATAGTGAAGGTAGACCAATTCTTGTAGAGAGGGGGTGATATATAAGTGGCTTATGTCATGCCAAGGTCACCAAGATACAGCGTGCTATATCATTCAACCTTTAGAAAATCATGAATAATTAAGATCAATTGAATATAATTAAGATTCTATTTACGTGACATATTCTAAGGCTTATGTTTGTTTACATTTCTTTTACGTTCTAACGTCGCTATTTTAAAATCCGAAACCTAGTCTTGGCTGGGGACCAAGTCCAATGCTTGGCAATTTTCATGATAGTTTTTGCTTGAAGTGAGGTGAATGAGTTGAGTGAGTAGTTCAACAAAACATTTGCTTAAATCGAACTCACTCACTCATTTTACTCGGCATTGTGCTGAGTCAAGTCGACTCATTTAAGTTAAATTGTCTGGTTGAGCCTCACCTCACCAATTCTTAGTCGGGGCAACTAGTCTTGCCCATGTCAACCGAGTCTTGACAGTGTTAAGTTCCTCCGAGAGTCAATTAACATATGGCTGATTTTTAATTTTTTCCCATGCTTTTAAACCACTTCTTTTAGGACCCAACCAACACTCTTGCAAGCGATCACATTGAATAGGCTCAGCATAGTTTTGAGTAGAGTTGGGTTTTTAAGTTTCTAAAATATCTTTTAATTATAGAGCTTTTCTATGGCATTGCTCTGATATCTCTTTGTTGCTTTGATCATCAAACAAGATCAAGTCAGATGGTTATGAACTTAAAAGTAGCATGATTATTGGGTTTTTTTGATTAATGTAAGAGGTTGCTGAGGGATGGGAATACCAGATCCATTGCTTTGTGCACCAATCAACAATTTAAGAATATAGACTTGGTCCCATTTGCTAATTAATGCTACCTTCCATCTACCAACTCCCAAATACTTTATATAAAATATTTTCAAAATGTGTTTGTTTCTCCTCATCAACTAGGTGCTTGTCTGCTGTCATGTTCTTTATTCTTGTATCTCTATTATTTATTCATCTGGAAGGAGACAACTAAAAGCTAACAGTGAAAAGGGTGACGATTAATGACAAACTTAATGATGAAATTAATAGATATGAACCTTGCATTATTATGTATTTATACCTTATTTACTCTTCTTGATATGTTAATATGTTGATGTGCTATAATTTAATCATTCAATCACAACTTAACTGTATTATCCTTCTTTCTAGTTTTTTGGTGTTTTTCTACCAAGAAAAAAAAAAGAGTATTTTGGTGTTAGAAACGAGAACTAGTTAATGCAATATATGGTTGTGAAAGATGCACATCAACATTCAAGGATCTTTTTTTTTTTTTTTTGGGGGTAAAAGATTAAGGGTCCTGATGTTAAGGAAGTCAGTTGTAGTAACATTACATTGTTTTTTTAAAAATTAAAATTCTCTAATGTTGCATCAGGAAATTTAAATAATAACACATACGCTACTTAATATAAAAAATAGAAATGCAAAATACAAGAATAGCTTGTTGATTATTCTTTTCTGCTTTAAAAGAAAAGTATCCAACTATTCAAAATGCATAGAAGTATGAAAGAAAACGAAAATGCTTATATTTATCATAGGTCTCTTATTCTTGCAATCTCACAAGTTTACTTATTATTTCATAATTATTAAATCAACAAAGGAAAAGAAAATGTGAAATTAGGAAATATGACATAAAATTGAGGCTACTAAATAAAATAGTAAGGGAAGTTTTCTAACAAGGTAAGATCTCAAAATGGTGTGACAAAAGAAAAAGAAGCGTATGCACCTATACTAATAGAAATAATGGTGCAAGAAAAAGAAGTTAACTACATTAACTGAGAAACATAAGGGAGAGAATTGTGGAGAAAACATAGAGGTATAATTGTTTATGTATAAACATTGATAGATATATATATATATGGAACATGGAGATATATATATTATATGGAAATAGTCTAGCGAAATGGTACCGTATACGAGCTAACTTTTTAAGGACCACTTAGATGTAAGAAAGCACACCCAAGGTTGGACCCACAATCAAGACAACCCACAACTATACTTTGTACAATATGACACCTTAAATTCCCTTACTACAAATTATACAAAGGCACGCATTTACACTGATTACGAGACACACTTCAAAGCACCAACGCTAATCACAAGGTACTTCAACACACTTCACATGTCACATACTCAATACTCATATCACACTATATATTTTCTCTATTCTTAACACTCACAACGTGCAAGGCATGCTACTCACTTCTCTAGCACTTGCATACACACTCACCTAGGCACACACTAGTTGTACACTCAGGCCATCACTTGCACTCTTTGCTTGCTTACACTGCTTGTGTTTGCACTTGGGAATGGCAATACTCCCATATTTATAGGCCTTACACATAGGTCGGTGGAATGAATGTGTGGTAAAGAGGTGGGCCACATGGCCCTTTTGCTTGGCACTCTTTAAGTCAGTTATAAGCGGCAGTCTTGCACTTCCAGCTTCGAGACTTCTAGAGAGATGTGATTGTGGTGGTTAAAACATATGATGCTTCTGGAACATGGTGGAGACAAAGGGGGCAAATGATTGTACGTTGAGAGTGTGTCTAACATTTCTCCCCCTCAACATTGCCTTTCTTAATTCTTCGATTTCCCGGTCCCTCTGTACTTTCTTGTGCCTCTTGTTTCTTGTATACATTATCTACTTGTGCCAAGTCAGCTTCTATATATTTTGGATTTGGCTTCCTCACTCTATTTGGTCGTCGCATCTGCTGTGGTGGTTCCTTTATCTCTAACTGACTTGGCCTAGCTTCCTTGGCCGGCATATGCTCATGTAATCCCCTTCTCCAAGGGCTAGTGGTCTTCTCTTATGGAATTTGAGGTTCTTGGCTAGGCCCTTCTAATTCAGCTTCTTGCTTATCATCTTCAGCACTTAGTTTTTCTTGAAGATTCTCCTCCAACTTCCCCGAACTTGGTAACACTGAATGTTTTGTAGACCACCATGAAGATGCTTTGTCGAATACCATGTCTAGTGATGTATAGCATCGGTGGGTGGTAGGCTCACAAAACCTCCATCCTTTACGTTCGGTGTCATAGCGAACAAACAAGCACTAAATAGTCTTCTTCTCGAATTTTCTATGTAGTTTTTTAAGGACAAGTACATGACATACACAATCGAGTACTTTAAAATGACTCACTGTAGGTTTGACCTTCCATAGCTTTTGATATGGTGAGATGAACCCCAACTTTGGTTGTGGTAGTTGGTTGGTTACATGTGCAACCGTCCTTAAGCACTCGGCCCGGAACTTGCTTGGTGCATTGTCACGCCCCCAAAACTGGGCCTCGTAAAAAACCAACCCAGCCAACCGTCCAGGCCCAGCTCAGCTGCAGCCTAGGCCCCTCAGCCCAGCCCAATCACAGCCAGGCCAACACACATTCTTTGCATGCATCATGCTCCTCGTGGTTTCTACCAAATGTCGGTTCTTTCACTCAACCACTCCATTTTGTTGCGGAGTATATAGACATGTCAACTATCATTGGAATTTGGATGCCAGCCTTCTTCGATATGTATTCTCCTCCATTGTCAGTGTGCAAGCACCGAATCTTTTGGCCAACCTCACCTTCAACTTCGTTTCGGAACTCCTGAAACTTTTGGAATACTTCTGACTTTTCTTTAATGAAGTACATTCATACGTACCTTACGTGGTCATTGATGAAGGTGACCATATATCTTAGGCCATTGATTGACTATGGCTTCACTGACCCAAATACATCTGAGTGTATAATCTCCAATGGCTGCTTTGCTTGGTACTTAGCTTATGTTTATGGTTGTCTGTGGGTTTTTCCATATTGACAACCTTCACACACTGTCTTTCTGGACTTCTAACAGCGGAAGTCCCTTCACCATGGATTTATTCATCATTACTTTCAACCTATTATATCCCACATGCCATAGATCAGTCGTTTCGCTCCAACGAGTTTTCTTTATGTAGGTTGATTTAACTAACATGGCATAGCCAGAATCTAATTTTCATCCTGTCAAGCTTGGCTTCTCTGACGGCTTTCCACTTTGATAAACTTTCACATCATCAGGACCAAATACGACAAAGTTACTAGTAGAAGCTAATTGTAACACAAAAAGGAGATTCTTTTTCATACCTGGCACATGAAAGACTGGTTGTACTTGAGCTTCTTTCTCACCAAACCTTGGTATGCATGTAGCTTCTCCGATGTTGGTAATTGGTAGCCGCACATTGTTTGCTGTAACAACTACGTATGTTACATGGACTTTGTATTAGTACCGGATGCTAGTGCGTATCGGGTGCGGGTGCGCCTCAATAAAGTATGTCAAATGCCTTAGAAATAAAGTATCGGTACGAGAATCGGATGTGGGTGCCTATGTGTCGGGTGCGAGTGCATTATAATTTTGGGCAAATCCATTTATCATGGACAACTACTTTGCTGCTTTTATACTCTACTAGGCTTGAGAACTTTGACTTGTCCCCTGTCATATGATTTGAACATCCCGAGTCAATGATCCAGTCCCAGTCATAACTAATGACTTCAATGTTGAAGACTATAGCGAGTGCTATTTCTTCATCATCATTTGCACCTTCATCGAAGCTTGTTGGATACCACCACCCACCATATCAGAACTCGATAATCTAACGTCTTCAATGATTGCCATAGATATTTGGCAATCCCATTCTTTTCACTTTCGCATTGATGACTCGTCGTAGTTGCCATATTCCCTTCATCTATCTCTTGCTTTGGTACTCTACAATCGCGAGCATAGTGGCCCCTTTTACCACAGTTATAGCACTTAACATTTCAATGAGAATTTCTCTGTTCTCAATCATCAGTGTTGCCTTTTGGAGCTGCCCTTGGTTGAGAACTCTCCTTCCACCGACTAGTTTCAGCAATCTCCTTCTTTCTTGGCTTTGTTGTTGATTTGCCCTTTTGAGTGGAGAGTGCTTGCTTTTCATCCTTCATCGTTGCTCTAGCTATTTGTTTGGCTAGAGTTTCCTGATTTGCTAAAGGACTTTCTAACTCTACAAGAGACAACTGGGTTAGCCAACCTCTGATGGCCATCATGAACCCACTATATTTGGGATTCAATCCCCCATGTAATAATCCGTCCCATTGTAGCTTCGCTGACCCATGAATTTGGGTCAAGGTATGAAATTTCTTGACAAAGTGTTTTCACTTTCATAAAATATTGACTAATAGTCATCATATCTTGGGTGACAGAAGCAAGCTCGTTCTCCAAGAATTGAAGCCACGCATCATTTGTCTTGAAAAACAATGTAGTCAGTGTATCCCGTGCCTTTTTCAAAGTGTAAACATCTCGTACATGCTCTAACATCTCCTCTTGCACAGTAGTCCTTAAGACGCACATATCCTTTCCAGCTTTGACTTACCATTTTTGCAGTGCCTCTGCATTGTCATTTGTCGGTGCTATAGTGTTAGTGCCCCCAACAATCTCCCATAGTCTTGGCCTTGGCGATATTACTCCACACACATGCACAATACTAATAGTCGTGGTTGTTCAGCTTCTCAATCCCTCTAGCTACCTTTGCAAGATCCTCCATCATGATTAGTGGGATCCTCCTCGATCTCTACCACCAAGAAGCTCAGTCCCGGACTCATCGGCTTCACAGCGTCACGTCGCCACTGCTCACAATGGACAGATGGTCCCTGACCTGGGCTTGCAAAGATATCACTTGTAGGAAAGCACACCCAAGGATGGGCCACACTCAAGACAACCCACAACTATACTTTGTACAATATAACACCTTAAATTCCCTTACTACAAATTATACAAAGGCACAAATGTATGCTTATTACGAGACACACTTCAAAGCACTAATACTAATCACTACAGTTGTGGATCACTGCAACTCTGCAAGGCACTTCAAGACACTTTGCGTGTCACATGCTCAATACTCATATCACACTATCTAGTATCTCTATTCTAAACACTTACAACATACAAGGCATACTATTCACTTCTAACATACAGGGCATACTATTCACTTCTCTAGCACTTGCATACAGAGTCACCCAGGCACACACTAGTTGTATACTCAACCCATCACTTACACTGTTTGCTTGCTTACGCTTGTGCTTTCACTTGGGAATGGCATTACTTCCATATTTATAGGCCTTACACATAGGTTGGTGGAATGAATGTGTGGTAAAAAGGTGAGCCACATGGCCTTTTTTGGTTGACTCTCTTTGAGTCGATTAGAAGAGGCAGTCTTGCACTTGTAGCTTCTAGAATAGACACTGGAGAGATGTGATTGTGGTGGTTAAAACATAAGATGCTTCTTGAACATGGTGGAGACAAAGGGGGCAAATGACTGTACTTTGAAAGTGTTGTCTAACACTAGAGTTGTGCCAATGGTTTAGTGAGATGTGTAGCATATGAGCTAACTCTTTAGGGTCCACCTGGAGTTGACACATGATTGGGATGAGGCTCATTTTTTACGCATACCTAATTACTATCATGGTCTTTCAATCCCTGCCTTCATGATTGGCACAACTCCAGGTGGGCCCTAAAAAATCAGTTGATATATCACAACATCTCGCTAAACCTTCTCTCTCTCTCTCTATATATATATATAGAGAGAGAGCAGCATATTTAATAGTGATATCTAAATTTTTGGAGGGGCCAACCAAACATATTTACTAGAGATTCTCCAAATCTTGGAGGGGCCTAGCCCCATCCTAGTTCTGCCCTTGTATACAATGTATTTGTATAGCTTCTAAGAAACTAGTACCAGGAACTATATCCTAAGGAACTGATTTTCTCCTTTTCATCCTATGTTATCACAGAAGATGGGAAAAAGAAGAAGATAATGGACATTTCAAACTAGGGATTGTCTATTTAATAACCATTCTGTTTAAAGGGGAATATTCATATGCATATGTCCCTTACCATTTTTTTCGTAAGAACTCTAAGTGAGACTCACTGTGTGGTCCATGCAAATGGACCACACACACGACCCCTTTAAATTGAACCCGTTTACCAATTTTTTGTCTAATCCGAATTTATTGGACCATTGGATCGACTATGTACCCATTCGAATGGAATGAATTTGTGGGTCATGAATGAAGGGGTTAGGGACATGTAATTGGGGCCAAACTTGGTATCTAGGGTGGTTCCGCATAGATCTTTCCATCCCCCCTGGTCTCATGCCTTGTTGGGGTCCATCATGAGCCCCACAAAGGAATATGCACGATCCCTTGGTGAGGGACATATGCACATGAATATCCCCCCTGTTTAAATGTATCTGTATATACTAAGAATATTTTGGGACCCAGTCTTCCAAGTGTGGAGAAAGAAAATGTTAGATCACCTCCAGTGTTTCTCTTCACTTTCTTAAATACACAACCATGTGTGTTATTGGATCCCCGGTACCTTATTTCTTTACTATTCTTCTGCATGGACTCAAATTCTCAATTTGTACTGTAATTTAATATCTCAATGTGCCGTCCATTTAGTCACCGATTCGTGATCAATCTTCGTCTAATGTGGACTGCTTGTCTCAATATTGGCGGATATTTCTTCTAACATTATGTTTTCACTGGAACATAGGTAAACCATAGCAATCTGGTGAAGTTGGATGGTTTCTGCATTGACCCAGAAGAAGGACACTGCTATCTTGTCTACGAGTATATTGAAAATGGATCACTTCATTCATGGCTACACGGCATTGGCAGGAGAAAAAAACTAGACTGGAAGACAAGGCTACAGATTGCGGTTGATGTGGCCAGTGGTCTCCAGTACATCCATGAGCACACCAGGCCTAGTGTGGTCCACAAAGACATCAAGACAAGCAACATCCTATTGGATGGGAAAATGAGAGCCAAGATTGCCAACTTTGGCCTAGCCAAATCAGGATGCAATGCAATGACCACGAACATCGTTGGGACTCAAGGCTACCTTGCACCTGAGTATCTTGTAGACGGATTTGTCACCACTAAAATCGATGTTTTTGCTTTCGGGGTTGTGCTACTTGAGCTGGTTTCTGGCAAGGAAGCAATTGATGAAGCAGGGAAGGCACTTTGGATGCAATTAGACAAGGTCTTTGATGGGAGGGAAGATAGGGAAGGGAGGTTGAAGGCATGGATGGATGGGGATCTATTGGAACACAGTTGCTCCCTGGATGGTGTGATGAATGTAATGGCTGTTGCAAAAGCTTGTCTGCAAAGAGATCCTGGGCGGAGGCCTAGCATGGTAGACATTGTCTACATGCTATGTAAAGCTGATGAGCTGTTATTTGACTTCTCTGAGGATGGACTACCTGTTCCTAGTGGTGTAATGGCAAGATGAGTTGGGAGATGATGAGAAAGTTGCAAATTTCCTTTTAATTTGAAGAATCAGCATGGAATGTTGAGCAGAGGGAGGTAAAATTGGTGGATTGATGTGAATATTAGATGAATACTCTTCCAGGTTATAAGTGCTTAATCCATATGGGTTAAAGAATAATGAGTTGCTCTAGTAATCTTGTTGTGAGTCTAGGTAATCAGGTCTAATGGTGATTGGAGTTGAATGGATCCAAATGGGCTCTGTACTTAAGGTTTAGTTATCCAAAAGGCCAAGAAAGTTATTACCCCGTTTTTTGGTAGTAAAGAAAGATATAACTTATGGTTTTACTTGATGTTATTCTACCCCTGATCAATATGTGTATGTCCGGTAAGCTACCTTTGTTAAAGAGGAATAATGCGACATGCTCCTTTCCACTGCATTCAGCATCCACCTATCCATTCTTGGGAAACTATCTTATATGAAACAGAGTTCTACATGTAGCTAATTTTTTCATAATATCAGTATATTTTCATCAGTATCTAGTAAAATGGGAATTCCATGATTTGTTGCTGAAAATTTCCAAAAAATCTCAATGTGTTCCTCCTTGTCTAATCTTATCATTTTTAGGTTATTTTTTCTTTAAGATATCCAAACAAAAGCACCCAAAAAAGGATAACCCCCCAGAAATTTTTACATCTATGGATAAATTATGATGCGAGTTTTACGACAATTGTGTCATGGGATTAGTACAACCTGAGCAGGACCCACATTGAATTGGATCTGGTTGAATAGGTCTATGGGCTGTAGTCAGGCCCAAGGAGCAAATACAGACATGTTTGTGATTGCACAAGCTTTGGCCTGACAGACCTGACTATAAACATCTCCAGTTGTGTTGTATTAGAAGGGAAGTATAGCCTTGTACTAACTCTGTTATCATGCTAGCATCAGCCATGAGTATGGAAGAATATTACATCCCGGTACATTTTTAACAGCGGTACTTGAGAGCAATTGGTTGTCAGTTGGCTGATCACTTTGTATCTCTCCAGTTGCCGAGGGGTCAATTCTTGGAAAATGCCACTCTTTCCACGTGTGTGGGCTCTCATTCTCACTTGTGTATGCTGATGGAAGGTGCTTGTGCATTTGGGTGTGAGATAAACAGATCATGCAAAAGATGTCAGATATACCAGATAATCAACCTAGGATTTTCATCTCTCTTGTATAGAGCAATTCTTAGGAGTCACAACCTTTCCCGGAGTCTCTTTGTCTCATGAAATCCCACATCTCCTAACCAGCATGAAAATTCTGCTGCCAAAGAGTTTGAACATGATTTAAATTCTACAACCAAGAGTTAAATTCTTATCTGACTCTACCATATCAAGACTTGTTGGGAGTTCATCCACGGCACACCGCCGGGCTTGATCTGGTGTGGGCCCCATGGCAGTCAGGCCACACAATTGTCCAACACCCTTGCTGGGGTTAAAAACTAAATAAAAGAGTAGGCCTTAGTCTTATATACAGCACTGGTGGACAAGAAGGGTCTACGGACCACAGTGCATTTACCCCGGACACTTCAAGAAACTGCAAAATAAACAAATTAGAGCTGATTTTAGAGTCCACAGTGAATGCCATTTCCATTGAGTGCAGCTTTACCCAAAAAACTTTTCTTTCGAGTGTAAATAGGCCTGCCAGTTATTTTACTGGCACTTGAATTGTCACCAATCATCTTAGTTGGACAGTGGGGCAGTCACCTTCGAGGATGGACCCTGTTGAACTCATGCTTGAGGTAGATTGTCACCCCTGATAAAGAGCCTGAAGCTCAGCTTCCGGGGAAAGAGTCATCACAATGGAACCAAGTAGGCAATCAACAACTTCCTTTTGAAGTTTCTAGCAATTCCTCCCACCCCAGCTGAGTCATTTAATGTGTTCACAGGACCGTCAAAATTGAGCGACATCCTGCAGAATTAGCCGTAGAGTAGACAAGTTGAGAGGCATCCATTTAAATAAAGGCTTGCGTGGACTTGTGAAATTGCTCTTGGGTGGATTAGGCACTCTTGGAAAATATAATGATTCCTCATTTTCCATGTGTACCAACAAATCATCACTACTAATATTCTGTTGTTATTAGAATATCTATTCCCAAAACCATTCATTGATCGAATGAGATTGGTATGGTCTGGACAGCACTAGGTGTTAGAGATTAGATTTAATATCTTACATTTAAGATTTGATTGTTACTGATTTGTTAGATAATTTAAGTTAGTTTAAAGTTGACTCAATGATATAATTTTTTTGAGTTTGAAGGAATGAATTTTCTATAAAAAAAAATTGTTTCGAGTTTGAATAATATTGTTGTTATTCGATGTATAAATGAAATGATTTCCTATCAAGTCAATTGTGGTGATTATTAAAATTCTATACTACGAAGCTTATTCCAGATTTCCACCACTATAGGAAAATAGGATGGTTAGCAAAGAGATGATTTACACATTCATCCTGCAAATGGGGCAAAGAGGGTCAACATAATTTAAAAATGTATGGAAACGTTGTCAGCTTGGTAATCCGCCCAAGAGGATACACCACGTGAAGATCCGAAGGAGTGAGGGCCACTCTGCAGGGGATGAATATGCTCCGGGTGGAAATTAAAAAGGACGTTTTCAATTTTGTCCAAGGATTTCTTTGAATGGAGCATATTGGACCAGAAAGTGAGCCTCACAACAGTTACTCATATTCCTAAAAAACAAGGGGATATGCGCACCACAAACTTCAAACCCATTATATATATACATATATGAGGAATTTTTAAAAACTTCCCATTTAAAAAAAGTGAGTTTATGCCCCTTTCGACATGTGCAATAAAAATCTATAATTTCACAAGTGAAATGCAAAAAATAAGGGATAGCTAATTTTAAGGAGATATTGATAACGTATATTAAATTTTGATAAGCTAAAAAAGAGCCTTTTTTTTTTTTTGTGAAAAACGCTTTAGTTTTGTAGCGTAACCCTATATATATTAAAGCAACAGGGAGGGACGATTTTCAGAGTCTCACATTAAAAATTATGAGTTCTCATTTCAAAAAAAAGCTTACAAAAATCATGGAGTTTTGACTTTAACGTGGGCCATAGATCCAATCTTCCTCTCGTAAAATCTCTCTGGCACGTAATCACTTCACTTCGTTTAGCATTGTGATCAAGAATTGCTCAATCCGTATCCAACACAACCTCTGTTATTCAGGCTTAATGCAAATCAAAATCAGTATCCATCCATTTATGATGCACAGGGATAGAGCCCTAGAATGTCTCCCTAAGATTTTCTAATCATTATACATCCCTAAAAAGTCTTCTCCCTATCTTTTAGGTAATCTTATTTTTTAGATTACATTCACCCACTCTAAATTATCTCATTCAAAATTAAATTTTCCTCCAACTAACTTATCAAATTTTAAATCTCTTTCTTATTAATAGATGACTACTTGATTTCATCAGTCATAGGTCTAAAAAAGCCTTTTTAATACACACCCGTCTTGACTCACAGGCACGCACATTCTGGCATCCTGATCTTTAACCGGATTGGGGGTCCCACATTTCCGACTGGTAATAGGTTTTGATACCATTTATCACAACCCAAGTAACCCACTAGCCCAGTAACTCGATAAGCCTTTCACGTGTCGCAAAATGTTTAAGCCCAAGTTATTAGTAGTAACCTACATGGTTCATTATATACTAGAATCATATTTCATTTATAAACGATGTGAGATGGGGTGTTACATTCTTTGCACTAATAAATCCTATGCAGATAAAAAGCACCTAGACGTAGAGAAGATGGCTCCTGTGCGTACCCCTTTGCGAATAGGGCTGTTGCACTAGGCTGGATTTAAATTCAACTCTAGAATTAGGGGTGTTGCATCTAATCATTTCATTACAATATTTATTCCTTCTTTATTTGATCAATTTGATTACATTTATGACCTTTTGTGTGTAACTTCTTTGACTAGATTGGATGTCTTAGATCGTTTGTTTGATCAAACTTTTGATCTGGTACTTGATTGATGTAGGATTTGATTTTTTATTATGTGCTATTGATACTTGAATAATTGATGATTTTAGAGTTTCTACTCAGTCGGCCTATGATGGAGGACTATATACTGCTACAACTTCATACCTGAGGACCTGCAACCATTAATATTCAATGAGTCCACATAGCATATAGTAGATTATAATATGTTGGTGATTATTTATGAGAAGCTATAGCAGGTGAATTAAATTAGCACATACACACACAGTTTATAGTAGATTATAATATGTTGGTGATTATTTATGAGAACCTATAGCAGGTGAATTAAATTAGCACAAACACACATAGTTTATGGTAGATTATAATATGTTGGTGATTATTTATGAGAACCTATAGCAGGTGCATTAAATTAGCACATACATTACCATTAGCAATCTCCCATTGTTCTGATTTTTTAACATAAAAATGGTTCTGGTGATTTATATCATTTGACCAATTGCTATATTCTATAGGCCTGCACACTGAGTCTGGTTTTCAAGAATGCATCTTTACTATTTGAACATTGAATTTCTATTAAAATTGGTAGTTAAGGACAGTCTTGTGGTCTTGTAAGGTAACTCCTAAGTTTTTTTTTTTTTTAAACCACTTTTGCAGCTAAAAGTCTGGATTTTGTTATCTGTTAGTTATGTGACTACTTAATTTTCACCAAATGCTTAATGAAGTAAAATTAAATTTTGTAAGGATGAGAAATACATATATGAAAGTTTATGTTGCACCAGCAGTGCAATGGATTTGTGTTACGGTATAGATGTTATTTGTGTTAAGAGTATAGATGTTATTCACTTAAACTGGAGAAAGGTTCAAGATTTGGCTGCCCTTTATAGGTTCAAGATTTGGCTGCCCTTTACAACATCCAAAAGTAAAATTCGAGTCAACAACTTTCACTTGGGCGTAGCTAGGCCGACCCCAACCAGAGATCAATATACACAGAGAATTTGGGTTCTATTTCTAGGCCAATGGGTCGAAATGAGCCAAAAGTGGGCCTAGAGTCTTGATTTTTTTTAAGATCAAGAATTATAGGATTACTTCAGCCCAAATGACTTGGTTGATCATGTCTAAATATTTATTTAAAATAAGATAGATAATTTAGAAATGGTCTTATATATATTTATAAATAAATATAGGGAGCTCCTCTACCGAGCACCACTCAGGGATGGGACCGGGGGGATTGAAAGATCTCCCCATCACCAATCCTTCCATGGTGATGGAAGCTCAAATAATCATTATAAGCACCTGATCAATGGCCGACAAGTTTTCACTGTCCAAAATGAGTGCAATCCAATTCAAAGATCTAATCCATTTAGATGGGGTATCAAACTTGGTATCGGTAACTATCACGGGAGTACTTGTGTTATGGCTCACTTGCATGGATCAGAAGTTAAGTCCTACTAGTGTTTTGATACCCAGTGCTCACCTTATTGTAAGTATTGGATGCTTAGCAGAGGTTTTCCTATATATACATATATATTCATTGCCCAGGCTAACATGGGTCTTTGTTGCTAGCTAATCTCTATAGTGTGCACTATAATTTAAATGTGCATCAATTACAAGTGCGGGATAGTGAAAAGAGTATGATATGGATTAATAGCTATTTAAATATCACTAGTAATTGTAGCAGCTTTAATTCTTGATTTTAGGGTTTCATAGTTTAATGTTTTTATAAGTACATCCATTATTATGAGTCAATCCAATGGCAAATGATAGTTGGATCAAGGTGATATTAGACATGAATGTCAATTCATAGGAATAAGTGTGCATGCGTGTGTGCACGAGAGAGTGAGAGAGAAAGAGAGAGGGTTTTGTTAGTATTTTGTATGTTGGCAACTTCATATATTGGACAAAACTTTAGATCTAGTTAAAATTGTATTTCTATATATTTTAGACTAAGAGTTTAAAGAGGTTAAAAAGTTCTAGAAGAGTTAAATTGAAGTGTTTTTCAAAGGATGACATGAATTAAAAAAGTCAGCTTTCACAAATCGAGTGTCAAATATGGGCAACCGACCTACCGTTGGAAAGTTCATTTCGAGTAAATATTCGTAGGTTCTAAAGTTGTGTCAATTGGATTTGAAACGACAAAGTTATGGTCTCGGGAAGTTTGTAGAAATTATGCTATTTGTAATTACGAAACTACCATCGCATGAAAATTATAACAATGCCATTGCGCAGAAACCTTTCCTTTCTGTGCCGGGACTGCTTGTTTTGATTCTACATGGACTCTAATTATAAAGTACGAATTAAGAGTTATTTAAAGGGTATTTCTCTCAATCCTAAAACATTCATCTCCATATTCTGAGTTAAAATTCTACATTGGAGATTTATTTTTTCTCTAGAGCAATTATTAAGAGGCTGTAATGAAGTTGTTGAGTTGTAAAGAATATTGCCTATACTCTCTTGTAGAAGATTGCTTGTTCTCTTGTAGAAGGTTGTTAATCTTGAGGGGCATCAAGACATATTGGATCAAGTTCTAAGAAGGCGGACAGCATGTGTGTCTACAAGAAGAACTTCAGCTTTTTAGCTGTGTTCAACTAGACAATGATAGAAAGTAGTTTCTTGTAACCTCTCTTTTATAATACTTGATCTAAGTTTAGATCAATGTTAGATCCCATCATTTTTTTCTCAATTTGGGTTTTCTATATAAAAATCACATGTCCTTCTCTTATGGTTAATTGCCTTTAAACTTAGGTAAATTATTTGTCTTATTTGTTTAACTTCATATATGAGATCTATGTTAGAACTTTAACCTATGTCAATGTTAGAATCCTTCAAGTGGTATCAAAGAAGGTCACACTAACCTTTCAAAAAAAAAAAAAAGAAGGTCACACTAATCTATTGTGTGAATCGATCGAAAGATTTCTAGAATGGAATCTAATTGCAAATGCATATCAAACATCAAGCTATCAATTCTGAGAGATGAAAAATCTAGGTTGATTATGCATAAATCTGATAAAAATTCAACAAAGAAAAACCCGTGGATTTGTTCAATGTTTTGAATGCCAAAGGTATAGTTAATTATGTTGTTTCTCAACGTGCAAATAGAAAGTTGAAGAAACAATTGTAAAGTTATTACAGCAATGTAGGAGGATGATTATGAAGGTATAGAAAATCCACTTCCTGATACTACTAGTGAAAAACATGTTGCGTCCATGTCTAGATCTTCACAGATCATATTAAACAACGGTTATACTTTTGATGATAATGGTATAACTCTTTTGATGATATGCCACAATCTAAAAGAGATTTGTTGGAAACATATGATCAATTGCAAAAAAAACTCAAAGAGAATGACATTAGTAAATGATGCTCTGGAAAAAAAATGGAAGTCTACTGCAAAAAAGATCACTAATCTTAAGAAAGAATTGGAAGAAGCACTTGCTGAGGCACATCTCTTGGAAAGTCAGAAAAATACTATGACTAATACAATCTCTAAATTAATGAATGATGGTGTTAATAAGTCTAAACAAGAGATTGAATCCTTAAAAGAAGAGCTGAATAATTGCAAAAATGAGAAAGATGACTTGAATGGAAAATTAAGGATGGCTTTATCAGAGCTGACAGTTATAAAAGCTTCGTTGACCAAAATACACACTAGCTCGCATAAACTTGATAACATTTTATGCAATTAAAAAATGGTTATTGACAAACATGGTCTAGGCTTTATCAGTGGTGCACTTACTTCGTAGACCAAAGGTAAATTTGTTTTTGTAAAAAATTTCGCTTTGATTTCTAAGGCACCCACGCGCTGCACGAGTAAATCATGTTAGGAGTTCAATCAAGAAGAATGTGTCACGTCATAGGTCTACACCCACATCGTCATTGTGAATCAAAAGACACATTCATCTACATTACAATAAGTTGAGATGTTTACCGAAAAACAAGCAATAGAAGACGCATTTGTCTCAATCCAAGATTAAGACAAGAGCTTTTGGGTCAAAAGTCTGACTTGATTATTAAATTGGTAGACACTGTACTGAAAGTTCTAAATTCTCAAGTGTAGATACCAAAATCTAAAAAACTCTGATAAAAAAGATCAAGCTCCCACCCCAGTATTGAAAAGAATATAATAGTAAGGGGGAGTCACAATTGAGGGGATGCTATTGGGTCCTGATTAACAAATATATTGCATACTGTAACTAATCTTTATCATTTATGGACAAAAAGGGAGAGATATAAAAGGGGAGCTAGAGACAGTTTGAAGTTTGACGTTGATGGAGTTAAAGCTGATGGTAGTTTTATTCTCTCAATTTACTCAATGTAATTCTTGGTTTTATTTTGGGTAAATTAATTTGTATTGTTCTAAAGAGTTTTATCCATGAATTACCAAAGGGGGAGATTATTAGTATTTTGCATGTTGACAGCTTCATGGATTGGACAAAACTCTAGATCTAGTCAAAATTGTGTTTCCATTTATTTTAGCCTAAGTTTAAAGAAGTTAAAGAGTCCCAGAAGAGCTAAATTGAAGTTCTTTTTTAAAGATAACATAGATTAAAAAGATCATATCTCATAACTTGAGCGTCGGATATGGGCAAGTGACTTAACGTTGGAAAGCTTGTTTTGAGTAAATATCCGTAAGTTTCAAGATTGCGTTAATCAAATTTGAAACAACAAAATTATGGCCTTAAGAAGTTTGCAAAAATTATGATATCCGTAATTAGGAATCTACCATCACTCAAAGATTATGATAATATCATTTTGCAAAAACTTTTCCTTTTTATGCACGAACTACCTATTTTTGTTCTACATGGACTCTAATTATAAGGCATGAATTGAGGGTTATTTAAAGGGTGTTTCTCTCAACCTTAAGGCATTTATCTCCATAGTCTAAATTGAGATTTTATATTAGAGATTCATTTATTATCGAGAGTATTCATTGAGATGCTGTACTGAAGTTGCTGAGTTGTAAAGAATATTGCTTATATTCTCTTGTAGAAAACTATATTTTCTCTTGTAGAAGGTTGTTTGTCTTGAAGGACATTAAGATGTGTGGGATCAAGTTCAAAAACAGTGAACGGCGTATACATCTGCAAGAAGAATTTAAACCCTTTACGTTGTGTTTAATTGGACAAGGGTAGTAAATAGATCTTGTAACCTCTCTTCTATAATGCTTGATCTAAGTTTGGATTTGTTTTAGATCCTATGGTTTTTGCTCGGTTAGGGTTTTTTACATAAAAATCGCATGTATTTCTCTTGTGGTTGAATGCTTTTAAACTTAGGTTAGTTATTTGTTTAACAACATATACAAAATATGTGTTGGAACCTTAACCAGTGTCAATATTAAAATTCTTTAGGTTTGATCATAGGTGAACTGCTCTTGATATGTTATTAATTTGTAGTTCTTTTCATGGGGATTCTTACTAATATTGGGTTTTTTGTCATTCATATATATATATATATATATTAGTAACAAGTTTTGATTTTTTTTATCAATGGAGATGGGTCCATCTGAATTCTTAGAATTTATGTTAATGTTTTCCCTTGCATAAGATTTCAGATCCTTATTTTTCATCTAGTATTTGAAATGTTGGAATTTTGAAAATTATAAAGGCTATTTGAGAAATTTTAGGCTGGTTGAAAGGATTGAAATTTGTAATTTTGTAAAAAAAAGAAAAACTATGGCAATTGAAATAATAAGGGGATAACCATCATGTTAAAGTCAAAAATTCTATGAGAAATTCTTGTTAGAAAATATCTTAAAGAAATCTGCCCTAAATATCATTTAACTGCTTATGTCATACGACATGTTAGACTACAATTAGATGGTCCTGCCATTCTATTGGTTCTATTCAGCCACTTAAAAAAAGAGTCCCCACCAAGTGGCCCTGGTTTTATATTATGTTTTGGGAACCGTTCTGGTGGCTGTTTACAATTTTTCACACAAGTACGAGAGCCCATTATCAGCCACCGACAAACAAAAAACAAAGAGAAAAAGAAACTATTGGCCTAGTCAGTGATATGGATTTGACATATCATTCTTATCAGTCTGATTTTATTTTAGGGTATTTTATTGTTTTGGCTCAAAGTCCCTTTGCCTTGCGCAGTTGGCAAGGGACATGCCTCGCACTTGAAGGTTGGTTGGAAGAGGAAGGTATTGTCCACGAGCGCCGTTTACAGAAATAAATTAATATACTTTATTCTCTGATTTCAACATAAACTTGTGCCTCTGATGAAAGTATAACCATAACAATGACTTCTACCTTACAAATATGCAGCTGGTGTTAAACTAAGATTTTTTTTGTCCTCGACTCATTCCAGAACAGACCTAGTAATCATCAAGCCAAGTGCATTAATGCATGAATTGAAAGATCTAATAAGAGATTAAAACATATAACGTACTAGATTTAATATCGACGTATTACCCTATGGGCACATGTCATCGTCACACTTGGTGGAGGGCCACTAGTCAATAGTGGCACACACAAAAGTCTCATCTGTTTGGGGCAATGGTTGTGAGCCCCTTCATAGTAACGGTAACATTTTGGATGCTGACTCCCCAGCATGAGAGTGAGAAATTTAATACAGAAAGGGAAAGAAGAATAAAACCCAAACCCATCTTATCTTTGAACTTACAAACTCTATATCTCTAATAAGCTACTGATAGAAGTGATTAGTGGAAGATGCATACCAAAGATTAACTTATATATAGTCATTTAACGAGGATAAAATTCACTATTAAGAACAACCTCCTTCTATTCCTAGAAAAAGAAAAAAAAAAAACGACGACCTCCCTCTTAAATTCAAATATAAAGGTAGAGATAAGTAGAAAACAAACAATTGCAATTTAATTTGATATTTGATTTTTGAAAATTTGAAAATGTCTTGAGTTCAGATGGCTGTATGAGGATTTAACCTATCTACTACGCCCTGTGAACAACGACCTCTCTCTATTTCTCCTGCTTTCCAGCATACCTGAGAGCCCACTTATGCAGAGTAAAATCCACCTACAGGAAGTGATAAAAAAGGGATCGGAAAAGATGGAAAGTTGGTTTCAACGTAGAGAGTTAGGATTCTTGAGTAGAATCTTATTGAGATAAGAACCTAATGCCATTGGAATACTGACGTGACGCTCTAGAACAAAAGAAAAATAAGAGGTGCTAATGTATCACCCTCCAATTAGAATGCGCTTTAGAAAAAAAGAAAAATAAGAGGTGCTGATGTAGCACTCTCTAAAGCTCTCCATTCTTAGGGCTTTAATATATATAATAAGATTTTACTTTTATTGGACTATAAAATTTGAGGATATGTCTCAAGAGAATTGCTGATGAAGGGTATCGATAAAAAAAGGTCTAATAAATCTTCTATTGCCTTAACGTAGTGTTATAGTCGTGGTTTGATTTGGGAAACCCTGGAAGAAAACCGTGGTCGCAGCCAGCTGAGCTACTCCTTGCTGTTGAAGAAGTCATCATCATTGGTGAAGGGTATGACAATGTGGGGGCGGTGGGCCCCACTGCAATATGAGATGGGGCACCCTTTCTCCTCTGTTTTCCTCTCACACAGGTCGCAAAGTCGCAGCTTGGCGGTGTGGCGGGGTCGCAGTTGTTGACTTCCGCGCGCTCCATCACGCGGTTGCGGACGCGGGGTTGGGAATAGGGAGCACGAGGGACAATATCGTCATTTAGAACAAATCCTAGGGGCGACTTGGGTACTACCGCTTCCTTAAATACCAAGCGGTAGATATATTCTCTGCAATCTCAACAGCACAAGGCAAAGAAAGACAAACCAGAGCCATTGGATCGCCAAAAGCCAAACCAAAGACAGAGACCTGAACAAGAAGAAGACGAAGAAGAAAGGAATCTTCATAGATCGATCAGAAGAAGAAGAAGAAGAAGAAGAAGAAGAAACAACAACGACAACAGGATCAGGATCAGGATCAGGATCGTATTGAAGATCTAATCGCAGGCCAATCCATCATCGTCTTGGATTTTGATTTGTTACAGGTATACAAAACCCTAGCTCTTCACTTCTCCTCTTCTCTGTGTTTTTTTTCTTCCTTTAGATTTCTCTACGTAGCCTTGGAAGGCAATAGGTGCGTCGGATTCTGCATGGAAACGGCACGGATTGCTTCGATTAATCGAAAATCGAAGCCCTTCAGCCCAATAGCTTTGATCTCTTCGAGATCTGATGGATATTCAACAAGGAACGGCATGAATCGGGCTCCGGAACAGGTTTTTCCCTTCCCTTCCACAGGGGAAGGCGAAGAAGCAGAAGAAGAAGAAGAAGAAGAGAAAATTAGAGTTTTGAAACGTTTATGGATGATCTTGATGAATCGGTGGATTTAGGGTTAGGGTTTTAAGCGAAGGACGATGCGATCTGGAATGACGGTTGTTTCTTCGTCTTCTTCGTCTTCACAGGAAATTGAATTTCAGGATTCCGTTTTGAAAGGATCTCTCCTTCGATATTCATCACAGCTCCTTATTTGCTTCTCTCGAGGCGAGACGCCTTGAATTTTGGATCTAGGGTTTTGCAGGGGCTGGATTTGCAGGCTTCCGTTAGCTACTTTGTTTGCTCTTTTCTGGGACGGCTCTTGTTTCAGGCAGGCGGTGCTCTGCGGGAAATCGTCGAGATTGAGCTTGCTTCCTTTTGCTTGGCAGTCTTGTTCAAGTCCAGGCACTGAACGCCTCGCATTCAGGTTTTCCAGGTTTAGGGTTTTATCAGGGACTGCTCTATGGGCTTGATTTGCAAATCTCACTTTTTCTCATACATATTTGCCCACTCTCCTGTTATTGATAACACTATGCCAGGATTTGTGTCGTGTTTGGCATGGAGTCTACTTAGATAAGAGAGCTAGCTTCCTTCTTCAAGGGCTTCTATACAACAAATCAATGAACGGACGCCTTGAATCCTAGATATAGGGTTTCATTGAGTTGCTTACTTAGGCCGAAGTTTCTAACGTTGATTCCTTCTGCTGCATATCTGTTTATGCTCGGACAGCTTTGGTATTGCCATTCTTGACTAAATCAGACATGGAAACAATTGGTGTAGGTATTCTTGTTTGCCTTGTGAAGGTGGTGAAGAAGACGTTACGTTTGCCTTTTCTTTCCTCGGAAGCATTCCTCTACCCTTCCGTGCCATGATTGTAGGTTCCCGCCATGACCTGTGGCGGAAGTAAGCATACCTTTGTGCGTCCATTTCTACCTGGGGTGATTGCCGAGAGTGTTCGATCTTTTCGGATTGATTGTCACAATGGAGAACATATGAAATAGGGAAAATTGTGGTCTTTGCCCTCTGTTTTGCAGTAACTACTAAACAAGGATAAGTGCCAGACATGAAGCAATGACTTGTCACCATATTGAGACGGGTCATAAAATTTCCCAATCGATGCTTTTTAGATTCAGGAGATACTTTCTTCTGTATGTATATAATATATGCTTGGGTTGTGCAGTGTTTGGATTTGGATATGTTGGCAAGGCCTGCAACGTATGGCTTTTGCTGTTTTGTCGCTCATAAAGTTTTGAACTACCTCGAGAGGTGTGGTGAAATGTTGAATAACTTTTCCAAGTTTCAGTAATTGATTTTGGAGTGATCACACCAGCATTAATGCACTGGATCCCATCAGAACTCTGCAGTGAATTGTGCTTCTGTGAGGGTAGTACTAGGACCTGTGACCCAGGAAGCTCTCGTGTTGCATTCCTCCTTTCTATGTTGGGGGTTCAAGTCATGTTAACCTTTAACAAAAAACATCAGTCATTGACCATTTCCCGCTGTTGAATGGATTAAATCATGCTAGTTGTTTTCTGTCGTTTTACTTGAAGTATTGTGTTGGTTGGCTGTAAAAAAGCTTTCTGCTCTTGTGAGAATCTCATTTAGGTTTCTGGACTTTTCTGTTGCTGCAATAAGGACTGAAGGAGTTGAATGGAAGCCTTTTAAGGCTGGTTAACACGAACTGCCCAAAGGTAATATTGCCTTTAAAGGTGTACTCGGGCAGTCTGTTATCAGCTTTAGGGTTCAGTAGGAAGCCAATGATTTTATTTTATTTTATACTTTTGACTTTGTAATTTTGTATTGCACACTGTGCTAGTATTAATTTAAGCCTGTCTATCATGCAGGGGACAGCCCTTAATTGTCCTGGATTGGCGGGCCGACTGGTAGGTATTCGGAGCAAGGGCGATGAGGGTGTTGATTCAATGGTTTGTTCTGTGCTCATTCTAATTTTTATCACATTTTCATGTTAAATACTATTTGGAATTGGGGATGAATTCATTCTTCTAAAGCCATATAGCAAAAAAGCAACAAATTGAAATATGAGAGTCTTATTCTCGTGCCATGTAACAGTTTGTTAAAATTATGTTGAACTATATAAGATAGTATCTGTATTTTGTTCCCATGTCATTATGATATTGTTCCTTCCAGATACAAAATTGAAAAGCATTCTTCTGTACTTGATAGATGAATACTATACAATTGGTTCCTCCTAGTTGCATCATATTGTTTTGACATGGGTTTCTGAGTCTTCAAGCTTACAATTATTACTGACCAGCTCATGATGAATCCACCTAATGGAGGATTTTATGGTATCTAATGACAGATTCATTTCTATACTTGTACTGGGCGGGCAGCCTCTTCTCTTGAAGAAAGTAGAAAGCAAGAAGTGGCATCATCCTATAAGATCTGTGGTAAAAAACCATTAGCATATGAGAGAGGAGCTTTATCAGGGAGCATGCTGAGCTCAGTGGAACTCGAACTCACTAGAGTTATTGATCCAGACTTGAGTTGGACAGTCCCGAAAAGTAGTAAGAGGGCCACAAGACGAGCAAGGGCTTCATTTACTGCTAGCAACAGAACCAAACAGTTTTCAGGAAACTTGAAAGATAGTGAGGATCTGATTGATAAGGATCCAAAAAGAGTAGAGGACATGCCGGTTTCTGAGTCTGAGAAGGTTCATTCTTGCTCTGCGTATTCTCTTCTACAAAGTGCTGTTCCATAATTATTAAACCATTTCTTTTTTTTTTTTTCGTGATTCTTCTGACTCTGTAAATTTCTGTTTGCAGTTCGGTGTAAGTATTCTGGGGCGACGATTCAGTGATGCCATAGTGGATGTACCTATTAAGAAAAGGAAATTTCCATTGGTCCGTTCTCCGTCACCTCCCCCACGGACTCCTCCGCGACCTAAGGAGTCTGAGTGCCTTCTAGAATGTCGGTCTGCTTCTAATCAGAAGAAGTCTGTGATCAGTTCATGTGCAGAAGATCAAGTTCCAGCCACTATCACAGCTGTCTCCACAGTGCTGGATATTCAATCAGAGAACTTCAAAGTGGTTGTTGATCAAAAGAATAACTTGACAGAGACAAAAGAAAAGCATGGTGATGATGCGGATTTCTCTGGAATTTCAATATTGGCAGCTGCTGCTTGCAGTGGTAATATTGACTGCAGTTCAAGTAACTTGGAGGACCCTGCATCCTATATCTCATTGGCTGCAGGGGAAGCATCTTCTGGACTTGTTCAGAACACTGAGCCAAGTTCTATGTCAGAAGAATTAGGAGCGAAACATCTACCTGGTCTTTCTGTTTTGGACAGCAATACTGATGGGAACATCTGCATGGTAACACACTTGGAGGAAAACATTTCTGCAGCGACCAGCAAAGACCACCAGGAAGATCTCAAGTCCAGCAAATGCCCAGTGGTCTCTATCTCAGAGAAATCCATGGATATTACACAGGATCTTTCAGCCAAAGAGAATGAAACCCCGCAGGGGATTGTGGCCTCTACGTCACGTGATAATAGGTCGCACTGGGACTTGAACATTGTGATGGATGCATGGGAGTCTCCTTGTGATGAACCCTCTGTGGATTCTAAGTCGCATGCCACCTTTGGCATTGATGAGGATGGGGTGCAGAAGGAAAAGGGGACAAATTTTGAACACTGCCAAGTGAAGATGGAACTTGGAGATAATAAAGACCATAGTAAAATTTCAGTGCAACATGATGTTCGTGGAACAGCTGTGATTGATGGACAGGACGGTTGCAGAGTTGTGAACTCGACAATGCACAAGATGCCTACCTTTTCTTCTGATGGTTTGGCTGCAGATGTTGTGGCAGACAAAAATGAGAAAACATGCTTCTCACTTCCCAAGATTCATAAACCAAATGAAGTGGAATGCAAGGACCACCTAGATGCTTGCACAGGTTTGGACAATATTACCTGCTCTCTGCAGGAGACTAATTGTGAAACTGATAGTTCCTCAAATGTGGAAACTGTTGTTCCTGAAGAGACAAAACCCTCGCGTAGTCAACAACCAGTGAGCTTTAATGCAGATTGCACTGTTGTTGCTCCTGTTGAATCTGAAGTGGGACGTGCTTCACACAATGCATGTTCTGTTGCTGTGGAAAATACTGTTGCCCATTCCATAAGCTTTGATGGTGAAAGAAAAGGCGAAATTGTATCTTTACATCCCATTGTTGGTGAGGATTCCAGTGGTGATTGCACTACCCATTTGTCTGAGCCACATGGAGCAGGTCATATGATTGATGATGCTGGAACAGAGGGTAAGAGAGAAGCTTCATTGGTAGTCGATCCTGATAAGCAAATGAGAGAACATCTTACATCTTATGATCAAGGTGGCGAAGCTAGTCATTCAAGGAGCCCTAATCCTAAAGTTGATCTTGATCACATGGAATGCAATACTGTCTCTGAGGAGGGGATATGTGTTTCCTCTGTTGTTTCCCCTGGTCATCAGTTGGGAAATCTATGCATGGCCGATGGGAAAAGAAGTGAAGCTAGTTGTTTGAGTAGCCCTCATGTTGAAAAACATGTAGCTTGCTGTAGAACTGAATCAGATAAGGAGTCATGTCAGTTGGATGATTCACTAACCCTACAAGCTTCTGGCCTGGCGGTTAATGGAAATTTCTCCAAGAACATTGCAGTCGATGAAAATGCTATTGATCAGTCAAAACCTGGGGAAAGGAGTTCTTCCCGTTTGGATAATTCTGTCCATGAGTCTTTGAACTCTGAAGAATGGCCTACAGCAGTTACTTTCTACCAAGGTGACAAAGCTGTTGCTGTTATGAAGGAAGATGGCAAAACTTCTATGGTTTTTGATGTAGACATGAATGATACTGGAATGACCACTCATGCCCATACTGATTCTAAAGAGTCTCCACAGAATGTTGATATTGTCCCGAGCACATTGGAAACTGGTGGTTCTGTGTCTCTAAGACTTTGCCAAAGTAATGAAGATGATCGTGTATATGGATCTAGTAAAGTTGCACTCGAGGACTCCTTCAACAGCGATTATGATTCAGATGATATTTCTCTGAATGATAATGCTACTTCGATGGGAAAGGTGAGCTTATGTCAGGCGGATGATGATTATCAATATGAGGATGGAGAATTTAGGGAACCTGTTATAAATACTTGGGGAGAAGAAGAGGGTGAGGAAGGGGAAGCAGAACATGTGGATTATGGTTCAGACAATATAGACAATGATCCCTTTGAACCATCTGCAGATCATGGTGTTGTTGACCATGATGAATGCAAGAAAGAGACCCTGTCAGAGGCCAGTCGTTTTTGTCAGGAAGGTAAGCTGGATGGAGAGATGGATGAAAGAGTACCTAGTTGTCAGCCATCTCTCCAAGGATCATTAGAAACAAATGCGTCACCTGTTGAGCCCGGAGAGAGAAGAGCTATGAAGTTTGTGGGACAGGTCTCAAGGAAAGACTTGGGAAAAAAATACGACAATGAGAAACTTAAGATAAACACGAAGGTTGTCTCTGAACTGAATGCAGGTGGTGATAAGGTATTAGTAGATGAAGAGTTAGGCTATAGGGAATCACGCCATTCCGCAATTTGTAGGATGAAATCTACAGGATGGGACCAGTTACCTGATTGCAGAAATCCTAGAGATGCAGTCATGGATGCCAGAGGCAGTGGCATCTTGAAGAATCGTGTTAGAAGGTTGGATTCACCAGATGCTGACAGATCATTGAGAAGGGTGTTTAGATCAACGACAAACAAGGAGCTGTCATCGCATATTGAAGGACCAAATGGCTCTGATGCATCAGTTAGAAAGGATAAAGTGTATGTTGATGGAAACAGGAATCTTCTACGATTGCTTTTTCTTTTTTCCTTTCCTCTTATATCATTATCTTTTGTTTGTAATATATAGCTGATGTGCCTTCTTTTAATGTCTTTCAGATCAAAGTACCTTAATGAAAGGGATGGCCTGGCTAAGTCCATTGGAAGGGGTGGATCCTCAGTGCATATACGTGGAAGAGGCAGAGCAGGAAACCATTGGTTGGAATCTTCAGGAGCCCATTGGGGTCGGAATCGTCATCATTCACCTGGTTACCATGGCCCTGGTGATCATGTGCTCCCTGGGCAGAAGAACGCTGCCGCTGTTGCAGCTGCAAAGCTAGAGAGAAATGGCTTTGTTGTTGCTCCTGATCTTACCATTGTAAGAGCTGGTGGTGTGACACCTGATAGGGCTCGCAGAGAATCTGCAATTTCTCCCCCGCAAAATCTGCATCGTTCTCTGACCAGAAGAGGATCATCAACTGACAGGGATGGGTCATTGGGATTTGTTATGCCATTAGGACGTGGGCATGTGAGAGAAATGAGCCCCAGTAGAAGTCTCAGTGGAAGCAGGGGCAGATCTAGTAGGTACACTCTTAGAGTGTGTGGTGCAGGCCAAAGGGAGAGGTACAATGGACCTTCATACAATAATGATATCGGCTTATCTCTACCTATCCAGCATCCTTTACCTAGGAGACAAAGAAGCTATTCTCCTATTCCAAGAAGACCGTCTCATCGCTCTAGATCCTGCTCAAAATCCATGTCAAGATCTAGAAGTAGGTCTCCCCACATGTGGACTTCTGCACAAGGAGGAAGTAACAGTGGGATTAACAGGGGTCCAGGTCTACGGCGACAGCTCAGTAGGTCTCCAGATTTCCGTATGGAGGCTAGAATCAGGAGAATGAGATCACCTCACCGACGCCAGGGGTTTCCAGAACATATGATAGGTTTTGTCCCAGCTCCAAGAAATAATGAGTCCCCATCCCATACTTCCAGATGGATTGATGATCGGAGGGGGGATGCACCAGATCATTTTAGAGAGCATGCCTACAAGCGAACTTCAATTTCTGAGAGGAGCTCACCAGGAAGAGTTTTCTCACGGAACCACAGGTTTGAATTGATGGTTTCCCCTGGAAGGATAAAAACTGATGACTACTTTAGGCCCATGCATTCTGGCAGATTTCCTGAGTTTGCAGGTGGTGTTAGAGGGCAACCTAGGCATGATGAAAGCGATGATGATAGACGGAAACCTGGTGAAAGATATGGAATGGTTGGTTCTGTGAGGCATTTTGATGATGATGGCATCGGGAAGCGCCTCAGGTATGATGTTGAAGATGGATTTGGCAATCATCAATCTCGTTCCAAAAATGCTTCAGAGTCCTGTGGGAGAGGTAGTCCAAGAAATTTTAGGAGGGGCATCGAAAGCAGGCTCGGAAGCGGCCCTAAAAGAGATGGGGAAGAGAGAGATCATTTCAGATACGATCGAGAGTCGAGACAGAAAGCATAATGCGTACTTCAAGACATTTGAAATAAGAGAATGTGATGAGGATGCAGCTGCAAGTCGGAGAAGGCCTACATGACTGTTGCCATTCAGGTCCTGTGTTGTGGGTCATGAATTAGAATATGAGATGTGGAACTTGGAATATTTTTATTTCCTCTCTTTCCTCCCTTTTATCTGGAAAGCAGCTTAGGCTGGCAATTTTGAACCCAAATGCTTGTAAAAACTGCGGCACTGTTGGGACTTCTTAGATTTGGTTTGGGTTCACATGTGTTTTACCTTTTCTTTTTATTTTTGTCTTGGCCTATTATGACTGATGTAAATCTATGAGGCTATTAAAATTTTATCAATCAATGAAAAATTCAGAGTATGCTTGATGTGCATTGCCATCCGAAGTGTGTCAGGTCACCAATATTTTTTTTGTTGGTCCATCAATAATATATATATGTATGTGAGAACTGTTTCCCATTTTGGAGATGGGACCTAGGGGGATGGAAAGAAAATGCAAGCTGATCTCAGATTCAGCCCAGATAACAGGCCTGCAAGCCATCCGATTGATTTTTGATTTCCTCAAGGATTCCTATTCTTAATTATTTACTTCTTATTTTATTTTTAGTAAGCGATGCTTATTTAAAGTTAGTCTTTCCTACTTTGGAAATAATCACTCTTATATAAGGAGGAGTTTTTCATTGTAATAGACATGCTTTTATTAATAATAATCTAGTTTTTTTAGAGTTTTTCTCTTTCTAGTTTTAACTGTGAGTTTCATTGAGTTTTCGGATTCAAATAATCATTCGGGAGATTGTTTTACACCCGATCTACGATTCAGGGCTGCTCCAAATTGGTATTAAAGCAAAAGATCAAGCAAAAGATTACTAAAGCACTCGTCTTATAGGTTCCTGATTTTAACAAGCTATTTGAAATTGTTTGTAATGTCTCAAATGTTGGCATTGGTGATGTTCTTAGCCAGGAAGGACATCCAGTTGTATTTTTCAGTTAGAAACTTTCTGATGCCAAGCGAAAGTATTCTGCATATAATTTGGAATTCTATGCTCTTGTCCAAACACTCCGTCACTGGAGGCATTATTTGATTGCTAATGATTTTGTGCTCTATTCCGATAATGATGCTCTGCAACATCTACACTCTTAGCAGAAGATCAGCGTTAACCATGCTAAATGGAGTGCATATATATAAGAGTTCAAATTTAGCATTTGACATAAAGCTGGAAAGGATAACATAATTGCGGATGCATTAAACCGGAGAAAACATCTTTTGACTGTTATGTCTATTAATGTGCCTGGTTTTGGGGAGATTAAACAAGATTATGTAGCTGATAAAGATTTTGGTTCTATTTATGCGAATCTCCTTAATAGTGATCATATTCAGTATCCTCATTATAGTCTTCATGATGGTTTCTTATTCAAAGGTACGCAACTTTGTCTTCTAGCTACTTCTATTCGTGACTATGTTGTGCGAGAATTGCATGCAGGAGGATGTAGTGGACATTTGGGTTGCGACAAAACACTTGTTCTTGTAAGTGACAAATATTATTGGCCTCGCATGAAGACCAATATGATTCATATTTGTGAGAGATGTTGAACATGTCAGCTTGCTAAAAGAAATAAAAAAAACACTGGATTATATCAGCCTTTACTTGTTCCCCACACTCCTTGGGAAGACATTAGTATGGACTTTGTGTTAGGTTTACCCATGACTGTCAGAAAGGTTGATTTCATCTTCGTTGTTGTTGACCATTTTTCAAAGATGACATACTTTATTCCTTGTATTGCAATTGCTGATGCTTATAAGGTGGCTAAATTGTTCTTCAAAGAAGTTGTTTGGCTACATGGACTTCCAAAGACCATTGTTTCTGACCGAGATATAAAGTTTATGAGCTACTTCTGCAAGACATTATGAATATTGTTTAATATCAAGCTTAATTTCTCTTGCTTATCATCCTTAATCTGATGGACAAACAGAAGTGGTAAATAAAAGTCTTTGACAATTGTTACGTTGCCTTGTACGTGACGGTATCACGAACTAGGATCAAATGCTACCTATGGCAGAATTTGTATACAATAATTTTGTCAATTGATCAACTGGAATTTCCCCTTTTGAAGCTGTTACAGGAGTTCGTCCACGACTCCCTATTGATTTTATGCCGTTACCCATTGATGCAAGAGTTAGTGCAGATGCTGAATATTTTCTCCAGCACATGCAGCAAGTGCATAATGAAGTACGTCGCCATATATCTGTCAGCAATGATGTTTACAAGCAACAAGTGGACAAGCATCGTCGCTTTGTTGAATTTAATGAAGGTGATTTGGTTATGGTGTGTATTCGACTTGAAAGGTTGCCACCTGGAGCGAATAAGAGTTACATCCTCGTAACTCAGGTCCTTTCAAGATCCTCCAAAAGATTAACCCTAACGCTTATGTTCTTGACATTCCTCCTGATCTAGGCGTTAGTTCTTCATTCAATGTTGAGGATCTTACTCTCTACTATAGTCATGATAATGACGGAGATAAGGAAGAGCAGCTTATTTCCCTACTAGTTAGTCTACCATCTACTGATGAAATTGTTGATGTCCTTGATGATCAAATCATTTTTACATGTCAAGGAGGTTACCTGAAGTTTTATGTTCGTTGGTGGAATCGTCCTCTCTTCGATGCTACGTGGATTATAGCTACTGACTTCCAACCCATCAATCATGATCTCTATGAGAGATATCAAGCGCTCAACTAACCGGAGTCGAGCTTTTCTAAGCCGGGAAGAGCTGATGCAGGCCAATCTCAGATCCGACTTAGATAATAGGCCCATAGGCCATCCGATTGATCTTTGATCTCTTCAAGGATCCCCATCCTTAATTATTTACTTCCTATTTTATTTTTAGTAAGCCATGCTTGTTTAAAGTTAGTCCTTCCTACTTTAAAAATAATCACTCCTATCTAAGGAGGAGTCTTTCATTGTAATGGACATCCTTTTATCAATAATAATCCAATTCTTCCAAAGTTTTTCTCTTTCTAGTTTTGACCGTGAGTTTCATTGAGTTTTCAGATTCGAACAATTCTTCGGGAGATTGTTCTACACCCGATCTATGATCCGGGGCTACGCCAAAAGATCTATGTGGGTCTACCTTATATCAATTTTGGCTTCAATTATATATCCTTAACTCCTTCATCTGTAGCCCACAAATCTAATCCATTGGGATTAGTGCACAATTGATCAACGGTTTAGTAATTCAGATTTGTCCGAAACTTAGGGCGTGTGACTACTAGGGGTGTCCTTGTGTATTACAAAGTTTGGATTAGGTGATGGATGGGCCTCACCTATAATTCTCACAAAAAATGGTGAGAACTAGTTCTCATAGGATTATTTTTTTATATAAATACATACATACATATAAGAATATTAGTATGCATCCATCCTTTACCATAGGACGAGGGATGCTTACATGGCTTTCCTTTTATGTACATGAGCATTCCTCCTTTTCATATATTTTTTTGTCTTTTACATATAAATGTTTCTAATTATGCAAATGTCCCTCACCCTACGGTGAGGAATAGATGTATACTAACGTTCTCTATATATATGCGCTAAAGTGATGGATGGATTAAAGCAAAGAAACTTAGTCTTGCAGCCAGACATAGCAAAAGAAAACAGCAAAACCCAAGACAGTCTGAAACAGTCCCACATAAGACAAACCCTCCCTAATACTACAGACAACTAATAACACCTACTGCAGAAAGACTCAAAATCTAAAAGCTTCATCCAAATTAGCCATGATCCCTGAAGTGGAAGCATGGTCCCTGCATATCTTTAGCACCTTCTTGATGTTGAGTTTCCTGAGCCCCATCAATAATATGTATTTAGGCTTGCTTTTTGACAACATATTTTGTATTAGCTTCTCTACTGCATAGATACGCTTTCCAATCAGGGTATATCTTTATGTGCTTTGTGTATTCTTTTTCAACTGCCCATCAGCTGGCAAGGAAAGTTCTCGTTTTTGGTCCGAGATTAGGCAAGTATAAGAGAATCTCCTCTTATTATAAGTTTTTGAATTAAAGCCTTCTTCCATAGTTTCTGATGCTTTTTAATCCCATACAAATATCGTCAAGGAACTTTTATTTTAATTTTGAAACTAGAAATACTGCTGCCATTTTTTTTTAACATCATGTTCATGAGACCTCACAAATTTTTTTTTTTTGTCAATGGTGATTTGAGTTGGCTTTAGAAAAATCCACCACTCATCTTGGGCATGTTTGTTTGCATGAAATTGAATTAGTAGGAATTCTAAGAAATGCAATTTTGACAAAGTGGCTACAATGAAAAGAAAGAAAGGTAAAAGATCAGCAAATGGTCTAACATAATCTCTCTTTGGTGGACGATGATTGCCCAGCGATTAAATAATGGCTACTGACATCTATTTTTCAGTGCAAATGAACGACCCTATGGTTTGCGCACCTATTTTTTTAAAGAAAAGAAAAGGAAAAATGGAAACTTTTTCTGTGTAGATTTTTGAATCATTTCTTGTGAATGCTTTTTCTTGGAAAATCACAAAATTAAGCATATTTTTCATTATTTTGCACATAAGTGTTACATGCTTTTTCTTGGATAAGCACAAAAATAAGCTCATTTTTTATGATTTGGCACAGTAGTGTTACTTGTTGGGTAAAAGGGAAAGGGTCTTTTTTTTTTCCCTGAAAAAAAATGAAAGATCCACCAAAATTAATTTTTCACAAACACTATACAAAATTACCCCTGAAAATTGTGGCCCACTTAAAGGCATGTTCAACTAGCCAACACACCCAAATAAAAAAAAAAAAAAACCACACACACAGTAGCCAACACATTCATTGTTGATTTTATTCTTAAAAATGGTGTTCCAATAGATCTTGGGAGATATACTTCTAAATAAGTGCCCCATATATCTTCTATTTATCTATATGAAGAAGAAATCATGCAAGGGGATTCTTATTTGTGCAAATAGTGCTTTGAATTTGGAACGAACATGAAGATCACTAGCTACTATGGTCTTCTGCATGTATTTATATTTATGTATATACTACAATGTCTATGTATATAATATAATGCACATGTATACATAGGGGCTCATTCAGGAACAATAAATTTGATTTATCTAAGAAGTTTTAGTCATTGATATCTGAGAAATTACCCTTGGACAGTTAATTTGTGAAAAAATATATATATCCAAATGCGGAGGACCACACATTGTTGACCTATAAAAATTGCAAATACTGCAGCGAAGACACCTCATCTCAGCTTAATTTAGGCTGCAGAGGTTATTTGCAGATCCTGGGGAATCACTGTAAAAACCAGCATTCCATGAAGATCAAGATAGCTGGAACTCTCAGAGGAAGTTCAAATTTCGGGTTGAACAGAGATCATCAAACTCAAAAGCCATAAGCATGTCAGCCTGAGGTCAGTTCCCCCCAAGCCAGGGGGTCACTAACCAAAGTCCTGCTTCCCGATGTCCAAAATTAATGAAATTTAGACGCGAAGCTTCAGTCATGCTCAGAAGATACTTTGCAAATTTTCAAGATGAAAAGACTCTGTTTGGCCTAAGTTTCATTACATGTCAGCTTAGAGGACAGTAATCCCGAATTTGGGGGTCATCGGCTAAGATCTTACTTCCAGAAGGCCAAAGCAGATAAAATTTGAAACAAATGCTCAAAGAATGCCCCAAGTCATTCTCCCAAAGTTTCAAGTCAAGGGAAGGCTGTTCGGATAGAAAACAGGCTAACTATCTCAATGTGGAGTGAATAGTAACCTAACACATGCAACAAATAGGTTACTGTTCGAAATCCTACTTCCTCAAATCCAAACTGCATGAAATTTGGATGAATACTCCAAGATGTTCTTGACATCAGTCCCTCCGAGTTTCAAATCAAACCGGGGTCATTTGGGCTTCAAACAGCTGAAATAAGGGCCCACTGTCATAAAAAGTCAACTGGGGAGTTGACCAAGTTCAGATGGTCAAACAAAGCTGAAACTTCTGTGACACACTCAAAATAGTGTCAAGAAGCATCCCTCCAAGTTTCGTGGCGATTGGACACCGTTTGGGCCCCGAACAGGCGGAAACAAGCCACATATGCAAAATTCCAAGAATGGGCCTTGGGAGTGACCGGGGGCCCACAAGCAAAAGGAGTTGACCATGTTCAGGTGGTCAAACAGAGCTGAAACTTCTGTGACACACTCAAAATAGTGTCAAGAAGCATCCCTCCAAGTTTCGTGGCGATTGGACACCGTTTGGGCCCCGAACAGGCGGAAACAAGCCACATATGCAAAATTCCAAGAATGGGCCTTGGGAGTTACCGAGGGCCCACAAGCAAAATGAGTTGACCATGTTCAGGTGGTCAAACAGAGCTGAAACTTCCGTGACACACTCAAAATAGTGTCAAGAAGCATCCCTCCAAGTTTCGTGGCGATTGGACACCGTTTGGGCCCCGAACAGGCGGAAACAAACCACATATGCAAAATTCCAAGAATGGGCCTTGGGAGTGACCGGAGGCCCACAAGCAAAAGGAGTTGACCATGTTCAGGTGGTCAAACAGAGCTGAAACTTCTGTGAAACACTCAAAATAGTGTCAAGAAGCATCCCTCCAAGTTTCGTGGCGATTGGACACCGTTTGGGCCCCGAACAGGCGGAAACAAGCCACATATGCAAAATTCCAAGAATGGGCCTTGGGAGTGACCGGGGGCCCACAAACAAAAGGAGTTGACCATGTTCAGGCGGTCAAACAGAGCTGAAACTTCTGTGACACACTCAAAATAGTGTCAAGAAGTACCCCTCCAAGTTTCGTGGCGATTGGACACCGTTTGGGCCCCGAACAGGCGGAAACAAGCCACATATGCAAAATTCCAAGAATGGGCCTTGGGAGTGACCGGGGGCCCACAAACAAAAGGAGTTGACCATGTTCAGGTGGTCAAACAGAGCTGAAACTTCTGTGACGCACTCAAAATAGTGTCAAGAAGTATCCCTCCAAGTTTCGTGGCGATTGGACACCGTTTGGGCCCCGAACAGGCGGAAACAAGCCACATATGCAAAATTCCAAGAATGGGCTTTGGGAGTGACCGGGGGCCTACAAACAAAAGGAGTTGACCATGTTCAGGTGGTCAAACAGAGCTGAAACTTCTGTGACGCATTCAAAATAGTGTCAAGAAGTATCCCCCTAAGTTTCGTGGCGATTGGACACCGTTTGGGCCCCGAACAGGCGGAAACAAGCCACATATGCAAAATTTCAAGAATGGGCCTTGGTAGTGACCGGGGCCCACAAACAAAAGGAGTTGACCATGTTCAGGTGGTCAAACAGAGCTGAAACTTCTGTGACACACTCAAAATAGTGTCAAGAAGTACCCCTCCAAGTTTCGTGGCGATTGGACACCGTTTGGGCCCCGAACAGGCGGAAACAAGCCACATATGCAAAATTCCAAGAATGGGCCTTGGGAGTGACCGGGGGCCCACAAACAAAAGGAGTTGACCATGTTCAGGTGGTCAAACAGAGCTGAAACTTCTGTGACACACTCAAAATAGTGTCAAGAAGCATCCCTCCAAGTTTCGTGGCGATTGGACACCGTTTGGGCCCCGAACAGGCGGAAACATACCACATATGCAAAATTCCAAGAATGGGCCTTGGGAGTGACCGGGGGCCCACAAGCAAAAGGAGTTGACCATGTTCAGGTGGTCAAACAGAGCTGAAACTTCTGTGACACACTCAAAATAGTGTCAAGAAGCATCCCTCCAAGTTTCGTGGCGATTGGACACCGTTTGGGCCCCGAATAGGCGGAAACAAACCACATATGCAAAATTCCAAGAATGGGCCTTGGGAGTGACCGGAGGCCCACAAACAAAAGGAGTTGACCATGTTCAGGTGGTCAAACAGAGCTGAAACTTCTGTGAAACACTCAAAATAGTGTCAAGAAGAATCCCTCCAAGTTTCGTGGCGATTGGACACCGTTTGGGCCCCGAACAGGCGGAAACAAGCCACATATGCAAAATTCCAAGAATGGGCCTTGGGAGTGACCGGGGGCCCACAAACAAAAGGAGTTGACCATGTTCAGGTGGTCAAACAGAGCTGAAACTTCTGTGACACACTGAAAATAGTGTCAAGAAGTATCCCTCCAAGTTTCGTGGCGATTGAACACCGTTTGGGCCCCGAACAGGCGGAAACAAGCCACATATGCAAAATTCCAAGAATGGGCCTTGGGAGTGACCGGGGGCCCACAAACAAAAGGAGTTGACCATGTTCAGGTGGTCAAACAGAGCTGAAACTTCTGTGAAACACTCAAAATAGTGTCAAGAAGAATCCCTCCAAGTTTCGTGGCGATTGGACACCGTTTGGGCCCCGAACAGGCGGAAACAAGCCACATATGCAAAATTCCAAGAATGGGCCTTGGGAGTGACCGGGGGCCCACAAACAAAAGGAGTTGACCATGTTCAGGTGGTCAAACAGAGCTGAAACTTCTGTGACACACTCAAAATAGTGTCAAGAAGTATCCCTCCAAGTTTCGTGGCGATTGGACACCGTTTGGGCCCCGAACAGGCGGAAACAAGCCACATATGCAAAATTCCAAGAATGGGCCTTGGGAGTGACCGGGGGCCCACAAACAAAAGGAGTTGACCATGTTCAGGTGGTCAAACAGAGCTGAAACTTCTGTGACGCACTCAAAATAGTGTCAAGAAGTATCCCCCCAAGTTTCGTGGCGATTGGACACCGTTTGGGCCCCGAACAGGCGGAAACAAGCCACATATGCAAAATTTCAAGAATGGGCCTTGGTAGTGACCGGGGCCCACAAACAAAAGGAGTTGACCATGTTCAGGTGGTCAAACAGAGCTGAAACTTCTGTGACACACTCAAAATAGTGTCAAGAAGTACCCCTCCAAGTTTCGTGGCGATTGGACACCGTTTGGGCCCCGAACAGGCGGAAACAAGCCACATATGCAAAATTCCAAGAATGGGCCTTGGGAGTGACCGGGGGCCCACAAACAAAAGGAGTTGACCATGTTCAGGTGGTCAAACAGAGCTGAAACTTCTGTGACACACTCAAAATAGTGTCAAGAAGCATCCCTCCAAGTTTCGTGGCGATTGGACACCGTTTGGGCCCCGAACAGGCGGAAACATACCACATATGCAAAATTCCAAGAATGGGCCTTGGGAGTGACCGGGGGCCCACAAGCAAAAGGAGTTGACCATGTTCAGGTGGTCAAACAGAGCTGAAACTTCTGTGACACACTCAAAATAGTGTCAAGAAGCATCCCTCCAAGTTTCGTGGCGATTGGACACCGTTTGGGCCCCGAACAGGCGGAAACAAACCACATATGCAAAATTCCAAGAATGGGCCTTGGGAGTGACCGGAGGCCCACAAGCAAAAGGAGTTGACCATGTTCAGGTGGTCAAACAGAGCTGAAACTTCTGTGACACACTCAAAATAGTGTCAAGAAGCATCCCTCCAAGTTTCGTGGCGATTGGACACCGTTTGGGCCCCGAACAGGCGGAAACAAGCCACATATGCAAAATTCCAAGAATGGGCCCTGGTAGTGACCGGGGCCCACAAACAAAAGGAGTTGACCATGTTCAGGTGGTCAAACAGAGCTGAAATTTCTATGAAACACTTAGGATGGTGTCAAGCAACATCTCTCCAAGTTTCGTGATGATTGGACATCATTCGGGCCTCAAACAATGGAAAATAGAGCGCATATGTAATGTTCCAAAAGTGGGCCTTGTCCGTGACCGGGGCCCAATTAATGAAAAAGTTGACCAACTTCCTGAAGTCAAAATGGGCTGAAATTTTTATGACATGTAGAAAATAGTGTTAAGAAGCATCCCTCTAAGTTTGGTGGCAATCGGACTTCGTTTGAGCCCAAAACAAATGAAAATGGGCCACGTACGCGAAAAACCTGAAATTGGGCCTCGTTCGCGGCCCAGTCTGCGGTCACGGACCTTCAAGGGAGGTTTCCCACGATTTTGGGTGGTTTCCCTCCACTCCTCTTCGAAATCCAACTCCCCACAACTGCTATTAACTCCCCAAAACTGCACAAAACTGATTGGGGAGTCTATAAAAAGGGAGAATTTGGAAGAAACAAGCGCACACACACACATAAGGAAGAAAAGTGAAGAAATTGAAGAAAGGCACCACCTAAGGCAACAAGAAGCAAACTCCAGCAGCACTTCCACGACCATTCCCACCTTCTTTTCTTAATTTTGAAGGTGAGCAAGAAAATTCAGAAGGAGAGAAGGAAGTGGAATGGCCAAAGTCCATACCATGTTCGTACGACGTCAATTTTTGAGAGGATGACATTGTCACCTCTGTTTCTCTCATTCGTAGGGCTTCTTAGCCATTACAAGAGTTGTGAAAGGAGCCTCTCTAGGCCTCATTTTGTTCCTTGAAAATGATAGGTTCAAATGACACAACTCCGGCTTCAAATTTGCCCATTTCGGACTTGAAACAAAAATGCAGTCCGTAAGCACGAATGATGAGTTACAGCGGTTTCAATTGATTCCATGATAAAAAGTGATCTTCTTGATGGTTGTCCACCGCTCCAAAGTCATGAGAATGGAGTTCCGACACTTGAAAAAAATTCCAAGAAAGAACCAGCGCGAACAGCACAAAAAAACGAAGGCACAAGGCCATTGTCTGTCAGTGACCGTGACCCCCGGTCACTGGCAGGTTCCAGTGACCGCGGGTGAGTCACGGTCACTGGAAGGCCCCAGTGACCGCAGGTGAGTCACGGTCACTGGAAGGCCCGAGTGACCGCGGGTGAGTCACGGTCACTGGAATGGGGCAGTGACCGCGGGTCATGGTCACCCCCCATCTTTTCCCCTTTTCCACATTTTCTTCCACCTTATGTACATTTTCTTGTAGTTTCCAAATTGAGATCACATCTGAGACTTGAGGGAGGGGTTGTAAACTTTCAAAATGTATGTAAACAACCTGCATCCCCGCGGTCAGGGCACTTGAACCCATGTAAACAAAAGGGAAATTAATGATGAACTGTAATTATTTTCCCATTCTTCTTAACGCTTAAAGTGCGTGAATGTCGGACCTTGATTCCGTAATTCATTTCCATGCCTACATTTTTAAGCGCGATCAGAAGATTGGCGCCGTCTGTGGGGAAAATTATATGCCCTAATTTGTGATCGAATTTGGTGAAAAATGCATGAAAGCGCTGAAAATTGCTGAAAAGTGCTGCTGTTGCACTGAAAGTGCTGCTGTTGCCCTGAAAACTGCCGCTGTTGCACTGTAACTGCTGCTGTTGCACTGAAAGTGCCGCTGTTGCACTGTAACTGCTGCTGTTGCACTGAAAGTGCTGCTGTTGCCCTGGAAAGTGCTGCTGTTGCCCTGAAAACTGCCGCTGTTGCACTGTAACTGCTGCTGTTGTACTGAAAGTGCCGCTGTTGCACTGTGACTGCTGCTGTTGCACTGAAAGTGCTGCTGTTGCCCTGAAAACTGCTGCTATTGCACTGAAGTGTTGCTGTTGCACTGAAAGTGCCGCTGTTGCACTGTAACTGTTGCTATTTCACTGAAAATGCTGCTGTTGTGTTAAAGAGTGCTGCTGTTTCACTGAAACTGCTGCTATTGTACTGTAACTGCAGCTATTGTGCTAGAAACTGCCGCTGTTTCACTGAAAACTGCTGCTAAAAGCCTGTGACCGGGGCACACGGTCACTTATCCATTTTTATGATGACAAAGGCTTAGTTAACCTCCAATTACACCCATACAAGACCTTTGATGTCTGCAATGGGTTTGAAAATATCATTAAAGGACTTTTGCACCTTGAAGTGCATATTGTTCATACAAATGAAGGCATTGGGCACCTTGATGTGCATACACTTGCCATTTAATTGGAAGAATTTGCACGTTGATGTATATAACTTGATTGAAGAATTTGCACGTTGATGTACATAACTTGATTGAAGAATTTGCACCTTGATGTGTATGAACCAAATCATCACCCTTTTCACTTTAGAAGAGTGATGATTCAGTTCAAAGGGCTTCTGACCCATATAAAAAGTTTATTAAATCAGTGATAAGACCAACGACATTGTAATTATGCATTGTCTGGCGTCAACCACTGATGGATCTTGTGTGGTCATTGTGATAGTGGTGCAGGCTTGATCCTGTGAGCCCTATCCCTTTGATTGATCCAACCCTCTCTTGCTTATAAGTCTGACACAGATAGTCTAGATATGCTGCTGAAATTCTGGTAGCAAGGACTAGTCAGCATAGCGTGCTTTTAAGCCTGACTCGATAAACCCGAAATGCTGCAGAAATTCTGACAGTAGGGATAGTCAGCATAGCATAATGAGATGGGATTTATGCCTATATCTAACCATTTCGGTTCAAAACCATGTTGGTCTAGATGGCTTCTATAAACCATTCCGGCTAGCCCAAGAGGCAGCCATGTTGGTTATACTACTAATATAGTCTCATCGGCTAACTTTTTGCAGGAAACAGCATGGGTTCTTTGATCATTACTTTTGACGAAGCTAAAGAGAGATTGTTCAAAATCTCCATGGCTCAGACCACAAGGGCACCCAAAAGGGGCCAAATGAATACCAATGCTCCTGCATCAAGGGTCTCGGTCTTTCAAAGGCTTTCTACTCCTTCAAGCTACATGACCTCAACCCACGATGGGTCATCAGAAACCTTGAAGCCCATCAAGAAGGCGAAGATTCCTCAAACTTGGGTCTCCAAATATGCCCAAAACCCCTTTGGAGTCTTTCACAAAGGTCACAATGACTTAAAACACAAAGTGAGGTTGGAAGGCAGTAATTTTCAGATCACCAAGCCTTGACTGGGGGCAAGGCAGGTTCGGTTTACGAACAACAAAACAGAGATACCCGTTGGTTCGCAGCAGGAGGCTTTGCAGACTACTAAGTCCTCATTTATGCATCCTGAACAAAGGGTACATCTCAAAAAGCAAACCACTCGCAAGCAAGCCTTAGCCCATGAAAAGGGTCAGAAGGATGTTGTTATTCCAAATTGCCGTATGTGGTCACCACAGCCACGTATGTAGAAGTCTAGAAAAGCTGAGGAGAAACCCTTGGCCCCACTTGAAAAGAATGTCTTTTACCCTTTGACCCAGAAGGAGGGACGGAGGTTCGGCAGGAGGCGCTTACCTTCTGTTATTGTGGCACCATCACCATCACTTTCAACCCAGTGCCCGTCATATGGCACTAAAAACAAGAAAAATGTTGAACGATTGGTCATCAAAAATTCGACCGATCTCGTTCAATTTAAAAATCTGCTTCAACAAAAGAAGGAGCAGAAGAAGAAAATTGAAAGAAATGCTGTTAACATCCTTTCACTTCCCACTTCCAACCCTATAGATTGGGAGCAAGTCACTAGCACTTCTAGGCCATTAGTTGCTAGATTCAGAGATCAAACTCTAGTAACCAGATTGGCCCAGCAAATAAAGAAGAGGGCTTTGGCTCGCTCCAAGAGACATGCTCGGAAGCAGTCACAGCATAGAATCACTCAAAAATGGGTGATTAAAGAAGATGAGCCAAATCTAACCTCCTCATGTATGGTCGGACCTGGCTCAACCAGGAGAGTTACTCGGAGTATGGCTCGAACTCAGTCCCAAGATTCTGATTCGAACTCCCATTCAGATAGGACCTCTGACGATCATGGTTCTGATAAGGACTCAATAACTCTCCTGGACACCGAAGATAGTCAATCCACTCTTCCTACATCCTCTTACCCCTGTCAGTACACCGTATTTATGGCTGAAGGGAGTGGGACAGGTAATGAAGAGGATGCCGGTAGAGGCAAAGATGTTAGCGAAGAAAATGCTGACGAAAATCAAGAGAATGACGTCAGTGATATTGTCAAGTAACAAGGAGCTAAAATTGACCACCTGACGGCTCAATTGAAAATCTTAGCAGACAAACTGGGTAGTCCAGCTGAAGCTCCTGTTAACTCCTTATTTGTTGATAGAAGAGAACAGGCAATGATCAGGAGGAATGCCACCAAAATTGACCTACTTATAGCACAAATCAAGGCACTAACAGATAAATTAATCGCATCAGGTTCAACTCGAGGTGATCACTCCTCAATCCTTGGTTTCCACGCAGATCCTGAAAAACCTGTAACTTTTAAAGAAGTGGAGGAAATTTTAAACAAATCAAAAGTGGAAACCAGGATGAAGAAAAAGGGTATTACATCTAAATACCCTCCGGAGTTTGATTTGGTTCCATTTCCGCCAGATTACAAACTTCCGACTTTCCAGCCTTACCTTGGAAAAGGGTCAGCCTATCAGCATATAGTGCATTTTAAGTCGCTCCTTGGCAGTTTACCCGAATTGGATGCACTAAAAATAAAGCTGTTTGTTGGTACATTGAAGGGAGTTGCTTTCGATTGGTACAAACAATTGCCAGAACTCTCCTTCACTACATGGCCAGTTACAGAAGAAAAGTTTCTACTTCACTTTCAGGAAGAAGATCAAACGGTCACCTTCGCTATGCTCAGTAGTACAAAGCAAGGGGATAATGAAACTGCATAAGCCTTTATCAATAGATGGAGAGCATTGTCTTACAGATGCCTAGAACAACCATCTCCAAAGGCGACAATTGAAATGTGCAAAACCAATTTACGGCCAGAAATTAAGGCTATCATACTTAGTCATAAAACTAAGTCTTTGGCCAGATTGGTTGAAGTAGCCACTGATGCGGAGTTAACCCTGAAAGAAATTAGCCAGAAGAAAGCAAGCTCCCGAAAAATGGAATTATCATCACCTTCTGCTCCAAAACCAACTGTGTCGAAACCCCAAAAGAAGCAGGAGGTATTCAATGTACAAACCTCCAAACCGGTTCCTCAAAAACCACAGAACGGTAAGACGGAGCAAAACAAGAAGGGAGAATATGAAAAGAGGAAGCAAACTAAGTACCCTTTTGACGGGGACATTGAAGTCATCTTCCAAGCATTGATGGAGAATAACAAGCTCGAGCTTCCACCCATGAAAAAGCCAGAGCAAGCGGGTCGTATTAATGATCCAAACTATTGTGCATACCATCGGATGGTATCTCATCCTTTGAAAGACTGCTTTATCCTAAAAGAAAAGGTCAATGAGATGTGGAAAAATGGAGTAATAACATTTGACCGAAAATATGATACGGCCCCAGTCAATATGATTTCCTTCGGACAATTTGCACCTGTGGCAATACCCGCTCCATCAAGGCCACCAACGGTCGAATTCCAGGTCATCAACGCACTACATAATGAACAGGGGTTGATACTTATCAAAGATTCTTCAGGGCAAGAAATGTGGGTTCACCCAGACTTAATAAATGATGAAGGATGGGAAAAAGTGAAAACTAAACCCACACCTGTGGAAAGAAGAAAGATCAAAAGGCAAATTAAAGGTCTCCAGAAAACTGCTCAAAAGAAACAAGAACAACAGTTTAAGCAGAAGAAAGACAAGGCGGTCGAGGCCCCAGTCTTAGAAAATCCTCCCAGATCAGTCAGAGGTTATTTTACTCTAGCCGACTACATCATTCCAATTCCAAAAGATGAGGAAGAACCAGCAATATCCAGCTGCAATCGAATATCATGGGATGGTACACCCCCTAACTCCGATGATGAAAATCAATGGTCGGATTACTCTGATCTTGAAGACGATCAATGTATCGATGATTATTTGGCTGATGAATACCCTTCTGATGAAGATGAGGATTTCGAACAAGCCTTTGACCCCGAGACAAGAACGCTTAATATCAAGCATGGTCTAAATACACTATCGGTGACCTTGTATGACATACACAGGCCAAGTTCAAGTGGCTGGTCGAATGATCCTCCTCTTTTTCCACTACCTCCAGAAGTTCATCCGGATCCACTACCATTAGTCGGGCACGATGAAGTTCAGGATCAGCAGACAGTTTTTCCTCCTTCTACGCCAGATGCTTCTTCCACATCTAATTCAGAGTTGATCTTTTCAAATGAAAATTCTGAATTAAGTAATTAGTTTGTCAGGGAACTTGGGTTACCGAAGAGACATAATAACCCTAGTATGAGTAATATTGTCGAGAATATCTCTGACTTTGAAGAGGAACTGTCAACGGCTCCTTCCCTGGTGGTTTTGAATGCTGCCATAGAACCCCAAACATCGCAGGCTATTCCTAATGGTGTAAACCGAGAAGTAGGCCTGGAAGAGGTCAGCCAGCTTTTCATCGAACCAGAAGAAGTCAATGCCATAAGAAGAGACACACGACCAGAAATTGACAGAAGCAACATGCTTAATGATGGCACTCGCTCTGGTCGTAACTATAGGGTCAACTATGATAAATCCTCTGTTCCTTCCTCTTCTTATGTAAACCCTTCAGGAGGCAATACCAATGTAAATGTAACTTCTCCAGAAGTAAATGATAATGCAAGGCCACCAGAGCTATTCACGTATGATGTTGTTGAACACCTTAAGCACATACCTGCACGACTCCACATTTTTGATCTCCTGCAGATATCCAAGGAGACTCGTGACAACTTCATACGAGCACTACAGGCCTTGAATATTGAGAATCATACTCATATAGCACAAGTGCATCAAATAGAAAAGAATTATTTGAAGGCGAAATCCAAGAAGCCTCAAAAGCAATGCAAGGAGTGCCTCTTAACTCACAGTGCTTCTAAAGCTACTATCTCTTTCACCAAAGAGGATCTCCTCTTGGGAAATATGAAGCATACGAGGCCACTTTATTTCACGGCCTACATCAAAGATATGCCTGTCCCAAGAGTTCAAGTTGACCCAGGGTCAGCTCTAAATCTCATCACAATCACGGCCCTTCAAGAGCTCGGTATTCCAGTGAGCAAGCTGTCTGCTACAAAGACTTTTATTCAAGGTTATGATGGGGAAGTCCAGGATCCGATTGGTAAAATCCGAATTCGATTCCAGTTGGGAGATTTAGTCTCAGAGGCCACTCTGCATGTGGTAAAAACTCGTGCTTGCTATAACATCCTCTTGGGGAGACGATGGCTTCATGATTATGCCATAGTACCTTCTACTCTTCATCAATGCCTTAAATACATCGACAACGAGGGGAAGGTACATCGAGTCTTTGCAGAGGAAAAGCCATTCAAAGGAAAAGAGGTTTATTTCACAAACGCAGAAATGTATCAAGAAATGCCTACAAAATCCAACTCAGATACAAAGAATGCTGCTGTGAATGATAATCCTGCAGAACCTTTCACTATTTCAGCAAAGAAAGTTGGTCAAAAATCTGATCTCCCCATAAAGTTGGAATGTGCAGGAAAATCTGCGGCAAAATGCGTAGATATCAAAGCTCCTTTGATAATTAAGGTGAAATCTGAAATCAAAAAGCCAGATCCACCTTTAATCATATCTATAAAGCTATCAAAAGTAAAAGATGCTGAACATCAGAAGTTTTCATTTTCGGCCAACATGGTATCCTCGAGCTCTAATCAAGAAAGCAATGATATACCTCCCCCTAATAGGGGAATATCACCTATAAAGCCTGATTCTCCTATCACTTTTAGTCAATTGATATTGACATCACAGCAGAGGGGAGAATTAGCCGACAGGTACATTGATAGATGGCTCCGTTTGGCTGAAAGATGTGAAAATCCTCCACACTGCTCCGCATGGATTCACTTGTGCTGGGTAGGTTTTCGGCCAGCTCTCCGCAGCTTAACCATGGCAATGGAATTTCAAACCTTTGATGAGATGTCTCGAATTGTATCATCTCTCGAAGTGGCACTCCACCGGCTGCGCAGGAGGTCTAGAAGAATGCGTCCAATACATGTCATTTCAATGATCAGAGATACAGATTCTGAATTGGATTCTGAAGACGCTGAAGAAATGAGCACCTTCGTGCATTCTATGGTAGACTGCAATCTTCCACTTATGCCATGGCCTACTCCCTCTCACATTTATGAATTCGAAGGTTCTTGCTTTCTGGTACCTTCATCTAAGCAGTATAATCATCCGATTATTTTTCATCGGGCTGAAGATACTTCTCCACCAAATATCATTGACAAAATCAGTAATGAGGGAAAAATCCGGCTCGATATTTATAATCCTGTGGTCTGTAACATGATGAAAAATATGGGGTATAATCTCAAGAAACCTATGGGTCTTGGATTAACTGCAAATGGCATACGGGCTCCTTTGGATGTCTTTACTCCAGAGATGAAAGAAGATCTCCAGACAGGGGGCAGAATTGAGCAGCTACGTCATTGCATAGGATATGTTCCTTACAGTAACATTCCTAAATCTAAACAAAGTGTTAAAGCCAGATCGGTAGTCTTCACTGAAGAATATGACTCGGATGACTCTCATGAAATTCCTGTGCTTCAAGATCCCGTTGATTGGGCCATTTTTCAGCATCCTGAGGGGGCAAGTGATGAAGATGATGCTGCATCACAAATCACTGACTATTGGCCACCTGAACTCAACGAGGAAATAAGCCCGCCCCAACATGTCCGCTGGGAATGCTTAGCCCTTGATGTAAAAGCCAAAGAGCCTAAAAAACCAAATCCTTGGAAAGGGATCAGGCCTTGGCTAAAACCCCCAACTGAAACCCCAGAGGGTTTCACAGAGTTAGAAACTTCCAATAACAATGTAGAAACACTTCCTCCTAATCCTCCAACTGAGGACCAAGTACAAGAAATAAACTTGGGAACCCCAGAAAATCCCCGGCCTACCTTTGTAAGCTCTCAAATTAAAGGAAGTGAACTTGATTTGTATGTGGGATTCTTGCGAGAGTTCATAGATTGCTTTGCATGGACTTATGCAGAAATGTCGGGCTTAGATCCAGAAATCTCCATACACAAATTAAATATAGCAGATGATGCTAAACCTGTAAAACAGGACCAAAGGAGGACTAAGCCTGAAATCATGGAGAAGATAGAAGCAGAAGTTCAGAAACTCAAAGGCGTTAATTTCATCCGTGAAGAACAGCATCCAGACTGGTTGGCTAATATAGTCCCAGTTACTAAAAAGAATGGACAAATCAGAATCTGTATTGACTTCAGAGATCTGAATAAAGCCTGCCCCAAAGATGATTTTCCATTACCTATACCAGAAATAATGATTGACAATACTTTTGGGTTCGAAAGAATGTCATTCATGGATGGCTTCTCGGGGTATAATCAGATCAAAATGTTCAAAGAGGATGAGAAACACACTTCCTTTAGAACTCCATTCGGCATATACTGCTATACTGTCATGCCATTTGGTCTCAAAAATGCTGGAGCCACGTACCAAAGAGCAATGATGAAAATATTCAAGGACTTACAACATAAATCTGTTGAATGTTATGTTGATGATTTGGCAGTCAAGAGCAAGCATAAATCAGACCATCTCGCCGATCTTCGCACTGTCTTTGAGAGATTACGGAAATTCAATCTTCGAATGAATCCCCTGAAATGTTTTTTCGGAGTTTCTTCCGGAAAGTTTCTAGGATTTGTGGTGCGAAAAGGGGGCATTGAAATAGATCCCGTCAAAATCAAAGCCATATTGGAAATGCCTTCGCCGAGAAATTTGAGAGAATTGAAAGGATTACAAGGAAGACTCGCCTACATCCGACGGTTCATTTCCAATTTGTCCGGAAAGTGCAGACCATTCTCCAAATTGATGAAGAAAGGAGTAGACTTTGTATGGGACAAAGCTTGTGAAAATGCTTTTCAGGATATCAAACAATATCTTACAAACCCGCCAGTTCTTTCAGCTCCAATTCCGGGCAAGCCTTTCATTCTTTATACAAGAGCTCTTGATCATTCCTTGGGAGCATTGTTAGCTCAAAAGAATGATGAAGGAAAGGAGGTGGCACTCTATCACCTGTCAAGGATGCTAGTTGGTGCTGAGCACAATTATCACCCAATAGAAAAAGAATGTCTAGCGCTTATGTTTGCAATACAAAAGCTGCGGCATTACATCCTCTCTAATGTGGTGTATCTGGTTTCCAATATTAATCCATTAAAGGTATTAGTGACAAAAGCCGGGGCGTTGAGTGAACGTCTGGCCAAATGGTCCATCCTTCTTTCTCAATATGACATCAGATACACTCCTGCGAAAGCAGTAAAAGGACAAGCTCTTGCAGATTTTCTAGCAGAACATCCACTGTCAGAAGATTCTGAGTTCACAGACAATCTCCCTGATGAGTCAGTCTTCTTCACTGAACAAACACGGAAATCCACCATTGATTCAAATCTACATTGGACCATGCATTTTGATGGAGCTTCCAGGACTAATGAACGAGGAATGCCAGTATCAGGGGTTGGAATTATTTTCTGCAGTCCAGGAAGATTTTATGTTCCTCACTCCTTTTCATTGATCAAGCCATGCTCGAACAATGTGGCAGAATACACGGCATTAATTATGGGGCTTGAGTTAGCTTTAGATGCTAGCATTAACATGCTAGGGGTCTATGGAGATTCACAACTTGTGATTAAGCAAATGAATCACGAGTATGAAGTAAAGAAGCCAGACCTAATTCCCCTTTTCAATAGGGCATATGAACTCAAACAAAGGTTTAAATCGATTGAGTTTCATCATGTTCCGAGATGCCAGAATGTCAAAGCAGACGCCTTAGCAAGCTTGGCAGCTTCAATGGCAATCCCTGAGAATGACAAGATGATATTGGAAGTTGTTGAGAGAAGACTTCTACCCCCACTCGATACTTACAAGGCAGTAGAAGATAGCTTCACTGTAATAAAAAATCGAATTTCATATTTCCAAAACTCATTCAGGGATTGGAGAGATCCTTTTATTGATTACATTCTGCGTGGAGTATTACCAGAGAATCCTAAAGATAGAACCAGTATTCAAAGGCGAGCTCTCAAATTCCATTTTGATTTGCCCTCAAAAACTCTTTATCGCAAATCATACGATGGAGTTCTACTTCGATGTTTGTCCCCGAAAGAAGCTGAACAAGTTCTTAGAGAAGTTCATGCGGGCCTATGTGGTGCTCACCAAGCTGGACCAAAACTTCATGATCAAATTCGAAGATTAGGCTACTATTGGCCTACCATGGTGTCTGATGCTATTAATTTTGCTAAAAGATGCAATGAGTGCCAAATTCATGGTGATTACATTCACCAGCCTCCTGAACATTTGCACCCTACGACCACTTCTTGGCCGTTTGAATCTTGGGGAATGGATATAGTGGGGAAGATCAGTCCACCCTCAGAACGTGGACATCAATTCATTTTGGCTGCAACCGATTACTTCTCCAAATGGGCAGAAGCAGTACCTCTCACAGAAGTCAAAACTGATACAGTCCTTAGCTTCCTGAAAACTCATGTCATTTGCCGTTTTGGGGTGCCCAAACGTCTGTATCATGACAATGGCCCGCAATTCAATAATAATAAATTTTACAGATTCTGTGACAAATACGGAATTCAGTGTTGTCCATCTACAGCGTATAACCCCGCGGCCAACGGACTTGCTGAGGCTTTTAACAAAACGATTTGCAAGATTTTGAAGAAAATGGTTTCTGACAACAAAAAGAGTTGGAGTACCAGGCTTCCTGAAGCATTATGGGCTTACAGAACTACAGTTCGTGGTCCTACCAAATCAACACCGTACTCCTTGGTCTATGGTTGTGAAGCTGTAATACCTTTGGAAATTCAACTTCCCTCTTTTCGGGTGGCTGTGATAAACAAATATACTGAAGAAAAGAATGCCAAACTCAGATTGCAAGAGCTAGAAAACCTTGATGAGAAAAGGCTTGCCGCTCGACAAAGTATTGAGTTGTATCAAGCTCGTATGGCTGCATCTTTCAACAAAAAGGTCAAATATAGAGCTTACAAGAAGGGAGATCTAGTCCTTGCAGTTAGAAGACCTATGTTTTCCACGCACTTGTCGGGAGGCAAGTTCGAACCTAAATGGGAAGGACCTTTTGTTGTCGACAAGGTTTACTCCAATGGCGCATATGCGCTCCTCACACTTGAAGGGGACAGGTGCATGATGCCTATCAATGGAAAACTTCTCAAGAAATACTATACCTGAATGTCATTGGTACACCCAAACCATGTACAATGTACCCAAACCATGTACAGTGTACATTCTCACTCCTAACCAAAATCAAAATCTTTTGGTTTCGAGCCTTACAACCTATGACTCGTAACCAAAATCCTTCAGATTTGTATAAAATGACTGCGAGGATCAAATCCTTCGACCCCTCTAGTCAAACCTTTGTTACTCGGATAATGTCCTTACAAGACCCCTTGTAACATCCTGCTATATAGATTAAGTCTTTTTGCAGACTCTATATAGCAAAACTCAGCTATGTGGAATAAGTCTTTTTGCAGACCCCATATAGCTAATCCTTAGTTGTATAGAACAAGTTTTTTTACAGACCCTATATGACTGCCTTCGGTTATATAGAACAAGTCTTTTTGTAGACCCTGTATAACCAAAATCTAAACAAAAACCAAAACCAAATCTTTGTCCTAAGGAATAAGTCAAGGATCCCGGGGAAAGCCTCACACATGGGCACCGGATAACATCCACTTTGTTTGACCCCTTTCGACACCAAAAGGATCAAGTCATGGACCCTGGAGAAAGCCTCACACATGGGCACTGGATAACGTCCACCTATATGACTTCCATATTTTCGATTTGTGGATCCAAACGATCGCAAATCACACCCTCATACAAATCTGAGAAAACCAAACCAAATAAACCATCCATATAAACCAAACAAACCATCCACATAAACCACACCAAACCTCCACAAAAAATCAACCCAAACACCCATACCAATGACAAAAATAGAAAGAAAAACATTTTCCATTGATATCCATCTTAAAGTTTGAATACAAGCAGTGAAGTCAATGTACACATGGCCCTCAGGGCTAATCAGAAAAAGCAAAACCATCAAATGGAAGGTGCAGCAGAGAATCTCAGTCCAGGAACTTCTCCAGTTTCCCCTTGGCTTTCAGTACTTCTGCTATGAGGATGTGCCCTTTTGTAGTTTGCATAAGCTGGGATAGCAGTACTAATGTCAATCTCGTCCAGCTTACACCAATACAAATGCCAGTTTCTCGATGACAAAGCCTTAGCTCTCTGGAGCCACAAGTTGACATCAGATACTTCATTTGGATCTTTCGGATCAGGCTCTCTTGTGGTCTTACCCTTGGCACAACTTTTTGGTGCCCCAGCTGTGGCAGTTGCAAGTGCTTTACCCTTCCTATCTGCAAAACAAATCAAAAGAAAGGAAAGATGGGTATCAGTGACAATGATAGGGAACTTCTTCTTAAAAAAAAAAAAAAAAAAAATTCGGCAGCATCTCTCCTTAGTATAAGGCCAAAAGGAGAAGGCAATACTCAGTTCTGAGACCAAGAATTGGCATCAAAGGCACACTTAAGTCTCAAAACCGAGGCTCCCGGTCCAAACAGATGTTCAAGCATCTTAAGACCTTTACAGGGGGCAGCAGGTTCGTGTTCAAGCACGAAAATGGCATTCTATAATTCCCACAGAGGCTCTGATCACAGAAAGTTAGATGCGTGTTCAGTGGTGTGCATGTTACTACTCAAATACAGTGGTTTTGGCAGTGAGCTTGCTCGATGCTGACTTCACCAGAGAATGAAATTCAGGCATCACCATGCGCCAAGAAAAGTTCATATGGTCAGTAGATTGATGAGCTTGAGATGATTTCACAAAAGTCATCTTACATCAGTTCTTAAAAAAAAAAAAAAAGGGGATGCATCCAGAAAGCCAGGCTTGGATTCAGTCATGAACAAACACAAGAGAAGATGAAAAGGAAATTCTTACCAGCCATAGTCTGTGTTTGAGATGATGAAAGAAACCCGAGTCCTGCTTGGTAACTGAGAGGAAGATACACCCAGCACCTCTCTGCTTCCACCCTTTCTCTCGGTCTCTTCCAGTTTTCTCTCTCTCTTTCTCGGTTTCCCTCTGTTTCCCTCGAATTCTTTCTTTTTTTTTTTTTCCTCTCCCGGTCACTCTCCCTCTTTCTCAGTTTTCCGTCTCTCAATTTCTTTTTTTCTCTCTCTCTCGGTCTCTCTCTCTCGGTCTCTCTCCCTCTTTTTCTTTCTCTCTCTCTCTCGGTCTCTCTCTCTTTTCTCTCTCTCTCCCAGTCTCTCTATTTTTTTCTCTCGGTCTCTCTCTCCCTCTTTTTCTCTTTCTTCTCACTCTCCTAATTTCTCTCTCTCTCGGTCTCTCTCTCTTTTCTCTCCTTCACGTTTTCTCTCTCTCCCAGTTTCTCTGTTTTCTCTTTCGGTTTCTCTCTCTCCTGCTCTTTTCTCTCTCCTCTCGGTTCCTCTTTTTCTCTCTCCTCTCGGTCTCTCCTCTCCCTCTTTTTCTCTTTCTTCTCTCTCTCCTAATTTCTCTCTCTCTCGGTTTCTCTCTCTTTTCTCTCCCTCACGGTTTCTCTCTCTCCCAGTCTCTCTATTTTTTTCTCTCGGTCTCTCTCTCCCTCTTTTTCTCTTTCTTCTCTCTCTCCTAATTTCTCTCTCTCTCGGTCTCTCTCTCTTTTCTCTCCCTCACGTTTTCTCTCTCTCCCAGTTTCTCTGTTTTCTTTTTCGGTTTCTCTCTCTCCCGCTCTTTTCTCTCTCCTCTCGGTTCCTCTTTTTCTCTCTCCTCTCGGTCTCTCCTCTCCCTCTTTTTCTCTTTCTTCTCTCTCTCCTAATTTCTCTCTCTCTCGGTCTCTCTCTCTTTTCTCTCCCTCACGGTTTCTCTCTCTCCCAGTCTCTCTGTTTTCTCTTTCGGTTTCTCTCTCTCCCGCTTTTTTCTCTCTCCTCTCGGTTCCTCTTTTTCTCTCTCCTCTCGGTCTCTCCTCTCCCTCTCGGTTTCTCTCTCTCCCGCTCTTTTCTCTCTCCCGCTCTTTTCTCTCTCTCTTTTCTCTCTCCTCTCGGTTTCTCTCTTTTTCTCTCTCCTGCTCGGTTTCTCTCTCTCCCGCTCTTTTCTCTCTCCTCTCGGTTCCTCTTTTTCTCTCTCCTCTCGGTCTCTCCTCTCCCTCTCGGTTTCTCTCTCTCCCGCTCTTTTCTCTCTCCTCTCGGTTCCTCTTTTTCTCTCTCCTCTCGGTCTCTCCTCTCCGCTCGGTTTCTCTCTCCCCACTCTTTTCTCTCTCCCTCCCTCTTTCTCTCGGCTCTCCCCCTTCTTCTCAGTTTTTTTCAAAAAAAAAAAAAAAAAAAAAAGCTCAGTCTCCCTTTCTCTTTATTGGCTTGAGCCCAAAAAAAAAAAAAAAAGGAATTCCCCCTTCTTCTCAGTTTTTTCAAAAAAAAAAAAAAAAAAAAAGCTCAGTCTCCCTTTCTCTTTGTTGGCTTGAGCCCAAAAAAAAAAAAAAAAAAGGGAATTCCCCCTTCTTCTCAGTTTTTTCAAAAAAAAAAAAAAAGAGGCTCAGTCTCCCTTTCTCTTTGTTGGCTTGAGCCCAAAAAAAAAAAAAAAAAAGGAATTCCCCCTCAATTACTGTTGATCATTCCTCCCACGATTATTGCAAACTTGAATTAGTGAAGCCCATTGCCGAACCCCCTCAAGTTCAGGTAGTTGACGCGTCACCCTCCTTTTCACAAATACAATTTGGTGAAAATCAGTGGAGTCTAAACCTTGATCAAGTCTCGATGGATTCGTCCCTCTTCATCTACGGTCCCTTGATTTTAAGCAATGGAATCCATAACATGATCATCTTTTGTTTGAAATTCTTATGATGGGTCCACTTGGAGTAATTTACAAAAGAAGTAATCCTATTTTTTTAGGGTATTTCGAGGGAAATTATACAAAAAAAAAAAAAAAGGATGCTGAGTTTCTTTCCAAATCAACTTTAGGTCAAAATTTGATTTCAAACCAATGTCCCAAATTGTTTTTCATCAAAACTCATAAAAGCTAATCTCTTTCAAAATTACATCTCATTTTGTCAAAATTGCATCTCATTTTAAATCGTGTCAAGCCAAGTCAAAACCCAAACTTTGATCTTTGAAAATGAACCAAAAATCCATGAAGATCCAAACCCAAATCCATTTTCTCTAAAACTTTTGAATTTCTTAAAACCTCAGGGATTCTTTTTGTGGGTGTTCCCCACATCCCCACAGAGACGCCACTCTGGATATCTGTGAAAAATAGGTCAAAAGAAAATCAAATTCATTTCCAAAATCCAAACAAAATTCATAAACTTCTGAATTTTCTAAATACCTAAGGGATTCCTTTGTGGGTGTTCCCCACAGTCCCCACGGAGATGCTACTTTTGATATCCGTGAAAATAGGGCAAAGAAGTTCAGATTTCTTATGTCTTTTCAAAATTCCGTCATCAAACCCTTCATGGTTTTTATCAAAATTTTCAAATCCCAAGTTTAGGCCTACAACCTACCTTGACAAACTGTCTTTCCATCAAGCCATCCATCATTCCCACAGATTGGCTATTTCGAGGCACAATGATTATTATACTATAATCATTGCACCTCGAGGGGGCACTTGTTGACCTATAAAAATTGCAAATACTGCAGCGAAGACACCTCATCTCAGCTTAATTTAGGCTGCAGAGGTTATTTGCAGATCCTGGGGAATCACTGTAAAACCCAGCATTCCATGAAGATCAAGATAGCTGGAACTCTCAGAGGAAGTTCAAATTTCGGGTTGAACAGAGATCATCAAACTCAAAAGCCATAAGCATGTCAGCCTGAGGTCAGTTCCCCCCAAGCCAGGGGGTCACTGACCAAAGTCCTGCTTCCCGATGTCCAAAATTAATGAAATTTAGACGCGAAGCTTCAGTCATGCTCAAAAGATACTTTGCAAATTTTCAAGATGAAAAGACTCTGTTTGGCCTAAGTTTCATTACATGTCAGCTTAGAGGACAGTAATCCCGAATTTGGGGGTCATCGGCTAAGGTCTTACTTCCAGAAGGCCAAAGCAGATAAAATTTGAAACAAATGCTCAAAGAATGCCCCAAGTCATTCTCCCAAAGTTTCAAGTCAAGGGGAGGCTGTTCGGATAGAAAACAGGCTAACTATCTCAATGTGGAGTGAATAGTAACCTAACACATGCAATAAATAGGTTACTGTTCGAAATCCTACTTCCTCAAATCCAAACTGCATGAAATTTGGATGAATACTCCAAGATGTTCTTGACATCAGTCCCTCCGAGTTTCAAATCAAACCGGGGTCATTTGGGCTTCAAACAGCTGAAATAAGGGCCCACTGTCATAAAAAGTCAACTGGGGAGTTGACCAAGTTCAGATGGTCAAACAAAGCTGAAACTTCTGTGACACACTCAAAATAGTGTCAAGAAGCATCCCTCCAAGTTTCGTGGCGATTGGACACCGTTTGGGCCCCGAACAGGCGGAAACAAGCCACATATGCAAAATTCCAAGAATGGGCCTTGGGAGTGACCGAGGGCCCACAAGCAAAATGAGTTGACCATGTTCAGGTGGTCAAACAGAGCTGAAACTTCTGTGACACACTCAAAATAGTGTCAAGAAGCATCCCTCCAAGTTTCGTGGCGATTGGACACCGTTTGGGCCCCGAACAGGCGGAAACAAGCCACATATGCAAAATTCCAAGAATGGGCCTTGGGAGTGACCGAGGGCCCACAAGCAAAAGGAGTTGACCATGTTCAGGTGGTCAAACAGAGCTGAAACTTCTGTGACACACTCAAAATAGTGTCAATAAGCATCCCTCCAAGTTTCGTGGCGATTGGACACCGTTTGGGCCCCGAACAGGCGGAAACAAACCACATATGCAAAATTCCAAGAATGGGCCTTGGGAGTGACCGGAGGCCCACAAGCAAAAGGAGTTGACCATGTTCAGGTGGTCAAACAGAGCTGAAACTTCTGTGAAACACTCAAAATAGTGTCAAGAAGCATCCCTCCAAGTTTCGTGGCGATTGGACACCGTTTGGGCCCCGAACAGGCGGAAACAAACCACATATGCAAAATTCCAAGAATGGGCCTTGGGAGTGACCGGAGGCCCACAAGCAAAAGGAGTTGACCATGTTCAGGTGGTCAAACAGAGCTGAAACTTCTGTGAAACACTCAAAATAGTGTCAAGAAGCATCCCTCCAAGTTTCGTGGCGATTGGACACTGTTTGGGCCCCGAACAGGCGGAAACAAGCCACATATGCAAAATTCCAAGAATGGGCCTTGGGAGTGACCGGGGGCCCACAAACAAAAGGAGTTGACCATGTTCAGGTGGTCAAACAGAGCTGAAACTTCTGTGACGCACTCAAAATAGTGTCAAGAAGTATCCCCCCAAGTTTCGTGGCGATTGGACACCGTTTGGGCCCCGAACAGGCGGAAACAAGCCACATATGCAAAATTCCAAGAATGGGCCTTGGTAGTGACCGGGGCCCACAAACAAAAGGAGTTGACCATGTTCAGGTGGTCAAACAGAGCTGAAATTTCTATGAAACACTTAGGATGGTGTCAAGCAACATCTCTCCAAGTTTCGTGATGATTGGACATCATTCGGGCCTCAAACAATGGAAAATAGACCGCATATGTAATGTTCCAAAAGTGGGCCTTGTCCGTGACCGGGGCCCAATTAATGAAAAAGTTGACCAACTTCCTGAAGTCAAAATGGGCTGAAATTTTTATGACATGTAGAAAATAGTGTTAAGAAGCATCCCTCCAAGTTTGGTGGCAATCGGACTTCGTTTGAGCCCAAAACAAATGAAAATGGGCCACGTACGCGAAAAACCTGAAATTGGGCATCGTTCGCGGCCCAGTCTGCGGTCACGGACCTTCAAGGGAGGTTTCCCACGATTTTGGGTGGTTTCCCTCCACTCCTCTTCGAAATCCAACTCCCCACAACTGCTATTAAGTCCCCAAAACTGTACAAAACTGATTGGGGAGTCTATAAAAAGGGAGAATTTGGAAGAAACAAGCGCACACACACACATAAGGAAGAAAAGTGAAGAAATTGAAGAAAGGCACCACCTAAGGCAACAAGAAGCAAACTCCAGCAGCACTTCCACGACCATTCTCACCTTCTTTTCTTAATTTTGAAGGTGAGCAAGAAAATTCAGAAGGAGAGAAGGAGTGGAATGGCCAAAGTCCATACCATGTTCGTACGACGTCAATTTTTGAGAGGATGACATTGTCACCTCTGTTTCTCTCATTCGTAGGGCTTCTTAGCCATTACAAGAGTTGTGAAAGAAGCCTCTCTAGGCCTCATTTTGTTCCTTGAAAATGATAGGTTCAAATGACACAACTCCGGCTTCAAATTTGCCCATTTCGGACTTGAAACAAAAATGCAGTCCGTAAGCACGAATGATGAGTTACAGCGGTTTCAATTGATTCCATGATAAAAAGTGATCTTCTTGATGGTTGTCCACCGCTCCAAAGTCATGAGAATGGAGTTCCGACACTTGAAAAAAATTCCAAGAAAGAACCAGCGCGAACAGCACAAAAAAACGAAGGCACAAGGCCATTGTCTGTCAGTGACCGTGACCCCCGGTCACTGGCAGGTTCCAGTGACCGCGGGTGAGTCACGGTCACTGGAAGGCCCCAGTGACCGCAGGTGAGTCACGGTCACTGGAAGGCCCGAGTGACCGCGGGTGAGTCACGGTCACTGGAATGGGGCAGTGACCGCGGGTCATGGTCACCCCCCATCTTTTCCCCTTTTCCACATTTTCTTCCACCTTATGTACATTTTCTTGTAGTTTCCAAATTGAGATCACATCTGAGACTTGAGGGAGGGGTTGTAAACTTTCAAAATGTATGTAAACAACCTGCATCCCCGCGGTCAGGGCACTTGAACCCATGTAAACAAAAGGGAAATTAATGATGAACTGTAATTATTTTCCCATTCTTCTTAACGCTTACAGTGCGTGAATGTCGGACCTTGATTCCGTAATTCATTTCCACGCCTACATTTTTAAGCGCGATCACACATAAAATTGGGTCAAGTTTTAATTGTTAATATTGACTCCTTAGTAATAAGATCCTGTAAGCCTCATTTGTGAAGGAGATACATTAGTTACATTTATACATGAGAAATCGAGATCGATTGTTATAACACAAGGCCTTCCAAAAGTGGAACAAGTGTTAGAAGCCCATTTGATTGACTTGATGCATTAAATGAATGCGGGGACTCATTCATACACCTATTTCCCAATTAGTTGGGCTGCTATTTAAGACCGATAGTGAGAGCATCATTTTCACATGAGTAAAGGTTAAATGGTTTAGATCAAAATGCTAATTTTTTTTTATCATCTCTATTTATAAATATTTAAGATATGAAATAGTGGGTCAATAATTTTTTTTTTTGAAAGGTTCGGGTTAAATCGGGGGCCACAGCAAAGAAATTTCCTCGGGTCATTGCGGAATCTTCCATGTTCCACAATAATGCCTCTGAAATTTTTGTGGACCTTTCTCCATAGTACAGAAACAGCTACACTCTTGGGTCCACCTGTCTCTGACTAATGGGTTACCCAGCACGCACCCATTGTGTGACAGACTACACTGTCCATCAAGGACCCAATCATAGACGATGCCAACCGTCCCTCTTGATCTGAACTCGATCCATTTGCCACGTGTACGGTTTGAGCTGCATAAGGGCATCTGATCCGCGCCACTCGGGTCAATGGATCGGAGACTCAGCCATCTTGGTTTTCTCACAAACCTTACTGGGTTTGTGATAAAACCAAGGAGGCAAAATCCACACCTCTACAACTCAGAACCCATACATTCTTGGTTTGCTCACAAACCTTCTTCTTCGTCGAACAATCTTCAAGTCTTCCCCCATCTGGTCTCTTCTTCTCCGACGAATTAGGGTTTAGGGTTTCGTTTTTGGTTCAGAGAGAATGTCGATGGCTAATCAAGATACTCTGGACAAGATGCAGCTTCGGCAGAGCTATCGAAATCTATGGCACACGGATCTTTTGGGCACCATTCAGGCGGATTTCCCATGTGACCTCTCTCTCTCTCTCTTCATTTCATTTTCTTGTTTTGGGGTTCTTGTTCGATTTCTGATGAGATAGGGTTATGATCTTCTGTGATTTTTTTTTTGTCTGTTGCAGATTGCTGCTTTGCGTTTTGGTGGTGAGTGAGTGCGCGATCACTTGAGTTTTCATGTATCTGTTTTGGTTTTCTGCTTGAGACTTGATAAGAATTTGTTCATCTTGCTCTCGCTTCAGAGTTGCGAATTTTGTGAAGTCACCGTGAAATCATCTCAGTTGTGTCAGAGTGCTTGGGTTTTTTGAAATTGAAATTTAGCACATAGTGCTTTGCATGGGTTTCTTAAAGTGAGACCAAAATGCCATTTTTTACATGCAAAAACTATGGACAACCATTTTTTGGAATTTGAAAACCCTGGGCGGCCTTTTTAATCTACTTTAACCCTTGGAGGGCTTTACTTGATTATAATCGGCCTAAACAAATACCCTTCAACACTTATATCCATTTTCAAGTCCAAGAAAATTTTGTGTGTGTGAATTATGAATAGGATGCAGTCATCCACTGCACTGGTTTTTGGTGCGGCCGCTGACCAAGTTTGTATTCCCGGAAAAGAATAATCATCCTTCATTTAGTCTTTTGGATGAAGTATTGTTTTGATCATGTAATAACTTATAAGCCATCCTTTTATATAATTCTCCTCCTCCTCCTCCTCCTCATCATCATCATCATCATAGCCTTGTCCTAATTATGTTAAGTTGCATGTCTTTAGATCTATATTTGCTGCTTTAATTCATGTCCTCTTTGGCCTACCCCTTTTGATACAAGGTGGAATAGGCCCAAGTCAACTGACTTATCCTGCATCACCTTTCCCATTATGGGTCATCAACTTGCATAGCCAAACTTTTCCCTACTGGCCTTATTGTTGACCTACATCCAACATGCCCAAATCTTCTCAACCAAGTTTTTCTAATTTTAATTCCTATTAATGTTATACCTAAATGCTCTCGAAAGCACTCATTTCTAATTTTATCATTCATAGTTTTACCAGGCATCTACCTCAACATTCTTATCTCTATTATATCCATTTTGTGTATGTTTCTTCCTAATTGACTAGTATTTTGCTCCATGTGTCATAGCTAATCTAATTGTTGCCTTGTAAAATTTTTCCTCCAATCTTGTTGCTATGCCCAATTGCAAAGTTCTCCAGAAGTAAATCTCCACTTCAACTATCCTACTCTTATCCTATGTTTGACATCTTCATTAATCTCTACATCCTTCCTAATTTTCAAGCCAAGTCAATGGAGCAGATCTCTTTGTATGTCTCTCCTGGTCTTTCAACTCTTGCAGTAGTTCTAGCTCTTTATATATTCCTATTGAATTTGCAGTCTATATATTTAATCTTTGTACGATTTATTTTAAAGCCTCTCGGCTCCTGCCATCGCTTAAGTCTTTCATTCACACAATTTTTGACTCATCTACCAACACTGTATCATCTGCAAGTGACATACACCAAGGTATCTCCTTGATGTAGGCCAAACCATGGGTCAGCCAACCTGTTAGGCCCAGTCCACAGGCCCAATTGTACATCTAGTTATTTTGGAATATTATAAGTAGTTTGGTTTTTTTTTAGGATTAATACTAGTGAGTTTCCTATTTTGTTTAGTCTTATTCCAATATTAGGAAGTTTTGTTACTTTGGGATTAAGCCTACTCCTTTATAGAAGGATGATAAGGCCACAGTGTATTTTGAATGCTTATTATCAATTAAATCTGAATTTTCTCTTTTATGAGATTTTTTATATTCAATATTGGAGTTTTCTCTTGTGAGGGTGTCCCAGTCGCTGAATCCATTTTTGAATTCAATCAATCCTTCGGGAGATTAATCTATTCTTCAATTGAAGATCTAGGGCTGCATTACTCCTGTTGAATATGAGCAGTTAACTTATCCATAATCAGAGCAAAGTGATAAGGTCTTAGGGCTAACCCTGATATAAATCTATGGTCACTTGGATCTCACTTCTCTTTCTACAGGTAGTTCGCATTCTAGTTACCACTCTTTTATACATGTCTTTAATAATTTCAATCTAACTTCTTTAGACATTCCTTTTTATTAAAACCCACCAAATTAAGTCTCTATGGAGGTTAGAACTGGTGGGGGGTTCAAGTACTGATAGATTTATAATATGCAGTTTAGGTAACTTAAACATTAAACGAGAGAACTAAATCAAATTAATCACCACACAGAGAAGACACCAGATTTTTTATGTGGAAAACCATAGAAGGTAAAAAATCACAAGACTGATCCTCGGTCCAAGGAAAACCAAGCACTTTGAAGAATATTGAACAATTACAAGATATACTCACAGACTCTTCTTGTTGGACACAACCTAAGGATTGCAGTTCTTTTTGCCGATGACTTGATGTTCATCATCCGCTCGTGCTTGTATCAACTCGCCTTGATGCCTCTCAAGACACACAAATCTCCTACAAGAGAGTAGAAGGAGAAAGTCTAGAATAGAAGTCTTGAACTTTAGATCAACCCTTCAAAGCTTCTCTAGAGATAGAAGAGATCTCTAATAATAGTTAGGGCTGACAAGAGATGTCTTTAAATAGGCCAAAGTTCGTGGCTTAAGTTGGGTATCCAATTAGGGTTGAAACGGGTAATCATAGAAGGAATAGGAAAGTTAGCTTGGTTGGGCAAAAAACTAAATTCATGATGTTGGGTCAGCCCAAAGATAGTTGGGTTGACCGATTGAAGTTTCTGCCTGTGAATCTTCAAAATTGGGTAGGTCTTGGTCGATCGAGGTTTGCGTTCGGTCGAACGAACTCCAGTGTTGTCTCTGGATTCTTCAATTCTCATTCTTTCATCAATTTCTTCGCTCCAACTCATCCGATGACAAACGCTATAGTCCAAAACTAAAAGTATAAAATTACAACTCGCATTGGACCTGAGTTTTGCTTGAAACCGAAGAATTAGCCAACACTCAAAAACCTAACACCGTAGATACTCTGTTATAAGCTTTTTCTAGATTGATGAAGAACATTTGCAAATTTTTCCTATTCACTCGATATTTTTCCATTCATTGCATAAGTGAGAAGATGACCTCTCTACCATTAAAATCAAATTGATTTTCAAATATTTTGATCTTCTGTCTAAATAATTGCTTCGTTACCCTTTTGCATAGCTTCATAGTATGGCTCATAAGTATAATCCTCGGATGTTTGGTATATTTCTGTATATCTCCCTTGTTCTTATATAAGAGTACAACCACCCTTCTTCTCCATTCATCAAGTATTTTCTTTGTCATTAATATCTTATTGAAGAGCGAAGTTAACCAAATCCCCCGAATTTTTCCTTAGCATTTCCAAGCCTCTATCGAAATATCATCAGAGCCCGTAGGCCATAACATTTCCCTTCTTCATTTGTGTGTGTACTTTCTTTAGTGTACCACCTTAATTCTGTAGAAAAAAATACATTTTGTTAATGAAGAGTCCTCTCCTATTCTTATGTCTCCTAGTAGTCTTCATTTTGAAGCTTGCTAAAATATTCTCTTTACTTCACTAGTTTTTATTGTCGGTCCCATGCCTAAATAAAAGAGGGTTGCATTAGGTAGGTTGACATCCAATGTAAAATTGTCACAACTCAAATATGAATTCCGAGTTAAGGACTTATAATTGAATTTTGACGTTTTTACCTAAGACACTTTTTGTCTCATGGGAAATTAGAGATGGTTATTATTAAGGGATGGATATTACTAACCACTTTTGTCTAGGGTTCTTGAATTTGAAAATGGGAATTTCTATTACTTGGGCTTTTGAAAAACCTGTATGAAGCACTCTGGTGTAAATTTCAAAAAGGTGTTCTTATATAAAGAGCATCATCAAAACCTTGTCCCAACTATGTTGGGGTCAACTACTTAAAATTTGTCCTTCATTCTAGTCTATCTTGGGTTAAATTCTCAGATGTGTTACGTTTCTTTAGATCTGTCCTTATTACTTCCATCCATGTCCTCTTTGGTCTACCTTTTTTTATTGAGGGGCCTTCAACTTGCATATCTTCTTTAGTGTCGTTGTTGGCTTGTTGTGGACATGTCCAATCCATCTGCAACAAATCCCTCTTAATTTTGTCATAGCCCCATTGATGAGCACAAGGATCACGTGTGAGATTAGGAGCCAATTAAAATTCTTCTTAATAAATAAACCACACAATGTGGCCCCCATCATGGTCCCATTGGATTGAAGTGCGCGATGAGGTAATAACATTTCCTCGGTTCACCGATAAACATAGTGAAAGCTTTATAATAAACAAACGGTACAATTAAGAGCAAAGCACACCATGTAACTACTAGAGTTGAAGTTTCACAAAATTTAAAAAGTATGTCAGTTACATGGCCTTTGTAAAAAACCTAGGTCAACAAAATAATAAACAAGTGAACTATCCAAAAAGAATCATGGAGGTGCATCTGGGGTTCATGATAACTCAGACAATGTTGTTGGCACATCAATCATGGTCATCAGGTTGAGCTGCATAAAATGTCATCCTTCTCAAGGGAGGTGAGCTCGGTACCTATGCACCAAGAGTAGCATCATCAAACTTAGAGTCGCTAGCAGTGGATATGCATATTAGCAATAGATATGCGATATCGAAGCGAGGTAAAGACAACGTCCTATTACAATTCTCTAACAATTAGAAATAAATGCTTGAATACCAATATACGAAGAATCAGATAATACAATGTCCTATTACATTACTCTAACAATTAGGTGGTCTGCATAGGCTAATCACCAGGGGATATTGCCACTGCTCTCCCGTCTCAAACTGAGTGTGGTAGAGAATATGTTATGGGAGAATAGCCTGGCCAATCAGTTAATCAATGCGATACCCAAGGTGGCAAACAATTAAAACCTCTGCTTTTTTAGTTACCTAACGTTGTACATCCATTGCAATATTGGTTTGTAGTTACAATCAATTAATTAATGGTCCTCCCACAGAGGTGGCTGTGCTTGACCCAAGAATCCTGTGACAATCAGTGAGGGGCTGGGCTTATCATGCGTGACCAAGATTCGTCAAAAGAAAGAGGACCTAAATTCAATCAATCAGTTCCCACTACAATTCCATTTCCAATGACAATAACGCATACGAAATTTCTGTAACAATACCAAGAGGGGAGGGAGATCCTAGGTCCAATCCATCTAAGTTCTCAATTTGATCCCAGTAAGGTAAATACAATTCAAAGCTACAGAACATTCTCGAGGCATGTGGATGTCAATACCAAAGATATTCAGCAGTTCAATTCCAGTAATACAATATCAAGGAAGTATTGCAATCCAGTCCTAGTTCAATGACTGTCTTCTTCATATGATACATCTCTATTTGGTTCTAGGAGGAAATGAGGTCATCGATATCCTATCAATTCACCTTGGTGCATAATATAATAATGGATATCCCCTTGCTTCACTTTGTCCTAGTTTGATATATGTTGTACCTCCTACATTAACAGGACAATTCGTAAGGGTATGTCTGCTCAAACTTCCCTCACTAATGTTCCACCAATTAGTCCTCAAAACAGGGTGCAAAAGGTTCCAAAACTAGGCCCAAAAGATTTGTAGTATAATGCCTTCTTCAAGGAGACTGGGTGTCCACGGTTAGCCATGAATTTCACCGCAGTGCAATTCCGGTCAGTCAGTGTCTCAGGTTGCCCTTACTAGAACTGAAGTTGGAGTCTCACAGCTAACCATGAGGCTTCAGAAACTACAATCAGGGGCTCTATTTCAGTTCCATTTCTAGGCATTTGATCCCCGTCTTTGTACACCTGATAATTAATAATTCAATTGGGCCAAGCCCTCTTCAATAAATATTTAGACATCCACCAATCCTCACATTTCCATTCCGTTCAATTCCATTTATCCAATAAACAAGACAGTTGCCAATTTAAAGACAATTGAGCAATAGGGTATCTAGAGATCAATTCGATGTTTCAGTCAACAACAAACACACATGCATATCACCATTGTATATATATTCACTTTCCTTGGGTTGAAAAGCACTAAAGGAAGCAGACCTTTTCTCCAAAAGGCCCTAAAATTCCAACGCTCTTGGAGAACAACCACCCACAGTCAACAACCTCCACAAATCAATTAATAAGAAGCTAATGAGCTAGGAAAACACATTTCTAAGCTAATTAGCCAAATACCTTAACTTCTACAAAGAAAAACACATACCCAGGGATGAGAGAAAGAGGGAAGATCCTGGAAAAGAGATGAAGGAGCTCATGGGGCCTTGAGGATGATGATGGTGGTGATGGGGAAGCCTTGGATATTCACTCTGTGAGAGAGAGAGAGCATAAATAGGTGAGTTGCAAAAGTGAATAGAAGTGAAGGTTCATCGATGCATAAAGTGGTTGGGTAGTATTTTGGAATTTTAGTTTACTCCTTGGCTGTCTTTGGGGTAGGATTTGAAGGCCTTAGGAGTGTTGGATCCAAAAGTGATAGAAGGATAAAGTTTAGGAAATGAGGTCATCTACCCAATGAGCCCAAAATCTCACAAATCGAAAATTATTGTGAAACCCCTCAAACTTACCTTAAAATTGCTAACTACCCCCGATTGTACCTAAATGAGCTTGAAACTCAACTAAACTTTGCACACGTGATTTTATTGTAAACTGGACTTGCTTAGCCTTTAATTGAGCATAATTAACTAGAATACAAATAACTAACACTAATTACACTATTGAGGGTCGGACTCAAAATTTATACCATATTGATGCTACCTCTAAATACTCCAAAACGTGTATCTTTCCTAGTTTTACCACACAGCTATCTCAACATTCTGATCTCTGCTGCACTTATTTTTTGCTTGTATTGTTTTTTGATTGGCCAACATTTTGCCCCATAGGTTTAGTTGGTATAATTGTGGTCTCATAAAGTTTTGTTCTTGAATCATGTATGTGGCAATCACAAAGCACTTTAGAAGAATGTCTCCTCTTCAACCATATAACTCCTATCTTATATTCATTATCCTCATAAATCTCTCCATTCTTACTAATTATAAGGCCAAGATATCAGAAAAAATCCTTTATGATATTTCTTGAGCGTCAATTCTCAAGGGAGTTACATCTCTATTGAAGTTCTAATTCATGTTTTCTGTCTTTATACAACTTATTTTATATCTCTTGGACTCTAAGCCTCTTGCCATCTGAAGATTTTAGCTTTCTATCAAGACCATATGAAGTTTTTTCCTTTTCTCTTTGTATTTTTTCATTAATTATTTAAGTGAGAAGATAGCTTCCATAGTAGAACTCCCTAGCATGAAACAGATATATTTTTAGATATATTGGTTTTTTTTTTAAGTCTTTGCTTCATTATTCTTTTCCATTCATAATATTATTGATAAGTTTAATCCCATGATAATTGGCACAACTTTGTATACCTCTTTTGTTCTTGTATATAGGTGCTACCACACTTCTTCTCCATTCACTTGACATTTTTTTTTTGTCTTTATATCTTATTGAATGGCCTAGTTAACCAAGTGCTTCTGATATCTCCTAGGTATTTTCACGCCTATTAGAATGCCATCTGGCCCCCAAGCCTTTTTATTAGTCTTTATTTTTGCCAGTTCTTTCTTCACTTCTGCTACCCTAATTTTTTTGGGTGGAAAACATGTCTTTCGAATGAAGTATCCTCTTTTGTTTTGAAGCCCCCTCTGAAATTTTCATTTAAAAATTTGTTAAAATATTCTTTTTTTTCTTTTAAATCATTGGCCTTCACTAAAACCTTTAAGTCATCATTTTTTATACATTTGATATAATCTAAGTCCTTCCTTTTCCTTTCTCTCATTTTTGCAAGCTTAAAAATATCTCTCTCCTTTTATTCCTATATATGGGTCATTGAGGTGCTTTGAACTTTGCAACACTTAATACTTTCTTAGCTTCATTCTTTACCTTTATTATATGTTTGATAATTTTTGTGTCCCTAATCTTGTGAGAACTTTGTAGATACATCTTTTCTCTTGTGTGACTTCTTAAACCTTTACAATCTACCACTAGGTTTCTTTATTAGCGTGTATTTCCCCTTTTGACTCTTCAAACACCTGTTTTGCAATCTTTCTAATACAGTTGGCCATTTGGTTCCACATTATCATAATTTCTCCTTATAAATTTCATTCTCCTCTCTTGATCACTTAATGTTTGAAGGCTGTTGCTATTTTCCTCTCAAATCCCCCACCTTGTTTTGGGTGCCTTTTATTTACCGCCCTCTCTCTCTCTCTCTCTCTCTAATATAAACATCTAAAACTACTATCCTAAGTTGTGTAGCGGAAGTCTCGTCAAGAATAACCTTACATTTTTACAAGCTAGTTGGTAATGTTTTCTAGGTAGATAGAAAAAGTCTATCGGGTTTCAACAGCATACCTCTTTCTTTTTGAAGTAGGTGTTCGCCATTATAATGTCAAATGCCAATGCAAATTTCAAGATAGTGCCTCAACTCATTCCTTTCTCCTAATCCTTATCTTCATGCAATCTCCCATACCCTCCAATATCCTTTCTACATGCCCGTTTAAGTGCCCTTTAGGAAAGTCTTTTCACTAATTGGAATTTGTACTAAACCATCCTTCTCTTTCCAAAGTTATCTTTTAACACTTTCATTTGATTCTACTTGGGGCGATGTTTTAAAACTCAGACTTGGCCCTCAGGCCTAAACCCAACCCTGATTAGGATGGAGTCAGGTCCCGTTGAGTTGGGTTGACTTGGCCAAGTCGGGTCAAGTACCATAAGAGGGCTTTCCATGAGTCTTATAAGAGCTAAGAAACCGGCTTAAGTGATTCAGGTCCCTCAATCTCTCCCATTTCCTCCCTCATTTTCTCCTTTTGAAATATTTAAGTAATTTGGCTTCCTCAATGCCTCCTCTTTCCTTCCTCACTCTCTCCCCTTCTAAAAGTGATTCAGCTCCCCCAATCTCTCCCCTGAACAACTTCTAACCCCAGCCTCATTATCTTCTTTTTCTTTTTCTTTTTCTTTTTCTTCCTCTTTGGTCAGTGGACATCTTGAGTTGTCTTATACAGGATTTAAAGTTGGATACGAAGAAGTTGTCATAGACATGATTTTGGAGTTGGATATGAAGGTCTTCTTTATAGAAACTTGTGGTTTTGCTTTCTTGACAGAAGCCGATGGGTGTGAGTTAAACTACTGTTGTTAGCCTGTCTTCCTTCTAACCTCTCTTCTCTCTCAAAACTCTCAAAAATTTCATTTAAAATTCAAAAAACCTAACCTCCATCCCATTCTTATCCAGTCCAAGAACCTCAAAAAGAAAAACTTCATCCCATAGACTTGGCCAGGTCGTATGGAAGCGAACTCGGTTGAGTCTGAGTCAACTCGGGCTCGATCAAGTTTTAAGAAACTGATTGGGGGTGCATAGGCACTGATGCTATGAATCATATCTTATAACAATTACTAGGCCTCAGCCTGGGTGCCTGACCCGCATGTCATCTTCTGCTTTCTTTTCTTTTCTTTCTTCCTCTCACTATATCATCACTATGTGTGTGTGTGTGTTTAATTAAATGTGTGTGTGTACATATGCATTTTCAATTAAATGAACAATGATATCTGTTCTACATTATATCCTATTAATGTGTGTGTGTACATATTCATTTTTAATTAAATGAACAATGATATTTGTTCTACATTCTATCCTATTAATTTCAGTCATTTTGTCATCATAGTGGACCTTGTGTATCATACCTGCTTCGGAAGAGAGCCCTTTATAATGATATGTCAAGGTAATTATCATTTTACATTTTCGTTTTCTGCGACAGTGAACCAGCAGGTTCTTCAATATGAGATGTGCTTCTTGTTTTTACAGGTATGTATGTTGTGCCGGATACCTCCCATGTAGTGGTAGATGTGGAGAAAGTCGATGCCCTGAGTTTTGTCTCTGCACTGAGGTATGCAATTTATATAATTTTCTGTTTTCCATTGCAAGCCCTACTTTATCCAAAGAAAGTTTTTCCCTATTCTTTTATGTATGTGCGTACTGGTTTTTACTATTCTCTAGATGTATGAAATTATCTTTTAAAAAAAATGAAAATTACGTATTATAAATTGTAGATAGTTCCATGAGATTGGTTTGACAGCTATCATGTTGTGACAAATTACCAACATGGGCTTTTTTTTAAATGAGTCTATTTTCTTATTTTATTTACTTCACATGAAGAAAATAACATGGATGTTTTGGTTTCACTGCTATTATGTATGTATTGAATCATGTTTAATTTTTGTGGATGGGAAGGTCTTAAGAATTACGAGGAATGGTGAAAAAAAATACTTTGGTGGGATATATGATAGTTACCATTCAAGGGGTCCTTGAATTTATTAGTAATTGTCCCATTGAGTAATCTTTACGAACATGACAGCGCATTGGGTACATTTTGATAGATCAGCAGCAAGAAGAGAAGTTTATCCTTACTAAAAGTCCACAGAGAGTTCTTCTGAAGGAAGGTTTCACTGAATTCTCTCCAACGGTGATTGTCACTCTAGACTAATCTTTGGACGCAGGGACACCTTATGAGGTGATTTTTGATATGGCTGCCTACCATGAAGGGAAGCGGCAAAGTTCCGTGGAACTTTGTGGGGCTCACTGCTTAGCTTTCTGCAAGGTGAAATATCAGGAAGTGCTGAACATTTATGTGGGAATTATCCATTATTAGTTCCACATTTCACCAGATCTGGTGGAGTTGTCGACATATTTGGTGTAAGAAATATCAAAAATGATGAATCTAAGATTTAAACATGATGATGGACTTATCTTTAGAGAGAAATTAGATGCTAATGTTTGGATAATGATTGTGAAGCAGGGACAAGGAGTGGGGAGAAAAGTTTTAGAACTAGAGGTGTGGAAAGCAGTTCTTACCAGGTTTGAGTGCTTCTGGCTGGCTCCCCCAAACTCTTTTTGGGTTATTTGAGACCTGGAAATTGGCTATTAGGTTGAGCAAGGATATTTTGATGTGGAGCTCATCCATTTTAGGGGTTATGAAAGGAATTTGAGGTGCTTTGAAGGCAAGTCCTCTTCAGCGGAGGTTTTGATTGACAGATTGAAGTCCACCATTGTGTCTTGGGTGTCTACTCTTCCTTAATTCCACAGTGGTCCCATGAATTTGATTGTGCACAACTGGAGAGAGGTGGCTATATCATAGGAGCTGCATTATGGCTTAAAAGCTTCTATCCTGGCCCGTTTTTCCAGGGATTTTTTTTTCTGAGCCATCTCTTCTCTTTGTTTGCTATTTGGGTTTGTATTTTTTTCTTTGTGATTTGTGGTAGGTAAGCTTGTTAGTATTTCTCTCCAGCGCTGCCAAGTCCCAACTAATAGTAGTTACTATTCCAAATAATCAAAAAAGGTTAGTAGTGTATAGCCTTATAGATTGATAATTCTTCTCAAGAGGAAAAAAAAAGAGGCAATCTCTCTCTCTCTCTCTCCCTCTCTCTCATGAGTTTTGGCATAAGGTTGATGCAGTTATGAAACTGGGACCAAATCATTGCTCCACTGCTCCACCCACTTCTTTTTTTTTCCTGTTTTAGAATCTAGCAGTGCGGAAAGTGTTTCAACTTTCTAGCACTTACAAAAGTTAGGTTCTTGGTCAAGTTTACAGTTTGACTCATTTTGAGCACTATTAATATGAAATGACTAAATTTGATTTTGTATGCGAAAAGACTTCACCGGTTTTGGAGGTTAAATCTAATGGTACCAAAATGGGACACAGATTGTAGAAATGAATGTGTGACTCATCTCATTATACAATATATCATATAGTATATTTGTGAAACCAGAACGAGTGTGAGAAATGTATGTACTTTTTGGCAAAATGCTTGAATCCTATACTGCCTGTATTGTTTGAGATGCACAACCTGTCACATATTGACTTGATTCTTGTTTGTGAATCTTTACTGCACAATGCAATTGGTTTTTAGTACCAGTTCAAAATTTTTTTAGCCAACAAAACACAATCATGTTTCTTTGTACTTCTTTTTCGAAATCTAAATGAAACATTGGAACTTATATTACTTGATTAGTTAGTTTAAGATTTGTACATTATTTTTTATTTTTCATATTATTTTTATTTAAAACTTGGAATTTATTAAATTAAATCCTTTTTCTTGACATCGAACAAATTGGACAGCTTCATATTATTGTTGAACTTTAATGCACATACCAATGTATGACTAAACGTTTTTTGACTATAGCATGCCCCATTAAAAATGCACTTACATGACTTTAATTGATTGAGATGTGACCAAAAATATATAAAAGAACAACATCATACACATGTCTACTCTTGAGGTCTGTTGTTGAGTTAGATGTAGGGCCTTCAGGTACCGCTTTAGTTCTCTTATTTCATATTGTTTCAGAAAGCCGTTTTTCTGATTTATATCTTCTACTTTGTAAAGTACGAAGAAACCACCTTGGTTAGAAGTTAGAACCTGCTGTGCACTGTATCTGGACTTTACTGAGTTTCTATAACTTTTTTTCTCCCTATCTCATCTTTTTTATATTTTTTATTCATTCTTCAGGTTGTTCTCTGCTTTGGAAATTCTGTTGCCTCTACTCGCTTCCTATTGCAAGATGAGTTCAACATACAGACCACGCAGTGTGATAACTGCATTATTGTACTCTCTCTCTCTCTCCCTCTCTCTCTCTCTCTATTTAACCTGTATGCATTTTCATAAATGTTACATTTTAATATAGGGATTCATGTTCTGCCTCCAACAAGTCGCATGCATATTTTCCATTGTGGCAATGATTGTTGGAAGCGACGAAATTCAAGAGGCTTCTCAGATACTTTCCTGTCTGGCTGATGCGGTCTATTGCACGTGAGTTCTTGCCTCCCAATACAGTATTCTCAGTGAAACACTTTCAAAAGCTGTTACCAATTCTGATCTTTGTATTTGCTTTGCAGGGTTTGCGCATGCATGCAGGTAAGTGTGAATCACAATATATGTATTAATCAAGATAGATACAGGGAAGGTTCTGCTCTTGGATGCATATAAACTGAGCCATCACGGGCTCTATTTCCATTGGGGGTGTGTGTGTGTGTTTGAGAGCTGGCCCTGATCTGCTGGGCCTGACAGTTGATGAGCTGTACTCCAATAAACCATTTGTTGGATGTACCTAGCTGTCTAATGGACTATTGTGAATTGAAAATGGATTCATACAAAGTCCCAGCACTATTCACATTCAATGGAAAATGTTCGCCATGTCACTCCTATTATCTAATTTTTTTGCTGCATTATAGCCCGTTGATTTTACAACCTAGACAATGGTATGGAATGTATCAGTCATGCTTTCTACTTGAATAGTTGAATGTATTGGCATAATTGCTATGGCCACATGGATCTGATATTCAGTCCTACAACTAATTTTTACCTATTGTTGTGTACTTTGTTGATTGATGTCATCATGGACTATTGCAGACACAGCACAAGATAGAAATGGATAAGAGAGATGGTAAGTTTGGACCACCGCCAGTGATGTCAGTGCCCCCTTTTCAGCAGATGTCACGCATAGATCAACCTGTTCCTCCACCGGTTGGATATCCACCCCAACCATCTTATGGGCAGGCTTATGGCTATCCTCCAGCTGGCTATCCTCCGGCTGGTTATCCTCCTGCAGGCTATCCTAAGTGATTTTTGTCATGAATCCATTGTGTGCAAGTACAATTGCTTGAAAGCTTCGGTGCTCATTTGAATATTGGAATCTATGAGGATTGTGCCAGTGGTTGTGATTAATGTGCATGTGAGTATTCTAGCTTGTTTGCTGTATTTCTGGTGATGATTTTATAAAACTAAAAATGGAATGAAATTTAGCTGCTGCCTTCTTGGATAAAAAGAATTTATGCAAATACTACCAACTCTTGGTGATTTTTGTTTCCTTCTGGTGGTGAACTTGTCCTTGTCTATCATATATAGATTCTTCATTTTTTTTTATCATATCCGTCATTTCTGTATGACTAGGAGCTATATCATGCTCGATCAAAAGGAGAGTTTTTTTTTATATGTTTGGTAAAAAAAATCCCACAGTTGGGACCTACCAACTATTGTCACTAGTTGATGTGGTAGGTGCCATAATGGAGTGACCTGTGCTAAAATATCTTGTGTGTTAGATGGTTCCTGCCATCTGTTGAAAATGACAATTTACCACCAATGGTCGACTCTTGGCTGATTTAATCATGTAGGATAATCTGGTAATGGAGATTTTTATTTTATTTTTGACCTTGGATTAAATATTGTAACGGTTTTGACCACTGAAAGGTGCCTCAGATATAGTTTATGATGAGAGCATATTCATTTTGAGTTTGGATAATCTTGGGTTTGGATATTTTGTATTCCTCACGGGCCCATTTTGATCTTTAGTAAGGGTTGACTCCAAACTGATTCTGAGTAACCTCTGAAACTTGCAGTTGCTTTTGTTCTCTGCATTAATTGATGGCAAGTAAACAATGCTACCGGTTAGCATACGGCAGGTAGGCTGAGTGCAGGGAAATGGGCACCGAGTTTGAATCACAAAATCCTCTAATGTAAGCTCCGTTTCAGATGCTTTTTAACTCTTGGAATTCGGTTGCCCTGCAATCAGGTTAAGTTGCTGCAAAGGACAAGAGAAATAAATAAATGATTTAGGTCTAACTTAACTTTTCCATAGGGAGAACTGGGGTTTGAGTTTAACTATAGTAGTTGAACAGATCCAATCGGGGTTTATGGTTGTTGGTAAGAATGGTTAAGGCATATTGCTCCCCAGGGTCGGGCCTTCGGGATCCTGGGAATATATATGAAAAAAAAACAGGAATAATAAAAACCTTGATCATTTATGGTGTTAAAAGAAGAAAATCTGAGGATAATGAATCCAGGTTTCAAGAAGAGTTTATCCGTAGAGACCTATAATATACAAGTAAATTGGTTATAAATTCAAACGAAATCAAGGGTCCAGACCGTCAGAATTAATTTGAACATCAATATCTATGATCTCCTTCTCCATTCTGGTCAATGGTTCTCCAACTTAGTTGTTCAAAGCTTCGAGAGGAATTCGTTAGGGGGATCCACTATCCCCTTTTCTCTTTACAATTGTGGTGGAGGCATTGGGCAAGGGAGTTGGGTTTAATTGGTGGTTTTAAAATGGGACGTAATGAAGATGTAATTATTCATCTTCATTTTGCAGATGAGACCATTATTTTCAATTCGTCAAGGAGGGCCAAGATTTTGGCCATTAGAACAATACTTCGTTGATTTTAGGCTTGAAAATAAACTTCGCTAAGAGTGTTCGTGGGTGTTGGGTGTTCGGAGGAGACCACTAGGGATTTGGTTAATATTCTTAAATGCAGGTCTGGGAAGCTTCCCATAACCTATCTTGGGTTGCCCGATGGAGCTAACCCAAGATCAAATTCTTTTTGGGATCCAGTGATCGCTAATTTCAAGAAGAAACTATCTTTGTGGAAGAAGCTATATTTATCATTAGCCTGGAGAATCACGCTTATAAAGGCATGTTTATAAAATCTCCCTGTCTACTACATGTCTCTTTTCAAAATGCCCAAGGCAATGATAGAAAGGTTGGATCGCATTCAGAGGGATTTCCTATGGGATGGTGAGGGTGACAAGAAGAAATTACATTGGATGAAGTGGAGTGAAGTTATTAAACCTAAATTTAACGGTGGTGTTGGCCTTGGTAGTTTGGAAAAAAAAAATGGGCTCTATCAACAAAATGGTGGTGAAGGTTTGGGGAGGAAAAGGTGGCTCTAATTGGCGTTGAGTGATTGCTTTAAAATATGGAGAGGAAAAGTAGTGGTGGTGGCTTAAGCAAGGGCCTAGTTATCGAAGATTGGCTGCTTGGAGGGCTATTGTTACTATTGGGGATGAATCTAATGTAAGGAGAGAATTTTTGTACAAAGGGGTGGGTTCTGTGGTGGGAGATGATACGGAGGTTAGGTTTTGGTTAGATGATTGGGTTGGGGTGGAGCCCCTATGTGGGTTGTTTCCCAGGCTGTTTACATTATCGGTCAATATGGAATCTTCTGTTAGTGATTGCTTTGAGGTGATTAATGGTTGTAGGGTGTAGAGTGTGTCCTTTTGAAGAAGTCTTTGGGGGAAGTTTATGAAAAGTTATTGAATCTTCTTACCAACTTATTTCTTTGTAGGGACTCTAAGGACTCTCATATCTGGGGAGTTTTCAGTGAAAGCTTTCTACTTAGCCCTAGAGGGAAATTAGCCTCATAGGCTTCTTCTTCGTATGTGTGGTTGGGTTTGGCTCCTCCTTGGGTGGACGCTTTTTATTGGTTAATAGTCGCATCAAAAGTTCCAACAATTGATAATCTTCGGTGGAGAGAGATGACATCTTCTAGTATTTTAGATATTTGCGTGATGTTTGGCAAAGACGAGGAATTGGTAAACTGTCTCTTTCTTCATTATGAGGTGGGAGTTTTTGTTTGGAGGAATTGTATTGGGAGATGCTGTGTTTCTTGGTGTTGTCCGAAGCCTATTGTTGAGGCTTCGGATTCTTAGCATGGAGGTTGCTTCCATGGTTGTGGACATGTCTTTTGGAAGATAATTCCATTTGCTATCCTTTTACCTATTTAAAAAGAAAAAAATAATAGGATTTTTAGAGGCTCTTCATCTTCAACATCAATTATGATTTCTAAGGTAACATTAAGGATTGCGAAGTGGGCTATATGGTAAGGAAGGAGTTCTTAAACTTCAACCTTAATGATGTTATCTTTAATTAGGAACCTTGTATGGGGGTGTGGTCCTTTTGAAAAAAGGAGATCGTCCATAGGTCTCCCCCTCCTTTTGGGGTTTTTAAACTCAAGTGGAGGGAGCTTCAAGGGGCAAGCAAGGACTGGCAGGAATTAGAGGTTTGTTTCAAAATTGCAAGGGTCAAGTTTTACTTATGTTTTCTAAGAATGTGGAAGTTTGTGATTCAAATGAAGCAGAAGTGTTAGCAATCTTAGAAGGTTTAAGGTTGTTTTCCAGTAGTTTTTTTTTTTTTTTTTTTTTTTTTTTTGCTCTCTTGTGGTAAAAAGCGATTCTTCTAATATGATTGCTTAGGTGACTAACCAGAAGACAAATCCTTGAAAATTTCAATTTCCTTTTATAATGATGTTAGGAAGCTGGTAGCTAGCATCAATGTTTCTTTCCATTATGAGGTTAGAGTCAGCAATTCGATGGTTGATGCCTTAGCTAAGCAAGGGGTTAAGGATCTCTCCTTGGATAGATGTGGTATGTATTGATTGAGGTGTGGTACAATACTCTTGTACAATACTCCTCTGTTTTTCCTTTCATTCTCGAGCTTGTATTTAGTGTTTCTTTTAATAAAGTGTTGTTACTGTTCAAAAAAATATATATATTATAGCACTTTAGACTGAGCAATAAAGTAATACTATGAAAATAATCTAATACTTCAAAGATCCAGTTTAGATTTATGCTAGGTAGATGCTAGTATGAGCTATATATTATTATCGAGGTGAGAGAAAAGAGAAATTTTTTTATGAATGGTTTAAATAAATATTCAGTTGGGTGTAAAATTAGCTTATTTAATAGACATTATTGGTTATAACGAAACTAGAAAACAAAGTCATTTTGTTGCTTTGGTTTTAAACAGTCCACCAAAATTCAAGTTGAAGTTCTTTCATATATGTTCCTTGTGATTCACTACGTCAAAAGGGGTTAAATCCTACACTAATTTAAAGTGAAAACCCATAGATATAAGCACTTTATTATATCCTACAGCTTTCAACTCTTGTTAAGAAAAAATCACATACTTCTAACGTGGAAAAAATTATTAATAAAAACAATAGTTTTAAGCACTTGTTTATCACATTAAAAACCACACTGTTTTACTCTTGTTTTTTTTTTTACCCTACAAGTTTTAAGGAGAAAACATACCCAAAATTAATTTTTGTTAAATCCCTCTCGCAGCACTCCCCTTTGGTGCGTCTTTTGCCAAAAAAAAAAAAAAAAAAAAAAAAAAAAAAAAAAAAATCTCACGCCAGATCCAAAGCCGGATACAGAGGGCGATTTTATAACACCCCTTCTGCTCATCTATGCTTTCTTTTATTCCTTCTTCCCTAGTTGATACAAAACAGAGACTATTCCAACATGTATGTTTTCTTCTTCCCCTTCTTTGTTTCAATCTTTCCATCTTTTTTTTTATTTTTTTATTTTTATGGATGTCATCTCTATTCCACGCCTGGATTCTCTACCTTCTATGAATCCATCATCTTAGCAACACCCACAAACACAACAGCAACAATCACCATCCCCACCTACCCAGCCATAAAAACCCACATGCAATACAATCCAGTCTAAGCATCATACTTGCAACGACACTCTATTCCATTGCAACAGCAGAACCCAGTCCCACCACCACACCTGCAGGAGCACCTTGTCCCACTCTACTGCAACACCCTGGCCCAAAAATCTATCCATACCAAAATCTCGGCCCTTCTTCATTTCAATCTTTCCATCGTTTTTTTGATGAATGTCATCTCTAATCTGCCACGCTTGGGTTTTCTCCTCCTATGAACCCATCATCTTAGCACCAGCCACAGACACAACAGCAACAATGAACCAAAATAAGGGGCTATTTGATTTATGCACGATTTGGGTTTTTCCAGTACCCTGCATATTCCACAATGTCAACAGTAGAAAGGGTGTTTGTTTCTTTTTTCCATGTTATATTTGAGGCCCACATCTTGATGGGGTGCTTCTAGTGTAAAATAATGGGTATCATGGTGTTTTGAGTATGTGTACTGTAAACTCACATGGGGACATGTCGTCATATTGTTATCTTAATTTTTATTCATGGCCCCATCTTGTATATACCTTTTGCATCTGAGATGAATACATATGCACATGTTCTGGTAGAGACAAATACATCCCAAGTCTCTGTTACGATGCCACTGTAGCACTTGCTTTCGGAGAGCATATAAGAACAAGAACAATTTGTGATATGCCAATCAAGAAACCTTTTTTTTTTTTTTTTTGTCTTTTCTAGCATTTGCGTTAATGGGCAAGTCTTAATCTCTTAGAGGATCTTGACCATGTGCTTGTGTGTCTATATAGCACCATAATGACCATATATACATACTTTCTCTTCCTAATTTATTATAAAGTTTGTGTAAGCTGTGATCCAACAATGCAGTCCCCTCAAAAAAACAATATGATTGATGGTGAATTTCTTACATTGAAGTGACCAAGAGAAAATCAACTCAAGAGAAGAAGAAAGCTTCAAAGCACGTTACAGAGTTGAAAATATCCAAGTTGATAGTGACCCATGCTATGAGGGTTACAAATTTTTTATTTTTGGGCTTGTTTGCCTATAGATCTTGTGCTTTTGCTTGAATGAGTTACATGTAAGTTTACAATTCTTTTGTACTTTTCCTTGGTCCAATAGCAAAAAACCAATGCAATTGGAGTAATTGGTGACCTAAGTGGAAAGCAATTGATTTCTAAGAATCCATATGTGGCCTTATCAAGTTTGAAGGATTTGGAATCAATGATCATGTTGTGCTTCTAGAAGGGTATGATGCAGTTTTCCCTTATGGGAAGCTGAATCTAGGGTATCATGTGCCTTGTATTTTATTAGTGAAGAGACATAGGCACTGTAATATTTGTTTTTTGCACATTTTTTTTTATGATTCAGATTCTGTGATAAATATATGTCTAAATATAGAATGTATTATTATTCGTGTGACAAGTGTTAACTAAGATGATGATTTTCCTATCTCTTTGCCACTGTTATTTGATTGCTATAGAAATGAAAATGATAAAAACTCTCTCTCTTATGGATATGTACATATCTGAGTACACATTATGTATCTTTGTATGTATGCACTCTGAAACTGCTTCCTTTTAAAAACAGGAAACTTTCCAAAATATGCTAATAATCATCGGGAGATACCAGCTTGTCTACTTCTTGAGGAGTAAATAGAAATCAAATCCCTAACCCTTGATATATGGACCTCAAATTTTTAAGCATAAGATAAGGCAAATTATTTTGTGATCTAATCCAACGGTGGACGTTATTTTGATAAAAATCAAATTAAAGCAAGTGCCAATTCAAGAATGAAGGAATTGGCACCCATAGAGTTTGGAATAATGAGTGGCTCCTCACGTCCATAGAAGTTCCTTGTTTTAAAATAAAGAGTTAGTTCCCCCTATGAAGGTATATTTTTTTGAAAGAGAAGACATGATGGAAAAAAGTTCACAGATTAATGTGCTAAGTCAAAGTAAGATATCTATGAAGAAAAAAAAAAAGGAACAAGCTAAAATAAATCCAAGAAAAAGAGAGCCCTCCTAAAAATCCTTCAATATGAATGTGTATATAACCCCTTCAAACAGTTTGTTAGTAAAAGTAATTAAATAACTGATTCAAATTCTTTTAAATTTAGAATTAATATATTGTATGAAGAACTTTTTGTCTTATAAAAAAAATATTCTGATTAATAAATTTGTGATGCAAGAGTATCTAATACTACTACCACTATGTCCAAAGGGTTTAAATCCTTATAAAGATTTGATTTTTGCATCACCCTTAAGCCCTCTAAATATAAGCATTTTACTGCTAAAAAGATATTAAGAGAATTAAGAGAACCAGTTAGAAAAAAATGATATAGTGTTGAACTGTTATACTTGTAAGCATCAAATTTATGATGCATCTACCTATGTTTCTCATCTACCATGACCATAAAATAAAAATGAAAATAAACAATAATAAATTTCTATTCCTTTGGCAAATATATTAAGGTTTAACATAAATATTAGCCTTATGTTCCCAGTACCATTGATATCTAGGACAATGTAAGGTGAAAGACAGAGGAGCAGATCTCCTTCAAATAGAAGAGAAAATTTAAGCAACACAGGTACCGCATTTCCCCTCATACATGCCATTAGGTTGCAACTTATTTTAGATTTATCATTGGAATTATATTGGGTGTATAATTACTTTTACTAGCCCCAATTGTTTTATTTTTTTTAAATATATATTTTCACCTTTTTATGCATGTTATCCACCTCAAGTATATATAATTTGGCCTCTTGAAAAAAAAATTAAATCATTACAGTAAGCACCTGTAACTAATTGTCGTATGAGCTTGTAAGACCAAATATTTTATGTTTGAAATATTTTTTTCATTGATGGAGTGATTCTATTTGATAAAAAAGGTGCATTCTTGTGAAACCAGATATTCTATAAATGAAATTTGATCTTTGAATGCGTTTGACAAGGAAGGGTTTAATTGAAAAAGATGCAAAATATTTTTCAAAATATGACTCCAGGCGTAGTGGATGAAGGAATCAAGGTCATCTTCTGACTATATAAAAGGAGTTGAGGCATTCATTGAATTCATAAGAGTTAACGCACCTACATTAGCCGGGAAGCATTGGTATTGTTGCCATTGTGTGAAATGCTGTAATGTAATCAGAGGGAAGAAAATAATAAATGATATTTATACTCGTTTAATGTGTGATGGCATAGATAAGGCTTATACAACATGGATCCATCATGTAAAAATCCATCCCCAAAGACATAAAGATGTTGGGGTCAGTAGCAAAAATGATGATGCATACATTGATATGGTTGATATAGTGAATGACTTATTTGGGCTTGTTCGTGACGAGGGTGAGGCACAATCTCAAATGGGTAGTACCCCGTTTGAAGGGATTAGTGAAGTTAATAATCAAGAAGATGGTCAAGTTCAAGAGTATTCATTAAATAATATTCGATACAGAGAGTTGATGGAGGATGCGATACAACCCTTGTATCAATCGTGTCAAGTTGAAGATACAAAATTATCAGTAACAGTTGAATTATTGAGCATGAAGGCTAGACATTGATCGTCTAATGTGTGTTTTAATGAGTTGCTATAATTGTCTAAAAGGGTTCTCCCAAGAAATAACACTTTACCCGATAACACATATACTGCCAAGAAAATGGTTAAGTCATTACGTATGGACTGTAACATTATCCATGCATGTCTTAATGATTGCATATTATGCTGGAAAGAGCATGAAAATTGAGATAATTGTCCTACCTATGGCAAAAGTAGATGGCAGCTGGAAAGCAAATTAAAGTTGAATGAGAAACGTAAGCCTTGGAAGAAGTTAAGATACTTTCTATTAGAACTAAGGTTGCAAAGATTGTATAGTGTGCCATGGATTGCAGAGAGCATGATATGGCATGCAAATGCAAGCGCTATACCAAACCAATCAATCATGCGACATCTAGTGGATTCTTCATGTTGGAAACAAGTCAATTGGAAATGGTCTAATTTTACCTCTAAGGCATGTAATGTTTGGTTGAGACTTGCAATAGATGGATTCAATTCTTTTGGAAATAATAACAATGCCTATAGTTGTTGGTTGGTTATGATTGTTCCATATAATCTTCCTCCGTCTCTTTGCAACTTAAAGAGTTCACAATGTTAACATTGTTGATTCCCGGAAAGAAAGGCTTAGGGCAAAATATTGATGTCTACCTACAACCATTGATTGAAGAGTTGAATGAATTGCGGTTTACTGTAATTAAAATATACAACTCCTACAAAAATAGAATGTTCACAATGAAAATGATTTTGTTATAGCCATACATAATTTCCCAACATATGGCTAGTTGTTAGATTGTAGAACTGTAAGCTAGTATGTTTGTCCTGTATGTAGCAGAGGGACAGAGTCCAAGCGCCTAACAAATGGAAAGAAACTGTATTTCATAGGGCATAGAAAATTCTTACCAAGTATGATTCATACGTTTAGGCACCTAAATTTACAATTTCATGGGTATGAAAAACATAGGAATCCTCTTAAGCGTTTGAGTGGTTTTGAAGTATTAAGTAGAATGGAAGTGAATGAGACACAGTTTGGAAAGAGAGGCATGAAGAGGAAGAGTGTTAATGAGCATGATTCTACTCCGTGGTTAAAGAGGTCGATCTTTTTTAACTTGCCATATTGAAAAGTACATTATACTAATTCATGTTTAAATTTATATCAATATTGTATACTAGACTTATCAATTACTAACACAAATATTTATCTTTTATATAGGATTTGCCTATCTGTCATAATCTAGATGTGATGCGTGTAAAAGAACATGGCAGAAATCTTGATTGGAATAATTTTGAATACAAAGGATAAAACAAAAGATAATCTTGAAACTCGGAAAGACCTAAAAGAGATGCAGATTAAAAGAAAGTTGTGACCTATAGAAGTAAATGGGAAGAGACATACATATCTTGATGGTCCTTCTAACTTGTTAGAACAGAGAAAGAATTAGTTTGTAAAACCTTATACAATTTGAAAGCTCCCATTGAGTACAATGGGTATTGGAAACATAAGGTGAACTTAGAAAATAATCAACTAAAAAAATCCAAAATCTTATGATTATCACATTTTAATGCAGCAGCTATTGCCAGTGTTGTTGATGCATGCATTTAAAGCTCATAAGCCGTTACGTGTTATCATTCGACAAGTATCAATATATTTTCATGTTGTATGTTCAAAGACCATCAAACGTTCAGAACTAAGTAAGATGAGAGAATGTATTGTGAAAACATTATGTATGTTTGAAAAGTACTTCCCTCCTTCATTTTTCGTATTTATAATATATTTTGTTGTGGACCTGGCAGAGGAGGCCCAGGTTTGTGGACCTATTAGGTACCGTTATGTATTCATTTGAGCGGTAAATATAATTATTTTTTCTAATTTTATTTTTTTAACTATTAACTTGTGAAAATTAAGTTATAGATTGTGTGTCAGGATGATGAAAACATCCAAAAGATCGATGGTGTATCAAACATACCCAGAGCACTGTATTATAGAGTGCTTCCTTTTAAATGAAGTTATAATGGATGCTATAAATTACATGCTTGATCATACAAAAGGGAGTCATAAACAAGGATGGGGGAGGCAGATGGATGATAATAGTCAATCTGGCTACCCTATTGATAAAAGAGGGGAAGATCTACAAACTTGGTCATGTGCAGTACCAACAAATACGCAAATGGGTATTAAACATGTCTATTGAGAATGAAAAGTGGAAAAAATATGAAAAATCCAATCTTTATATTTTCTGTGAATGTAATTTATTTATTGTATTGTGTATTCACATTGTATCTTCATATACAAGAATTACAATATATATGTACAGAGTCTTGTATCTAACGTTTAAAATTAGAAAGGTGCTATAAGAGCTGAAAAGGTGATCGATTACATTTCTTGACTTAGGTAACAATTAGAAAAAGAAGAAAATAGTGTCATAAAAAAGCTTATTGATGGACTTAACTTTGAAGTTATTTTATATAATGCATATGTAATAAATGGTTATATTTTTTATATAACTGATGCAGAAATGAACAAAACGACATAGAACAGTGGGATATCTATGACTACTCTAACTAAATTCAGATTAAGTGCTCGAGATAAGAATCTTGTATCAGAGGAGGTTACTTACTCTGGTATTATGAAACAAATTCTAGAATTGGATTATTATGACTTCAAAGTAGTAGTATTCAATTGTGATTGGGTTCGTATAGAAGATGCAAACAGATCCAAAAACAAATTTGGTATATGTTAATCTGAGTCAGTTAATAAAAAACACAAAAAAAGTAGTTGAACCAATTATCCTTGCATCTCAAGCCACTTAAATCTTCTATTACAAGGATCAAAGTTGCCCTATGGATGAGTGGCATGTTGTGCTAGATGTTCCAAAAAGATTGAACAAGAATGTGGATTGTTATGAAGATTCATTAATCTTTGTGGGCGTAATGGATGAAAATGATCGAATAGTAGCATTACAAGATGATATCTTAAAGGCCAATGATATCAATGATGCTGACGATTAAGCTAGGTTGTAGGTGATCGTGTCATGTTAGTAATTATGTTATTTTCATGTATTGTTCTTATTGTGCATATCATATACTGTTCATGTTGTATGTCTTTTATTTTTTTTAAATGCACAATGTTTCCATATATAATATTACATTTTTAAATATATGGTGATAGGAAATATGTCACACGGAGCTTCCTTTTTTGCATCGGAATCTATGACTCTAGAAAGTGGTTCTCGTTAAACTATGTATTGCTTATTTTCATTTATTTTTTACTTATTTAGTATTTCTCATTATAGTTTTATTGACTGTTACGTATTTACAACATGTATTCTTACCCATTTTACTTTTAGCGCTGGTAGTCAACCTGTAGGCCCTAACTCAGTGAAACTCAGCATAGATATAGAGTATATAGCAAGGTCAAATGTCTTACCCAATTATACTAGTTGGAAAAAAGTGTCAAATATTTTTAAAGATCAAGTTTGGGATCTCATATGCGTGAGTGTTTTTGTGCAATTATCACTATTAGTTTTATATAGTAATTTAATGTGGTACATGCAAGAAGTAAATTATGTTTCTTATTTTATACAGTGCTCATATGAAGTTTCAGCATGCCAGAAACAATATGTATTGAAGAGAGCAAATGATAGTTTGAGGGTTTGGAAGTCATTTTTTCGTCACAACGTCTGTGATAAATATATTAAAAATACAGAGAAGATTGAAAGTCATTTGTGGACATAGAATCAACGAAGAGGCCTAGGCCTTGAGGGAGAAAGGTAAGATTGCTAGGTACAAGATATTTTATCTTCCTACTTCTGGACGAAAGGAACAGGCTAGGGTGACAGATGATATGGTAAGTGTAATGTTTATATCATATTGAATTTATGTATGATTTTTATGTATGATTTTTTCATGCTTATATCATGTTGAATTTATGTATGATTTTTATAAATAGTCCAAATTTATATCTTCAATTATTTAAAGGAACAAGAAAATCCAGGTGAAGAGATTACTTGTATGGACCTCTTTTTAAGAACTCATACTAAAAAGGGCGGATCAGTTTCTAGCCCAAAAGTGGTGGGAAATTTTTTTATTTAAATGCATTTTATATGATTCAATTTGTTGTGGATGAAATTTTATTTTTATGGGTGTGAATATCTTAGTGTTACACTCATTTTGTGTTTTTATATCATGCACGAAGTTTAGAATATGGCATTATTTTTAAAATATTTTTTATTTGAGATTTTTCTTATGGTTATTATTTATCATACGTTTTGTAGGATGCCATTAGAAGTCTTCATAAGGCTGATAAATCTCTTGCACAAAAAGATCTAAAAAATGATCCGGTTGAAGGTATTATTTATTTAGTTTTCTTGTCGATGATAAAGCCTTACAAGTGTCAATTTAGTAGTTGTCTAAACATTGACATCATTTTCTTTTATTTTTGCATAGATCATTGGTCTTGATTCTCGAGGACGTGTGCGCGGCTTAAGCATGGGTGTTTTTATGACAAGTATCCATTATTTTGCTCCATTTATGAAAGTGTTAGCAGATGAAAAATTATCAAACGAAAAGATTGAGAAAAAAATTATAAAGTTGATGGAGGAACATGTGTCCTACGGAAGGAAATAGATGAGTTGAAATAAACTCTATCCCAAGGTGGGACAGTGATGTAGTCATCCACCTATTATGGGAATTATTCTCAAGTACAATATTTATTTTTTTTATATTCTAGATTTCTATAATTAAATAAATAATATTTTAATTGATGAAGTATTAACACCATTTATTTCTAATAATATTATAGGCTCGGAATGAATCACCACATCAAGAGATAAAGACAAAACAAGTAAGTCCATGAACATGATTGACTTAACGTCGGTTGATGCATTTGGTGCAGAAGGACGTTTATGTTGCTTATAGGACTGTGATTGGTTCATCACTAAACTATCTAGGTTGCTATAGGATTGTTGTGGATGAGATTCTTGATTATTTGATCCAGTTATTTATCAAAAATAAAATTTTTGGAGATATCACTTTGGGTGATATGATTGATTGGCCCATGTATGAGACTTTAGATTAATTTATTTGACTATATTGCAATTTCGACTTTAATTTAATTTGTTGTCTTAGAATGACTCCACTCGAAGATTTGATTTTATGTATTGGATTGAATTTTAATTCAAGTGACTTTAATTAAGCTATTGATGTTTGTTTTTATCTAACGTATTATTGTTTGTATTTATGGATGGATTATCAATAACATTTATTGAATGGATAATTATATAAATTTTATATCATTTAATAATGGATAATTATATAAATTTTATATATAGTTACTTTTTTATTTTTAAAAAATCAAAGAAAAACGACACCTAGTAACACTTGATAATTAATTTGAAGAAGACTTTAGATGCTTTTTAAAAATGACGGATTTTACAACTTGATAACTTTTTAAAAACCCCTTTTTTAATTAACAATTCATTAAAAAAACAATAGTTTTTATTATAAAAAAAAGAGAACTACTGAAACTTAAAAAACGTAAACTCGAAATACTTGTTAAGCCAAGATTTACGCGATGGCTATAGACACTTGTTTTTGAAAAGCGACACCATTATTAACGATAGGCAAAATGATAGTTTGGACCGTCGTTTTTTCAATTAAACGACTGCTCAAAACACTTGTTTTTTGAGAATTTTGATCAATGTCTTTCAACCTTGGCCTATTTCAATACTGTTGCTGCATGCTTGCTCAACTGTCTATCAATGGTCCACATTAAATAAAGAGTAAAGACCTTTCAAATTCAGTAAAGCATAAATCTCTAGGCATTGTGTCTCTTCGATGTAACCCATTACAAAACAGTTTGGATGCGATCCATAGGTCCTACATGTACTGACTTGAACACCCAATTACAAACAAAAGACCCCTGGAAGAGAGTGAGTGAAACAACACTTATTGCTGATGAACTAAAAAAAATTCTGTAGAAAGAAACACATTGCTCAAAATCAGAAACGTCAGTGAAAGTTTACAGAAGCCTTGTAAGTCACGCCCACGTTCCAGGCGGAAGGAGCCACATTCCATGCTATGATAGTATCCTTTGTGGTGTAAGAAGTGATCTTGAAGGAAAGAGATTGCCTAGTACGACGCACCCCAGTTGTGGGTCATGGCTATCCATCCGGTTCTACTTCCCTTCACCCAAATGCCCTGTATGTCTCCTCCTCCTCCTCCCACGTTCATCACATACACTAGCGGCCAATATCCATTCCCTTGGAATAAGAACTGAAGCCCCCCTTTCTTAACACAGGGGACTCGGCGTCATGCGAACCAAAGCTCATGGGTCAAAACCAAGATTCACTAACTAAATCGTTTTTAATCTAGACTAGATGTAGAGATTATTGTTTCCCATGATATAGGGGGCAATCATGCTGATCAGTAGCATAGCCAAAAAATCAAGGCATATGATCTGCTTGCATTGATCTTTTCCGGATTGGTCCATCCACATAGTGGGTCACCCGTTCAACGGTCCGGATCACATTTTCATCTATCTGCCACATTGTTTGGTGGTGTTGTAGTATGCTCCACCAAAAATTAAAATAGCACTTCCCAAAATATATTTTTATGTGAGCTGAGCCAGTTCAGGCTTAGTAGAGTCAAGGTATACCCGGGTCCAGACCCATCTAAATTATTCTTAAATATTCACTTAATCTATGCTACACACACATGTTTATATCTTATACTCAGGTAAACGTGTATTTGGGAGTGGTCCATCTACTAATTATTAATCAAGATAAAAAGGAAAAACTTAGCTCGTATGTACATGGATTTAAGTCACAGGGCCCTTTATAAGCCATGTTTTAGGCAAGCTTGTAAGAAGAATAATACCGGCGATACATGACCGGTACAATACCGGCCTTCAAATCGGCAATCTTCATGAAAGCCGGCTTCGACATGTCAAACTGCGTTCGTGGCGGGTTGCACCAGCCACCTGCATTGGAGTCCTCGGACCAGTTGGGTGGGCAAAGGTTTGTAGCAGTTACAGTGGTGATGGGAGACCCCTCATAGCATGCACTAGATTGTACACATCTTATCTGATAACATGTTCTACACCCATATCCATTGTTGAACAAGGTTGTGCTCAAGGCTGCTGTGTCGGTTCCATAACCTGTATTATACAGGTTTCCATATCCACAAGCCCCACCTGAAACCAAACCAAAAGTTATGGGTTGATAATTGAAAAGAAAATGTTGCAGGCAAAGATGACTCGTGGGGGAAATTGGCGCCATATTGATGGATACACTAGGTGTTATGGTTCATACCCATGGTCTCTGCACTCTCGTCGCCGTAGAATGTGGCGTGGGCGAGGGACCAAGCCGTCGGCTGGAATCCGGCACGTGCCGCAGTCTTTCTCATGGTCATCAATGTGTAGATGAAGAGAAAAACTAGGCCCCATGAAGAGGAAGAAACCATGCTTCTACTCACCTGAAGGCTTTAAGTATTGACTCAGGGGAGGCGTTATGTGTGTATTTGCACTGCCTGCCAACTTAGGCATATATATATATATCTATATATCTATATACATATGAGAGAGAGAGGGAGAGAGAGAGAGAAGTGAAAACCCTGACTACTGCTGCTGAAAGATATGCAATAGCATCAGTTTATGGTTAGACTCAAAACTGATAATGACTGACTTCTAGTGAGAAGACCCAAATTGCCCTTGTTCTTGAAATTGTCCAACCCGGAGTTTATCAAGGGGTGTGTCTTGGTCATAAGAGCCATTCTAATTGATGGTCCAAATCATCAAACCAGGGCAGCTAAACTCAACGCAGTGGGTCGAGGTTCTTCATCTGGTGGGCCCCACATCCTATTATCCACAGCAGACAAATGTCTTTATCATTTGTATCCATCCTTCCGTCTGTGGCTTCCCTAATGCACCCAGGACAAGGAGGACGGATTTAACAAAAAAGAAGAGAGGATGAAGCTTGCAGTTTGTGGGGCACGCAGATGAGGGGTATTTCTGAGAAATGCCATTAAAAATGTATGTTTGGTACACCTAGACATAGGAGAAAGTGGGGGTCCGGTTAGGAACGTGCCATCAAGTTTTTAGTTGTGCGTTTTATGGTCAAAGACGATCGTGCATGCAAATAGCGCCTCTATAGAAATGTTACTAAAGACATGGCAAGCATTCATTTGAGGATCATCTATATATTCTTGTAGTTTCATCGATGGATCGCTGATTTGATGGAACCCACAGGCCACTGCAGATAGATCAGATGATATATATAGAGTGCTCATCCTATGCGCGGTGATCGTGCGCACCACAATGTGGGGTCTCACCTTAGACTGATACAGGGAGATCGAAAGATCTTTTAGGGCTCCGATCTATAGATAGAGAGAGAAATTCTAAAAGCTCAATATTTAAATGTTTTCACTTTGTAAATAATAGTAAAAGAGAAACACATTAGCCAAACAAAAAAAAGGTGAGCTTTCTAGCTTGCCTCATATATATATTCTTCCTATCCTCAGCTTGAGCTTATGGGAAACCCATCTACTCATGCCCGAGGGGCCCATCTGGGGGCTCACATGGAGATTGGGTTGGAGGGGATTTGATAGTCTGCTTGGGCCCATCCTACATATGAAAAATTAGCTCTATCCGACAATCCTATCATCTTTATCCAGGCTTACAAGTTTAATGGTGTACGGTCCATTAGGATGGATGTGCAATTAATCCAACAATGCACATTCCATTCAGATGGATCAAATTTGGTGGGACCCTTGAACAATAGGGGTGGGTGTTTTGGTTAACTTGGATGGACTAAAGGTGGTACACGTGCAACTGGACAAATTCTAATAATTTGCATGTTAGATTTGTTTTGTTAGAGTAAGGTCCCAATCCTCGAAGTAGGATCATCCCTACACTCAAAAGCTAGAAGCACATTCTTAGCAAATAATAATAAGTTTCTTCAGCTAACCACTTTTGTCAAACCTTGAAGCATTAGTAGAAGTAGCATAATTATACTCCTCTCTGGTGGAGTCCACTCCTTAACACTCCCCCTCATGTGAAAAAAGTGGAACTCGATTGGCACATTTTTGGTGACACATTTTTTTAGTATCCAATCATTTCTCTTGCAATTTGAACTTACTATTTGTTGGCTCGAATACCAAAATCTTAATGCATATTAGTAGAGACAACATAAATAGCTAAAAAATTTCATAAAAAAAATAAATAAATAGGTACACGCATGCCCAACTTTCTGTGGGCCAACCTTATGCATCCGAATGAGTGGATAGAGGAATGGGAAGAGTGCACCTTGAATTAGGCGTCGATGAAATTATATCATTCTATTTGTGCACCATTGATTAGGTGTCGATAAAATATCATTATATTCTATTTTGACAAATGTTTCAAAGTTTAAAACGAGCAGTGGAATTTTCACTACAAGAGTCACGCACAAGTAGAGGTGGCAAAATGTGGCATGGCATGTAAACCCGATCCTAACTCAACCCGCCTATCACCTGCATAATTCGACCTGCATAAAATATAGGTCGAACAAGGATTAGGTTTTTCTAACCAGAAAAAAAAAGGTTTGGATTAGGGTTGACCTGCCTAACCCGCATGACCCGCATATAGTCTTTAATATTTATATATTAATTCCATAAGGAACTGTTAGAGATAATATAAGATATGATTTTCTTAGCATAGTAACGACATTTTTGTTTCTTCATTTGCAAATGTAAAGCTCTTTTATCTCTTTTAAATAATATTGTTTTCTTATAAATTATAATAGCTTATTATTATTTTTTTATCAATTCCCTATATTGTATAATTCCTTGGGTTTAGCTCTATTATATAATCATTATCATAAAATTAATAAGTATATATAAAATCATGGATAATGATTATTTTAAAAACTTAACTGCCCGTGCTTAAAGTTTAATACATAAGCATTAAAAGATAATAAAAATTATATTTATAGGTTTGAATATTTTAAAGTATAAATACTTTTATAAATACATCATAAACAAACTCAAACTGTTAGTCAATGTTTAAAGTAGTTACGTTTAATAGCTAAGGTTGACCTTTACATATCTATTTAAACATTTTTGGATAAATATTTGCACGAAAAACTTTGATAATGTAGTGGTTAAGTCATTTAATTGAAATAATTTAATTGAAAAACATTCTTTGTAATAATACAATTTATAAATCCACTTTGAAAAGAAAATAAGAAAAGGAAAAAGGAAAAAGAATAGAAAAAATAAAGAGAGAGAATTGCAATATTCAAGTGAAATGGTTAATTTGGCCTGACCTTAACTAACTCATAACACAATGCGGGTTCAAGCGAGCTAACCTGATCCAACCCTATGTGGGTGTAGGTAAAAGAATTTCAATCCGTTTTGAAAATGGGTTAGACTTAGGTTGAGGGTAGACAACCCGAATTTGCTGCTAACCTGACCTGCATTGGGCCAACCTGACCCGTTTGCCACCTCTACGCACAAGAGGCTCTAGGTTCCAAATCTCCACTATCTTCATGGAGAAATCCCTTAATTAAAGGTGGGGACCAAAAATATGGATGTTTGTCCCCGGAATCCACTAGGAGGCTAAAAATGTTTAGATATCTTTTTTTCTTTTTCCCTTTTTACCCTTGAAGGTGGGCCAGGAGCCAAGAAAGCATCTGCACACACACACATGAAAAGAGTCGATCCATAAGCTGCTGGCTGAGCCAACTGACAAACCCCCCTCAAACAGCACCTGCTCGCGAGAAAGAGCCCACCCATATGGATTTCAGGGCTGCCAGGTTAGAGACAGGGTAGCCAACTAAATGACAACTCATTATCTAGACTAGATAACTGTTAAAATTGATTTAATCCAATATTTGAACAGGAGAAATTTTCTGTTACGCGAGTTTGTAAGAGGGGCTGCAAATTGGGTCGGATGCCTCTCTTGGCAATAGGGGTGTGTGTCAAATGATTTGTTGATGGTTGGCTTGTCCAAACTTGTTTTTAATGCTTTTGTGATTTTGACGGCAAGTAAGAACATGATAGGGAGAGAGGCTTTAACACCTTGGTGGGATCTACTAGCTTTTTAGTATCATAAATAGGTTGTAAATTTGACTACACATGGATTAAAATCTAGAAACATAGTTTATGAAGCCAATTTCAACATATTTGGGATAAAGCTTGGATTAGGACAATAAATTGGATAATAAGGGATTTAACAAAAGTTAGCCTTATTCAACAATACCAGTCAACCGGTACGTGAAAAATTACAATTAAAAGAAATTTATGATTGTTCTTGTTATTGTTGTGAGAGAGAGAATAAAGAGGAAAGGAGAGAAATGTTTGTTTTATCAAGAGATATATGTACATAATAAGGGGGAGGGAGAACTTATTTATTGAATAAGATTGCTTCCTCTTAAGCAACCTAATATGGTTAGACTCTAACCCTAAGTGCTCTCTTTTATCTCATGTGGGTCCCAATGTGGGCATCCACCAATGATAATGCATCTTATAATACTCTTCCTTAGATGACCACTATTCAATGACAACTGAATTATTAAAACATTCCAAAGGAAAAATCCAGTGAGATAGAAACTAAAGCGAAGGAAAAAGAGTTCAATGTTGTAAACGATCATTGAATTGGTGTTGAACATATATAATGTTGTCTTGTTAAAACCTTAACCAGGAAAACTCAGTAGGATAAAATCTAGAAAAAGAAAAAGAGTACAGTGCACATGTTCTGTGTAATATGCTTTAGGATGTTTACCTCTGATCAGTTACTCCCTCTGACAACAATAACCTTTACACTATTTGATGATAGACTCTACGCATGCCGAATACATACACAAACTTCTGAAATGTTGATTTTGATAACAAATTAATAAACAAATTAGCCAAGTTGTTGCTTGAACGAATTTGCTTGATTGCAATCTCATTGTTCTTCTAAAACTAGTGTGAAAAAGAACTTTGGTGCAATGTATTTCGTCTCATCACGTTTAATGTATCATTCTTTAATCTGTTGAATACGTGCCTCATTGTCTTCATAGATAATACTTGGGCACCCGTACTAAAAAGCAATAGACAAGAACTACGAATATGCTAAATCAAAGATGTTAACAATACACATTCCCTACTGGCTTCATAGAGGCTAGAATTTTAGCATAGTTAGAAGATGTAGCTACCAAAGTTTATTTAATAGAGCGCAAAGAAATAGCAGTATTACCACTAAGAAACACATAACTTGTCTATGTAAACTTTATAAGGAATAAAGAGATATCCCAAATTTGCATATCCTACGAACTTAGAATTTTAACAATGAAAGGGCCCTAATTAATTGGACCATGTAAATAGTGTAGGATATATTTGATACCAGTGTAATGCCATTATGTTAGCTCCGAAGTGCATTTGACAAGCAGATTTATTGAGAATGAAATGTCTAGTCTAGTACATTATGCTAAATACATTAAAGTACCAAAGCACTCAAGTATGGTACTTTAGAACCTACTTCCTTTTTATTTTTCTCATTAGAACTATACGGATCTTTGTTTATAACTAAAGATCAAACAACTATAGAGGTACTTAGTGGATGTGCTGTCCATATTGAAGTATTTGAAAACTTTCTTAGTCTAATTAGACTAATGGACTCATATTCCACTAGAAGTTCTCTCTATCTGCAGGCCGAAACAAAATCTTGTTTTCCTAAGGTCTTTTATCTCAAACTCTCTTTTCAAATAATACGTAGTTTTCTCGACCTTTTCTCGAGTCCTGCTTAAATTTATGTTATCGACATAAACTGCTACTATTGCAAAACCTTTTAAGGATTTCTTTATAAAGATATATAGGCAAATGAGATTAATTATACACATTTCCTTAGACAAGTATTTACTAAGACGATTATACCACATTCTTCTGGATTGCTTCAAGCCATACAATGATCGTTTTAGTTATATTGAGTACGTACTCTTGGACTTTGCATCAGGTAAAGTAAGCATTTTCGGGATTTTCATATGAATTTCTATGTTTAAGTCCCTATACAAGTAAGCAGTTACAACATCCATAAGTCCCATATTTAAATTTTCAGATACAGCTAAACTTATTAGATATCTAAATGTTATTGTATCTACAATAGGGGAGTATATTTCCTCATAATCAGTCCCAGGGTTCTACATAAAACCTTATGTCGCAAGTCTTGCCTTGTATCTAGTAATTTAATTCATTTCGTTTTTTTTTTTTACAAACACCCACTTGTAACCTATAGGGTTTGACACCTTTTGGTGTTTTTACTATAAGTTAAAATACACAAGGTCTACCGAGAGATTCTAACTTTGCTAAAATGACATTTTCCCATTTTGGCTAATCTTTCCTTTATTGACATTAATTATAATATGTGGCTTTGTGTCCCAATTATGATCCTTATTTTTCCTTGATATTTGTATTTTCTTGATATTTGTATTGCTACCACATATGCAAATGTGCAATCAATGACAATTTCCTTTTTATCCCATCTCTCTTTTGAATAATTATAAAGTATAGAAATCTCTTCATTATCAATCTCTTCAGGGGCTTCCAAAGTCTTATCAGGAACTTTTATTATTCTAAGGAGAGCAGCATTTATCATAACCTCTTTAAGAGTGTATGTACTTCTTCGAGAAGAACTTCTTCAAGAGTATTAAATGTATCTTTTGGAGGACATGATGATGATTTTACATTTCTTTTTTTTTACGAAGCAATATCTTTTAAACCTATAGATCTGCCATGCTTTTGGCATATTATAAATTCTTGTACTACCATTTCTATCTTTGTCCTACAAGGACATTAATCATAGCAGGTACATTCATAATTGGCACATATGATTTAGTCACCTTTGTTACATCGCTAAATGCATTAGGTAATTTATTTGTAATTTATTGCAAGTGCATAATTCTATGTTCTTCATTTTTATATTGTGAAGTACGTGGGTCTAAATGAGACAAAGTGGATGTATTTCATATTAATTAATGTCATTCTTTAAGAACGGATTGTTCTGCAGGAATAATACATTCTTCATAAACTATCTTATCTCCTCTTAATGGAGAAAATTTTGTCTCGTCGAATTGACAATCGGCAAAACGAGCAGTGAAGACATCTTCTGTCATTGATTCTAAAAATTGAATAATTGAAATAGAGTCATAATCTATATAGATTTTCAACCTACGTTGTAGTCTCATCTTAATACACTGAGGGGGTGGTATAGAGATGATAACTGCACAACCAAACTTGCACAAGTAAGAGATATTAGCTTGATGTCCTGATATAAGTTATGTAGGAGAATTTTGATGGTATATTGTGGGTCGTAGTCTAATTAGCATCGATGCATACAATAGAGCATGTCCCTAAGTACTAACTGGTAATTTAAACTACATCAGTATATTCCTAAAAATAAATTGAATGCGCTTAATTATATATTCAATTATGCCATTCTGCGTATAGACATGAGGGATAGGATGTTCGACTACAATTCCGAGAGATGAACAGTAGTAATCAAATTCCTGTAATGTAGATTTGCCTGCATTATCAAGTCTTATAGACTTAATAGGACGGTCAGGGAAGTGGGCCCAAGTTTAATGATTTGATTCAACAGGCAGGCAAAAGCTATGTTTCTGATTGAAATTAAGCAAACAGCAACAATGGGTGAAAGCATCAATCAAAACCATAAAATACCTAAATGGCCCACTAGGTAAATTTATGAGTCCATAATATCTCCTTATATCCTTTGCAGAAAAGATGAGGACTCTGATGCAATTTTAGAAAAAGAAGGTCTGGTGATTAGTTTTCTTTGTGAACATGGGATGCATAGATACTTATTAAATAGTAAATTTTTGGTTTTCTAAAGAGTGCCCAAAAGCGTCATCAACAATTTTCTTTAACATGGTAGCCCCATCGTGACCTAATCTATCATGCTAAAGCAATAAAATCTGAGGATTATCAAGCTTCGGGCTTAACAATGTTATTTTGCTCATAATCAAATATGATTTGATTATAGATTTTGTCATATAATATAACACTGAGGAGAGTGCACTTTGTTTCTAGTACTTGCTTCTGGCTTCCAATACTAGTAACGATAAATAATATTTCTTTGTTACCTTGACTTGTAGTCTTAGTGTGGTATTCATTTATTCTAATGTCTTTGAAACTGAGCAAATTTCTTTGGAAATTACTAAAGAACAATGTATCTTTAATGAATAAATAGGTTCTATTCAGTAAAGTCATATGGGCTCTTTTGGAGCCTTCAATTATTTTCACTAGTCCAACTATTATGGATACCTCTCGTGGATTGAATATCAATTTAAAAAAAAACTTCTGACTTTTCAAAATGCTGTGTTGTACTATTTACAAGATAATGAGTATCCCCAATTCCATGATTCATACCTTTAAACAAAGATAAAGTAATATTACTAAGCAATCACACGATAAATAGTAAAAACATCCATGGAATTTTTGTCAAATTAATAAACTGAAAATAATCAAATCATTCATCATTAAAAAGAAATAATAAATATTCATGAAAATAATTATCTTAAAACATCCCTCTAAAATTAACTAAATAGAAATTCTGCAAAATAAAAATAAAAATAAACTTATTTAGTCTTCTAGATCATTCCGGGGGCAGGGGGTTTCCTATCTTAGCATGAAATGCTTTATTGCTTAGAAGTTGGCTATTCTCTTTTTCAAAAAGATCTCAAGTCTCCAAGTTTGTGATCTTCAATTTAAAATCATCATTTTGTATGATTGTATTGCAATTCCAGTTTTCTAGATCATTCGACTCTATAGAATGAATAGAGGCCTTGTATGCTTTACGTTGTTCCACCACTTCTTTTAGTGCACAGCAATTGGGTAAATAATGCCCACTCTTTCCACATCTATGGTAAGGATCATCAGAATAATTGGTAGATTTATTAGGTGGATTCTGATTCTGATCCTGATTGTACTTGTTCTGAGGATTATTAGACCGCTTCTGGTGGTTTTGAGTTTTTTTTTCCTTCTTTTCGCAGGGGGGGCCTCGAAAACGTCCTCGTCTAGAGAAGTTGTTTCTCACATCTCTTCTAGAGGAGTGGTTTCTCTCATACTACATTTTTCTGCCTCTGTTGGAACTAAAATTGGAATTTGCTTTAGGCATTACCATAGATCTAGTTGATCTGGACTTGTGATATCTGTCACAACCGATGGAGAAACAAGAGGAACATAGAGAAAATATACAACATACCGTAGATTTCACGCGTTGGCGACGAGTGCACAAGTCCCCTCCCTGACTGGCTCAAGGAGAAAATGGAAGAAAGAAGGAAGAACGAGAGAGAGGAGAGAACAGGAGAGAAAAATCGTTGGGAGAAAGGAAGCGGTCGTAGTTGAGATATTTTATAAGATAAGAATGAGTCAAATTTGCAAATAAGTTCACAAGTTGACTCTATTTACAGTTCGAGTCAATTAATAATTCAACGAGAGCAAATGAAGTCATTTGCATCCAAGTTAGTTATGAAGATTGGCAAACTCAACCCAACTACCTATTCCTTACTCAAAACCAACCCAGAAGCAAAACCAAAACCCACTTACTTACTAATCCACAACTAATTAGGCACTAATCTGGGTCAAGTTAGGTCGGAGCGTTACAATATCTTTATCAATACTTTGCTGTTTTGTTCAACAACAAGGAGACAAAAAATGAGTTTTGAGTATCTACAGGAATGTCATTTATGATATTGATTTTGCAGGATTACATTTGATATGTGAAAAGTCAATAATATTTTCACTAGCATCTGCTTTTTCATAATTTTTGTCCACACAATTTTAATTTGGAAACAATGTTGAAAAGAGCATATTTGTACTCAGATATTGTTTTATACTCCTGAAATCTCAAGTTTAGCCATTCGTTCTGAGTAGCTAGTACTATGACTATCTTCTAGTGATCATTTCTATCTTTCAGGGATTTCCAAAGACCTGTTAGGTTTTCCTCATTGAGATATTCATTCTTGAGCATCATGTATATGATGATGTAAGAAGATAAGTGCTAACATCTTGCTTTCCAGGGACTCCTATTATCCTCTACTATTGTCTCTCCAAGTTTCTTGTTTGTAAGTGGATTTTTGCATCTAAATACTAGGATAAGTAGTTATCCCTTGTAATGTTAAGAGCTTTGAATTCAAGTTTAGCTAAGTTTGACATCATGCAAGAGCTGTAAAAGATATATATAATCATTGATATGCATAGAATTATAAAAGATAAATAATGAAACTTTAAAACATTCAGAATAAAGTATGGGATGAATCATGTCCAATCAAGTTGACTAATTTAAAGTTGAAACGTTAGGTTCTCAACTTTTCAGAGTAGCGGGGTTCTGACAAGATTTCTAGCTTGATTTTTAAACTTTAGGTTCATGAATTAGAACTTCAATTTCTATCAAGACTTCACGTTTGATTTTATGGCCTAATATTAATTGGACTTTTTCTGGATCTAAATATTAAACTACATGTTTGATTAAGAATATGAGTATTCGGGTACATATTGTGGATTTGAAAACTTCTGATTCTAGATTAGGATAATCCACAGATCTTTTGGTCTGAATTAGAAAGGACTTTTGATTCATATGAAACTTTAGGTTTGGATTAATATAGAACTTCAGGTTCTATTTATGATCCATCTATCTGGATCTTCCCTTGTTAAAAAGACATTAACCGTTCATCTCCAAATAATAGTCTAATTAAAGAGAAATAGGAATAAGAGCATATGTATATATAGTTTTTAAACTAAGAAAAGATTATAAATAATGAAAATTATTTTACTATTGAATCTTCCGCCTTTCGTTTTCAATGTCTAGATTTACTTACAAACTTTCCATAGGTATAAATGGATTGTCAATCTAATTTTGGATGGTCAAGATATCGCAATTTGAAGTCCTAATGGCGATCTACACTTCTGTAAGCATCCTTGCTGATTCAGCACCTGCATCAATGCTGTGGTAACAACTGGATCTGGCCAATCAGGTCAGGTTCGGGTTGGGTTGGATCAGGTGTCCCAACCTGATGCAAGGATGATGAAGGGTTTTGGGGGGGGGGGGGGGGGGGGGGGGTGTTCTTGTAATCCCCTTTGCATGGCATGTAGGTCGAGGCAGAGAGGGGATAGCACCTACTGTCCCTTTCTCTTACACAAGGCTCAAACCAATAGAAAAAAAAAAAAAAAAAAAAAGGAAAACGGAAGAGAGGTGGCTTTGCACAAGGGTCAAAGCCAAAAAAAAGGAGAGGAGATGCCTGTCCTTTTGCATGTTGTTCAAGGCAAATGGAGGGGGGGACTTTGCTCATATTGATAACGTATTATGAGAGTGAGAGAGAGAGAATAAAAGGAAAGGAGAGAGAGGTTTTTCTTATTTAGAGATGTGTATACATAATAAAGGGAATGAGGATCTTATTTTTAAAATAAGATTGCTTCCACTCCAAGCAACCTAATATGGTAAGACTCTAACCTTAAGTGCTCTCCTTATCTAATATGGGTCCCAATGTAGGCATCCACCTATGATAATACATCTTATAACAATTATTTATTTATTTATTTTGCTAAGTTGGGCAATCGATTAGGAGTGATACTCTAAACTGGAAAACCGAAGATCGATCCTAGGGTTTGTGTTGGTGACCTTTTATTATTGTTTGCTTAGATCTTGGAGTCTTTTGGGCCTGGTATACACAAAGTGGGATCCTCTTTCGAATTTGGACACTTTTAGGCTTTAATAACCTAGATAAATCCTTTGTTAAAGGAGTGTAACTATACCATGGGGCCCACCTATTGTAATTTGACCCATTCAAAAATAAAAAACCTCTTCTTCAATTGTTGTTTTGACCCATTGATGAAAAAAGTGATAATGAATATGTATAAGATTGTATTAATAACATTTTTCATCCAACAATCAATCCAATTGTGGAAAGACCTCGGATTGATATAAAATTTTAGCACATTGCATCTAAACCGGTGGATGTATATTTTGAGCGGTTTACTTTACAATAGGTGGGCCCACTGTGAAGTTAGTTGGACTTCTTTTAACTCAATTCTCCAAGGTCAAAGCCTCGGAGGATCCGAACTTCCGTCCTGATGAACAACTTGGATTTCAGCACATCTGCCACGTCGGCACTAGTGCCCGAATGTATATGTCCTAGGGATCTAAATGGGATGGATTGGGGTAGGCCAAAGCTTATACAAGTCAGGCCATTAGTTCGCAGACCTAACATAAGACCCCATATCTAGCCAACAGTCCTAAAACTCAGGCCCAGTCCCAGTCCCAGCTACTGCAAATTTACAAAAACATATCAACCCAGGGGCCAGCCCACAGATATATATAGGCCCAGGCTTGATCCATTTAACAATTGAGAGGGGCAACTCATACCGGGTACATCACGAAGGGCATAAAAACAGAGTTCTAATCCACCCAATGTGGGCTAGCTTCGACCGGGCTCCATCCCTGCCACTTGCATAAGACCTTCATCTTTGTGCTAAATATGTTGGGTCAGCCACGCATTGTAAGCAAAAATAAACCCAGTCCAGGACCATTTAATAATCTCGCCAGATAATAAGGCCTAGATATAGACCTTCAGCCTAAACACTTAGCCAAACCAAGCTGGGATCAGGTTGGACTGGCCCGGCCCCTAAGGACCCCGATTGGAAGCAATATTCTTCCTACTCTATATTCCAAGACATGAGAACCTTTACGCACAAAGCGAACTACATGTTTCATGTCAAGACCTATGTAATTTTGCTGCACTTCATTTGAACTTTCATAACCATCAACCTAAAGCCAATGTTGCAATCTCTGCTACGCAACATGTTAGGCCTGAATGAAAGATCTGACTATTTACACAACTTGGACTTTATATTTGATATGTATGAATACTGTGTATTGTTCAATATATTGTGAGGTCATGATCCATCTATCTCTTGCGCTTGGACTTCTGAGAAGCAGCGGATTGAGCATGATTGTGCCAGTTGCGCTTTCTTTGGTTGATGAACCAGTTGTTTATCTGTTTCAGCTGCAAACCAGTCTCCTCCACGAGTTTCGCCTTGTCTTCCTCCTTCAAAACACATCCACCAAATTACACTCGTTAGATTGACAATGATCTCTTTCGTGCCTTCTGCCTATTTGGTAATGGGTTTATAGGATTTGCTAAGAAATGTGCTTATAAAAGCGATTGAGTGAAGGAAAAGTAGAGGGGTGGTGGGGATTGAAGCTGCATTGATGGCAACAACATCCAAAATAACCCCTTGATGGGAGATGATCGTCCACCCTTCGGCCCATGAAATAAAATTCTAACAATTGATGGCCCCCACCAGTCCTTGAACCTCAGCCCTTTTGATACGCCTTTGATAGAAGCTTCTTCCGAAGGAATCCATAGAAGCTCATTAGGAATAGGCAACAAGCCATTAATCATTTTGCTATATTAAAGAGATTCCATGGGAGTTGACAGTTGACGCAAGTACACTTTATGCCATTCTCAGTTGTTTAAAAATTCAAAATTGTTGTCTAGAGTCAGAAGATGAAAATGCACGAAGCAAGGTGACGTAACTACCTTGTAAAAACACTAGATGGAAAAGCTTGGTTGTTCTTGTTGTTTTCTACCTAATAGGTGAGGTACCTATCATGTAATACGAACACTAGGGCTTGTTTGTTTGCCCTAGTGTTTGTTTACACAAAATGCATAAGAATCCAATACAATATAGGAAATCATGATGAAAAGAATATACTAAGGAATTATTAAAGAGCTAATGAATGAAGGATATAAGTGAAGATATAGATAAGATCTTTACTATTTGATTTATTGAATTACTAGGGTGATAGTTGCGAATTCAGTTTCCATCTTTTAATTCTATTTCCCTTTAGAGGTTATTTAATACTAATTTTTTAAATTCACATTTAATTTTCATTTTTAACCACTTAATGGTATGAATCATATGTATTTCAATGCAAACAAATAGGCTCTAAGTGGAAAAGCAGGGAATTGATAATAACTTGGAAAGAAAACAAAAAAAAAAGAAAATAGTGTTCCAAAAGCTGTAGTTTTCAGTTGGTTGTACCCCAAATGCATAATGGGATCAAAATGATCCATCTATTAAAACATTCATACTGGATATGATTTGGGGTAGATTAAATGCTTCCAAAATGTGGAGATTTTCTATCGGGAAATCATATCCTTGGAAAATTCATGTGACATCAATATTAAAAAGAATCAGTTCGTAGAAGAAGCCTTACTGTTGGATATGGCCATTTTGAATGTTGCAGCCACCAGTTCTTTAGTACTGAAGTTGTGTCTCCAGGCAACTTTCCAGCTCTTCTCTTTCTCATTATCTCCTCTCGCACATCCTCGATTGTCGACTTAAAACCCTGGAGTTAACAAGAGGATGGCATTTAAACTGTTGTATGATAATTCTTACTTGAATCTCAGCACTAAGTTTTAGTATTTTTGAAAATGTTAATCTATTGATCAATCAAGGATATGAATCTAAACACCTCTCTCTAGGTTCTCATTACCATTATTGTAGTTAGTAAGATACGCTGAAGTACCAAACTACTTGTAACTAAACAAGAAATGACACACATCTTCCTCATAGAAATACCACCCACCACATTTTCCAACAAAAGTTTATGTCACTGCATATGAAGTAGAAAATGATGCCTGAAAGCGTTAAATGATGGGTTAAGGACATTACCTGTTTTAGTTCAATCTTCAATTCTTGCCTAACTCTATCCATTAAGGATCTCTCTGCTTCTGTTGGAAGTAATGGACCAAATCCCATCAAGTCATGTCCATTTGTGGCGCCATCAAAAGCATATTCCATCTGCATATCATCTTCATCATCCGACATGGTTGCACCAGTTCCTTCTCCAGGTGTTATTCCTGTATTAAGTTCACATATGAATTTTCAAGTGACATTCGACCCTGAAAAGGCATGTTAATGTGTTTCTAGTGACTTTTGTGTCGTGATTTGCTTTCTTCAAGTTATGTTTTCATGGCTTTACTCCTTTAATCAGATTGGTCTGTGCACAACAGTGAGAGAAAAATAAAAAGGTACAATGATGGATATAATAATGAGCAAAGGCAGTTCAGTCGATTGTGGGCACATAGGCAAAAAAAGTTGTTGTACCTACCCATGAATTGTCTAGGTCCCCAATTTATAGCCAATGTGAGATCAAAGAATAGTATGGTCTTTAGGATATTGATCTAGTCCTCATGATCAAGGGAGTTCATCAATAGGAAAGAAATATTCACATGATATCATTGTTACTTACCCTTTATACGTACCTTCTTTGGGCTCCCTGGTACCATCAACTATGCCAAGCACACTGCCGAGTAATCTAATGAATATTGAAATCTAGACTAGGCTTAGCAGGTTCAAGGTCAGGGTATCATGCCCATCCATGAGACAAGGCTCATTTTACAGTTTCAAGCTATTTGAAGCCTAATGTTGGACCTTTTCAAGTTGTTCAAAAAGTAGCCTTAATTATTGCTTGGCTTTGTTAGTCACTCCTTTTTTGTATCTATTTTTTTCTTCTTCTTTTTTTTTTTATCAGTATTGGTAATTTTTTATTAAAGGAGAAAGGGTTACAAAGAAAGAACAGTAAAAAAGAAAGTATGAAGGAATACGAGCATTGTACTCCACTCATACAACAACTACATAATAAAATCCTCCTAAAGGGAAACCCTCTCAACACCTTATTTGGCTAAAGCACCCACTATCATATTTGCTAACCTACTTTGGTGTCAAAAACTAATATTAATGTTGGTAGATAATGCCCAAATTTCATAAAAGAGGAATTGAAACTTCTATGGAAATGCCCTTCTATTTGAGACCCGAGTGATTGCATTAAAAGAATCACTTTCCACAATAAGAACACCATAGTAATATCTCAAAAAACATCAAAGAGGTTCTAAAATAGTTCTAGCATCTACTTCATTAGAGTTACAAACCCCCCATATATTTAGAGAGCATAAATAAAACATCCTCATTGCAATTTCAAAGCCCGTGCCCAATACCAACCGATCCCAGCTTCCCTCTCACGGCCCTATCAACATAAAAACTTAAACCAACCAATAGGAAAAGGAGACCAAAGAACAAATTTTTTCAATTTAATTGGGCCACACTCCATACATGATTCCTAATTAATAAGGATGCCTTGAAGACAAAAAATAGAGAACTCCTTTTTAACCAGAGCCTAATTCACAATCTTATGAGTGATCTTTGAAGTCAATTCCACAAAAGTTATGGAAGACCTCCAAAAAATTTTGTCATTCCTTTCCTTTCACTGGGACCATAAAATGGCAAACAGAATCATTTAAAGTGATCATTTGTACACCGAGATATTTGACAAGCATGCTTTTATCAAAATGATCTTTCTGCCCAATGATAAATATTGCCCTTTTAAAAAAGACAACTTTTTCTCAAATTTGTGAATAATCGGATTCTACAAAGACTTAGATGTTGACTTCAACCTTATTATAAGACCAAGATATAACATTGGGAATCTCCCCCATTTGCAATGTAGTGTGGCTGCTAAAGACTGAACGGTCTCTTCAGAACACCCAACTCTTACCAATTGACTTTTGAAAATGTTAACTTTTAAATAAGAAACCAACTGAAAACACTGTAAAATTCTTTAAATCAACATATAATCAACAAAATTGCAGTCCACATGATCATAAGCTTTCTCTAAATCAGTCTTTAAGACGACTCTGCCAACTTTATATATCTTTTCCTAGAATCAATTGGCTCATTAGCAATTAACACTCAATCAAAAATCTATCTTTTCGCCACAAATGCCCCTTAGAAAGGACTAATAATGAGAGGCATAACAATCTTCAAATGATTTATCGAGATCTTAGTTAAGAATTTATACCAACACCCCACAAGGCTAATAGGTCCATAATTATGAAGATCCAGAGGATTAGGCACTAGCCACTTCCTCTTCCTCAAACTCTCTTTCCAACAATCTTTGAACATCTAGAGGGATTGTGTGACATTACAATAAATGAACTATAAATTATTGAGTGAAAACCCTTTCAAAGATTCAGGCAAACTAGAAGAAGATACTCATATCTAGAAGATATGATAACTAGCTCTCTTTTGGCCATGGTGCGATTGTGTACCTGGTTCTCTAATGGTTATTAAATGCAAATGGTTTCTCTCTTTTTTTTTCTAAACAAAATGAAATTAAAGTAAGATGGTTCACTGGATAAACTTATGCTTTGTAGGTAGTTAAAATATTTACTCACTAGGAGGAGAAATATTACTACAGACTCTCTTATATATAATTAGTTTTATCTACTAAAAGTCTTTTAAGCATTGGTTACACATTCTGATTCCGGCCTTTTTTATGATTGTTGAGATTGTTCTCTTGAATGAGGAACTAAAATAACTTTTCACATAAAACAAATACAAGTACTGTCATACTTAATTGGCAAAGATAAGGTAAAAGATAACAAAAATCCTTATTCAAGAAAAAACATTCTTCATATATATGAATGATATTTTCTATTTCACAATGCATACTTGAAGCAATGTATATAATAAATAAATTAAATCCCTATGATGTAGCCATAGATCTTTTTTTTTTCTTTTTTTGAAGATTAAGTGTACTGTATTAATGAAAGACAAACCCACGGTACAATAGATCATGATAATATATATATATGCTTCAAATGATGGTGAAATGGTAAAATAGATCCAAATCTTGGTTTAGCATTAAGAGATGAAAGTTATAGGTAAAGCATATCGTGTTATACGAAAAAAAAAAATCTAATAGTGAGAAAAAATATAGTATATAACTCCAATATAGTTGAAACAAGGTTTTGATGATGATAATTATGAGTGAGGAAAATATATAATGTAATGTTTGAGTTGCTATTTTAAATTTTGATGAAAATTGTCAATTAATTATTAGGAACTTCAACTAATCCTTGATAAGGGTTGTAAGTGCCAAATTATTTTCAAACTATGTAGCCTTATTGGAATCAGGTATGTTTCCTATACGAAATCGTACAGTGCATATTAACTTTTACACGAATAGTCTTCTTCTTTGAGATTTTGGAAATCCCAGGGCCTAGATATGATTTTATGACTCTTTTGGTCCCTTTAGTTGACTTAAACCCAAGTCCTATAATACAATGATGTGTCTAGAATGGCTAAGGAATTAGGATACCTCAACTAGTGGAGGATTGAAAATGTTTAATTATCTTATTGGGTGTTATATAGAAATTGATAACAGTTGAGATTATGCAAGATTATTTATGAAGGCACTTTCTCTCTTAGCCCCATTTCCTCCACTAGCAGTTTTTTTTTTTTTAAAGAAAACTCCTTCCATTATAGTTTAACCTCATATTAACTTCTTTATTTCATTAGGTAGCTCAGCTCGGTACAGACATGGGTGTGTGTGTGAGAGTACATGAGTTTGAGTCACAATAAAGCAAACAAAAAGTTCAAATTATTGTTAATATATTATCAAAAAAGTTGTTTATAGCCATCAAGAGCATATAGCTACGAGTGTGTAAATAACATGATGAGAAATATGGTCATACAGGAAAAATGGACCAAAAGAGTGAGCAAACATAATTACATGATGATGATCTCTAACCTAATGGTGAGGTTGAAGACCCACTACCCTCATTATATTCTATCAATAATGAGCATGTTGTAGACTCAATTTGTTACTTGATTATCCTGAAACAACTCATCAGCCATTAACTTCAAATGAAGGATGGTGTTTAGTGACAACTATATGCATGTGTTTTCCATAAATTTCTATAATTCCCATGATCACTGGAAGATAATAGTCAATCTATAGATGCATTACATGAATATAATACACTCACAACACTATCAAGGGACGAATGAAATACTTTTTGTACTTCTCTGTAGATGTATTACATAACTATAGTATTAATTCTATTTGAAGATACAATACAAGATTTTCTATTGGGTAGATAACCCGCTAGTCTTATGTGGGGTTCATAGACCTGAAATTTTGTACGATCCAATCAGTTGTGATCCAGGAGATCATTTGCAGTTAATATATTAGATCTTGGTTTTAATCTTAATGATTCAAGCCAATCAATATATAAATTATGCATAAAACCTCCCCAAAAAGCAAAGCAATCGAAAGCAAAGCAGTGCACATGCTAACAAATTTGTCCGTTGCACCTACGGCCTACCTAACTTAACTAACCTATCTTCACCGCAATATTATTTTGGTGCCCCATCTCTACCATTCACACTCCCACCCCTCCTCCTGAAAAAGGTACAATACACATATCCACAGACAACATCTATCTCTCTCTCTCTCTCTCTCTCTCTCTCATATTCAATGCTTCAACATTGAAATTAATAAAGCAAGAAGTTACTAAAATGAAACTGCAGTAACAAAAAAAAAAAAAAAAGGGATAAAATACCCAAAGACAAGAAACTAGGAGGTGGGGGGGTTAGAGAAGGAGAACAAACCAGTGAGAGCATGGAATGACTGCTCTATATCTCTGCAACCCATGACAGCCTCCACAGCATGAACTTGGACGTGCTGCTGAAGCCGTTCTTTGAAAGAACTCAACAACAACAGATACTGCTCCTGTCAAAACAAACAACTCCATCAGAATTCACACCCAAAACAAGAATTTCGAGACCCAAACCAAAAATTAGAAGATGGGGTGCTTGTGATTCTTACAAGGAAGCTGTCCAGATCTTGTTTCTCATGCGGAGAGAGGAATTGGTGGTGGTGATGAGATTGGTACGAGCGGAGAAGATGGTGCCTCTGCGCCAGCTGAGCGTCAATGAGCGGGAGATGATCGATCGGCGTCGCGACACGGAGACACCCTACATGGGCAGCCAGAAGCTGATGACAGAGCGGGTGGGTTGCAATCTCGGATTTTAGTCGTTGTTGTTGATCCTCTTCAAGTTGTGTGAACATGGATCCACCCATCATCCCCACCACCCCTATCTCCATCCCAAGTTGATGTTCTTGTTGCATCTCTTGAGCTTTGTTTTTAGCTATATCCTTGACTTCCTCTCAATTAGCAGTAGAGATGTAGAAAGCGTAAATATAGAAGGAAGAGAAAGATGAAAGTAGAGAGAGAGAGAGAGAGGTCCGTTGAACTAGAAATGTAAGGGGTTGCATAAAGAAAAGAAAGTTAAATAGGTGAGGACCATAGGGCACAGCTGCCCTATTAAATTGGAGTGTGAAAGAGTGAGAAGGGAAGGGTGTTTGGGTGTAAAGCAAGACGTTTTCTCGTTATTCTCGAGATATTTTTTCCCGTACTTGGCGTTGGAGGTTTCCTGCCATGTTTTTCTTAGCAAAACACTGGTGGGTTCCCGGGCTACTGTCCAATCGTGTAAATGGGTTGTCCAGAGTACAATGGGACTCGGATTTTCCCCATCCATTGTACTCAACCACTTGGAGTTTTGATCTCAGGGCTCTGGTCTATTACACGTTTCTCAGGAGTGGAATGCATCAAAGTCCAAAGACATGATGGTATCCTCAAATTTTACTTGATAAAATTCCGATCCACTAAAATTGAAGCCATGAATTAGCACAACATTATGCATTACTTTTATTATCAATTATCTCCACTTTAAATTTTTCGCTCCTCATTTTATTCACATCTCCTTAAATAATATTTTAGTGGAGCTCATTCCACCATAAATTTCTATATATTAAATTTCATTACATTATATGCAAAGATTTCACACAAAGGAAGCAATAACTAAGATTAATGGTTCAGCTTTAAAAAAATGAAACAAGTTGCAGTTTTAAAGCTTTAAAAGATGAAAGGAGAAATAACACTTCCAAATTTTACATTTAACTTGTAAATTCTCTCCAGTTTTATTCATCTTACAGTTCTTTTTAAACCAATTGGCTTAAACGATTATAAATGGTTTGGATTGTTTAATCTCATAATTCGCAAAGTTATTCATTTAAAGGTAAGTGACTATGATCGAACCAAGTCACAACATGTTGAAATATCCATTTTACAGGGTCCAACTAGCTGGCCAGGTCCATTTTTATGAACTTGAAAAAAGAAAAAGTACGCTCACTAAAAACAAATACATGAAAAAGGGATAAACATAGTCTATCTTTGACTTTGATTGGGGGTTGCTTTCTCCCATCCTTTAAATCTAATGTTTATGAATAATTTATGAGTTTATATCATCAGGTTTACACAGTGCTAGCTCCCATGCGCTTGTAGTTGTGCTTTTGTTTTAAAATGCATGAGTATATAGTCATAACACCGAATTGTTAGAGGTTGCACTGACATAAATACATATATATCAGAAATATTAGTATACATCCATCCCTCACCACATAAACATTCCCCACTATGTGGTGAGAGATGCCTACATGACTTATTATTATTATTATTATTGTACATGAGCATTCTTCTTTTTTATATTCTTTTTTATCTTTTCCACATGAATATTTTATCTCTCACCCTATAGTGAATGATGGATGCAAATTAACATTCTCCTATATATATATATATAACTACTTTAATAGTATGATGCTCGTTAAACTAAATGAGAAATGATGAGAGTAAAATAAACCCTGAAAGATTAATATTATACAGGCAAGATAATCCGTTAAAACTCTATATATAGGAAAATATTTTTACGGATTTAAAGAAATTTAACTTATTTGAAGCTTTGGCTCAAGATATATTAAAATGGAAAAATATAATTTATGTAATTAACTTCGACTTAATTGGAATAAGGCTTAAACGATGATGATGATGATTTATATACATATATCCCTCAACATATTATGTGAGAACAACATAGTGGGGATTACTTTATGGTCCATCCAAATCATCCTCACAAATGTAATCTCCTAAATTACAAAAGATCCAATGAGTTTTTACCAATCCGAATCAATTGTATAGTTGGATCAATAGTCAAATTTTTTTACTTTAATAAAAAATTATTAAAACTCAAATTTGATATATAGGCCCATCGAAGATATCTCTTGTTATCTCCCTAAGTTCCATTATCCATAGGGCTTTAGGTGGACTACCAAGTTTTTTCTTAACGATATGGTGAGAGAATAATGCACAGACCCTTTATATATATAATTTTCTATATAAAAATATAATCTTTCTCACTCTTCAATCCGGATTCTTGGGTCAAATTCAAAACATCCTAAGGATTCGGTTTCGGATCTGAATGTTCCCAATCCTGTATGCTTAATTTAGAACTTTGAATTCAAACCCAAATTCCCAATATTAAAAAAAAAAAAAAAGAAAGAAGAAAGATTTTTTTTTTTTTCCTATACATCAGGCATCCACTGGCCACCCTAAGCTACACATCCGCCGTATGGAATACTAAAACTAAAAAACAGTGAGGAGATCAACCTCAGCCAATCAGTGGCTATTCCGTATCTGGTTCTAGTTTCGGTGGTGGAAGATGATGACGATGACTTGTCCAGCGTACGCGCATCCAAATTAGGTGGGGACCACCATACAGCTGTCCATTTTTGTCTTCTTCAGCTTTCGGGACCACAATCGGTCCATTCAGCGGTCCCCACCTCAGCGGCCCTGGGCAAATCAAAAACATGTGTTGTGGTTTTGGGCTTCCATCAAGTCCTTCGATTTTTTCAATACGCATGTTTGTACAAGTCAATCAACAGGCCAATCAGACCTATACAGACCACAAAACCTATTAAATAAGCTAACATGGACGACTGACATTACCAAGTTGCCCAGACTAACGGCCTTGCAACGGCGTCAGTCGAGTTTGCCGTTTAAGTGGAGAAGGCGGGTGGGTGGTTGACGTTTCCTTTTTGCTTCTTTAGTGATATAAGAGTGATGATGGATTGATAATATCACAATAATTGGTCTTTCTATGATATTTTAATCTTAACTTTTGTATTTTATGACCCGGATAATGCTGTCATAATCTAACGGGGTTGGATATTTAAAACTATCCTTTTGCGGACCCACCCCCCTTTTGGTGCATCCAGGTGGGGCCAATGGGAGGTGGGGATTTGTCTTTTTTTCGATAGAAAAGTGCATAGACAGCTTTGAAGAGTTGCTCTTTCAAAGTGAAAGAGAGTAATGTATTTGTCACCTAGGTCACAATTTACATTCCACACACGTCTGTTTGGCATATTCACTTTATTAGTAAAGTTTAGTGAACCATTTTAAGAGACTAATAAAAGAAGAATGATCAAATCAAGAGGTACCATAAGAACATCTTTACTTTTTAGTAAAATTATCAAAAAGTTAACTTTTCATGCCACTAAATGATAAAGAAAATAATAATAATAATAACTCAAAAAGTTACATACTCAACTCACTTTTTTATTTAAGGCATTTTTTTCTCAATCTTTTAATGTGATTCTTCATCTCCCTTCACTTTACAACTGAAATTACCAAGAAGTCAAGGGTTTTTAATGTGATTCTTCATCTCCCTTCACTTTACCACTGAAATTACTAAGAAGCCAAGGGTTGAATGTCATGATTTTTATCACTTTAATGAATCACTCACGTGACTGTAACAATTTTTATAATTTTTGTGACTTACTTTTAAGTTTTGGATATGAGATTTGAATCCGTTTAAATGATGGTTGTTACAATATTCACTACTCTACTTTTATGAACAACATAAAATTCTATGTTTCGGCATCATGGGCGACTTATGCGGTATTTGATTATTTAAGAAAGGGATTGTTCTAAACCACTCATGCACGATTCCCATGGGATGAGCAATTTAGGCAATTAAGCATTCACACCAAACAAACCATACAAGCCATGGGACCCACGGTGCATTGCGTGTTGCCTCGGATTGCCATAGTTTTTAGTGATTCCAACAACTTGATCTATGCACTTAAAATGGAAGGTAGATACAAAAAAGAATTAAAGAAGTCAGTGCAGGTGGCATCTTTGGAAATGATTCATCTTTTGAAAAACAGTAATATTAGTTCATTTTAACATTATTAGCCACCGGTTCAGATCTAATCTAAGATGATTAAATTAAAGCCCTGCGGTTTTTTATCGATGGAGAGGTTAATTCTAGCAAAACCTTAGTATTGTTTTCAAGTGGATTCAATGAAGTCTCATTTACGGGTAAAAGAGCTCTCAAAGAGGGATAACTTGAGTAGGTGTTCACTATTACAATCTTATTGTGGTTTCAACTTCTATGTCGGCTCGTAAGACTAATTTAGCCAGGGTCTGATACGTACTTTTATTTAAGAAGATGAGTCCTAATGAGGCAGATTTCAGGCTTAGAGAGGAACATCAACAACTATGACTGCGAAATTTGATTGAGGTTTTGATCATCTCCTCCCTCAAATAGCAGAACCACTCCTTTTTTCCTTCCATCCATCACCGTCCATCATCCTCTGTATCGATGAATGATGATAATCTTCTCATAGAACGCGGAGCACCCACTGCATTGGCACAGGATATGGGGCTTGACGATAATCTATCTTGCCTTTTATATTCTATTTATGATGGTCCACCAGAAACGTCTGCCTGCTCAGCGGATATACTATTTTGGAATTACATTTTGAGAAACATTGTCTTTGTCAAGTTTATATTCAACTTAACTTTGTAGGGAATTTTACCACAAAAAAAAAAAAAGCTTTAGCTTAAACTTCTAAATTATAATCCATGAGGTAGTAAAGAAATTTTAGAAATCATCGACAAATTACTTCTAACACAGGATGCCAAGTTTTTGTTTTATTATTCTTTTTTTTTTGTTTTGAGGTGGTAATGAAATTTTAGAAACCAAAGGCTACTGACTTCAACAAAGAAGGTAAATTTTTTTTAACGAGGACAAGGCCTTTAGTAGTGCTATCGTCAGTGTAGTCATGTTATCATCATCCCTTCTGCTTTTCATGAAACTTCAACTCCACAAAAATATCATACACTTAGGCAAGGCAGACCTAGGTATAAAGATTTAAGGGGCTGAAGCCCCACTAGGCCTAAATAATGTCTAAAAAAAAAACCCTATAGTTTATGATAATTTATTAGTTTCTTTTTTACATTTGTGCCCTCCGCTGAGAAATTTTTCTTTTCACATTGAGCCTCCTAAAGGAAAATTTTTTGGATCCGCACTCCTGAGTTAGTGACAGCTAGAGAGCGATTATTTGTCATTCCTTTCGGTTACAGTGCATTTCCAGATGGGCCAGATTCCCATTTTCTTTGATTTGAGTTTGTGGGTGGGCCGGGTTTCTAAGGTGTTTGAAGACAAGTGAGTTTTATCTGAGGATTGGTTGCAATTTTTAGATGGAAGTAATGGAAGCTAAATATGTTTGTTAATTCATTCATTCCGGATAGAGAGATTACAAAATGCAAAATAACTAAAGCGGTATGTATGGAGGAGTACTTGAGTAGCAATGGAGAGAAGGCCGGTCAACTTCAATCCAATTCCTAGTAGATGGTGGCCGAGGACAAGGGCATCACAACCATTTCCATTAAACAGGTGGGTGGGGGAAGACACGAGAGGTTGAAGAGGGATTAAGAGATTATTGTTGTTGTTGTTGTTGTTGTGTTTTTTTCTTTTTTCTTCTTTTTTTTTTTGTTTGCCTCGAGTTAGGGTTTTTGACGACAATGACAAGACAGAGAGGAGCCTTGGACATTGTCAAGTGGCTCAAGAAACAAATTTTCTTCTCTCTCTCTCTCTCAAAATTGATGACAAATTTTGTGGAGTTGCAAGTTTTTTTTTTTTCACACAAAAGTATAAGGGTTGATGAATTCGACTACACTCACAACATCACGACTAATGGTATTTTAGTCAATAAAAACTAAAATCATGTAGGGAGCACTTTACCAATGATTTTTAAATTTCTTTACTGCCTTGTGGATACAAGTTTAAGCTTAAGTTTTGTTCATAAAAATCTCTAGTTTTTAAAGATATATATCCCACATATTGTCTAAAAATAGGGAATATATTTATATTAGCCATTGCAAGTATAATGAAGTTGGCAGTTGCCAAATTTTAAAAGATTATAATTATATCACAAAAAAAAAATAATTTATTTTTTACGAGTTTTTATGTGTGTTATATTTACGAAGTCTTACGGTGTGTTAAAAAACAAATCAAGTTGTTCCACATATATTTTTTAATGAATTTATATGAGTGGTCCATATTTTCAAATAAGTGGGCCCACTTTGGAGCATCACGCGCATGTCCTTGTATTACTTTTCAAATAAGCAGTCGGAATCATTGGAGACAGTCGCAGTAATATGAAAAAGAGGACTAGATGTCATTGTGCTATTGGCTCACGTTTTGAAATTTTGAATTGCTCAAATTGGAAAGTAGGGATGTCGTCAAATTTGTATTCTGATAATATTTGATATACTAGGTGAAAAGAAGTTAAAATCGAAGGAGAGTCCTTATTTCAAAAGGTCATTGCTGTTTATTTCATGGAACATTCACTGTTTAATCTCAACATTGTACTTTAAATTTTTAGAGAACTATACCAAAAATGGAAGAGAGATAGGTGAGGATACAATGGACAAAGATAGAAAGGAAAAACATGCATGAAAACCTTTAAAACGAAGAAATAAAAACTTGAAAAATAGTTACACAAAGCAATACATGTCTTTTAAAAGGTGTTTTTGTATTGTGCAATGGCGGACCCAAAGTATCTATTTGAGGGGTGTAGATCTAAACCGATAATTGTATATTTGGAATAAATATGGAATTTCCGTATAAATTTTTTAAGTATAAACTTTTGAAAAAATATTAAAATTTTCACTATAGTTTTAAAAGGAGAGTGAGGTCCAACAGGGGTATTTGCTCTCGTGTGAATGTATGTAGATACACTTTTAATGTTGTAGAAATTCAAAACCTTTGTGAAGTAATAATTTGAAAAGAAAAATTAAAATATGCTGGAGTCTAATTTAAAACCATTAAATTTGAGAATAAGTCACCAGAGGAACAAATTCAAGATGAACTATCAGGATTATAATCATGTTACATGTATCCTGTAAGAGGCACGACAGGGATCTAGATTCTTCAATGGTAATGTATCTAACTAATAATAATCGTTACTCTAGAGAGGCCCTCCTTGCATATGAGATTAGAGACAAACATCTCGCTGATTATTGCATTCACACTTCGCATGCTCAAATTGTCGACTTTAGTCTCTCATTAGTGAGAATGAGGTTTTGAAGATGAAAAACAATGACAAACAATGACCCATGCTGTCATTGATAGAAAGAGAAGACAAACGGATGTTTCCAAGCCTCTGTTTTTTTTAAAATCCAGCTTTCTTTATTTTTTTGGGGGAAACTTCAGAAAAAGTATAAAATTTTGCTTAATTTTCAAAAAAAACATATGAATATTTGAATATTTTAAAAAAGTATAAAAGCTTTCTATTTTTTTTCAATCAAGTATTCACTAGAAAAAAGTTTTTAAATAACAAAAATGCCACTATCTTTTTCCAAATTTTCTTTTGAATAAATGATTTCAGAGAAATGATCAAGCTCAACCTCAAAATGACCTAGTAGGGCCCTTAAGTAAATCAAAATGGTCACTTTTAGGGAGAAAAAATGTATATAAAAGATGAAAACTTGTTGTAAAGGAAAGGTATTTATAATATTTTTTATAGAGAGGACTTGATTGAAAAAATCCTGAAAATCTTTTATATTTTTTTTGAGATATTCAAATATTCATGTACTTAAAAAAAGAGGAAATTTTACAAAAAAATTAAGCTTAAACTTTAATTAAATGATTTTATAAAGAAAAATTATAAAACGATGAAAAAGTTTTTCAAACATTTTTTTTGACAAAATCACACTAGTTGAAGATATCATCAACTCATTTGATGATATCATCAATTTGTTGATGATATCATCAACCTTCATTACAAAATGTAATATTCTACTCCATCTTCTTTTACAAGTAATGAAGAAGTTATAAAAATCATCACATTTTGTATTTCAGTAGTCTTCCTCAAGTGATCTTAATGCTCTTCCTTAGGTGGTGTTGGTTTCATACTTAGTTTATATGCACTTGTTACTCTCTTCACTTGAGTTTTGAGAGTTTGAGCTTGGAGTATAAGGTGTTTGATGAAATGCCTAGTGAGGATCTTCTTACGTGATAATGACTTTGAGTGAGGTTGGAGCAGATGCACTTCAGTGAGCTTTTTTGAACATTTAGAGGTTGGAAGCCATTTGTTTAGGAAAACTTTGTAGGCCTTGATGTTTGTAAACAGTATGTAGAGAGCTATATTGGATAATCTTTAAACAGTGAATGTGAGGTTTTCTCCTTAGTATCGCATTATTTGTATGAAGTTTTAAATCTTAAAAATGTTTTTTCGTTCCATTAATGTGGAATCTTTGGACCAATTTTAAGCATGGATTTGATAATAGATGGATTGAACATACTTTATTATTCCTTCTTTGATATAATTATTATCAGTTTTTTATCTTTTTTTTTTTTTTTTTGTCTTTGAAATGGATATTCAAATCCCGGCCAAATTTCAGCATCGTTTCTTTTAAATTTAAGACGATCAAAATATGAAAACCATCAAAGGAGAAGAATAAAAGTCGAAGAAGAAGAAGAAAGTTGCAAGAGGTTGAAAATATTATCAACTAATTAATGACATCTTCAAATGAGGTAATTTTGTAAAAAAAAATAAATTGTACGAACAAAAATCTTATTATTTTAAAATATTTCTTAGTAAAATCATTTAATTAAGATTTAAGATTAACTTTTTTTCATAAAAAACCCTTAAAAATGGGCCAAAATCTATATACGTTTTTTAATTTTATCTATATACGTTTTTTAATTTCATCTTTTTTTTAATTTTATCTTATTTGTTTTCCTCTTTCTTTGTGTAGTTCGGTTTCTCCTGCACCGTCTGCGCAGACTACAGAAAGCCTCAAAACAGCCTCAACCAAGATTTGTTTTTGCTTCTAACCCCCCTCGAATTGAGAATATTTCCGACTGCCCCCCCAACCAATTCCCCCCACTTCCAAACAGGTCGCACAATCTCAGTGGACTATGGCGAGGGACCTCAAAGAAGGAGATGCCCATTACAGTGACTTCAAGAAGGTTGAAGCTTGATTTCACCAAGCCGTATCTGAAGCTGAAATTGAATATGTTTTTCGTGGATTCTCTTTTTCATTTCATAGGGCAAGAATTAGAATTGGACCCATTCATCTTTTTCTCTTTGGTAAAATTTTTTGTCCCTCTGTCCGAGGCTCTTTTTTCAAAATCCTTCAAATTGTGATCAAAGACTCATGGAATTGTTGATGGGATGGTCGACTGAATGCATTAGATATTATTTAGGGGTTAAATGGGCTACTCCACGCAGTTCATAATCCCCTAGGATACATATGATTTGGTTTAAAAATGCATTATATACTTTATATCTTTTAACGGTTCTTTTTTTTTTTTTTTATTCTGTTTGCATTTAGCTTCACTAATGTTGCTATCAAGGTTAATTATGAGGAAAATTGGCCTAGTTTTTCAGTTTCAATTTCACTGTGACTCATTATCCATTTCATCTTTGCTCATTACTTTTGACTTGAAGGGCTAGCTGTTTTCACACTCCTTACTTTTCCTCTATGTAGGGATTACAAGGAAATTTCACATTTGCAACTAGCCAAAAATGGTTGAAATAGAAAGTGGTCATTGGGAATTACTGAATGGAATTGATGGGGCTGCTGCTGCTGCTGAAGGAAAGGAAACACATTCCTCTGTAATAGACCATGCGGAGGTGAAAATTGCTTTTCCCCCTAGAAAGGGCACTGTCTACATTCATAATAAGGTTATCTTATTAGATTAGTCAGTCACACATGATAGGTTGAAAATGTGAAAACAATGATCTTTTTCAAAAAAAAAAAACTTTCATTTATCGTCTTGTGATGTGTTGTGATCATGCACGGATTGAACCACAAGAAAGGAGAAAAATCACACCACACAAGAGAGAACATCAAACAAGGATTTATGTAGTTCGGCTTGAGTCTACATCCACGGGAGAAGACGGAAAGAGTTTCACTATAAGAAAAGGATTACAAGTCAATTACACCCCAAGCCTCACTCACTCGGTGGCTTTCTACTCGTCTCCACACCTCAACCGAAGTAATGGAGGGTTCCATTTATAAACTACATCAAAGAATGGAGGTCCACTTTTGTGGCTGCCGTTCAGCTACATGTCAGCAAATTTGGCTCTGTTGATCCATAAAGTCAACAAATCTCTACCTTGGCAAAAATCGGAGCCGATCCTAACAAAACTCTTCCTACAGCCTTCATATGCCCATTTGGGCACTCAGGTGCTCCTTATACCAATCAAGTCCAAGCAATGCTTGAACTTGGCTGCTAGAATAGATTTACTCGTCATATCAGTTGGGTTCTCCGCTGTAGTGATCCTCTTTACTACAATGGAGGATGTGAGATTACATCCTATATGAAGTGTGCCATGACATTAATGTATTTGGTTCTTTCATGATGCATCGGATTGTTTATCAAATCAATAGCACTTTGGCTATCACTAAACACAATAGTTAACTTCTGTTGCAATCTTAGATCACCAACCAAACCCCTTAGGCAAATAGCTTCATTCACTGCCTTTATAGCTGCCATATAAGCAACAAATGCTGCAAACATGTAGATCGCAAAGAGAAAGGAAGCCAACAGATAGATATGGTTTCGAAGATATGTCGCATCAACAGCAAATAATGTCCATATAGTTGAATATGCATTGATGGTTGAGCTATCCACGTATTCGTAGCCGGTGAAAAGGTGGGAAAGTGGTCATTGGGAAATAACTATGGATGAAGAGATGAAGTCTCTTAATGAGAAAATCTAACCATCAGATGCAAGCAGATCTACAAAAAGAGGGAAGGAACTCCCAATGCAAGTAGAGCGAGCTTCGAAGTAAGCTTCTATACAATGGTACAACTGATTTGGTGCATTCATGAAAAAAGTTACCTTATCCTCACATGAGGCGATCAAAAGGTAGTAAACAGTACCTATGTGCCCCAAGGGGCATGTGAAGGTGGAAAAAAGAGTTTTGAGATGTTCGGCTCGAATGTTCATCAAGGTGGAGATTTGTTGACATATGAGCTCAATAGGAGCAAATATTGTTGACTTGCACATGAGCCAACTGACATCACACCAAAAGTAGCTGAAATCCTTGACTCTGTAGACTATGTTGGAGCCTATAAATGGGAGCCTACATTGCCCCAGTTGATGGATGAAGAGAGTGGAAGAAAAAATGTAATCTCTATTGCCCGTGGTTTTGCCACACCACCTAGCGAAGAAGAGAAGCAAGACTGAGAGAGTGAGGTTCAAGGTGTATAGCAAGATTCGGGCTGAGAGTGCATATTCCATCTGTAATTTACCTCCTCTATAGTGATATTGCTGTTGTCTTCCCATGAACGTGGGCTCAAGCCGAATCACGTAAATCCTTGTCTGATATTCTCTTTTGTGTGGTGTGATTTTTCTCCCTTTTGTGTGGTTCAATCTGTGCATGATCCAAACATGATGCAAGAACATGGACTTCAATAATGATCAGTGTGTTATTTTTTTCAAAATAATGTGAGCACATCTTAGTCGTTGGTTCTATCTTATCTTCCTTTCCATGAGAAAGATAAATTATATGGTGCTGCTATTACTAAGATGCTGATGAGAGCTAACACCTGATTTGACATGTGTGGCCCACCTCATTTTGTCCAACTCGCTTATATCACATGCTTCTTTATGATGTCTTAGCTAAAATTTCACTTCAATTGGAACAATTGCTAAGTTGGATTTGATCATGAATGTAGGAAAAATAATTATGTTTTCTACCAATGATCAATCCAACAGTTTGTGGCATTCCATTTGGACTGAGATTTAAACCAGTTCTTGTACGGAGGGGTCCACGTGATATTGGGGATTTGATTTTGCAAAGGTGGGATCCTCAGACTGGTTAAATTAGCCAGTTAGCTGCTGTTAGCACCAAACTTGCAGTAGCATATGACACGGGGGGGACCGATGAATTTCTATATAATGCAACCTACTAAAGAAAATTAAATTAGTAGAATTTTCCAATTTCTTGGACCTTTTAAAAAAATCTGGGGACAACTGAAAATTCATTCCATTACGGGTATTGATACCAGCGAACCACGCCTGACCAGTTTCCAAGGCTAGCTTAGATGCCCATCGCGACCTCAATTTTGAACCATGTGTTAGATTCAACAGAAGGGTAACATGAGGCCTGAGTATCCCATACGTCACTTCTTTTATCTATTGCTACAGCTTGCCTCCACCCCTGAAATTAGAGATTTAACCATCACAATTTGTCAAGATGCTGGTTGGGAGTAGCTTTTCCATCTTATCTGAAGATTTACCCACTAGCGTAAAGATCATCTCATCTTTCTAAATTGAGTGCCCATCTATTGTTCAAACTAACAATATCTTACTCCTTGCCAACATGCCTTTAAGGTTGATGCTTGATATCAAGGCTCCCTAAAGGTTGATTTGGGGTCCCTGGAGGGCTTGAAGGTTGAGGACTGAGGGAATAGGGCCCCTATGAATTACCCTGTGACACCATGCCTTCTTTTCATCAGATTATTGCCCCAAAAGCACAATCTGAGGTAAATCAAATTGCTTGATTGTAACTCTGATTTATATCAAAGATAGATTGGACTAAATACATGGGTGTTTCGTTTCTGGTAATTTCAATGTACGGCTCCCAAAACTGGCATTTTTTCTAGTAAATTCTAAAGCATAATGTCTCCTAGCTAAATCATCTATTTTGCTTATTTGAATCCATAAATAATTGTTCCATGGATGAGAAAACCTATGAAATGTGGCATAATATGACTTACAGAACGGGGAACTATGTTGCATTCTGCTCATTTTTTCATGTTGAATCACAGATTATCTGACACTTAACATCATTTTCAATTGCTGCATATTTTTTGCCAAAAAGAAAAGAATTGCTTGATATTGGGCATGGTTTTGCATTTTAGTGAATTTATTTTATTCAATGGTTTCAAAGGAGTAGAAGGCGACAACACATGATAGAACAGTCACTTGGAGTCTTGGACTATTAAATTGTGTAATTATGTTCGTAGTCTTTTATAACCCATTACATTGACTCAATAAAAGAAAAAAGAAGAAGAAGAAGAAGAAGAACAACAACAACAACGAAGAATGAAGTGTTCCACCTCATCTGTCACCTTCTTTACATTTTTTTTTCTCTTTTGTGTTTACTTTTTTTTCTCTGATACCATAAAAATATTAAAATATGAGGAAAGATTATCCAAAGGATGCAGTATGCCTCGGATTGGGCCTATCTAAAGAATTGTGATTTACAAAGTATTGCAGATATTATTACAACAAATAATAGTCTAAGGGACAATGGGATCAAAGTGTCCCACCATGTCTTCTTTTTCGTTCAGGAGGTTGACATTGATAATCCACTGCAGCAAATGGGATTTAGCAATTTTCTCACAGAAAATATGATATGATTTATGAATTTGCACCTCAACCCTGAAGGAGACGTGGAGTGCTCTTCTGGGATTATTAGAAACATCGATACCATTATCATGCTTTATACCATTTGTGGTTTTCCTTCAAACTGAGATTTTTTTTTCTTTTTAATGCACTTCATTGTTTCTTTGTGACCCCTTTATAAGATTTCTTCACGAAGCACTCTCATTTTTGAGGAAACTAAAACCTCTTTGGTGGTTTTTAAATTTTGTTCTTGTTAGGTACAAGACTCCTCAATAGATAGAGGCTAATGTGATCATCCACATCTCATCTCTTGCTGGTTCATGGCATCAAAAAGCTCAACCACTAGATTTATTTTCTCAGGCAAAGGTATGTGATATTGGCTTGGTAATTTTTCTTGCTAGTGCTTGATTCAAGTTTCTTTCACCTTGTCCCTTCTGTTGAGGTATATACCAACATTTTTTTAATCTCAAAGCAACTAGGATGCGACCATCCTACAAGGTTAGGATATTTTAAGCAATCATTTTGTGTAGGGCTGGTTCTTTCAAAAGAAATCAACTTAAAGTTATTGGAGGGTGTACAAATAGGCCTTGTAATGTTGGGGAAAAACACAATGGGATCAAGCATGTATGTTATGTGCAAGAAGAGGATGATCATCTATTCCAGAACCACCACGAAGTCAGTGGATTGCAGGTGGCCTGTGACCTGAAAAGGCATATGCTTCACTCTGCTATATTATGCGGAATATGAAAAGAATGATTACTATCTATATTGGAGATGAAGGTTTTGGAACTGGAGAAAGTCACAGAATATATTTAGTTGAAATTTACTCATTTTGCTTCCATACGGATAGAAGCATTCTAAACATGTGAACTAGGTGACTTAACAAGCACTTGGAGAGAACATTGAAGAAAAAGGGAGAAACTAAAGCATTGATGCATCCTTATTCATCCAAGTTCTGAATAACCAAAAACCTTGTGCAAGTGTTATCAATAGTTAAGGATTTTGTAGGGGATATTAGCTGTTCATGGTGCCTTGAACCCGAACAGAGTCAAGTGAAGAATCATTGAGTGGCTTCTCTGATTGCCTTTTAGATGTGCTCTAGATCAACCGCCCAGATGACTAAGAAAAAGGTCACTGAATATATTTAGTTGAACGTCTCATTTTGTTTCGGCAGAGAACGGATTCAAGGATTCTAAATGGATGAATTGATAGAATTCACGGCTTACAAGCACAGGATATTGAAGACAAGGGAAGAGACAGACATTGAGGCATCCTCGTGCGTCCAAATTCTTTGTAACCAAACAGCTTTATTTTTATATTTTTTGTGTCATTTATTGGATTCCGAATAGAGCCTTCTGATTGGATGCCCTGTTTGATTGCCCTCCAAATCGGTTCTACATCAAATATGAATTGGGCTAAATGGGGGTTACAGATTTGGGTTTGACAGCATAGCAGTCAATTTTGTTTCTTTTTGGCTGAAATGGCTGGATTTTTTTCGTTCCAGTCCTTCGACCAAAATGGAATGAGGAGGTTAAGAATTTCCAGTTTGAATTTCGGTCCATTTCAGTTGTCCATTCCGGTCTATTTTGACCCCTTCTAGTTTGTAGCACAATTTTTACTATATTTTTTATTTTTTCTGAATATCCATATAAAGAAACATGCTTAATTTATAATTTATTTTTATTTTTATATTTTTTACATATATGTATATATATATTTAATTTTAATTATTATGAAAAAGTTACTTTGAGAAGTCTCACCGAAATTCTGCAATACCGAAATATTCCATCTTGGAGGCTAAACCGAAATGGAATTGACAAATATGTTTTGTGGTCATTTTAGAATTTAGACATTAAATGTTCCACGAAGGCAATTGATCAAATATGTATGTATATTATGTGAAGGCCTATAGAGCCAAAAAGTGTCTGCAATTTAGTAGAGTTATTGTTGATTTTTTCGTAGATATTGTAAGATTTTTGGGTGAATTTCTTGGATCCACAGATTCTATTCAAATTCTCTTGGGTCTTGCGAATTTTAAATGCTCTCATAGGTGATTGTATGCCACTTGGATGGGTGTAGACAAAGTTTTGATGAGAAGTTCACTTTATAGACATTTTCTGTAATAAAATTTTCTCAACAACCTATATGGATTACTCGGAATATGGAAAGGGTGTCCATCCATTATATTTGTTTGCAGCAAATTTAGCTGAAACTTATGTGAAGGAATGTCAATCAGCCAAGACATACAATGCATATTAGATTTGTGAATTTATGAAGTAATAGTAGAGCTGAATGTGCTTGTGATATAAATTGAAATATAGTTTAGTTCCTTTTAGTTTGAAGCAGCCAAATGGAGAGCCCGTTGAATTAATTTTCAGCTGAATGTAGTTTGCCCTCCCATGAAAATATGAATGTAGTTTGCCCTCCTATGAAAATATGTTAGTTTCTTCGTTTTTGTCTCTTGGCATTAGTCACTGATGCTGGACTTTGCCCTCCTATGAAAATATGTTAGTTTCTTCGTTTTTGTCTCTTGGCATTAGTCACTGATGCTGGACTGCGATTTTAACAAGAGTTCTGATTTGTGGCAGCTAGGCCGGTCAATCCTACCATCTGATGAGCGGGGATGGGCTGGCTCGGCTCGCCAAAGCTAGTAGGAACAAGGGCTGTCTTTTCTTTTCCTAAAGACCAAGAATAGGGTAGGGCCCAGTGTTGAAAAGCCCACCTTGTTGAGGTCTGGGCTAGGGCAAGACCCAGTCGGCCACACCCTTTGTCCACATAGAAATGCGTAAAAATATATGGAGTAAAATTTTAAATTATATTAAATAAATAAGGATATTTTTCATGTACATTTGTATTTATTCCCATGCAAATCAGGCCCATTTGACAATGGATTCATTTGTGTTTCAATTCCATGCATTCAAATGCTCATCTGAATCAATTATTCCCTATATATTTCAATTTCATACAAACAAGTAGGCCCATTCCATCAATGAACTCCTATGTTTTACATTTCCCTGCAAACAGATAGGTGCATTTGACAATGAAATATTATGTATCCAATTCCATGCAAACAAAGAGTAAAATAAACCCATTCTCATGTTTTCAGTTACATGCTTGGAAAACAATTTTCATTGTTTGTGAGGATTCCAGTCTTAACTTCCAAAGACCCCTTGATTTTACACTATACTGAAATTACCAATAATAAATTGGATTGTTTTACATCGGGTTGACAGTCAATGGTGGTTTTAAAAGTTATTGTTTTTATCTTTTTTTTAATAAAAAAGAGTTTTTTCTTTTCTTTCCTTTTCTTTTTGCCCTAGCCTCGCTTTTGGCCCTGCCACCTTGGCCCTTGAGGGTCAGGTAAGGTGCAGGTCTATGAGGGCCTTGCCGTCAATGGTGTAAGAGCAACATTGGAACTGCAACTAAACCAGCATAGTAATTAGTATAATCCATTAAAAAAACTTTTCTAGCAACTCATTATCTTCAATGCAGAAATACGTTCAGTTTATTTACATACTAGATGAGTATAGCAGAAAATCAATACAATATTAAATTCCTAATCATCTAATTACTTTGAAACTGGAAAAAGTTGAGCCCGAAATGATATTGATAGGAACATCTGATCAGTCTGATCTTTGAGATATATGGCCTATACTTCTTTGCGTATCCTGCTTTTTGATGCAGTTATGGTCTTCTACAGCACAAGAGGCCTCCTTTTTGTGGGACAAACTCAGATCGGTGGGAAAATATTAGCTTTAATTGAAAAGTAATTATTTTGCCATCAAGGCAGTAGCTCAGTTGGTTTGAGCCTTAGGTTTGTACAACAAGGTCTAAAGTTCGAGTCTCGCCTCTTGCGTTAGGTAATCTGTGTGTGGCCATGTTTGTGGAATCGGGTAACTACTGGGCCAAAGGCTAAAGCTCCAAACACTGGCTGGCAAGGGATACCCTGTCATTAGAAAAAAAAAAATAATGGGCAAGTTAGATGATAAGGGTGCTCTTCTACGTTGTTATTATTATCAAAACTTTGTACCAACTATGTTGAGTCGGCTACTTGAACTTTGTTTATCTAATCGGACCTTTTATGAGCTAAATGTTGCTCTTCTACTTGTATGCTAATGAATTCCCAAGAGGTTGGTTCTACAGAAATTGGATGTGAGCCAAGATCAGCCTCATGCTATTCCGGAGGGGAGACTGTTCTTCCATCGTGCTATTGTTAACAAAAGCTAGTAGTGGGATACACTGTCCTATGGGCAGGGACGCAAGACGGCCCACATCATGGGAATGAGAGCCTACAAGTGGAAAGAGGAAGCCCACAAAGTAAACAGTGGAGCACACATACATAGGAAGAGTGGCATGTTGCTGATAAACTTCCATGAATTGATAAGGAAATCTTTGGACTTTTGTGATTTACCACACTTATGAGTAGCCGAAGGATCAACTGGGCCTCAAACAGTCCGGTTTTTCATAAATCAGTTAATAGGGGCTGTTTTGGGATTCAAATCCAGTCCAATGGGAATGAAACTTGGGCCACAACTGTTTCTCAACAGCTCGTAACAGCCAAGCCATCAACAGGTGGCCATGTGGGTCCCACAGGGATATATCGAAAAGAGTCTGTTGACGCCCAGATTTGGAGAAATTCTTATATTTCTTCAAATTTCTTTTAGATTCGATTTGTTTTGAGTAGGGAAACTATGGTTAGAGTTTCCATTTGTGGTAAGATTCCTAGTTATTAGGTTTTGCTTGTTATAAGAGATATTATGATAGGTAAATGCCCACATTGGGATCTACGTGAGATAAGGAGAGCACTTACGGTTAGAGTCCTACCATATTAGGTTGCTTAGGGAGAAAGCAATCTTATTTTATAAATAAGATCTTCCTCCCCTCTCGTTATGTATACAACTCTCATTCTAGTAAAAAAAAAAAAAAACTCTCTCTCTCTCTCTCTCTCACACACACACACACACACTCATCTCTTCTTATAGTGTGGGTTCTTATTGTGTGGGTTCTTATTTTGTAACATGCTATCAACACAAAGGATCCCCCTTTTTGCCCCTTCTCCTTCTTTTTCTAGTTGAAAGGAAAAAAAAAATGCCAACCAATGGCCAGCAATGCTTGCTAGGGCTACAGCACCTTGGGTTGCGTGCAAATCAAGGTTGTAGAACCCCTGCCTCCTTCCTCCATCTCTTTCACAACAGGTTGGGTTAGGTGGACCTAACTCGACTCGAATTGACTAGATCTAGCCTAGCACTACGCTTACAACAACACTGATGCATACTGTGACATCATCAGTGATGCAGCAAAGTACGTTTCAACCATTAAAACTTCAAAGCGCAATATCTTGGCTGTCCGGAATTCGAACGACGATCCGTATAAACCTACAGAAAGCTCGCAAGCAGATCTTTTTTTTTTAGTTTACTAATTATTCATATGCTTTTACCTTTATTTCTTTCTAGATCTGCGTATAATTAAAATATTATTTATTATTTGGAGATAAATGGTTTATGTCTCTTATCAAAGGAAGATCAATAAAGGATCAATGGATCATAAATAGACCAGGAGTTTTATATTAACCTAGACCTGAAGTTCCATATTTTAACCTAAGCCAGAAGTTCTTTCTAATCTGGACCAAGAAATCCGTAAGTTATTTAAATCTGAAACAAGAAATTCTCATATTCACAATATATAAACTAGAAGATTTATATTCCTAATCAAACCTGAAGTTTGATGTTTAGATCTAGAAATAAAACGAATCAATATTAGACAATAAAATTAAGCTTGAAGTCTTGATAGAACTTGAAGTTCTAAATTAAATCAAAAGTCTTGCCAAAACTCATTGTTCTGATTATTAAAGTTGATAGCCTGACGTTTCAATTTTAAATTGGCCAACTTGATTTAACACTACTTACCCCTTACTTTATTCTGAATGTTTTAAAGTTTCATAATTTATCTTTTATAATTATCTACATATCAATAATTATATATATCTTTTACAGTTCTTGCATGATGTCGAGTCGAATTTGGCTAAATTTGAATTCAAAGCACCTAACATTACTGGGGCCAACTATTTATCCTAGTATTTTAATGCAAAAATCCACTTACAATCAAAGAAACTTAGAAATACCATAATAAGGGGTAATAAAGAGTCTTTGGAAAGCTAGGCATTAGTACTTATCTTCTTGCATCATTATATACATGATGACCTCAAAAACGAATACCTCACTGAGGAGGGCCCAGCAGATCTTTTGAAGTCCCTAAAGGATATGTATAATCACCAGAAAATGATCATATTACCAGTTGTTCAGCACGAATGGCTAAACCTAAGATTTCAAGATTACAAAACAATATCTAAGTACAACTTTTCTTTTTTCAACATTGTTTACCAGTTAAGATTGTGTGAGGAAAAAATTACGAAAGAGCAGATGTTAGAGAAAACGTTCACCTTTCATGCATCGAATGTAATCTTGCAGCAATAGTATCATGAACAACATTTTTCTAGATATTCAGAACTCATTTCTTTTCTCTTTGTTGCTGAGCAAAATAGCAAAGTCTTAATAAAAAATTATAATTTCAAACCAACTGGATCTACAATAATGCCTGAAGCAAATGTCAATTTCAGTTCAAACAAAGGCAGTGCAAAGGGGCGTGGGAGACACTATCCCTCTAGTAGAGGTGGAAGAAACAACTCCTCCAAACTAGGAGGTTTTCGGTGTCCCCCCTCCTGAAATTTAAAAATCACCAAAAGTGATCTGATCCTATAAAAAAGCACAATCAGAATCAAAATCGGAATCAATTGAATAAATCTACCAACAGTTCTAATCCTTGCCATAGATATGAAAGGAATGGGCATTGGTCATGCAATTATCGTGCAACAAAGGAAGTGGTGGAATAATATAAAGCATATAAGACCTCTATTCATTATGCAGAGTTAAATGATCTGGAAGACTAGATTAGGATACAATACTACAAAATGATAATTTTCAGTTTGACATCACAAACTTGAAAACTTGAGACTTCTTTAAAGACGAAAATGGCCAACCTCTGAGAAATGAGGCGTTCCATGCTAAGTTAGGAACTCCCCTCACATGGTCTAGAAGACCAAACAAGTTTTTTTTCTTAATTTTGCTAGATTTCTACTTAGTTTACTTTAGAAGGATGTTTTAAGATATTTATTTTTCATGGATATTTTTCTTTAATAATGAATGATTTTATTATTTTCGGTTTATTAGTTTGATGGAAATTCATGGATATTTAAATTTTTATCATGTCATTGCTTAGTTAAATTTCTTTATTATCTTTGTTTATGGTATAGGTCGTGGAACTGGAGATACTTATTGTCTTGTAGATAGTGCCACAACACACTCTATTCTAAAAATCCTAAAGTTTTAGTCATAAGTGGTATTCAATCCATGCAAGGAATCCATCATAGCTGGGCCTGTGCAAATCATTGAAGGCTTTGGAAGAGCCCATATGATGTTACCTAATGGTACCCATTTATTCATTAAGGATGAATTGTTCTTAAACAGTTTCCGAAAAAACTTGTTTAGTTTCAAAAACATCAGAATAAATGGATACCAAATTGAGACTGTAAGTCAAGGTACTAAGAAAATGTTTTTTATCGTTACTAGTATTAGAGGCCAGAAGCAAATACGAGAAACATTAAGTGCACTCTCCTCAAGGTTATATTATATGTCAAGGTAACAAGAAAATGTTATTTATCATTACTAGTATTGGAAGCCAGAAATAAATATGAGAAACATTAAGTGCCCTCTCCTCGATATTATATTATATGACAATATCTACAGTCAAATCACATTCGATGATGAGCAAAAACATATCGTTAAGCTCCAAGCTTAGTAACACATTATTACTTTGACATAATAGATTAGTTCACCCTAAGGTTACCATGTTAAAGAATCGTTGATTAGAGAACCATAAATTGATCATACATAATGGGTACCCATGTATTCCATGTTCACGAGAAAATTAATCACTCGACCTTCTTTTGCTCAGATTGCATCAGAATCCTCATCTTTTTTGTAAAGGATGCAAGGAAACATTTGTGGACCTATAAATTCTCCTAGTGGACCTTTTAGGTTTTTTATGATTTTGATTGATACCTCAACCCGTTGGTTGGATGGTTGCCTACTTTCAATTAGAAACATAGCTTTTGCCCGCCTATTGACTCAAATCATTAAACTTATAGCCCACTTCTTTAATTAGTCTATAAGACTTGATAATGCAGGTGAATTTATATCACATGCAATTAATAACTACTGTTCACCTCTAAGAATTATAGTCGAACATCCTATTCCCCATGTCCATACCCAGAATGACTTAGTTAAATCCATAATTAAGTACATTCAGCTTATTTCTAGAACTATACTGATGCAGTCCAAATTGCCAATTAGTGCTTGGGGACATACTATGTTGCATACATTGATGTTAATTAGACTTCGACCTATAGTCTATCATCAATACTCTCCTACACAATTTACATCAAAATATTATGTAACATCCCACATCGCTTATGAGGCCGTCAAAACCTGGGCATATATGTGATTGACCGTCTTTTAACCCGTGAGATGCGTTTTAAGGTGGGAGCAGGTGTTCGGCCCGCCCAGAAACAAAACCGTGAGGGGTCCTCTAAAGGTGTTCACAAAGCTCGCAAATGCCCAAAGCGGACAATATCTCGTGTGACGCCGGGGGCGTTACACATCAACCAAGTATCTCTCACTTACACAAGTTCGGTTGTGCAGTTTGTAACACTCCGGCCCAGCTTAATCCTGTTTAATGCTTAATTAATGAAGTTTCAATACTAATTAGAGCGAATTTATGTTAAGCTCGTGGTTTTAGTCTCTTGAGACATGTCTCGGTTCATAAACAGGGAATTGAGTTAAGGTAACCTTGGTTTAAGTTATCTTGAGCCCTTTTTTGTAATTTTTGATTTTGTATGAGATCGTCATTCTTACATCATCTTGGTGTCAACACGTGTATATTGTCTAGCTCGTCAACTTCCATAACTGGCTCAAATGGAGACGAGGTCGTTTGTTTCCATTGGACCAATAATTGACTTGAACTATAATTTTTTCGAACTATTGGACTTGGATGCAAATTGGGCTCAATCTTTATCTTATATAAAGGAAACCAGCGACTCTCTCTCCCTCATCTCCTTCACTTGCACGCCAGCTCTCTCTCTCTCATTCTCTTCTCCTTTTCTTCTTGTTTTCTCTTCCTCTTTTCTCCTCCTCTTCTACTTCCTTGCAAATCAATGTAAAGAAAAGAGGAACTTCTTGTGCACCGGGTGCTTATCTCCTCTTTGGGTTACCGGTAGCTTCTCCACCTGATGTCTCTCTCTCATCCTTACTTTCTTCTTGCTTATCTTCTTGTCGTGGACAAAGCTCTTGCACCCTCTTTCCAATTCTTCTCCAGTGAGTATTCGCGTCACGGTCTCTGTTTGAGTTTTGGATGTGATTGCACAACATGTACCCATTTTCTTTTGCTTACTCGTGGCATGCATGGTTTAGGATTTCACTCCCAGGATCATTTGGGCCTAAGAACCACGAAATTGAGGAAAAAGTTCGTTTAAGGCAAGTATAAGCACAGTATGATTGAACACAGGTTGATACACGTTGATGGTTGTGTTCTTTTACTCTTTCTCTCGAGTATGTGGTGTTTGGACAGCCCTTGTGTCTTATATAAATGGGATAGACGTTGTCTTCGCGAAAGAAAATCATGTAATACAGTTGCTCTGTTCTGTATATAACCCAGTTGTCCGACCGATCGGGACTAGGGTCGGACCGATCGGACGCTCCCAGAACCAAAATTCGACCAATCGGGCTTTAGCGTCGACCGGTCAACCCTAAAACTCTATGGCCCTGGGAGATTCAGTGTTCAACTGAATCCAATTCTTGTTCATTGTTCTTCTCTTGCTTCCTTAACATCATGAGATCTTTTATACTACCTTTTAGGTTCATGATGAGACCTGATAGGGCATTCGCCATGCAATGTTCACTTATATACCTTGCCCAACGGATTATTTTAACGCATGAATGGTCTTGCGAGCTGTGACACATTCATGTGCGTTGTCCAATTGTTAAGCACCTCCCAATGGGTGTTGGTTTAAGGGACTTCGATATACATTTATTGATACAGTGCAATGCCCAGAAAGGAACAACGGTGTATCGGAAACTTAAAACTACATCATCATGCACCGCTAGTAACAATGGACAACTAGGATAGGGTTGGCTAGTAAATGATCGAGCTTCTTACACATAATTCGATTTGTATAGCATATTGAGTTTGGTCTTGCCTTCTTATTCACATGGTATGTGTTCTGCACTGGGGCAACGATTGGACATTCCCTGAGGGCTCTATCCATGGTAAATCCCGGGCGAAAATAACTGCCTTGCATGCTATTTGTCTTGTTTCTTATTTGACTTATGATTGTTTCGTTGTTGACTTGTAACGGTATTGATTCAAAATGAGGCACGTACTGTATCGACTGATTGTGATTGGACATGTACCGTACTGAATTGCACGGATTGACATTGATTAACCGATTGACTAATATTGATTAACGTGCATCATACTATATTACTGACTGTATCGTTTGGCTTTACTCCGCTTCAGCCTCAGGATACCCGACGGGGTTGACTTTGGCGTAGACTGCTTGTTAGCTCTGCAGAGTGCTCCTGTCCTGGGTTTTCGGACCCTGGGAATCAGGGACCAATGCGTGCCCTGGCCCGGTTGATGGTGTTCTCGTACTGACTGCTCTCGTAAGAGAGAATATGACAAATGGAGTAGCCACCCCGCTAGTTATCTATTTCCTTATTCTAATGGCATGTTTCATTATGTACACGACTTGCCTAGTATATGAACATGATCTCTATGCATTGTTAATTGTTACTGTTTCTTATTTTGCTAGATACGGCGCGTGTTAACTTATTGTCGCTTATGCTTTGCTGAGTCGTTGTACTCATTGGTTGTTCTTGGTGTTGCAGGCCCAGATACCTCTTCCGACCTCTCGTCTGTCGGCTAGACTCCGAGAGAGATCCGGGAGACCCCAGTTAGGGTTAGAAGAGTTGGCTTAATCAAGCCCTCAGAGGGCGGCTTGGCATTGCATCCACCGTTTACTCATCGTTTTGTTTTGTTTTGTTTTGTTTCGTTGGTTTGTTGTACATTTATCTTGTATTGGTCCCTTAGATCCTATCTCCTCATCTTGTATTGTACATTTGTAATTAAAGTCCTTTTGTTAATCGTCTATTCTTATGTGTCTTTCTTATCTTCTTGGCTTGCAATGATACATACGGCTTTCGTGTACACTTGGTATGCACGTGTTGGTATCCCTTGTGTGCGTGTACTTAGACCAGGTTCAGGTGTGCGTGCATGGGAGTATGTGTATCACTGGTTAGGTTTTTAGCTAACCTCCGATTTCTGGGCTCGGGTCGTGACATAGTTCAAGTCCATATACCACCTCTCAGTATACTAAGATGAGAACACAACCTAAGTTAGAAATTTATGTAGGCTATGACTTTCCTTCGATCACCAGATTTTTGGAACCAATGATAGGAGATGTCTTAACTGCTCATTATGCTGATTGTTAATTTGATGAGACAAGATTCCTATCATTAGAGGGAGATATGATAGTTCTTGAAGAATGTATTTTTTTTGTAGAACAGCCAATTCTTGAAATATAGCGTAAATTAACGTGGAATGCTCCCACTTTATCTCATATGGACCAATGTGCTTTACAATGTAAAAATGAAGTACGTAGAATTGTGCACTTATAAGAAATTGCAAACAGATTACCTAATGAATTCAACAATGCAGCAAAGGTAATTAAGTCACACGTGCAACCTATGAATGCATCTCCAGGATTAATGTCCCTGTAGGACAAAACCAGAAAATTGTAACAAAAGAATCTCCAATATGACAGAAGTGCAGTATACTTATAGGTTCAAAAGATACAGCTCTGCGGAAAAGGAAAAATGTGCAATCATCATCATGTCCTCTTAAAGAGTCACACGACACTCCTCAAGATATATATAATACTCCTGAAGAGGTTATGGTAAAATCCACTCTCTTTAGAATAATGGAAGTCCCTGATGAAACAATGGAAGCCCATGAAGAGGCATTGGTACTTGATAATGAAATGATTTCTATACTTTATAATTATTCAAAAGAGAAATGGGATAGAAAGGATATGATCATCGATGACACATTTGTATATGCAGTAGTTACACAAATATAAAAAGAAAATGAGGAAGATGATTGTGATACAGAACCACGTATTGTAAATAAATGTCAACAAAGGAAAAATCGACCAAAATGAGAAAGTACCATTAAAACAGAGCTAGAGTATCTTAATAGATATGGTATATTCGAACCTATAGTATAAACTCTAAAAGGTGTCAACTCAGTAGATTACAAGTTGGTATTTGTAAGGAAAATGAATGAAGTTCTTAAATATAAGGCAAGATTTGTGGCACAAGGTTTCCTACAGAAACCTATGATTGATTATGAGAAAACATACTCCCCGGTTATGCATACAACAATATTCAAATATTTGATAAATTTAGCAGTATTTTCAAAATTAGATATGAGACTCATGGATGTTGTAATCGCTTACTTATATGGGGACTTAGATACTAAATTTTACATGAAAATCATGGAAGGATTTACTTTATCTAATGCAAAGTTCAAGAGTACATACTCAATACAACTAAAACGGTCATTGTGCGGCCTGAAGGAATCCAGAACAATGTGATATAATCGTCTTAGTAAATTCTTGTCTAAGGAAGAGTATAAAAATAATTACATTTGCTCATGGATCTTCATAAAGTAATCTTTAAAAGGATTTAAAAAGAGAGTTTGAGATTAGGAGAACAGGATTCTGTCTCGGCCTGCATATCAAAAAAAGTGCTAGTGGAATATTAGTCCATTAGTCTAACTATATCAAGAAAGTTTTGAAATGTTTTAGTATGTACAAAGCACATCCACTAAGTACCCTTACAGTTTTCTGATCTTTAGATATAAACAAATATTCATATCGTCTCATTGAGGAAAATGAAAAGGCATTAGGTCTTGATGTACCATACCTAAATACTATTGGTGCTTTAACATATTGAGCACAATGTAGCAGACTGAAAATTTCATTCTTAGTAAATTTTCTTGCCAGATACAGTTATGCGCCAACACAAAGGCACTAGACCAGTATCAAATATATTATACGATATTGACATGAAACAATTGATTTAGGACTCTTTTATTCTAATGATTCCATATTTGTAGGATATGCAAATTTACGATATCTCTTTGATCCTCATAAGGGTCGATCACAGGCTAGTTATATGTTTCATAATGGTAATGCCACTATTTTTTGACATTCTGCTAAGCAAACTTTGGTAACTACTTCTTCTAATTATACTAAGATTTTAGTCATTTATGAAGTTAATAGAGAATGTGTGTAGGTAAAATCTTTAATCCAGCATATTCTTAATTATTGTCAATTGTTTCCTAGTATAGGCACCCTAAGCATTATCTATGAAGATGATGATGTATGTATTCAACAAATTAAAGAATTGTACATTAAAGGTGACAGAACGAAGCATATTGTACCAAAGTTCTTCTTCACACATGAGCTTTAGAAAAACAATGAGATTGAAGTCGAGAAAATTCGTTCAAATAACAACATGGCTAATTTGTTTACTAAGTCATTACCAAAATCAACATCTAGAAGCTTGTATATGAGATCGACATGCATAGATTCTATCACCAAACAATGTAAATGTTATTATTATCAGGAGGAGTAACTGATCAGATGTAGGCATCCTGAAGCATACTACTCATGACATATGTGTGTTGTACTTTTTTCCTTTCTTAGGTTTTATCTTACTAAGTTTTCCTAGTTAAGGTTTTAATGAAGTAACATTTTACACGTTTAACACCAATTCAATGATTCTATAGAATGTTGCACTCTTTTTTCTTTGCTTTAGTTTTTATGCCACTAGGTCTTTTTTTTTTTTTTTTTTTGGCAAGGTTTTAGTGAGACAACTATAATTGAATGGTAATCATCCAATGAGAAGTATTATAAAATGTATTATCATAGGTGGAGATGCCCACAATGGGACCTACATGAGATAAAGAGAGTACTGAGGGTTAAAGTCTTACCATATTAGGTTGTTTTAAAATGAAGCAATTTTATTCTATAAATAAGATCTTTCTTCCCCCTTACTATATATACAACTCTCATTCTAGTAAAACTCTCTCTCTCTCTCTCTCTCTCTCTCTCTCTCTCTCTCTCTCTCTCTCTCTCTCTCTCTCTCTCTCTCTCTCTCTCTCTCTCTCTCTCTCTCTCTCTCTCTCTCTCTCTCTCTCTCTCTCTCTCTCTCAGTTCTTCTTCTTGTGTGGTTTTTAGTCTTGTAACATTGCTAAGATCACTAGGGTTTTATGGTATTTGTTATACACTATAAATGTAGTCGTTCTAACAGTTTAAATTGTCGATCAAAGCAACAGTTCTTTGCTTTGTTTTCTCCTTCTTTCATGATCATGTGATCGGTCGTGACTATCTAGGGATTGATGAAGGCCGTAAAGTCTGTTTGGGGTTGATTATGTGCATCTTTCCATACTTATTAATTTTCTTAATTTCATATAATTTGCGGCAAGCCCTATTATTTGTTGGAGAGTTGGTTATTCTTTGGGTTTGGTTATCACTGGGCCCTAGAAAATCCAATTTTCATCGAATTGAGATTGAGTTACAGACTTAGAAATTAATCCATAGGTAGCCGGGTGACATGGAGTTGTCACCAACTGAGAAACTCTCGTTGTCACCTAGTGGTGCACGCGAGGTGTTAATCCACTAAAAAGCAACAATTCTTTTATTACCAAGTGATGTAGCCTATGTAAATGGGATCTGCTTAGTACTGTGGATCCAGCTCCAGTTCATCTTTGGTTCAACCAAGATATGATCCAAGCTTTTCTTGGCCCATCAAAATAAATTAAAGGGGAAAGATAAGACAGACGGATTTTATTTCCTATTTTTTTTCGTATTTCCTATTTGTTTCCTTTTCTCCATTTTTTTTCCCTTTATTTGTGTTTGGAGATTGCAGTATAGAGTAGTAAGCGTTTTGTTGACTCCATTTTTAGATATGAATGAAAATGCACAAAAAGCTTATTGTTTGTTTGTTTGCATTAGAATATGAATTCGTAATCAAATGAGCTTCATTGGAAGATTATTAAAAAAAAAAAATGTGAATGATAGAAGGTGAATGGTAAAAGATATAAGATGACGATATAAATGGGACCTCTAGTTTCACATCTTCCTTGATGTTCAATCTTGGGTGATGGCATAGTATCCATTTTTCATCTTCCCTTGATTCACATTTGATGGTTTTTTTAATATAAACTTCATTTTCAACCACTTATGACATGAATTTCTATATGTTATATATTTACACGAGGGCTTAGCTTGGGAGTTTTCAAAATAAGATTTGTTTTTTACTAAGAGAACTCCAGAGTGTTGTTCTCTGGAAGAAACGTTGGTAAAAATATTAGAATGTAATTTGGTAAAAATAAGATTTGTAGAACTGTGGGTTTTCTTTCTGCTTTATGGGCTCTCTTTTGGGTTCGAACCCCTTCGTTCGGCTAGGGTAAGAAAAAAAGGTATTATAAGGAAGAATTTGTCACAACGAAAAAAATTTGATCGGACAGTTTGCAGCAAGAAGAATGTGCAATAGAGGATTTGTCTATAAACATCATATGATGATCCAATAAATCAATCTATGCAGATTCGATCTGGCATATCAATACGGCCAAAAACAATTGACTTTATTTTTGGTGATTTGCTGCCAGATTAATATTTTGGATGTTGTGGTTGGATGAATAAGTCTATTGATTTCAACTAGGGGCATCCAGGGTTGAAAAAAGATAAAATTCTTTGCTTTTACACCTGCACAGCTAAAGCTAACTGTCAACCTAATAATAGCCCGCCTTTTCAATTGAGGGTTCAAAAGAGCATTGAATAGATTTTTTTTTTATTTTCAATCGATATTCTTTTGAAATTATCATGAAAATAATAATAAATACTGTTTTAAAAATAGGCAATTTTAGTCCACGTTAAAAGGATGACAGAGGTCTTCACTTAATATTTTCAACACAAAGTGACAAAAGGTTTTTACAAGTGGAATAACCATGACCTTTACAAATTGAAAAGAAATTTGTCTCTAACGGCCGCTAAAGAAGTTAGCAAAAAAACACAAAAAACATAAAACTAAGTGGATTTTGCTCTAGCCTCAGCCCAATTCATGCAACTCTGAATAGAAGAAATCAGTTGGATTGAAAGGTCTCAGTACCAATTTTAGGTAAGTCTTATCCAGGTGTTATATGTATAGCTATGTATGTATCCCCTAAGGATTAATCTTTGCTCGAAAGAATCTAAACCCTTGGTGCTAATCCTAAGGTTTTTTGGCTGCATTGACGAAAGATGCCCTGAGTTATAAAATATATATATAGGTAAGCCAAATATTAATACAATCTTATAGTTCACAAATGGTTGAGATAGTTTGAATTTGATTAATATTATAGTTTAAATTTGATTAATATTCTACCTTGAGTTCTTATTATCTTCTATAAATTTAGAGGTTATGCTAGGGAGAGATGATGGGAATGTTGTGACTTTTTAAAGTCTTTATTAACAAGCCTAATTTCAACCATAAAATGTAGGGGTGTATATTAAAATGGACAAGAATATCAAACCTAGCGATTGTTTGCCGCGCAGCAAGATCCAACAACGGCTACCACAACTTGATCAAGTTAAAGAAATTGGAACATGCAAAGTGGACAAGCTGAAAGGGAAATCACCATGATGGATCTGGTATTTGATGATCCAAGAGCATAATGGCACCAACGGCAAACTCATGGCCAAGTTTCAACTCGGAGCGCATGATGCAACCCATATAAATGAAACACACTAGAAGCATAAATGAAACACGCTAGAAGCAAAATTGGAGCTACTTGTACGGTTCCACTGCATCAACTCAATAATTCTTGTAAGTCAGGGGATCAGACAGATCCCAGGCTGATCAAAATTTACAGGAGGGATAGATGAGTAAGAAAGATTTCATTACTTAATTATTTCCTTTTCTCCTACTTTCTTTAATTGTTATAAAGTAAGAACTATTAAGAAAATCATTTGATTGTGATTAGATTAGCTTGGGCTTGAGGCATTTGTATAGGTATTTGTATAGGTATTAGAGTGGCAGATCCAAGAGTTTTTGCTTGGGGCGTGCAAACCCAAACAAACGAATATGTTTTGGGAATAAATACAAAATCTTCATGTGGGCTCTGGTGGTGGACGTATAATTTTTATATAAATTTTGAAAGCGAAACAAAGATTTTCATTATGGTTTTAAAAGCGGACCAAGGTCCATCAGGTACATCTGCCCCTACATGAATGTATATAGGTTTGCCTTTGTTATTGCTATAGTAGTCCTTTTGCTGTTTTTATTATTATGCAGCCAAGAGGGCCATGAGCCAAAGAAGCCCACAGAAATGAAAAGAAGAAGCCCCCACAAATGGGAAGAATAACTCAAAAACGTGGGAAGGGGTTTCAACCCTCTAAGCAACCTCTTGTTTGCAGCCATACTAAGTCCTTATTGGCCTCTTATTATTTTTGTTTGGGATTTTTATGAAATCATCAAGGCTAAGCTCTAATTAAACATTTGATGAAGAAAAACACCAAAACTTCCACTTAGTGGTTCGTACAAATTTTTTAACCAAAATACCCATGTTGATGATATCATCATCAACTTATGATATCAACCTCCCTTCCCTAAAACCTGGAAAAAAAAATAACCCTCTCGATTGAAGCCTTGGTCATCTTCCTCCCCTTCTTGCCACCTTTGTGACCCAATTCCTTGCTCATGGCTATGCATGTAATCATTTTTGTTTGGCCCATATTTGATATTTCTCAATGATTTGATCATCTTCTTTGAGTTGGTCCCTTCCCCACATTTAATTTCGGTTCTTAAGGCTATGGCTGAGTCTCAACCTATAGGTTTTTAGGCCTATAAAGCCAAGGGCAAAATTGGGGAAGAAAGGAAAAGAAATGAAGATGGTGCATGCAAAAGAGTCATCTTCGTCATTGTAAAGAGCAATTGGTGCACGTCCAATGTTCAATGAAATGTTCCAAAGAATTATTACTTTATTTTCTTTCTTTCTTTTTTGTGAGTTTTAACTTTTGTTTTATAGTATTTATGTGAATGGGCGTTTCTGTTTTATGGTGTCTTTGTATATGTTATGGAGATTGCTACAAGTGAATGAGAGGTTCTCATAGGTATTAGATTATTTGAGTGGAGTTCTAGATGCCAAGAGTCCTTTTTGTTTTTTTTAATCTGGTTTCCTTGAGCCGACTTCAAGAATAAGATTTGATAGTGGACAGATAGAACATGCTTCATTATGAAACTTGTGAAGGACTTAGCAAACGCAAATGCCCGAAGAAATTGATAATCAAATCTCATTTGAGTATATCAAAAGCATTTCCTATGTCTAATTTGGCAGCCACAATTGGCCTGTTGAGGGCTTGACTTATTTACCAAATGTTTTTGGAAGGAAAGCGTTTATCCATCAAAATCTAATAAATTGATAAAATCAGTATAATACAATTATAGAAATATTGGAAAGAGACAATTTGTGTTGGAGTTTTAATACAGGCAATTGATGATATCATCAATTGGATTGATGATGCTATCGTTAATTGGGTATTTTTGTAAAAATAATATGTACAAACTCTTAGCCTATAATTTTATTATTTTTCTTCATAAAACTGTTTAATCAGAATATAAACTTAATTATTTTGTAAAAAAATCCATTTTTTGAAATATGTTTTTATAGAACAATCTCATTACAAAATAACCATGTGGCCCTTCTGAGAGGCCTCTCGGTGTGGATGATAGACGTGCCCCACACACCAACATCTGTTAGATTGAGAGGAATATTCCACCTCTTATTTGCCTTTATTGGACCTCTGCCAAATGCATCTTTTTTTTTTCTTGGGAAATGTCAAATGCACCCTAGTTGTACATTTTATTTTGCATCTGCACCTGATGAGTGGACCACCCTGATTCTCTAGGCCAACACAAACCCTACTAGTAGCTCTAGTTCCACACCCATATTTCCCCTACACTCACCATGGTACACACACACACATATATATATATATAGAAAAGATTACTATGCATCCATCCCTCACCACAAAGCAAGGGATTATTCTTTTTTTTTTAACATAACAAGTTTAAAAATGTGTCATGATGTGTGATGATTTTATCGTTTTGCACATCAATACCTTTTCAAAAACGGAAGTGCCCATCACCATAGTATGAGGGACATAAGCATAGTAATTTTATCCTATATATAGGTAAAGCTAACTATGCATCCATCCCTCATCACAAGGTGAGAGACAATTCCTTTTTTAAACTTAATAAGGTTAAAAATGTGTCATGATGTATGATGGTTTTGTCCTTTTGTATATCAATACTTTCCAAAAATGAAAAGTATAATAGTTTTCCCTCTATATATATGGAGAACTTCTGTCAAACATTAGTCTTCACCGCTCACAATAAGGTGAGCACCATTTTTCAAAACACCTAATAGAGTCTAACTTATGATCAATTCAAGTAGATCATAAAACAATTATCCACCGCGATAGTCACCGACACCCATCTAATTTAATTGGACTATTTAATCGGCTTGCACTCATTTTTTATGGTAAAAACTTATCAGCCATTAATCAAGTAAATAGAATAATGATTTGAGCCTCTGTCACCATGTATGAATAGGTGGAGGGGAGATCTTCCACCCCCTCAGTCCCATGCCCAAGTGGGGCCCCTAGTGGGCCCCACTAGAAAGTAGTGCTCAGCAAAGGATCTCCCATAAATATATATGTAGAAAATAATTCAATGAAAACTAGTTTTCACTACTTTATTGTGAGAAGTTGAGGTGGGGGCTCATCTATTACCCAAACTAAATCCCGCAATACATAGAGATCTCCCTGATAACCACACACCCCAAATTTCGGTCAAATCCGAATTTACTGGACCATTGGATTGATTGTGCACCAATTCGAATGGATTGAATTTGTAGGCTACTAATGAAGTAATTAGTGATATGTAATTAGGGTCAAACTTGATATTTGAAATAGTCCCACATAGGTCTTTCCATCCCCATAGTCCCATCTCCAAATGAGACCCACAAGTGGTCTCCATAAAAGGTTCTCATGGTGGGTGTTAAAAACACTATATATATGGGAAATAATCCTATAAGAATTAGTTCTCATCATTTTTTTGTGAGAAATCTAAGTATGGCTCATCTATCACTCAATCCAAACCTTGCAATACACAATGGCCCCCCTAATAGTCATACGCCCTAAATTTCAATTAAATTCAAATTTACCGGGCTGTTGGATCGACTGTGTATCAATCTAAATGGATTGAATTTGTAGGCTATAGATGAAGGGCTTCGGGACATGTGTTTAGAGTCAAACCTGATATTTGGAGTGATCTTACATAAATCTTTCCATCTCCCTTGATCCTATACCCAAATGGAACCCATAAGTGGGTCCTATAATGCGTGAGAACAGTTCTCATAAGATCAAAGCCCTATATATAAGTATGGAAAACCTCTGTCAAGTACCGATGCTCATGATAATATGAGCACCAAATGCCAAAACACCTAGTGGGGCCTAATTTATGATCCATATAAGTGGATTATAAAAAAAGGACCCCTCGTGATAGTCATTGATTCCAAGCTTGGCTCACATCCAATTGGATTGGACTGTTGGATCGGCTTACACTATTTTTGGACGGTGAAAATTTATCGATCATTGATCAAATGGTTAGAATTATGATTTGAGCCTCCGCCACCATGTATGGATAGATGAAGAGGGGATCAAAAATGTATGGATGGATGAAGGGGAGATCTTTCAATCCCCCCGAGCCCCATCCCTCAATAGTGCCCACTAGAAAGTGGTGAGCACCTTTGCTCAATAAAGGGGCTTCCATATATATATAATATATACATATGGATAAAACTACTGTGCATCTGTCTCTTACATTATGGTGAGGGATATTTTCTTTTTTAGAAAGTATTAATATGCAAAAAGGCAAAACTATCATACATTATGACACCCTTTTGACCTTATTAGGTCTAAAAAAGGAATTGTCACTCACACTATATATAAGAAAAACTTCCGCCGAGCACTCAATGCACATCGCTCACCAAGTGTCTAAACATTAGTAAGGTCGAACTTATAATCCATCTAAGTGAATCATATAACAAGTACCCTTCGTGAAAGTCATTGATACCAAATTTGGCATCCATCCAAATAGATTGGACTACTGGATCAGCTTGCATTCAGTTTGGACGATAAAAACTTATCGGCCATTGATCAAGTGGGATCATGATTTGAGCCTTTGCCACCATACATGAATAGGTGAAGGGGGAGATCATTTGATTTCCTCTTGTCTCATTCCTGAGTGGGATCCCTTAGTGGGCCGCACTAGAAAATAGTGTTGGTGCTCAGCAAAGGGGCTCCCATATATATACGAGGGTGTATCAATCCTTTGGACCGAATTAATTCCTTTAAATTTAGGATAGTCTGAAAAAATTTCTTATGGCTTAAGAAGAAGAGCACAATTTGAATATGCAACCACGAGGACCAAATCATGGTCCTCAGCTAATTGAGCTACTGTTTATAATTATCGAATCTCAAAACTGCAATAGTTATCGAATCTTTTGAGCTATTGTCTCATTAGCATATTGAGCACACACAATTTACTGTTTGTGCTGATGAATGATACAATCATCAGCATTACCGATCGGCCGACAGTCCGCCGGATGATTGTGATTGTTAAGTAATAAAGCTATTGTTTGAGTCAAATATGCATTGAAGCACTTGTCAGAGGAGCAATCATCATCTGTGTAAAATTTGAAAGCTACAGTCCTATCAGTAGTTGGAATCCTTTTGACCAAAAAGGAGAGCCTACTTACATGAGATTCTACTCTACTGGTATTACTTGCAGAATGTACGTGGCCCTAACTACTAATACCGTAAAAACAGTAAGCGACAGGTTTTGGTGCCTCCACTTCCCTGCCCAGAACCAATCATGGAACTTCCAATGTGATTGAGAATTCATAAGTTTTTTAATCCTGCCCCTCGTGGCCGAGTCAGAACTATAAAGAGTTAAAGACTACACAGAAACTCTTTGACCAGGTTTTTCATGGGAAACTGGTAATTTATTTTTGCTCATTTGTCAGTGTATGTCCGTGGCTATATGGGTGTGGTGTGCGTCTAATAGAAATGTTTCCCATGGTTGATGTGGAACCATGTTTTAGAACGGCCCATAAGGGCCTACACTACGGATGGTCCTGGTTTTAAAACTTTTACCGACTGGATCATAGTTATTATCCATCTAGTGCAATTTACATTCTGACAATAAATCCAAAGGACAACATAATCCACCTATACTAGGCATTTAAATTGAAAATGATGGGTCATTGTGAAATTCAAGATGGGGCACTTACATGGGTTACCTGCTGGGGCCATCAATTGGGCAGCTCTGGTCTGGGTCAGTTTCAATTGGCTTTTATTTTGCAATCCACATCTCTATGTAGTAAATGTGCCTGGTCGGGCCAATAATTTTGAGGTACTTGTAGCAATTAATGGACTAATTTATCTATTTTCGCTTCTACAAAAAAACAAGAGAAAAGTGTAACAAACACGAGTGGGTCATTTGATTTGGGTGCACTGGCTTTGTTTGGTCATGCAGATTACCGAAATGTGGCATTGCAAACTTCATGTAGAGGGCATTTGCAGACTCAGGCAATGATGTATGTCATCACTGGGTGAATATTTTTATGCAAACAACTCCCAGTGAAGTTTTGACTGTCTGGTCGGGTCTTGACTTTCTGTGTATATTCCCTCTTCTTGGCTTAGGTAAGTGCACTTGATTTACTCGCTTCTTCTTCTTCCAGCCACTAATCATGAGCATTTAGGGAAATTAAGCAAAGATAGTTCACAGTTCACACGCTAAGGCAATATTTTCATCATATAATTAAGCCAAAGAATAGGGCTGCAAACAGGACAGTTGTGGAAGACCCAGATCTAGACCAGTTTCTAAATGGCAGCTTTAAAACAGGTTTGATTGGGAACCTATTTAGTTGGTTCCAAACGCAGTTCTTATTTGGAACATGTATTGTTGATTTTAGATCCGATTTTAATAAGAAGACCCTGATTCAGTTTTGAAATCAGATTTAACTAGAGAATTGAAATTTAATTTTAAAATTGGATTATTTTAACTTGTCATTTTTTTAATTTTTTCTTTAAAATAAGAATATCGTTCAACTTATAGCAATACATTAAGTATACTATCTTTAAGATTAATTATAAAAATCTCAAACCAAAGTTGATTTTGAGTTACAACTTGAAATATTAAAGGCTCTTGTGCCAGCTCCAAGGTCCACGGGTGAAAACCCATATGGACCTAGAATTGGTCCCATTTACTAATCAAAATGTAAATTGGATTTTATACCAACCCGCACCTCTCTATAAATTGAAATCTAAAACAAATCTCAAATTTGAATTTTCATAGATCAAAGCTTTTGGATAATTAGAGAAAATTGGATATTCATTTGCAAACCTATCAAAGAATGACATAACACTCGTGCGTTGGGAATAAAATGGAAAAGAGAGGGTTAGTAGAAGCCAATTACAATACAAACATTAGCATGACATCTTTTACCAGAAAAAATGCATTAGCTTTGACATGGACAATGTCCCCATAAACTGGAGACAAACTCAATTAAAAAAAGGGAGACATAGATGCAGTAAAAGGAGGACAATGCGCACTATCACCCAACTGAATAAATTGCAATTGCAATTTGCAGGCCTACTTGCTGACCATAGAGGAACTATTGAGAGTTTTGCAAGTTGCAACATTGCTTTGACTGGTTCCGCTAATATCTGTCTTCTGCTTGAGTGGATTCATTCATGAGCAAATGACTTGCTCGGATTAAGAGCCTTATTAAAAAAGGGTTTATGAAAAGGGGTTTAGTTTCCATAGGTCATCAGCAAAGGTAGAAATCTTTATTGGGGGACTGGATTAAAAGGTGATTAACGGTAAATGATGATTAAACAAATACAGAGGGTAGATCATGGCACAACATTTCTAGAGCAGCTGATCCAATTGGATTGCCAGTCTGTTTACTCTGCAGTGCTATCAATGGTGAAAATGAAGTGACCCACGTGTTGCAATGGTCTCCAACTGAACTATGTGAATAATGTGTTATCGTAGAAATGGGGGTCCATCAAGTGAGTAATTTGACATGGAGCACATTTAATTGGACCTTCAATCGCATCTGGCTAACAAGCGGCTCTCAACTCGCCCAACCCAGTTATTTTCTGAGTATGGGCTATCAGAGCCAAGTTCTGATTTATGCATTAACCAATTTTCCAATGGCAGAACTTTGTATTACGATTGTGATGATCAAATGAATACGGGGTTTAGTTAGAGTTGCTGGACGTAACTGCATATAAATGTGGGGTTTTGTTAGATTCTATCGGACTAGATCTTGCATATATCATGGGACTAGATCTTGCATATATCACATATACTCTAATCATAGATCTAGGGTGGATCTCTTGCCGTGATGTCCATATTTATTTATTTATATAACTTCTACTGCAATGTGTTTCTGTGTACTATGACATTTTTTTTTTTCCATTCATTATGCAAAGAATGTGTACATCTATTGTGTGAAGGGTCAAGTTTGTTTTCGGTTGGGCCTAACCTGACCATCCAACACAGTTCCATCGCCTCTTGCCCAGATCAAGTCAAGTTAAGATCTAACCTATCCAGACAGGTTGGATTTGACCTGATCTAAGTAGCTTGATCTGAACCCATATTTTAGAAAAAAAATTTTACTTTTGACTTTGCCGGTACAAACAATTTTTTTGGTGTATGAGATATGAGATAACAGAGAGAAAGCTCTGAAGGATGTTTAGATGGCAACTATTTGAGCCCATGTGTCCTTATCTCATATATTCATGTCTTTTTTTTTTCTTTATTGAGATTTAGCCTCTACATTTTCATAAAACCTTAAAAAAAACCTATATTTTTCAATTGTACTAAGATCTCTTTTTTTTTTAACGGTAACAAAACTTTATTAATAGAAACACCAAATACAAAGCTTAAAACAGAAAAGAAAAATAAAAAGGGATAAAAAGTATAAGAGCATTGTATTACACCCCAATCAATATATAACCACACTTATTCAAGGAAAAATCCTTTTAACTTCTTGCTTAGCTAATGCATCCGCAATGGAATTAGCCAACCTAACTTCATGCTGGAGGCGATATTGATGCTAGCTGCCCAAAAAACCCCTTTGGGTAACAGTCAAGCAAACAAAAGAAGTTATCTCCGTTTTCAACACCTATTTTTTTGCTCTTAATTTTGACCCTTAGTCCTATCATTTAATTAAAAGAAACAAAATAGCCGCTTGCAGCATTAAACAAAGGTAAAAGAGCGTGGAAGTGTATCTTCCCTGGATTGCATTGATTCGTTGATTTTTCAATGTGGGGCTCGTCAAAATAGAGTTAGCTCATGACATGTTATTAAATGAGAGAGAGAGAGAGAGAGAGAGAATTGCAAGACGTTAAAAGTTATAATAGAAAGAAAAAAAAATTTTGAATCCCTACATGGAGGCCTACCTCGGATCCATCACACTCAGAAGCAACAGTTTATTCAACTTAAAATCAATCTGACACTAGTCCAAACATTGGATTCAATTATGACAGATAATGCACCAAAAACTAGTTCAACTTTTAGGTACAAAAATGAATGGCCTGCCTTTGATTAATCCACATTTTTTAATGAAATTGGCAGTCATTTCAATTTAAAGCTGATTTGACCTTGCTCCTGAAATTGGATCATGACAAAAAATACACCTGAAAATCGATAATCATTTAGGTGCAAAAATAAATGGCCCACCTTTGATTAACCCTTTAAACACACTTAGTCCAAATGAAATCGACAATTATTCCAATTTTAAACCAGTCTGACCATGGTCTTGCCATCGGATAATTACAAAAATACACGTAAATTTTGATAAACATTTAGGTATAATGATAAATGGCACACCTTTGATTAATCCACTTTGTTCAACCCACCTGGTCCAATGAAATAGCAGTCATTCAAAATTAAATTTGATCTGAGACTGATCTAATCATTGGACTTAATTATGATAGTTATTAAATCTAAAAATATGATAAACTTTCGGGTAGAAAAATAAATGTCCTACCTTTGATCAATCCACCATTTGCAACACAATTACTCCATTGAATTAGTAGTCATTCAAACTTAAAATCGATATGACCTTGGTCCAACTATTGGATTCCATTAATAGAAATTCACAGAAATTATTGATAAACTTTTAGGTGAGAAGTAAATGGCCCACCGTTATCAATCCACCATTTTCAACAAGCATAGTCTTATGAAGTAATACTTATTTTGATCTAAAGCAATTTGACTCTAGTCCTACTGTTAATTATTAGAGGGTAATTCACATAAATTATTCAAAACCTTTTAGGTGAGAACTAAATGGCATAGTCTTATGAAGTAACACTTATTTTGACCTAAACCAATTTGACTCTTGTCCTACTGTTGGATTCAATTATGTTAGGTAATGCACTAAATAGTTTTTTTTTTTAGTGAAGCAAGTAATGCACTAAAATTGATTAACTTTTAGGTGCAAAAGAAAAGGCACACCTATGATCAATCCACCATTTCAACACACACGGTCTATTAAATTAGCAGTCATCCTAACTTAAAACTAATTTGACCTAGACCAACTATTGGATTCAATTTCCAACAAAAAAAATTATTGGATTAAATTTTTAACTCAAGAAAATAAATAATAGATAAATTTTTTGGTAAAAAGATACATCGTATAGAAAACCTAATCTACTACCAATCATTGATTTTTCGTTTGAGTGATAAGCCATTTTATTTAAGTCATAAAAATTGCGAGCAAGGAGGTTAGGGTTTTCATTGTTTCATGATATAAGGGGACAAAAATGACTTTATATCTTTTAACTCAAGAAAAGGGTAAATTAGTCAAATGAAGAAAAACTTGGAAAGAAGAAAACGGTGGTAGCTATTCTGAAATGTTGGGTGGTTAGTCAATGTGGTTTCAGTAAAAACATAAAATATAGGGACTTTTTTTTAGCAAAAAAACAGGTGTCTTTTTGTAAAAAAACACCCTTTTTTTTCTTAAGATCTTGCGGTTTCGACCATTTGAGGCCTAATTCAAGCAGCTGAAACTTGTAGATTTTTTTTTTTTAATGCTAACGGAGGGTATCTTGGCCCGAGGACTAATCCCTTCGGACCCGGAGAACGTTAGGTAAATTTCTTATGCGCCAGTGTTATAGTGCAACCTGACCAAATAGTTTCTGGAGCAAACTGTAATCGTGAGCTAGTTAAGCTATCCTCTGAGTGTTGAAACCTGTGGATTGATAGACTGAAGTAGTGACATAATACTGACATAAGTGCTCAGTACTCAAGTTGACCAGCTCAGTCAATGTTTTGTCCTTTAATTTTGTTTTTATTTTTTATTATGATATTAACGTCATGGGAACTTTAAATTTTGATCTGCTTTCGCCCATTTGTTCCTTTGTTGTATTTATCAATTGGAATGGCTGGATTATTCTTTCAATGATTTGCCTTTTTTATGGTTGTGAAAGTGATTTCCTTTTTTACGTGGGCTCGATACATCCCAGGTAATTAGTGACATTGGATCATTTTGATAAAAATAAATCCACTATTAGAGACTTGCTACTAGTGATGGTACATCCAATCTGCACATATTCAAAATATAAAGACTATTTATAAATGCAATTAATTCAATTGAGACTTATAGTTTAAAATAATATGGTAGGCACCAAAGTGACCCAATTATGATAAAACTAATAGATATAACTTGAAATTTAAGATCCCTAACACCATTTCTTGTGTTATGATAGTAGCATTAAAATTGCAATCTTGAATTAAGAGAGTAGGGATTAGCCCAAAAGTGCAATCTACACTCAAATAATTGTAAGACCAAAATAGGGTAATTTGATGTATGTACCTAATTGGAATTGGTTCTTGGTATAAAGTCTAGCGATTGAGTTGTGTTCAAGTTTTCACATTAGTCCTATGGATAGATAGATTCCTTCCACAAGCGATCCTATTGCATATTGTAGTCTTGACCCAAAGGAAAGACTATGATGTTGTACTGAATCACTTACCGAATACATTTCATTTATATAACAAATCATTCTGGATTATTATTTTACCGTGAATTCAAAGCATTAAAGTAAATTGTGCATTTTTTTTGTTTATATTTAACATTGACACCTGTTGCATTGCTCAAATATTCTGATATTGAATAAATTGAAATTTACCGACTGGGAAGAAGAACTTTTATTAACTTTGAGGTGGCTAAACTTGGACACCACATTAATGAAACCACTCCACCATTCTCCCTATCGCTCTCCCATCTTCTTCACCCAAAAGGGCCACCTTGGCCTACCACCACTTTAGGTCCATTCACCACCACCACCACTATCTAGACCTTCCACCTCTAACATGGGTGAGTTAGAAAATAGTTTAAAAACTATGGTCAACATAGTACATTATTCGGGAAATGGGTCATTTATCATAGCTACTCAATATTAGGATGATGGATAATAAGGCTTTTTATTAAAAAAATAAAAAAATAAACACACCTTTACTTTGAGATGAAATGACCGAGGGCCCAAATATTTAATAATAACAAGAAAGGACCTCTCACCATTTTTCTTTATAATAAAAATTTCCCCATTCCACGAATATATATATATATATATATGAATATCGTGGAATGTCCCTTTTTTAATATTTGCAAGTTAGGTTATTGCATGATACCACACAATGTTTTATTATTATGTGATATCATGGAATCGAGGCCTTGTATAGTTGTCGTAAAGTGTTGTGGCCCACCAGAGTTTTTCTTAAATTTAAGGAGTGTTTTCGGTAAAAATTCCGTGGATAATATTTCCCTCTCATCAGAAACAAATTGTAGCTAGACAATGTGCGAAAGAACACAATCACCTTGGCATCTTTTTATTTTCCATGCAGTAATCATCATCTAATCTATTACTCTGCAATCATGGAAGATCGAACAACCTTTTTCTCCAATAATACAGTGATGGTCAAAAAGAGTCTTGAGCAGCATCCTTTCAATTAGCAATTTAATACCCTATCTTTTCCCTTGTTGCTTCCCATTAATATAAGTGGCTTGCTTTTGTGATGGGATGGTTCTTCCTGTATCATCAGAGGCAAATGAACGGTTAGGGTATGAACGCCTAAGAAAATCGAGAGCGCTGTCGATTCGCTTCAATAGGGTACTTAGAACAGATGTCAGATGCTCTTAAGTTTCGCTTTAGCTCTCAATATGGCTCTTGAGGTACAAGACAAGGAGATGACGATTGGTACCGATTCTCTTAACTTTCTCTTTAGCTTTACATTGATAACCTTTTGAGGTACTAGGCGGTGCTTGGGTCATGGGTGTGGACCAAAAATAACAGATTGGGTTTCAGATGTTCTGTTGGCACTGTGCAGATGATGCTCGACTTTACTAAGTGCTACATGAGTAAGTGTGTTTTAATGGGTTGAAATTGAGACAGCTGAAGCTTTTGTTGGTCCTTTTAAAGGGTATAGAGACCATTTTATGATGTTTTGTGTTTGTTTATAGGTAGTGAGGTGGTCAACAATTTCTAGGGGTCATTGAAGATGCGAAGCTTTGGGAAGTGTATGATTCTTAGCTTGGCAGACAAACCCATTCAAGGAGAATATTATATTATACATTAAGAAAAGATTGGTTGTACTATGTTCCACAAGGAAGGATTGGTTGTACTCTGTTCCACAAGGGTCTTCCGATGCACTCGTGCCAGTGGGACAAAAGAAATATGCCTTTTGATTATTCTTCTCCAGATTATTGTTTTGTTAAATGGATCTTCAGCTTATCAATCAAGTAAAATTGAAACCATTGTCCTTTGATCAGAGATTTTTTTTTGGCTTCGAATAGAATTAGTTGTGGAGAACACTTGCCATTCGGTTTCCTATGGTTTTCAGCCCTTGCTATTTTGCTTCTTCATTCTCACAAAAGAACCACCTTTTTTTCCTCCCATTCCTTTTGGTAGAACTTTTTTTTTTTTTTTGCTGGAACTTTTTTTCCTCCTTGAAGAATAGTTTCGTAGGCAACTAACAGTTTGGGGAGATTCCTCTTTAACTACTCAAAAAATTAGTCTTAGACAGAGAATCAGAATTGAAATTCAAATTGAAAAACCCAATAATTAAATCTAAGCGAGGATCACCTTACTGTTATTTGGGGCTCACCTAATCTCACATAGGCCCCATATTATGGATTCCTGCCTATGGCCTCACATTGATGCACTTGACTCTTGTTTTTCTGGGTTCTGTTCAAATTGAGCTCGGATCATCTTGAAAACTTTCCGATAGATAAAGGGTTAGGTGGCAAGTAGTAGGACTTTACTAGCCCCATAAACGAATAAAGGCATATATGAAAAAATCAGGCTCTAGTAATGTTAGTTACTTTTATTAATTCTTCATTTCAGACAGTAAAATAAGTAGTCAAAATGATATTGACTGAAATCCGGAGTTGCATGAGTCCAAAGTAAACTAAAATACGTAAGGAGATGCAACATCAGAAGTCTGTATCTTTCATATGGTGATGTCAAGCAATCTAATTATGGAAAACTGCTCTTTACAAGTTGTAAAGAGTGATAGTTCTTACTTTGCTGTTCAGGATTTGAATTCTAACTACCTCTTTTCGCATGTGTAGGCTCATACTTTTTTTTAACCTATATAGGTTTTCTTCCTGCATGTGCAAACTTTTTTTCTAATTAAATAGGTTGTCTTATGTGTGTGCAGAGTGATCTGGACATGATTTAAAACGGCAATTTTGAATAGTCACGTTCTATAATCTGCAATATCCACAGCCCATATTCTCATAGTTATATGTTGAGATATATTACATATGGAGACTCTATTTACTTCAAAAGTAATCTGAAATTCAGTGACATTGATTTTGGCCCCATCCATCATTAGGTCCCAAATTGCGTTTCTAACCATGGATCCAAATAAGTGTACCATGCAGCAATAAGGTGATAGAAAAATAAACTGCGTTCCAATCGAGCGCGTTGATTATTTACTTATGGCAGACTTCTACAATTTAGTAAATACAATGCTATACTAATGAGTCCGCCGGAATACATGTTGAATTAGCTACTATGTCCAATATTGTTCATTTATTTATTTATTTTGGAAGGTAAGAAGTATATAGTAATCATAAATAGAGGGGAGATTCAACTATACTGGTAAGATCTATCAAAACCATCTCTGATTGAGGAATGGGCTCGGCCCAAAGGGCACTTCTTTAAAGTATTTATTTTCAAATTTGGTACAAATTATTAGGTTAGGAAACTTAATATGATATCAGAGTCAATCAGTCACGAGTTCGAATTAAAAGAGAAGCAACTCGATGTAAGAATTTCCATCTAATGGGGAGTATTAAAGAGTGGGTGGACTTTACCCAAAGAGGAGTAATAAAAAGTATTTATAGTCCCTCCACGGGCACCTCGAGGTTCAGTTTACTTCCTCTGTTTTACCTCTGACCTAAAGTCAACTTCAATCTAAGTTGAATCCACAATCCTTATGACCATCATCATCATTATCATCCCTCTTACTGTCGTCATCATCAACAACATCAACTCCAAAGCAATATCCAGTAATTTGGGGTCAACTGAAACAGTTTTATCAAGCAACTCCAATCAGGTTAGGAGCAAAAAATCTATTTATTTACTTCAAAGAAACGTCATGTACAAGCAATAATAAAGATAGCTAACTTATATTCTTACACATGATTAATCTAATAGTGGATCCAACTCTTTCTCAAATAAAATTTAGGTCAAAGATCTTTTTCTTTTTTTTTTTTGAAACGTTAAGTGTTCCTTTTATTTAAGAAAGAATACATATTACAAGAAAGAATTGGGCTTCAATCAAGCCATAAACAAAAACCAAATAAAAACATCTAAAAATTTTAAGTCAAAACTTTGGGATGTATGGATCGTGAAATTGAGCAATTAATTAATTGGATTTCAAATTTGGACCTCACTGATAGGCATCAAGAGATGGTCGCAAAAGAACTGCGTCTTACCCTACGAGGTTTGGTTTTAGAACCTTTCCTTATCCAATCATTTTTGATATCACTTGAGGTCCTCTTTCCTTGTAAGAGGATTATTTAACTTCTTCCAATGTGCTTTTCCTGGCCAGAGAGTTAGTGGGGCAGCTCCATCTAAGACTAGGATAAAAAAACAAAAAAAGAAAAGATAGCCACAGTGATCCCACTTTGGTCCCGTGGATTCGGTACCCTGTTCATTCATGGGTCACACCAATTTATAACTTTACTATCCACTTCATCTATTTTGAAGGAACATTAGACAGGAACCAGGGCCAGATCATTCCACCGCGTTAGTGAAGTTGTGAGAATCTTCTGCCAATAACATCTAAGTTGCGGCGCACCACATCAAAGGCCTATATCGGCAGCTGACCAAGCAATACATCCTTCTCCACTATTTGTCCACGTGGGCAATCCATTTGATCTAAATGTGGACGCCTCCCCATGTGTCCCGGCCCAAAGAGTGGGATCCACAGAGGCACACAGCTGTAACACGCAACCCAGAGAGTCAACTGCGCATGGAAAGTTAGGACTGTCAGAAGTGACGCACAAAATATTTCTACCAACACAATCACCATTTGCAGTGGCGGCATGGGGACATATGTAATGAATCCCAACTATCGTTGCCCCTCAGTGAGCACATTTTTAAAGAGAAAAAAGGAAAAGAGCAACCCTAGTACCTATTGATTTCCCAACAACTCAGCTTCCACAGTTGGGGCCCTTTGGTGGTGGATTCACTAGAATCTTTGTAAGTCAAAAAAAAATAAAAAAACCCACTTTGGATCAAATGAAAAGTTTTGGAGATTCTGTTCGGAAGACCAACAAGGCCCTTCTCAAAGGTTCTCTTAAACCTCTTGGATGTTCTGCTCCAATATCTGAACAGCCCACCAACATGGATTTAGGGTCCACTGAGTGGAAGTGGTTCGGTGTACCTGTTCCCCAATAAGACCATACAATCTCTCTCTCTCTCTCTACATACAATAAAAGCAATAAATTAAGGACGCTCCCTCCACATACAATTAAAGCAATAAAAGGTCACTTGCCCCCGAAGTAGACTCTCTCTCTAGTAAATCACTTGTTGTCTCTTGTACTTTTGTTTTGGGTGCGCAAATATTGACAGGACATCTAATCCACTAGAAGACAATGTTGAAATAATTTCCATTTTAGTGTGGGCAAATGACATTTGACTGATTAACAAATGTGATCTTCCATCTTCTTCAGTGCTGGAAAGCCTAGATTTTGGTGGTAAATTTTCTAATTACAGAGTACATTGAACCTAACTTACTTGTACAAGGAATAAAGAGACAAGTTAATGAATCTCTTTAATGGGTGTACGTCATTATAGCGTCGTAGTTATGACATAGTGGTTTTTTCATCTTTAGTGATTAAATAAAAGTTGAAGGGAGAAAAGATTGGGTCAGTTTGATCACAAGCATTCATCTTGACCGTTTGCATTGGAAGCTCTAAATTCTTGAAACAATGCAAGACAAAGCCAGAAAAAAACATGTAGATAAAGCATTTTACAATAAGGGTCCATCATCTGGATTACAAGTTCAACACTAATGAAATGTCATTAGTCACCTCTGCAAAAAATTCACAACAAATTTGCACTGTATGCTTTGTGTGATTGATTGTCGATCATAGTTATTCTACTTCGAGTGTATATGGACAACAATGCTAATGTGAGTAACTAGTCACCCGTGAATTTGCACGGTTTGTTGCCATTAAGCTTTCAGCAGCTAAAGCAATCTGCAATTAAATCTCTTTGGTCCTTGATAGTCATGCATTTTAGTGTTCTCCAAAAGCATAGGTGTTTTATGAGGAAAGATGCTTGGGAGCTGTCTAGTGTGAGCCAAGAGACAAAGGCATGGAAAATATTATTTGAAGTTACACACGTAACTCACTGTATTAGAAACAACAGCGGAGCTAGAAATTTCTCTTAGTGGAGGCAAAAAGGAATGATTATAATTAACTAAACAAAAAGACTTATATTTATAATTGTATAGACATAAATAAGTGTACATAAAAAAATTTTAATTTCATTATATAAAAAATGATTTCTTTCACTGTGGGAGCACCAACATGATATATGTATTTAGTTTGGCTAAAAAGCTTAGGTCTAAGGGCTCTTAGGCACCTTCATTTATAGTTCTAGAATTTGGTTTATTTTTTAAAATTTACATTATTCTTGATTCTTTGTTAACTTTTAGTTGCTTTTATCAGTATTTAGAACACTAGTGGAAATTACTCCAAATTTGAGAGTTTCCACCTTAGATTTGTTAGTTCTTGAATTAAATATTACGAAGGCGGAAGGTCGGATAAGATGAAATTGTCTCTCTCTTTTATGATCATCCACAAAGATCTTAAAATCACAAATCTGTTTGTTCGGAGGTTTTGTGAGGAAAATTTCATTAAAGAGAACATGATAATACCTATAGCTCTTATGCTACTTTGCATGTCAAAATAAAAAAAACTAAAAAGTGAAAATTCTACTCTCTACGGAGCCAACCATAGGCTTAAAGTTAATCTTGAAATTAATACATAAGTTCATTGAATTTCATAGGGACTATGAGTTATCCACTTTGAATTGCTTCTTTTTCTATGGGAGGGAAAAAAAAACATCATTATCCCTGGGCTTTTTGTTGTTTGTATTTTTTTTCCTTCTATTTTTAGTCTTAAAAGTTGAAGATGTACAAAAGGTGAATCAAAGTATAAAATGTCTAAAGAAAACTGAAAATGCCCACCATATCCTTTAATTTTTTTTAAAAAAATTTCAATATATTTCTCAATTTTTCAAAAGTTGTCTCCACTCGCCCTAACCTCCCCTCCCTCTACCCCAGCAAAGAAACCAACTCTTGCTAGAGTTAAATTCCTTTGTATGATGATTATTGAATAAGGTGTGCTCCACTACAAAGAAGGCTCCACTGCATATAAATTTAAATTAATTATATTTTTAATTAAATAATAAAATTTAGGAGTGAAATCAACTCTTATTAAAGTAAAATTTGATCATACATTTTCATTTTCAAGGAATTTTTTTTTCAATGCCAAAGATTTTGAAAGGTGGTCTCGAGTGGAGATCTACTTCTTGATCTCAGGATTTCTTTGAACATCATGCATCGGATACTGGAACGATAAGATCGACGGTCAGGAAATCAGTGAGGGTCTAATAAAGTGCACTTATGGTGAGTCATGACCCATCTCTCTGTGTTTTCTGTGTCTGATGATACAGAACCGTTATAGATTAGAAGGAACAGACAAATTAGTGAGATTCTTAGAAACCCAACTCGCAAGTGCATGTAGGACAGGTCCCACCTGTATGAAGGCAGCTGTTGTGTTTGCTCGCGTGCCTGTTAAAAAAGTTCTGATCCTTCTTCTTCCTTGGTCTTTTTCAAATAGAAGTGAATGCGACCACAGCATCATTTGAGGCCAAAACTGACCTGCTCAACTCTATGAATCTTGCCAACCATAACTTGGCCCCCACTATGACTAGACCATGCATGCAAAGTCGTAGGATCCGAATCCTATGAGATAGGCTCGAACATATATAGTAGTCAAAATACTCAAAATCATTTTACTCCAATTTGTACACGAGTTTCATACCAATTGAAATCAAATTGATCAAGTGTAGAACAACATGTGACATCGAATTGATCGAGTGTAGAATAACATGTAAGTTATGCTTTTATTTCATATGTGTTCTTACACGTGACAATCTTTATAGTGGGTTCAACTCAAATTCGAATAAATTATTACACATGGCAACTAACAATATTAAGCCTTGATTGATAAGTCAATGATGATGGCGAAATGCCCATTCAAAAGGAAAGCCAGATACCTAAATAGTAGCTTTACAATTAGATATTTAAATAGAAGAGGAATTGGCGCTTGAGTGCATCTTCTTTATTCTCTTGATTTGCTATTATATACCAAACATAGGACACCAGAGCCGTGGCTTACTGTCCTTTTGACTCTTCTTATTCAACTACTTTCCAAAACAGTAATGGAAGCTGTTCATCATGTTGAAGCTTAGAATTTCATAAATGGCTTAAAAAGTCAGACCCGAAGATAATGGAACTGCTGGAACTGAGAACTCATCTCATTTGCAAATCCTGTTATGGCCATCACCTCCTCTTCTTCTCCATTCAATCCATCAACCTACCCAAAAAATAATAATAATAAAAAATTTCAATTTGACCCCTCTTTCCTGTATTGGAATTTACATAAAAGTCACTACTTTTAATTTCATTTTGTTCTTACCCAGAGATCTCCTTCGTATTCTTCTCGCTGAGGGCTGGCGGCTTTGATAGTCTCTTCAGTATCATCGTTCCTGGCAAATCGGCCGCGTACTCTTGGCCTGCTGTCTGCCAGTGCCTTCCTGCATGCATACTGCAATGCAAAAGTTTAACATTCTATGATGTTACTACATGTTATCTTATAATGCAAAAGGATGAAATCAAATAGAGCTTGGACTGATGAGAATTTGAGAGTAACCTTGATTGTCTTGTTGTAGTTTCTTTGGTGGCGCTTGCTTTTGTATCTGAGGATTCTCTGTTTCCTCTCTTCTGCACTGTAACGACCCACTCTGAAAGCTGAACCCTCGTCTGAATATGGATTATGTGTGGCCAAAGGACTCGAGAAACCATAATTAGCTTGCACGCTATTGATTCTCTGAAAGAAAAATGAAAATTGAGTTAGCTTCATGGTGACCCATGAAAAAAAAAGTGGTGAGTGAACAGAGGAAGGAGAGAGAAATAGTGCATTTCTAACATGTAAGTCCCCTGTACTAGAAGCCCTTCTGATGGGTCCTTCAAATCTCCTAGCCAAATTCTGTAACTGGTTCTCAATTTTGGGAGACTCAGAGAGAGATGAGAAATGAGGCTGGAAGACAAAATTCGGATTTTGATCAAGAGAGTGGCTGCTGAGGCTCCTCTGCATCAATTTCGCCTTCTCGATGTAAGAAAATAGAGATGGGTGATCTGATTCTAAATCCACATTGAACTCTGTTTTCACTCCCATCACGTCCAAGACACCCATGTCTTGAAGAACTCCTCCACATGGGACAGGTGTGATGGAATTGAGAGATAGGCTGTGCATTTTCTGGCCTGGAGGGGAAGAAGAAGAGATTAAAGGAATTGGGTTTGATGAATAAAAAGAAGGAGATGGCTCGGACACCTGAAACTGATTTGGGCTGTTTGTATATGAGAGAGTTTGGTGCATATCCACTGAGAAATCTGGGAAAGGAGAGAATGGGTCTGAGTAGAATCCCAAGTCGAAATCGTAGGAAGTGATTTCAGGTGAATGGCGAAGAAAAGAGCCATCTAAGGGTAAAAGATCAGAAGACGAGGACATTGAAAACAAGAAGAAGAACAACAACAACAACCCAGAAAGAGAGAGAGAGAGAGAGAGAGCCTTTGCTCTGTCTTCAGGCTTCAGGTCGTTTTACACATTAATTTGCTTGGAGTGTCGTTTGCCATGTATTTAAATTTCTCGGCTCTTCTCACTTGTTTGGGTATCGTCAGGATTCTTAAAATTATTACAGTGCCAAAAGCAAAAGGCAAGACTTTCTCTGATCCTATTAGGCCTTCAACTTGGCTCGATTTCATTTTGGTATATTACCAGCCATGCTGCCTGTTAATTAGCTGCTAGGTGCCTTAATGGACTACTTTTACCTTCTTGCCCCTTATAAACATTGCATCCACTACGGTAATTATAATTTTATCATCATTATTTTAGCCCTACTTAATATATTTTGTAGTCCAAGCATAGGTCCCATTGTTGTAACAAATCCTCTTTAGTTTTTGTGATTTTTAAAAATGACACCCAATTTACCATGCGAGGAGTAATACTAATAAGGACTAAGGTCAAATCAAGAATAAAACAAAAGGAGGGTTTAGAGCTCGAAAACACTATTGGATGGAAGAAGCACCAGTGGACAAATTTTAATTTATACAAGTCGGGGGAGAGAAACAACAGAAAGGAAAGTGGGGTAAAGCTTCTACTTTATGTAACATTAAAGTTTATTCTACCATCTCCTCTTTCCATCTAAATCTATTTAAATAATTTTTTGGGTTAAATCAGTTTTACTCTTCTTTATATTATCCTTTTAAGTAAAATTTTATATTATGTTATTTTTTTATTACAACCCTACTAACCAAGTAGACCCAGGAGAGGGATTTATGCCAATGCTTCATGAACCACAATCATTTTAGTGCGTGAGGATGCTGAATCACCTAATTCGAGGCAATTATTAATTGAAACTTTGCAAAATTAAGCAATTACTTGGTAATATGATTGTAGTTGTTCTTCTCAATGTTTTCTTTAGGGGTCTTTTCAACTTTGTCATTATCATCATCACAAAAGACCTTTATAATGTGCTCAATTTTACTTACAAACCCAATAAATACTTTATATGATAATAGATGGGTTTAATTAAATTTTCAATGAAAAGGTGGTTTTGGACTAATTGCCTACATATAAATTTCATTTTCAACTGCCCTCCCTTGAGGCAAAAAATCAAAATGCATAAGACTCACTAAATTTGTGTTGCTTGAGTGCGGATAACTCATACAAAATAAATGGCTCCTGTTTTTGGATGACCTTGCCCTCAAGTTAATAAGGCAGAATTGAGGGGTCAGTGGAAATGGCACCCCCCCAATTTTTATTAAAACAATGTTACTTATGCATACTATGGTCACCTTTTTCATTTCTTATGTAGTAGCCACCTTAAGATAAGTTTCCTTAGTCCACCAATACTTAAGATAAGTTTCCTTAGTCCACCAATACTAATTGTAATAGTTATTTTTTAATTTTTATTATAACAAATTCTTAAAAAGTGTTCCAAAGGGACCTGAAGTAACATAATTTGCAAATGAGAATCTCAAATTGAGCAATTGATTTTCTCATAATCATCATCATCAAAATCCTAATCCAAATATATATTGTGATCAACTAAATGAGTTCTCACTATTTATTTATTTATTTATTTCATACCAACTAATCAACTAAATAGACTGCTATTGCCTCATTTTTTTTTTTTGCGAAGTGGTAACATATATTTTATCAAAATAATAAAAGGAACATTTGGTGCAAAAACACAAAGGTATAAGAGATGTGTACCCATTTCAATTACAAAATAATACCGTCCTTTAACCCTTTGCTTGGCTAAAGCCTGTGCTATAAAGTTGGCCCATCTTAACTCATGACTAAAAACAACATCCAATGTTGTACAGCCACATATATATGTTTTATTTATTGATAAATGATCTTTTACAGACTACTCATACGCCAATACGGTACAAGATAGCATGTTGGGCTCACTTGCCACCAACCTGACCCATTCACACACAAAGAACCCCCGTCCCCCATAATCACACCGGATTCTAAAACTTACGTAGGGGAGAGCTTGGGTACAGCGGTGCCGTAGCATAGCGTTGCCTTCATCCAATGGCACGAGGATAGCTGTGCTAAGAATTTAAAACGCCAGTTGCTTCTTTTCTAGTAATCTTTAGGAGACAGTGGTTGTTTTCTTTTTCCTTTTTACCCTTTCAACCCTTTCAATTAAAGACCGTGTTTCTTATCAACCCTTTTTGGCACTTCAATTAAAAATTCATCTTTCGAAGCAAAAATGTCTCTAACCCTCATCTCTTTCTTCAACTTATTTTGGAAAAAAAATATAAAATGGCCCATGTCTCTAATGTCTACAAAAGCCCCCTTCCCACCTCTCCAATAAAATCTTTTGAATTAAGATTTTTTTTAATAGAATCTTTTTACTTAAGATTTTTTAATAGAATCTTTCAAATTAAGATTTTTCTCATATAACCATATTGTCATGAGTTGAAGTTGGACCTACCTTTTGGGCCTGTCAACTTGGCCATGGGACAAGAGGGGCCCGACCGGGCCATCCTTGAAAATGCCCTTAAAATGAGGGATTTGGTTTTTAATGAAAAGGCCTAAGGTAGGGTTTGGACAATACTAGATTGGCCCTACCCTAGCATTGGCCCTTTGCGTTTTTTATTTTCTATAATACATACACTATGATGCTCTTATAAAAAATTACTTAGCAATAACAAAATGATAATACAAAGGTTATTTCTTTCTCTCTTACCCATTAAAGAATGCCCTAAAAACCCTTATAAACACATACTTGGTTCATTTATTCTCTATTTAATTATTTAAATTATATATCATATAGAGTGCATTGTTCCACGGTTGCTTATTTCTTTATTTGAGTTTTTTTGCTTCTAATTTAGCCTTTTTATATATTTTGATTTTATTTTGGCTAGTGCAAAAGGGGTGTTCTATTGCTAGTATGGATAAACTTTATTCACTATATGATGGCTTTTGATGCCAATCAATTTATAAGGGTAGTTTGCATGTGCATGGAATTTCAAGGATACGGGGTAACCCAAATATCCTTATAAATAATTAAAACTCACAATTTTTAAAAGTGTAAATAATAGTAGTCATCTCCCTAATTTGAAAGGAATAACGGCAGCCATCTCACTAATTTGAATAATAATTTACAAACAAAAAGTTAAGAAAGTTTAATCCTGGGTTCCACCTTTAGTTGATCTAATGGTGGCCATCTCATTAATTTGAATTTATAACTTAATCACCACAATGGGTGTTGGGGCTAATATGAGATTCGAATTTTCTGAAGGTAAGCCCCACCCATGTATTTGACATGGGCATTGTAGCACCATGCCACAATTAGGGGGGCTCACGGGTAGGGCCAAGCAAATCCTAGTCTCGGCTTGGATTAAAATCCTTAAGCCCAAGCCCGGCTCAAGTCCAACTCCGGCCATAAGTGGCTGGCCCAAGCCCATGCCCATATAAAATCTATTAACCTCGAGCCCGAGCCCGGCCCATATATTAATCAGGCCTAGCCTTATTTGGGCTTGATTATTAGACACCCTTAAGTTGGTCTTTGGTAGCGGCCAACATGGCTATCATGCACTAAATGAATCCATCTAAAATGTGAAAAAAAAAAAAAATCTTCATTAAAAGTGATTGAAATTTTTATATAAAGTTATCTTTTTTTTTCTCTTTGAGTTGATATTACCTCTTTTTTTTTAATAAAAGCATATTATTCATTAACAAAACATAATTGTGTTGGTACAACCAATAGATTTTTTTCTAGTATAAAAACCAACTAAAATGAACATTGTTTACCTTTTAAGTAGTGTTTTTTGATAAATAAATTTTAATATTTCTATTATGAAGATTTGCATGCAACATAAGAAGTGTAAAAGGAGGAACTTGCGACTTAATCCACCTATTCAGGCCAAGCCGAACTTCAAGCTTGCTACTATTTAACCCAAGCCTAGCCCTTATAACAAACATGCCTAAAATTTCAATCTAAGCCCAACCAATGACTTATACCCAAGGCCTAAGCCCAGGCAAAAGCTGGCTAAGCCCGTGCCAAGATTGGGCCAGCCCAACCTAGCCCATGCGCATCCTTAGCCACAATGCAGTGCGATGATGTTACATGGTAGTTCTGGCCATCATTTGTTATGATTCAGTTTGAATCAAATTTATAAAGAACCAATTTAAAGGTAGTCAGCGTGTCTAAGGGCCCGAGGTTATCCTTACCCTACTCTCAATAAATGTAGGGCCCAAGCAAACAAAAGCCCTAGGAGGCCCTACACTACCTAGGCCTTATCTTATCTTTAAAGGCTAGAGCCAGGCCTAAGAAAGCTAAAGCCCTCCAAGTGCTTGCACCATCTATCCATCTTTAAAAACTTTCTTTTGTATGGGACAAAGTGATATTTGCTTTGGTGACTTGGTAACTAAACATATTATTTTTTATTTTATCAATAAATAATTAAAGAATCTATTTTATCTCACATATTTCACATGGATTTTCACATACCAAATCATTTAAATAGAAACTTATATTTGATAAAATTAAAACTATGTACATCATGCCTACCTTTTTTATGAATTGACACTGTTTTTTCAATTTAACATTGATCTGTCAATTAAATATTATTAGATTTCAATCACCAAAAAAAAAAATACACTTAAAAACTCACTATTGTAGAGGTGGAAAGGGGCCCTTAGAAGCTAGGTCCAACTTCAACTCAAGATAATATCGTTATACAAGAAGATTTTTAATTTGAAAGATTCTATTAAAAATTTTAATTAAAAAGATTCTATTCGAGAGGTGGGAAGGGGCTTTTGTAGGATTTAGAGAGGTGGGGCCATTTTATTTTTTTCAGGAAATAAGTTGAAGAGAAAAATAAGGACTAGAAACGTTTTAGTAGAATGGGCAAAAACAGAAGGTAAGAAACACATTCTTTGGTTAAAAGGGTTACAAGGGCACAGAGTGACAAAAAAAAAAAAAAAACCACAGTCACCAAAAGATGCTTTTGGAAAGAAGTGAATGGCGTAACAAATCCTTCATACAACTGTCCTCGTCATTGGATGAAGGCAACTTGGACGGACCCAAGCTGTCCCCACTCACTTATGCGGCCAGATTTGTTTCCGAAACGAAAAATGAGAGAAGCGGCATTATTGGATTTATTTAATTTTGTTGAAAAGCATGGATATGAGTGTTTGATGGCTGGTGCGCATGCCCTAAAATTTCGACACAGAGCACTAGCGTAGGTCGTGCGCAAGTACGCAAACATCGCAGCCTTTTCGCGTATCGAGAAATTCACTGGTCCCGTACATATTCTGTAATGTCGTATGTTGCCACTGTCTTTGATTATAGGAAAGTATCCAAATGAATATATTCCTCGCCATTTTGACACGTTGACCAGGAATATTCTTTTAAAGTATTAATGTGAGAAAAATACAATCATCACACTCTATAATATTTTTTCATCTTGTTAGGTTTAAAAAAAAATTTTTCTCTTACGAAAAAGCTAAGAGATAAATGCATACTAATACTTTCTATGCATATATAATTTCCTTTTTAGACTTAATAATGTTAAAAAAATATCATGAGCCGTGATAGTTTTTTCTTCTTATATATTTATACTTCTAAAAAAAACATATCCTTCACTATAATGTAAGGGATAGATGAATCGTAATTCTATCTATATACATAAGGGATTTGATCTTATGATAAGAGTTCTCCCAAGATCTATGAGAACTCTGGTCCTGGTCATCTATTTCAATTTTTTTCCTACAGTTGCTACAATTGCTTTATATAAGAGTCCAAAAGAGAGGGAATTTGAAATTTCATTTTCAAAGAATGTTGAGAGCTACGCACCATCCAAAGAGGGAGAGAAAACGCGAATAGAGATTTTGAGCAGAGCCTCCAACTTCGTCGACATGCTCCACCTTCCCCGACACCGAGGTAAGTAGGGGTCTGTCGTCGATTTAGGTATTTCCTTCCCTGATTGCACCCTCTCCCTCTCTTTGCAACTCGAGCCCTTTCTCTCCCCCTCCCATCTTCTCTCTATCTCTTTCTATCTCTCCCCCTCTCATCCTCTCTCCCCTTTCCTCTTGTTTCCCCCTCCTCCCTCTCTCAATCCATCTCTGTATCTCTTTCCCGCTATCTCTCTCTCTCTCGCTCTCTCGGCCCCCCTCTCCCTCTTTCACCCCCTCTCTGTCTCTCTCTCTCCCTCTCTTGCCCCCTCTCTGTCTCTCTCACTCTAGCCCCTTCTCTCTCCCTCTCTCACCCCCCTTTCTGTCTCCCTCTATCCCTTTTTTTTTCTACTCTCTTTCTCCTTTGCTTTCCTATGTTTCAAGAACTATTTTGAACGGTGGAGATAGCACTCCAAGCCTTGATTGCTTGATTGGACGCTATTCGTGTGGGCCGACATGGTCGACGGCTACCAGAGGTCGCCACTGTTGTCGCAGCTCGAGATTTCGATGATCTACAGTACGAATACTGTCCACGGCCATAACAATGTCTTTGGTGCCACCGTCTTCCCTCACAATATCGGCCTCGGAGCCACTATGTATAAAATAAAAACGTTTTCCATTTACAATTAGAATTAGAATTAGAATTTATTCCTTTCTTGGTTGCATTTGGCAAAATTAATTTCATTTTGGAAGTGAATCCGATCGATAAGCTCCAATTTGAGAATTTTGAAGTTGAAACCTCATAATTTATTTTGATTTGGGCGTGGAATGGGTCCAAGCGAAGCGAAGCAATTACTAAGTTTTGATGTGTGAGATTAGTAATTTAGCAATAATGTCATAATTTGTGAGATTAGTAATTTTTTTCTAATGAGATGTTTCCTTGGTTTTGTAGGATGAAAATTGTTGTGATGGATATAGAAAGACTAAATATATCATCATCATCATCATCAAAGCCTTATCCCAACTATGTTTGGGTCAGCTATATGAATTCTGTTTCTCCATTCCATTCTATTTTGAGCCAAATCCTTCAATAAGTTAAACTTCTTCAAATCTGAATCAATGACCTCCATCAACGTTTTCTTCAGCTTACCCTTACCTCTTGATGGGCTATCCACCTGTATAGCCAAACTTTTTTTCACCGGTGTCATTACTAGCCTACGCTTAACATGCCCAAACCATCTTAAACAGGTTTATCTAATCTTATCCCATATTGGTGCTATCCCTAAATGCTCTCGAAAGCACTCATTTCTAATTTTATCTTTCCTAGTTTTACCACACATCCACCTAAGTATTCTCATTTCCACTACATTCATCTTATAAATATGCGTCTTCATAATTGGCCAACATTCTGCTCCATATGTCATAGCTGGTTTAATCACTATCCTGTAAAATTTGTCCTTCAATTTCGTTGGCATTCATCTGTCACAAAGCACTTTAGAAGCTAGTTTCCACTTCATCCATCCAGCTTTTATCCTATGCACCACATCTTCGTCAATCTCCTCATCGTTACTAATCATCGAGCCTAGGTACCGAAAAGAATCTCTACGTGGTATCTTATGGGTTTCAATTTCGACAGTAATTTCAACACTTTGTATATGTCCACTGAAGTTGTAATCCATATATTTTGTCTTTGTACGACTTATTTTAAAGCCTCTAGATTCTAATGTACCCTGTCATCTCTTGAATTTTGCATTTATACCATCTATTGATTCATCCACCAATACTATATCATCAGCAAACAACATACACCATGGTACTTTTTCTTGAATATGCACAGTTAACTTATCCATAATTAATGAAAAAAGATAAGGGCTTAAGGTTGATCCCTGATGTTGTAACACTCCGACCCAACTTAAACTGAATTAGTGGCTAATTAATTGCGATATTTCTGTTAAGTGTGTTTTGGTTTTGCTTTTCTTTGGTCTTGAGCAATGGATAGGTAGTTTGGTGAGTTTGACCTGGTTTAGGTAGGTTCGAGCCTTTTTTTGTAATTTTTGCTTTTGTCGGACATTGTCAGTTTTGTATTATCTTGATGTCAACTCGTGTATTTCATCGAGCCCGTCAAGCTTTGTGATGCACTTACTATTGTTTCGTTTATTGTGATAGATTGTGATACGAAATCTGCATCTGTATGTGATATTGATTGATGTGCATCATTTGATTGAGATTGTCTATATATGACACTACTTAGCCTCAGCCTCAGGATATCCGACGGGGTTGACTTTGCCCTAGTGTGTATGATTGCCTCTGCAGAGTGCTTATGTCCTGGGATTCCGGACCCCGAGAATTGGAGACCCATTCGTACCCTGGCCCGGTCGATGGTGTTCTCATATTTGTTTGCTCTCGAAAGGGCGAATATGACAAATGTAGTAGCCACTTTGATAGTTTATCTGTGTATGATTCTGATAGCATACTTATTCATATGCATGATTTGCCTAGTATACGGACATAATCGCTTTGGATCTTTGCATAATACTACTTTTGCTTATTGATAGACACAATTCTTGTTATCTTTTTGTGGCTTATATTTTGCTAAGTCGTTGTACTTATGAGTTGTTCTTGGTGTTGCAGGCTCAATCCCTCTCCCGGTCCTGCGTCGGTCGACCCGACTCCAGAAGAGACCCATAAGGCCCCTTCCGGCCTAGAGGAGTGGATTTGATCCATTCTTCTGAGAGCGGTTTGCATCATTTTGTTTCCTCTCCATTAATGTCTTAGCTTATTTGAAGGATTTTTCTATGGTTTGTATTTTGGGTTTTGGTTTATCCATGTATTTTGCTTTCGTGGACTAGTCCCCCTATTTTGTTGTACATGGTTGTAAATCAGTCCAATCTTTTGTAATAATCGTTATTTTATTGCTCTCGTATTATCTTGTGGTATGCCATGATACTTACAGTTTCCGCGTACACTTACTTGCACGTGTGATTGATCCTTTGTGTGTGTACACTTGGATGAGTCTAGGTGTACGTGCACGGGAGTACCTGTGTCATTGGTTAGGTTTTCTCTAACCCCCGATTTCTGGGCTCGGGTTGTGACAGATGTAAACTTATAATCACAGGGATTCCACATGTTTCTCTACATGTGGTTCTTACATTTGTCACTGCTCTTTCATACATATCCTTAAAATTTTCAATGTAACCACTGGGAACATTCCTTTTCTTTAAAACCCACCAAATTAAATTCCTCGGTACCTTATCATATGCTTTTTCTAAATCGATAAAGACCATGTGTAAATTTTTCCTCTTTGCTTGATATTTTTCTATTAATTGCCTAAGTGAAAAGATAGCTTTTATAGTTGATCTCCCTCACATAAAACCAAATTAATTTTTAGAGATCTTGGTCTTCCGTCTCAGTCTTTGCTCCATTATTCTCTCCCATAACTTCATAGCATGACTTATAAGTTTGATCCCTCGATAGTTGATATAATTTTGTATATCTCTCTTATTCTTATATATAGGTACTACAATGCTTCTTCTCTATTCATCCGGCATTTTCTTTGTCACAAGTATCTTATTGAATAGTTTATATAACCAACATACCTCAACCTCTCCTAAGCATTTCCATACCTCTATCGGGATACCATCTGGGCCTATTGCCTTTCCTGTCTTCATTAGCTTCAATGCTTCCTTCACTTCCACCCCTTTAATTTTATGGAGAAAAGTATGCTCTAGTGATGAAGTATCTTCCTTAACTCTTGTATCGCCCAAATGTTCTTCATTTAGAAGTTTGCTAAAATATTCATTTCACCTTTCTTTAATATCGTTGTCCTTCACCAGAATATTTTCCTCATCGTCCTTGATATATTTGACATGATCTAAGTTCCTACTTTTCTTTTCTCTTATTTTTGCGAGTTTAAAAATATCATTTTCTCCTTCTCTTGTTCCTAACCTATTATAAAGGTCATCGTATGCTTTGAACTGTACACTACTTATTACTTTCTTAGTTTCTTTCTTTGCCTTCTTATACAATTCAAAATTTTCCATACTCTTAGTTCCTTGCCAAACTTTGTAACAATGTCTTTTCTGTCGAATAACTTCCTGAACCTCCACACTCCACCACCATGTTTATTTATTAATATGTCTTTTTCCTTTTGATTCTCCAAATATATGATGACAAAAATTTAGCAAGGGTAATTGAAGATATAAAGAAGACAATGGAGAGGCAAAATCAAATTCAGTGGGTAGCTTTTTAAGAAATGAAATAAATCAAATAAATATCTTTTTGTATTAATAATTTTGTATTGTATTGTAAGTGGAATTTGTATGTTAAAAACAATATCTTAAAATGTAATTGAGAACAACATGGAATTTGTATGGAAATGTGTTTTGCATGGATATTTTGATGAATGGATGGTGGACAGTCTTTATCATGCAAGCACATTATGATTGCTTTGCTTGGATTACATTTGATTCCTATGAGTTCTGATCACGTGCATGATATCCCATTTATTGTTTTAAAACTGATCTTGGGAGTCCTTTTATGGTTGATGAGTTTCTGTAATTACCTTACTCTCAACTGTTAGCCACATTGGAGAGGATATGCAGATTTGTGAAGCATGTTTACATAGAACTGTAAGCTATATTGTTGAGTTTTGTAATCTTAAGGACTGCTTTGTAGAATTTTTAGGACAACCCACCCTCATTGGCCAACTAAATCTGATGTCGATATAAGAAGGCTTCTATTTTTTCACAACCATTGTTATACTAAAAATATAAATATAATGGTATGGTCCAAGTGGAGAAAGCACACGGAGGAAAAATGACTGAAGAAAATGTGATTGAAATTGAACTTGCATCTTTCTGGTACTTCTAATAGCTTATGAGTGTTTACTGCACCCACCACCACCAGACACTTTATACTAGTCACCCACACCTGTACCCACCAAAAACATAAATACATTGTTGGTCATCTTGATGTTGGAAGCACTCCTGCTGCTTTCACTTTGAACGAAAGGGGCGGCCTAATGTGCGAGGCTCTCATATAGCAAGGTCTGGAGAGGGTAAAATGTACGCAACCTTATCTTCATTTTGAAGAAACTGTTTTCGTGACTTGAACTCGCGTTCTCCAAAACACTATTGGTAAGCCTTTACTGTTGGGCCAAGCTGCCTTTTACTTTCACCTTGAACAATGAAAGATTTTTTTTGAGGGCATGCATAATGGAAGGGGTTTCTCTCCCTTGGAAACTGTTTTCATGGGTCATTTTCATGGCTGTTCTTGTTCTTGTGAGGAGTGTTTTCTGTTGAAAATGATGGTTTCGAAGGGAGAATGATTTATTTTGTTTAATTTTCACATATTCCACAGTTTTGATTTTCTGGGCTAGAAGTGTTTTGTTGATTTTGTGAAAAAGCAGATTTGGAACTAATAAGTAAAGGACCATTCTGTCCAGTCCTATGAAAGAGATAAAATATATAAACAAGTTTCACTAGGAAATTATTCTGCTACTATGAAAATGAAGTCTTCAGCTTCTATTTTCCACGTAAAAGCTCACCATCGGAAAATAAATGACTATATTTCTGTTTGTCAGTTATTATTATTTTTTTGTTTGAGGAAGATGATGGATGGCCAGCATTATCTCATAGGCATCTACTCGGCTAACATATCCAAACTGCATTGCAATTTGTCTTATATCCAAATGGGCTCAGAAGCTGTTACTTAGTAATGCAAGGAGTTTCACTAAAACACCAAATTAAGAGTTGCAAGAAGGCCCTACAGAAAAATGACACATCAAGGAGCAAGCAAAGTTTCCATGTAGCAGGCATGTCTTGCCAAAACAACTCCAAATTCAAAACTTTAAATTAAACAATTTCAACAATTCCACTCTAACAATGATATAATCATTTGTAGAACAGAAATCACCCCAAATTCACAACAACCCCCAGAAAGAACATAATCCCCAGTTGCCCTTCACACCCTCCAATTTCATTTACATATATCACTCTCTGGAACATAAACATAGTTTCCATTCCACACCTTGCACTTCATCAGTTCTGTCACCTATAGAAATATGGCAGAGCTCCATTTGAACTGCATTGGAACACAAGTAAGAAAAATTAATAGAAAAGTTAAAAGAGAGAGACAAAGAGGGGGGTTGAGAGAGGATTCCCCAACTATGCAAGATATTTTGGACAGGATGTCCTGGAATTCAAATTGTGCTTATACATTCAGATCCAAGCTGAACAAAAACTTAGGTATGATCATGTTGGGTTAGTGAAGTTGGGGGCCTAACCCAAGCTGCAGCTATTTAAAACCTTAAAAAACCTTTTCCAGCATCACAAACATCCAAATAGGAATATATGGCACAGGATTTGGAAAACAAAGAATCAATCAAGACAGCAATTGCAACATCCAATCAAATGTGAGATTCTAAAAAAATTCATAAACAATAGTAACAATGCAGATTAAAGTTTATTCTCCCAAAAGGAGCCAAAAAACAAATTCTGAATGAGTGAATGCAATGCCAACAACAAAGATACACCAACACTTAAAAATAACTCCAACAAACATGATTGCTTAGCGATTCTACCCAACAATCAGGACAATGTATTTCAATGAAACATCATAATTATACACACAGACGAAAAATGGAGGACAATTATTTTTCAGTGCCCATCCAACAGATCTATTGCTGATCCAGGTCCAATCCTTCTTGAGAACATGAAATCATAAAAACCACATCACCACAATGCAAGCCAAAGGAAGCACTTCAGCAGTCAAGCGAGCAAAAAAAGTGCCCACGATAACAAAAACAGAGAGATCAACCGATTTCGAACTGAATTAAGCGAAATAAGCCATCGACCATGTCGGCCCACATGGACGGCGTCCAATCAGGGCCTGGAGCGCTATCTCCACCGTTTAAAACACTTCTTGAAACAGAAGAAAGCAGAGGAAAAAAAGAGTAAAAAAGAAAAAGAGGGAGAGAGAGACAAAGAGGGGGCAAGAGATGGACAGAGAGACAGAGGGGGGTGAGAGAGGGAGAGAGAGACAAACGAGAGAGAGATACAGAGATGGATCGAGAGAGGGAGGAGGGGGAAACAAGAGGAAGGGGGAGAGAGGATGAGAGGGGGAGAGACAAAAAGAGATAGAGAGAGGATGGGAGGGGGAGAGAGAGAGAGCTCGAGTTGCAGAGAGAGGGAAAGGGTGCAGTCGGAGAAGAAAATACCTAAATCGGCGATAGACCCTTTCTTGCACCGGCGCCGGGGAAGGTGGCGCTGATCGACGAAGTTGGAGGCTCTGCTCAAATCTTTACCCGCATTTTCTCCCCCTCTCTGGACGGTGCCCCAGCTCTCAGCGTTCTTTGGAAATGAAATTTCAAATTCCCTCTCTTTTGGACTCTCATATAAAGCAGTCTCAGCAACCATTGGATGAAAAATTGAAATAGACGGCTAGGATCAGAGTTCTCATAGAGCTTCAAAGAACTGTACTCATAATATCAAAACCCTATATATATATATATTCATACCACTACCATATGATACTCTCCTATGCTATTCTCCTGAGCACAAATAGCCTGAATCGTTAGAGATTCATAAAATTGATATCGTTGTTTGGGTATCAATAAGCTTCACAATCCTTAAATAATGAGAGAGAAGGGGTTGCCAAATGCTCCCATAATCATAGGGATTTAGGGGAAGAAATCAAATAGTTTAAATTTTGATGGAAAGAAACCATAGGTTGGAGACTGAGATTTTAATGGGGGAGAGATTTTAAGGGATTAGATTAAGGAATTTTGTTAATAGGAAACTATTTCATGAATTTTTTTTAAAAGATGATGTGGCGTTCTAGAAAAAAAGAAAAATAAAGAGGCTGATATAGTACCCTCCAGAGGTCTCCATTCTTGTAACTTTAATATATATAATGGGCAAGCGTTTCCTAAGCTCTAGCTTATATAAGGAATTCCAAAAGCCCAAGCTCTTGAGGCCCACCCTTAGTCCAAGTACACGACCCCCCCTCCTCTGAATTGCATATGTTCACCAATTTTTGGTCAAATCCAAATTTACTAGACTATTGAATTGACTATGCACCTGTTCGATATATATATATATATGGGGCCTCTTCATGTGCTTATGTCCCTCACACTATGGTGAGGGACGAGTCCTTTTCTAAATCTAGCAAGGTCAAAAAGATTTCATGAGGTGCATGGATCAAAATCAAGGTATTGGTCGCGGTATCGGCCAACTCAAAAAACCGATACAATTCGATATCAGTTGCGGTCATCATGGTGTGATTTTTTTTACCCCAAAAAAATTTAAAAAAAAAATCCAAAAATCTTTGAATATTTTAAAATGCTAGAAAACACTATTTCTTTTCATTTATAACAACTATAAAGAAAAAATCGGTCCCCCTAAGTCAAAACATCCTGTATTGTTGTTTAATGTTTTACTTTTAAATGTGCAACTTTTATAGTGTTCAATTTTTTGCCAGTTTTATAATTTATAAATCCATCAATGTTGCCTTTATATAAATCCAAGCCACTCAAAATAATAATCGAAACAAATGTCTTGTCTAACATAATCATTGTATATTTCAATTTTATATAACTTAAGCAATTGTTAAATGGATTATTTTATAGCGCTTGATCGCCACACAAATTTATTAAAGGCCCATTCAAATATGGGGCCACGAGCTTTTAGGAGTGAAATGCCCTAGATGGTTACAATTAAAAAGACAATAAGAAAAAATAAGAAAAAGTCCAAAAAATGAGGCATACAAATAAAAAATCCAAACCCCTCAAACTAACTAGTCTTTTATGGGTCTCAACCTCATTTCATTATAATTGAAAATTGGCCCTTTGTTTGATTAATTAAATTTGACTGAAATAAAAAAGAATCTGGCCAATAAAAAAAGTAAGCCAATCCCCAATTAAAATGAAATTCATCTTGGAGCCAAAGAAAATACTAGTGGTTTACTGTGTGGGGCCTACTATGGGCCCCACATTTTAAACCATGTATATACAAAAGTAAAAAAAAAAAGAAACATTAAAGGGCCTCGACTTTTGGCTTTTTCAGAAATTTTGAAACCCTAATGAAAGGGTTTTGAAGTTTCAATTTTCACTTTTCACACGGACAGAAAAGAGGGGGGGGGGGGGGGGGGGGGTGGGTTTGGAAATGGAATGAAAGAGAAGGAGGAAAAGGAGGAGAAAAGGAGAAGAAGAAGAGAGAAATAAAAGAGGAGGAGAAGAAGAGGATAGTGCGGTGGAGGTGTAGTAGGCAGCAGAGGCAGAGGCAGTCGGTTGAAGTACTGGCATCATCCTCCTCTCTTACTTGTTGTTTTTTTTTTCTTCTCATTTGTATCCACTTGTTGTTCTCTGGGTAGACTGTAGAGGATTTTTTCTTTCTATGTTTTTTGTTTAGGCTTTGTATATTGTATCGGCCGATGTATTAGATTTAACCGATATTTTCAATATATCGATTGATATTATGCAGATATTTCATAGAGACGAGACCGTTACCGATACACATCAATATATCGGCTTGGTCATGGCCAATACCGGTTCATATCAGTCGATACAAATTGGTATCGGCCGATATTTTGGTCCATGATGAGGTGTGATGATTTTATCTTTTTGCACATTAATACTTTCTAAATATCGAAGTGTGTCTCACCATAGTGTGAGGGATATATGCACATGAATATTGTCCTTTATATATATATATTTTTTTGGTAAAAGAGGATTGGGATCCAAGAGCAAGCTCACAAGTAGAAAGAGAGTTGAGACAAAGCCCACATAGTGGGAAGGGCACTTAGGGAAAGAAAGTCACATATCTAAAATTTGAATCTAAGATAACTTGGTAAGAACTAGGGGTGTAAAAAAAGTTTAAAGATCGTCTAACGAACCGAGCAAATCCAATGATTAATAACTATGTTTTATGGTTCCGTTACAATTACTATTATTAAATTTAGAAAATCGTGCTTTACAATTCAATTTCGGTTTTCAATCTCTGTTCGTGAGCTCTAAGTGCAAAGTCGCTATGTAGTAATAAACTGGTGAAACCAGGTTGATTCATATGGAGCAATTTGTTTAAAGACTTTTCAATTTGTACTTTCCCTAATTACAATCTAAAATAAGCTATTGAGGAACTAAAAAAACAAATTTACATTGGTCTTAACTCGAAATAATTAAATTAAATACAAACCAAAGAAATGAAAAAGAACCTAAAAGCCTAGCTTTAAAAAGATTCTCAAGTTGCTACAAAAGAAAACACACACTAGAACTTCCAATTAGAAACTTACCAAAAACAAATCTTACTAAGAATAAAATTAAATATTAAAATTGAAAACTAAATTTACTAAGTTAAAAACATTCAATCATCAAATGTAACCAATCTAAATTAGAAATTAAATCATCCATCTAAAATGAAACCTAGAAACTTTCCTAAATTAAAAATCCTACACTAAATTAGAAAACAAGTTAAACAATTAACTTTCCTAAGTTAATCACTAAATTAGGTTAAGAATCTAAATGATAAACTTCCTAAAAAAAGTGAGTGCAATCCTAAAAATTAATTTTTCTAAACTAAATTAAATACAAGAATGATGGCAATACAACATTCTAAAAAAAAAAAACATATGACAAACAATGTAGGAATGTACACTATGAACTATTGCAAAATTCTTAACTCAAGCCTATCAATGCAAATCTGATAGTAACATGTTTTATCTTAAAGTTTACTGCTGAAATAAACCACCCTAAAATGCATCAAATAATCTTGAGAAAAGCAACACAAAACAAGTTGTGAACATAAGAAACTATACGCATAACTAGATGGGCATGTAGACTCATGATAAAAGCAATTTGGAATCAAGGTAAATTCTGCTGGAATAATTTAATTTCAGAATTGAAGCTTTTCATTTTAAACTTAGAAAATTCATATGCAACTGATTCAAATTGCTCCACAATATTCCCCCTCTGTTCCATACACAATTCGGCCATTCTATGTCCATGTTTTAAACATGAATTTAGCCCCAATTTTGATCAGTTAGCAAGTGAGTTTTAATTCTGATTTTCAGATTTCTAAATTGTTGTAAACACCAAGTATATATTGAATGAGAAAACATGTAGATCATTGCTGGTGGGAGGCAGCCGCTAGGATCCTTTGATCTTGTGTACAGATTACTGTAGAAATAACTTCAGATGATGATGATTCAAGAACTATACCTGCGAGATCTCTCTGATTTAATCTCGACTTTACAGCAGTCCAAAAATCTGAAAACCTTCTACTATACTCCTCTATGCTCCAATTCGCACCAGGGTGTGACCCTCTTCTGTGAATTTTCTTTATTCTAAAAAACGAGAATTCTCTTATTATGGTTCCTAGATAGTACTAGTGCATATTGATAGGCTACAATAGGGACCTTAAGATGAAAATAAGGAATAGACTTCTTATGGAAATAGGAAACCCTAATTCGACCCAAATTAGAATCCTAGTTCCATAAATTATAATTTAGTTTATTAAAGAATTATAATTGCACTCCTGTCCTTATTTTCAAAATAATATTTTCAGCTTCTTGTTATTAAATGCTTATTAATCTCCCCACGTTAAGATTTCAAATATCCATCGATTAAATAATTACTAATATCTATATTTAATCGAGATCTTTGTAATTCTTCGAGACTTTACACTTAACTTATTTAATATGTCGGACACAAAGTCTACCTGCAGGGTTTGAAATAATCAAAACTCATAAACTTCATCAAGGGGATATCATCAATCCCTATTAAGAGATGTAGATTCCTTCAATAAACTAATATCCACTATACACGTAGTGTAGTCATTCAATTTATTGAGATTATTGACCCATAAAAGGTCTCACTCTTTTGTAAATCAAAATGCCAAACACTAAATATATGTTTATTATTTATATCGAAATTAAGAGTACAGGCACTCATAATAACCATTTGTATGTTAATTGTCTTATATAGTCAGTATAAAGACAATAAACCTAAAAGCGGTCTTGTTCAACACACACAAAGCGTACTAGCATAATGAGTCGAAACTAAATCATTTCTCGCAGCCAAGACAAGCTTGTTAAAACATTATGCTACAATTGTACCAATGGTATATCCAACTCCATCTAGATTGTGAACAACAAAAACTTATATTTTATAAGAACCGACAAGTAAGTCTTTCATGTGTAAGCTGAACTCTACTCACAAACTTGTTTACTTCATATAATAAAAGATAGACTCATGCATAATAAATAACAATGTAACAATTTGCCCATATGAATTCTCATTAAGATGGAAAGAAAAACTTTACTAATAAATAAGTTAGTCAAAGATAAATACACAAAAGTATGCTTTTAGTATAAATTTCCAACAACTGCATCCAACTTAAACCAATTCAGATTCAGATTATTGCTTGATCAATGACTGTTTTTCTCACAAGATGAAGTGTGCATAATTTTAAATAAACAAATAAATAAGTGCAGAAAATCAAAGGTGGTAGACTTGAAATCAAAGGTGGTGAAAACAAAATTTAAAAGTGGTAATAATTGAAAATCAAAGGTAGTAGTTTGCTCCTTAAAATTTCATCCTTACTCTTGGGCCCAAAAAATTAGAAGTGCAAAGCCTAGGGTCTCATTTTTCAACTTGGGTTGTCAATCCAAGTTGAGAATGACGAATTTTTCTTCTTTAATAAACAATTTGAGCATGAAATTATAATCTCTCACTTAAAAATCTCTGTAGATACACCTTGTATTGCCCCCAAAAATACCCCGTATTCGTAGAAAACTAGGTATTTTTGTAAGGTTACTAAGATATATTGACAGTCTTTTTTTTAAGCTTGACCAATTATTTAACCAAGAAATAAAGATGACCTTATAGTATGGGTTTATAAAATTCTAGTATTAAGAAACAACAATAATAAGAATCAAAATTAAAAGAGACAAATTTATTAAAACTTGTATGCAGGTGATTACATGAAATAGAAAATAAAAGAAAATACACAATAAATACTAGGATGACTTGGAACTAGACCTGGCAAACGGGTAGAGTTGACCAAATTCGGGTTGGGTCAACCCGAACCTAAATTTGTTGGTTCCAACTTAAGCTGACCCATTTTTAAAACGGATTAGAAATCTTCAACCCGCACCCATGGCGGGTCAACCCAACCCCACCCACCTAACTTGAATTTGATGCGGGTTGAGCTGGGTTGACCTGACCTAACATATTTAATTTCCATTTTGTGTATGATTTAACTCATTTTATGTGGCTTAATTTCATTTGTAAAACTCTACTTACATCTAGATTCATTTAAAATGTTGCATTAAGCATGAATTTATAATTTATCAATTTTCAATGTATAAAAAATGGGGAATCTATAAATATTTTCTAGCACATTTATTGAGAATTTGAGATAATCCCTTTTTAATTTTTGTTCAATCTTATAGTTCCATCTTTGAGTGTAAGTATAAGACTCATCAACAATATTTTCTTTTATTCTAAATCAATATTTTAGAGGTAAATTTATATGCCAACATAAAAATAAAAAAACACCTATTAATATTTCAACTAAAAAAACATCATATGTTCAAATAAGAAAATAAGTTTATGTTTTAAGTATTAAAATTTTATATAACTCCCCTATAAAAGTTAAGCGTATATAATTTATGGCCCACACGAATCAGAAAAGTCACATGAAAGTTTGAAAGTCATGATAATTTAGTAAAATCTAAACGGGTCGAACAGGTTAGGGCTAATTAGGAGGGTTAACCTTAAACCAACTCATTTTTATACGGGTTGGTAAACCTTAACCTTAACCCGACTTGTATTTCAAACAGGTCGGGTTAAGCAGGTCAGAAACAAGTCAAGTCGGGCAGGATTGGCGGGTCAAGCTGGGTTTTGCCAGCTCTACTTGGAACTCCTCTTTCTAGTTAAGAAACACAAAGGTGGTGGTGTGGCCTTTGTGAGAAGAACCACCTTGGTGACTTAGAATGGAGAGGCAAGAGAGGAAGAGATGGTGTGTAGATCTCTAAAGGGAGAGGAGGGTAGTTCAAATCATGCCTTAGGATGTCAAAGGGGTGGGCTTTTATATTTTTTCTCAAGCCTTCTTTGCTTTCTTTTTTCCCTTGATTGTTGAGATGTAAAATCAATTTAGAAGATATGCCCATGATGAGATCTTCAATTGTCTTGGATTGGATTGAAGTGGACCTCACCTAAAAGGGCATGGACGGGTGATTGCATGGGTTGACTGGGCGTGAGTTGCATTCCATCTTTGTTTATTCCCTTTACACTTGGAATCTTTTGAGATATCTTAGATTGCAATTGTCCACAATTCTTTGGAATAAATCTGAACCAAGAAGGCAAGAACCCTTGGTGATTTGAGCACCTAGCCATGTGTATGGCTTTCTTGATTTTTTTTTCTTCATGTGTCTCTCTCTCTCTCCCATGCTTTCCTTCCTCTCTTAAAAATTCCCTTCCTTGAAATATCTTTTGAGAGAGATTCTAGGAATGAAACATCTTTAGAATTTTGCAACAAATTATAATGAAAACCTTGCTGATGTGGGATGTCCCCCATGCACGTGCACACTTTTCATTTTGAGATTTTCTTCAATCTTCTTTAATCTTTCTTGAGAATTGTTGAAGATGTGCAAAGAATGTGGACCCCCTCTTGGTCGTCCCACATGTGTGGAGCCCATGAAGCCATTTTCCAATTTTCTTCCAAAATTCTTTCTTTTCTCTTTTTCTTTGTTTCTTTCCTTCTTAAATGCTTCTCTACCCTATTTCTTTATCATGGGACCCATTTCAACATTTTCCTGCAAGCAAAAGTGATTTACCATTTAAAATAATAATTTTAAATTAAAAGTCACAAATGCGTAATAGTGGACCCATTTCTCATGAAATGAAGGTGAAAATGCACATAATTTTTCAAGGTTTTATGTGATGATGAAAATTTGATTTATTTCATCAAAAAAATCTAATTTTTTAAAACTTTCCAAAAATACAGTTTTAAAAATGCCAAGTTTTATGATTGTATGCAAAAACTGTGAATTTAAAAAAAGAAAAATATTCATGTACATATGTCTCTCACCAAAATGGTGAGAGACACTTCTTATTTGAAAAGTATTAATGCGAAAAGGATGAAACGATTACACTCATGACACTTTTTTGACCTTATTAGGTTTAAAAAAGAAAGTGTCTCTCACCAAAATGGTGAGGGACTTATGTATATGAAGACTCCTCATTAAGAAAAATATGCATGAAAACACAACATTGACTCTAAACTGTATAAAAACATGATCTCACACTAGTTGAGGATCTTTTGAATTAATACGTCCGCAAATCTTTCCAAAAAAACTCTAATATATGCAGTTTAAAAGACTTATCAGTCTTGACTCACGGTTATTAATTGAACTCAACCGTTACACTCCAAGTCATATTTTTATATCAATTTTAATTGTTGATTTCTTATTACAGAACCTCCACAGTCGTCTAATATTCAAATCCTTTTTTAGTAGGGTTAATCGTAACTAAACTGTCGAATACGATTAATGGCGGTACCATTTTTTCATAGTTTTTAGGGTATGCAAATGATTATGGCTTTAAAAAACTGAAAACCGTATAATATGCTTTGATTAATTGTTTTCCCAAAACCCACGGTTAACCAAACTGTTACACCCCTATTAAGAACTTCGGCTCCTTACCACTAGAGTAAAAAGCAGAGTACGATAAGAGAGAACTTTAATTTTACATTTTTTTTTGTAGAACTGAAAACTCATTAAAAAGACCAAGGATAATTGGGATCGAGCATGTACAAAAGTACATGTCATGTACCTATTTGCCTAGGTCTTGTCCAAACTTGCTTTGGTCTATGGTCTAAAAACTCAAGAATACATCGATACCTCAGGTGACTCTAGCTGGTCACTGGATCATACTCCTTCAACTTACTTGACACTCACTCTACAGTCACACGAATCAAGATGAATTTTGGGATAATTACTGCATAGATACTCTTATACCCGACATTTCCCCTAAAACTTTCAACGAAACGATAATTATCAGATAATTATTCGTACAGAAAAGGACGTTCTGCAAGAGACAATTTTATCCCTAAAACTTACGATATCCTATAATTGTTAGATATTGAATGACACGATATCTCGGAGATCTATGATATCACATGAAATTCAAAACTTTTCACTCATTTCCTTTCTACCGAAGAGATAAAAAGATCATTTGTTTCCTCCAATAAATAGATAAATTGCGCAGCAAAGCCTTTTTTTTAATGAGGTCTTCTTTTTCTTCCTTCCTCCCATTTTTCTTCTTTTTCATCTCACTATCTGTAAGGTCCAAGCCCGAGTTAGTCATAATTTACATTAATTAATTATGTTTTACCTTGATTAATATTTATTTAGATTAATTCAACTCAAATCTCCACGGGTTTGGGTTATGGATAGGTAGTCGGGTCGGGTTTGAACCTTACTTAGGTAGTCAAGGGCTTTTTCTTATTTTAGAATTTCATAGTTTTGCATCATTAAGGCATCATATTAATTGCATCGAGTGTGTCTCATCTTGAGAGTCATCTTTCATGTTTAACCCAACTCAATTCGAATTCATCTCGGCCCAGTTTAAGCCCAACTGACTCAAATTGGAAAAATCTAGAAATCTAGTGGGCCTATTTGCAAATTCCAGAAAATCCATCATTTAAAAACCAAGAACCCATTTCATTCTCTTCCCCTTCCCTCATTTCTGCTGGAGCAACTGGTTTCGTCTTCCTCCCACGCTCTCTCCCTCACCTTGTCACTTGATTGGGTAAGATTAGAAGCCTTCCATGCGAGGATTTGAGCTTCATCTTCTACCTCTTCACTCTTCTTGTTCTCTTTCTTTGGAATCTAAGGTCTCATTTCCTTCCTTGTGCTTATAGAAGCCTTGAGGTAAGAAAATCCCATCACCATTTCAGTTCTTAGGTTCAATACGGTCAAAGAGACTTAAGTTTTTAGAATGCATGCAGCTTTTAGCATGCATGCATCATATTCTCATTTTTCTCAATGCATGTTTAGATCATCTTCTAGTGAAGCCTTCTCCACCACCAAACCAAAGGGCAATTTGATTTGGGTGAAGCACTGCACTTAAGGCAAGTAAAAGGGTGCATATTCTCTACGTGTATGGTTAATTTATTGATTTTTGATGAGCTCTTTGCATGTACCAATTTACAGCTCTTTTAATCTTCAATTAAGGTTGTGCAAGATTGGATTAAGTATTAATGATTGGATTGTTGAATGAATGATAAAAATGGATGGTAGGGAGACCCAAAATGTAGCATGGAGGGTCCCTTTGGTGTTTGAATGCAGGGAAAGTAAATAGGAGCAAAGGGGAAATCAGTTTGAAACTATTCTACCCGAAGCAAAGTGCTTCAAGGCCGATTGGTCAGTCCTGAAGCCTGATCGGTCGAATTCCTATTCTGGGAGGTGTTCAACTGGTCGGACAATAACTGATCGGTCAGGTAACCCAAAGTTCTGTCTTAGACATTTTATTTAAAATTTGGTTCCATAACTAACCATAGGCCTTCCATGTCCATAATGTGGTATAAGGAGGGACATCACTTTTGATCCTTGGCGAAGCCAAGGTGTTTAAGCTAATCCTACCTTAGGATTATAAGTATAATCGAAGACTATTTAGGGCTTTAGAAGTAGAACCTTACTTCAAACAAATTAGCTCAACGGTAGTTATATACTTAGAAGGAAGAGTGTTGAGCTGTCACTCATTCCCTCTTGACTTTTGATTGTTTTTCTGAGGGCACGTCATGCGTGTTGGCATAAGAAGTGGTGTCCATTACTTATATAATGTAACACTAAGATTTTGGTAATACATTGACGCTAGACGTTTATAAATACGCCGCATTGAATGACTGAGGAAACACAAAATGTCTTAGCATAGGTTGGCTAGTAAAATTCCTTGTTAACCTCTCAATCTGAATGCATTCATATTGTTAAGAAAACCTTGCCCTCAACATAATTTAATCATATACCCTATTCCTCTTTGTGAACCTTGAGGCAAAATTGGAGATAGAGCTTCTACTGAGCGTGAGCCCATAAGCCAAGATAAGTGTAGCTAAGGTTGAGAGGGTTCAAGCTATGATAGCTCATTTAAGTATGCATTGTTGATACTAGTTACTCCGTTAATCCTAATTCTATGATTGGTCACAATCTCAAGACTGATATACGTTTCTGTATAAGTATGAGTCGATCGCTATGTATAAGTATGAAAATATGAATTCGGATAAGTTTTGATACATTGAGTCGGCACCACTTACCTTGTACCCATAGGAGGTTCGACGGGACCGAATGAGGGTATTCTATATGTTACCTACGGCAGTAGTTATATGAAGAGTTTGTCGACGCTCTTAGGGTAGCTAGACGGTCTTGGCCCGATCGCTAGTGATTTCCCACAGTACGATATGCTCTATCATTAGAGAGAAAATAGCCACGTGGATGCCAATTAGTGTGATATTGTCTTTCCATCTAAGATTCTTCGTTCATGCTTATTCACATGCACAACATGCCTAGCTTCCGTTATTGATTTCTTTTAATCATTATGTCGTTTAATTTCAATTGTTACATCATGATAGGCTTACATACCCTTATATTTGTTTGACCATTATGTTAACAGTGTTACCCTTGGTGTTACAGGGATGGAACCCAGTGCCGATACGGTAGTTGAAGCGCCCCCGGAGGGAACTACAGCGGTACCTCGGGATATAAACGAGTGGAACGAGGATGATGCCTTTTATTAGTCATCCTTCACAGCGCGTAACAGGGATCTTTTTGGGGTTGTTAGTGTATACCTAGAGTTTGGCTTGTAGGAGAACTTGTCATCTTGCATTTTGTTTATGTTTATGGAACCTTTGTACCATGTGCATGTAGATGGGAAATTAACAGACTTTGGTTTTACTAATGAATTAGCAAATGTTTTATTAATGTCAATGTTATGTATAGGTGAATTCTCCAGGTTTTTGCTTAATTATTGAAATGATTGATACGTGTTTATGGATCTTTCTCACACGTACTTGTGGAATCACCCTTGTGGCAGTTCGTACGTGTCTTAATATGGCACGAATTGTCACGGGTTACGTGTGCTATGCATCGGGATCCACTATAAATCCCCAAATTCTCGGGTTCGGGGGCATAACATACGTAAGTATGGTATCAGAGCATTAATAAGTCAATTAAAAGACTTACCAACCCTAGGAAAACGTGGTGAGGATTTGACATATTTGGTTGGGGAATAGATTTTGTATAAGGATTTATAATTTAACTTATTTGTTAAGGTGTTTTTGTGACTAACCACTGTTATAGTTGCGGATAATGGCTTCTGGATCAGGATCTAGTAACAATATGGGAGATGAAGAACGTGATGACATTGTGATAGAGGACATGGATCTCCATCGCCTCCACCTCCTCATCCTACATATGGTACAGAAGAATGCTCCATGATGTTGATGCATCCGTTGGCGGCAAGCAATGCCAATTAAGCAATAATGCAGATGCAACTAGCAGCCTTGTTGGAAAGACAGAATCAAACTGCAGATCCTAACTCCCTATATGAGAAGTTCCAAAAAAGAGGAGCTACCGAATTTACGGGAAGAAAAGATCTGTTTCAAGCGGATGAATGGTTTGAGCGTACGGAAAATGTTTTCGATTCGTTAAATTGCACAGGGAAGTAACAAGTAATCCTAACCACCTCTATGTTCAGAGACGTGGCAGATGTGTGGTGGAAGAGTATTCACAATCACATCAAGGCTATGCCAGAAGCTACAGTTTGGGATACTTTTAAAAAGAAATTCAATAAGAAGTTTATCCCAGAGCATGTCAACCGTAAGAAAAAGGCGGAATTCTTTACCCTATAGTAAGGTACCATGACAGTAGCAGAGTATGTGCCCATCTTTAGTCAGCTCTCTCGATTTGCTATAGATTTGATTGATACTGAGGGAAAGAATGTTGAAAGGTTTCTCGAAGGTTTAAGGCCAGTTATCAAGGGACACGCTATGGCTTTCCAGAGTCCAGTTGAGTATGATGACGCTATGGAGATAGCCTGCGCCACTGAGGAAATTAAAAAGAGCCTATTCTTGAGTGAACCGAGGGAGAGTGCCCCATTTTTTTTGGAAGGAGCCAATAGTATTCTAAGAAATAGAAAGGAGTTGCCAGTGGGTCATCAAGGTTGGTTTGTGGCATGTGTGGGAAGAATCATGAGACAAATAAGTGCCGGAAAGTTACAGGTGCTTACTTTGGTTGTAGCTTGATAGACCACCGTTTGTCAAAATGCCCAAAGAGGAAGGGTACCGGTTAAACCCCGCAACAATAGCAATACTCATAGCCTTCTAAGACAACGCCACCTGTTCCTCCACGTCGGCAACAACAGGCAAGGCAGGGCAAAGGACAAGTACGACAGGGACAACGCCAACCAAGACAGGGTCAACAGAGGCAAGGACAACAGAACCGACTTCAAAGACAAGGTCGCGCATATGCAGTAACTTCAAAGGAAGCGGAAGCGGCAGAGCACATAATCGTAGGTAAGGTTTCTACCTGTGATGTAGAGGCTAAGGTGTTGTTTGATTCTGGGTCTTCACATTCTTTCATTTCACCTCAATTTTCTAGTAGAATACGGGAGCTGCCAGCGCAGCTACCGTATGTGTTGAATGTTATCACCCCTGGAGGCAAGAAGGTGATTTGTGAGGTTTACTACCCAAGTTGTAAGGTCCTGATTGGTGAGATGCAATTCCCAGCAGAACTCATCGTGTTCCAGTGCACGATTTCGATGTAATCCTAGGCATGGACTAGTTGACTAAATATATAGCTTGTTTGGATTGTTTCTATATGGCCACCACCGTGAAGGTTGATGAAGTCGATCCAAGTGTTGTTTTCCAAGGTGAGAAAAGGAGTTCGAACACTAGGATAATTTCTGCACTTCGAGCAAAAAGGCTAATTCATAGTGGTTGTCGGGGGTATATTGCCTTTATTGTTGAAAAAAAGCCACCTAAGAAGTTAGAAGAGATTTCGGTAGTTTGTGAGTTTCCGGATGTGTTTCCAGATGAAGTTCCCAATCTTTCTCTAATTAGGAAAGTAGATTTTACTATAGAACTCGTACCTGGTACAGTCCCAACCTCTAGAGCCCCGTATAAAATGGCACCTACAGAATTGTAACATTCCACCCTACACGCATACATGATATTGTCCGTTTTGACCCATGGGCCTCACAGTTTTGCTTCTTGTGGGCCTCAACCCACCAAAAGGCCTCATGCAAAGTAAGAGTGCAAGCTCTACATAGAATCCTAATCACTTTCCTCTCTATAGTCTATGTGAGACTCCAGGATGTCACAATCCACTCCCCTTAGGGCTGCACGTCCTTGTGTAGTAACCTGCCAACCCTCTTGACCCGCGCACATAAGAACCCGCCCACTCGCACCAAACCACGGCAAGGACTCACACTCGAACTATTTGAGAGTCGGCTCTGATACTATTTGTTACACTCCACCCTACACGCATGCATGATATTGTTCGCTTTAGCCCATGGGCCTCACGGTTTTGCTTTTAGTGGGCCTCAACCTACCAAAAGGCCTCATGCAAAGTAAGGGTGCAAGCTCTATATATAAACCCATTCACTTTCCTCTCTATTGTAGATGTGAGACTCTAGGATGTCATAGTTACAATCTATCCCCCTTAAGGCCACACGTCCCTGTGTGAATCCATCTAACTTCACCCGACGATGTGGGACTGAAGCATTCCACACTTGTGTCCCCTGCAAATTCCCATATCTTGACTTATAGGCTCACATACCCTGGTTCTGTCCTGATCTTGTCTTAAGGGCTTTCCCAGCGGGATTGAGGGTCCCACATTTTCGGCTGGTTATAGGCTCTGATTCTATTTGTAATGCTCCACCCCCACATGCATGCATGATATTGTCCGTTTTGGCCCATAGGCCTCACGGTTTTGCTTACGGTGGGCCTCAACTCACCAAACGGCCTTATGCAAGATAAGGGTGTAAGCTCTATATATAAATCCTTTCACTTTCCTCTCTATAGTAGATGTGGGACTCAAGGATGTTACAATCCACCCCCCTTAGGGCTGCACGTCCTTGTGCAGTAGCCTGTCAGTCCTCTTGCCTGCCCACATAAGAACCCGCCCACTTACACTAGGCCACGGCAGGGACCTACACTCAAACTAGTCGAGAGTCAGCTCTGATACTATTTATAACGCCCCACCTTACACATATACATGATATTGTCCGCTTTGGCCCATGGGCCTCACGGTTTTGCTTTTGGTAGGCCTCAACCTACTAAATTATGACATCATGGAGTCCCACATCGACTATAGAGAGGAAAGTGAATGGGTTTATATATAGAGCTTGCACCCTTACTTTATATGAGGCTTTTTGGTAGGTTGAGGCCCACTAGAAGCAAAACTGTGAGGCCTATGGGCCAAAGTGCACAATATCATGCATGCGTGCAGGGTGGGGTGTGACAAATGGTATCAGAGTCGACTCTCAAATAGTTCGAGTGTGGGTCCTTGCCGTGGTCTAGTACAAGCGGGCGAGTTCTTATGTGGCCAGGCCAAAATGACTCGCAGGTTACTGCATAAGGATGTGCAACCCTAAGGGGGTGGATTGTAACATTCTAGAGTCTCACATCGACTATAGAGAGGAAAGTGAATGTGTTTATATATAGAGCTTGCACCCTTACTTTGTATGAGGCCTTTTGATGGGTTGAGGTCCACTAGAAGCAAAACCATGAGGCCCGTGAGCCAAAGCAGACAATATCATGCATGCGTGTAGGGTGGGGTGTGACAGTAATACTCTATCCCATATCACTTATGAATGAAATATGAGTCTAATATGTAATGAACCATATAAGTTACTACTAATAACTTGAGCTTAAGCATTTTGGGCCACGTGTCAGGTTTACCACGTTATTGGGCCAGTAAGCTACTTGGGTTGTTACAAGAATTACGTGAGCTCAAGGTACAGCTGCAAGACCTACTAGAAAAGGATTTATTTGTCTTAGCACATCACCATGAGGAGCCTTAGTTTTATTTGTGAAGAAGAAAGATGGCACCCTTAGAATGTGCATTGATTACAAGCAGTTGAATCAGGTGACAATCAATAACAAATACCAATTGCCTCGAATAAATGAGGTGTTTGATCAATTACAGGGTGCGACATATTTTTCCAAGATTGACTTGAGGTCTGGCTATCATCAGTTACGAGTTAGAGACGAAGATACACCTAAGACAGCCTTCAAAACTAGATATGGGCATTATGAATTCGTAGTCATGTCATTTGGATTAACCAATGCTCCAGCTATATTCATGGCCTTGATGAATAGAATCTTTTCACCTTATCTCAACTGATCTGTGGTGATTTTCATCGATGATATATTAGTGTATTCCAAGACCAGAGAGGAACATGTTGAGCATTTGAGGACTTCACTTCAGTTATTGAGAGATCATCGACTATATGCCAAACTGGATAAGTGCGATTTTTGGTTAAAACAAGTTGCTTTCTTATGACACATGATTTCAAAAGATGAACTTACAGTAGACCCAGCCAAGATTGAGGCGATAACCAGTTGGTAGAGCCCTAAAACAGTTGTTGAAGTTAGAAGTTTTGTCGGTCTTGCGGGTTATTATCAAAGATTTGTTAAAGACTTTTCCAGGATAGTGGCACCGTTGATTAAATTAACTAGGAAGAATGAACCATTTGTTTGGTCAGATGAATGTGAGTCGAGTTTCCAATTACTTAAGAAGAAGTTGATCTCAGCCCCAATCTTGTTTTTACCAGAAGGTAGTGGTGGATTTGTCATATATATGGATGTTTCAAGAATTGGATTGGGATGTGTGTTGATGCAAAATAGAAAGGTTATAGCATACGGATCCCGGCAGCTAAAGGAACATGGGAAGAACTATGCCACATATGATTTAGAATTGGCTGCTGTCGTTTTTACTTTGAAGTTGTGGAGATACTACTTAGATGGAGAGAAATTTGAAGTCTATAGTGATCATTGCAGTCTTCAGTACTTATTCTCTCAACATGATCTCAATATGAGATAGCGTAGATGGCTTGAGTTTATAAAGGACTATGATTTTCCAAGCAAGTACGTTCCAGGGAAATGAAATGCAGCGGCTGATGCCCTGAGTAGGAAATTGACTATTGAAATGGCAGTTATGTGTGGTGAGTGGTCTTTGGTAGAAGAATTTCGAGATTTGGATGTGGAAGTCGAATTCGTGGATGATAAGGTCATGCTAGTAGCTATGTCTGTCTTTGAACCAACCCTGATACAAAAAATTAAGGAGAGATAGTTTGAGGACCCAGAATTCGTCAAGATTCGAGATCATATATCATTGAGACTAGATTTCCAAATGGTTGATGGTGTGTTATATTTCAGGGATAGATTATGTGTCCCAGCAGTTCAACATCTAAAGGAAGCAATCTTGACCGAAGCACATCACGCCAGATATTCCATGCATCCCAGGAGTACTAAGATGTACCGAAATTTGAATGGCGGGTTTTGGGGGAACAACATGAAAAGAGATATTGCAGGTTTTGTGGCTAGATGTCTCACCTGCTAGCGTGTGAAGGCTGAACATTAAAAGCCTCCCGGTTTGCTCCATCCCCTGCATATCCTTAAGTGGAAATGGGAAAATATCTTGATGGATTTTGTCTTAAGGCTGCCTCGGACAAGCAAACATCATGATGCTATATGGGTGATTGTTGATCGATTGACGAAATCATCCCATTTTATTCCTATTAGAAAATGGATGAAATTTCATGAGATAGCCAAGATCTTCACAGATGAGATTACGCGGTTGCATGGCATCCCAGTGTCTATAGTATCAGATAGGGATAGTAGATTCGTTTCTTCCTTCTAGCAATCTTTTCAGAATTCTATGGGCACCCACTCAACTTTAGCACTGCGTACCACCTACAGATCGATGGGCAATCTGTCACGCCCCGAAACTGAGAATTGGGGATTAATGATGGGTTCCGAGGAATAACACACGTACCCGTAACAATTCGTGCCGTGATTAGACACGTACGAACAATCACAAGGGTGATCCCACAGGTATGTGTGAGGAAAATCCACAAACACGTATTATTAATATAAGTCCTTTAAGCAGAAACCTGGAGATTTCACTTGCATATATATATATCATAAGCATCCATAAACATTGCTTTCAATTCATCAAATAGTCAACTCTGTTAATTAAATCCAACTACAAGCATAGATATGGAAGTCCATGAATAAAACACAAATGTATACAATGCCAAGATAACCCTAAGTCCAATCCCAAAATGATCCCTATTGCGCTCCGTTGAGGAGAATCACGATAAAGATGTCTTTCTCGTTCCACTCGTTTACATCCCGAGGTAACGCTGGGATTCCCTCTGGAATCGCACTGAATGCCGGATTGGCCTCGGGTTCTACACCTGTAACACCATGGTAATTCTAGTTAACACGACGGTTAAGCAAAGATAAGGATACATGAGCTTAACATGATAGATCAATAGAATTACAATGACATACTGATTAAAAGAGATCAATATCGAAATCTAAGCACTGATGCATATGAGTTAACATGAATAGTGAACCATGAAATAAGGAGTATATCATACTAACATGGTAACGACATCCGCTATCTCCTCTCTAAAAAAGAGTAAACTGATTCTTGAGAAACCACTAGCGACAGGACCAAGACCGACTAGCTGCCCGCCAAAGCATCGACTCACTTTCCTGATACTACTGCAGTAGGCAATTGATAAAACACTCCCATGGGGTCCCGTCGAACCTCCTATGGGGTATAAGCTAAGTGGTGCCGACTCGAAACATGTCGGAAATAATCTGATATCCTTACTTGCTGATCTGTTTATACCGATACGAGAAGGTAACTCAACTAAGCAACTGATCATCATTAATGCAACTAATATAAATCCTTATGTGGAGGTCAAGGTTATTCTCAATATGAATGCAATTAGATTGTAGGGTTATCAAGGACAAATTACTAGCCAACCCTACACTAGATAATCCAGGTTTCCAAGGTCATTCAATACGGTATATTCATAAGACGTTTGGTGTCCTAGTATTATCATTTTCGGTGTTACCTCATGTATATAAAGGATACTCCCTCTTATGCCAACACCTATGATATAACATTGAAAACTAACCAGAGAATCCAGAAAAAAAGAGTGACAGCTCAACACTCCTCCTTCTCCATGTTAATCACCGTTGGGCTAGTTTGGGGTAGTAGAGAATCCAATTCTATGTTCTTAGAAGGCCTTTGGTTGAACTACAGCTTATGGTAATGTGTGGGTGGATACCTCGGTCTCTTTCTAAGGTTTAAAGGAGTAACCCATCATTAGGCTATCCCATAGACTATAGAAAGTCCATAGTTAAGCATAGAATTCATTTTTGGAACACTTATCTAAAAGTTATAGGTTAGTTTTACCCGATCGATCGGTCACTCCTAGAAGGGAAATTCGACCGGTCAGGCTGGGTGGCCGACCGGTCGAACTACCTTAAGAGGCAATCGACCGATCTGGCTTCAGTACAGACCAGTCGGCCCAGAAGCACTCTGCTATGGGAATGCTTAGTTTCTAATGGGTTCCCTCCTCTAATACACCATTCCACCTGCAATGAAATTACCCTACAAGCTTCCATTCCACACTCTTGGGTTCCTTAAAGGACCATTATCAATTTATTCCTCAAAAATCATCACTAAAACACAATCAAATCAATGCATTTTCATTGAGCTGTAAAAAGGGGTAAAATCACAAATCTCATTAAGGATCAAGAAATAAAGCCATGCATGTAAAGAAAATGTATCATAATACTTGCCTTAAGCTTGGTGCTTCACCCAAATTGATTTGCCCCTTGAATAGATGGAGAATAAGGCTCTCTAATGGAGAATCTAACATATGCATGAAGGAAAACAAGAATGAGATGGAATGATGCCAATAAATTGGGTCTCTTGACCCTCATAGAACTCAATAGCTCAATTGGAGATAGGATTCCATACCTCAACTCTTCTATAAGGGAGATGGGAAAGGGTGATGCCCTTATTTCAAGATGAGAGCAAAAGACCAAAGGGAAAGCAAGAAATCTAAGGAGGAAGAAGGAAGAACCCAATCTTCTTGCATGCAAGACTCCAATCCCTCAGAGATGGGCACACAAGGAGGAAGAGATGGTGGAGGAAGAGGAACCAGCTGCAATGAGTAGGGGAAGGAGAGGAAGAAAGGGTTGTTAGGGTCTTGGGTTGTTCTTAAATGAATGGAGTTTCTGGAAATTGAAAGGAAGCCCTCTTGTTTTTTTGGATTCTTAGGTTAAGTCATTTGGCTTAAATGGGCTGGAATGAGTCCGAATAAAATTGAGCCAAACATAAAAGACGTTCCACAAGATGACACTCACCCAATGCAACTAATATGATGCATAAATAATATAAAACCATGAAAATACAAAATACAATGGTCTTGGACTACCTGATGAGGTTTGAACCAGACCCAACTACCTATCCATGATCGAAACCTTTCGAGACTTGAGCATCAATTAGCCTAACTACATATTAATTAGAGTAAAACCAACTTAATTACTATTAATCATAATTATCTAGGCCGGGACCTTACACAATCAGAGTGTATAATACAAATTCTTGAGGATATACTTCGAACCAACGTGTTAGACTTTGGAAAAGAATGGGATGAATACCTTTCCTTGTGTGAATTTGCATATAATAATAGCTGTCACGTGAGTATTGGAATGGCTCCATTTGAAGCTTTGTATGGTCGTAAGTGTTGTACATCGGTGTGTTGGGAAGAAGTTGGAGTTAAAAGTTTCCATGGACCTTCTCTTGTTACAGATACAACAAAGAAAGTACAGAGAGTCCAAGACAGATTGAAGGTTAGAAGGTCTTGTCAAAAAAGCTATGCTGATAACCGCCGTAGACCTCTCGAGTTTCAGGTGGGAGATAAAGTTTTTTTTAAAGTCTCCTCAATGAAAGGTACTATTAGGTTTGGACAGAAAGGCAAACTTGCTTCGAAATTTGAAGGTCCTTTTGAGATTCAAAGTAGAGTCGGAGATTTGGCATATCGATTGGAATTACCACCTCAACTCACTGGAGTTCACAACGTATTCCACATATTGATGCTTAGAAAATATCTTCCAGACCCCTCACATGTTCTCGAGATTGATACATCCAAGTGAAGTTGGATACGAGCTATGAAGAGCGACCTCTTCGTGTCATTGACACAAAGGACCAAGTGTTATATACCCAAATGATTAAATGGGTCAAGATTCTTTGGAAACATCATGGACCAGAAGAAGCTGCTTGGGAGCTCGAGGAACAAATTTGAGAGAAGTATTCATGACTTTTACCTGAGGTATGTTGCATTCGAAAGACCGAATGTTCTTTAGAGGGGGAGGATGTAAGGTCTAAACCCGATTTAATCATAATTTACATTAATTAATTATGTTTTACCTTGATTAATATTTATTTAGATTAATTCAACTCAAATCTCCATGGGTTTGGGTCATAGATAGGTAGTCGGGTCGGGTTTAAACCTTACTTAGGTAGTCAAGGGCCTTTTCTTATTTTAGAATTTTTTAGTTTTGCATCATTAAGGCATCATATTAATTGCATCGAGTGTGTCTCATCTTGAGGGTCATCTTTCATGTTTGACCCAACTCAATTTAGATTCATCTCGGCCTAGTTTAAGCCCAACTAATTGAAATTGGAAAAATCTAGAAGTCCAGTAGGCCTATTTTCAAATTCCAGAAAATCCATCATTTAAAAACTAAGAACCCATTTCGTTCTCTCCCCCTTCCCTCATCTTAGCTGGAGCAAATGGTTTCTTCTTCCTCTCACGCTCTCTCCCTCACCTTATCACTTGATTGGGCAGGATTAGAAGCCTTGCATGCAAGGATTTGAGCTTCATCTTCTACCTCTTCACTCTTCTTGCTCTCCTTCTTTGGAATCTAAGGTCTCATTTCCTTCCTTGTGCTTATAGAAGCCTTGAGGTAAGAAAACCCCATCACCATTTCAGTTCTTAGGTTCAATAGGGTCAAAGAGACTTAACTGTTTAGAATGCATGCAGCTTTTAGCATGCATGCATCACATTCTCATTTTTCTCAATGCATGTTTAGATCATCTTCTAGTGAAGCCTTCTCCACCACCAAACCAAAGGGCAATTTGATTTGGGTGAAGCACTGCACTTAAGGCAAGCAAAAGGGTGCATATTCTCTACGTGTATGGTTAATTTATTGATTTTTGATGGGCTCTTTGCATGTACCAATTTACAGCTCTTTTAATCTTCAATTAAGGTTGTGCAAGATTGGATTAAGTATTAATGATTGGATTGTTGAATGAATGATAAAAATGGATGGTAGGGAGACCCAAAATGTAGCATGGAGGGTCCCTTTGGTGTTTGAATGCAGGGAAAGTAAATAGGAGCAAAGGGGAAATCAGTTTGAAACTAATTCTACCCGAAGCAAAGTGCTTCAGGGCCGATTGGTCGGTCCTGAAGCCTGATCAGTCGAATTCTTATTCCGAGAGGTGCTTAACTGGTCGGACACAATAACTGATCAGTCGAGTAACCCAAAGTTTTGTCTTAGACATTTTATTTAAAATTTGGTTCCATGACTGACCATAGGCCTTCCATGTCCATAATGTGGCATAAGGAGGGGCTACGCCTTTGATCCTTGGCGAAGCCGAGGTGTTTAAGCTAATCCTACCTTAGGATTATAAGTATAATCGAAAACTATTTAGGGCTTCAAAAGTAGAACCTTACTTCAAACAAATTAGCTCAACGGTAATTATATACTCAGAAGGAAGAGTGTTGAGCTATCACTCATTCCCTCTTGACTTTTGATTGTTTTTCTGACGGCACGTCATGGGTGTTGGCATAAGAAGTGGTGTCCATTACTTATATAATGTAACACTAAGATTTTGGTAATACATTGACACTGGACGTTTATAAATATGCTGCATTGAATGACTGAGGAAACACAAAATGTCTTAGCATAGGTTGGCTAGTAAAATTCCTTGTTAACCTCTCAATCTGAATGCATTCATATTGTTAAGAAAACCTTGCCTTCAACATAATTTAATCATATACCTTATTCCTCCTGGTGAACCTTGAGGCAAAATTGGAGATAGAGCTTCTACTAAGCGTGAGCCCGTAAGCCAAGATAAGTGTAGCTAAGGTTGAGAGGGTTCAAGCTATGATAGCTCATTTAAGTATGCATTGTTGATACTAGTTACTCCGTTAATCCTGATTCTATGATTGGTTACGCTGTCAAGACTGATATATGTTTTTGTATAAGTATGAGTCAATCGCTATGTATAAGTATGAAAATATGAATTCGGATCAGTCTTGATACATTGAGTCGGCACCACTTAGCTTGTACCCATAGGAGGTTCGACAAGACCGAATGAGGGTATTCTATATGTTACCTATTGCAGTAGTTAAATGAAGAGTTGGTTGACGCTCTTAGCGTAGCTAGACGGTCTTGGCTCGATCGCTAGTGATTTCCCACAATACGATATGCTTTCTCATTAGAGAGAAAATAGCCACGTGGATGCCAATTAGTGTGATGTTGTCTTTCCATCTAAGATTCTTCATTCATGCTTATTCACATGCATAACATGCCTAGCTTCCGTTATTGATTTCTTTTAATCATTATGCCATTTAATTTTAATTGTTACGTCATAATAGGCTTACGTACCCTTATATTTGTTTGACCATTGTGTTAACAATGTTACCCTTGGTGTTACGGGGACGGAACCCAGTGTTGAAATGGCCTTTGAAGCACCCTAGAGGGAGCCACAGCGGTACCTCAGGAAATAAACGAGTGGAACGAGTATGATGCCTTTTATTAGTCATCCTTCACAGTGCGTAACAAGGATCTTTTGGGGTTGTTAGTGTATACTCAGGGTTTGGCTTGTAGGAGAACTTGTCATCTTGCATTTTGTTTATGTTTGTGGAACCTTTGTACCATATGCATGTAGATGGGAAATTAACAGACTTTGGTTTTACTAATGAATTAGCACATGTTTTATTAATTTCAATGATATGTATAGGTAAATTTTTCAGGTTTTTGCTTAATTATTAAAATGATTGATACGTGTTTATGGATTTTTCTCACACGTACTTGTGGAATCACCCCAGTGACAGTTTGTACGTGTCTTAATATGGCACAAATTGTCACGGGTTACGTGTGCTACGCCTCGAGATCCATTATAAATCTCCAAATTCCCGGTTTCGAGGCGTGACACTATCTTCCTTCTACAATCGCAAAAAGAGATTGTTTCGGTACATTCTTCTTCTTCATTAATAGAAATGGTATAAGAAGAGCCCCCAACTCTGGAATCCAAAAAATGCAGAAACAATGAAGATAAATAGCATTTCATGTGGGGGGGGGGGGGGGGGGGGGGGGGGGGGGGATAGAATGTGCCATATCCTATATATGTTCGATATTGCACTTTTTGCTATTGTATTATCTGGGATATCATATCGTTTGATATCTTATAGTTATAGGATATTGCAAGTTTTAAGGGTAAAACCATCACTTGGAAGCCATCCTTCTTGTATGAATAGGTGTGTAGAAATTATCATTTTGTTGATAGTTTTGGGGCATATGTCAAGTACAGGAGCATGTGTACGGTAATTATCACATGAGTTTTTGGAGAAAAATTTTTTTCTTTATTGAAAATCTAGAAATTTATGTCTAGAAAATTTTTGAACTTCCAGATATAATCGAATTATTAGACTCTCCTTTGTACTTGTGTACAATAAATTCAACCAAAAGGTAAAGGGGTTGGAGTTTAGAGAAAATCTATTAAAGACATTCGAAATCTTTTAGGTGGCTATAATTTATAGATTTTTGTGAATAAACATGACATATGTTAAGGGACAATTCATCATGTCATGTTAAAAAAACCTCAATACCTCAGATTATTATCAGAAATTCTAGCAAAAAGAAACAAGTCCAAAGGGATCATGCAAGAATATACAATTAACGGTTATTGGAATCCATGTGATTGAAGAGGGTGCGCCCTTAACCCCTATTCATATAAGTTTTTCTTAGTTATCTTTAGTCTGGATCCCCTGTTGATACAGCTATATGGGAAACTGTGCAAGTACATGTTGGAGTGTCCAACGTAGGGCTTACTTCAAGATAATCTAGACTGTTAGAGATGAATCCTATATCCTTTAAGATCTCCTTAAGGGAAATATCCTCAATCTGCAGTTCAATAAGAGTGGATCCCAATGCCCAATTGAGCACATGGTGAAAAATGTGATTACTGTCATATTAGCAGCGATGCTAAATCATCATTTAGTCACATTATCGATCATGTGTTCAAATGAAACCTTAGGATATGTTATCGAGAGGATGAGATTCATATGAAGAGGAGAGCCAAGTTACAAAGACATTATTAAAACAAGCTAACGAATGGCTTTCATTCACTCTTTATTAAAAAAAAAAAATTCTTGTCTTACAAGGAAAACCTTCATGTTTTCAAGGAACTGCATCGGCATGACTGTTGTTAACTTTTTTTTTGATCCTCCGAGTCTTGCCCTAAGTTCATTATCAAGAGTTGAGTGTGTCTCGCCTAGTCTTCCTTTATTGGGTTTGGTCATGTCTTACTCCAATATGAGTAGCCTCTTGCCCCCACTATAAAATGAAGCTTGTATGAAAAGTACAAATAAAATATAGAAAGAATTCATGTCTTTTGTGCATAATTATGTCTTTAATCTTTTGTGCATAATTACCTCTTTACTTTTATGGTGAGACCCACTTATATTAGAGTGAAATTATATTATATGCCCCATAAATAACATGGCATTCATTTTCAACAGCTGGTGGTAGGAGAGAGCGATGATTTATTGAAAAGAATATCAAGAGGTACACTCCATTACTCACAAAATATGAATGGTAACATACCAAGCAATTCTTTCCATCATCTAAAACTACCTTTCGTCACCTTAACATTTCCAATCTTCAATGGTCTGAAATCTGAATTATCTATATGTGGGCCTACTATAAAGTTACCGGCATGTGTAGTGCACCAGTGTGGTCCTGTTAATGGCTGCAGGCAACCGGGCATCCGGACTCAAAAAGGAATTGAACCGGACACGGGTCTTCGTGATAAGGTAGTCCGCGGATTGCAAAACGTGACTATTGGTAATATGAATAATGGTCTGCGAGCTACCACACCATTCAAGCACGGAACGCAACTCGCTTTGTCCACACTAGTAGCAAATTGTTTGTCCATTGACTTCTCAGCTCTCAAGAATCCGTGCTCCATGGTCCATGGGTTAGGATCAAGCGCTCATGAACATCAGTGGATGCAATCGTTGACCCGAATCCCGCGGCCGAAGGAGCCCATCTGTCCAACACTAGTAGTACTCGTAGTATAATCTAACAGTGGAGATCAATATGACGACCAATTGAAGGGGTGCTGCAAGCTACCAAATCATGTTCATGCACCAATCATTTTCGATGGTGGGACCCTAGGCGTCCATGGTCAATCAGTTCCAAGGAATAGAGTGAGTTTGTTCATCCAGGTAGAAATGCTCATAGGCCAAGCTATCCTGAGCCTGACCAACATGGGTATGAATTTGGAGTCTTTCTTTGGCTCTTGGGTTGTATCTGGCTCGAGTTTGTGGCTTCATTGTTGAAATGGTAAGCTTTAATTATGATTACAGGGTTATACATATCAAAGGGGATATAACCTTTGTAAGTATTTTGAGACTCTACTGGTCCGCATTGAATATGTCTAAATCATTTTAAATAAACCTCTCTTAATTTAAATGCTCACTTATGCTCTCATTTTTAATATTATCTTTTCTAGTTTTTCTATACATCTCCATTGTTTCATCTCTATTAATCTCATTTTGTTTATGTGTTGCTTTTTAACTGATAAACATTTTGACCCATATAACAGACAGTCAGTTATTGACTTTAAAACTAAAGAAAAATACCACTGAGATATGAGAGAGAGAGAGAGAGAGAGAGAGAGAGAGAGAGAGAAGAACAGGGAGTTGCCAATATAGATAAACTGAAGAAATAACACAAAGAGTGAAAAAAGGAAAAAGAAAAGAAAATAGAAGTAAAAAAAACATCATAGAGAAACTATTCAAGTAGATAAACTCTTAGAAAGAATAAAACAAAAAACAAATGAAAGAAAGAGGAAAAATCTCACCCCCTAAAACTAAATTCATTTTCAAATCCAAACACTAACACCCACCAAAAAGAGAAAAAAAAAATGAAACCATAAATCCACAACAACAAACCTCTAGAACCAAGAAACGAACACTAATCACGTACATAATCTGAATAGGACTAGTAACATAGAAATAATACGAAAGGAAAAGGATGTGTGAATGAAGGAATGGAGAAAACCAATATGAGAACATGGATTTTAGAGGAGAGAAAACTTGAAGAATCTTAATGCAATGGAGGCCAGGTGAGGACTTATGCTGGCGGTTTTCCCTATTTTAGAAGATAGAGGGGGAGATTTTGAAGAGGAGGGTTGTTTTTTTTTTTTTTTTTTTTTTTTTTTTTTTTTTGTATCTGCAAGGCAGAGAAGATCATATGCAAGAGAGATAGAGGAGACTAGAAGCAAGGGAGAGAAAAGAGGAAGATGTAGTGTGACATCATCGAATCTCACATCAATTATAGAAAGGAAAGTGATTAGAATTAGATATAGAGCTTGCACCCTTACTTTGTATGAGGCCTGTTGTTGGGTTGAGGCCCACCAGAAGTAAAACTGTGAGGCTCATGGGCCAAAGCGGATAATATCATGCATGCATAAAGGTGGAGCATTACAAGTAGGGTTCAAATGTTTTTCAATTTTAAGATATTAAAGATGAGAGGAGTTATGGTGGTTTATTTCCAAATATAATTGAGAAACTGTAAATATGTATGTGAGAAAAATGATTACTTTTAAGGATTATTCAAGGACTCTTTAATGAGAAGATGTTTTGTACTATTTAACAGAGTCAAAATGGATCCACAGTCACAATCAATTAGCCAATTTCTCAATTGAAATTGCTTTCACGTATAATATAATATAATAACTAGCACTGTAACTCGTGCTGAGCATGAATATATTTATATGATGCATATCAAATATTCATACAATTAAAAAATAAGTACTGCTGACAATAACTTTTTAGAAAGAAAATGTAAACAAGAAGATTTTTTAGGAGTCTTTTGCATATATCCCCTAAGGTTTAGACAATTTGTAAACAAGATCCTATGGTTTCAATATTTAGATATAATGCCCCATCTTTCCATTTCAATACCTTCCATGTCTTTAATGTTAGTAGTCCTAATGAGAATAAGCAACCACCAAGAAATTTGTACTGAAATTTTATTAAAATGAGTGCTTTGCCCTTAAATCAATTAAAAAATGAGTATATCATTATTTACATCATTATTTACAAAAAGATATTGTTATTTTATCTCAAGGCCCAATGATTTCTTTATTAATAATTCTCCAATGCACATGATGCCTAATTTTGTATTTTAAAATATACAAGAATCCAACAGTGGGTCATCCATAAATTGGGTCAATTATAATCAATTATAACTATAGGTTATGATCGATTTGAATTTAACAAATTGGGTCCTATTAGATAAAAAGTAGATTTATGTATGCTTACTCGCTTTTATTAAAAGTGCTATAATAATGGTCAAGGTTACAAGCTTTAGAGAAAAATAAATTCAAACTTTTGAAATTATGTATATAGAGATAAACAGGGGGGTAAAAGTGTCATTTTAATCTAAAAAAATTATGGCGGTTGTAACGCTACAAATTTTGAGACATGAAATATAGTAGAATGAAAATGCAGAGGCCTATACGTAAATATTAAAACTGCAAGGGCTTATTTACAAATCTAAGGATCATAGGGGGTTATATACAAAATTCTCATTTTTTTAAATTTAGAATAGGTAGAGTAGAAAGGAAAATAAGATGTAATGTTAAAAAAAATGGTTGACTATACAGAAATGAAATAAGGAATATGAACATAAAGGAGTTTTGTAAAAAATGAAAGTGAAAAGGTGGTGAATAAAGGTGGGTGATTGTATGAGCATTAGATGAGAAGTAGGTAGGAAGAAGAGATAATGGACAAGAGAAGAGTAACTTCCTATCTAAATTGTAATTGATTGTCTAAATTAGAATGCAAAACGCTTGAGCTTAATATAGTATAATTGGGTGTGCTTGCTAAAGGGAGGTGCTTGGAGATTCCATCCTTACATCTGTGAGATAGGCTTTAGGCTTTTTGTGTCAATGTCTTCCTGTCTTATAGCCAGATGATAAATTGTATGGCCAATTCTTTGGCCAAGCAAAGGGTCAGTAGGGCTACTTCTTTTTGTCATTTCTCTCTTATAATTTTCCTTTTGATGTTGTTATAAGGCTTTCATGCCAACCTTTATATTGTCGTGTTGATTTTTCTCCTCTAGAATAAAAATTTATAATTACCCAGAAAAATATAAAATAGATTCCAACAAAGATTATTAAAGAGGAAAGAAGTGAATGACATAAGATGCATAGGTAGATGAATCCTCAATTTTTTAGTTTTTGATTTCCAATGGTGATGGTTGTCTATTTTAAAATGAGTAACTGCCGGGTTGTCAAATCAATTTACAAGATTTTATTGTCTTAAAACGGTTTCAAAACACTTTTAGTGCCTTTGGGAATGAAAATGGCAACTTCTTTTCAATCCGTAGAAAGAGGGATTGCCTCTGTTTCAAATGAGACCGAAAATGGAGGGATTTCAAATAGACGGATGCCTCTTAAGCGCATAGACTTGCTCGTGAATAGTAGCCATGGAGTCATTTTTTCCATTACCACTTTTGATATTTTTTTTTTCAAATTTGGGATCCTCAATGATGATCCAAACCGTTGGAGGTATTAAGAAGGCCAAACATGACCCGTGGATCAAATTTCAACCATTGATCTATCGCGGATCTCAAGTTATTTGAGAAAAACTCAGCCATAGATTTATTTTTCTGGACTTCTGTGGTCCTCATAACCATGATCTGAACAGTTAATCTGCTTTGGAATACTGAAAACGACTACATGTAAAATTTTTAGGCCCTAATTTGTTCCATATCTCGAGAAAATGAAGAAAGTATGAGAACCGTTGGATAACTAACAAAGAAAGTATGAGAACCGTTGGATAACTAACATTCTTTCTTTTTTTGTATAACTACTGTTATTTAAAACATGATTTTGAGCAGTTCATTTGTTTTCCTTAGATTTCGGGCTAGTAAACTACAATTTGAACCGTTGAATATATGTAGTAGTCCAAGCACGGCTATGTGCTCAAATTTGAAGCTTTGATCTAGCTCAAATCTTAAGAAATTTGTGTAAAAATATGAATCATTTGATCTAATTTTCTAATCTTTGTGGGCCCCTCTTTCAAACTCCAAATCATTGATCCCTTTAGGAATATTAAAATGGCCATAGGGTCAAAAATCAATCTTTAATTCCTTTTGCATATGGAAAAATTTAAGAAAAATTATGTACCATTGGATTTTAGAAGTCTATTTCAATTAGTTTTGTTGTGTTGCCAAATAGTCTATTTCAAAATCATCTATTTTACATCCGGCCATTTGAAATAGATTAATTTCAAATAGATAAGATTTGCCAAACACGGCCTAAATTATTTGATGGCTATTCTAGATATCAACATTCATTTCTTTAACTTTAACCATATTTAAAAATATATTTTCCACGATTTCTAGAAATTCAAATCTCATGCTAACAAATGATCCCTTTGACCTTCCAAAAAAATTTTTACCTTCCCAAAGAAAAAAAAAAGAGATCCATTTGACAGTTTTTAGGGATTTTTACGAATAAATCCATCCTAAATATAGATTAGACGATTTGATCATAAACAATACATATTTAACGAATTATGGTGTAGTACATTGTTTTTGAACAAATTTGCCCTCATAAAAATGGTATTGATTTCATTACCTGAAAATTATATACTTGCTGGAAAAACCATATATGCGTTAAATTTTAGTGTCATTTTCTGTGTTTGTTCACCTTAGTATAAAGAGATTATAAATCAGATGTTGAAAACCAAAATTCGGCTTAAAATCTATAAAGAATGGTAACAATATCGTCACTTGAGAATTATATACTTGCAAGGAAAAAACATTTCTGGGCTAGATTTTAGTGTCATTTTCAATGTTTATGCAGGTATTACAGATCAGATGTTGGAGGCAATAAAATGAGTGTAGAATTTATAAAGAATCCTAATGATATCGTTACCAAAAAATTATATAGCTGATGAAAAAAAATTATAGTTCAAATTCTAGTATTCTTTCTAATTTTTACACACCTTAGTATAATGATTTTACGAATCGAATGTTAGAGACGAAAAAAAATGGACAAAGGATCCGTATGTTCAATATGGCCTTCCTGTTTTCATTTGTTTTAGATGACTCATATTCTTAATGGTCCTTCTTTCAAGATACATGTTCTTAGCTGGGCTCAATTTAAGCTAAACCTTAAACCCTATACAAAATCTAGTCCATGTGGCAAAATTGTGCTCTTTTGGTTTTGGATAACTGCCAGGAACATTGTTAACTTTTCCAAACAATTACCAAGGCCCAACTTTCCTGATAATGCCTCAACAAATCAATGTTGGATGATAGAACCCTAGCTAATCATCCCAGATTTGGTCCTCGGTGTGATCATTGGTGCTAAAGACATTCTGAACGATCCAAGTTATAAGAAATCAACTAGTCAAGGTGGACTTGTCATTGAAGTTGATTCTGGAACGGGTTCAACTCTCTTAGTTACAAACCATAAGCCACCAAAATTTGGACTTAAGTACAAGCCACCAAAAGCTACTAAACCAAAAACATTAATAAAAACCTACAAAAAAATAAATACCAATTTGAGCTATGTTTCAATACCTTTACAGGATACGCTATGAAGAGTGATCATCCTAATTAGATCACGTAAATGATTGTATTATTTGATTTTAGACATATAAGTATATATTAAAGGACTAACACTACCAATTTTCTCTTTCTACATATATAATCACTAACTCTTTAGTATTTTTTCTTAAGTAGCTGTAAACTAGAATAATCTAAGACACCATTATTTAAATTTATTACTATTCCATTGATAATTAAAGAGATGCATAAACACATAAAAGGATATTAGAATTTGACTGAGAATTGTTTTTCCCCGTAACTATATAAATATTTGTCTAAATAAATTTTTTGTAACAATATCTTTACAATTCTTTATAGATTCTACCTACATTTTTTATGTCCAACATTCAATCTGTAATATCTTTTATACTGATGTGCATAAACACTGAAAACAACACTAAAATTTAATACAACTGTTTTTTCCTCACAAATATGTAATTTTAAGGTAACGATATCATTACCATTTTTTTTAGATTCCTTGCCCAATTTTGGTTTCCAACACCTAATTCATAATAACTTTATACTGAGGTAAATAAATGCAGGAAAAAATATTAAAATTTGACTAAGATATATGTTTTTCCTTGCGAATATATAATTTTTAAGTAACGATATCAGTACTAATCATTATAATGGCAAATTTATCAAAAAAAAAATGTTCCACACTCTAATTCATTAAATATATTTTTTTATTATCAAATTATCTAATCTATATTCAGAATGAATTTATTTGTAAAAACTCCTTTTTTATCTTATCAATTGCAATACAAGAATATAAAAACAACATGTGAGTTAATCTTGAAATTCTCGTGCCAGGAAAAAAAAAAATGAAAGGTTGGCCAGATCGTACAAAAGCGTAAATTTTCATTAAAATTAACGCAAAGTCCGAATCATCCATGCCACTTGACCCACAAATTTTACGGCTGCGGACGCGGATACCAACGCGTATTAGCATCTGCACGCCCACATCTCCACCGCCATCGCGTCACCACCCGCTACGAGGACAGCAAACAAGGTAACCCTTTCAAACCCGAAATAAAGAGAGAATTTTTTTTTCTCCTTCTGATGATATCGAAATCCCCCTACTAATGATCGTACTAACTAGAAATATTATATAGAAATTGAGAATAGAAGAGAAGAGAAGATCTTTTGGATGAAGATGAAGAACATGGTGTGGTTATGGTAAGATAGAAACAATGGAAAGAAAACAATAAAAGTCGTTTTTTTTTAAATTTTTTCTATCTGATTAGATCGAAGCACTTAACGTTTTCATCATTTCAACCGAATTGTCAAGTAAGAGAATTAGTGGGATTGCATTTTTTTTTCTTTTGTTGGGGGTGGGGGGAGTTGAAAGCTGTGTTTTTTAGGATACGACATGAGATGGGTCATGGCCAGGGTGTTGAAAGATGTGTGTTTTTTTAGGATATGACATGAAATAGGTCATGGCCTGGGTACAATGCTAAATATGATATGGATTCAATTCAATGGTAATCGTATTTGAAATTTGTACGAGCTATCTATCTAGGATCTGTTTTGTGGGTTTTACTTTTACTCCTCGTTTCATTTTTGTTTTTAGGTCATCGATCAGGTATATCAATTTTGATTACTTCATTCCACTTCTTTGCCACTTTACAAGGATCTATTTAATGGTCTTGGGTTCTTTATACACGTCCATAAATATGAAAAAATGGGCATTCCTAATTTCACTAAAAATTGGGTTGACCCTAGATTCTCTCTTCTTTCACTGGTCCTTTTGGTTTCTTGTAATACCTCAGTTTCTTTTGTGTGAGGGATTGGGTTTTTTTCTTCTTTTTCTTTTTTGTAATTTTTTTGTTTTTGTTTTTACCTTATATGGTAAATACGTGGACACCCACACACATTTGCCCCTAATTGACAGAGCTACAACTGTGGAGAGGGGATGCCTACCAGTGGACTGGCATGTACGGGTCATCTTAATGTATGGTTCTTGATTTTCCCTCGAGGGTGAGTTCGTGGGATGGGAGGATTAGTGATAGAGGGGAAAGTTGGTTTTGGTTTTCCATGTAGCCCTCAGTTTCGATGTCTAGTGCAACACTTTTTTGTGGAAATGTAAGGTAAGAAAAAAATAGATGTGGTTTTCCTCGATAGAAAGAGTTTTAATTTTTAATAGGAGGGCTAGGAATTCATGATTCCTCCCCCCCCCCCCCCCCCCCCCCAAAACAATCCATGTTGAGCTGAATTCTCTTGTTGCACACTAAATCCTAAAGTTGGTGTTGCTTGTTGATGTTTTCTTATTCTCTCTCTCTCTCTCTCTCTCTCTCTCTCTCTCTCAACAACAATCCATGTTGAGCTGAATTGTCTTGTTGCACAGTAAAGCCCAAAGTTGGTGTTGCTTGTTGATGTTTTCTTATTTATTCATTCTTGATTCTAATATTTTCTTTCACTTCATTTAGTGAAATTCTATTTTTGTGTTGGATTTGAAGGTCTTCTATCAATCATTTTAGTTGATGGCGATTTTTGAAACCCTATCAGAAAGGTCTCTATTTTTGTGTTGGATTTGAAGGTCTTCTATCAATCATTTTAGTTGATGGCGATTTTTGAAACCCTATCAGAAAGGTCTCAACTCTCAAAGCTGCATTTATAGCTGTCAGGACTTATTTCATCTTTAGCAAGTTCTGCACTGTTATGAACATAGAATTTTAATTTTTCTCACATGCTAGTGTACCTTTTACATATTCCTTTTTAATTATAGCATAAAGTTTGATAGAGACTAGTACTATGAAAAATTATAAAATGTATACCAAGGAAAATACGAAGTTAAAAAATTAGTATGTGATGCAAAGTCCAAAGTATATGAGGACCAATTTGGAAACAAGAAAAAGAGAGATATTTTCAAGCATGTAAAATTAGACTAGGACAATGTAGGATTTACATTATGTCAAAGGAATAAAGAGTGACAATCAAAAGATCTTAGTGAAGGAAAATGATATTAAAGAAAGGTAGACATGATATTTTAACAAACCTGTAAATGAAGGTTTTATAGGAGGTTTAACATCGAGCAAGGATACTTCATCAGCAAGACCAGTGGCGGCTCTAGGAATTTTTATCAGGGTAGTAAAAAAGAATTAAAGAAATGTAAATTCTACAAGCTCTATTAGAAAAACATATACAAAAGGAATTTAGCATATTCAGATTAACATCTTAACAAAAGCATTCAAATACATAGATAAAAAATTACAATTGCCCTCGACGAGTATTCATGTTTTTAAATTGTTGCATAATAGCTTCATTATCAATACTATTAAATATATCTCTTTTGATGTATGTAATCAAGCAATCATTTATCCATTGATCCCCCATTGTAACCATGCAATCATTCATCATGACCACGAAAAGCCAATTCTTAACACAGAAGGTATTTTATGCATTTAACAGCTGCATTTAAACGGGTCTGATATTCAATTTTTTCTTGATTTGATTATTTAACAAAAACACTTTGAATGTGTTGCTTTTGCTTCATAAGATCTTTTCACTTCTTCACAATTTAGTTATGAACCTATTAACACCTCCAACATGAATTTCTAGCTTGCCTTTCCTATTCCAAGTTCTAAATCCCCTTGTCATAAAAGCATCACCTCCACCTTGCTTGCTGACATTGGCCCTATATAGGTAACAACTTAGACAAAATATTTTGTCTTTTTCTATGCTATATTCCAACCAATTTGGGAATTCTTTAAACCACTTAGGAATAAATCGGTGCAACACTCCACCAATTTTTTGTTTGTGGGAAATCATGTTGAATAGGTTGACAAGGATCCTTTTGGATGTATGCTTTTCTTATTTCATCTTGATCATTAGGATGATAAGATGAAATTTTTTCTCGTAGCCCAAGGATTTGAAAGAAGATTGTTCACATCAACACGGATTCTCTTATAAGATTCTATTGTTTGATAGTCAATGTCATCACTCTTCTCTTTCATGGAAGATGAATGTTGTAGTGGTTTCCTTATCAGAAATTTGTACATAATAGAAAAATAAATAAAAAAAGGTAAAAGTACTTGCAGTGGAGATGATTGGAGGAGATGGAGTAGTAATAAGGCGGAGATGATTGGAGCTGGAAATGGTGCAGCCTCCTCCTCCTACTACTCCTTCTCCTTTGGTGGAGACAAACAACCGTTTTGTAGACGATGGACAAAGGGCTTTTTGCAGGAGGTGGAGATGATGCAGCCTCCTCCTCCTTCTTTTTCTTTTTTTTTTTTTTTCAGGCGATGATGAAAAAAAGAAAGAGTTTAGGGCTTCGTTACCTTTACTTAAAGTTTTAAAAAAATTACACATAGCCCCCTAAGGGTGTTGGGTGAAATGTTCTAATCTTGATCTTTCGTAGAAATGGTGGACGAAACTAACAGAACGGTACAAACACCTATTCCTCTTCACAAATATAAAATTTCCTCCCTTTGGGTAGTGTTCAATTATAAAGATTCTTCCTGTTCCTTGCATGAATCAATCTTTCAAGTCCAGATTTTAACACCGAATGCTCTATTTCACGATCTAAATAATTGATTTGGTGGACCCCGCATCGAGAAAAAGACACCCGCACCACTGATTTTCATATAAAAAATGATGATTTGAAATAGTTCAACATATTGGTATTGATTTATGAATCATATCGATGTTGTGTATAGATGATGGATCCCATTTCTGTTGAATGGTATGTATTATCATCGAATTGTAAATCATTGCTGTCATTCTTGTATGGTAATTTCAATGAATTTCTGTGTCCGGATGTGTGGGTTTTCAATATAGTGCTGAAATTGTGGTGATTTTAATGAATTTCTGTGTCTGGATGTGTGGGTTTTCAATATAGTGCTGAAATTGTGGTGTTTTGGAGGGAGATTTTGCTAGCCATCTGTTGGGTTTGCTCATGTTGTTGTGACTAGAGTTTACTTCAGTTGAGAATTTTGTGCTGTCAATGTTCTTTTTTTTTTCCTAATTTTTAGGGTTGTCAAAACCTATGTTAACCAAAAAAAAATAAAAATTCATTGACTTTTTCTAATCTAGGGTGGTCAAGTGGTCAGTTGACCACCCAACATAATGGGTGCAGCTGCCATTGAGCAAGACATACCTTTCAACCGAAAAATTAAAGCAGAAAAAGTGAAAAAGCTTTGACAAAAATGAAGACATGAAAGGTTACCAGACTAGATGACATCCAAATAAAAGCTTGAAAATGCTTCAGAGATACTGGGAGAATTTGGTTAACTAGGCTCTTCGAAGATATTAAGGAGAAAGAAAATGCTGAATGAATGGAAAGGTGCTTTGATACCTATATACAAGAATAAAGGAGAAATACAAAGATGTAGCAAATTATGTTATTAAACTTATGAATCACAATGTGAAATTATGAGAGAGAGAGAGAGAGAGAGAGAGAGAGAGAGAGAGAGAAAGAGAGAGAGCAAAGACTTTGACAAGATACCAAGATATCTAAAAATCAATTTGGTTTTATGATGGGGAAGTTATCAATGGAACCTATATTCACACTTGGAAAATTAATGGAAAAATACTGAGAGGAGAGGAAAATTTTTTTATGGTCTTCATCAATTTAGAGAAAGCCTTCGACAAGCTGCTTAGAGATTTGATTGGGTGGGTTTTAGATAAAAGACTTGTCCCAATTGGATATATTGATGTCAATTGAGCCATGTGCAAGGAAGCGATAATGAGTTTGAGAACTATGTGGAGAGACATGTGAGTTTTCAGTGGCCATATGGTTTATATTAGAGGTTAATTTAAGCATTTATCTCTTTGCACTATTTATGGATAAGTTAGCCACTCATATTATAAAAAAAAACGTGATGGATGGTGTGAATGTGAAACTTGAAAGATGACGTGAGGTTTTAGAATTCAAGGTTTTAAATAAGTTATAAAGGGATAGAGTATTTGAATTTCAATTTCAATGGAGATGCGGAAAGGGTTGAAACTTTCATTAAAATTGAATCCTAAGAGATACCACAAAGATATTCATTCTGTTACATTGACTCGATAATTAGTAAGGATTGAGAGATTGAGCAAAATGTCGAACTTAGGATTAGAATGGGATGGTTAAAGTAGAGACTTACTTTTGTAGTTTTTTGTAATCAGTGCATACAAACAAGATTGAAGAAATATTTTTACAAGGCAATGATTAGACTAGTTATGACTTATGAAGGAGAATGTTAGCCAATCAAGAAGCAACACATGGACAAAACAAGTTAAGTAAAGATGAAAATGTTGAGATAGATGTGTCGTAAAACTATGTAACATAAAATTAGAGATGAGCACTTTCAGAGGCATTGGAGCTAAATATGCATAGTTAACAAAGTAAGAGATACCCTTTGAGATGCTTTGGACATTTTCAACGAAGGCCAACAGCAGCATTATTAACAAAAAGCTTTTCTATCTAAGTTGATGGCCTACTAAGGAAAAGGGGGTATGGACCGAAAAAGTCATGGATAGAAGCGGTAAGGATAGACTTGAAGAAATGCAACTTATTCAGCGATTTGACTCCATATAGATTGGAATGAAGAAGAATTCATGTTGCTGGAACAAGGTGTTGATGACGATGAAACTCTCTTTTCTTCTTCCTCCTCCTTCCTTCTTCCAATTCCTCTCTCTCTCTCTCTATATATATATCTCTTTTTCTCAATTTAACCATCATTTCTCAAAATGATGATGTTTTAAAAGTGCATACTACTGGCAATGCATATTGTTGGCATTTTCATGAGCTACAATGGTAAACAAGAAGGAAAAGAAATGTCTAGAGCAATGTAGAAAATGTTCTACTCTAGGTATTTTACGAAGTTATTAAAATGGAAAGGTGCAGCAGTGAAAATTTTCTGTTATTAGGAAAATATTTTGTGGATCCTCAGGACTAATGTTTGTCTTATAGCCATCAAACTATGTAGGTGATGCCTAACTTAAACAGAGCAGTTTTAAGGAGTAATGGAAAATGGAGAATAACTGGGATTGTAACTTATGTGACTGCTAGATAACGTATTGGTTTTTTAGGAAACATATTGTATTTTGTTGGAGTTAGTAAATTCATGTGGAGCACCAATACAACACAATGTATCGTATTAGTTTGGTTTTTGATCTGTACTGTAGCTATTGATCCGGTTCACTTACTCACGATTGAAACTTTAATTTGTGTACTGTTACCCTATAGATGGCAAACTTCGAGGAAGAATGCATGAAAAATGTTAAGCTGTACCCTAGTTGTCTATAATTTTGTGACAAGCTTGAGACACAGGGGCACAAGCTTGGATTGGGGGTTAAACACGGGACATTCAATTCCTACAGGCACCCCATCCTTGCTGCCCTAGAATATCCTAGCATATTAGCAACAATGCTCTGCTCTCTCATTGTCTTATTGAACTTGTCAAATAATTAACCACACTTTTGACAGATGAAAGAGCTCTTGTAATTATCCTGACTGTAGGGTGCTAGATGATTATTTAACATTGCGCTCCTATAGTCTAATTTCAATTGGAGAGTTGACTTAGAAAATGCTGGACTGAACTTGTGTAACCCATTGCACAAAAGTATAGTTAGAAAATTTTATTTTAATTATGACACCATAATTTCCTTGCCCTAAGAATGAAACCTTTCTATTCCCGTTTTCATTCTCATTCATAGAAATCCATCTTCAATACTATAGGGCAGGTTAAAAAGCTAGATTAAAAACTACAAAAACCAACTTTAAACTGAAGTACCTTCAATTCAGGGTAAAACTGGGGTCCAAACTTTGGTATCCCCTACTGCTTTTCTTGTCATTTTATTCATTTCATGCTGTATGCATGTGCTTTATAGAGTCTTACAGTTATTTTCCTTCTCAAAAATGCTAAGATTTAATTTTATCTTGGAGGCTTATAATGTTATGTTTTACTTGATTAGGTTTATTTTTTTTAATTCCTTAATAGATCCACTGAAATTTGACTTCAAGCATGCCCATTTGATCATGCATTTACACATCTAGAAGTTGGTGGAGTGGTATAAGGTGTGGGTTTGTTCTCCATGTCTTGTGATCAAACAACCCTAGATTTGCCTAGTGTGCTTTTGTGTGGGTTTAGTGAGCACCACCTGGGGGATTGGTCTTGTTCTAAGAAGCATGGACACAGACACGGGACACAGATACAACACGACATGGATACGCCGACACGGCATTTCTCAAAAAAGTAGGATACGGATACGTCGAGGGACACGTCAATAATATATATTAATATATATAATTATCTACTAAAAAATAATATCATTTTAACTTTTTAAATCAATTTAGCAATCAAAAAATAAAAATTCAAGTACCAACTAATAAACATATCAAATTATCAAATATCAATACAATGCTAAAACATAATTCATAATCATTAAACATGAAATATTCATAGTTCCATAAAATCCATATAAAAAAAAAAGGGCGGATCATCTTTTTCCCCTCTCTAAAAAAAAAAGTTAAAAAAAAAGCCTATCTTGAGGCTTATTCTTTAGTGAAATTTTTATTTGTCTTTAGCTTGTAATATGATTAATATTTACAATCATACATTTTTCCATGGTACAAAATTGTCATATATCAAGTTTACAAGTTTTAATAACCACATGTTAACAAAGTATCTAAGAGATATCAGTCACATGTTTATTTTTTTGTCATAGACACAGGCTAAAAATTGTGGAACACGTTGCAAAAAGAGTGTCGAACAAGTGTTCAAAATTAAGATTTTTAGTTTTTAATTATGGACACGGCTAAATAGTATCGGATACGTGTCCGAGAGTGTCCGAAGAGTGTCGGTGTCCGATATGTGTCCGACACAGACTCATTTTCTTAGAAATGTTCGTTCTTCTTAGGTCTTGTTGGCTCTAAGACCTCAGGATACTGATGTCATAAAAAAATAATAAATTATGTACATGATTCTTCCATTTTCATTCATTAGTTCATATGCCCAGTTCAATACTTTTCCATTCCCCCAAGTCAGGGTTTGATGTCAGTCCCATCTTGATCATCCATCATCACTTGCCATGCATCAATGAGTTGAACCTACAATCTAAGATGCACATTAAGGGGGTGATGAAATGGTTCCTACTTGCCAACAAAAGTGGAGTTCACAACCTTAAGAACATTTTCCAGCCCATGACTGTGAGGAGACCACTGATTATTACTCCTTTATCAAAAGGACTCGACCCCCAAAAAAATTCAGATGTTGGCCTTTTTTAACCTGATTGAGACACAGGTCCGTCTTCCTAGTCCAATTGGTTCCATGTCAGATTACTATTTACTTTAGTATCTCATATATATATATATGACAGTATATGTTTTTGTACCCACTTATATGTATGTACAAAATAAAATAAAATATAGATATAACTGATATTATGCTGTATATTTATGTAGTTATCATATACAATAACATATAGGAGGTCGTGTCAGATGGGCAATCAATTAAAAACTTGCCACACTTTAATGAGTTTTACTTTGAGCATTAAAGCTGATGCTAGGGTGCTCCCCAAAGGTAGCATACTATGGCATAGCCCAGTTTTTAGTGTCAAGGGAGCAAGGTTGACTAGGGTGCCCTTTAGGCAAAGGGTGGTGAAGGACCCACTTGTGGTGAGAAGGTAGGGGCTCCCACACATTAAGTAGATGTCAATGACCGAAAGTAATGACTGACCTCTTGGAATAAGGGTATTTTGATGGGAATATTATGGAGTTGGTAGATATTATGAAAAAGAGAAGTATTAAAAAGAACATGATTATTTATCAAAATGTAAGATTTGATAGGGACAAAGGATAAGGAATTCAAGGAAGACCATAAGATTTATTCATATATTTTTTTGGAAAGAGTAATTCAAGAATGGAGAGGTGATTGTCGTGATAAACATATATAATAAAGTTTAAGAGAGATTGATAGGGTTATCATGGTTAATATTGTAGATACCTGTCCAAAGATGGAAATATTGGATTAGAAGCCAAATTCCTAAAACTTGTTTGTTCTTATGCACAATAATGAAAATAAATTATGATGCCTAGAGGATGGGTTAATGCAAAGAAATACCTATTAAGCTTGGTTGGAGGAGATATTTTTGGACTTGTAATGAAGGGGTAGTCATTGTATTTATTGTAGTTCTAAAGGAAGAGCGTAGTGATAAAGAGAAAGAATATGAGATAAATTGTTAAGGTTCTATTAGATATAAAAGTTCCAAATGTTTTTAATTCTTTTGTACCTAAAACGAAAGTGAAAGTGGTAGAAGCAATTTTTCAGACATTATGGCTAGCTTAGCAGAATATGTATCTATTGGGTGAAGTTTTTCAATTAGACGAGACGCTATTAATTGATAGAAAGAAATGAGATTTTTCTAACAAAATATGTGCAGGATATGGTTTTGGGTAATAGAATAAGATCAGAGAAGCTATCCTCGACTTTGATGCGGCTTTTGATATTTAAGTAGCTATTATGAACTTTTAGAAAGTGTAAAACATCCCGTAGATTCATAGCATGATCAATATCATCAGAAGGATTAATCTTATTACCAAGATGCATAAGGGTCAAGGCTTTATAGAGAATCTAGAGAAAGTCAAGAAGGGGATCTTTATGTACTTGAGCAAATGCATTTGGGAGAGGGTTTTTAGAGACCACTTTAGATGGGTTTCATTTTATTGAAACTTCTTTACAATTGAAGGGTTGGCTGGAGAGGCATTTTGAAGACGAGAAAATCAAAATGGCTTTACGCCGTTGCGCAAGGGAGAAAGCACCGGGGCTTGATTGTCTCAATTTTGCTTTATTTTTATTTGGGTGACTGGGGATTCTTTTTTTTTTGAAGGACTTCTGTAATATACTTTTAGAGTTACATATAAGGGGAATGCTCAACAAAAAAATTCATATTTCTTGGTTTTAATTCCTATAGTCTCAAACCTGTGCAACCAAGGAATTTTAGACTTATTAATTTGGTGGGGTTTTGTGTATAAAGTTCTCTAAAAAAGCTTGGTCAACAAATTAAGGCTTGTCCTTACTAAAATCATTAGTCCGTTTCAAAAAGCTTTTGTGAAGAATAAATCGACTCTAGTTGGGCTGTTAGTAGCCAATGAACCAATATATTTTAGGAAGCCCTCTAAGAAAAAGGGTGTGATCTTTAAAATTGATATGAAAAAAATCAGCGACCATGTTGAATGGTGCTTTGTTGATCATGCTTTGGAGGTCTAGTTTTACCAATAGATGGAGAGGTTGGATCAATGAGTTTTTATGTTCTACTTCTTTCTTAGTCCTAGTCAATGTGTCTCATTCACATCTTAAGGGGTTTGAGGCTGGGTGACCCTTTTATCTCCTTTTCTCATCACAATAGTAGGTAAATGTTTTGAGAGAGATAATCGAGGCAAAAGAGATAGATATCTTGGGAGGGTTGAGTTTGGTTGCAATCTAGAGATTATACATCTTCAGTTTGCCAATGACACTGTCTTGTTTAGCTTGGTCAATTGGGGGTGAGGTTTTGTTTTAAGGAGAACTTAATATATTTTGAGTTAGTTTTAGTTTTGAAGACCAATTTTGGCAAAGTTTGTTGGGGTGCTTTGTTCAAAGGAGGATTTCTTAGGCTGGCCAATAAACTCTCTTGGATGACTTGTCTGTGCAATGAGAGGATTTTAGATTTTGATTTCACGCAAGAGAGGATATTCCTACCACTTTCATGGGAAGTCAAAATCCTCTTTATTGAGGAAAATCAATTCATGTTTCCCTTTTTCACAAAATGTGTCACACCAAACAATGGAACAATTATTACACAAAAAATTTGAACAATTTTCCACTCCATTGTAAAATCCTCTCATAACACAAATGTACCTATAAAGTTTGTAAACCTCCCATTCAATATCTAGGTTTGTCCATAGTTACATAGTTTGCAGTTTGACCATTCAAGTTCAAGTTTGTGGTTCACAAGTTGGTGCCTATTGTAAATTCATTAAGGTAGATTTGCTTAGTTTGTTGTTTAGTTTGCTTGGTTTATTATTTGACGTCGTTCATATTGATTATTGCAGAACAGCTCGATTGATTGATTAGAGGCATATAAGTTTTTGTGTATCATAGTAGAATTCTTAATTTAGCAATGAACTTATTGTTATTGTTGAATTACATAGTAATATATTTACACGATACAAATCAATTAAATATGAGGGTCTTCAATTGATGGTTATGATCATTTGATTGTATTATTATGGGGGTTATTCCTTATCAGCATCCAAATCCTCCGTCTTTCTAGTTGTTAAGAATTCAATTGGGTCGCACTTGGGGCTAGGCATTTTTTTTATAATTAAAAATGAGCCAACATTTTCTAATGGGCCTCTACCTTTGTTATTTACAGTTTGTTATTAAATGAGATTGTCTCACATCCATATCCTCCATCCTAGTTGCCAAAAATTCAAGTCAGCCCCAGTAGGTCTAAACATTTTTTAGTTAAAAATGACCTAGAGTTTTCAAATGGGCCCCTACTTTTGTTATTTATGCTTTGTTATTAATCTAGATTTTGTCTTGCTCCAAACCAAAGTTGTCAATTTTGTTCCATTTTGACCAATTTTGGCTTGACCATTCTGGGATTGGCCTAGGATGAAACGGAATGCCCCTTAAAAGTTTCCTAGCCCAATTCCTATCGTTCTAGTCACCCCTAGTCAATTTTGCCCCCTTTTGGTCCATGTTCATACTTTTATTCATATTTAGTGAAAAACTAGAAAATGGTCAATTGTAAAGTGTAGTTCAATTTATGTGATGTATGTATTCATTTGTAGGATTATTTTAGTGTTCATGTTATTTTTTTTTCAATTTTAGGTTTTTTTTTTTTTTTTTTGCGTTTTCAATCTCATCTTTTCCAACATAGAATATCATAATTGACCGGAATGCTGAAATGTTCCACTAAGGGTCAAATCGAAATGAGGACCGGAATAGAGTTGACAACTATGGTCCAAATACTTTAAAGATAGGCCATCTACCACTTTAAAATTCGTAAAACTAAATTTGAAATCCAAACCACTAAAAATCATTGTCTCACCTTATTAGAGTTGTGCCCAAATTTCACTCTGAGCAAATTATGTGCCAAATGCTAGATTAATTATAGGTTTTGGATCTGATGGCTTACTGGATCCAAAAGTAGGTTTTGTAACTTGATCTAATTTATTATCAGAACCTCAATTAGGTTTCAAACTTTCTTTATTCAAAACTGGATACCCATTTGCAACCCTAAATTGGCCCCTTTGCTAGTGGAGGCCCTTTGCTGGAAGGTGGTTTGTGGAAAGGTCTTTATTGTAGATAACATCAAAAGGAAGGGTTTGTCTTCAAAAGCACTTTTAGAATTATGCTTTTTTATGTAGAGAGGTCATGGAGTCTTTAATTTCCTTTTTTGGCATTGTGATGTTTCTTCCTCCTTATAGAGGGGCTCTGTTTAGAGATGTAGCTTGTCGTGGTGCTTGGTTGGTATGTTGAAGCTTGAAGTATTTACCTTTTGTTTTGTTTGCTTTTCTTTGGAGACTTATCCCTTCTGCAATTTTGTAGTCTGTTTGGAAAGGGATGAACGATAGGTTCTCAAACATATGAGGATATATTTCAATGATCTTCTTTTTGTTGCAAGTTAGACACTAACGAAGTGAGCTATCATTAGGGAGGAGTTCCTAATTTGAGGCTAGATGACATCTTTCATAATTGGAGGCTTCTTTTCATCGTAGATTATCTCAGGTGAGGGAGGCGGTGGTTTGTAACCAACCCCCCCTGCTCGGTGGGTCTTTTGATGTTCAATGTGGATAGTTCTATGAGAAAAAAGCCCAGAGTAGCAAGTATTTGAAGTGTGTTCTCTCTGGCTATTCTCTTCTTCATTTCAAGGTATACTAGCTTTAGTGAGTGATTCCTCAAATGCTAATTCCTTAATTTATTCCAATAGGAGTCCTTGGAGGTTTTTTCTTTTTCCTTTTAAAAATTATATGTATATCCTCCCAAAATCCATCTTGAGTTTAAGCATGTGAGGAGGTCAACAAACGCCATGGTAGATATATTAGCTACGCAATTGATGAGTAGGGTAGTTCCTTGGATCATCGTTTACCAAGATAAAATGGTTAATTTATTAGGATTGCAAGGCTAGCTGATGTTTTTGTTAGTAGTAAAATAGCTAATGAGTGACAAATTTTCTTAGAATACTATATTGGAAATTGAAAGGAAAAGAATCAGCAACATTTAAATAGCGTTGTGGTCTAGCAATTAGAGTTGAGTTGAGCAATGAATTCTAATTAAGTGTGGGATCAAATGTAGGGTTGAATTGAATAGGTCTCAAAGGGGAGTACAAGGGGAAGAAGTTACACTTAGTGAAACTTGGCGATGGCCAACACACTCATGGTTGAGTGGTGTTGTCACCTTGCTATCACATATCCTAGCAATTGATCCCTACAAGGATGAAAATAGCGGTTACGGCGGGCGTAGCGGCTTGTCGCCAAAACGATACGTGGTGGGCGATACGTAGCGGTAGAGGCGATACGTAGCAACGTAGCGGTGTGATTTAAAAAAGTCTTCAAAAAAATCCAAAAAAATTCCAGAAAATCCAGAATATTGGAAAATGATGGAATATGTGTTTGTTTTGCAAAAGCAACTAGTATATGAGTATGTAGCGGTCCCCTCATTGCATAGGATCCTGTATCGCTGTATTAATAGAAAAGAATATGAATAATCAATGTTTTTCATATGGATTCATGTTGTTTAGTTATGTCAACTTAAATAGTAACTTAAGGCTTATAAAAAATTGTTATAAACAAATTTCATCAAGATTCATTCAAGAATGAAAGATAAACTATGTTCAAACTTTATAGAAAAATAATATACTAATCCACTTAAAGAGCAAAGACTTTGTAATGGAGGAATACCTTGCTGATTAGCTCTAATCTAATACCAAAGGGAATGTCTTCCAGGAATCACATTGCTATTAGTGTCATCATTTTCATCATCATTTGTTGTGTTTGTGCCCCTATGATATTGCACATTCTCCCCAAATTGAATTTGATATTGGTGAGCATTGGGATCTTGGAATGCAAATAAGAAATCAAAGGAGCTTGGAGGACGTGGATATCTAAATTGAGGTTGACTATCATCATAGTCACCATATGAGTAAGATCCTGAAGTCGAAGATTGGTCTTCTTCTTGTTGCACATGACCATACTGATAATATTGTGATGGTTCATGAGGATACGGCTTGCAGTCTGAATGTGGAAGTGGAACAATATAAATAGGGTTCCAAGATGCTGCTTGTTCCCCCCCTCCATTTCCACTTCCACCCATATTCCCTTGCTCATCTATGTGTGTGGGTGATGACACTCTCCGTCGCCCTTGATAAGAACGTTGTGGAGCCATTTTTGATTGTTTTTGATGTTTTTGTTGATGATTTTACTGTTTTTTTGAGAGGATTTGAAAAATGGAGGCAAGGAAAGGGGCTTGGAGCAGTGAAGAGAGGAGAAGATAAAAGTTAAAAGGGAAAAAGTTGGTCAAAAAATCGGCTGGGGGGTTTTAACCCCCCCTCAGCCGATACGTATCGGCCGATACATTTGTGAGCGGCGATTTTTTCCAAATGGGGCGCTACGCCCGATGCGTATCGGCCGATATTTATATCGTTGGATCCCTATAAAAAACAAATAAAGAAAGAGAGAAAATTGTTGATGGAATGTAGGTTTCTAAAGGCCATTGAGAAAAGAATACTTAGTTAAAGGAATAGTAAAAATAAAAATTCAGAGGAATATAAAAGCATAAGTTGGCAAAGTAGCACTAAAATTATTGCAAGACCAATACAGAGTATGTGACAATTTGTGTGTTAAATTGGGAAAGAAGGAGGTGAAAGATGAAATCTATAAGCTTCCAAATATCACTAATGAAAAAAGCTTTCCATTGTTAGATAAAGGAAAGCTAGAGAGCTTGATTGTTTAAGGTGCACTAAAGATGGAAGTGGAAGGGTCTTAAAGAGAGAAGGTTAAGGATATATGAGGGACACATTTTAAAGACATTAAATATAGAATATCATCATCATCATCATCATCATCATCACCAAAGCCTTATCATACCTATATTGGGGTTGGCTACATGAATTTTGTTTCGCATTCCAGTCTATCATGCTCCAAATCCTCGGATGGGTTGTGCTTTTTCATATCCATCTATGTCTGCTTCGGCTTACCACTGTTCTTGTGGAGCCATTGAAAAATTTTCCTCACTAGTGCCATTGTTGGCTTGTGTTGCAACTAAATATGAAGCTAAATATTATGCATTACCGGCAGACCATGAAATGACCAATGAAATTGATCTTGTCAATGTTAGATAAGGGAAAACTAGAGAACTTGATTATGTAAAGTGCATTACAATTGAAAGTGACGGGGTCTTACTAAAAGCATAGGAAGTCGAGGATATGTGAGTGATCTATAGTAAAGATTGATAAATTTGCAATTTGAAATTGAAGTAAATTATGCATTTTACTCGATCAAGAAATGCCAATAAAATACGTACAACAAAAGTGAAGCTAACGGTCACTAAGCTAAGGAAAATGAATGTATTATGATCGAGCGATATTCCTATTGGAATATTGATTTTGATAAATCAATTTGAGATTGGTTGGTTGACCAAATTGTGAAACAAAAGATAAATCAAATTGAGACTGGTTGGTTGACCAAATTGTGAAAAAAGAAACAAAAAAAAAAAGGAATTTTGGAATGCTGACGAAAGAAGGAACAGTGCTATGATCCCTCTCCAAGAGTTGAAAAGACATCTAGTAACAAGAACCAAACTAGGACCAAGAAGAAAGTAAGACAGGAATTTGTGTAATGAATTTCTTCCCTTGGGGCCAGGTATTGATCTTCATCCCCTTTTATTACCACAACTTGCCTTCTTTATAACTTAAGCTAACCTAGTCACAATAATTTACAGTAATCACTATCTAACATAAAAGGAATTTGATTATTTACAATCTCTTGACTAAGTCTACCCACATGTTCTTATAAAAAAAAAAGTCTACCCACATGTTCTTACAAAAAAAAAAAAAGTCTACCCACATGTTTTAAATGTCTATTGGGCCAAAATACAGGTGGGCCTATGGAAGGCTTATCGTATATTGGCTAATGTTAACACCCCCCCCCTCAAATTAATGATGATCCATCAGTAACAATTTGCGAATCAAGAACTCATGGCGCGGCTGAGGAAGACTTCTAGTGAAAATGTCTGCAAGCTCGAGTTCACTAGAAACATGAGGAAGAATGATTATTTTGCAATCATATTTGTCCCGTATAAAATGACGGTCCACCTCTATATGTTTTTGTCATTCATGGAAGAATGGATTTTTAGTGATGTGAATAGCACTGGTATTGTTCGTGTGAAGGGGGGTAGATTTTTTAAGAAAGCCAAGTTCAGAGAGTAATCCTTGCAACCAAAAGATCTTAGAACATGCAGAAAACATGGCGCAATACTTCAATTATGTGGAAGATTTTGAAACTTTTTCTTGCTTATTGCAATTTCAAGTGATAAATGCTTCAGCCAAGTAAACGCACCATCTGATAGTAGACCGTCGATTGTCTTGACATCTTGCTTAGTCGGCATCAAAATATGTAGTAAGAGTAAGAGGAGCGTTGCCTGGAAAAAATGAACACCTTGATGGAGTTTCAAGAATATAATGAATAATGTGCTTTACAATAGCCAAATAAAGGTACCTAGCGATAGTCATAAACCAACTCACCACATTCATTGCATAAGATATATCAAGTCTGGTGATTGTTAAATACACTAAGCTTCCAACCAAACAACAATAAGTGGTGGGATCAGGAAGTGGATCTCCCTCATGTTGACTAAGTTAAGCATTGACTTTTAATTGTGTATCTACTGGAGTAGCATTGAAGATCGGAATGTTTAATGAGATCCATGACATATTTATGTTGATATAGAAAAAACCTTTCTTTATTTGACATACTTCTAAACCCAAGAAATAAGTCAAGGGCCCCAAATCTTGAAGTGAAGATTAGAGCTTGCGTATTATGTTTGCATTAGTCCAGGTGATAATGATGTCATCCACATAAACAAGAAGAATGATGGTCCCCTGAAGAAGTCAGTGAGTAAACATGGAAGGATCATACGGACTTTGTTGAAAGTCCAAACGAAGCAATGTGCCAAGAAACTTCTCAAACCATGCTCTGGGTGCTTGTTTGAGGCCATATAAAGAACGGCGTAGCCGAGCGACATTAGTTTTGGATTCAGAGTTGCATCCTTTGAGGAGACGCATATAAACCTCTTCCTTGAGGTTCCCATGAAAGAAAGCATTTTTCACATCCATATGATAAAGGGGCCATGACTGAGATACAGGGGCAAAGGTCTCTTCATAATCAATGCCACACTCTTGTTGGTTTCCCAGTACCACACTCTTCATAATCATTCCATATGCTTTCTCCACTACAGTCATATTGTGATGGGCATGAATATGATCCTAGGTGTATATATATATATTTACTTCCATGCCTTTCACTTTGTCCAGTCCTTATGCTTCATAGTTAGATTATTGAGCTGTCTTTATGCTTCTCTTATTCAATCACCACAGTTAACATGCATACTCAATTGTGACACCTCCTTTTATCATGCTAAAGCCTTCCCTCATGTGCTCATTGTTATACTTTTTCTCTCTTTCTATTAGAGTATGCTTGAGAAGGCCACTTAGCTACTTCTTTTATTGGATGGCCAATTGCTTATGTGAGTCTTTGTCAAGTTTGTGACAAAAGGGGGAGTAGAACTAATTGAGGGGGAGTTTCTATTTTTAAAAGAGATGCACTAATTTTTGGTACTAATGAATTGAGGGGGTGTTAATCAAATCCCACCATTGTAGTGCATGTCTCTTTATCCTTTTTGCAAGTAATACTTTTTATTGGTTTATGCACAATCCAAGAGGCAGTGTGGGGTTATTGATATCCAATAGTGTTTCTCATTGTACATTATTGAATTGTAAAAGGAGAGACTAGTGTAATAGAAGTTTGTTGGATTTTTTTTTGGGTCAAAAGCATTGTAATTTGTATATTCTTAGTGTTTTTTCACGAAATTCACAATGGGGGAGATTGTTAATGCCATAGTTAGATTCGCTCCCTCTTTTGGTTGTCAATTCCTTGTCAAATAGTCCGAGTTTTGTCTCGATGAAGACTTCAAAGAAGATTAAAGGAAGATCATCCTTATTTGAGGGAGTTCAGGCTTGGTTTGGCCCAAATCTCATCAAATGGAAGACTTTCAATGAGTGCCAAAGGTAAATTAAGCCATAGATTCATCTTAGAAAGGCCCTCAGAAGTGCCAAAGCTTTGCTGGAAAATTACTCGCTTTATTTTTTGATTTCTAGGCTATCTCAACTTGCTAGGTTCAAAACCCGGCTAGCCACCGTACAAGCCGTAGCTTGCTTTCCAAAGGTGTTACATTTGTACAAAAAATGCTTCATGGCTTGCTTCCGGCTTGCCGTAGTGCATTTTTCTGCTAGCCGCAGATCTCCGTAAAACAAGCCATAGTTCAAGTTCAAAATTTCATTTTTAGGGACATCTAGCCACTGAGGTTGTCATTTTACTACCCAGCTAGCTATGCAGACTTGAAAAGCAAGTCGTAGAACTATCTGTTGGAGCTTGTTTATAAATATGAGAAGCTCTCTTTTCAACCCATCTTTTGAAAAACTTTTAAAGCTCTCTCAAGCACTTGTACCCATTTCTTGCAAAGCATTTTCTAAGTTTCCAACCACCAATCTCTACTCATGTTTAGGATCATCTAAGGCATATTTATTAGCTTAATAGTGTGAGGTGTGGAGATCTTGATCTAAGGAAACCTTAAGCCCACATTAGGCAAATCCTCACCTTTACCTAGAGCTAAAATCCTCGCCCATTGGCTGTGCACTCAATTTAATATGATCACCAAGGAGCTTGTTGAAGGGGTCAAAGCTTGGAGGTCATCTCTCAAGCTTCAGGGGCACATTCAAGGTCAAGGTAACTTATCTTGAGTACATTCAAGGTCAAGGTAACTTATCTTGAGTTTGTGCTCCTCTTGTATTCATTTCTCTACTATCTTTGGTGGATTAGAACTTGGTGATTGAACCACCGCATCAAAAATATAGTTGTGGTGGATTAGATCTTTGGATTGAATCCCCATATCAAAAAATCGGTGTTGGAGGTGTACTTGTGTAGTTGCCTCATTTAGTGCAACCAGGAGTGATTGCTCTTGAGAGTGGATGTAGGTCTTGGACCGAACTATTATAAATCCTGTGTCTTTATCTGAGAATGGATGTGTGGATTGTCTTATCTCCTATTTGGACTGATATAATTTCATTGTGTGCAATCTCACATGCTCTAGTCTAAATTGTTAAAATTGGACCATCTTCTATTTGCTAGCTCTCACATGCTTCTTATTTTATCTTAGTTCAATTATTTGCATTTTGTGATGGTTGTATTGGTGGAGATTTAATAGTGTGATATTATATTCAAATTGGATTTAATTAAGGATAAAATTTGATTTAGCAACGCCCCCCCCCCCGGACTTTCCCTCCTCTTCTAGGACTTGGTGAGGTCTACCCTTGCATTTTCATATCAACCATTGGAAATCTCAATTCCCATTCAATGAAATCTACACTTTGTTTGCGTGCTTTAACATTTTCTTCTATCATATTTCTAGATTAACTGGTTCTATGACTGATGCTTTAGTTAAGCAGGGTTGAGAGGTCTTCTCTTTGGAAAGGTATGATTATTTAAGTGTTGGGTGGTTTCTTTATGTATGTGTTGGGTGGATGAGGATCTAATACTCTTGTACCTTTTCTTCCACTTATACCTTTTCTTCCTTTCTCATTGTAATCTCTTTGTTTAATGAATGTTTTTGTTATGGATAAAATAAAATAAAATAAAATAAAAAGAAAAAAAGGCAATTTTGAAATTAAAAAAAGAGGCACAAAAAAAATTGGGACTTCTTAAAACAAAGAACACTTCTAGTGATTTCGAAATCAAAGGTAGCAAGTAGAGTCTTTCTATCGTGGACATATAAGGAAGATTCAAGCCAATGTAACTTTCTACTTTCTCTCTTTACTTATTTTTGGGATGATGTAATGCCTTGGTTAATAGTTTCCTTAGTTGCTATGATTTGATGGATGGTTGGGATTATTTTAACATTTAGGTTTTTTTGTTGCAAGTATTATTTAAATATAATTAAATAACACTTGGGGACGTCCAACCGGTGTATGGATGAATTATTTTTTTCTTAATTAAAGTGATTCATGGTTGCTTCTTTATCCTCATCTCCATTGGATTGAAAGTGTGTCTCCCAAATGATTGAAGATAATCAAGTGGGAATTAGTGATTTGGGTTAAGGTAATTTTCTACTTTTCTCCTTGTTATTGCATAATTGTTTGTAGATCTAGGTAGTCTTGATCTTTAGTTTGGTACTTTTTTTTTTGTTAAATCAAGTTTAATCTATTTAGGCTCATCAGATAATTTGATTTTGTTAATTGGGATTGCATCAAATCTTTTTCAATCGTAATTTGTAAAGAAGTCTTAATTTACTAGTAATAAAAAAAAAGAGTTTATTGATTCGAATTTTTTTGGAAAGGGCTTGGACAAGAGCGTTAAAGCACAAAATTAAGTCTTGTAGAGATTGACATAGAGAGGAAAATGAACTTCCAAGGTAGAAGAAACTATTATTAATCAATCTTCAATTGTTAAAATTTTCATTGGTTTACATCTCTATATTAAAGGAAACATAACCCTAAAACTAGAAGTTCCCAAAATATGAAATTGAATGTTGGCCTAAGCAAATTTCTAAGCCCAGATCCTTCTGAGCAAATATATAACTACTAAAATTCTAATGGATTTTTTTCCTTCTATTTTGGATGAGCTGTGAGAAAATTCCTTCTTTAGGGCTTGAAATTTAGGCTATTGGGATTGGTTGGTCAGTCCACTAGATTTGTATCACCTCTTCCTTGGTTGCAAACAGCATAACCTTGAGCTCAAGTCCTACTAGCATTTCACTTGAAAACATGCCACACTTGAACGATTTCTTTGTAACACTTGATGTCAATAATTTCCTTGATGTTTTTACCTTTAAATAATGAGTGTCACGAGTTTGCCATCTTTAATAAATATATAGAAGGGATTTAACTCTGTGAGAACTGTTCTCAAGGAGTTACCATAAGAACTTTTTATGTGGATCTTATTTGGGGATGGGACTAGGGAGAATGAAAATATCTATGAGGGACCATCCTAGATGCTAAGTTTGGCCCCAATCATGTCCTTAACCCTTTCATCTGTGGCTCAAATGTCTAGTCCATTCAGATGTGTGTACAGGATCCAATGGTCCAATCTATTCGGATTTGACCGAAACTTGGGGCGTGTGCTATCAAGGGGTCCTGTGTATTGTAAGAGTTGGATTGGGTGATAGATGGCCCTACTTAGAGTTCTCACTAGATTATTTTTCCTATATATAAATGCATGTATTTCCTCTCATCTGATAAATTCATCATTGTCATGCATCCACAACCTCCCAAGTAAGACATCCCCATCATCCATCAACACAACATTGGGCCACACTTCTCCTAGTCATCACCGATGGTAAAGGTAACTTATCACTTATGTCACACTTGTACTCCATCACCTATCATCAATCATCGAACAAAAAAGGGTTATGGATGTTTGCATACCCTTAGCCATAGGAGATTAACAAGAGCTTGTGGCAATATTAGCGGTGTTCTCACCATCAATCACTATCATAAAATCCTACCCATCTACACAACGCATCAAACAAGAGATGTTATTGCTAATCATCTCTATTTTACAGTCTGTGTAGGCTCCTTTAGTATTATCTGACTCATCAAAACTTCCGCATTAGAGTCATCATTAGAGATCAATTTAATCATTGTTTTACTTTTCTTACGTTTCTATGTCTCATTGTTGCTTTGATTCTAGATCATCATGCTTTTCCATCATTTTCTTTTCTTATATCACATTTACCAAAGCTTTCAGACTTCATTTTAGATATTGTTGTTCATACGATTGCATTTGATATTTGTAAAACAAGTGTCCATTCTAGTCAATTGCAGTTGAATTTGTGAAATACATATAATTTATCCCCAATTTGATTGATATCAATTGTTCACTGGGCATGGCCTACGGTGTGTTTGGCAACCTATTGGTTCTACCCCATTCTCAATATGTCTTTATTTGTTGTGTCAAATCAAAATCGGCTCACTTATTTGTTCTTGGTCAAAATAGTCATCTCTATGTGCATAGTTGTCAAATCACAGATTGTATCGCAAAACGTTCAAGAGTTTGAATCGAATCGAATCGCAAATCAAATTGTAAATCATAGGATATTTTCTACTTTTCTTAATATAGATAAGAAAAATTGAAAAAATAGGAAAGATTATAGAAGTCCACAATCTATCTATTTTTCATTCATATCAACATCAATGCATGACAACTATTAGCTTCTTCATAGTTTTGAAAATCGAAATCGTATCACAAATTGTTTATGCCCATGAATCGAATTGAATCCCGGAACGTATTATGAATCGTTGGATTTCTTCATTTTTCTAATACAAATGAACCAAAGTAAAAAAAAAGAAAAATAAAAAGCATTCATTCATATGAATACCCATCCATTTTTCCATTTATAACAGTAAAAATACAATGAAAAATAACTGAATAAGTCTATCATATAATCGTATCAAGAACATCATAACATATATTAATAAATAATAAAAGTATGTGTGAATAGTAAAATAAGTTTCAGGTATTTATATATAAATTGTTATTAAATCAAAATGTAAAAGTAAAAATAAAACTCAAACCAAGAATCATATACAATAAGATATCTTTTGAAGTTAAAGAGAGTGTTTATGAAGAAAAAAAAACCAAAAATGGTTTAAAAGAAAGATAAAGACAAGCACCAAACATATAGTCTAATGCTTTAATTAAATCCATGTTCTTTTTTTATATCTAAAACCTCCCCAAAGTGGCAAAAATTTTTAAGAGGTTTAATTAATAACTAAATAAACTTTTAAAAGTAAAAATGCTAAAAGAAAGAAAGAATAAAGAAGAAAAAAAGGTAAAGGATTGTTAGTATTAACTTATTAGTTGTATCTATTCCCAGTCAGCCGAATCGCTTGACTCTTAAGATTCAATAAAATGAGTATCGAATCGTAAGATGCACACTTGAATCTTAAGATTTATCTTAAAATGGGATTCATTGAAAGATATGAATCGTTTTCCTTAAGATTTGGAATACGAATCGGGATTCAAAATACGAATTATAAGATTATGATAACTATGTCTACTTGTTATTTTGTCTTTAGGGGCATCTTCTTTCTCCCCTTCTCTCTCTCTCTCTCTCTCTCTTTAATATTGATGGTGATGATGATGATGATGACTAGCAATGATAATCTCTCTCTGGATCTCTTTTTTTCTAATCAGTAACAAAATATTTCTTTTCAATAAAAACAAGCTACAAAGGAAAACGAAAATAGAAAATCACCATGACCTAGTGGTATAACTGTACTATACCAAAGGGACAAACCAACATTGCCTGGAACCAATGATCAAAATAGCAGTTGCAACTGATGCAACGAGTAGTGGCAAAAATACTATGTTGTGGCTGATATGTAGTAGTTTTGGCAAGATGTAGCGGTATAGCAGTGTGAATATTTTAAATGATAAAAAAAAAACTTGAATCTAGTGTAGCTACCAATCTTGTGTTTTCTATGATTTAGAACCATATAAGGGCATAGACAACTTTAGAAAAGAATATTGAGGAGAAGAAATATGAAAAACAATATTTTAAAGTAAACTACTTAGCTCCACTAAATTTTAGACAGTAGCGCCACAATTTTCAAAATAGTGTAGTGGCCTTAACCGCTACGGCTGTAGCGGTTACTATTTTGAGCCATGCATGGAATTAGTAACTAATGGAGATGATTTGCCCGCTCTTTGTATAGTCAAATAGTGACAGTGTGGGTAGGAGAATAACCAACAGGCTAATCTCCAAGCTAAAGGCATAGGGATAGTGATCCATAGGATAAAAAATGTTTTGGTCTCACACCACAGACATGTGATTGAGAGAAAAGCTCAAAGAGAAATATTATTAATCAATGAACTTCTAAATGAAAGAGAGATTACAATCTTTTATATAGAGTCTAGAGTCCTAATCCTAATTTGGAAACAATATCAATAACAATGGAAAGTTTAAAATAAATATAACTTTGATGCAAATGAGAAAAGGCTTCCTAATATAGTTTAAAATAATTAGCCAATCACCCTATGAGCTTGAATTCTGCTTGTAAGAAAGAAGATAAATATTTAATCTCGTTGAAGAACTGGAATTTCTAAGGGGAAGACCATAGAGAAGCAACTCAAGAAATCGCTCTAGACCATGAGCTTAAGGTGAGAAATAGGATAGCCAATACCTCTACCTCATTGGACTCCATAATCACAACATGCTTAAAAATAATAATAAATAACACAATTGCTCAATGCCTATGGTGAAGGCAAAGAAGCATGGACAGGGACACGGGACAAAGATACGACACGACACGAACACATCTACCCAACATTTCTTAAAAAAGTAGGATACAGGCACGTGGAGGAACACGTTAATAATATATATTAATTTATATATAATCATAAACTAAAAAAATAATATCATTTTAGCTTTTTAATCAATTTAGCAATTAAAAATAAAAATTTAAGTACCAACTAACAAACATATCTAATTATCAAATATCAATACAACACTAGAACATAATTCATAATCATTAAATATGAAATATTCATATTTTTATAAAATCCATACAAAGAAAAGGGACAATAATCGCTTTCCCCTAAAAAAAAAAGCTAAAAAAAAGCCAATCTCGAGGCCTATTCTTTAGTGAAAGATTTATTTGTCTTTTGCTTGTGATATAATTAATATTAACAATCATACATAATATAAAATTGTCATACATCAAGTTTACAAGTTTTAATAACCACATGTTAACAAGTATCCAAGAAATATCAACCATGTGTTTATTTTTAGTCATAGACGCGGGTTAGGAATTGTGGGACACATCGCAAAAAGAGTGTCGGACAAGTGTCCAAAATTAAGATTTTTAGTTCTTAATTATGGACACAGCTAAAATAGTATTGGACACGTGTCCGAGAGTGTTCGAGGAGTGTTGGTGTCCGACACGTATTTAATACAGATACGTCACTTTCTTAGAAGTGTCCGTGCTTCTTAGGGTGAAGGACAAGGCCAAAACTCCCCCTTTTTATAACATTAGAAAATAACTAAAACATTAAAATAACTAACTTATTTTTGTCAATATCGCCCTTGAGAGCGCACAAGAGAAAATGGATCACAAATGAATCCAAATGATTCTAGAAATTGCAAAACAATTCTGGCCATTGATTTCATTGTTGACTATTGACTTACTTCATTGTTGATGCCAGTGATGATATCGCATTAACGCCTTCATCTTCTATTGTTGGGCTTGGACTTTCCAAATTGAGTTATGCGGTGAGACAATTAATTGAAACTGCCTTGAAACCATGTGTGGCAGAGGCTCTGATACCAAATTGATCCAAACTTTTTTGGAGAGTGATCGACTGGTGATGGATAAAAGTGTCGAACCACAAGATTAGGTCTTGTTGAGACTGACAAAGAGGAAAAAAAATTTCCAAGGTAGAAAAAGACTCTTTTCTTCAACTCTGATTCTTTTCCATTATGTTACATCTATATATAAGAGAAACAGAACACTAGAACTAGGAATTCATAAAATGGAAAACTATATCTTGGCATGAACAAATTTTTGGTTAAGAATTTTGTTCACATTTCAGCAAATAAATTTCCTTTATACATTGGATAAGTTGTCACAAAATTCTTTCTTTTGGGCCTGAAATTTGGGCTTTAGTTGGATTGGATCAGCCCACTGGACTTGCAGCACTTTGTCATGGGCCATTTGTCCCAATAACATATGTAATTCTCATGATAATAAATCTTTTGGACTCTTTTTCCCATTGCTTCATGGAAAGGAATGCACAGTTGTGGTGCTAATGCAATGTACAAGTTTGTCTTCTGCTAATTTCTTTCTTGTTCGCATAATTCTTAATTTCCTTTAAACATTGGATAAGTTGTCACAAAACTTTCTGGCCTGAAATTTGGGCTTTAGTTAGATTGGATCAGTCCACTGGACTTGCAGCACTTCTTCAAGGGCCATTATCCCAAGAACCTTGGTAATTCTCTTGATAATAAATCTTTTAGACTCTTTATCCCATTGCTTCATGGGAAGTAATACACAGTTGTAGTGTTAATGCAACGTACAAGTTCGTTTTCTGTTAATTTCTTTCTTGTTTGCATAATTCTTCCCTCGTTTACTCATTTATATTTCCAATTCCAATGAGACCTTTGATGCTTTTGCATATGACAATGGAAGGTGGTGGCTCTAGAAAAGAAAAATCATATATAGGAGTTTGAGATATATAGGAGTTTGAGAAAATCATACTTTGGGAACCTTAATTTTTTCAATAGATTGCTTGAAAGGATTCATCCCAGTTGATATCAAGATATTATCTCCTAACAGAAGTTTGCTTTGGGTTTTTGATATTTCCAAGAGAGTTCATCGTGGATGCCCCCCTTGATTGAAATTGCACACTTGTATTGGAAGACGGAGATTTACTCATACTACTTTGATATTTAATCGTGGATGCAAAGTAATGGATGCCTCCCTTGATTGAAATTGCACATTTGAATTGGAAGATGGAAATTTACTTACACTACTTTGATCTCTTCATCAAATGTAGGAAATTTGATCTATCTGCTCATCATTGCCAGATACTGTTCATGTGCTGGGTATTGTTATCCAATTTATCATTGCACCTTGAACATTTGTCTTGAAGTGATTGGAGGTACTCAAGAATTTTCAGGTTTTAGTATTCTCGTGCCTCTTATGGGCACTTGCATACAGCTGCATCCTCTATTACCTGACATAACTTGCGTCTCTGTACTTTAACCTAGGAAGATAAAATGATGATAATAAACAGGGGTTATTTTTCTTGGATTACTTGCACAAATGGTTGTGGCAGAATTTAAAAGTTGGATGTAAATGTCTACTGATTCCCTGAATAAAGGTATTGACTTGAGTCTGATAAATGCTTTTAGGATAAAATAAATTAGAAACCAATATGATTTGATCTCTCTTAAAAGGAGGAAAAAATATATTATATTTATATATATTTCATTTGAATTCAATTCTCCCAAGACTCACTATATTTATCTTACAGTGTAATGGCTGGCTAGGAATTATTACAACCAACCATACAATTAAGTTAACTGTTTGCGGGGGATATTTGAAGCTTACGTCAGCTTCCTTTGAATGTCTTTCAGCTAGTTTGGAATCTCTGTCACCAGTTGCACCACATCATCCTTGCAAAAGATAAAGCGTTGACCGTCTTTCTGGCCTTCCAATGTGCAACTCAGTCTCCACTTCAGCATCCTTAGTGCCATGATCACAGGGGCCAACTTTCTCCCAGTTGGTTGGTTGTGGTGTCTCCTTACACTGAAGAAAGGTACAGAAAACTCTGATTTGATTTAATGAAGGGACATCAAAGCAACATGCATATATCGTAGCAAGTAATTCACCTTTTTGTGTAATGTTGCATTTTGCTCCAATAGGATCCTCTCCTGCATTTCATTAGCATTGGAAGTCAGTAAACAAGGAGACATTCTAATTTTTGAGGGGAAAAAAAAAGTCTACTGCTTGTGTTTTTACGTATACCCTTTCTTTTAGCTGCTCAATCTGCTCTCTGAGTAATTGAGACTGAACAACAGTATGTGTTCTATGTCAGAAATCACAATGTGAATATCATGAATTTGTTCACTGAATGTCACACCTTTTTTTCCTGTGATATACCTTTCTTCCTCTAATTTTTCTTAGGCTTTCTTCCAAGTTGTCCTCTATTTGTTGCAGTTCCTCTACGGAACATGATCCCAGGTTCTCTCCTAAAAGCTGCCTGAAAAGAAAGCCAGCTTCACAATTCAAGACTTCCATATAAGCTCGTGATATTAAGTACAGAAATATCTGGGGAAAAGAAGTTATTTTCATATATTTTCTAGTCTGTGCAGAAAATTTTAGAGTGATCTCCCAACCGCTTAGAGATTTCTAGGAGTTCAACCATCTTTGCCATGTTAGCCGCTTCCAGCTTCCAATTCTGCAAGTTGAGCAAGCTTTGTCAGTATAGTTAAGAAAGGGGCTCTTCAACTTTCAAGTGTTAATGCATGCACATGGTAATAGGACTTGCTTCAAGTGCGTGCTTGATTAATCAGGTGTTTCTATAATAATCATGCTTGGTTATAGTACTTTCTCCAACTATAATAGAGGAATGTCCTGTAGCATTGTTGAATGCATGCACATGGCAATGAGACTTGCTTCAAGTGTACTTTGATGTAATCAATAGTTGTGCACATCAGCTTAGAGGTTGTAGCAATTCAGTAGTGATATTTCCAAATGAAATGTTGGCAGCAATCTGCCATTCTAATACTTGACAACTTTGCTGAAGAGTAGAGATTTAAGAATAGTTATGATTTTACTTCAGATGACAATAGGCCAAAAATGGATTTACTTATTAAATGCAGTGGATATACCCAGCTAAAAATTGTTTAAAAATAGTAACAGCTTGAATCATATAATACTGTTTACATGTTGGTTCTGGTTGTAATTTTATTTGTTTACTTGGAAAGGGAAATCTAACAGCTTGTTCCTTAGCAGGCAGAATTTTCTTCCGATTCTCTCACTGTAAAGTCATCCAAGCTTGTGTTATAAAGGTGTTAGACGGCATTAAGGTCAGGGTGTATTTCACTCTGGTGTATGAGAATGGCAATAATTTCATCTTACAAGATGTGAAATATTATCATTATCATCTAAGATAACTGGATAATTTAAAATGAGCAATGCTATATATTATTGAGTCAATACTTAATATTTTTGTGTAAAATCCTTGTCCTCGCCATGTCCATGGCATGCCCCTATTGTATCCATGCTGTACATGTGCGTCTTAGATTATCTTCACCTTTGGATTAATTTGGCTAGCTAAAAGAGTTCTCTTGATATCCTACATGAAAAAAAAAAAAAAAACCCAACTAAGAACACAAACCTACCTAGAAAATACAAATAGGTCACCAAATGAAAACATAACAACAAAACTTAAGGCTTCTCTCTCTCTCTCTCACACAAACACAAAAGTCGTCAACAATGAGCAATTCTTAACCTAGTGTATAATACATTTTTTTTTTCATCCTCTTTAAGAAACCTAGTTGCTAAGGGCAGCTTTTGATTTGTCCTGTTCTTCTTCCTAACGAGCTCAATTCCTTGCACTCAGTTACTCCATAAAATGATTCGTTATTCCTCAAGGATTCACCAAAGGTCTTGAATGCCCTGCCTCCCAATTCCAAGCATATGCATTGCAGCCACATGATGAACCGTTCTGCAAGTTTCTTCATTGTCTAACATTTAGCTCCATGCTACTAAGCCTGGCTATTTTTTTAAGGGAATGGGAGGAACAATTCATAATTTTATTGCTTTAAATATTTTTTGTTAATTTAAGGCAGTCATGACTCCTAGCCCCTTTTTTTATATACTTTTTTCTTTCCAACTGACACCAACTCACGCACCTAAATATGCCTGATGTGCCAAACTAGCTGAGCACAGTGGGGGACAATTCATTCCTAGTTTACTAAGGGGTTTAAAACAGCAAAAATGTTACCATTTCTTACTTTTATAAAAAAAAATTAATGTGATTGTTTAATTATCCAAAAAAGTTTTTTTTAAGGTAAGCACTCACACCTACACGCTCACACAAGTCCCTCACCATCACTGTAGCCAGAGATCGATCTCTAATTTATTTTTTTGGAGAGATGCCTCACCAACTGAGCAACAAGTTTTGGGTTGACATGAGTTTCAACTTCATGCTCCTCCCACGCCCCAGCAATCTCTAACCAGCTTTGCAACAGCTGGGGTTGGGATGAATAGTGTTGGTACTTAATGTGTGTTTATATATGCATTTGTGAGTTTTTTTTTTTTTTTTTTATTGGTATGCCAGCTTTGGGGGAACTGAATCCCCTAGAGACTAGCACATAAGAGGAGATGAACTCATATATGCGAGGAGCAATGAAACTTCGCACATACAAAGAGATGAACTCATAGATGCGCGGAGCAACAAAACTCACACATGAAGGGAGTGGTAAACTTGCATATGCAAGGACGGGGGGAGGCCAAGGTAGAACCCTTCACCTCCTAGTAAGAACTGATGGCTTACCACTTAGGTGAGACTGTTCTTTTTATATATGCATTTGTGAGTTGAAGTTGTCTTGGTGGATGGTAATTAATACTGCTTCTTAGGCATGTGACAGAATTTTATGTAAAGATTTTGGGTCTCGTTCTCGAAAGTCATTTGGCATACGTGTGCGCACACTCGTGTACATGTGTTAAATTTTTTTTAGGCTAGTCTTGTCCCAATTATACACGAATTTCGTATTTTCATTTTGATCCATCCCAAGCCATATCCTTGGATATGTTCTTGAGATTCAACCATACTATTTTTCAGCCTAGGCCTTCCTCTTCGTGGGCTATTAACACTTGACCTGTGATCCTCATGTTTGAGTTTAAAATACATCATCCTTTTTTTGTCTTTAAATCCAACGATTAGTCCCATTTGGATCAGTGTGAAAAACATAAAACTGGTGACATTAGAGAGAGAGAGAGAGAGAGAGAGAGAGAGAGAGATTGAGATTGGGTGGGGGGGGGGGGGGGGGGGGGGGGGCGGTGTTGGGCCATTTGGAGATATTTATGTTTGTATATATGATCTATGGGTCCGCTTAGAAGTATCAAATATGGGAGGACAAACGTCTGAACGGTCTCCCTCCAACCTACTCTTATGCAGAAATAAAAATTATGGAACATGGGAGGGATTATTTTTTGGGCCCTAAATTTCCCAATTGTTGTCATTAGGAGGCTATTTGTTTGAATTAGAATGTATAAGAACTGAATACATAACAATTCATAGTCAAATGATCTACATTGAAGGGTTATAAAGAGGTGAAGTGTGAATGGTATGAGGTGAGGGGAGAAGGATAGAGTGTAGCGCAGTAGATGGGACCTTGATTCTCTTTGAATTTCAATTACTATTATGATTGCTATGCATTTATTTCCCATCTTCTTTTGATTGACTTTCCATTGAAGGAGAGCTTATTTTGATGGTGATTTTCTAGAGTTTTTTTAATGGCAACTCCAATTTGTGAAAAGCTAGACAACATAAATGGTTACTCAATTTGATGGGCAATCCTTTCTTTTGACTAGTCACTTTATATATTCACCTTGGATCTTCATTTTCAACCACTTATGGAATGAATTCATATGTATTTATGAAACAAACAGCCCTGGAAAAAGTCAACCTACATTGACCAAAAGAAGGGCCTAAGTAACTTGAACAATTGTTAAATTTGAGTGAGTGTTGATTCATGTGGTGGTAATAAGCGTGAAGGGCTTAAGCTGGCCATAGGGATGGTTCTATAAGCGAGCTTATTTGGAGTTTAGGAATGGTATGCCCATCTTAAAAATTTTTGAATTTGTGTGAAGGCAACTACTAACAAGGAGCTAAACCAGTTTGTGAAAAAATCATTGTAACATGTCATTGTTAATGCCATAGTCATATATGCACATCCCTAGTATTGTCAATTCCTTTAAACTTAGGTTTAGTTTGTGGTTAAAGAGGGAACTCAAAATCGCATCATTACAGCCTTTAAAATGAGCTCGAGTACATATAGAGGTGCTCACATTGGCTAATTTATGTTTAGTTGTGATTCAGCTATGGTAAATCGAACATTCCAATGGCTAGTTTGACTTCACGTCAAAACTAGCTATTGTCTCTATGGCTAGCTTTACGGCTCGTTGTAAACTCGCCGCAGTACAAAATGGCCCAAAACAACTTTCTGTAAAAGTTATCTGTTGTAGAGTTACGGTGAGCTTTTTGGACACTTACAGCTAGTCAAAGCTGTAGTTAATTCATTTTAATCATATTAATTTAACTATTTAGTTTGAGGGCTTAAAGGACCTTTTTTTGGTTTGCCTAAAATTGGCATTAATGGAAGAAATTGACTTGATGATCAATTGGCCTTTCAAGACTTGATTCTGAACATAAACTATATCTTCCTTGTCGAAGCTTTTAGAGTCAAGTTCTTGGGCCTGATAAGGAATTGATTATGCTTGGGATGCACATATATGACTATAACGTCGGGTGTATTCTCGTACCATACATAATGCACGTTTTATTTTATTTTGGGTATTTTACATGAAATAAAAGTAGAGAGATTGGGTCTTTAAAAATAACATTAGAACAGTCCATACTGCTGTGATGTATGATCAATTGTCCAAAATTCCTTGCCTCTTTCTAATCTACATGCGAGTCTTTGAATTTGAGTACGACAAAACAAGGAATTCAATTAGGCATGCGTCTTTAATAAAATAAATGAGTATACAAAAGGAATGTCAATGAGTGGCAAACTAGAGGATGAATTCACCAAGAGTTTTCTCAAAAAATTGGAAAAGGTGGTTTCAAATATGAATGGGTTCTTAAGATAATGAAAAAAAGGGATCCATCAAGGTACTAATCCAAACATAAAGTTGGTTCTCAAGAAGCTGAACGAAAGGGATTGAAGAAGGAATTGTTTAAAACAAAAAGTGGATTAACAAGAGATGAAGAAACGGATTTAAAAAGCTATTGTTCTAAACATGAAGTGGCTTCAAAAGGATTAAGGGGCAGAAGAAGGTACTATTCCAAACATGATGTGGGCTTCGAAGTAGATAAAGAAAATAAATTGAAGGTACAGTTCAAAAAATAAATTAATTAATAAAGTGGCTTGTCAAGAGAAGGAAAAGGATTAAAGTAACGTACCAACTGTAAAGTGGCCTCTTAAGGAAAAAAATTAAAACAATGGATGCAAGAATGAATTGTTATAAAGATGAAGGTATTGCTCCCAAAAGAGAAAGCATTGGTCGGATGGACATACGTATTTCAGCCAAATTCGGTTCCAATAATCGGAACAAATTCAAATCCAAAATTTTCCATGTTTTGATATGTAAATTTTGGATGGGCCTCAGCCATATCTGAATATGATACAGACATTTCAATCCAAAGATGGCCCATTTTGAACTTGGTGCCATTTTTGTGTGTGAATTTGGATATGAACTTTGTGCCATTTTTGTGTGTGAATTTAGCTGGATCTGAGCCATATTCAGATGCTAAATTTCAGCCTAATTTTCGGCTGCAAACCTGGCAGGATCGTAGCCATATCAGAATACTGTATTTGGACAAAATTCAGATTTGAAAATGAGTCCATTTTTATATTCGATATTATGCACAAATTTAGATCCAAATCAGGCCCATTTCCTTGTGCAAATATGGCTAGATCCCAGCCGGGAATGGAGGCCCATTCTCGTATCGGAATTTGGTTGAAATACAAAGTCCACTTCATGTCTTGAACAATGCCTTCTCCAATCTTTTTGAGAGCCCATTTCATGTTCGGAACATCATCTAATTTACCCATGTTTGGAATAATACCTTTTGCAATCTCTTTTCTTCATAATCTTGAAACCCCACTTTATGTTATGAACAATACCTTCTCAAATCTCTTTCCTTTATCATGTTGAGACCCCACTTCATGTTTTGAACAATACCTTCTTGCATCCCTTTTTTTTAAACATCCTCGTAAGAACACACTTCATGTTTGAAACTGTACCTTTTCCAATACTTTTTTCTCTCTTTAGAGCCCAAATGATATTTCAAATAATACATCTTAAATCACTTTTACTCATCCTTTTGAGAATCCACTACATGTTTGGAACAATGCATTCTAATAAGTCATTTTTTCTTTATTTTTTATGATGGCTGTCTTCATATATGGAATAATATCTTGTTAAAGTTCTTAAGAAAACCCACCTCATTAGAGAACTCATTCATCTGGTTTGCAACCAATGAGATATCATTCATGTACTCATTTGCTAAAGACTCATGATTCCTTATAATCCAAGTGTAGCCATACTCAGATGGCTCATGTATGGAAAATAAAAAGGCATGTTCATTTTGGACAATTGGTCATACACTGTAGTTGTACGAATCCTTTTAACATTATTTTAAAAAAAGCTAGTTTCTCTCCTATTATTACAAGATTTCTAGTAATTCTCACGTGAAATCCCTATCTTTTTTTATCAAGGGAACTGCCATGAATAATTAACATGATACTTGATTCTACCTGCTCCACAATTCATATATAGAAAGTAAAAAGAAAAAAGAGGTGTGACCTGTGGATTCTCTTCTGGTGCTTCATCATCGAAGCTGACGCCTTTCATGTGCTTCTGATAGCGATCTATCGTCCTTTCCATCCTAAAATATCCCAAAATATGAGAAGTCAATCTCTATAGCTATATTAAAACAAGGACAAGGCTGCAATTTTCTTTTTCAGCATAATATTGTTAATTCATCTGCATGAAAAAAATCTGCATACGACCCTGAAATTATCACTCCTTTACAAAGATTCAAGCCTTTAAATCAAGTGCAAGCACAAACAAATAAGAGAGAGAAATGTCAAATGAGACTGATGTGTTTTAGGATAATACTAATGGGTTACATACCAAGTTCCTAAATAGATTCTGGTCCCACAAAACCATCTCAAAAACGTTCTTATTTTTATTTATTATTATTATTATTATTATTATTTGAATGTTAACTTCCATTAGATGAAAAAAATTTAACAGTACAAGAGAGGTATACTGATAAGTCAAAACAAAGGAGAAAAAAATAGTGCCAAAAAAAAAAATGAAATAAAAAAAATGATCACAATACTAAGCTACATTTAGCCCATAAAAGTATGGACCACCTCCTACCAATTCCTTAAGAAAATATAGAACAGAATCCCTTGGAATTTAGGGAGGACAAATACCCATGAAGTGCTAGTAATCTTCAATCTAACAACGAGAACATCAGCAGAGGAGATGGAGTTCTTAAAGCACTTCAAGTTCCTTTCCTTTCAAATGATCCAAATGACAGCTCAAAATGCTGTCCTCCAGATAACCCTCTCTATATCGAAACCAACCTCTAAGCGTCACGCCTCAAACGACTAAATGATAGAACTTGGATGAGTCCAACAACAGTCAAACCAGTTCAAAACTTCATCTCAAAAATGTTACTATGCTTTCTCTATACAAATCCTAGAAAGAATGCATCTACTTGAAAGATTAACAAGTTTTCTCCAAACTGTGAGTCATTTTGAAATCCATATGCAGATGAGAAAGGTGACCCTTACGCATGGCTTTGGTGCCAAGGGTGAATGAGGTCTGCTGCATCTTTCAAGAGAAACCCGTTAATTCCCACACTACACTTTTTTTTTTCTCCCAACCATTTATGAGTGTGATATTGCTAACTTATGGCTATCTCTTCGCAACCTTTGATTCCAACTGATTAGTGGAGCCTTTTGGGCTCTACAGTTGGATTTATTGAAGCTAACTTTGATGGCTGTGTCAAAACTTCACTCGGATAAGTGGTCTGGAATTAGTATAAGAATCAGTGGCCAGTTGACTGCACTCTCTACAGGTAATAGTTGCATTGAGAGTCCGCTAGAGGCAGAGACTAATTCGATTATGTCTTACCATAGGCATACACAGACTTACCATTTAAGTGGATAGCCTGATATTAATTGATAATGTCCTGGGACTTCATGGTAACTTGCAAGATGTGGTTCCAGTCTCTGGTTAACTTTGAGAATGGTATGAAGACTTATGTAGACGGTCTTGCTTATCATGTAGCTGATTACCTGTCAAAGATCATAATTTCAGGTGTTAAAGCATTTATGGGTTCACCATGCAGGCTGTTTGGACTTGTATTATTTGCAGGTTTCCTAGGATTTTAATTATTAGGATGATGCCTGTGCATTTGCTTGTCATCTTTGTTCGACTCAATTTTAATTTGTTGAAGAGGACATTATTTGAAGGTATCTTGGATATTCACCTTTGATTCTTCACTTTTAACTACTTACAAATATGTAGTCTAAGGATTCCTAGAAACTCAATTACACGAAACAAGCTGACCCTCATAAACACTGTTAAGTAGTTAGTTTGCCACATCTTTAATGCCTAGGCATGAATTGATAGTGACTTGAGATGGCATCAAAACAATATACCTTGGGTTCGAATCTGTGCCCGGCAAAAAATGGCCCTATACCATGTTTTGTGTGTGCGCACATGTGCACAGGGCAAAAACCCCCCATGCCACGTCTTGTGCAAGGGTGTGCTCTGAGTTTGAGTAGTGTCCCACCTGGGTGGGGGGAAGGGAGTTATTAAGTAGTAAGTTTGTTGCATCTTTAATGCCTAGGCATTTGGGTGTATTGCATTGCAACTTAAGAAGCACACCCTTATGTTAAGTAAAAACAAGTCTCAAGCTATTTAAAATGAGTAATCAACCAAAAAAGTGAACAAATTTCACAAAACTTAAAACTAGGTTAAGAAAACACTTAATGAGGAAAAAAATTATTGCCAACATCATTGTAGCCTTATTCCATCTATCTAGCTGCTTAAGAAGTTCTATTTTTCCACTCAATCATGTATAAGTTCTTCGTTACTCAGTACTGTAGTTCTTTTTTACAATTATTGGTCTTTCCCTTCTAGGTTTTTTTTTTAAACTTGTAAAACTTCAATACATCATATGGATGTCTTTGTGTTCTTTTGTGGATGTGCTAAAGCTATAGCATGCAGAACAATTGACGCTCTCTGAATTCTTCTGCTGGCTCATCTACAAATTTCATATTCTATCCTGATGAGTAAATATATGGATCCATCTTTGACATACCCTCATTTTTGAAGTTTGAGAAGTTCTCTCAGCAGATTTTTGAGAGTATTGCAGCATAACATAGAGGAGAGGAATACAATGTTTACATCAACTCTGTAACAGATAAGAACGAGTGAGAAGGGGGAGTTACAGAAGAGAGCAAGTATAAGAACGAGTGAGATGAATAAATATATGCATTCACTTCAAGTGTATCTGTTGCTCTTATCTCCTGTTGCTTTCCTTTGTTTCTTGGTTACGCTAATTTTCCTTTTTCTTTCTCTTAATAATAATGCCCCCTCAAGCTAATGGGATGAGGCAAACCATGAGCTTGTCTCAAAGCGATGAAAATCGAGCTGATGTTAAACCTTTTGGTGAAGATTCTGCCATGTGGTCAAGTGTAGAAACAAGCTGCACAGTAAGTTCTTTTCGGACAACCATCTCTCAGTATAATGATCAATGACCTCAAATTATTTGTGTGAGCATGGAAAACTAGCTACAGTGCCAAAGAAATGGATTAAATATTATCACACCATATAATAGGAGTGCAGGTTAGGGAACATGAAGACCTTTGTGAAAAAATATCCATGATAACTCAACTGCAGAGTGAGAGAAAGAGTGATACTCAGTACTTGATTTGGCAACTATGGGTTGCTTCTGGCACTCCATGAAATGAGATTTCCTTCGAGAAAATACAAATTGGCCTAAAGTACATCTCCTATCATCTAGACTGTCAGCCTAATGCACATTAGAGAACACATTAATGACAAGGTAGAAGAAGAGAATTGCAACCCATGAGTGTTTGTTCCTTTCACATATTTGAGGATTCATTCCATTGTCATCTACTAGTCAGTGGAAGGAGGGTGCATAAACTGACATACCTGGTTTACAACAACAGAAATATCAGACTGAGTGCATGTTAAATATTGTAGAGCATCAATTGCACTGCGATATTCAGATGAATTCAGAAGAGGATCCCCATCATAGACACTTAACTTGCTCCCATTAATGACCAATGATGAGTATGGTTAGGCACCATCCACTGAAACCATGATCTTCTGTGAAATCCCTGATTGCAACAAACCAAGAAAGTCCATTGAAAGCTGAAAGTGTGTGAGTGGAGGGATGGGTGGGTCATAGATTGACTTCAAAGTTAAAATGCTGCAATTTAAAATTAAGGAGTGGGTTAAGAAGAGTTTTCATTGGCTTGGGAACATAGAAAGCAAATATATTGGAAGAGATTCAGGCCTTAGACAAAAAGGAGGAGATGGGCCATCTATCTTCTGAAGAGGAGAAGATAAGACTAAATCTTAAAGAAGTACTTTAAAGAAAGGTGAGAGAGCAAGAAATAAAGCCGTGGCGGAGATCTAGGAGCAAGTGGTTGAAGGAAGGTGACAAAAACACTAGATTTTTTGTTCAATTATGGGGAGAACATAATAAAAGAGAAAGAAGATATCATTATGCATATAGTGGCATTTGATGATATAGGGGAAGAGAGGGCTCTTTGGCTAAAGAGGAAGTTTGGGAGACAGTCTTTGTTGTAGTAGGAGATAAAACCCCGGGACAGATGGATTTATATTGGCATTCTTTTAACATTTTTGGGTGCTTCTGAAGGAGAATATTCTCAAACTCATGGATGCGTTTCATCAAAAGGGGAAGCTTTCTAAAAGCAAGGGACCATCATTTATTGGGCATATTCCAAAAAGGATGGGAGATATAGGTGTCAAGGATTGTAGGCCTATCAATCTCACTGGAAGTATATATAAGGTTCTAGTCAAAGTCGTTTTTGAATGGCTACAGAAGGCTTTACTGTGTAAAATTTCCAAAGAGAGGAGTCTTTCTAAAAGGGAGGTAGATCCTGGATGGTGTTTATGTGGCAAATGAATGTGTGTACTCAAGGAATAAGGATAGAATCTTGGCGCTTATATGCAAATTGGATTTGGAGAAGGCCTATGATAGAGTGGATTGACAGTTTCCGCAGTATATTTATTTCAAAGAATGGGGTTTGAAGAAAATCAAGAAGGTGGATACAGGAATGTCTTTCTTTTGCTGGTTTTTTTATCAATATAAATGGGTCCCCTAAAGGCTTTTTTCCTGACCAAAGGGGGTCTAAGGCACATAGATCCTCTCTCCCCTTTCCTTTTTGTTATTGTAGCAAAGGCATTGTGTAGAATGGTGAAGGCGACCGCAAATTACAGGTTTTTGTAAGTATCTAGCTTACTTGTCGTTTGCAGATGACACATCGATTTTTTGCAATGCTAATGAAGACCATGTTAGAAATGTGAAAGCCACCCTCGTATGCTTTGAAGTCATGTCAAGCTTTAAACCAATTTTGTCAAGAGTGAGCTGATAGAATAAGAGTTGAGGACCAGCTGCTACATAAGTATTCTAATCGATTGCGGTGGAAGGTGGGATCTTTGCCAGATTCTTATTTAGGGCTGCCTTTGTGATTGGGGTCAACTAGAAAAAAGTATGGAACATGATTGTGGAAAAAGCAGAAAGGAAGCTGTCACTGCTTATCCAAAGGAGGAAGGGTAACCCTTATCAGGTCAAATTTGGCTAATCTGCCACAATATTACTTGCCTCTTCTAAAATGCTTAATTTCAGTAATCAATTGTATAGAAAAACCGAAGAGAGACTTCTTATGGTATGGTAGAAGTGAAGAGAAGAAACCAAAGGAGGAAGTGGTAGAAGTGAAGAGAAGAAACCGATGGAGGAAGTGGGCTTGGATATTAGTCTCCTTAGACAAATGAATCAAGCATTGTTGGGTAAGCGGCTGTAGAGGTTCAGGATGAAACCAAAGGCCTATGGAGACAATTATTAGCCGGAAAATATGGCTTTTAAAGAGATGGGTGGGATGTTCAGGACACTTCATATAAAGAAACGACTAAATGCACTCCTATCAAAAAGGTATTCATAGAGAGCATTAGATATCATATCAGGTCGGGTAAGAAGATATTTTTTTGTCATGATGTTTGGGTAGGTGATCCGCGATTGGCTATTTAGTTCCCATATTTTCCCAATTGCACTGTAGATAAAATGCAATGGTTACAATTTGTCAAGATCTGGAGAATAGGAGGCTTGGGGACCTGTCTTGGGGAGAAATCTTAAGGAGCATGAGGAATCTCAAGTTGTCTCTCTCCTAAATCTTCTAACTGGTGTTTATATTCTGGAGAGGGGAGGATGAAAGAGTGTAGAATGCTGCTAAGGGCAGCTTATTTTCTATTTCTTCCCTTTTCTTGGCCATTCCTAGAATTGCCAGACAAAGGAATTTTGTCACCAGTATATGGAAGTATAAGGTTCCTCCAAGACTGGTGATCTTTGGGGTGGCTTGCCCTCCAGAATAGAATTCTCACCATGGGCAATCCATGGCGGAGAGAGAAGACAGTGATTAATAGCTGCCCCATGTGCCGAAGTGATGAGGAGGCAGTGGATCACCTTCTCTTAAATAGCAAGATCACTCAAATGATGCGGAATTCGATGATTGGGTGCTTTGATTGCAGTTGGGTTCTCCCAAAGTTCATTCAAGGCCTCTTTCAAACTTGGAAACCTCCAACCAGATCAACTAGGGACAAGGAGTCGGGCAAGCTTTCCTTTGCAATCATCCAAACAATTTGGAAGGAAAGGAACTCTAAGGTCTATGACTAGCAAACTTTTGGTGGACGGAATTAAGGTAGCCATTGCTTTTTGGGTATCAATTCTTCCCTCTTTCAAAGGAAGTGGCTCTTTTTTTTTTGTGGGGCCTTTGCAGTAGCATGGATTTCTAGATGTTCCTTTGTATTAACAATATTCTTTTGATGCATGTTTTTGTAAAGGTGTCACTTCTTTGTTTTGTTGTATAAGCTTGTCAGTGTTTCCTCATGTACTGCTTGCTTTTTATTAACAATAAAGTCACCATTAAAAGAAAAACTAAGTTCCCAAATTGTTGAGGGCACAAGAGTACCACCAATTGTGGAATTACCAAGGATAAAACTCACATTTCAATGTAGTCAGAACCAATATCAATCAATGAAAATGAAAAGAAACACAGAATCATGATCTATAGACATTAGCAAGAATACTTGTCAACATAATAATGAAATTATGTTTCTAGTGGATGGTGTAAATATAAAGATAAAAGCATGTAATAGTCAAGATGGGAGAAAGTCACCAAGCTCTCTGTTTGAAAACGTATATTCATACAACATCAATAGAAGGAACCAAAATTCTGTTTAAACATAATCAATTCGACCACCAATTCTGCTTCCTGCTGATTGAATGATGATGATCATCCTATCACGACTGTCATAAAACTAGGCAATCTGCATTGTGGATCAATGAACTAGTAGCCCACCATGGATGATCAGATCTTTGTTATAATTGATCAGGATGTCCATTTTTACTTACTACTGATGAGATAATTAAACACGTCAGTTCAAATGATTCATAAGGTGAATCAATAATCCAAAGAGGACCAAATGATCAGTGACCCAAATTGGTCATTTTCACGTCTTATTCTATAATCAATAAGGCTTTCTACCACTCCTGATTCATTAGATGGTTAGGATTAGCATACAGCATGATTATTTAGAGCTATATGCAACCAAAGACAGAGATCATATGGGGAAGATTGACAATTGGAACACTTCTAAATTCTAACTCTAAAGCAATTGAGTTCTATTTAAAAAGCAAATACAATTTGATAGATATGCCTGTCCAAATGATTGAAATGTAAAACTTTTTGCTGTGCTTGTCAGTTCATCTTTCTTGTACTATTTAAGCATTCTTATTAATACGAGTTATCATTAAAAATAAATGCTAAACATCTTGACATTTTTTTATGTAATATGAGGATTTCACCACTTCAGTTTTTAATCCACCTCTAGTCTTTGAGAGTGCATATAATGTATTTTGTAATCTCAAATATGAAGATTTATGTATTTTAAGTCTTACTGTAATTCTCCGAGAAAATTCTATATATATACAATAATTTACTACTGTTATGTGAAGAAGCATAGTAGTAAGATCAGGATCATCAGGCTCAGGCCCATCAAGCCCGGCCCATCAGGTCATCCCATGTGGGGGATCTAGATTAAGTATAAATCAGTCAACATTTGTATAGCTGTGTGATTTATTGTCTTTCCTTATCTGCTTATAATTAGATATGAATCATTGTAAATTAGCCCTTAATCAAGGCAATACACATTATAAATGTAAAGGCCGATACTCATCAAATGAATACGACAATTTTCATCAAAACCTCTCTTCGTGTGTCTTTCTCTTATCCAAATCAACAAAAGCATCCACAGATCCTTACATGGTATCAGAGCTAGTTCTAGACATCTCAGATCTAGGCAACAAATTCCTAGTCATGATATAACAGAGAACACTTACTCTGTTGACACAAAGTCTCTCAATCGACATCACAACAAGAAGAGAAAGTTGGATATACGACATTTGCCCTCATCTCAGCCATCAGATCTCTTCCTCTATGCAAGGAAGGTATTTCAAACATCTCTCCCAACAGCTACAATCAGATCTGGCCATCTGATCAACTAGTGGGGCCCACCTCATATTGTGCAAGTGTTAATTTTTTTTCCACTAGGCTGGTAGACTAGTTGTTCTAGGAATTCTCCACATTTTTCTGGGATTTTATTTCTTCGATAGGTTAGTCTTCTCACTGTGTTTGGGCTTTACAGTTTTTACCAGACAGTTTTGTGTTTGATACCTCTGCTCCACATCCAACTGTTGAATCAGCGAAATTCCTTCTCGATCAGTTGCGAAATTATGCCTTTTCACTAACTTGAAAGGCTGATTAGAAGAACTACACACTTTTAGGCCATAATGCTCTTTCTTCCTCCAAAATTTTTGGACGCCCAGCAGCTTATTTTTTTCTGGTTTTGTAAAACAGAAAATTTTCTAGCCCAAGAATCAATTCTTTCTTCCAACAATTCATCTACCATCCTCAAATGGATAAAATTGAAATTATTCTAGTCAAGTTTAATGACACAAACTACTTATCTTGGTCTTCCCATCTTAAAAATTTTGTGGAAGGTCAAGGCATGTTAGGATATCTTGATGGGACAACTTCTAAACCAACTAAAGATACCAGTACTGCATCTTTTGGAGATGATAAAATGGTTGCTACTTGGAACCAACACAATGCGAAGGTTATCACATGGATCCTAAATTCAGTTGATCTTTCCTTTTCTATGGCACTTCAAGCCTTCACTTCGGCTTCTACCATGTGGACACATATTAAGAAAATTTATCATCAACAGAACAAGGCTAGACAATTCCATCTTGATACTGAATTAGCCAAATATTGTCAGAATCACAACTCTGTCCAGGAATATTACAATGGCTTTTTGGCCTTGTGGACTGAGTGGGATCAAATACTTTTACAATCTGTGTCCATTGAGTTTCTTCCACGAGCTATTAAATTACAGGAGGAACAACATGTCGGTCAGTTTCTCATGAACCTTCGGTCCGATTTTGAACCTGTACGGGTTGCGCTTATGAATAGAGAGATCTTTCCTGATCTCGACACGTGTTCGAGAGGTTCTCCACAAAGAAACTTGCTTATCATCTGCTCATTCTCTTCTCACAGAACCCAAAGCACTTCTAACCGGCCTCCTCATCAGCTGAAGAAATGGCCATGTTCACTACTCGTGGCTCGAAACCACAGTTTCTGAGTGTAAGAAGTATGGGCATGTGGCTCACGATTGTAGGAGAAAGTTGTTTTGCAACTACTGCAAAATGAATGATCATGTTATCTTCACTTGCACGAGGAGACCTATAAAAGAAATCAGCACCGACTCCGCAAAGTGGCAATACAGAACTTCAGGTTCAGAATACTCTACCAGCGGATCCAGCAACTTCCTCAGAGACTACTTCTATCACACTGACTACAGCACAGATTAAGGATTTGATCAATTCCTCAATGGCGTCTGCATTTACATCCATGGGTATTAGTGGTCTGTCCTCTTCCTTTGCATTTCCTGCATTTCACTCATCCACCTCATCATCTCCATTGCTCACCCCTATCACATGGTTCCTAGACTAAGGAGCCTCCAATCACATGACCTCTATGGCCCAACATTTGCACAACCGACTACCTTATAATGGTCATGATTCCATCACCATCGCAAATGATCATTAATTGCCTATCTCTGGTACTGGAATCGTCTCCATTGGTACTCTTACCCTGCACAATGTTTATTTTGTCCCATATTTGGCTGCCAATCTCAATTCCATTGGTCAACTTATTGATTCTGGTTATTTGGTTAACTTTTTTTCATCTGATTGTGTCATACAGGAACAATAAACTAGGAAGGTGATTGGGATGGGGAGTAAACATGGCAAGCTCTTCCTACTCGATATTGGACAAGGTTCGTTATTTGCATCCACTATGAGTCTATTCAATAGTGTGTGGACCACTTGGCATAAACGCATTGGTCATTTGAATAATGCAAATTTGTTGTCTTTATTTAAACTTGGATGTTTGAATAAATCTATTTCTAGTACCATGGCATCTAATTTTGAAAAATATAAGTGTGAATCATGCTGTCTAAGCAAAAGTCATGTCTTACCATTTCCTATTCATTATTCACATAGCACTACTCCTTTTGATGTAGTTCACACAAATGTTTGGGGGATTGCTCCTCATTTGAGCAGGCTTGGATATAAATACTATGTCACCTTTATAGATAATCACTGTCGGTACACATGGATATATTTTTTAAAATCTAAATCCGATGTTTTCTCCATGTTTCAAAAATTCTATACTATGGTGAGCACTCAATTCTAGAAGTCCATTAAAATCCTTCGTTCTGACTCAGGGGGTGAATATACATCCACTACATTTCATAATTTTTTTTACAGAAAAAGGGATTCTTCATCAAAAATCATGCCCTCACACACCTCAACAAAATGGGGGTTGCAAAAAGGAAAAATCGGCATCTCCTAGAAACTATTAGAACTCTCCTTGTGGAAGCGCTCGTTCTTCCTAAGTTCTGGTGTAAGGCAGCCCATACAGTAGTTCATATTATCAACAAATTACCTAGCTATGTCCTAAGTAAAATCTCTCAATTTGAGTGTTTATTTGGTTACCCTCCTTCCTACTCACACCTATAGATTTTTGGATGTTTTGTGCATCTTCCCTCTCTGGAGCGTAACAAATTATCACCACAAGCTGCTCACTGTATGTTTTTTGGCTATAGTGATAAACACATAGGTTTCCAATGTTATGATTCCAAAGAACGACAACTGCGTATTTCTCGGATATTGTTTTCTTGGAACACGTCCTGTTTTATTCTCAGTCACCAAATCCCTCTAATATCCAAGTCTCTTATCTTCCATCATTTCAACTCCACCTCCTACTAGGCCTCCTATTACCACACAAGTTTATTCCCGTCGTCTGTGAAAATTGCCTCTTATTGCTCCTCCTCCTGACACACCTCCCGAGCCAGTTCCTCCGAACAATGCTACTCCTACTGAAAGTGTGGATTCTGGACCTCTCTTAAGACAGTCTAGTCATTCCTCAGTGCCCCCTGATGGATATGGATTTCTAGCTTTATTTGTTACTACTGACCTAATTTCCATACCAGCATCTTATTGTAAGGCTGTTAATATACCATGTTAGAAAGATGCAATGATAGATGAACTCCTCACCCTAGAGGCCAATCGAACCTGGAAGTTGGTGCCTCTTCCAGCAAATACATCCATTATTGGAAGCAAGTGGGTATACTCTATTAAACATTGACCTGATGATAGTATTGATGGATGCAAGGCTCGCCTGGTCGCCCAAGGTTACAAACAAGAGTATGGGATTGATTATGAGGAAACCTTTGCCCCAGTCACCAAAATGACTACAATTCGGTGTTTACTTGCTGTTGCAGTAGCTCGTCACTCGCCTTTTTGACAGATGGATGTCAAAACTCTTTTCTACACGGGGATCTGAAAGAAACTGTTTATATGCGTCCTCCACCAGGATATACCTGTCCACCTCAGCACATTTGTAAGCTAACCAAATCCTTGTAAGGACTTAAATAGGCTCCATGTGCCTGGTTTGACAAGTTTCGCTTTGCCATTCTGAAAGCAAACTTCTATCAGAGTTCAAATGATAGCTCTCTCTTCATTCAGAGAACATCTCATGGTTGTGCATGATCCTTAGTGGCAATGATCCTGCTGGCATCTCTGAACTCAAGTCTCATCTCATGAGTATTTTTAAAATGAAAGACCTTGGTCCTTTGACTTACTTTCTGGGGTTGGAAGTTGCATGCAACAAGGATGGAATTTGAGTTACTCAATCCAAATATGCTAATAACTTACTTCATTTTGCATGTCTTAGCGACACCAAAACCGTTGCTACCCTAATGGAGCTCAATGTCAAAATCAGCAAAGACAAAGGGAATCCTTTTCCAGATCCTACCCTTTTTCATCGTCTTGTTGGCAGCTTTCTTTACTTAACTATGCCTCAGTTGGATATCTCCCATGCTTTGCAAACTGTCAACCAATTTATTGGGGATCCTCATAAACCACATCTTCAAGCTGTATACCGGATTCTTCGTTATGTCAAAGGTACTCATAATCATGGATTATTCTACCCTTCCACATCCTCGTTACAATTGCAAGCCTATGCTGATGCCAATTAGGCAGGATGTTGACTGGCTGGTGTATGTTCTTAGGGTCCTCTCTCATCTCATGGAAAAGCAAGAAACAAACTACAGTCTCAAAATCAACTGCTGAGTCAGAATATTATGCCAGTAGCGAGGTCATATGGCTTTGGCGTCTTCCTCGTGAGTTTGAAGTCTTCCTCAGTGGTCCTATCCCTCTATATACAGATAACACTAGTGCTATCCAGATTGCCAAGAATATCGTCTTCCATGAGCGCATTAAGCATATTCAGATTGATTGCCATTTTATTCATCAACATTTTGTCACCGACAACATCTTTCTGCCATATATCTCATCCTCTAAGCAACTAGCCGATGTGTTTACCAAAGGACTACCCCGGGATTGTCATGATTACATTCTTTCCAAATTGATGCTTCTTGAACATCAATTTGAGGGGGAGTGTAGAAGCATAGTAGTAAAATTAGGATCATCAGGCCCAGGCCCATCAAGTCATCCCACGTGAGGGATCTAGATTAAGTAGAAATCAGTCAACATTTGTATAACTGTGTGATTTATTGTCTTTCCTTATCTGCTTATAATTAGATATGAATCATTGTAAATTAGCCCTCAATTAAGTTAATACACATTATAAATGTAAAGGTTGATACTCATCAAATGAATACGACAGTTTTCATCAAAACCTCTCTTCTTGTGTCTTTCTTTTCCTCATCCAAATCAACATAAGGATCCACAGATCCTTACATTATGAAGGTAAAGGAAATGTACATAATGCATCTTCAATTTTCTATCACAAGTGCCTATCATGTGAAAATCCAAGTAGCATTATTAATTTTCACTTGAATATTACATGATTACTAATACAAAGCATATATGAAACTTGTAGGATGCAATGTGGTTCTATATCATTCAAATGAAAATCTGAAATTTGATATTTGCTTTCGTAGAGTAAACATGTTCCATAATGCTTTTTAGGAAGAGACTTAGGAAGATGTCTTAGGGCTTTTTTGTGAAAGATGACTGATTAAGGGCATAAGTTTCATAATTATTTCGAAGTTTCCTCATTAGAAGCTGTTGTGAACCTGGTAGTTCTAAAGGGCAAGTGATTGGTAAATTACTATATTGTGAAGTATTTTTTTGAATGGTATATTCAGAACCATTATATAATTTCTGGACTTCTATGATGGTTGATCTTATGGATTTATAATAACAACAATAATGATAATAATAATAATAATAATATTATTATTATTATTATTGGTTAAAGGATGATTATGCACCACATTGATTACTAACACAATATCTACCATACATGGTGATGAATTTACCATTTTGGAAGAATAATGGTAGATTCAGTGGATTAGATTAAGACGACCCTTATTAGATTATAATTTAAACTCAATATAGAAATCAAAATCAAAACATGGAAATGGATTTAATGTCCTCTATTTTAAGGTTGAATACTGACTGATCATCATTATGATCATTTGATTTCAATTTTCATATTTCATTCCTTTCTCAATGCATTATCTTGTGAACCTAGACTTCCAAATCATACTAAGTAACAAAATTTTAATACTCACATAAGCATTAGTTAAAATCCAATGAATGTGTTCATTTCTCCAAGGTCGAGTCATTTTTCTATATTAAGAAACTTTCTAAATAGGAGATGGGATGAGTAAGAGGGGGTTTCCAATCTTCTGCAAAAGTTGGTTTATAACAAACCGAAACTATTTGTAGCTTTTATGACTTTATTAGATTACCCAAGGAGAAGAACATATTGACTAATCCTAATATAATTCAAAGTGAGATTGATATTTAGCTCGACACAAAAATCCCTCATTGTTCTTTCCCATTCATCTAAAGAACATTTGTGAAGAGGATCAAGTGTACGGTGAGTATGGTTGCTGATGGTAACATTAAATCTGTGGAGGTAAAAGAGTTGGATAAAGATTTCTGGATATTTAATTACCTAACAGATATCAAAAGCAATAAACTAAATTATAGTGTTTGGTACATGAATAATAACACCAGTTAGAACTTAGAACTTATGAAGGTTTGCGAATCACCAAGATTCAAGCCCAAAATCAAATTTCTAGATTGTAGTTCAATTGACTACGGCGAAAAAATAAAAGAACTAGCAAAACAATTAACTACAAAAAGACAAGGCACGCTAACTTCTTACAAGGAAACCCTCATCGGGAAAGGCCACTAGCCTCCTTGGACCAACATAAAATAAGCACTAATAACAAGCAATTACACGATACACTTACAACCCCTTTCCCACTCCCCTCAACCTAAGGATTGTAATTGTTCTTGCATAATTCCGCGTTCCAACGACTCCTTGTCGTTCACTGCTCTCTGCGTTTAATCCAACCAATCTTCTACAAGAGAGTAAAAGCAATATTCTCTAGTACTCAGCACTCAGTATAGTCTCTCTAATGGATTCTCTAGAGAAGTAGTGGTATCTCCAATGTGTATTCTAAACTTAGAATAAAAGATCTAGTCCCCTAGGGTTGAGAGACAACCCCTTTAAATAACCAATAATTAGTGCTTTGGAGTTAGGGTTTGTGTTTTGTAGAACACAAAATAGCAATCCTAGCACAAAAAAGAAATAATTTGCAAATAAGAAAGTGGATTCTGTTCATCATCCGCTCAAGCATGTGTGAGCATCCACTTGAGTGCTTGAAGAAAACATCTAGTTATTTTGAATTCTGCACAACTTTTGTCAGGCTTGCTTGATTGCTTAAAGCATTAACTTGAGCGGGTAAGCTTCTGTCTGGAAGTTTTTCAATCTAGATCCAGCCGCTTAAGCACCTATGAGCATTCGCTCGAGCATCTTTATTTTGATTCTTCGCATTTCTTCACTTCAGCTCTTTCGACAACACGAACTACAATCCGTTCTAAAAGAAATATAAAATTACAACTCAATGGACCCAAAGTTTTGTCCAACCCATGAATTAGCCAATTACAAATAATTCTAACAACTTAGAACTACTCAAATTGACCAGCTTGGTGAGGGCTAAGAAGTTGTCCAATTGGAGGTTATGAACGTGTATGCATAATTTTGTTTAGTTGGATCTGAAAAACCAATTGAAATAATTGTGTAGGCGATAAATATTGGCTCCAATGCATGAAGAGTGAGGGTTTAGAGAGAACCCTCAAAAAATGGTTGAATCTATCAAGAGAAGGTGAGATTCTATGCTCTTGTGCATATTGGAGGTCTCACTGAATCTGGGCTTATTAATTCTAGGAAATCTTTTTAAAGTTCAATGCCCCAACCAACTATAAAAACCTAACTTGTTTTCTCATCTTGTTCTTCCTTGATCCGTCTAATTTCAAGGATATGTTCTTCCTTGATCCATCTAATTTCAAGGATATACTATGTATCCTTATTGATGAAGTATAAGATCTCGTGGGAATTCAAAGAAAAGAAATTGTTAATTGTCAATGACGCAAGTTGAAGAATTCAAAAGATTAGGATTTATGAATACTAACCATGTTATAGAAATGGAAAAGAGTCTTACAGTAAATGAGGCACAGTTTAGGTGAATATTATAATTTGATGAGAAGCTTTAGTAGTTTAATCATTATCACCATCTTCAATGACTTGTCCCATGTTGGGGTTGGCTAAATGATTCTATTTCTCAATTTTGATCTATCTTGAGCTAAACCTTAGCTGGGTTGCTCTTATTCAAATTTATCATTACTACTTTCATCCATGTCCTCTATGGCTTGGCATTATCCTTGAAGGGCCATTAGTCTGTATTAAAAAACCATTCCTTACCGGCACCCTCTCTAGCTTTCATTTGACTTGTCCAATCCATTTCAAACAAGTCTCTTTTTGTCTATCACGTATTGATACTAAACCTAAATGCTTGCAAATCACTCATTTTGTGCAAGTATTTTTTCTTTATGTGCATGAATTTGCTCCATAGATTATAGCTATTCTAATTATTGTCTTATAAAGATTTTCACTCAATCTTATCAATATGGGCTAATCATAAAGTACTCTGGAACCAATTCTCCACTTCAACCATTCTTCTCTTATCCCATGTTCGACAACTTTCTCAATCTCTCCATCCTTACTAACCATTGACTCAAGGTATCATAAGGAATTTACTTTTGTGGCTTCTCTTGAACTCTAATTCTCATGGGAGTTTCAACTCTTTTCACATTTTCATTTAAGTTGCAATTCATATATTTAGACTTTATACCACTTATTTTAAGCCTATGGATCTAAAGCAGCCCTCCATTTCTCAATTTTCACATTCACGCTATCTCTTGATTCATCCATTAACATTGCAGTAGCTATAAATAATACACCATGGCACCTTCTCTTGTATATAAGTGATTAACTCATCCATAACCAACCTAAAGAGATAAGAGCTTAAACCGATCATTGATACAAGTGTTTACTCACTAGAAATACACTTGCCCCTCCATAAGTAATTCTCACACTTGTTAATATTAAGTCATACATTTTGTTGATGATCTTAATATAAACTCTTGAAATACTCTTTTCATCTAATACCCTTCAAATCAAATCTCTAGGTACCCGATCAGGTAAATATTTTGCTCTTTATGAGAAAGTAACTACCATAGATAACCTCCCTCAGACAAAACCTATAACTGATTTTTAGATATCTTGATTTGCCCTTAATAAGATTATCGTTACTTGTATCCTTGATGTTAGAAATAAAAAATGTGTTCATAGTTTTCCAATAAATGTACTTATTCAAGAGACTCAAAACAAAAACATACGATTCCTTAAAGGGAAAAAATACTATATGAAAAGTGGTTTCAAATTCCAAAATTTAGGATAAGCTGACAAGACATAACTAACTATTACAGCTCTCAGCTAACCATTCCTATCAAAACCTTGAAGGCATTAGTATAGCACCATAAATATATTTTAATACTGCCCTTTGGATGGAGCTCACTCCTCATTACTCTACTTCAGGTGAAACATGGTCAACGCACTTTCATTGGCATGTTTTTTTAAGCGCGAAGTTGTTTCTTCTAGAATTTGAACTCGTGATTGGTTGGCTTTAATAACATATTAAATTTTCTCAAAAACCTCAAAGTGTTCATGGAGGCAGCATTTTCAACATCAAGTCATTCCGTTGGGAATTCAAACTTGCAACCGGTTGCCTCTAATACCATAGCAAATTCCCTAGCTGACCATTTCTACCAAAACATCAAGATATTAATAGATGTAGTATAAATACTTTTTAATACTCCATTTTGAGTGGAACCAACTACTCTACACTATAAGGGTGCATCAAATAAGAAAAAAAAATCTTGATGAAAACAACTAATATTTTGAATAAAAGTTAACAATTTATTCTGAACTCTCCACTTGTCTTCTAAGAAGTCTAATTGTTATACATCAAATCATATGATTTTGACTTTCAAATTCAATTTTAACTGAATCCTCAATTCTGATTTTTCGGAGCCTGCAAGCTACAATGAATTTGGTATGGGTTGGGCTAAACTCCAACTTGCAGATAAAAAGTTGTGGAGATTTCGAAGTTTTAAAACCGATACTCTACGAAAACGATACTCTACACACTACATCTCATGAAATTTTTGATTAAACACTCATTAAAAATATGCAAAAGTGTGCAGCCTTGGACATATGGCGGATTAAAGATCTAAAACATGTCAGCGTTGCTATGAGAAAATGTATAAAATGTCATTTGTATGATCTCTGATATGAGACCCTATTTATATATATTTAGGGGTGTTTCTATGTAAAGTATAGATGTTTTCAAATATAAAATGATTCCAATGATTGAAAATATTAATAGACAAATTTATATGTGCTTAGGGCTGTTTTTATGTAAGAATATATTTGTAAATTTTTACAAATATATAATGCTTCTAAGGATTGAGAATACTAATAGAGAAACTAGTCAAGACTTATGAATTGAATTTATTCAGAAAGTGTTTTCAGACTAGCTCGGTGATTTTTTTTTAGATTTATCTGTTCTATTTTTATTTTATCTATTTATATATTAAAATCTACTATTTCTCTTCCGTTTGAGTATTTTAATCATGTGTAATCAATATAATGGTGAGTCAAAGACGAACTGAGAATAAATTCCTCAGAAAATATTCTGCAAAGATTACACATAAGTGCTTCTAGTCTAAGTATTTTTTATTTTTGTTTTTTTGAAAACATCTTTTAGTCTTTAAGTTTTAGGTATACATTAGTAACAATAGACATCTATATTTAATTCTATTATATGTAGGTTTGTCTTTTTAATTTTATTTTTTTTTGTCACCTTGGGAAAAATGATTATTAGGACCTGTACAGACAAAAATCCTTTTTGAGTTTTGGTACCTATTCGTACTTTCTTCTTTTAAATTCGATTGACGTTAAGTATTAATTAATTTTGCATTTCACGTAAAATATAGCTTTTTTATTACATTTTCTATTTTGAACATTGAAGTCGACAAAATTTAATTATATTCAGTTCCTAAATTTGGTTCCATTTTTAAATCTTGACCCCTATCAATACTACAGACAAATCTTAATTTTTTTTTCATTTAATGTTACGAGATGTCGTGATCTTGTTTTAATCATGGGCGGTCAAGATAATTCACCATCATCATGATCATCATCATCTTCTACAACAAACTTCACCAATTTTGCTACTGGTCCTAAGCCCGGATAGAGGAAGGTTACGTTAGGTAGATTGATATCTAATACAAAATTTTGTCACAACCCAAATATGAATTTTGAGATAAAAACTTTTCAAGATCATGCTAAGGCATTCCCTGCTTTAAGTGACACACCGCAACACCACCCAATTGCAATGGAAAGGATCAATGACAAGCAGACTATTCTAGACAAGCGCAACCAAAGAAGTTTGTCCAAAAGGAAAGAAAGAATCAACTTCCTGCATGGAATGTAGGAACCTTGACAAGCAAGGGAGTGGAGTTGGTTAAGATAATGAAAAGAAGAAGAATTAGTGTAACCTGTTTATATGAGAGAAAGTAGAAATGGGAGAAAGCTAAGGAGTTCACTAATGTTTATAAACTTTTTTCTGTAGGAAAGAACAATATGAGAAATGGAGTGGTATGATTATAAATAAGGACTTGAAAGAGAAGACTGTAGGGGTAAATAGATTGGGTGAGAGAATTATAACAATTAAACAAATGTCAGAGGAAGACATAATTCATATCATTTGTGCATATGCTCCTAAACAAGATTAGGTGAAAGTGTAAAGAGGCAAATTTGGGAGGAGATGAATGGTTTACTATGAGAAATCCTAACTAGTGAAAAGATTTTTCTAGGAGAGGACTTACATGGGCATGTAGGAAAAGATAATAAAGGACATGAGAGAGTGCATGAGGACAATCATTTGGAGAAAAAAACGAGTTGGGAGAAATTATATTGGAATTTGTATTAGCATTAGACCTTGTAATAGAGAATACATGCTTTCAACAGACAGAAGTATTTAATTACCTATAAAAGTGAAACTGACATCAGTAGGATAAACTTTTTTCTAGTAAGAAAACATAACCGATGAACTTGTAAAGACTGTAAGGTTATTCTAAGAGAAAGTTTGACTACAGAGTATAGGCTAATAGTTTTAGATATTTATATTAGAAGTAAAAAAAAAGAGAGAGAGATAGTAAATACAATGTGCCTTAAAACAAGGTGGAGGAAGTTGAAAGGAAAAAGAGCAATTCAAGGTTAAAGTGGTTGATGCGAGATTATTAAATTTTGAGAGAGAATCTACAACGATGTGAAATCCAAAGGCTAACTTATTAAAAAGGTTGCTAAAGAAGTGCTTGGAGAGTCAAAAGGAAAAAAAAACACTAAAAAAAGAAAAAAAAAACCATGGCAGTGGAGTGTAGAGATTCATAGAGTTATTCAAGAGAAAGGACGTTGAAAAGTTTGACAGTGAACTAAAAATATGTAAAACTATGAGACGCATAGGATGGAAAACAAAGAAGCTAAGAAAGTTGTGAACTAAAAATATTTAAAGCTATGAGACATATAGGAAGGCAAACAAGTAAACTAAGAAAGTTGTAAGTGTTGTAAAGCTTAAAGCATATGATGACCTATAGAATTTTTCTTTCTTTCTCTTTTTTTTTTTTTTTTTTTTTTGTATGAAACAAGTTTGTCTTGAAAGAAATAGGAAATATAAATGCTTAAAAGCCCTAAAACAAAGCGATCTCAACAACAGATTTACTGAAAAAAAGAGGAGTAAAAGTAATCCAGCAAAAAGATGAAAATAAATCCACTAATAACTAAGTGCCTGAGCTTTGATGAGGACCCAAAAAATCTCCAAAAAGCCTTAAGAGGCCTACTAGAAAAAAGCTTGTCCATTAGCCTGAGAGAGAAAGTGAGAAGCTCGGTCAAGAAGGGCTTGGCCTTTGTCTGGGAGGCTTTACAGTTTGAAAGATTCGCGTGGGGGATTATTCTAGATTGTAGTTCAAATAATACTACTACTATGAAGCGAAAAATAAAATCAATTAATCACACAAATAAGGCAACACAATATTTAACATGGAAATACAAACAAAAAAAAAAACCATGAGCCCAAAGTGGACTAGTCAAACACTAAGACTAATCAAACACTAACTTCTACAATTACAAGATATACACATGAACCTATGGTCAATCGCTTGACACAAGGCACTGTACTTGTTTTTGCTAGATAATTCCCTCGACACATAATCCCTCGGTGCACCGCTATTAGTGCTTTAATCACCACCTCGAATGAATCTCTTCAGTGAGACAACAATCTCCTACAAAGATGTAGAAGCTATACATTTAGAACTTGAACTTAGCACAATTCTCCAATAGAAGCTTTAGATGGAATCTCCAATGTAAAATCTCACTTTAAATTATGGAGATGGATGCCTTAAGGTTGAGAGAAGTACCCTTTTTATAGCCCACAATTCGTTCCTTGAGGTTAGAGTTCAAGTATGAATAAAACAAGCAAATCTGGCAAAAACAGGAACGGTTTTTGTGGAATGGCAGTTTCGTAATTTTGTGCGATGGCAGTTTTGTAATTACAGATAGCACAAAATCTGTAAATTTTGCAAGGCCATAATTGTCGTTTCAGCTCCAATTGATGTAATCTTTGGCTCTACTGATATCTACTCGAATGAGCTTTTTAATAGTATGTAGCTTGCCTCGATTGGAAATACAGGTTGAGAGATATGGCATTTCTTCTCCAAACACTTTCATTATAGCTCTTTACACTCTTCAAACTCCTAGTCTAAAACAAATAGAAAATACAACACTGATTAAGACTAGAGTTTTCTCCAATCTAAAAAATATAAAAGTACAACTCAACTGACCCAAAGTTTTGTTCAATCCATGAATTAGCCAACATACAAAATACTAACACAGCTATTGAAAATATGATCATTATGAGACTTCCATAACACAAAACTGGTGGTTAAGAAAATAGATGATGCTCCTTTTCGAGCTAGTTGATCGCTATTGAGAGAGAGCTCATGCCAAATAGTAGTGGGAGTTAGAGTAGACGTAGTCTGAGGTCTAGCAGCTTAATGAGTCTATTACCAAAGAAAACTGTAAAGGGGCAGTGAAGAGGAGATGATATTCTATTTCCATACTTCTATTACAGAGACAATACATAGAGGATAGACTGATTCCCACAGATTGAGCCCTTGCTTAGGTTGGAGTCTTTCGGTGCATCATTCTCCAGGTGAAGAAGGATACCCTAGGCAGCATGAAGAAGTTCCAAACCAAAAGAGACTTGCAGACCTTCTAGAATGTAGAATCTGCCAGGCCACTTTGTAGGAAAGACTAATCTGGATGAGATTTCCAATAGATATGATCATCGCATACCGGATTTGGAGCTAGATCCTGAGTGGCCGAGAGCAGAAATTCAGCTTTGGTGTTTGGTAAATCCATAGGAATGACCCAAGTGTTACCATTCACTAGGAAAGCAACCTTTTGGTTACGAGAGAATGAGAAGGTAGAGAATTAGGTGGCAATGCTAAAATCATCAACCGAAGTATCACACCGAAAAGTCCAACAGGTCTCCATTACCAATTTGCCACATGCTGCCCTTTTGAAGTAAATGACCACATTTTTCAGATTTTATGCCAAATACAGGAACCTGATTTGAGGTTGGAAAGGCACCAAATGTCCTTGTGTTTAAAAAATCTACACTTCATCTAGTCAACCCAGATGGAGCGCAACGAAACAACCACCCAACCTAGCTTGAGGAAGGAAGCCTGATTGTGCTCATGGATTTTCCTAATGCCCAGCACTCCTTCCTGAATTTGGAGACAAACTGGGTCCCAACAGATCTGATTTCTTCATGTTTGAGTTGCAGACCATAGAATCTAGCATGAGGCACTCAATGTCATTGGTGATGGACCTAGGAAGACAGAATACCACAGCAATGTGGTTGGCCATACAAGAATTATGCACCCTACAATGGAAAGCAACTTGGATTTCCAACCCACAAGTTGGTAGAGAAATTTGTCCAGCAGAGGAGTGAAGTGTTGCGGTGCTGCCTCTTAGGGCTTCCAACGAAGCGAGGAGCTTCAAGGTACTTGGAAGAAAGGGGGCTCTCTGCAAAATCTAATAAAGACAAGGTTTTCCTTTTGGTCCCCAAATTGCATTTGCCAATAAAAAATTTTGCTTTTGTGCTAATTGATAATTTGGTCCGAAGCAAATTGGTATTTCGCTAGGGTATCTTTCAAGGCAATTAGATTCCTTTTCTCGCCTGTTATAAAAAGGAGGATATCATTTGCATAAAAATGGAATGGGGTGGCATGCACTTTTGAGACCGGAAAAATACAGCCCTTGGTGATCAAGTTTTGGATGTTAAGACTGAGAATTTCTTCAACTAAAATGAGAAGTATGGGGATAGAGGCTCCCCCCCATCTAAGTCCACAGTTGGAACCAAAGAAGCCACGAGGACTTCTGTTAATGAGGACGGATCCCTTGGCTATGTAAACACATTGCCTGAAAATCCAAAGGAGAGGGATTTGAAAAGAAAAAGGCCAGCTAAGCTTGTCAAAAGCTTTAGAGAAATCTATTGCATGCACAAAGAAAATCCACTAATTCTAGGATAGAGCTTTTTGAAAAAGTTCATGAGCTAAGGCTATGTGTTGGTGGATGGAATAACCTTTCACAAAGGTATAGCCTAATGAGCAGAGATGAGAATAGGTTGAGAACAAGAGAATGACAAAGATACTTTTATGCTTGAAAACATAAGGATAAGGAAAAGTAGAGTACAAACTATTTGATATGTATTAAAAGGAATGACCAAAAGGTTCTAGTGAACGACAATGATATTAAAGAAAGATGGAGAAAATATTTTAGCAAACTTTTAAATGAAAATCATGTAGGAGACATAAGAACAAGAGAGAAACCTTTGTTAGCAGAATATACTTTTCCACATAATTAGGGTGGTGAAAGTGAGGAAACCATTGTAACAAATGAAGACAGAAAATACTACAAGGCCCACATCAAGCCCAATACATAACAAGGGCCCAAAATATAACAAGTACCTTGGCTCTTGTAAAGATAGTAGTCAAACACTGTCTATATGGAATGACTGTACATACCAATTATGTAGCCATAATATCTTTTATTCTTTATTCTTAGGCTGTATTAGATTGCGATTGATTGTAATCTCAGCCCCAGATTGGGCCTCGTCTGCGTGTTCAAATCTTATGCAGTTGCTTGTAACATCTAGAAATTGTACGCACGTTACTATTAAATTTGTTAGCCATTACTACCAAAACGTTGAGGTGTTGTAGGAATGATTCGGTGAAACAAACTTAATATAGTATTAGAGTCAACCAATCGTGAGCTTGAATTCCAAGAGGAACACTCGGTGCTGAAAAAAATATGCCAGTCACCAAAAGTACGGTGACCGAGTTAAACATAAGAGGGAGTGGGCTCCAACCATGGGCGGACCTACATACAGTCTACTGGGGCAGTAGCGCTGTTGGGCTTGGGTCCTTTTCCATAACCCATATGAAATTTTGGGTCCACTTACAAAATTCACATGAAAATTTTGGATTTTCATTCAAAATCCCCATGAAAATCTTAGGCATGCCCCTAAACCCAACTATTTGTTTGAGTCTGCACCCCTCAAATGAAAATCCTAGGTCCACCATTGGACCCACCTAAGGGAAAATATTGAAAAGTGTTTTCACTGCCACTACTAACACCTTAAGATTTTAGTAGAAATGGCTAGCTGAAGAAACTACATATGGTATCAGAGCACATTAATTTCCTCAGTTAGCCATTCGGGCCAATACATCTAGACGTTAGTATAAGCAGCATAAATATTTTTCAATACACCCCCTCAGGTGGAGCCCACTCGTCAAAACTTTCCCTCAAGTGGAGCCCGGTCGGTGTACTTTTGGTGACTCATTTTTTTTCATGCAATGAGAAGAAAATATATATGTCGCCAAAAGTGCACCGACCGGGTTCCACCTGAAGGAGAGTGTTGAAGAGTGGGCTCCACTCGGGAGGAAATATTGAGAAGTATTTCCATACCCCTACTAACACCTCGAGGTTTTAATAGGAACTAGAAATGGCTAGTTGAAGAAACATAATAGCTACAAATAGCTTAAATGTGAAGTTTCAGGGGGAAATGTGTGTTGATAAAGTCATTTATGTTTAACTAGTTCAACTAGTTCAACTTTAGACACGAGATCAAATATTCTGGGACTAGAAAACCACAGAGAACAAGGCCTCCCCACTCCCCACCAACCGGCCCACAAATCTCCGAAACCCTAACTCTACAACAGACTTCTGACACTTAACATTGACACACCAAGCTCCCATCCTCTTCAGTAACAATTCCGTAGACCCCATTACCTCCCTTCCAATAGAACCCATCCTCTACCTTAGATACCCATCTTCACCTTCTCCAGCAACAAATTGAAAACCTTCATAAATCCATCCAGTCCCTCCCAAAGAACCCGCTACCTGCTTCCTCACAACCCACGTTTGCAAGTCTTTTCATAAGTCCCCATGTCCTCACCACCCACCCTCTGTCTTTCCTAACAACTACCTAGGAGAATGGCAGACCCTCCCTGAAAATGCCCCGTCAAATGATTCAATCCAGCAAGGAGTCATTCCAACACTCCATCATTGGTAGATTTGTAGGATCCAGGCCATCTCTAGAATGGCTAGAGCAAAAAGTCAACTCCAGCTAGAAGCTATAAAGGCCCTGCCTCATCTCCCTCACAAAGTAAGGCCAATCTTCAGACTTTTCTCTCAAGAAGACAAAGGCAACCTGCTAACCCAAAGCCTCATCATTTTAGGTGAAAAGAAGATGCACATCATGCCATAGTGCCCAGGTATGGATACGCTCTCATGGCCCTCTATCACCCCAGTCTAGATCAAGATAAAAGGCGTTCCCTACCACTACTGAAGCCAACATATACTCCTCCCTATTGCGGGTTCGATGGCGAACCCAATTAGAGTGGATGAAACAACTGCCTCCCAAGGGATCCTCTCTTATGCAAGGATTCTGATCAATCTGGACCTCTCCAAACCTAGGCCAAATAACCTCCTGGTTGACCTGGAAAGAGGAGGAGAATTGGAGGTGACAGTTCTTTATGAGAACATCCCTTGCTCCATTTGCCTATCTTCAGGTCATTCCTTTTCCAACGGTCCCACATAGAGGATCAAGGAGGGTCATTCTTGACCGACAGACCTCGTAGCTCCTATTCTTGAGAACAACCCCTCTTCATCAACTACCAATGTCCCCAAACCAGCAATCTCCTCACACTAGATCCCTCATCCCTTACCGTCTCCCTTTAACACCAATCCAGGCTGAGGAGATCCAGACCACTCAAATGGCCCTGTAATTGTTACCTATGCTCAAAACAACTTGCTACATTAAAATGAGCCTCATTCCTTCACTTCCTAACCAATCCCTTTGGAATCAAACCAAATTCAAGACACCCTCTTCCCAAGGAAAATCACCTCTTCTCCCTTCTAAAAGACCCTACCTTTGCAATCCCGGAGAAAATCCCTGTTCCCTTAATCAACGTCAACAATAGGTTCTCAGTGCTCCAGAACCTGGACCATTGCCTCATGACAAACCCAATCAATGCTATCCCTCACAGCACTCTGTTAGCTAGCTAGAAGGAATTGGAGTTCTCACCTCCAAAGAAGCTCCCGTAGCCTATGGAGCAGCAGCAAAAGGATCCTTCAAACAGCAATGGACCTTACTTGGAGCCTCCTTCACAGCCAACTAAGTCTTGTAACAAGGAGCTTTCTCAACAAGTAGAAAGCCATGTCCACTATCCTCTTTAAGCAGACATCCAATCTCAAGGAATCAGTTTGACGATGGATCTCTCAGGCTTTTTTTCTAAGTAGAGCAAAAGGAGGCCTCGTAATAAGCCTTCTTCTTCAGCTGGACCAACCAAAAGGCATTTTAAAGGTCAGCTCCCAACCCCCCTCCTCAATGATTAAGGTTGTCTATTGGAACTGTAGGGGGATTGGAAACGCCCCTACTAAAGGAGTGCTTACGAACTTGGTAATCTCTCACAATCCAAACTTTATCTTCTTCTTAGACCCCATGATACTCTTCCTATCTTTCTCTATCCGAGGCTTATCCACCTCTTGTTTTGACACTGTCTTCACCTCCCCTTCGCCCAACTCAGTCAACCAACTCTGGTGTCTCTAAAAAAAATAACCCTAATTTCAAATTCTCTTTCTTGGATGCTTCTAATCAACGTCTATCTATTTTAATTAGTCAGAGACTGCTCTACCAACATCACCAGCATCATTAGTGGCATTTATGGCTCAACTAACTTCAAGCTAAGAAGAAATTTATGGCAACACATCATAAATAGCTCCTCTACCACTCTAACTTGGTGCATTCTAGGGGACTTCAATGCAATCCTCTATTCCAATGAAAAGCTCAGCTTCAATCCTCCATCAACAACTTCAATCTCAGACTTCACCAACATGGTCATGGTTACAGGCATTTCAGATCTTGGATTTACAGGGCATCGATTCACTTACGCAAATAATAGACAAGGCAGATCCTACATTACAGCTCGCCTAGACAGAGCCTTTGCTAACACCCTTTGGTTGGAACACTTTAAAGACCCTTCCATCACCCACCTACCTAGAGTATCCTTTGATCACAACCCCCTCCTTCGTAGCCATTCTAACCCCCCCCCCCCCCCCCCCCTCTTTAAGCCTCAAACACCCCTTTCAAGTTCGAGGAGAGGTGGACTCTCCATCTAGGTTTCTTACACCAGGTAGCGCAATGCTAGAGTACCCAGATTTAGTGAAATCCTCAATTCATCCTAGCCCCAAAGCTCAAGATCCTCAAAGGGCACCTTAAAGGATGGAATAGATCCACCTTCAGTGAGCTGAGATCAAATATTCTAGAAGCTCAATCTAAGGTCACCTCTTGTCAGCAATCTCTTAATGACTCTCCAACTGAACATCCCCTAGCCGATTTGAATCTAGCTAAAGCCTCTCTCCACAATTGGCTAAAGGCAGCAGAAACCCGCGGGATAAAAAAAATCAAGAATCAAATGGCTTAAAGACAGCGATAGCAACACTCAATTCTTCCACCTTTAAGCCAAAGGGAGAGAGCAAGTCAACAAATTTTAAAAATCAATTCAGATGGAGAGACCATAGAAGACCCCATAATTATCAAGCAAAGGGTAGTAGAATTCTTCTCCAACCAATTCAAAGCCCATCAAGGAATCCTCGCAAAGCAATTATTTCAAGTGCAAGGCCCAACGGTTTCTAAAAATGACAATGCTCTCCTAACTGCTATCCCATTTAACGAGGAAATAAAGAAGGCAGTCTTCTCCCCTAGCAAGAGTAGTTCCCTTGGTCTTGATGGCTTTAACGAAGCATTCTTCACTTTAGCTTGGCACATAATAGGTAAGGATGTCTGCTCTGCATCTAAGTTTTTTTTCCAAGCTGGTCACCTTTTGAGAGCTTCAAATGCCTACCTTTTGGTCCTAATCCCTAAAATTTCCTCTCCTCAGTCGTTCACAAACTTCTGCCCAATTAGTTTGCTTAATTTCACATATAAGATTATCTAAAATATTTTGGCAACTAGATTCTCTTCCATTCTCCGGAACCTCATAACTCCTAACCAAGTTGCCTTTGTAAAAGAGAGGTCCATCCATCAACATACTTCCATGGCTCATGAGCTTCTCCAAAAACTAAATTCAAAGGTTGAGGGTGGGACACTTTGTATGAAACTAGACATATCCAAGGCTTTTGGCAAACTTCAATGGTCCTTTTTGTTCAAAGCCTTAAAATCCTTTAACTTCTCAGATAAGAGGATTGCAATTATCACAGAATTGATTACAACTTCCAAATGTTCAGTCGTAGTCAATAGGACTCCTTGTGGCTTCTTTGGCTTTTCCTGGTCAAGGTGACCCTCTATCCCCTTACCTCTTCATCCTTGTAGAAGAGATTCTTAGCCTTAACTTCAGGTCCCTCTAAAGGGAAGGGAAAATCCAAGCTGTGTCCCCTATCCATTCCTTTTTTCACCTGCTATATGCAGATGACATTATGCTTTTTGTAAGGGCCCCCAAAAGAAGCTTGGAGGTTGTCAAGCACCTCCTAGCAAGTTACCAAAGAGCTGGAGGCCAAGTTTTAACCTCTCTAAAAGCCAGCACTTTATTGGAAAATTTAGCTCCTCCAGACATCGTACAATTTACTCCATCCGCGCAATCCATCAAGCCACTCTTCCATCTTCCTACATTGGAATCCCTCTCTTTATAGGCAGCCCCAAACATAGACACTTTTCGAAGCTTCTATAAGTTTTAAGATCTGGACTAGATGGTTGGAAAATGAAGTCCCTCTCCTTTGTTGGTAGCTTTATTCTTGTAAGACATGTTCTTGGCAGCCTCCCAACTCATATCTCTCTTGCCATCCCCTTTTCTGTTAGAACTTGTCTTCAAATTGAAAGTATAATGAGGAACTTTGTATGTTCATCTAATTCCACTCAAACCAAAAGGAATCTCATTAGATGGGAGCTTTTGTGCCTTCCAAAACATGGAGGTTCAGGAATCAGAAGAGTGGCTAAGACAATTGAAGCATGTACACTTAAGCTAGGTAGGCAAGCCATGATATATTCCACTCTTTGGGCCTCTTGGTTCAAAAGGAGATACTTCAGTAACTTTTCACTTTGGTACCCAAGCAACCATATTGCAAGTTCATGCATTTGGAGGAAAATAAAGGCCCTAGCTAAGGTTCTTCAAGCAGGTAGCAAATGGATTGTCGTAGATGGGAACTCAATCAATATTTGGTATGACAAATGGATGGATCTCTGATGCAGCCCTAGGGTTAGGGCTTGCGTGGAGGTGCCCAAGCACGTGTCCAAGACACTTCGAACCGTCAAGATGACTTCAAACCACACGAGGAAACACCTCTGGGAAAAACCCAATTCTATTAATCAACCAAATCTGAGAATTTCCTCTTTACAATGCCATATATATAGTAAAACAAACTTAATAATCAAGAAAACCCTAGGCTAAAAATGGAAACTTTTCTAATAATAATAATAATAATAATAATCCTAATCTAATTTGAAGAGGGGCTGCTGGGCCCTAGACTGCATCATCCTCCCCGGGTTGAAAGAAGAGTTCGTCCTCGAACTCGATGCTGCTTCGGATTGCCAGTGTAAATGTGTTGAACATGAAGGACATCCTTTGTGGCAGCTTTCCAGGAATTCTTCTTTGGCGGATGTGGTTTCTCAGGATGAAGAGTAACTTGCTGTCCACCATGCATGAATGTATAAGTGTTGTCGCGCATACCATGAGTCCCATTCTTGTCATACATCCATGGACGACCCAATAAGATATCACCACTATCCATAGGTAGCACGTCACACTGGATTGTATCTGTGTAAGTCTCACCAATAGCAAAAGTAACTTTGCAAGTATGTCGAACATGCGCTTGATCACCATTCATTAGCCACTTGACAAAATAAGGACGGTTATGCTTATAAACTTTCAATTGAAGGCGATCAACAAGAGCCTGGGAGATGAGGTTTTCACAACTTCCACTGTCAATAACAACGGTACAGTTTTGTCCCTGAATTAATCCTGTGGAACAGAAAATATTTTTGCACAACCACTTATGCTCAACAGTTGGTGAAGCATCCTTGAGGACAATAAGAGCTTCATCTGGGGGCTCTGCATCGATGAATTCAATTTCCGCCGTGTCAATATTCTTGGAATTGTCAATTTCCTTAGGATCAGTGTCAATACCCTTAATATCATCTCGGATATTGTTATCAGCACCTTCAATCTCAATCAAATGTATTCGCTTTGAACAGTCTGCGGCGCGATGCCCGTGCTGGTGACAATGAAAACAAACCATCTTATTTTGACCTTCAATCCTAGCAAAAATCTGTTCATTGGATTTAGCTTCTTGTATGGATGAATTCTTCGGAGAAACCCATTTGGATTTTTGTACTTGATGATTTGCAATTCCCTCAGCCTTGATAGCATGTTGGATGAGTTCATCGACATTATCAAAATGCTGGAAGGCAAGGATATGCTGAATGTCTAGTCTCAATCCATTGAAAAATCTATCAACTACCACATCATCATCTTCATTCAAGCCACAACGAGCTTGCAGAGTTAAAAATTCCTCTTCCTCAGAATATTTAACAACTGTCTTGGACCGTTGTTTCAAATTTTGAAAACTGGAACAGAGATCTCTTGCATAGTTGACAGGGAGGAATTTTTGTTTCAAAATATTTTTCATCTCAGTCCATGTTCTGATTCCTCCGTTTTCTTTGCATTTTAGCCTACCAAGTTGCAGCATAATTACGAAATCTGGTAGCAATCAGTGTGACTTTATGATGCTCAGTCATTGGCTTATGTGCGAAAATATTTTCCACACACACTAACTAATCCATGAATTCAGCAGGCTGCAATTTTCCATCATATTCGGGAATCACAATTTTAATTCCTAAATCTCGATCAAGATTATGGACCGTTGGATCCCGTTGATTCTGAATATTTGCACCGTCATCACGGTGGTGATGCACACGTTGATTACTTTCCAAATTTGTCACTCTAATGTCTAATTGTTGCAGGGTATTGTGCATGCCATCAACTTTTGCAGATAATTCCCTAATGGCAGTAGCCAAATCTTCAAGTGAAGAAGATGAAGATTCAGCATCCACTTGCTTCTTTGGAGGCATTTTTTTAATGCAAAATTGAAATTTGACTGACCTGATGTGCAGATCTACTCTTCAAAAGGACAGATTGGAAATCGGAACACTTTTGCAGAAGCTTTTAAGAAGAATTTCGTTTGTGAGCTAGTTAGTATATGGGCTTACCCACCTAAAATCAGCTGAAGCTTACCCGGATTGAACACGGCCCAATACGGACTTTTCCCTGTCTCGTTCGGCGTGACAGGAAGATGGAGATAAGAACGGGAGATCTTCGTGTGTTTCGGTGGATACAAGAGCAGGGGAGAGCAATGACAAGAGCAGGGGAGAGCGACGGCGTCTCGGCTGGCGACGACGGCAAGCAAAAGCAGCGAGGAGGGGGAAGTCCGCGAGGAGGGGGGAAGTCCCGGTGCAGATGGTGACAAGCAGCGTTAGGCAGAGGCGGGCAACGGCGACTGCGGGCAACGATCAGCAACGGTAGCAACGACGAGAGGCGGCCCAGGTATGTTGTCTTCTCTCTCTCGGCTGCGGATCCTCTCTCTGCTGCTCCTCTCCTTTTTTTTTTCACTCCAGTGGGGGAATTGAGGGTGGCGAGGAGGGGGGGAATATATGGACGGCTGCTATCGAAGATGGAAACTGTAGTCGAGGGGTGAAGGAGTTGCGAGGGAGTTGAGGATTTGAAGAGGGATTTGGTGCGGGATGAACCGAGGGGGTTGGATGGGTTCCGGCGAATGGGTACAGATGCGTGGGTATAGAGTTTCGGTTTGGTGTGGGGATTTAGGGATTTGGGTATGGTAAGGTTAGGGGTTGGGGACAGGGTGGAGACAGCGATCAGGGCCTATTTTAAGAAAGGTGGGTTTTGTGGATTTGGGTCCCGGGGCTGTGGATTTGGGTGGTGGACAGGGGAGCGACGGTGTCGGATAGGGAAACGAGGCGATGGGTTCTGAGGGCAGAAGTGAGGGCGAGGTGGATCTGTGAAGATGGAAGACGGAGTTGGGGTGTCGGCAGTGGATTGGGTTGTGCTCCGGTGAAGGCCGAAAGGGTAAGGATTAGGGTTTTGAGATGATGGGGTTTCGAGAGGATAGGGTTGTCGTTGGGATAGGGATAACAGGGGGCAGATGGGGTTTTGTCTGAATCGGCAGCCAAGGGGGAGAGTAGGTACACGCCGACGATCAAAGATCATGGGGCTCTGATACCAATCTGATGCAGCCCTAGGGTTAGGGCTTGCGTGGAGGTGCCTAAGCACGTGTCCAAGACACTTCAAACCGTCAAGATGACTTCAAACCACACGAGGAAACACCTCTAGGAAAAACCCAATTCTATTAATCAACCAAATCTGAGAATTTCTTCTTTACAATGCCATATATATAGTAAAACAAACTTAATAAGCAATAAAACCCTAGGCTAAAAATGGAAACTTTCCTACTAATAATAATAATAATAATCCTAATCTAATTTGAAGAGGGACTGCTGGGCCCTAGACTGCATCAATCTCTCTCCCATCACTCCAAGACTTCCAGATCTTAGCTTCTCTCATTTGGATAATGTTTCAACCATAATCAGAAACAGAACATGGTCCTTCCCAAACTCCTTTCCCCAGGTTACCCTTCAAATCCTAAGGCCGGCAGAATCCATCAACTTAGGATTTGCCCCCTCTATAGATGAACTTAGGTGGGAAGGAAACTCCTCAGGCAACCTAACTTTGAAAGATGCTTCGGAGCAAATCAGGTCTAGAGCAACAGAGGTTCCTTGGGCTTCCTTTGTTTTGGAATAAGTTCATCCATAAAAGGCTATCCTGCTTCATTTGGCAGCTTCTACACAAGACTCCTACCCAGGCTTGGACCCAATCAGTAGGCATCCGCTTGGCTTCAAGATGTGCTCTTTGCAAGTCTCTGAAACGGACCTCCATCTCTGGTTTAGTTGTCCTTGTGTAGTACTCATCTGGGATTGGATGATGGAAACCTTCCACTGCCCACGTCCCCCATCTCCCTCTATTGACATCTATTGGCACGCCTTTTCTTCAGGCAAAGATGAGTCAGGAAGAAAAATCATAGCTTCTATTTTCTTCTACCTCATCTCTTCCATTTGGTTTGCGTGCAACAACGCTATCTTTAACAACAATCTTCTTCCAACTCATAAGCCTAAACAATTGTTCCTTTAGCGTATCCTCGAGTTTCTTGGAAGCACTCAACGTGCAAATATTGAAGAAAGCCTCATCCCTCTACTAACAAATGCCTTAATCAAACTTAGGCTGGATTTCTCTCTAGCTCCTTTCTTGTAATTTTCCTTTTGGTTTTGTTTCTTTTGGCTCTCTTGAGCATGTACATTTAATTTTTGGCTCTCTGGGGGCTAATTGCCCATGTATCTCTTCTTGCTTTAATATAATTTACCTTATAGCAAGAAAAGTAGTTCAACTCTATTTAAGTTTGGTTTAGAGAAGAGGTTGATGAACATATATACAAGGTAGTTAGATAAAAATACTTACCAACGTGAAGATTGTTGGAAAGTTGTGTCTTATTTTTGTGAAAAATGCAAATGACTTAGAAATAGCTAGATACAGTCATTTTCTTCTATAGTTGGAGATCCATTATAGGAATTTTGTTGTGACAGTATCCATAGCGTCTATTAAAAGGTAGTGGTAACTCTATTATAGGAATTTTGTTTTGGGAAAGAATCCAGTATGCTTCTATTCAAAGAGGTTATGACTTGTGTGCCTTTCCAGGATAATTACATTAGGCAAGGGTTTTATAAAAGATGGATAATTCATTTGATAGATTTGAGAGACTTTGTTTCACAGATTATTTTGGGTTTGACATGTATAACTCAATGATTGCAATCTCTCTTTTTTTTTTCTTGGATTAATAGAAATAAGGTTTGATGCTAAGGTGGGGAAAAGACTCAACACACACACTAGGATTTAGGCTTGCTAATGTGAACTTCGCACTTTCACTATTGTTTAAAAAAAATAGGGTTAACAAAGCTTCATTAGGATTCTTCTCACTTTTCTCAAACCCTCATATTTTTCTCATTTAATCACTAAAATAAATTAGAACATCAAATATTCCCACTCATCCCGTGTGAATGGTAAGACCGTGCACACCAGCTGTTAGGACCTACCTAAGGCCCCACAGATCATGAGCCTTGGGGGGATGGAAAGATCCACTGATGTTAGACCCAAATATGCAAAATGGTGTCACTCTCATGCCTCAACCCCTTGATCCACTACTTACAAATTTAATAGCTTTATGTTAAAAGAAAATTGGACCCTCGATTTAATGGTTCAGTCCATTTGGTAGATGTAAACTTTGGGGTCTAGTGAATAATAGGAGGGGCCCCACGTGCATGAACAACTTGAATGGATCATAAAGCGGCCTTACCATGTTGCCGTCATTGATAGATAGTGAGAGGTGAATGTGTAAGAAGATTTGGCTAGGAGATCCAAAACAGAGGCGATCTACTGAATAGAGGCTCATTTCACAGTCGACTAGTGATCCAGATCAGAGGCAATCAATAGAGGAGAGGTGATATACAAAAGTGCAACGAGCCCCACCGAGATCAACTGAAAGCTCCTTAGGAGGGACGATCTTCGGAGGGGAGGCGACTCCCACTGAGATTAAAGAGAGGTGACCTACAAAGGAGTGGAGATCCCCGCAAGGATCAAGGAGAGGTTGTCTACGGAGGAGAGGCAATCCCCATCGAGAGGCGAAATCGAAGTCCTATAAAAAACTAGATTAAGGAGAGGCGATCTCCATTGAGTTCATCCACCTTCTTCTAGGTCTCCAAGTGATGTCCAAGATCACCCACTAGAGCCAAGTTTGGGGAAAACCTAGAAAAGACCTTCATCTATTCGTTCGGCAAAGACCTAGATCCAGGTGAGGCAATTCCCACTAAGATCATCTCTCTCCTCTCGGGTCTCCAAGCAATATTCAAGATCACTCAGTGGAGCCAGGTTCCTTTCTTCCTTGCCATCTGCATATTCCCATATTTTACTTTGTCAATTTCTTTTTCTCCTTTTTCTCCATTTCTTTTCTCTTCTTCTCGCCACTGCCAAACTGAAGACACCCATTACCAATTGAATACACTTACTACTTGTGACCAACATGGGAGGGATGAGATCGATGAAGGCACCCCTGAATACTAGATTGATGCAAGATGCAGGTGGATGGAGACCGGTGATCTACAAGCATAGTAGGAGCTAGAATCGGCAAGGAGGAGGAAGGTTTATTATTAGTATTTTTGTGGACAACATCCTCGACTTGATTTCTGAGGAGGTTCTTCGAAGGATGTATATGAAGTTTGGGGTTGTAAAGGATGTTTTTATCCCTGATAAGAGAAGGGCGAAAATAGGTACGAGGTTCGTATTTGTCAAATACGATTGTGAGGTAGCAGCCAAGATGGTGATTGAAAAAACACATGGATTGTGGATTGAAGACAGAGAGCTTAAAGTGAAAAGGGTAGACTACAAAAAGCACAAGCTGGGTTTTTGGACTATGAAGGAAAGGAAAGGATCGCTATAAAGAAAACGAGAGTTAATCTTATGAATGGAAGGAAAGTCTGGTGGGCAACGTCAGGCATGAATAGTAACAATAGTAAAGGAGGGCATCCTTCTAGAGAAGCAAGAAAATAGAAGTTTTCTAAAATTTCCTATGTTGAAGCCGTTAAGAGGAAAAAATAACATAGCCTCTAATCCAAAACAAGAGATCGGACACATAGTTGAGGTACAAGAGATAGGGAATGGCTGGTTGTATAGAAGTTTGGTGGCAGAACTTCATGAACTACAATAGATAGACTCACTAACAGATGCTCTGATCTCAACAACGGGGCTAGATCTGAAGGTAACAGCTTGCGGTGGGAAGAGGGTGCTACTAACCTTTAAAAATGAGGAAGCTATGAAAGGGGCATTGGAAAGTTGCAGAGACTGGTTCATGGATTGGTTTCAGAATGTTAGAATGTGGAACAAAAATATAGGAGCAGAATCGGCCAAAGAAATCTGGTTCAATTGCTATGCAGTTCCATTTCATCTTTGGAACTTGGAAACATCTTATGCAGTTGGGAAGATATTTGGGAAGGTATTGATGGTAGATAGGGCCATGCCAACAATATCCTCCTTGCAAAGTGCTAGGATGAAGGTCTTAACAAGGAATATGAATACAATTAATAGAGTTGTACACCTGCGTTGTAAAGGCATTTCACACGGGATTAGATTCATAGAGGGGTAAGCAGTTAACATTCACAACATTGTATCATAATACAATTGTAGTTGCAGAGACAGATGCAATGTTTAGTATGGTACAAGTATGAGGGAGGAAGTTGATGACTGGGTAGGTGAGGGAGCAAAGGTTGATGACATGCAAAGGATGATAGGTCCAGCATGGACACGAGAAGCCAATGTAGGTGCAATGAACAGGGCAGTAGCTACTTATCGTCTTCTACATTTACGACAGGAGGCAAAGTTAATTTAGAAGGAAATGTTTCAAAACTACATATTCCAACTCAGAAAGACGATCACAATAAGGAAATGTTTCACAAATATTGGGTGTGTTGGGCCTGTGGAGGATTACCCAAATAGGTTTGCCATTAGTTTGGATATTGGTCTGGACTTCTCGAGTATCAATCTACAGGTTGATTTGGGTCAAGTAGGCCACAAGGAGGTAGTGGAGCAAGTCTAGGCAACCAAAAAGAGAAAGGTCAAAGTGGAGCTCAAATATTCACTCATACAACCTGACAGTGATCACGTGGAAGAGGGTTCAAACAGCACTTAAGTAAATGTTTCAACCAAATCAAGCAATGGAGTTGAGTCTCTAGGGGAGATATAGCTGGCGAAACAAAGTCCAAGAGGTCTTAAGCGTAGAAAGATCTCTGAGAAGAAACCTAGTTTGTTTTCTAAGGGTCATTTCAGACAATAGGTGTCAAAAGAAGGAAAGCATAAGGAAAGGATGAAGAATGATTTGAGAATTGCAGCTAGAAACATGGATGCAAGGAAATCGTCTAAGCCAGCTATGAAAGGAAGCTAGGAGAAGCACCATAGGCATGAGAATGAAGGAGGCCAGGGTGATTATGGCTATGGGGAAGAAATTGGGTATGGTTACAAATGGCAAGGAGAGGGAGATAATTAGGAACCTGATTGGCTGGCTAAAAGAGATGAGGTCATCACTTTAGTGGAGTAATCAAAATCCCTTGAAGGCATGTTCTCTGAGGAAGAAGTTTGTCAAGTATTGAAAAAGGTAGATGGGAACAAAACACTGGGGCTGAATGGTTTCAACTCACTTTTCTATAAGAAATGTTGGAGGATAGTAAAGGAGGATGTCATGAGATTTTTTGACGAATTTTTTTATAATATAAAAATCCATATATGTTTTAAATCAACCTTCATTGCCTTGATTCCAAAATGCAGTAGCCTAAGTAGAATAAAAGATTTTGGCTAAGGTATTGGTAAGTAGGATGAAGAATGTTGTGAACCAAGTGAATGGAGCTGAAAAATCAGCATTCCATGCTAGGAGAAACATCTTAAATGGTATTCTTATTGCAAATGAAGTAGTTCACGGATGGAAGCGCAAAAGAAAGCGAGGCATTTTTATTAAGTTGGACCTTGAAAAAGCCTATGATTCAGTTAATTAGGGTTTTTAGCTGAAAATATTGGAACAATTCGGTTTTGGAGTTAAATGGATTAGTTGGATTAAAGAGTGCATTACGTTGAATCATCTTTCCGTCCTTATCAATCAATCTCCTATAGCTGAATTTTTCATGCAAAGAGGCTTTAGACAAGGAGATCCTTTGTCACCATTTCAATTCCTCTTAGCGATGGAAGGGTTAAGTTGGCTATTTAATAGAACAAAAAAAGGATGGTCTTATTGGAGGTGTCAAAGTGAGTTCTAGTGAGTTAAGATCAACTCATTTGCAGTTCGCCGATGATACACTCCTTTTCTATGAGCCAATAACTTCGAAGGTGTCCAATGTTAAAAGACTTCTTAGGTGCCTTGAGTTCATGTTGGGTTTGAAAATTAATTATACAAAGAGCAAGGCATGTGGTGTTGGGATGACAAAGGATGAAATTGCAAAGTTGATGGAAATTCTACATTGTAAAGGGGAGTCTCTACCTTTTAAATACTTGGGTATACCTTTAGGGGCAAAACTGAGGAGGAGGAAAACTTGGCATCCTATCATCAAGAATGTGAAGACTAAACTAGCATCTTGGAAAAAGTGAGTACTATCAGTTGGAGGTAGACTAACTCTGATCTCTTCAGTGCTTTCTTCTATTCCAATCTATTATTTGGCTTTATTTAGAATACCACATGGGGTGGCCAAGGAAATTGATAGACTACAAGCAAAATTTTTATGGGGAGATAGTGATTCGAAAAGAAATTTGCATATGGTCAAGTGGAAAGAGATTTCTAAAAGTAAAAATTCGGGGACTTGGGGATCACAAATATAAAGGAGTTCTATATGGCCATGCTCTTGAAGTGGTGGTGGAGGTTTGGGGTGGAGAATGCAATGTTGTGGATGAAAGTTCTATGTCACTTGTATGGGTTTGCTGGTAGAGCATGGGTACCAAAGGAGGAGGCCAAGGCAAAGACCTCAATTGTTTGGAGAGAGATATTGGATGTGGACAATTCTGTTCCAAGTTTGCACTAGTTTTTTCTATCGAATTGTAGTCTTGTTTTGGGCTCCAGGCCTAGGATGAGGTTCTGGGATGATGTATGGGCTGGTGATCAAGCTCTCAAGGTTGCCTTTCCAAGATTGTATTTGTTGAGCAATAATAAAGAGGGTTGCATTGCTGATTTTTTATGTAAAGGTACAAATGGTAGGGGTGGTTGCGCGATCAACTTCAGGACGAACTTGTTCAACTGGAAAGAGGAGCTTGGATTTGTTTAGTCTTCTTTCTGGGCATTTTACCTTATCCGAACACAAGGAGGATCAGATGATTTGGAAGGCAATCCTTTGACTGTGTTTACTGTTAGAGCTATTAGAATGTGGCTTAATCAGAGACAAGGAACAGCGAGCTCAAATTGAAATTTGGTATGGGTTAAGGGTGTTCCCCTAAAGGTTCAATTTTCAAGTTGGTTGACATGGGACAACAGGCTGAAAACGAGTGCTTACATAAAAAGAATAGGAGTGATCCCAGCCAATGAGGAAGTGCCATGCTTATTTTGTTCATTCCAAGAGGAGTCAACCAATCACTTGATGCTCCATTGCCCGTAGGTGTGGGGGCTGTGGATTGGTATTTTAAAGTGGCGGGGCTGGGTGTTTGTCATGCCGAAATCAATGGCTGATTTTCTTAATTGTTGGAATATGATAAACCGGGGAGGGAGGAGAAAATTGGTGTGGAAGATGATCCCTTAGGCCATTTTTTGGTTTGTCTGGTCTTGGAGAAATCGACTGAGATGTGATGGAATCAAGCTCGATTGGGAACACATTGCAAATTTAGTAAAGGTTAGAGTCACTTTATAGGCCAAAAGTTATGCTAAGAAGAAGAAGTTTTCCATTGATGATGTTCTGCTTCATGTGGATAAGCTATGACAGCAGTGTTAACAGCATCTCTAATTGGCTGGAGGCAGAGGAGGTCTATGGAACATGGTTGTCTTGTAGCCCAAGTTAGTTTTTATGGTTTTTTCTCTCTTCAGCTTCACGATGTTCTTGATGTTGTTGGTAGAGGACAGGGTGCGGTCAATTCTAGATTGTATATGTTAAATAGGCCCAAGGCCCAAGGCCCAAAGCCCATCAATGTTATATCTCACATGGAATTGATTTGGTCAATATTGAGACAGCTTTAGCTTTCCTTTTTTAAAATAACAATTGTTGTAATTAGTTGCTTTCTTAACTTAGATTAGTGATTGATACAATTAGATGGTTTTCCTTTCTTAGAGCCTAAATTATAGGCATGTAAATACCTATATAATGATGTACAATCTCCATAGAAAGATATACAAATTAATACATTCTTAAGAGGATTCTAAATCTCTTCTCTGTGATCGTGAATCTGTCAGTATGGGGGTATTTTCTGTAGCTTAGCTTTTAGTTGGTATCTTATCAACTTTGTGTTGGGGGTTCACATATGATTGGACCAATCAAGGGGGACAATACAGTTGGGCTCTTTGATGTCTAGTGATAATGCTATGGTGAATTTCTCTGTCAAGCTGCTATTGTATTTGTATGTTTTTTGGCACCTTGATCTTAATAAAATTTCCTTTCTTTGGCGGTTAAAAATAAAAAAAAAGAGAAGATTCGCCTATACACACATGAGTAGTGAAAGAATACTTGCATAGAGTTTATTCAGAACATTCCTCCTAGTGAGGCCCACTAAATTATGGAATGCCATGCCATTCGCTGGAAGATCTACGCAATGTTATAAATATATGGACATATCCACTGGTTGCCAAGGGCCTCTTAGTTGACGCCTCCAAATTGGGCACTGGTGTACAATGTCTCACACAATCCGTACTCATAAAATACAAGATATCTAAGATAACATTTACCCTTCACGTGATTATAGTGGTAAACCGTGTGTTGATGTCTCTTAAGTCTTGTGTGGCGTTTGTTTTCAGATTTGGTGAGCAAGAAAAGCCAAGTATAAGGTTTATTGGTTCTTTTGAAGTTCCAGAGATGGAAGAGATAGCATTGCATATCCCTATACCTTAAACCTGCTCAGATCAGAGATGATATAACAAAGTATTCGGTAAGGCATGCAGTTCTTACTGGGAGATCAGTCCACTTATTTTAATATGCTTTCTCTTTTAGTTTTGATTTGATAAATTTATCTTGGATTCATGTTTAGGAAGCTAAATCCATTGACTCTTTTTTGGCTAATTTTTTAGGGAATTAGGGAAAGTTAGTTCTAATAGGATTTATGGGAAGAAATCTCTCTAGGATTATTTATAAAAGTAATTTTTCTGTCCTCTCTCTTAACTCATGATAACTGCAAAGTACGCATAAATGCTCATGCATTTTGGAGTGATAAGGGTGTTATGAGAAAACCCTATTTGATAAGGGCCCTTGATCACAAGGTGGGACAACGTTTAGTTTAGATCCAAACAGCCAATCATCAATCAAGGTCACGGTGCAAGGTATGCTTCTAAAATATTGGATTATCCCTTGTTTAATGCGAAGTCTATATCCATAGGATAGATATCATGTTGCATGCAAGTTTTTCTCCTCACATGTGTTAAGTTTTGTGTTCTCTTTGCATGTGTGAGTTCCCTCCTCAATGTGTGAGTTTGTGTTCTCCTTGCATGTGTAGGTTAAGAAAAAATGAAAACATAGCATTGCACATCCTAAACTATGAACCTATTCAAATCAGAGACGATTTGACATAACAGCCTAATCAAATTATGAATGGGAAGGAGCAAGTATTGCACACTAGATGATTCTGTAAAAGTTCTCCAACATAACAAAACCGAAGAAGCCACATGGGAGTGAGATGACTAAATTTCTTTTAAAGGGGTGAAATTGTAATGACTAGGCTTGTCAATTTGGCCTTGAGACAAGGGGTCCTACCCAGACCGACCCCAAAAAGCCCTTAAAATGAGTGCTTTTGTTTTTAAAGAAAAGCCCTAGGGCCAAGCTTCATACACCCCGCCCCCCCCCCCCCCCCCCCCCCCCCCCCCCCCCACACAAAAAAAAAAACAAAAATGCCCTTATAAAGTCACTTAGTAGTAATAAAATGGAAGTGTAACGGTGGTTTCATACCCCCCCCCCACCCCCCCCCCCTCCCCCCTGCGCCCGCCCAAACAAAAATGCCCTAAAAATCAATACACATAACTACTTTGTTCATTTCATCTCTATCTAATTATCTAAGTTATCTATTATACTTAATGTATAACCAATAAATGTTGCATGGTTGCTTCATATTCCTTTCTTCAAGTCTTATTGGTTTTTATTTAGGCTTTTTATATTACTTTTATACATTCTTTTTAGTGCAAAAAGGGGTGTATATGGAACTTCAAGAATACGGGGTTATCCAAATATCCTGTTAATTAAATAATTGTAAATCTCAGAATTTTCTAATCTAAACTAATAGTGAATTTTTAAGTGCATTTATTTTTGTGCTTGAAATCTAACAACACTTAACAGTCAAATAAACGTTAAATTGAAACTAAAGTCAATTAATTAAAGGTAGATGAACATAAATTATTTAAATTTCTTAAAGATCAAACTCTGGTAGAATGATTTGGTATGTAGAAATGTGTGAGATAGAATAGATGATTTAACAATCATCTTTCTTTAACAAAATAAATTAAATTGTATGTCTAGAACCCTAGTCATTGATGCATGCACATATGACTTTATTTGATAAAACGAATTTTTTAGAGACGGCATCTATTTGCCAAATATTTTCTTAGTGGTCCCTTTAGAAAAGAGGTTAGATAAGATAACACTCGGGCAAAAATATAAAAAAATATTAAATAATGATATTCTTGTTTTAAGGCCCTGACCTCTAAGCTTTGCCCTAGCCCATCCTTGACACTCAAGGGTAGGGTAAGGGCCTAGGTAATGTAGGCTATCCGAAGGTATTGACCCACCTAGGCCCAGCCTTACATATGTTGAGGATAGGATAAGAACAACCCTGGGCCTAGCCCTTTGCCAACCCTAGTAATGACCCGACACCATTCTTAGAAATAAACTAGTATCAAAATAGACAGTAAATAAGATCTAAACAAAAATAAACTTATTTGCCTAACCAGGCTACCACCAGATATTTTAATGCTAGTGCAAATATCCATTGGACAAGACCATCAATGTGGGCCCCCCATGGGCCCCATAAATCATAATGTGAATTTATTTTAAGAAATTACTTACTTAATTATTTCGCTTATATAATGCTACACAAAAATTCGTTCTTTATATATTGAATCAATATTTATTTTTAATAATTCCTCATTTATGCTTAATTGAGACATTCATTTTATCAAATGGTTATTTATGCTTTAATAATCCTCACTTAACCTTTTCATGCATAAAATGACAAGTATTTCAAAGGAATTCTAACCTCTAATGAACTATTATATTTATTATTTTCTTGTCATTATTAACACATAATATTTATGCACAAAACACCAAATTAATTAAAATAAAGAAAATTGGGGTTGGGACCTTACATACTCCCCCTCTTAGGAAATCTAGTCCTCCAAATTTAAAATCATACCTTAAGCAAATTGAAATGAATATTTCTCCTAAATCTCATATTCTCGCTCACATTGTCACTTTGAGATTCCAAAAGACTGTAGCTTATATCTTGTTAAGTTTAGGAATTTGCACATTTACGCATCATTTTATGATAAATTAGGGGTTTAATTAGGTGAATTGCATTACTATTTATCAAATTTCATCATTTCATGCATTTTCATCTAAGAACTTGGATTTTTATATTTTTCACACTTTTTACATTAATTTAGAAATTTACAATTTTTCTCCAAAGAGTTCCAATTTAAGTAAAACTCTGTCCGGAATGGTCCCGCTTCAATGTGGGCTTTACAGTACTTTATAGATTTGCTCAAAATGTGTAGGAAGATAAAAGCAAATCATATGGGCCACACCATGCAAGAAATTTGGAAATTTGGCATCATGAGGACCCCAAACACATGTGCACACATGCTTGGATGGTCAAATGAGGGGTCCCACTCTCAATCTATTGAAAGAATTCAAATCTAAATCAAGAAAAGAAAGCCAAGATGGAGAGAATTCAAGAAAAGGAAAGTAAAACAAAGGAATTCAAAAATGTAAAGTAATCCCGTTTTTCTTTGGATAATATAGATTTAAATGATCATAACTCTCAAACCGAGAGTCGGAATTAGACAATCTATCTACAGTTAAAAAGCTCTTTTTGGGTAGATGTCTATAGGATCTAAGATTGCATCAATCGGAGTTGAAACGATAAAGTTATGACCTCGGGAAATTGGTTATATATATTTTAGACGGGATTGCAAAAAAGACTGAAAATTTTCTCCATGTTACACACTTTTGGATAAGGTCCATCTCTCCACAAGTGAAGTACATTGAAGATCAAGCGGGGTCCATCATCCTTGCTTGCATTATCTTAAATTATTTTCAAGATAATTCAAGAATATTCAAGAGAATCCAAAATATTTTCAAGAAAAGAAGGTCACCTTATCACGAGATTCTCTCTTCCCAAAAATCTCTTCAAAGTCTAAAGGTGTAACAATCCGCTCCGCACCATCGAGGTATTGTCCGCTGTGGACTTCCGAGGAGGTCACCCATCCTAAAGTCCTCACGGTTTTGTCCCCAAAAGGCGCCTCGATAGTTTAGAACCGATTATTCCTTATATTCTTTCATTCAGATTTTACTTTGGGACTGGGTCGTTACAAAAGGTCAAAAGAAGATTCTTTAAAAGAGGAAAGAAGCTACAAGGCTATTGCAAAAAACAGAAAAAAAGAAAATAAATGAGACTAGAAAAGAAAGCTTACCTCACCAAGATATGGGCTAGCTACAAAATAGGATCTAGAGAGAATAGCATCACATGCCCTATTCAAGCCATGCCTTGGACGTCCAAGACAAATAATCCCTCTCCGTGCTCTTTCTCTCTCTCTCTCTTTCTCTCTCCAGTGTTGAGAAAATAGAAAATTAATTTGGGTATTCTAGAGCCCTGTTCCAGAAGCTAGGCTAGAAGAGGGTATTAAGAGCTAGTAATCATCTTGAAGATTCAATAAAGTTTACATCTTTTTCAATGAAGGTGTAAATCTCTTAATCAAAGTGTCCGATGAAATTAAGTATATCTCACCATTCTTTTATGTGATTTAATTTAACTATTTTTATCTCTTGCATGCTTAATTAGAATAGTAAATCTTCCTTCTATCTTAAACAACCTATGCCGTTTAATTTGTATTGAACAATGCTTTATTCATATATATTTCCTTAATAGGTTATGCTTAGATTATCCTCTTTGATAATCTATCTTTGATTAATATATGATATTTAGTTAGTTCATGATTTTATTAGGTGGAGGAGGTTTTTGCCTTAAATAAATTGTAAAAAAAATTGTGTTTTGTGATATACAAATTATCCGGATTAGAAACATTGATTTTTTTTATTGTTCTAAAAAAAATCAGATCTTAATTAAAATGGACTTGCAAAAGTGCTCCCTGTTGGTTCGATCTATACTTGTCATTGTCTCAACAATTTTGCACTTGCAGCTTTAAGTAGATTAATCAAATTCACATCAAGTATTTAGGACCATTGGCGGGAAGCTAAATCTGATTTTTTTTTAAACTATTTTTTAGTTGCATTCATATTCAAAATTAAGCTGGATTATTATTTATTCAATCATTCAGTTTGTTTCCTTACCTTTGCTTGAAATTAGTGGTAGTTTGTCTTTTTATTTTTCTGGAAAAAAAATAAAAAAATTTGTGGATTTTTCTGATGGTTTTTAGTATTTTATTGAATTTTTGGAATTATCAAAAAAATTAAAAAATACATTTTTTATGAAATTTTTTCCCGAATTTCAGAAATTAATAAGTCAATAAATTTTTTTTCTCTTTTTGATTCTTTTAGAGTAGTTTTTATTTTCTTTTAGGATTCTTTTTGATAATCACATAAAAAAGTTGTTTTTTCTTAGGATTTTTCTAATTTTTAAGTTCAGTAAAAAAACTAATTACTAAGTTTCATTAGATTTGTTAGTATTGTTTGATTAGAGTTAGGTTTACTTGATTTTCAATTTGAATAGTTTAGAAAATTTTGCTATCTTTAAGAGTTATAATTTTCTTGGTTTTGTTTTACTTCGGATAAGATTTTAATTTTCTTTTTAGGAGAAGAATGGAGCTGATTTTACTTAGGAATTACTAATGATTTTTTTTTATAGGTTTGCATTGCGTGGAGAGATTTGATAAAAATAGAAAACTACAAACTGCAGGGATTGCTAAAAAAAAGTCCAATAACATTGAATTGCTTGCAAAAATTGTTAAACAAGAAGATAAGCTTGAACAAGATAAGATTTGCGTGGAACCTCTATAAGATCTTCTATCCTTAAGCCACGAATCTTTTTCTGCAAGTAGGCTTGGTTTATTTAAAATTTGCAAACTATGACTACTAGCGTAGTACAAAATTTAAATTGGACCCATACAATTAGTTAAGGGCAACTCCTTGCCCATCTAAGTTTAACCATCTCTCACATTCAGATCCTAACCTAAATTAAAATCAAGTAACAACGTGACCTTAAGATTCGAGCTCTATAAGACGAAGACCACTAACGGTTACACCAATTGCGCTCCTTAACCGAAGTTGATGCCCAAGAAAGCCTTTGCTCCTAAAGGTGCAATAGCTTGAGTACTAGTACTTAAGGGGGTTCATCCCCACCACTAGCTGGTGGCTACCTGGTCAACTAAGGTTTCATAAGACCGAATTAGAGGCCTCAGCGTTCCCTTCACCAGTTACGAGCTATTTAATGTGTAGGTTAATCCTATGACCTTTCTTGTGCTCAATCATTGTGCTTGACTGCTTGATTTGTGCATCATATTAGGACCATTAGGATGTTGCATATAAATTAGGTTTTTTTTTTTGGGTTGAACCCAGTACATGCGATCAAAACCTGAGAGAATGCAAAAACCGTAAGTTTATCAAGATAGAGCCCGAGTTAGCCTTAACCATCGTAGGTAGTTCATCAATTTTCGAAAAAAATGGCTGAAGGAGAACGCATGGATCCACCCATGACTTTGAGAGATTACATGTACTCCACTTAACTGTCCTGCATCACTTTACCTTACACCAATGCCACTTCTGAGCTGAGATCTGGCATAATTAACATGCTCCTTGTGTTCCGTGGGGTAGACTAAGAAAACCCATATCAACATGTTAGGGAATTTGTGGACATTTGAGGGATCATGAGAATAAATCATATGACGGAAGATTCCCTCAAGCTTAGATTATTCCCTTTCTCCTCAAAAGAAAAGGCTAAATCTTGTTTATACCTTACAGGCTAGGTCCATCACTACATGGGCTAAGCTAGTCAATGAATTTTACAAGAAATTATATTCCAACAAAAGACCACTTCGATGACGCGAGCCATCAATGGGTTCTATCAAATGGATGCGGAGACACTCTATAATTATCGGGAATGGTTCAAGGACCTCTTGATCCAGTGTCCCTACTATGGATTTGAAAAGATCCGATTAGTCCAGATTGTGTATGAGGGCATCGATTACCCAACTAAGCAAATGGTGGAATCTTTCTGTGGTGAGAATTTTACATAGAAAATAGCGGATGAAGCATGGACATTTTTGGAAGAAACTGCTAATAATACACTGCGGTGGGGCCTTGTTAAAAGGGAGCCCACCAAACCCTCCATTCCTAGGAAGGGAGATGTTTAAGATTGAACCCAAAATTGAGGCAAAGGCCAAAATGGCCACACTGATGAGGAGGATAAAGGCCTTAGAGCAGAGCCAAACACCCACTCCAAACACTTTTGAGTCATTGAAGTATAATCAAGCCTTAAATGCTGAAATTGACCCAACAACATTGGGTCAAGCCGAATCTATTGAGAAGGTGAATGCGTTGTATCCACATACTCATTTTGATAATCGACAGAGATATGATCCAAACTTTTCTTAGACCAAAGGTCCAACTAAGGGTGGCCCATCACAGGCCAATCAATTTTAGCCCATTCAATCTCAGGCCAATGCCCCACCTGATTTCCAAAAGCCCAATTTCAACCCTAGTCTATTGACCTAAAGGGTAGATTCCTTGGAAGAGGCCATGAAACTCATGTCTTAAGAGTACTGTTCAATTTCAGCATACCACTACTCAAATTTTAAGTGGCCATACTCAGACCTTTACAAAATTAGAATATCAAATGGGCCAACCGGCCAATTCCATGAATGCCAAAGACAAGGGAACTTTCCCTAGTCAACCTGAACCTAATCCCAAGGGCCAAGTTGTTTATGATAACAAAAGAAAAGGCCCAAAGCAAGTCAAATTGATAATCACTTTTAGGTCAGCTACACATGTTGATAACAAAGTAGAAATACCCAAGGAACCTAAGAAAAAATTAAGTCGTCATCATCATCATCATCCAAGCCTTATCTCAACCATGTTGGAGTCGACTACATGAATTTTATTTCTCCGTTCCATTCCGTTCTATTTTAAGCTAAATCTTTCGATAAGTGAAACTTCTTCAAATTTGAATTAATGACTTCCATCCATGTTTTCTTCGGCCTGCCCCACTTCTTAATGAGCCCTCCACCTGTATATCCAACCTTCTTCTCACCGGTGCCATTACTGGCCTACACTCAACATGCCCAAACCATCTTAAACGGGTTTCTCTAATCTTATCCCTTATTGGTGCTACCCCTAAATGTTCTCGAAAGCGCTCATTTATAATTTTATCTTTTCTAGTTTTACCACACATCCACCTAAGCATTCTCATTTCTGCTACATCCATCTTATGAATATGTGTCTTTTTAATTGGCCAACGTTCTGCTCCATATGTCATAGCTAGTCTAACCATTGTCCTATAAAATCTGCCCTTCAATTTAGTTGGCATTCGTCTGTCACAAAGCACTCCCGAAGCTAGTCGCCACTTCAACCATCCAGCATTTATCCTATGCTCTACATTTTCGTCAATCTCTCCATCCTTACTAATCATCTAGTCTAGGTGCTGAAAAGAATCTCTACGTGGTATCTCATGGGTTTTAATTTTGATAGTGGTTTCAATAGTTTGTATATGTCCATTGAAGTTGCAATCCATATATTCTGTCTTTGTACGACTTATTTTAAAGCCTCTAGATTCTAATGCCCCCCGCCATCTCTCAAGCTTTGCATTTACACCCCCTCTTGATTCATCCACTAATACTATATCATCTGCAAACAACATACACTATGGTACTTCTTCTTGAATATGCACAGTTAACTCATCCATAATTAATGCAAAGATATAAGGGCTTAAGGTTGATCCCTAATGTAAACCTATAGTCACGAATAATCTACTTGTTTCTCCACATGTGGTTCTCAAATTTGTTATTGGTCCTTCGTACATATCCTTAAAAATTTTAATGGAACTTCTGGGGACATTCCTTTTCTATAAGACCTACCAAATTAAATTCCTCGGTACCCTATCATTGGCTTTTTCCAAATTGATAAAAACCATATGTAGATTTTTCCTCTTTGCTCAGTATTTTTCCATTAATTGCCTAAGTGAAAAGATAACTTCCATAGTTGATCTCCTTGGCATAAAACCAAATTGATTTTCAGAAATCTTGGTCTTCTTTCTCAGTCTTTGCTCCATTATTCTCTCCCATAACTTCATAGTATGACTCATAAGTTTAATCCCTCGATAATTGGTATAATTTTGTATATCTCCTTTATTTTTATATATAGGTACTACAACGCTTCTTCTCCATTCATCCGGCATTTTCTTTGTCACAAGTATTTTATTGAATAGTTTACATAACCAACTTATCTCAGCCTCTCCTAAGCATTTCCATACCTCTATCGGAATACCATCTGGGCCTGTTTCTTTTTCTGTCTTCATTCGCCTCAATGCTTCCTTCACTTCCACCCCTCTAATTCTACGGAAAAAAGTATGCTCTTGTGATGAAGTATCCTCCTTAACTGAAGATGTGAAAACTGAGGAACCAAGTGTGAATGCTGAACCCATGATAGAACCAGAGCCAGTCAAGGAGAACCCATTCATAGCTAAACCATCATTTAATAAACCCACTCCTAAGACTTATATGCCTAAGGCACCATACCCCCAGAAGCTAGGACCAAGAAAATCAACCACCTACTTGGTTAAAATGTTAGAAGTGTTCAAACAAGTGAGAATCAACATTCCACTACTTGATGCTATCTCCAAAATTTCCAAGGACCTTTGTACCTTTAAAAGGACTACCATTGTGCCCAAGAAGGGGTTTCTAGCTCAATAAGTGTAACAATCCGATCTCAATTAAGCATGTTTAGTGATTAATTAAGTTATTAGCTAATTACTATAGAATTAGCCTAACTAATGATGTTTGGTGTCTAATCAGGTTAGATTCAGTTTACTTTTATCTCAGTCAGACTGACAGGTCAAGTTTAGGTCATGAATAGGTAGTTGGGTTGAGTTTAGCCTTAATTAGGTAGATGAAAGCCCTTTTTTTGTAATTTTAGATTATATGGTTTTATGTCATTCAAGTATCATACCGATGTCGTGGCATTCGTCTCGTTGAGCTTATCAGCTTTCATACTTAACTTGAATGCATTTGACTTCTTTTGAATTATTTGGACTATCATTTTACTTAATTTGAATATACATCAAGAAACATGAGCTTCATTGTAAACCCGAAAAACTGAGATTTAAAGGGAGCCAAAACCCACTTCATTTGATTTTTCTTTCCTCCCTGTATTCTCCCTGCTCCAGTATTCTTCTTCCTTCTAACTCTTCATCACATTTCCCTCAACAACCGAAAGTCTTATAGTTTGCATGTGTGATCTGAGGTTCTCACCTCCCATTTCCATCATCTTTTGTCAAGCAAGCCCAAGTCCATTAGGCTCATTTCATGTCAAGCAAGCCCAAGTCCATTAGGCTCATTTATTGTACCTTTTTGTTACGTTGTAATTAGTCAAAGGTTGTTACTTAATTTGTGGCTTTAGTTTAGGATCTAAGATTTGTAATTGATTGTAATTAGGGACTTAATTTGTGGCTTTAGTTTAGGATCTAAGATTTGTAATTGATTGTAATTAGGGACTTAATTTGTGGCTTCAGTTTAGGATCTAAGATTTGTAATTGATTGTAATTAGGGAATTAAACCCTTATATAAGAACAGTCGATCCTCAAAGGAGGCACGACATTCATCTCTCTTATGTTCTGTATTTCATCTCTCTCTAAATATCATGGTATCAGAGCTCGATCATCTGTGATCTTCTCCTACATCATCTTCCAAACATTGGAAGCCAGTATATGATCATCTGTGATCATTCTCTTCAGCCAGATCATCCTGATCATCTCAGATCCGACGTGGCCCACCTGTGATTCTCACCAACTCATTAGCGGAATCCTACCATCTTGGTCGCCTGAAGCTTCCAGGATTTATGAAGAATTTGTTTCTGATTTATTGATCATCAGAGTCATCTTCCAAGATCTGGAAGCCTTGATCATCCCTGTTCATCTCAGATCTGAAGTGGCCCACCTGCGATCATCATCGCCATTCAGCTGGACCAGCCCATCTTGGTCATCTGGATTTCTACATTTTTTTTTGAAGATTTTCTCACCATTTATGGATCATCTGAGGTAGGCCATCTACCCTTTATTGTAGAAATTCTGTTTTGTCCATTTTTTTTCATCTTGGCCATCCAAAAGATATTGTTTTGCCAATATCCTTTCCGGACTGCTTTGTGCGGGTTTCTTCCTTCTCTTTAGTCATGGACAAACATGAGATTGCCCTGATTCGCTTTGATGGTACAAATTATACCTCCTGGGCCTTCCAATTTCAAATTTATTTGGAAGGAAAAGAACTCTGGGGACACATTGATGGATCTGAACCTCAACCTGCAGAAGATGATAAGAAAATTTTAGCTTGGAAAACAAATGATGCTAAAATCAAGACCTGGTTGCTGGGCTCTGTTGAGTCACATTTTATTCTCAACCTCAAACCCTGCCACACTGCCCGTGCAATGTGGGAGTATCTTCAGAAAATTTACCAACAGGGCAATGCTGCTCGCCAGTTTCAATTAGAACTTGAAATCTCACAATTCACTCAAGGCACCCAGTCTATTCAGGAGTATTATAATGGCTTCCGCAGACTGTGGTCCGAATATGATGCGATTAAGTTTGCCTCGGTATCTGCAGCTCTTCTCCAGGAATTACTTCCATTACAGCAATGTAGTCATCGGGATCAGTTTCTTATGAAACTTCGTCTCGAGTTTGAGACAGTTCGATCTAACTTAATGAGCAGGGCTTCTCTTCCTAGCTTGGATGATTGTCTTCAGGAACTTCTACGGGAAGAACAACGTCGGGTCACTCAAACTACACTGGAACGACAGAGATCTGTTGAGACTCCCCTTGCCTATGTTGCTACAACTAGACCACCTTCTAGGGACATCAGTAAAGTTCAGTGCCATACCTGCAAGAAATATGGTCACTATGCAAATCAATGTAAGGCAAAAATCTGCCGATATTGTAAGGCCACTGGTCATGTTCTTGAAGAGTGCAGGAAGAAGAATCGCACTTCTCTTTCCCGCAATTATGTGCAGCCAGCCCCTGGTACTTACAGCGTGCAGTCAGCTCCTAGTGCTTACACTGTGACTACTCCACCATATGCTTCACCTGACTTCAGTGGTTCTCTGCAGTCTGATTCTTCATCCCAACCTGGTTCCTCCCAATCTACGTCACCAACTCCTCTCACCCCTGAGATGGTAAACCAAATGATCATCAATGCCTTAGCTTCCATGCACATCGCAGGTACTGCTTCCTCTCTTTCCAATACCTGGTACTTAGATTCTGGTGCAAGTAACCATATGACCACTTCAGCCCTAAAATTACACAATGTTGTTCCTTACACTGGTCATCTTACTGTCCAAGCTGCCAATGGAGATCATCTTCCTATCACCTCTGTTGGTGATATCCCTAGCCCCTTACCATTAACCAATGTTTTAGTTTCTCCTCATCTTGCTACCAATTTGGTTTCTGTGGGTCAACTTGTTGAAAATAACTGCAATGTTTTGTTTTCTCCTTCTGGTTGTGTTGTCCAGGACCGGGAGTCGGGGGAAGTGATCGCGAGGGGGCCTAAGCGTGGAAGACTTTTTTCCTTACCAGTGTCTTCATTTATTCATGATAAAACTTTACATCAGTTATTTTGTTTTTTCATTAAGAATAATTCTCGGTTGTGGCATAATAGACTAGGTCATCCGACTGCTTCTACAATGTCTACTTTATTTCAATCTGGATTAATAAATAAACCTGTTGATTCTGCTTCTTTTGACTGTGATGCTTGTAAATTAGGGAAGAGTCAAACTTTACCCTTTCCAACTTCTAACACAAGGAGCACTACATGTTTTGACTTAATTCACAGTGATGTTTGGGGCATTGCTCCGACCATTTCACATAGTCATTTCAAGTACTTTGTAACATTCATTGATGACTACAGCAGATTTACTTGGATTTATTTATTACATTCAAAGTCTGATGTTCTTAATGCATTTAAATTTTTTGTTCAATATGTTAAAAACCAATTCTCTAAATGCATTAAAACTTTGCGCTCAGACTCAGGGGGGGAGTATGTTTCCAAGGATTTTCAATCATTTTTAAACAATAATGGAATCATTTCCCAACGTACCTGTCCATATACTCCACAACAAAATGGAGTCGCGGAACGGAAAAACAGACATCTTCTTGCTGTCACTAGAACTCTTCTGATTGAAGCATCCGTTCCCCCTCGTTTTTGGACTGAAGCTCTCACCACCGCTGTCTATCTCATAAACCGCCTTCCATCACAAACCATTGCTCATTTAACGCCTCATTTTAAATTGTTTGGTCATCATCCTGTGTTTGATCACTTACATACCTTTGGCTGTGTTTGCTTTGTTCATTTACCTCACACAGAAAGAACGAAACTAACAGCACAATCTCGTAGGTGTGCTTTTTTGGGTTATGCCACTAATCAAAAAGGTTTTGTTTGTTATGATCCCATTGGTCGTCGTATCAGGGTTTCTCGGAATGTTATTTTCTTTGAAAATCAATATTTCTTCCCCACTCACATGGACAGTCCTCATCCCTCTTCCCCAGCTCTCTTACCAGGCTTTTCGGATCAAAACCTCTGTTACTCGGTTTAATCCTGCTTTTGTTTACCACCGTCAGGAGAAACCTCCCACTGCGGATGGTCCTCCCCCTGATCCTCCACCGACACATGGTTCCACACCTACTCCTCCCTTACGTCGCTCCTCCAGAACTTCTAGACCGCCTGATAGGTATGGATTTACCCATACTTCCTTGATGACCACTCTCTCTTCTATCTCTATCCCAAGTTCTTATTTGCAGGCTGTCCAACACGATTGCTGGAACCAGGCTATGAAGGAGGAATTGGATGCATTGGATCAGAATCACACTTGGGATATTGTGGATTGTCCTTCCGGAGTTAAACCCATCGGTTGCAAATGGATCTACTCGATCAAGCTTAAATCTGATGGGTCATTGGATAGACACAAAGCTAGACTTGTAGCACTCGGAAACAGACAAGAGTATGGCATTGACTATGAGGAAACGTTTGCACCTGTGGCAAAAATGACATCTGTTCGGTTACTTCTCGCCATTGCTGCCTCTAAATCCTGGCCTTTATACCAAATGGATGTCAAAAATGCATTTCTCCATGGGGACCTGCATGAAGAAGTCTATATGCGGATACCACAAGGCGTCTCCTCTCCCTTCAAGAGGTCTGTCTGTCGCCTGCGCAAATCGCTTTATGGTTTAAAGCAAGCTCCTCGCGCTTGGTTTGAAACCTTCAAGGCTCGCTTATGCGGGAGTGGCTTTACCCAGAGTCCTTCTGATCCATCTCTCTTTTTATGCCACACATCTACTGGTGTTACTGTGCTTCTCGTCTATGTTGACGATATTATTATCACTGGAACGGATGATCGTATGATCAAATCTCTCCAAGCTTCTCTCAGGGATTCCTTCCGTATGAAGGATTTGGGTCCTTTGCATTATTTCTTGGGCCTCGAGGTGCATTAATCTCCAAAAGGTTTATTTGTTAATCAGCACAAATACACATCAGATCTTATCGAGTTGGCTGACCTCAATGATTCTTCACCTGTTGATACGCCTGTATAGGTCAATCTCAAGTTGAGTAAAGATGATGGCGATCTTCTTCCTGATCCTCATACCTACCGGCGTCTGGTGGGAAGTCCTGTCTATCTCACCATCACTAGACCTGACATCTCATATGCTGTTCATCTTGTGAGCCAATTCATGACAGCTCCTCGACACCTTCATTTGACAGCTGTGAAGCGCATTATCCGTTATCTGCTCAAAACTGTTCCTCGTGGTTTATATTATCCAAAGGATAATCCTCTTCATCTGACCGCTTATGCAGATGCTGACTGGGCTGGCTGTCAAGACACACGCCGTTCTACTACTGGTTGGTGCATGTACCTTGGAACATCTCTCGTTTCTTGGAAATGCAAGAAACAAGAACGGGTGTCCCGCTCTTCCACGGAAGCTGAATATAGGGCTATGTCTTCTGCTTGTTCTGAGATCTTATGGTTACGGGGACTTCTTTCGGAACTCGGGTTTTCTCAAACCTCTCCTACTCCATTGCATGCCGATAATACTGGGGCTATCCGAATCACTGAAAATCCTGTCTTCCATGAACACACCAAACATATCGAAGTTGACTGCCACTTTATTCGCGATGAATATAAGCGTGGTGTCATTACTCTTCCTCATGTTCCTACAGCATTTCAGTTTGCCGATATCTTCACAAAGGGACTTCCTCATCCTCGTCATCAATTTCTTATTTCCAAATTGCTGCTTTATGACTCCCCAGCATCAATTTGAGGGGGGGTGTTAAGCAAGCCCAAGTCCATTAGGCTCATTTCATGTCAAGCAAGCCCAAGTCCATTAGGCTCATTTATTGTACCTTTTTGTTACGTTGTAATTAGTCAAAGGTTGTTACTTAATTTGTGGCTTTAGTTTAGGATCTAAGATTTGTAATTGATTGTAATTAGGGACTTAATTTGTGGCTTTAGTTTAGGATCTAAGATTTGTAATTGATTGTAATTAGGGACTTAATTTGTGGCTTCAGTTTAGGATCTAAGATTTGTAATTGATTGTAATTAGGGAATTAAACCCTTATATAAGAACAGTCGATCCTCAAAGGAGGCACGACATTCATCTCTCTTATGTTCTGTATTTCATCTCTCTCTAAATATCATCTTTTAGCTCTCTTCATTCCTTTGAAGTGAAAGACTTAGGCACCTTCTCTTTCTAATCAATCTCTAAGATAGATCTCTTCCCATTACAGCTTTCTTGGGTTAAGAATAGGGTTTGGGAGACTCCTTATCAAACATGCACTCATCTTCTTTATCATTCCTTACATGCAAGGAGTTTAGGTTCGAGAATTAGGTATTTTTTTCTTATTGAGCCAAGAGAAAGATTAGTGAGTTGAAAGCTTAATCTAAGGCAAGTAGAAGCTAATTATTGTTGAATGCATGTTGGTAGCCTTGTGATTCTTATGGCTCTATTGAAATTCGAATTTAAATTTCAACCCTTATAATTGTTTAAAATGCATGACTTGATTGTTTAAGTGAATCACGAAGTGAAATTGGAAATGTTAAATAGTTGAAGATAAGTAGAAATGAATGCCTTTAAATAGGTAATAGACATGAAAGCGGAACCCAAGCATTTCGGGTAGAAGAGGAGTATTCTACAACTGAGTTAGCTTCAGAAAAACTGAAGCTTACGGCTAAACCGTAAGCATGCCACGGCTCGGAATCCAGAGAGCCAAAATTTGAGAACGCTTCTAAGGTTGAGCCATGGCTAAGCCGTATAATGTGCTATGGCTAAGCCGTGGCTAAACCATGACTCGGCCGTAGATCAAGTAGGGCTTAGCCGTAGGACAAAATGCAGTTAAACCATGAATGCAAAATGAAAATCTAAGTAACCACGGCTAAGCTATAGCACATTTTACGGTCAAGCCATAAGCTGCCCACGGCTAAGCCGTAAACCATTAAAACTTAAGGCTAATTAGGGATGTTGCAAGACCTTCTAGGACCCTAGTTTGGATCCCTTTTCCCTATGCAATGGCCCAATGGAATAATTGAGCATCATGAACGTTCTTGAGGGCTGAGACTTTTTCAAATGATCTTGTCCATTTGTTAAGCACCTCCCCATGGGTGTTAGTTTAAGGGACTTCTATAGCACTCCGACCCAAGCTAAGCTTGATTAGCGAATCACTACTTGTGGTTACTAGCTAATTAATGTGGTTTTATCGTAAACAAGTCTATTTTTATTTTGCGGAGTCTAGTGGGTCAAGTTCAGGTCATGGATAGGTAGTTGGGTCGGGTTTGACCATACCTAAGTAGATGAAAGCCCTTTTTCGTAATTTTTGAATGCATGGTTTCATGTTATATATGCATCATATTGACACCATCACATTTATCTTGTTGAGCTAGTCAACTTTCGTACTTAACTCGAAAGCATTAGACATCATTTGAATCAATTGGACCCTTATTTGACTCATAATATAAATACAATAAACACTATGGGCTTCCTTATAAATTCAGAAAGGTTTATATATATATGAGCTTAACCTGCACATCAAGCCCTTCTCCTTCCAGTTCTTCTCTCTTTTTGCCCCTGCACTTTTCTTCTTGCTACTGTTATCTTCTTTGGCATCAAGGAGAGCAAGATAGGCCTTGCATGTAAGAATTCAAACACCCATTTCCCCTTTCCAGCCCTCCTCTACCTTATTTCCTTGTTGGGAATTAAAGACAGTGGGTTCTTCCTTCTCAAACCACTCTCTAGTTACTGCATCAGGTAAGATCCCCTTCTATTTATATACTTCTTCGTTCAATGAGTGAAGGAGACTCTCATTCTAACACATGGACACATCTTCTTCCTCATTTCTTGCATGCATGACATTTGGGCTTAAGAAGTAGGTGATTTTCCTCAAGTTGAGCCAAAGGAAGGATTAATTAGATAAAAGCTTAATCTAAAGCACGTATAAGCAAATTTTAGTTTAATGCATGTTGGTATATTATGATTCTTATAAATCTATCAATTTTGATGTGTTTTTGCAGCCATTTATTGTACCTGTATTCTACTGATTTGAGAATACATGAAACGACCTGAAGTTGGTTCAGAAAACTGAAACTTCCGGCAAAGCCGTAAGTACGTTACGGTTCAGGATCCAGAGAGCGATAAATTATGTTGTTCTTCTACGGCTAAGCCAGAGATGAACCGTAGAATGTGCTACGGCCTAAGCCATAGCTCAGCCATAAAGCAAGCACGGCTGAGTCGTAGGAGGGAATATGGGTAAACCATAAATACGGGAGAAAAGTTGGGTAACTACGGTTTAGCTGTAGACATCTTACGGTTTAGCTGTAAGATGTCTATGGCTAAGTTATAGTCACCCACGGCTAAGCCGTAAAGCTACTGAAAAACTAGAATTAATTTAAGTACTGTTAGGAGACCTTATGGAGCCTTAGTTTTTTTATCCCTTTACCCTATTAACTGGTCCAATGAAATGATTGAACATCATGAAGGGTCTTGAGAGCAGAGACTCATTTATGCGTATTGTCCATTTGTTAAGCACATCTCCATGGGTGCTGGTTTAAGGAACTTCGATACATATTCTCGATACAATATAACACCAAAAGAAAGATAACTGTATCGGATAACTTAAAACTATATCAGCATGCATGGTTAGAAACAATGGATAACTAGATTAGGGTTGGCTAGTAAACCACCTTGATCCCATGAAATTGAATTGAATTACATAGCATATTAAATTACGGTTATTGCCTTTCTTCCAATAATGATTTGAATTCAATGATCATTTCTTAATTGACTCTATTTGTGTTATTTCTTGATATACATTACCTATTGACCTTAACATTGAATTAAATATGAATGAATTGAGTATAAACGTATTGCATGCATGACTTGAATGTATGCTGTATGCTATTGTCTTTCCTCAACGAATGAATTGTATGATTTACTCAAATTTACGTATATAAATGAATCGAAATATTCTGGCTCTACTCAGCCTCAACCTTATGATACCCGATGGAATTGACTTTGGTGTAATATGAACGATAGCCCTGCAGTGTACTTTTGGAGCTTCCGGACTCTATGTATGAAAAGACTCATTTGTACTTTGGCCCAATTAATGGTGTTCTTAACGTAAACATCCCTAGAGGGAGGATATGGCAAATGTAATAACTAAATAGTATGTATTTCACTTATTGATCCTTATAGCATTCTTATTTCAAAATGCACGATATGCCTAGTTACTAAATTGAACTTTATTAATTATATGTCATTAATTCCTTTAGATGTAATGCGTATTACCTTAATTATACTTATACTTTATTGAATAGTCTTATTCACAAATTGTCTAATAGTATTACAGGTCAAGATCCCAAACCCGGTCTGGCACAGACCTAGGAATCAGAAAAGGAGACCGCAGTGATTCCTTCAAATTTAACGGGTGGACAGCAGAAGCTTACTGACTGATCCTTATGCCTAGAGCGACTCATTAGTATCCGCAAAATTGCATATATCGGGGTTTTTGGGGACTTGTAGAATTTGCATCCATATAGGCCGTTATTTGTATGTTTTGCTTCTTCTACGAATGTTCCTTGATTTCTTGCACTTCAATGTTCTACATAGAATGTTTATCCTTGATCTCGTTGCATACATGTGCATGTCATATTTGGGTTGAACGGTTATTGTGTAGAATTAATACAATCATCTTATGCTTTTTTAATATTAAGTTTTTGAACTGTTCCATAATTGTAATGATATTGTTGAACTGTTCAATGAAAAGTGAAAAAGTATAGGCAATATTGACAGGCTTCCGCTCATTGAATGTTTGGACAGATGTTCCATTCAGCACCTCACACGTGTAAGCATGTGAATATCCCTTATGTAATTCCATTCAGACTCCAGTCTGGGTGTGAATTGTACAAGAATACGTGTGTCACTTATTAGGTTTAACCCCAATCCCCAATTTCTTGGGCTTGGGTCGTGACATACGTAAGTATGATATCAGAGCAATTGCCATGAACAGTCCTTATAAACGATCTAGAATGTAGGACCATGTTGAGAATGTGCTAGCATAAGTCCGAATGTCAATTATTCGACTTCAATGTCTTATAAGTTGACTGGGTAAGTGGGTTAGGTATGTTGCTCCTAAATAGGATTCAGTTCTTTTACAGGTAATTGTCTCGAAATAAAGTACTAAACTAGTTAACAGAATTGTTCTTAAAAACTCATGGCATATGATGGTTTTCGGGAGCCTTACATAGATGTCTTCCGATGGAAGTTGGGATCTCTCTGAGGCATACCTTACGCTATTCAGACGACAGCCCTAATGAACCTCCTTCAAAAAGCCGAATTGTCCAAAGAATAGTATACTCCAAAAAAAGGTATCAAGCGTCCTCTTCTGGACTTATATGAAGGTGTGTGCAAAAGGAGACGACTCTTGTTGCGTGCATTCAAAGCACGAGAGATGCTCAAGACACATTCCAATTTCTTGCTATACAGAGCTTAGATGCTGACCAACAATATTGTTATGCCTGAAGCGCATCTCCACGCCTATATGGAAGCATTGCTAGAACAACACAATGATTACATCAACACCATTCAAGAAATCATAATTTGGTATACCCTTCATAGGGGACCGCATACTTTCATCACACCGTATTAAAGGTAACGCAGTATGAACATTAGAATATTAATTGACATCGATTTTTCTTTCCACATTCTCTTCTATAATCTAAGTTGAATTTAGTGGTTTACCCATTAGGATGTCATCTTGTACCTTGGATGTATAGTACTGAATCATGAGTGGGTAAAAAAAGTGATTAGCACGTATGGATTTTAATCATCTTTTATTAATGTAGAATTGATCATTTATCGGGTGCATCGCAAATTCATAAAATATACTTTCAAGGCTAAATCCCATTGACTAACGAAAGAAAGTTTTAAAATCAAATATAGGTTTTGAAATCCATAGCAATTTTGCAGTTTTGATTTATGTTTAGATGGAAAATTGATCTTTGAAGATTTAAATATTTTCTTATTATTCAATTACTGAAGATTAGTCAATCAATATTAAGTGTGAGATGATTCTAGCAAATCGATTGAGATTTGATTTCTTTTAGCTTGGAAGAACAAACTGAAAGGGATGAAAATACATTCGAAAAATCAAAGATAGAGACATGTATTGGGAGTCATTGGTTAGATCCTTTGATCAAATGGATAGATGACAACAATTGCGAGTGAAGAATAAAATTTGTTTTATTTACGAGATGATATAGAAGTGGACAACATCCATCAAATTTAGATGACTTAAATCTCTTACTGTCAACGTGGGAGGAATAAAGATGTACCATGACTTAAATGAGAATTCAGTATTAATTGCTAGGATTAAATGAAAACTTGCTTCACTCCTACAGGTTACTCAATCTCAATGTACACTAGGGAGAAATAAATTTTTGATTAAAGTAGCATTAAATTGTAATTGAAGTCATTTCATCAAAAACCTTGGAGTTGTGAATATTTTATCCTTGATTATAGAAACTATACTCCAAAGGACAGATCCTTTTTACTGAATTATCAGAATTATTGAAGAATGTTCTTTTACCTGTTTGATGAGTACGAATTAAGCTCTAAGGTTTTGAAATCGAAATGAACATTGAAGAATCTATCTTAAGCATATTCTAAGAATAGAGTGAGTTGAACACTTTTGTGAGAAGTTAAAAATGATTAATCGGATAATTTGGTAGATTGAGGATTCAATTTGATTAAAGATGTAAATGTAATAGAAGAGATCTTGCATTAGATCGGATGATGATGATCATGTGATTCGAAAGCAAATCATATATCCTAATTTGAAGATTTAAACAGGTTTAAGTAAGTTATCTGAATCCGTAGTTTGACATCTTCCATACCATGACTGTCGGTATTCTTACTTTTATATATTTTACTCAGTGCATCATACCCAACTCATCTTGTACATCATTATTGATTCTGACCAACATGATCTGAATCTTTGGTTTTCATTTAAACCCTAAGAGACTCATACGATATTTCATTCTAGCATCTAATCTATTTGGAATTTCTTTAAAAAGACTAGTAAAATCAACTAAGTCTTCTTCTATAACTGATTTTCCTTACGACATAACCATTCAAACGATCCTTTCTATCCCCTTCTTATGTGACTAATTTGAATTCACTTGAAGAATTTTGTTGTTCCCTTTTTCATTGACTCAAACTAATTTTCTGTTCTCTCTATCCTAGTTCGCTTTTATTGGAAGCTTAACTGATTAAACCCAGACTATTAAATCTATAAAGTCTTATACCTGATACAAATAACAGTGCACTTTTCTTAGACATCCAAGTTTACTGTCTTCTTGCTAGAGCACCTGCCGCGACATTTCCTTTTTCTGAATGATAAATATGAGGAAGTCCTAATCCTTAATGAATTCAAGTTATCTTCGTTGTCATATATTTGAGTCATGTATTCAAAAAGGGGGATATTGTAATCTACAGTGATTTGAATAAATGTCGACTTCTACATATAGATAATGTCACCAAATTTTCAAGCAAGGACCCTAGTCATCAAGCCATAAACCCTACAAGTACATGAGTTCAACTCAAGACTCATAAGGCATCATTATAATTCATAATGGCCGTACCTTCATTCAAAGGTTGTTTTGCCAATATCATCTTCATTCACCGCAACTAGTGATAACAATAACTAAACCTCATTCATCGACTAATCATGTTTGTATGTAATTCTAAATTCTCAAAATCTTGTTGTTTCCATCGACATTGTTCCATTTGAGAAGCTTGCTTTGTTTTCATTTTTCGTATCGTGATTGAGAATTTGTCATTTTCTCCATTTTCTTTCGATTGAGAATTTGAGCAAGGAAATTGTACCTATAAATGAAATTTTATGTTTTCTCAATTGACATTTTTTCCTCCCTTTCTTTTCTTGTATGCAATTTGAATTGTTCTTCCCTTCCCTCATTCCCTCTTATGAGCTTAGGACCTCGAGATCTAAATGTGTAAATAAAAATTGAAATTTCCTTTCCAACTTTCATTTCAATGTTATCGACCTATGACGTGTCGAAATTCACTATCCTTCCTTAGGTTTTCATGTCACGAGAAAAACCTATCCTTCAAATGTTCTTTCTCTGTCTTTAATGAGTTTAGGACTTCTTTAGCTTGCATGCCAAATTCTGTGTCTTAAGACTCTTCTATCTTCAACCACCGGAGAGCTAGAACGACTTCATTTGGTTACACGCATTTTCATTCCATACTTCCTACTCATAATTGTTCATGGTACAGTGATCTATGGTGATAAGATTCAATTTGGCAGGGTAATGCTATCACTGTAGAACAACTTGATAAATTGTATCCAAACAGCAATGGCTTCATAAGGTCATGTATCATTGTCATACAAGTCCAAAGAAGATTAAGGAATGTCATCCCAATAGAAGAACCTTGCCAACAATCAATCGGGAAGACTCGAGTGAAGAGTATCAACTTGGCGTTCTAGTTGACCCTCATTATTGGACAGACAAGAAAAAATCAAGATCTGCACGAGAGCAATTCGACTTTGACATGAAGGAGACAAGTACATTAAATAGTTGAACTATTTTCCATATTTTGATTCATTTAGAGGACAGAATGATTCCTAAGTAGGGGAGGATGTAACACTCCGACCCAAACTAAGCTTGATTAGCGAGTCACTACTTGCGATTACGAGCTAATTAATGTGGTTTTATCATAAACAAGTCTATTATTGTTTTGCGAAGTCTAATGGGTGAAGTTCAGGTCATGGATAGGTAGTTGGGTCTGGTTTGACCTTACCTAAGTAGATGAAAGCCCTTTTTCGTAATTTTTGAATGCATGATTTCACGTCATACATGCATCACGTTAATACCATCATGTTTATCTTGCTGAGCTCGTTAACTTTCGTACCTGACTCGAAAACATTAGTCATCATTTGAATTAGTTGGACCCTTATTTGACTAATAATAGAAATACAATAAACACTACGGGCGTCGTTATAAATTCAGAAAAGTTTATATATATAAATGAGCCCAACCTGCACCACCGAGCCCTTCTCCTGCCAGTTCTTCTCTCTTTTTGCTCTACACTTTCTTCTTGTTACTGTTATCTTCTTTGGCATCAAGGAGAGCAAGATAGGCCTTGCCTGTAAGAATTCAAATACCCATTTCCTTTTTCAAGCTCTCCTTTACCTACTTTCCTTGTTGGGAATTGAAGACAGTGGGTTCTTCCTTCTCAAACTGCTCTCTAGTTACTGTATCAGGTAAAATCTCTTTCCATTTATATATTTCTTGGTTCAATGAGTCAAAGAGACTCTCATTCTAACACATGCACTCATCTTCTTCCTCATTTCTTGCATGCATGGCATTTGGGCTCAAGAAGTAGGTGATTTTCCTCAAGTTGAGCTAAAGGAAGGATTAATTAGATGAAAGCTTAATCTAAGGCAAGTATAACTAAATTTTGGTTTAATGCATGTTGGTATATTATGATTCTTGTAAATCTATCAATTTTAATGTGTTTTTACAGCCCTTAAGTGTACCTTTATTTTACAGATTTGAGAATGCATGAAATGACCTAAAGTTGCTTCAGAAAACTGAAGCTTACGGCAAAGTCATAAGTAGGTTACAACTCAGGATCCAAAGAGCTATAAATTGTATTTTTCTTCTACGGCTAAGCCAGAGATGAACCATAGAATGTGTTACGGCTAAGCCGTAGCTAAACAATAGCTCAACCATAAAGCAAGCACGGATAAGCCATAGGAGGGAATACAGGTAAATCGTAAATGCGTAGGAGGAAAAGTTAAGTAACTATGGCTAAGCCATAGTGCATTTTACAACTAAGCCGTAAGTCACCCATTGCTAAGCCGTAAGGCCACTGAAAAACTAGGGTTAATTTAAGTACTGTTAGGAGACCTTGTCGAGCCTTAGTTTTTTTATCCTTTTACCCAATTAACTGGTCCAATGGAATGATTGAACATCATGAAGGGTCTTGAGGGCTGAGACTCATTCATGCAGGTTGTCCATTTGTTAAGCACCTCCCCATGGGTGTTAGTTTAAGGGACTTCGATAAACATTCCCAATACAATGTAACACCAAAAGAAAGACAACTGTGTGTCGGATAACTTAACACTGCATTAGTATGCATGGTTAAAAACAATGGATGACTAGATTAAGGTTGGCTAAAAAACCACCATGATCCTATAAAATTCAATTGAACTGCGTAGCAAATTGAATTACTGTTATTGCCTTCTATTTTTCCAATAATGATTTGAGTTGAATGATCATTTCTCAATTGATTCTATTTGTGTTATTTCTTGATAAACATTTTCTATTGACCTTGACATTAAATTGAATACAAATAAATTGAGTATGAACGTATTGTACGCATGATTTGAATGTATACTGTATGCTACTGTCCTTCCTCAGCGAATGAATTGTATGACTTACTCAAGTTCACGTATATGAATGAATCGAAATGTTCTGGCTCTACTCAGCCTCAGCCTCATGATACCCGATAGGGTTGACTTTGGTGTAGCACGAACGATGGCCCTACAATGTACTTTTAGAGCTTCCGGACTCTATGTATGAAAAGATCCATTCGTACCTTGGCCCGGTCGATGGTTTTCTTAACGCAAAGATCCCTAAAGGGAGGATATGACAAATATAGTAACCAAATAGTATATATTTCACTTGTTGATCGTTATAGTATTTTTATTTCAAAATGCACGACATGCCTAGTTACTAAATTGAACTCTATTAATCACATGTTATTAGTTCATTTAGATACAACACGTATTACCTTACATATGCTTATACTTTGCTGAATAGTCTTATTCACAAATTGTCTAATGGTATTACAAGTCCAGATCCCCAACTAGGTTTAGCACAGACCCAAGAGTCAGAGAAAGAGACCGCAGTGGTTCCTTCAAATTTAACGGGTGGACAACATAAGCTTACTGACTGATCCTTATACCGAGAGCGACTCACTAGTATTTTTAGAATTGCGTTTATCGGGGCTTTTGGGGACTTGTGGCATTTGTATCCATATAGACCATTATTTGCATGTTTTGCCTCTTCTATGAATGTTCCTTGATTTGTTGCACTTCAATGTTCTACATAGAATGTTTATCCTTGATCTCATTGCATATATGTGCATGTCATATTTGGGTTTTACGGTTATTGTGTAGAATTAATATAATCATCTTATGCTCTTTTAATATTAAGTTTTTGGACTATTCTATGGTTATAATGATATTGTTAAACTGTTTAATGAAAAGTGAAAAAATAGACGCGATATTGACAGGCTTCCGCGCATTAAATGCTTGGACAGATGTTCTGTTCAGCACCTCACACGTGTAAAAATGTGAATATCCCTTATGTAATTCCATTCAGACTCTAGAGACTCCAGTCCAGGTGTAATTACGCAGGATTACTTGTGTCACTGATTGGGTTTAACCCCAATCTCTGATTTCTTGGGCTCGGGTCGTGACAAATTCAATACACATTTTCGACACAATATAACATCAAAAGGAGACAACCGTATATCGGATAACTTAAAACTACATCATCATGCACAGTTAAAAACAACAGATGACTAGATTAGGGTTAGTATATAAAACTACCTTGATTCTATTAAATTAAATTGCATAGCATATTGGATTACCGTTACTGCCTTCTATTATTCAAATAATAATTCTAATTTGAAATGATCATGTATAAATTTATGCTATTTGAATTGTTTCTTAATAAGCATTTTATATTGACATTTGACATTAAATTGGGTAAGAACGAATTGAATTAATTAATTTAAATGCATATTGTTCTGTATTGTTCCCAATGAATGAATTGCATGAATTACTCTAGTTCAATTATATGAATGAATCGAAATGGTTTAACTCTACTCAGCCTCAACCTTATGATACCCAGCGGGCTTGACGTTAGTGTAGTAACGAATGATGCTCTTGTAGTGTGCTTTTGGAGCTTCCGGACTCCATATATAAAAAGACCTATTCGTACCCTGGCCCCGTCAATGGTGTTCTTAACGTAAAAATCCTTAGAAGAAGGATGTGGTAAATGTAGTAGCCAATTAGCAAAGTTTTTCATCTTATTGATTCTTATAGCATGCTTTACTCAATGCACAACATGCTTAGTGTACTAAATTGACTTTAATTCAATCAATATTCATTAATTCTTTTATATAAAATGCGTATTATCTTAATTATGCTTATACTATGCTGAATAGTCATATTAGTCAGTTGTCTATGGTATTACAGGCTCAGATCCCAATCCTGATCTTATGAAGATTGAGGAGATTTTAGAGGAGGCCTTCGAGGTCCCATCAGGCTTAGGTGAGTGGACAGTGGATACCCTCTAATTGATATACCACGGAGCACGTCAAGAGCATGTTTAGGCCTTATTTTGGGAAGTAAATGCACTTAGGGTTTCATGACTTGCTTTTGTTTTATCTTGCCATGCATGATTCATGATCCCTTGCATTTTGAAACTATACAAATCTTTCCTATTGTTTACTAAGAAGCACGGATACTTTTAAGAAAGTGACGTATCTGTGTCGGACACATATCAAACACCGACACTTCTTGGACACTCTCGGACACATGTCCGATACTATTTTAGCTGTGTCCATAATTAAGAACTAAATATCTTAATTTTAAACACTTGTCCGATACTCTTTTTGCGACGTGTCCCACAATTCTTAGCCCATGTCTATCGCTAAAAAATAAGCATGTGGCTAATATTTCTTAGACACTTGTTAATATAGGGTTACTAATACTTATAAACTTGATATACGACAATTTTATACTATCGACAAATGTATGATTATTAATATTAATCATATCACAAGCACAAGACAAACAAATCTTTTACTAAAGAATAGGCCTCGACATTAGCTTCTTTTTTTTTTAGGGAGGGTAAAGAGATGATTCTCCCTTTTCTTTGTATAGATTTTATGGAACTATCGATATTTCACATTTAATGATTATGAATTATGTTTTACTGTTGTATTGATATTTGATAATTTGATATACTTGTTACTTGGTACTTGAATTTTTATTTTTTGATTGATAAATTGATTAAAAAGTTAAAATTATAAATTTTTTTAGTATATGATTATATATATAAATAAATGTATATTATAAACGTGTCGCCCAACGTGTCTGTACTCTATTTTTTTGAAAAATGCCGTGTCAAGATATCCGTGTCATATTGTATCCGTATTCCATGTTCGTATCCATGCTTATTTGACTGTTTATGACCTTTCTTTCCTTTTGTAAAGAAATGTCTCATTACTACTCTTGTACATAACATATCATATAGATGTATCTTAGTTTGGTGTTATGGTGTTTGTTTCATGAAATGATATTGTTAGGCTTCCGCATATTGAATGATTGGACAGATGTCTGTTAAAAGCATCTCACGCGTGTAATTAATATGAATATCCCTTGTATAATACCTCTTAGACTCGAGTCCAGGTGTATATTACACGGGAGTATATGTGTCACTTTTTGGGTTTAATTGCAATATCAAAATTCTTGAGCCCGAGTTGTGACAACAAGCTAGCTCGATAATTTCCTGTCCAATCCCGATCAAATACAAGGACCCTGGGTGTCCTACCATTTCTTGCCAGATAAGGGATCATCACATAGAGAAAGCTTTGCTAAACTTGGGTGCAAGTGTGAACCTTTTTCCATACTCTGTTTATGAAGAATTAGGTTTAGGGGAATTGAAAAAGACCCATGTGACTTTGTAATTGGCTGATGTATCAATTCGATACCCCATGGGGGTAGTTGAAGATGTTCTTATTAAAGTCGGAGACTTTGTGTTTCTCATGGATTTTGTTGTTTTGGATACTAAACATACATTTGAGGATGAACCCAAAATACTAGTGATCTTAGGGAGACCATTCCTAGCCACCTCAAATGCCTTGATTAATTGAATGAATGAAAATTTCTTTTGGAATCACGACCATTCAGGTGAACATTTTTAATGTCAGTAAGCAACATCTTGATAAGGGTGATGGGGCTTTTAAAGTTAGCTATATTCATGAATTAATGGAAAATCACTTGGTCCATTTTAAACTTAAAGATTCACTAGAGGCTTGTTTGGCTCATTTTAGAAGTGATTTTGACATAGATGGACACATTAAGGAGGTCAATGCTATGTTTGACTCAACCCCAATCGTGGACTATACAAGGTGGTAACCGAAGAATGAAATTCTAACTCCATATGCTTCCCCACCTGTCCCATCTGTGGTAGAGCCCCCTAAGTAAGAATTCTAACAATTGCCAGATACTTTGAAATATGTGTTTTTAAGCCTACTAGAAACCCTTCTAATAATTATAGCTTCAAACTTAGACCCTATCCAAGAGGAAAAACTCGTAAAAATTCTCGATAAACATAAGTTATAGGGTGGTCCATAGCAGACATTAAAGGAATAAGCCCATCTGTAGTCCAACATAGAATCCATTTGGAACAACATGAAAAAACTTCTCGTGAGCCACAGAGGCAACTGAACCCTACAATGAAGGAAGTGGTTAGGTTGAAAGTCTTGAAATTACTTTATGCTGGAGTGATCTATCTCATATTTGATAGTGCATGAGTGAGCCAGGTACAAGTGGTATTAAAGAATTTTGAAATAACTGTGATTCAAAATGAGGACAATGAATTGGTACCCACTAGAAAATAGACTAGATGGAGAGTATGCATTGATTTTAAGAAGTTGAATTCAGTGACCCGAAAAGATCATTTTCCCCTCCTATTCGTGGATTCAATGTTTGAAAGGCGAGCCGGTCATGCTTACTACTGTTTTCTTAGTGGTTATTCCAGCTATAACCAAATTCCAATTTCACGTGAGGACCAGGAAAAGACCACCTTCACCTGTCCGTTTGGCACATTTACTTACCAGTGCATGCCCTTTTGGCTATGCAATGCATCGGCCACCTTTGAAAGGTGCATGATGAGTATATTTTCTAACATGGTGGAGAGATTCATTGAGATTTTCATGAATGACTTTCAATCTTTAGCAATTCTTTTGAGAAGTGCTTACATCATTTGTCCCTTGTGATTGAAAGATACCAAGAAAAGAATCAGGTTCTGAATTTGGAAAAATGTCATTTTATGGTTAAAAAGGCATAGTTTTGGGATATTATTTCTAAGAAAGGAATTGAGGTAGACAAAGTAAAAATTGATTTGATCTCAAAATTGCCACCACCTAAGTCTTTAAGCTGATTAGATCATTCCTGGGCCATGCTACTTTTTATTGGAGATTTGTCAAAGAGTTTAACAAAATTGCTAAACCTTTGTACCAATTGCTGATAAAAGAGGCCCCATTTCAATTTGATAAGAATTGTTTAAAAGCTTGTAAGAGATTGAAGAAGGAACTAATTTCAGCCCCTGTCATCCAATCACCTGTTTAGAACATTCCATTGGAGCTCATGTGTGATGCTTCAAATACAGCTATAGGGGCTATTTAACGTCAAGGGGTTGGGAAATTACCTCATGTGATTTACTATGCTAGTAGGACCCTCAATGATGTACAACTAAATTACAAAAACATTGAAAAAGAATTGCTAGCTGTAATTTTTACCTTGGAGAAACTCCGATCCTATTTCATAGGGTCCAAAGTCATCATCTACATGGACCATGCCGTCTTAAGGTACCTTCTTTCCAAAAAGCATGCAAAAACCCGATTGATACTTCTGCTACAAGAACTTGATTTGGAAATAAAAGACAAAAAATGATGTAAGAAACATTGATCATCTATTGAAGTTACCTTTCGAGCCAACTGATGAGGTCCCTATGAATGAAAATTTTCCTAATACAATTACTGAGTATTTCCCAGATCCACTGGTTTGCAGATATAATCGATTACCTTGTTACAGGGGAGATGCCTGTCCATTGGTCAAAACAAGACCAATCAAAATTTCTAGCTGAGGCCAAGTACTTTTTCTGGGATGACCCATATCTTTTTAAGTACTGCCAAAACAAATCATCAAAAGATGCATTCTTGATCATAAACACTATTCGGTAATTTCATTATGCCATGATCATGCACGTGGGGGCTATTTTAGTTCTAAAAAGACAGCTGCAAAAATTTTGTAGTGTGGATTTTACTGGCCCACAATCTTTAAAGATTACCACAATTTCTGTCTGAATTGTGAGAGGTGTCAAAGGCTTAGTAAGCTCAATAGGAGGAATATGATGCCCCTAAATCCCATACTTATTGTAAAAATTTTTTATGTCTAGGGAATTGACTTTATAGGGCCATTTCCAAATTCTTTTAGAAACTTTTACATTTTGCTGGCAGTGGACTATGTTTCCAAATTGACAGAGGCCATACTGACAAAGAGCAATGACCACCATATGGTGATCAAGTTCATGAGAGATCACATCTAAGAAGCACGGACGCTTCCAAGAAAGCGACGTGTCCGTGTCGGACACGTGTCGGACACCGTCACTACTCGGACACTCTCGGACACGTGTCCGATACTATTTAGCCGTGTCCATAATTAAAAACTAAAAATCTTAATTTCGGACACTTGTTTGACACTCTTTTTGCAACATGTCCCACAATTCCTAGCCCGTGTCTATGACTAAAAAATAAACATGAGACTAATATCTCTTAGACACTTTGTTAACATGTGATTATTAAAACTTATAAACTTAATATATGACAATTTTATACCATGAAAAAATATATGATTGTAAATATCAATCATATCACAAGGAAAAGAAAAATAAATATTTCACTAAAGAATAGGCCTCAAGATTGGCTTCTTTTTTGCTTTTTGTTTCTTTTTTTTTAAGGGAGGAAAAAGAGATGATCCGCCCTTTTCTTTATATGAATTTTATGGAACTATGGATATTTCATGTTTAATGATTATGAATTATGTTTTAGTGTTGTATTGATATTTGATAATTTGATATGTTTGTTAGTTGGTACTTGAATTTTTATTTTTTGATTGCTAAATTGATTAAAAAAAGTTAAAATGATACTATTTTTTTTAGTAGATGATTATATATATAAATTAATATATATTATTAACGTGTCCCCAACGTGTCCGTGTCCTACTTTTTTGAGAAATGCCGTGTCGGCGTGTCCGTGTCGTGTCATATCTGTGTCTCGTGTCCGTGTCCATGCTTCTCAGGATCACATCTTTCCCAGTTTGGTACCCCTAGGCCGATCATTAGTGACGGAGGCACCAACTTTTGCAACCATCCCTTTAAGTGTTTGTTGAAAAAATATTCCATCAATCATAACATTGCTACACCTTATCACCCACAAACAAGTGGCCAAGTAGAAGTTTCAAATAGGCAAATTAAACAAATTCTGGAAAAGACGATCAATCCCACTCGGAAAGACTAGTCTTTATGATTAATCGACGCACTCTGGGCCTATCGAACCGCTTCCAAGACACCCATTAGGACGGCCCCATATAGGTTAGTCTATGGGAAGGCTTGCCACTTTCCTGTTGAACTAGAACATAGAGCTTATTGGGCCATTAAGAAGTTCAATTTTGACTTATCCATTGCAGGTAATCTATGCAAATTGCAACTCAATGAGTTAGAAGAACTTAGGAATGATGCCTATGAAAACGCCAAGATTTACAAGGAAAAGATGAAGCTAAACCATGGTAAGTCAATTTTGAGTAAATCACTTGAACCAGGTATGAAAGTCCTTTTCAATAACTCTTGGTTACATCTATTTCCAGGGAAGTTAAGAACCCGATGGACTGGTCCATTCATTGTCAGGACTGTTTATGTTTATGTTGTTGTGGAAATTGAAAACCCCAAAAATAAAGATGTTTTCAAACTCAATGGTCAACTTTTAAAATCATTTCTTGAGCTAATAGACAAACACACTGAGGAGATCCTTCTTCAGGTTCCCATCTAACCAGAGTAAACATCATCATCATCACATTCACCCTTTTTGCATTTTTCATTCATCACATTGAGGACAATGTTAGGTTTAGCTTGGTGGTTGCGAGCAATTAGTCGCTTCTTTTTGTTTTTCAAAAAATATATATATATAAATATCTTGTTTTAGTTTTTCTTCTTATAAAAAAAATTAGGAGTCGTCCGTCTAATGGAAAAGTTAAACTTAGTGCTTATGGGAGGCAACCCAATGGTTTCCAGATACATTTAGTGCAATTGGTTTGTGTCAAGGCTTGATGTTCTTTCCAACATCAAGATCATCATTATGATGAAAATAAGAGAGTCCTTCGAGCGGGAAATGAAGGCTAAACAATCGTTACCAGTTGATGGTAAGAGCCTTTATGCCATTAAACGTAGAGCTAAGAGGATTGATTGTTGCTACCGTTGTCTGAAATTCAATTGTGACTCAATTTTTAGGGAAAATGGAAAAAGATGCAATGGATTAGTCTGGTCCTCATCAAGTAAAGAAAAAAGAAAACTATTGATTCGAGAATCGTTGAGTAAGACCAAATAAATTTGGTTTGAGAAAGGTTACATCGGTAGAGACCAAAACGAATATTTCATGAGGTAAGATGAAACAAAGTTGGGGTAGCCAACTCGTCTGCGGATTTGACGTTAAAAGACCCCCATGTCGGTCTGGAGTGGACCAGCGTAGGTTGTAATTTCTTTTATGTCTTAGGTTATTTTATTTCTTCTAAAAAAAGAAAAAAAAGAGTTTTCAGGAAAAGAAAATTTTCAAAAGAATTGAGGCAAATTGAAAATATATAAGGAATCTGGAATTTTCATACTTTTGGAAGGAAGTAAAAAAAAGTCCACTTTTTCTGAATGACGAAGCCTATCAGAAGATTACCTAAACTTTTCCTCACTATAGCAAGCTAACATAATTGCTTTTAGAATTTCTCCGAAGGATTCAATGAGAACTTGAGATTTAGCTCATAAATATTTTTCTCCCCTGGTTCATCAAAGGGAATTAATTCAAGCAAATTGAAAACGACTGCCTTTTGTTCGGAGATCAAAGTGCTTCTCCTCATTCTTTTACTAAAAAAAATAAGTGTTATTACCTAATAAACAATAAGAAGAATAATGTTTTGTGACCAGTTTGGGTTCGCAGCCTTTTTAACTGAGCTATTAAGCCCGTAGGGGTATGTCCATACCTAATTCCCTAAAGCCATCTGGTTTGGGAGTCATTGGCCTAATGCTTATTACATGGGTTAATTAGAAAGCTTGAGGGACCTGGGCATTGCATGGTCACATGTGATTAAAAAGATTTGTGTATTTGAAAAAAAAAAAAGAGAGAAAAAAAAGGAGGAATGGGGAAGTTTTTCGACTCTTAACAACAATGTGAAGCCATGATAGTAGCCTTGAAAGGAGGAAATTTATTTTAGCTGGATTCTTGAGGGATCGGACGGCTTAAAGGAAAATTCTGTTTAAATAGCATTGGTGTGAAATATTCTAAACTAATAATGGTGTATACATTTTTCACAGTGCACACAAGTCTTAGATGAATTTGAGAAAGTTTTCGAAAATAGAATAGCAGATAAGATTTTGAAAAGTCTGAATTCTCAATCATTCTAGATTTTGAAAATATTCGATAAAAGTGGATTTTCTTTTGAGAAATTTATTTTACCTTTGCTACTTTTGAAAAATAATTTCTTGGGTATATCCACTGCAAATACTCATAAGGCATAACTCGTCCACTAAGGTGAACCCACGGGTTTAAGGGCTTATTGGATACGTAAAATGCAACTGAGAATACCAGCAAAAATGATTTCATTTTTATTTTTACCTATTTTCTTAGAGTAGGTCAAAGAACTTCAAACTTTTCGTTCACAATTTTTGCTAAGGGACTAGCAAAATACTGATTAAGGGGTGTGTTAAGTTCAGAATTTGCATTATTATGCATCATTTTATGATAGATTAGGGATTTAATTTGCTGAATTGCATTACTATTCATCAGATTTCATCATTGCATGCATTTTCACCTAAGAACTTGAATATTCATATTTTTCACACTTTCTGCATTAATTTAGAAATTTATAAGTTTTCTCCAAAGAGTTTCAATTGAAGTAAAACTATGTTCGGATGAGTCTCACTTCAATGTAGGCTCTTCACTATTTTATGGGTTTGCATAGAATGTGCAGGAAGATATGAGCAAATCATGTGGGCCACATGTGCAGAAATATGAGCAGATTATGTGAGCCACACCATGCAAGAAAATTAGAAGATTGGCATCACGAGGACCCCACACATGTGCACACGCACTTGGAAATGGGGGGTCCCAATCTCAATTGGTTGAAAAAATTCAAATCCGAATCAAGAAAAGAAAGCCAAGGTGGAGAGAGTTTAAGAAAAGTAAAGTCAGAAGAGGAATTCAAAAATGGAAAATAATCCACATTATCTTTAGACAGCATAGATAAAAAAGGTCATAACTCTCAAACCAAGTGTTGGAATTGGACAATTTACCTACCGTTGGAAAGATCTTTTTGAGTAAATGTCCGTCGATTGTATCAATCAGAGCTGAAACGATAAAGTTATGGCCTCGGGAAGTTGGCTGTATATTTTTAGACGGAATTGCAAAAAGATAAGAAAATTTCTCCACATTACCCACCTTTAGGTGGGGGTTCATCTCTCCTCAAGTGAAGTACATTGAAGATCAAAAGGGGTTGACCATCCTTGCTTGCATTATCTTAAATTATTTTCAAGATAACTCAACACTATTCAAGAAAATCCAAAATATTCTCAAGAAAACAAGGTCACCTTATCACGAGATGCTCTCTTCCCAAAAATCATTGAAAAGCTTAAAGGTCAAAAGAAGATTCTTTAAAAGAGGAAGAAAGCTACAAGGTAAATTGAAAAAAGAAGAAAATAAAGGAGACAAGAAAAGAGAGCCGACCTCACCAAAATATGGGCTAGTTACAAAATATGATCTAGGGAGAAAAAAAGATGGCATCACATGCCTTATTTAAGCCATGCCTTGGATGTCCAAGACTAATGATCCCTCCCCATGCTCTCTCTCTCTCCACTTCTCTCTCCTTTCTCCTCTTCTCTCTCTAGTGTGGAAAAAATAGAGAATTAATTTGAGTATTTTAGAGCCCTATTCCAGAAGCTAAGCTAGAAGAGAGTATTGAGAGCTTGTAATCATCTTGAAGCTTTAATGAAGTTCACATCTTTATCAATGGAAGAGTAGATCTCTTGATCAAAGTGTCGGATGAAGTTATGTACATCTCACCATTCTTCTATGCAATGTAATTTAAATAGTTTTGCTCTTGCATGCTAAATTAGAATAATAAATCTGCCTTTTGTCTTATACAACCTATGCCATTAAATTTGTATTGAATAGTGCTTTATTCATATATATTTCTTAATAGGTTATGTTTAGATTAATTTTTTTTATAATCTATCTTTGAATAATAAATGATATTTAGTTAGTTCATAATTTTATTAGGTAAAGAAGATTTTTTACCTTAAATAAATTGTAAACAGAAAATTGTGCTTTGTGATAGACAAATTATCTAGATCCAAAGCATTAATTTGTTTCTAATCTGAAGGATTTTCGGAGATAGATCTATTCTATTTGTTGCATAGAATAGTTGTGTGATTACTTAATGGATTTATGACATTTTGATCTACGTTTTATTATTGATTTTCCTGCACTTTACAATTAGAATTTTCTAGTTATTTTTATCTATTTCTTCTTCTTTATTGTTCTAAAAAGATAATCAGATCTTAATTAAAAAGAAATTTCAAAAGTGCTCATGTATGTTCGACCTATACTTGCCATTGTCTTAACAAGATAACTGTGCACTTGCAATTTTAAGTAGATTAATGAAATTCACATCATATCGAGCCTCAATTTTTGAAATAATGTAGAAACTTTTCTTATATCATAGATTCAAAAAATTTTACAATAGATCTAAGTTTAATGCTTATGATTGATGCATCTAAAATAACTTAAACAAAAAGTAAACCTTATATTCTTTATAAATTATGCTTAAATATTGCATTAAATCATGGTTTCACAACCATGATAATTCAGAAAATTAACACTTGATTCAACTACATCTATCTCCAAACCAACCAACATAATGAAGGTTAATTGGAAAGAAGATGATTGAAATAGAGAATTGTACTAAGCAAATTCTACTGATCTAGCTGTTTTAGTTGGATTTAATTTTTTAAAAACCACAAATAGCCATAAACTATGATAGATATAAACAGAATAGGACCTGGTTATTCAAAACTTCACTTAGCTTCAGTCCGCAACTGAATATCAGCACAATCTAAGATGAAAGCTTATTCAAACGGTAAGAGTGGGAAATTCACAAGCTATCAAAATTGGAAACCTAATGAGGTATTCAAGTTGAAGAAAACAACAAGCTGAATTTGAAAACATAACAAGTTGACCTCATGCCAGTTAATATGGTATTTTGAAATTGGGGAAAACATCATGACAATTTAACACGAGAGAACAACAAATTCATTAAATTGGGAATTTAAGCGTAGTTAAAAGTTGGAAGTAACAAATGGTCAAAGCATATGTTAACTAGTGAAATCATGTTAAGAAACAAGTTATTTAGAGTTTAAGGAAAAATAAATCAATCAAATGAGGAATACAGCAAGATAGTCTTTTTGGCACAATTCAGTGTTGTCCCTATCTGAAATTGAAGTGTACTCATTGATATGGAGAAGAATCAAATATATTGGAATTGAAAACATAACAAAAGAATCCAAATTAGAGAAAATATCACAATCTAAATTTGAAACCAAACAAGTTATTCAAGTTCCAGAAAAATATGGCAACAGGGTTTGAAAAGTATCATGGTGATTCAGCATTGCAAAAACATCCTATTAATCTTGTTTTGGAACATCAGGATAATCAACATTGAATAATAGCTCACATTTAACAGAACAATATACTATTCAGGAATAAAAGATATTAAAAACAACAGTTGAGGTTAGCAATAATCAGAACATCACATCACGGTCACATGAAAGACTATTCTCCAAGTAAACTTTACAGCATATTTCTTATCAACAAGATCAGCGTCTATACTCTTACATAAGATTCCTCAATCTAATGTATCTCCAATTGAAATAGGAAGTAACCCGCTATAGACTAAAGAAGCAGGTTAAATATCTAAATTGGATACACAAGGAAGAAATGCATATAAATGTGCACACAATAGTTAGAATAACAATTGACATAACAAGACAACATGATTAGGGAACAACACCTTCAACATCAATCAAAATGGTAAAATAATAAGTTACGTGATAGTTCAAGTACTTATAATTGAAAACATGGGCTTAAAAAAGATAAACTCTCTAATTATAGAATGTTAGTAACCCCATCCTGGAGTTCTACCCAATCTCATTTTCCATTCTACGGGTTTCTAAATTTTAATAATCCTTGAAATATTATGCTTTAATACCATTCTGTAATGTTCCAAAACCCAAACTCCACTGCTTCAAGTTTGACCAATTTCATATTTTTAAGAGTTCACACCGTGAATATCAGGAATTTGGATTTTGGGGCATGACTAAATCGTTTGGATACTGTGAATAAGATCTAAACAAAATGAAATTGATTGTGAATAGATTTGATTGTATTATAGCTTTTCCCATTATTGCAGCTCCACAAAAGAAAAGGCAAGAGAATATTGATGAATCACAAAAGCAGTGCAAAACACAAGAGAAAATAAAGATGTTTCCTTGCTAAACTAACATAATGACATTATCATAGAATGTTGCTAATCGCACCAATTGAGAGAGGAATTTTGAACTGTGAATTGCACTATTATTCATGGTTTCAAAACATGGCCAAAAGAGATTTTCTATAGATCTAATCAGTATAATACATATGAAGTCTATGCTCACCACCTTCATATTCCACTTTGTTTTACTTTACGTATGTACTTTCTAGTTTTTTGTTTTAAGAACTCTTTTCTAAAAAAATTCAATTACACCATGTTTGTTTGCATAGAATACATTGAGATTCATGCCCAAATGAGTTCTCGAGGGATTATTTAAGAAGTGAGTGGTGAAGGATATATGAGATGAGGGGTGAAGGAAATAAGGGGATGATATATATAGACTGGACCTTTACTTTCGTAGAGTTTTTATATTCATTTGTCATTCCCTTAATCTAAATTTCATTAGAAGGAAGGTTTTTATAGTCATTTTTGGATATTTACCTTTCATTTTTCATTTTTAACTACTTTTTAGATTCTTAAGAACTCAATTACACAAAACAAACAGTTGATGGGGAAGAAGGGTAAAAACAAACCAATTATTAGTCTAGGGCTCAATACAACGCTGAAAGTAAACAGTTTGGCTTTTTACCAATAAGATGTCCAAAACCCAATCATAAAACCATGGTACGGACCTTTCATTATGGATTTTTGAAAAAGTGCATCAATCTAATAACAAAGCTAGTGTTATATCCTTCAGAAGTGTTGTTCTATTAAAAAAGATTGAGTGATTATATCTTTAATTATAAAGCATGGGTATAAATCATATCTTTTATTGATACCGATTGCTAATAAAATGAAGTGAAATCCACAGCCTATTTTCCTCCCTTGGCAATGAATCATCAAATGAGACTTTAACCAGTCTAATCCTAGGAACGATGCCCCAAACTATATAGGCAACGATAAAGGTCGAAGGAGAGCCGGATACCACGGACGACTGAAGGTCTTGAAATTGAAGACTCAACACAAGATGGCTAAGTTGACTCTGAGCCATCACCAGAACCGAAAATAAAGAGGAAAGGTGAAATCAGAGAACGAGATGCCATAAAACCCATCGTAGAATCAGTAGTACTTCCTTTTGATGTACTGAAACCCATTTTAAAACCATTAGTACTTTTTATTGATGTCCTAAAACCCATTTCAGAATCAATAGTACTTTGTATTCACTCCTATGAAATAGAACATTTGTGATCTCATACCATCAAAGTATTGCTTCAATGACTAATCTCATGACATCTTCCCCACTCCACATGTGGGTGCAACAACATAGAGAAAAATATCTGTCCTTTTGTGTGTGTCCTATTCGATCTTCTAAATCTCTCGGGGTTAAAAAAAAAAGGAATAGAACCCAGGAATGAGTAAGATTACTGAGTCCATCATTTAGGGTTTGAAGGAAAAAAAAAAAAAAAACACCCCATATGAAGAAAACCTAGTCTATTGCAAGGACACAGATGAGTAGCTATATATATAGAGAGAGAGAGAGAAAGAGAGAGAGAGAGAGAGAGAGAGAGAGAGAGAGAGAGAGAGAGAGAGAGAGAGAGAAAGTACCCTTGATTGGAGAACTCATAGAGCTTCCCACTGGGGGAGAAGACGATTAAAGCAACCTCCACATCACACAAAACAGACAGCTCAAATGCCTTCTTCAGCAGCCCATTTCTACGCTTAGAGAAGGTCACTTGCCTGCTCGTTGAGTTCTCTATCCTCCTCATTTGCGTCTTTCCCCTCACCATCTTCTCCTCTCTAGAATCCCTTTCTGTGAAAAGTAACCCCGAGATCTGACTGATCACTGATAAATTAACAACAATCCCAACAAAACCTACCAAAACAAGAAAACCCAGAGTCCCCAGAGGCCTAAAATGATTACCGACAGACCTCAAAGTGGAACCAAGTGCTGCGATTATCCGCACCAAGACAGCACCAGCTTGAAAAAGGAAAAAAAGAGAAAGAAAACAGACTACTTACTTAACGCTTTCCTTTTCCTTCCATTTATTCCTATTCCTCCTTGTACCCAAGAGAAGAAAAAGATCCAAAGGCCACTCTTTTTGCTTTCCTTTATAGTTTTTACCCGTTTGGGCATGAAGCAAATGAAATTCAACAATCCTCAACCAATGGCGTCTCATGAGTCATGATCGAGACTCAGTGGTGCTGCTGGTAACAACTACAAACAAAAGTTACCCAAATTGTATTGCCTTCACCCAAAAGAAAACAAACACTCTTCCAGGTGGCCACGTGGCATGTAATGGGCCCCAGTATGGCTACACTCTTGCACTTTGACAGCTCATGCTAGTCCGGCTGCTGTAGTTGTGGGACATGGATCACCTTCATCACTGCTGGCTTGCGTGGAGGGGCGGATGGGCCCCCAATACGAGAATACATGTTTTGACCTTAGGACTCCTTACGCCCCGAGATTTTTTGACGCGTGCAGTTGTGATGGTTGCGTGGCCGGTTTAGAGTACTATTTCACGTGGCCTGTCCACCTCCTTCTTCCCCCAATGGCGTTGGCACCGTACTCTGCGAGTGTTGTGTGTTTTGATGGTTGACACCGATAGAAGGAGTCTTGCACCATTCAAATCATGTACGTTTATAGCAACGCTCAACCACCATGGGCCCACAAATATGTGGTTAAACTTTAAGAGGTCAAGTGTTTTAGAAGACAAGAAGCAATTTACATATCTTGTGGATGGTTTTTACCAGCAGAAGAAACAATTGTGAGGGGACCATTCATTGGAATTGGATCCCCCAAAGCTATCACGGGAAGCAGCGCGGTGACCCTGTTAGGCCACAATCGTGGTCCCCTGTATCACCAGTGGTCTGCCACTTAAATAGTAGGTTTTTTGTATTGATATGGCGATCACCATAAGAAAAGGCTTGAGATTATTCGAACTCCATTCATTCTGACGATCCTATGTTTTCATCATACATCCATCAATTGGGCGGTTGAGACTATCGATTAGAACGTCTGATCATGCTTCCCATAGACAATGTAGTAACTTTCACTGGGGGGGCAAAGTTGGGCCCAAAGCCTACTTAGATACAATTATTTTGAGGCACTTGAGCTCTAAAAGTAGAGCGAAGTGATGGATTTAACTATCTACTAGACTTATGTGTAAAAAAACCTTTCACGTGTGCAGCCCTTTTTCATAGAATTTTCATTTCATAAACAAACATCAAGCGTAATTTTATACTCCTTAAATCTTCTTTCATTATTAGATTGAATCTGAAAAAGAAAATTTTCTACATACAATTAAAATGTTATTAGACTGAAAGGCTGTTAAAATTGAATGATAGGATAATTTGATTGGGCCGTTTTTTTTTTTTTAACAAAAACCCAATGGTAAGTTGCTGTAAATAAGCTCCATAAGCAGGACTGGATTGCACATAAGCAATATTATAGCCTACAGTCTGCTTGCTCGTGGGTGAAAGAAGGGCCAGTCTTACGCCCGTGCGTGAGAGAGTGGAAGATGAAAAGAAAGGCCATTGACATCGAAACAGACAGGCATATCGGGCTGGGAAAATCAATGCGTGTACATGATTTCGATTGGTCTGTAAATATATAATACAAAGTAAGGTTTGGTTTTGCATTTCTTTGGCATAACCTTACAGAGAGTATCTGCTTCGATTCAGTGCTCCCACAACCACAACTCAACACGTGCCTTCCTCAGTTTCCTATGCCAAATTCCACCAAACGATAAAATGTCTTCCAGAAATAAACCTATTTTACGCTGACCAACATCCTCTTCCATCGATTGAATTTATTGTCAGCCACATGTGGGGGTATCTTAAATAGTCTACAATGGAGTGGAGTCCATGTGTGAAGGCATGTTTCATGTTTGGATTGGAGAATTGTCTTTGATCCTTTTAATTTGTTTGAATGAAAGGGTTTTCATAATAAATAACCGGAAGCACTGCAATTTACATATTCTTCACATGACTTGCGGCATCAGATTTTCCAAATGTTATACAGTACAAGTATTCAACATTGGGGAAGCTATAATTTTGGAGAAATCAAATTATGTTTGCAATAATCAGATTAAGAGGTCATTTATTTGCAGTCATTTATATATGCAAATAATTTTCAAGCATAATGATTATAATAAATTTTACATTTTCCATCTTCATCCACTTTGACTAAAGGCTGTCAAAATGGAGAGACAATATAATTAGAGGTGTACTGGACACTCTAACTAGTACCTTAATAACCTCTAACTAGAAAAAGAAAAGCTTATTTTTAGATTTTCCAAATGGCCCAGGTCCAAAGAATTCATAGATGGGCAATGCTCTAAAACAAAGATTGCATACGGATAAAAATGAATAGAACAAGAGAGATTTTAGATGTCGTGTGTCATTATTGAAAGGTTACATACCGGGGTAGCCATATAAATTGACTTAACATGTTTATTTTCTTGTTAATCGTTTGTATGATCTAATGTTGTTAAGGACAATTTAAAAAAAAATTATCTTGTCACTGTCAGGAGGGAGCCACCCTATCTCTTCCTGTTTTAAGCTTCAGCGATTGTTTGGCGGTAGAAGTAGCACGTCTACCAAGGGTTTCCACTTTCCAGCGATTCATCCGGTTGAGTTTTATGGTACTAATCCTTAACAAGGAGGGTTATAAACAACAAAAAAATCACGCTCATTAGAGCTTTGGTAACTATAATTTTTTCTTTTGGATGAAGTTTAAGGGAAGTAAATAAATTTAATGTAAATCAATACATTTCCATTAACTCACCGTAAGTTTCATTTGAATGAAGGATTTGCATTCATAAAGCAAATACAAAGTAATCTATCTTGAGGATAATGAAAATCTACTAACAACTCATAAACATCCGGTCTAATAAATCTTTTTACCGCTCATATAGTTTTACTACAATCTCTAACAGAAAATTCTAATGATATGATCTATTTGTCCTTGTTGATTATTTAATTAATTTATAATCCTTCCTTATAGAGAATTAAGGTCACCTTTGACAATTAAATCCTTAAGATTCTTCACTGGATTTCCACATGATCGAGGAAGAACCAAGTCTGGAAATTGTAAATCTTTGAGGATTCCCACTAGTAGAAAAAGCCTCTTTTATTTATTTATGTATTATATATTGTTATTATTATTTATTTTTTTGCATTTCTATATCCGACCCCTTCCATATGGGATTTGGAAGTCCTCATTTTATGGATTTAAGCATTGAAATCAATTTTCTCAACTATACAAATTGATATGGACCAATATCCATGTAAAATCCTTAGCTATTAAATCCTCGATGAGGAATACATGTTTGGACAATGAAGAATCCTCAAATCTTCAGACTTTTCATGGATTTCTCACATATCACTACATGTGCCCTAAGAGCACGTTTGGCAAACATCCATCCTATTGAAGAGAATCCTCTTTTTACATGATTCCTTTGTTCTAGTGGAATCAAGCCATCTTCTATATACAGAGACCCTGCGGAGTTGTGTTGACCACATTAGGAGATAAAGGAATTGAGTTAGCTTTATCCGTGGACGTAGGTGGTTCGCCAAACCACATAATTGCTTGTGTGTCATCTTCATTGCGGTTGCTTACTTAATTGCTTGTGATTGTGGTGATTTGTGCACGACGTTGTTGATCACAGATCTTGAAAATATTTCCCAACAAGTGGTCCCCAAAGCCAAGGGGTTGATGATTGTGCGATTTGTGTGTGTTGTGGTTGATCGTAGATCCTGGGCATATTTCCCAACAAGTGGTCCTCAAAGCCAAGGGGTTGATGATTGTGCGATTTGTGTGTGTCATGGTTGATCGTAGATTCTGAGCATATTTCCCAACATCTACTTTGTAGGTGTCATCTGTGGATGTCGAAATTCTCCTATCTCTTCATTTAAAAACTATAAAGGTTAGCACTAGTTTAATTATATAATTTCTCTCTCTTTTTATGAGATCCAATCCAGTAGTGGATTATGATTGATAAGCATCAAAACTTGGCATGTTGCAAGATTAAGGTGGGGATATAAGTGCAAATTGAGCTGAGTAGATCAAAAATGGGCCCAAGTAGGCCCACAATGCTGGGCTTTACATGTAATATACTTATAGGAGAAGTTTTTCTTTTGAGTCTTTTGTGGATAGTAAGGGAGGGGTTCATTTCTTGAATGGTTTAGCTTTTTCAAAAGTGGGCCCACTAACATTATTGGTAGATCAACTTTGCACCCACTAGGAAAAATTTCTAGATTCATCCCTCGACTGAAGGACAAGCTAATAGAGCAAGCATATTTGTTTAATAGTCATCATGCGCAACTTAAATTACATATATAAGAACTTCAAATCGTAGCAACTAAATGTATATTTGTATTGTGCTTGTGTTCCTATTGACCCAAACGTTAGTCATGCAGAAATAATAAATGCATAGTACTTATGACTTAGATATAAGAATTAATGTAGTGCAAGGAGCAACTAAATTATATAAAAAGAAATGAACACGTCAATGGAATCTTAAAAAAAAAAGTAAATGAATGTTTAGCCCACATATTATTAAAATAAGGGGAAATTATGGAAAAAATCTCTTTAGTGGGCCACTAAAAAGATTAATTCCACTAGCAATTCGAAAATATTTTTTTGGTGTTTTCGTAAAGTGACGACGTCATCACTCCATAGAACTTAAAACCTCGATGCGAAGAATATTTTTCTATTTCTTCTTCATTTCTCTTGTGTGCTCTAGTGAAACCCCTTTCCTCTTCTTCCTTATTGTCAACACCTAGCAGTAAAACTTGAAACTTTTTTTGCAATTTTTCTGTGAGTATTATTCAACACATTTGGCGACATCCTTTCCCCATTGTTTTCTTCTCCATTAGGGGTTGTTTGTTAATTTAACCAGTAGAGTGAAATGAGGTGAATGATTATTTCAAAAGATAAAAAAATGAGAGGGGTTAAATCAATATAATGATGAGATTTTATCTTTTAGTGAAAAGAGATTATAACTTTTTGACTTTTTGTGTTGAAACTAAATATCTTTTGTTAGTTAGTGAGATGAGAAAGTAGGTTTTTGAATTTCTGGTGTAAAAAGGTAAAATTTTTTTTTGAAATATGGTATTTTAATTTGACTCTTTTAGTTTACTGGGTCTTGAAATGAACGATGACTTTAACTTTACTTAGAGGTGGAATTACCAAACACACCCTTAGGGTATTGTTGGAGGTGATGTGATCTCTTCAAAAGTCCCATTTTATTTAACGAATCTATCATTGCAGAGGTTATCTTATGATAATGCATTGAAATGTATTTAATTTGCTTGCACTCCATTTAACTACTTCTATTAAAAGCTTTTTTTCCCCTTTTTATTGAATCTATTGAAGTATCAAGGTTGTTTAAATTGTTTTTTGTAGTTATTATGGGAGTTGATAAGTTGTTTGATGAAATGCCTCTTAAAGAAAAAAAAAACCCAAACCATGTATATTCTCCTTCAATTTTGTAAGAGTTGAATAATATGTTTAAGAGTTGTTTGATGAAATGCTTCTATGAAAAAAGTTGGAAAAGTATGGGAATCCTTACCATAAAAGTCGATGGAAACAATTAAGATACTTAAATAGAGATGTTTGCCTTACAATTTGAAGTGGGAAAAGTATGGGAATCCTTAGCACAACATATGAAAAACTTTTTGAATTCAACATGGAAATGAATAAGAAGCAGTAGGGCAGCATCAGTGCAATGGATAAGAACTGCATGCATTGACTATAGGAAGTAGGTTGTTATTAGACATTAATTGAAGTTGTGAATTGCATGCATTGACCTGGTTTTAATGTGTATGCGCTACTACCATGTTACAGCAAATTTAGCCTGAAGTAATTGTGACCATGTTTGGCTAGTTGGTGGATATGGCTAAATGGTTGATAGAAATTAGTAGATTTCAATTCCACTCGTGTTTTGGTTAGATAATTAAAGTATGCTAGGGCTAAGGTAATTCTTAGTCTATTCTCTCTATTCATATCACACATTTCACCTAGAATACTTTTTAAGCAACAACATTTTTGTGTTTGCTTACTTTTATGATTCATTGTAGCTAAAGTCCTATCTCTTATCTTGTCGTGTTTGTTATAGTTAATTAGATTGTCCTAATATTTATTTTAGATGGCTAGAAAAAGTTCAAAATTTCTTTTCAATCAAGACGAGTTTATATTTGAAGGCCGACTTGGGGAGAAGTTTGGTATATTTTGATGCATACCAGCGAACCCTGACAAAGAACAATGGGTTCTTAATGATACCAAAATGGAATACGTTTGACAATGAGGCCTTTGTCACTTGAGGGAGATGGAATAGATCATGATCTCATAACAGCTTTAGTTTTAAGCTAGCGTCCCAAGACTAACATGTTCCATTTTCCATCCAGGGAGGCTACCGTCATGTTGGAAGATATTGCCTATACTTATGGGCTTCCAATTGATGACCTTTTTGTAACGGGAAGAACATTCCTAAACAAAATGGTATAAGAAGTTTGCCAAGAATTACTATGAATGAGCCCAGTACTGGGTGAAGATGTGAACAACCTAAATATAAAATTCACATGACTTGAAAACAACTTTAGGCCTAATGCATCCAAGAAGAAGAATAATAAGAAATTTTTGAATGGCGACGAAATTTATAATACACAGGCTTATATGTTTTTGTTAGTTATGGAATAGATTAGCCAGAACACATCTAAAGATTGGGGTTTAGCTTACCTCCCTGAGCTTTTCAGAGAGTTTAAATCATATACGTAGGCCCCATCTTGTCTTGCCAATTTTTACAGAATGCTTGCCAAGGGGGTAAAGTGGTTGAGATAAAGGAAAGATGATGAAGGACAAGAGAGATGGAAGGAAAAACAACGAAAAAAAGACAAAGTATAGAACCTTAAGTGGCCCTTTACAATTGCTGCATGTCATTCATTGTATCACATCCAATTCGATTATTATAATTACTTTCTTTATATTTTAAATAATGCGACCATGAATTTTGTTTTACAAATATGGGCCTACACAAGGATGTCTATTAGGCGATGTCCAATGCCTAATCACAGCTAGAAAATGGACCTCCAAATTTTACTGATGAAAACATGGAAGCTTAGGTTGAGCTATTCGAAAGTTGTGGCAACCTTGAAAAAGTTTCAAGAATAATTGAACCACTTGGTTGTTGACAGTGTAAGTGCCTTACTTGACCTGTTCCTTTTATTACATTGGATACAAAAGGATGAAAAACGTACAATTTAATTCATTTTACCCATCCCTATGCATTTTATATGACAACCTTATGCAAAATTTCTGAAAAAATATTTGCTCAACATTGCAAAGGTTGAACGTGAGCTGTTTTGGTCTTCATCTGTGTTAGTATTTTTTTGGATAGTTGGAAAGACATAACACATGCCGTGTTATGAAACAATCTGGAATGAAGCAAGTTATCCTATCTCTATTTAGAATGCCTTATACAATAGACGAGATGATTGAAAGGATTGTTTATGATTATAGTGTACCTAGAAAAATTCACTCCTACACAGATTGGGATGGGAAGGTCAAGAGTGTACTCAAGTGTAAGAAGTCATCCTCTAAAGTACATAATGAGGAGTACATAATTTGGTTTGCTTTTAACACAATTATGCGTATTGATCGCACTGAGGATGGAATTGGAGACTCCCCTGAGAGTAAATACGTGCTTAAGAAGGTTATGCACAATGATACATGTTACAAAAACGAACCAATAAGTAGTGTGTATAGGTTTCAAAATTTAAAATTTTCTGACGTTTGGATTGTTGTTGAGTAGTTAAATGATTGTGCAGGTTAATCATCTACTTTTTAAGATGAAGACGTCGTTCAATCGTGTAGCGAGAATACATTATTTGTAGTTTTTTTTCTTTCTGGAAAAAGATAAAGCAATTTAAAATAGCATTGAGATGTTCATTTGAAGGTTTTAATCCACAAATATTGAAAAGCTCGGACATAAGAGAAAAGGAGTCTATAAAAAAAAAGAAATTGGCTGTGAAAAAGTACATTAGAAAGTCAAGGGCCAAATCAGAAGGAATGATAAAATAGGAAAGCTCAAAACAGGGATTGGTAGAACAAAGTTACAAATCAGAAGAATAAAAAAATGAAGTGATTGATGTCCCATCAACACCCCAAGTAGGATGATCGCTTGCAATGATCGTCTTACCGAAGAGGTGCACAATTTTCTCTCTTATTTGGAATATAAAAAGGCTACCCTGTAAAAAAAAATCCTAGTTAAGTTTGATGAATACTTGTATGCAATGTCTAAGGTAGAATATACTCTTTCTAGCATGGATAAGTTTATTTTAAAAGGCTACAAAAAGTACTTCAAGATTTACAAGAAACAGCTAGATATAGTATGCACATCGATGTCTACTGAGGTGTTGAATAAAGTATTTAAAAAGGGCGAATGGTTGAACATTAATGTTTTGCATTATTGGTTTTAGTACTTGATGGAATTTTGTCCTACTGCATACTTTGTTGATTCAAGCGTTGTAGTAAGTGTATCATTTTTAATTAAATTATGTAACATACATTATATAGGTAAAATTAATATATGATCCGTTGATGGCAGAGTTGTGGCAAGAGAAGTTGATTCTCACGAACGATGTATGTTTTGACCCTAATGGCTCTAGACCGTAGTGGGAGGCACGAGACAGTAGAATACTCATATTCCTTATCCACCGCATTGACTATTTCACTTTGCTTGTTGGTTGTATTAAGGAGTCAAAATGGTGATACTATGATAGCTTTTTTGGCCACAAAGACTTATTGACAAATGTCAATTACTCTGTAAGTAATCATTTTACTTAATAAGAATTGTTTTGATATTGGTTTTACATTTTTTTATATAATTTGTTATATTTGTTATAGATACACTATCTAACATGAAAGTATAGCAACTATGGGTGGCATGACCCTAACCTCAGGACTACATTTGTCGTAACAAATTTACCACAACAACAAAATGACAATGATTGTAGCGTATTTGCAGCTGCATTCACTGACATGGTGTGTTCAATTGGCCGATAAATTTTACATATGCTGACATGTTATACTATCAATCCAAAATCATTGTAGAAATATTCAAGAGAAGCTGGGAAGAGAATGCATGGTGTTTGGGTTTAGGAGACATGGAAGATGCCTAATGGTTTATTTATGTTTAATGGTATTTGAATGTAGCATTATGGATGTACATTTTGTATATTATAGGTAGTAGTTTTTTATATACATTTTGTTAAATGATAAATTTGATGTCAATGTTTGACAAATATTGATGAAGAATTAATGTGAATATATGTTGAATGTGAAGTTATATGCATTGCAGGTGAAAAGTTATTTTGAATGATGAATGTAAAGCTCTATAAGTTGAAATGTGAATGTGAAGTTCTATTAGTTGAAATGATCGACCAATTTTTTAAGGACGAAATTTCTTAATGTCACAGTATAGTGACGAAGTTGTTACTTTTCTACACTTAGAAATAAATCAAATAGGTTCTGGAAGGTGATGACATCATCACTTTTTCATACATGAAGCAACCTTGGAATTACACAAATAGGTTATGGAAAGTGACAACGTCGTCATCGTTTAGACTTGGAATTACACAAATAGGTTATGGGTTTTAAACTAGGAATTATCACTTTTAGGTTATAGTCAGTGATGATGTCGTCAGTTTTTTACACATGGAATAACCATTTCTGCTCTAGAAAGTAATGATGTCGTCACTTATTTACATTAGGAAATAACCTTTCAAGTTCTAGAAAGTGACAATGTTGTCACTTTTTTACACATAGATCAACCTTTTTTGTTCTGGACAGTGATAATATCGTCACTTATTTACACTAGGAAATAATCTTTCAGGTAATGCAAAGTGATGACGTCATCACTTTTTATAATGAAAAAAAATTCTCTATATACCAAAATTAGATTGAACTCATTGAAAAGTAACTAAATTTCAAAGCAAACAAATTTTTATTTCATTGAAACGTTCATCTATTATAGATTCAAAGGACAAAACAATTAATTACAAAGGAAGTCACAACCATATTCTATTATGATTTTGATAACTAAAAATACACATTCACTGTTGAACAGGAGAATTTCGACACATAAGCCGACTGTGGCCTTTTTCTTTGCAATTCGAACATGTAAGTACCTGAAGTTGGCAGTGCTTGTCCTTGACGTGAAATCTATTTTTCTTCAGCCGGCCGAGTTGTTTTGACGCACATGGAGGTAAAATTTGACTTCATTTATGTCGCTTGATAAACGCTTGTTAAGTACCAATTCTCAATATGTTCATATGGATTAATAACTCTGACATTCATGTATACCAAAGAATGTTTACATGGGACTCCCATTATTTCCGAATGGCGGCACGTACATGTCTTGTGCTCTAAAACAACTACATCAATAAACTCCCCCGAGTGCACTTAAAACTCATAAAGTTTGGCAACATGAACTTCTATGCATCTTGTTTCTTCTGTTGTTTTGCATGGGTTTTTCTCTGCATAAGAAGTCAATTGAGTAGTGATATTTTCTACTTCATTATGTCTTTTTTCATTGAATTCCAGCATCTTCGCCTTTATCTTTTCAACTTGTTTTGTAATTGGCATCACTCTAGTGACTTTTAGGAGGTTATTTGTACACTCATCAACATTACTAGTTAACATGTCATACTGTTGACCATGAACAAATGCATTTGACCAATGTGTCCTTCTAATTTCTTAAATATAATTATGTGCTCCTTTGCCTATAGAACATATGTCATTAATATAAGCCTCATGCTCACATGTTCTATTAAACTTTGCTGCCTTCTAAAATTTCATGACTATGATATGATCACCTAAGCTTGACCTAATATTTTCAGTAATGTGATGACAACAGCAGCAGTGCCATGCACTAGAGATTATATTTGCTAATGCAAGCATGAGGCCTTTCTAGCAGTTTAGACACAATTATCAAATTCTTTGGATTTCTTAATTAATGGATAAGTTCATGACGAACCACTCCCAGTTATCACAGCACTTAACCTCCATAAATGCAAAATGCTAATGGAAACAACCTATGATTCGCATCATACGTCACTGCCAAGAATAAGATACCAAACATGGACTACCAAGGTATCTAATCCTGTTCGCTCCCCATGCTTTCGCACCCTAGCGTTAGTAGGGACCGAGAGAGCTGCCTTCGCCTTTGGTGTTCCTTCATAGATCTCTCGATTTCACCCCTACACACGAAATTCCACTCTCCTCTGTCTCACTTAAGTGAATTGGTTTCAAGAGCATTCCGCTACTTTTTGGCGACTTTCACTTTCAACCCGATTCATAGCCTACATGCCCTTTACGCCCTGTCATTCCGAAGAACACTTGCCGCCCCTCGTCTTATAGCGGTTACTGGCATGTAGTTAGCTGAGGCTTCTTACTCGGGTCTTATCATGATCATGCACTCGACGAAAGAGCTTTACAAGCGGCATTACCATTCTTCACTCACGTGATATTGCTAGATCAGGCTTTCACCCATTGTCCAAGATTCCCCATTGCTGCCCCCCGTGGGAGTCCGGGCCGTGTCTCAGTCCTAGTGTTCCCCTAAGGTGTGATCTATTAACAGTTAGCATGGTTCTCATAAATGATAAAAAGGAACGAGTACATGGACCAAATGCCCAAAAAAGTCTTTTAAACCAATCTTCATCCATGGTCTCAATATTAGTTACTGTACTTAGATTTTTTATCCACAATTTCTTGCAATAACGAGGAAGGATCATAAATAACTCCTTGTATGATCCTTAAACTTTACGATGTGTCATTTCTTTAGCTATATGTGCTTTCTTGTAAGTAATATGGGCACTAAATTCTTTTTGATATTCATGCAGAATTTCCTTCGGCTTCAACTCATTATTCAATGAACACTTCAATAAGTTTAGCAAATGCTTGGTGATGTGCCATCCCTATCATTGGATGAGAAAATGTATGCCTGGGTTATATGTCTGCACTTTAAATTCTGAACTAGAATCAATAATGGAGGCATGTATATGCCAAGGGCAGTGGTCATCTTTGTAAGAAGCAATGACTTTTGTCATGTTTGTTCTCTAGTGCTTAAGAGTAAAGTTATTCTAAATTGCAAACTTCGCTATAGTTCTTCTGAAACTTTCACGATCTGAAAACACACAACTTATCCACATCTCCCATGCCAAATTCACGCTAATTTCGGTTGTAAACTCTATTGGTACCATTGTGTCCTCAAAACTCTCATCTTTTTTTTTTTTTTTTGGAATTGGCTGATCTGATGTATTATTTGTCATCCCTGCATTAACATCTTCAATATTCATGCCATCTGAATTTCCACCCACCTCTGTAAAACAACCATTAGCACGTAGACCATATGATAGTCTTGCTTCCTCACCCTTTACAATTTGAACATCATCATAATCAACTCCTACAAGATGATCATCTGAAATAATGTTGGCTGTTGTACTGAAATGTATATAATTGTCTTCATAAAGATTAAATGTATGATATTCTCAGACCTCCTTTCTTTTGCTGTTTATCTTTAACAAGCTTAAGGTGCCCATATTTCCTCCGTGTATATGTTGTCTTCATAAAAATTAACTGTAAAATATTCTTTGACTTTCTTTCTTTTGCTGTTTATATTTAACAAGGATGAGTTGTCTATATTTCTTCCATGCATATCATTGTCTTCACAAAGATTAATTCTACACTTAAAGTGACCACATTCCTCCATGCAGATAGTTCTTCTTTCATTTCTCTACATGATGGTAGTTTGATGTGTAATGCCCCACCCTACACTCATGCATAATATTGTCCGCTCTGGCCCATGAGCCTCATGGTTTTACTTTTGGTCGGTCTCAACCCACTAAAAGGTCTCATGCAAGTAAGGGTGCAAACTCTACATACAAGCCCAGTCACTTTCCTCTCTATAGTCGATGTGGGACTCTAGGATGTCACATGACATATGTTTGCCTTAGTTGCATTGCTATAGCACTTGGTTAGTGATTGATATTGGAAAATCACATTACCTAAAAAAGTGTTTGAAAAAATTCCCCAACAAGAGGAACTTGTTGATGTAGGGAGATAATATCATTGGCATAACAACGTCTTTTAAGTTTCCATTGAATTTAATTGCAAATCCTAGACCTGATGACTTACTTGAGCCAAGTACATTGCCAATCCATATCTATGATCCTGGCCACCTCCAAAGTAGTTTGTGTTGAATTGCCAATCAAGCCTTCTACAATAGATAAATGGAAATTTTTAATAAAGTTTTTGCCATAATTAGAAAAAAAGACACAAATTTTAAAGCTTTTCAAATTAGGGTCTAAGTTTTCTAGCTAATATATTTTCAATTAAGGATAGCCAACCATTTAAAGGTATTCTTCGGCAACTTTTTTCCATAGTTTCATAAAATACCAGAATTACCCTTCATTTAAGGGCATGGGATGCTTCTGGTAGCCATTACATGTTGTCGATCACCATGAGGATGCTGGTTTCCATCAAGCCATTACATGTTGTCGATCACCATGAGGATGCTGGTTTCCATCAATTATTATATGAGTATTAGTGAAGAAAATGAGAAAAATATGTAGAAAGTGAAGGATGTGTTTGATTCAATGAAAGAAAATTTTGATAACTTAAAAATTGAAAAAAAAAAAAGGTCACTAGCAAATGCCTTTAAATGGCCGAATGTCTTCAATTAAAAAATTACTAGAAAACTTAGGCCCTAATTTGACATGTGACACTTTTGATTTGACTCAATTCACGTCAATTTACTAGTAAAGTAAATTACAGTTCAAGGTTTTTTCCATGGGTGACTAATAGTCCCATTTACGAAGGATACCATTCTGATCACCCAAAGAGCTGAAAGTTGTATTTCTTTACATTGATGCTTAATTGTTGCTGACTCTTACTTAAGTTAGAAAACTATTACCACATATTTGATTTTATTGAGTAGCCTTCAATTGTAGCTAATTCAGCCCTTGTTGACTTGCCATCCTCCTCAGCATTCTACATTTGTCAACTCTTGCTCCTTGACGACTTGTACAAGCCACCATATGACGCATGTCTAGATTGGCATGAAACAATGCACTTGATCCAAATAAGGGAGAGCATGCTAAGACACATTCTCCTGACCCATTTATTATTTATTTCTTTTTTCTTACCTAGCAAGGGGTTGGGACCCATGAGAGGATCCAGCCAGGGGGGAATAATGCCCACATTCTCCTAACTCACTTTTTCGTTTTTTGCCCAAGTAAGGGGCTGGGACCCGTGAGAGGATCAGCCATGAGAAATAATGCCCACTCATGTGAGGAGAAGAAGGTACTGATGATTATTTGTTGTGTGTGTGTGCAACACATGTGTGAAATCAAATCTTCTTTATTTGCTTTTACCCCATTGTACTTTGTCAATTTTATTTTTACTTTCTCTTTTAACTCTTTTATTGTGAACCATTGGATTTAATCAATCCAAGAGCTTCTTTATTTAAAAAAAAATCCTAGGAGAAAAGTGAAGGTGTATTCTATTGCATTCCTTTGCCTTCTTTGGTATAGAGAGTGTGTAGATTGGAAAGAGAAGAGTTTCTTTAAAAAGACCAAGAGAAGGGAGGAGGAAAGAAAGCTTATAACTTGCAAGTGGGTTCCAAAGCTCCACTTGGTAGTTGGCTTGTAATCTTCATTAAAGGTAAATAAAAATGTTTATATTGTTCTCCTGTGGATGTAGGTCATTTATTATGACCAAACTATGTAAATCTTGTGTTTTGTGCGTTTCTTATGTTGTTTTCATTTCTCTACATGATGGTGGTTTGATCTATGTTTGCCTTAGTTATAGTGCTATAGCACTTGGTTAGTGATTGATGTTGGAAAATCACATTACCTACAAAAGTGTTTGAAAAAAAAATCCCTAACAAGAGGAACTTGTTGATGTAGGGAGACATTATCAATGGACAACTACATTTTTTAAGTCTCCATTGAATTCAAGCACAAATCCTAGACCTGATGACTTACGTGAGCCAAGTACATTACCAATCCATGTCTATGATCCTCTCCACCTCCAAGGCAGTTTGTGTTGAATTGCCAATCAAGCCTTCTACAAAAGATAAAGGGAAATTTTCAATAAAGTTTTTTTAATGTTTATAAAAAGACACAAATTTTACAACTTCCCAATTCAGGATCTAAGTTTTCAAGCTAATATATTTTCAATTAAGGATAGCTGACCATTTAAAGGTATTTTTCAGCAACTTTGTTCCTTATTTTCTTTAAATCAGAATTACCCTTCATTGAAGGGCATGGCATGCTTTTAGTATCCATTATATGTTGCCGATCACCATGGGGATGCTAGTTTCCATCATTTATTATGATAGTATTAGTGAAGAAAATGAGAAAAGTTGTAGAAGGTAAAGGATGTTTTTGTTTCAATGAAAGGTAATTTTGATATCTTAAAAATTGAGAAAAAGGTCACTAGAAAATACCTTTAAATGGCTAGATGTCCTCATTGAAAACTTTATCCTCATTTTTTAAATAAAGCAAAAATGTAAGGGCTAATTTGAATTTTTTTCCAAAGATAAATAGGTATGTACTACACCATCATTTACTGTTAGGTTTTTTTATATTGGTAATTGAACTACATACTAGAAATTTGTTGGGATTCTGAATCGCCTGTTTGGGTTCTCTTAATTGGTATTAAAGTAGGGTCACACAAAGATTTGATCTTTTGACATGTGAATCCATTAGATTTCTACCATGGAATTTAATTGAAAAGGCATATCCACCACCAAGCCTCTAATGCTAGATGACACAAACTATGCCTTTTAGAAAGTTCATATGACTGATTTTCTTCAGTCCATTGATGAGGATGTTTAGAACATCGTGGAATTTGAGTACACCAAACCTATTATTGTGTCTGATGGAAAAATTATTCCTAAAACAAGAGATAAGTGGACTAGAGAAGAAAAACAGTCTGCTAACTACAATAGGAAGGCCATCAATGCAATTTTCAATGGAGTTTCTTTTTTTAAGTTCCGTGTGATCTCTACCTACATGTATGCATTAAATGCTTGGGATATTTTTCAAACAACTCTAAGGGTACCGTTATTGTTAAGCAATCTAAGCTACAAAGTCTTACTACGGTCTTTGAAACCCTTCGAATGGTTGACAATGAAACCCTCGATGATTTTTATGCTAAGCTAGTGACATTGTCAACTCTAGCTTCAATCTTGTTGAAGTTATTTTCAAGAATCGGGTAGTTTGTAAAATTCTGAGTTCTTTACTCAAAAGGCTTCATGCAAAGGTGATGGCAATTGAGGAGAATAGAGATTTGGATACCCTCAAAGTTGATGACTTGTTTGTAATTTGAAAACTTTGAAGGCAAATCATTGGTTAAAAAGAAAGTTTAAGGGATTGCCCTAAATTCTTTAAAAGAATTGAAGAGGGCATGTATTTTAATTGTGACAAAATTGATCTTCAAGATGCTGCACTCTTTGTAAGAAAATAAAAAAAAATCCTTAAAGGCAAAAGATCTAGCTTGAAGAAAGACTTCCAAATAATAAGGCCCATTTCAAAACTAAGAACAATTCTGCAAAGTTAAGTTCAAAATCTATTTATTGCTATGAATGCAAAGGAGTTGGTCATGCCGCCTCACAATGTGCAAACTAAAAGTTAAAGAGCAAAGGTAAGGTTCTAATGATTTATTGGGATGATGATTTTGAATATAAAGGCAATGAACCTGATACCTCTACTTTTGACTATGTCAGTTCAAAGTGTATTGCGTTTATGGCTAGATCTGACTTTTCATCTTTATAGGATACATCTGACAAAAACTCTAAATCTGATTATGATATTTCTAACAACCGTACATTTGATGAAGTGTTAGATGATTAATAAGACTAGGAAGCTGCTTATAAATCCCTTTTGAAAGACTACTTCAAGATGACTAAATTAAATGACAATATCACAATGAAGTGAAACAGTACAGAGGATCAGACTTCTTCCTTGAAACCAAAATTGGAAGACGCTAATGTAAAGGTAAATCAATTAGAAACACAATGTTATATTATGTCTGAAAATCTACATAAAATATGATTGATGCAAATAGGAAGTATAATCTGCTATCTAAGGAAGCCGTAAAATCTGCAAAAAAAAAAAAAAAAAAAGTGGAATCATTGATGAAAAAGTTGAACACTTGTCAAGGAGAACAAGTAAATTTGAATAAAAAGATCAAGGTGATCTCATCAGAGCTAATGAACATAAAAGCATCGTTGAACAAGATGAACATTGGATCTACAATACTTGATGAAATCCTATGCAATTAGAAATTGACAATTGACAAACACAAGATTGGCTATGGGGCTATGTCAATGGTGCTTCTACATCTAAGAGTTCGGGTAAATCTCTATTTGTTCTAGGTTCTATTTTATTCTTCAAGGCACCCATTGTTTAACACAGTGCAACAATAAATCTTGTTGCTAGTATTTCACACAAGAATGTGTCATGTTCAAAATTTACTCTCACATGTCACTTTTGTGGAATTAAAGGGCACATTCGACAACATTGCAACAAATTGAGAAATTAGAATAAGAATCAATGAAGGAAGAAGCAAACTTTTGTTCAAAAGGTCAAAACTAGAGCAATCAGAGTAAGAAAATCTGACTTATGTGGATGTGATCAATATTGGGCTAAAAGCACAAAATTCACAAGTGAGGCTACCGAAACCTCAAAATCCCACTAAGAGACCTCTAAAGGCATTGGCCTTCACTCCTAATTTTTCTCTGATTCTTAAACATATATGCACATGCTTTCCTTTACGAGTATTCTATATGAAAATTTAAGCATGTGATAAGAGGAATTTGCTTAGTTTTTATATCAAATGTCTTGGTGCATGTTTTAAGGAATTTTGACTATGGCTACTTGTGCATGTAACTTATGTGGACATTTACTTTGAATTGATGAGAAATCAGAGTTGATGTGATTCATGACTTCTTGTGTTTTTGCATTATTTAGGACATCAACTTTGACTTTTCTGTTTCCCTCACTCTCCTTCTTTTAATGCTAAAAAATTATATATTTTTTTTAATTGAACAAGGAGGATAAGGCTACCTAAGCGTATGTGTGATAGCTTCTGAGTGGTAATATGAGGAGAAGGCTACTGTACTCATTAGTGTAAAAGGCACCAATGAAGATTCAATATTACCAAAAAAGGAAAAAAAAAGAAAAGAAATAAAAAATGTTTGACATTAAGGGCAAGCATCCCAATAATTTTATTGTTAGGTTTGATTGTTTCTATTTGGTGTGAATTTTGCATAAAGCTTGATGAATGTTGAGTTTTGTCAGATCGTTATTTCATTCTAATGTTGCTTCTAGGTTATCCCACGCATACTCACACATATATCAAAACCCTGAAAACTATGTCATTTTGATTATTTGGTTTCTTAAAATTTTCAAATTCTAAGCATTCATAAATAATCTTCATATAAGTCTTTACGGGTGTGTGCATACTATTGCTTTGACACTTATGCTGAACTTGATTTCATTTATTTCTCCTTTGTCAATTATGAACAAAAACAGGGAGTCTAGCATACATTTCATGTTTTTACTAATATGATCTTCGTCAAAGCATGGTTTATGGTAGGATTTTTTTTTTCAGGTACAAATTCTTTTTGGAAAGGTCAAGGACAATGTAAGTTTTTGGGTTGGGATTAGATTCTCTATATATTTAAGGGGTTTTGTCCACAAATTGCCAAAGGGGAGAGATTGTTAGGTTTTTGAGTGCTGGCTAATTCATGGATTTCAAATAAAACTTGGATCCAAATTTGAGTTGTAAATTTACATTATTAGTTATGGACTATAGCGTCTGTCATTGGAAGCGCTGAAACGAAGAAATCAAGGAAATACAAGCTTTAAAGAAATTTGGGATCGAACTGTTGCTTGCTTGACCAAGCCCCGTGTTTGCTCAAAGAGCCTGACTAACTTTGAAAAATGCCCAAATAGAAACTTCACTTGCCCGGCCCAACATATGTTCACTCGATCGAGCATTGCAAATTTTCAAAATAGAATTGTGCGAATTCCTTTCCTATTTTACCAAAACTTACCTAGTTGCCTTATATCTTTGATCCATGAATCCTAAGCTATTTAAAGCCTTTTCTATTGAACCCTTAGCATGCCATCTCCCAATTCTAAATCTAGGAATACCCATTGGAGATCTCCTCTTTTTGGAGTAGCCATTGAAGGCTTCTATTGAGCTTTAAAGCTTCTACTTCTGGTGGTTCTATTTCTACTCTCTTGTAAAAGATTGTGTGTCTTGAAAGGCATCGAGGCGAGTTGCGTCAAGCATGGGCGAATGGTAAACGGCGAGTCATCGACAGGAAGAACTATAATCCATAGGTTGAGTTAAACTAGGGAGGGTCTGTGAATATATCTTGTAACTTCTCATTCTTACTAGTCCTCAGGTTTTCATTGGATCTAGGAGATCGGTCTTGTCGTTTTTCCAATGTTGGGTTTTCCACTTAAAAAATATATTGTCTTCTCTGTGGTGTGATTGTTTTGATTTAGTTCTTTTAAAGCATAAGTTAATTAAACTGCATACTAGGAATCTGTTGGGATCTTAAACCCCTCATCTAGGTTCTATTATATATGATTTCAAATCAGTATGCAGCAAATCCTGCATGTTCAATGTTTGTAGTTGATTCAAGTATTCTTGAACCTTGTGATGTTCTTGATGCTTTCACCAAGAGAATCAAGGAATCAGGCGACTAAGGGCCTGTTTGGGTGGAAGCATTTCTAATGCAGATTTCCTTCGTTAGAGAATTCTTGATAGAAGTGCAATGGATCTCTTTTGAATTATGAATTCCCTGGTTGATTGGGTTTGAATGGTCGAAATTGGCTGAGTTAGCATGCGAAAAGCCACTTTTGGCTAATAGAATCCTTAAAATTTGAATTTCAGAATACTTTTGCCTTGAGCATTTTGGAATTCTAGTTTTGGGGACACCATTTACAATTCTTCAAAGATATCCCCGTATGCTTGCTTCTAGCACAAAGACAGATTAGAAAGAAGAATAGTGGGTGCTCAACTTAAAAACAAACATGGTGAGTCCTCACCCTATATAATAATATTTCTATGTTTGCATTGTCAAAATTTACAAAAATAGTCCTGCTATAATTATTTTAAGAATTTACAAAAACGTCCCACCATATTGCAATACTTTCTGAATTGCAAAACAGCCCAATAGCATAATTTAAAATATAAATCAGCCAGAATTGGCTGAGTAGGATACGTTAGGCAGACTTGTAATCTTCCTCATCGATAGGTACAAAGAATCGAGATATTACTTGAAAACCTCAAATGAAATCGTAACAGGTATATATGTCATATTAAGTTGTGCAGGGAGTGAGGAAACAACTTCAATCAGGGCTGAACTAATAAAGCCAAATAAAAGATAAGGTTTTGATGACAACAAGGGTTTCCATGACAATGATGATAAATTTATGCTTTTCTCTCCTTTTGGTGGAGTTTTTGAACCACTCAACTGTCAGTGAGCAGATTCGATCTGAGAATGTAAAATTCTTCTCATGTCATATTAGACAGTGGTGTCCAGTTCCTCTTCGATCCAAGAACGAACGACTCCAAAGAGGATGATATCCAGCTATGCACAAATGAGGAGGAAAAGTAATCCAATAGGAATCCAAAGGTCGGTGAGACGTTGAAACTTGGAACTTGGATAGGGAAGGGCCACCAGAGGCAGTCGATGGCAGAGAATTCACTTAAAATTAGATGACCACAGCACCAATTGAATGACTAGAATAAATTGCTCGAACAGTCCAATTTGGAGGACACTTGCCTATGGTCATGACCGTCCGATCAAGTTTTTTGTAACATCTGAAAGTATGCGTTGAGGAGTCCACTTCTCAATAAATGAGTTGGTTTCGAGTACAGTTCTACTGACCTAATTGCATTGAGTTTAAGTTTGAAATTAAAGGGGGAGGCTAGGTTTGAACTTGGGACCTCCAAGTGAGAACAAACACTCCTTACTACTAAGGTAAAGAGCCGTTCTCACCAATCGAGCTTCCAATGTCGAAAGAATTTACTCCCAATTAGATAAGATTAAAACTTTGTTGCATGCTTAGCTTACAAAGAGATAAAGTGGTTTTTTTTTTCCTGGAACAAGAAAAAATGTTAGCAACTAGGGGCTAGGGCGTGCACAAAATTGTTCTCTTCCCGGATGCCTTAGAAGTTGTCAAAGACTTTTAAGGGCCAGAAGGACTGGAGTTTTTAGCCTTTGATTTAGGATATCCAACACTCTGTATTTTCTTTCAATTTTTCTTTAGTTTTATCCTTGGGCCTGTTTGGATAGGTAAGAAAAAAAAATAAAGTTAAATGGGCCTAACGGTTTAAAATTTCAACCCTATTATGTTTGGATGAGTATGGCCCGATAGATGAAATATTGTTGTCAGCCCAAGTGCACTCCATTTAACATCAACCCATAATACTCCTGTTCCTTTGAGTTAAAGTCGATTATACTCCAAAGAACTTTAAATTTCACTTCAACCCACTTCTCTTTCGCTTCACCCCTCATGTGAGACCTAATTCAATTTATTTCACCCCTCATTTATCCAAAGAGACCTTAAGTGCATCATTTTACTAAATTAGGGTCGGTCAACCCCTTTGCTTTTTGGCTGGATTAATGTCACTCTTTTTGGCTTGGTGGTTTTCTTTGTGGTTGTTTTGGTTGTTTGTTTTCTCCTTTTTAAATGAAATATTTCCTTAAAAAAACTCCAAAATTATCATTTCATGCTTTTAAATATTGATGTTGACGTTCTACCAATATATTGATATTAACGGATGTGCATCTTGTTTATGAGAAATAGAAAAAGAGTATTGGATGATAGACGTTGCAAATCTGAATTGCACAAACCTGCCATAGGTCATTATGAGATGATATGGACTGTTCTGGGGCTTTCCAAAATTTTAAGTGGTTGTGAAAACAATTGAAGGTCAGGATTGGACCATTATATTACTCTAAACGTTGGTAGAGAATGGAAAGCTGCATTGAACGCATTGACTTCAAGAAAAACAAAATTCTGAAAGTTTTCATGATTGGGATTTATTTTACATTGCACTTTTATTACTACTTTATGCAGAAAAAAAAATATAAGTAATCAACCATACAAAAAAGGCAATACAATATTTAACGTGAAAATCCAAATAGGAAAAAACCACAAATCTAAAGTAATTAATCATTAACTTCCGCCATACACAATATACTTATAACCGTAAAGTCAGTCCCTTAACACAAGGGGTTGTAGTTGTTTTTATTAGAATTCTCGACATGCAGTCCCTCGGTGCCCAAATATTAGCACTTTAATCTTCACCAAGAACGAATCTCTACAGCAAGAGACAATCTTCTATAAGGATATAGAAGCTACAAATCTCCTACGAAGAAAGAAAAGCATCAACTTTAGAACTTAAAACCTTCAACCGAATTTCTTACAAAAGCTCTAAATAGAAATCTTCAAAGTGAATTCTAAACTCAGAATATGGACTAGGTATGTGTAGAGATGTAAAATGGGCTGGGCTAGCACAACCCAGCACGACAGTCAACGCGGCCTGGCACGGCCCGGCATGGTCAACGGCATGGCCCGGACACACGGGCCGTGCTAGGCCGAGGTTGCAAGGCCCGAAGGCACGCCACGGCGCGATATGACACAACTCCGGAAATAGCACGGCATGACTTGTTTCACCCTATAATGGCCCATTTCATATTTTTTTGTAGTATATTTTTTCTCTTTTTTTTAGTATAAATATAAAAGAATGTAGCATTTTCCTTTTTATTTTTTTATTATCTATAAAAACCACAAAAGTATTAAAGGTAATCATATGGAAAAACCTTTAGTAAAATAAATTCAAATAGATTTTTTTTCGGAGAGTAGGTTAAGTTTGTTCAAACCACTTAAATTTGTATTATTCTATTCTATGTACATACCTTTTAAATTTTTTAGCCTAGACCCTTAAAATAAATGGAAGCATGGAACATTAAAAGGGTGGAACTGCGGGATGGCACGGCACAAACGGGCCGTGCGGAGCTGAGCCCTGCCAACGGTCGGCACGGCACGACATGAAACACTGTGTGTGCAGTACTTGCATGGCACGAAGCACGGCTGGGCGGTGACATTCTCATGCCGTCCCGTGCCGACACGGCACGATTTACATCTCTAGATATGTGTTGTTACCCTTAGGGTTGAGAGAAACTCGCTTTTTATAATATTTAATTTGTGCATTAGGGTTAGAAAACAAATCTAAACAAAACAGGTAATTTGGCACAAATAGGAAAGAAATATATGCAGGTTGGTCGGCTTTTGCAGCATGTGCGCTCGAACGTGTGCTTCAGCATCTAGTTATTTGTTATCCGTCTATCAGGCTTGAGTGCAGTCTTCATGGGCTTTAACGCAGTTGCCTTTGTTTAAGCCCGCTCGAGTGCATGAGCATGTCCGCTCGAGCGCATACTCTATTTTCTGATTTTCTTCACTGTAGCACTTCTTGCAACACGATTAATTGTTCATACTTAAATAACATAAAATATAGATCAATGGACTCAAGTTTTGTCCAATACATGAATTTATCCCATACAAAAATCCTTATAATCCCCAATTATTAAACTGGTAGTTCAATCAATAAGGCACCTCCTTTCAACGAAAACAATGACAGAGTGGGCTCATTAAGATCATTTCTAAAGAATATTATTCTAATTATATATATATTTGTATTATGATAGACCCAACCAGATTTGATTACCTAAAATTTATCTTTGGACTGACAGACCTAATGTAAACCTAGTGCACCATTCAACTTTTTGTTTCTTTTAGCTAGCACAGGAGTTAGTTTAGCTGGATACCAACCCTAGTCAGTCATTTCAAATTATGTGCTTAGGGTGATAGTGTGGGAACTTTAGGGTGTGTTTGTGCAAACACACTTCCCACAGAGAAGGATAGAATCCGATGCCATTCTTCGGTACTCATTCAGTGCAATGAGAATTCGGATTTTTTGGCACCAGATTTATGTTCCTTTCTTCACCATGAAGGATCCGGATTTCTCACCTCCCCTAGTAAGACTCCAAGTGTCATGGGCAGTTTCTTTATAAGGGACAAAGTGATAGGTTTATATCTTGTATTCCGGTTTAGCCAAATTGGTTCATTGGTCTAGTCAATGAACATATTAAGGTCATGTGTATTTTGGTCATTGTACGAGGGCTATCTTGGGGGGCCAAGAAAATAAAGGTTATATATTCATGTAATCTAACCCTAGACTTAGTGTAGGAGAGGTAAGAGCTCTCTTCTCCATGGTAATCAACCACGTATGGCTATTTAAGGTGTGTGAGAGGTGAGAGCTCTCTTTTCCTTAGTGTTTGGAGTATAACCCACCACATTTAGCAGGAGGTTGTGAAAGCAAGATTGAGACCTATGATTCATAATGAAATCGAGTGTATGCTCATAGCCAGTGGAGATAGCTGTTATGGTGAATCACGTAAAATCTGTGTGTCATGGTTGCATGTTATCTTCTTCTCTATGTGTGTGGTTGATGTTGATTGTTTGCCCTATATCCGATCTAATAGGTGGCATTAGAGCCGCAACAATTAGTATCATTGCTCTGCATGTGCATAATAAGTGGTATCAAAGCTAAGCTAGGGTTTCCTAGGCCTTGGATTATTCGAGGTGGAGATATCTTGTTGGAGATCACTCAGACTTTGCAATCAATATTTCAGAGCCTAGGTTTTCAGGGCTGGTTTGTGCATGGAGATTAACAGATCGGGTCCAAGGGAGATTCGTATTTTTGCAAGAGTTGTTGCAAAAAGAGAGATATCGGATTTTGCTGATCACTGTTGGCCATAGATAAGGTATTCTTGCGTGATCGAAGAAGAACAGAAAAAAAGGTTCTTGGATTTGGTTGCAATCGGAGAAGAGGACTGGAACAGGTTATTCCAAATTTACCAGCTAGGTATTGAGTGAGAGAGGTGAGATCTCTCTCCCACATGATGCTTGGAGTTTGACCCACTACGTTGGTTTGAATGGTGGAAAGTAGTTTCTAGTGGACATAAGCGACTTTGCCGAACCACGTAAATTTCATCTATTCTTGTGGTGGCTTGATTGTTGATCGTGGTGTTTACTCAACTTATGCACACAGGTGCACCACAAGGAATATTAGAGCCACAATACAAAGAGGTACATTTGTGTGATGAGAGGAATCTAAGGTGGAGAAGAAAATTGTTCCTGTTTTCCATATGGCTATTTTTTCTATCATTTGGTGACACATTTTCCCTGTGGGAAAGAAAAAAAAAATAGAAATAACTTTCTTCCTATATAAGGGGTATGAATATAGGATCTCTCTCTCAAGTAGAAATTCATTTTACTCGCCTGCGCATCTGGTACAAAACTGAAGAATGAAAAGCTTATTATGAGCTTTGTATCTATAGGAGAAGAAGATAATGCTGAAGCCATGATCTCTTATACCAAGTAATCGACTCAGCTACTTATGCATTAATTAGCTCTAATCCTTTTGCCATAAACTTATGTATACATAAAGACTCTTAACAGCCCAAGATTGGGCATCTTTTGTAACTATTTTGTTGGGTTTTTGCTTTTGGACCTGTTTCTATGTTAGTATATCTCCTCTTTCAGCAGACAAAAAAAAAAAAAGAAAGAGCTTATTATGGGATTGGAACGAGGATTCCGGTTACATTTCTCTGTGGCGGGCACAAACAAGCTCTTCAGAAATTAGGCCCCATGATCTGATCAAGTGTCTCTAATGTTTGGGCTTCTGTTCATGTTGGGCATCCTTTCAATCTGGATCGGCATGAGATTTAATATAAATATAAATGCTCTCCTTCTCTCTCTCTCTCTCTCTCTCTCAAGCCCCTATAAGATGTTTTGGCAGGTTTTCAAGTCTAATAAATTGCTTATTTCTAAAAGATTAATAAGCTTTCCGGTCTTCATTTAAAAAGGTCCTCTTTGGTGGCCAACCTAGCCAAACAAGTTTTTCTCCAAATTTTTTTCATAGGGCTGAAATGGCCTATTTAGACGTACAAAGTCGGATTTTCCAACTCATTTCTACACCAACCTCCTGTTCCTTCACATGGTACCACTAGTCAGAGGCTTGCCAAAGGGCTCTCTCTCTCTCTCTCTCTCTCTCTCTCTCTCTCTCCAACTTTTTTACTACACTCGCATGACTCTCTCCCACTTACCATTCCAACGCTGAAACCCAATTCAATAGCCTTCACGTTTGGATCAAGACCATACTCGATTCATGGTTCTCTCAACTAATTCACCTTGCCCAAAGTGAGAAGGGGAAGTCTCCGAAACCCAAACTTGATACAAAGCCTGTGGACCAATCGGCAGCCAGAGCCGTGCCAATGCAGCCAGAACTGTTGCCCACATGTAGGACTCCAATGGCGGCGGGGTTGGGGTGTTAGTTCTAGTGACTAAGCATCTCCAAAGGGGGATGTCAATTTTAGAGATGCCGGATGAGATTTGAAGGCTGACTTGTTATTTTGAATGTTTGAATTTTGACAACTCTAATAAATGTGTCAAAAGTGATAGCCTTTTTTTAAAAATATCTCCAACAACTCTATTTTTTCAAACTTTTAAAGGATTCAAACATTAAAATGTTAAAAAAATAAAAGATAGTTGCCTTTTTTACCTTCAAATTTGGCACAGCAAAGGACTATGCTAAATGCTGTCACAATTGGCATAACCCTTGGAGCACCTAACAAAGTCTTTTATTGCCATTTCTTGCCTACATGGCATTTTGACACCACTGTTGGAGTTGCTTTAAGACGTCCAAAGACATAATTCCTTCATCTAGAAATTAATATTTTTTTTATTTCTTTAATGTTTGCAAGAAGGATTGGCTTTCTAATTTCATTAGAAGCCTTTGATTTTAGGATTTTTTTTCTACATATATGAGCATTGTAAAATCTTAGAGATGGTTTTGGAGATTAATAGAATTGAGTTCTAACTTCTAACACGCAATCTTATATTCAGACATGTCTTTAATTCCTCAACACCACTTACACCATATGGATTTTATTTGTACTTTTAGCAATAAATAGATATAATATATGTGTCTATATATATATATTGGGCGGGGTGAGTTAGATCAACAAATTTGACCATGGTCCAATAAAGTTACTACCAAACTCGCATCTAATAAGAGTGGATTAGGTGGGTCCCATTTAAATCCAACCCATTGTCAGCCCTTTTTCCATAGTTTCAGCATCACAAATATGGCCTACTGATCTGCCGATGGATTGGGAGAATAGGAGTCCAGATCAGATCCAGGTCCCAAAAAAGAGGCTTAGAGATTTTTGCTTTATGATGAGTAACCCACTGACCCCTTACTGTTTATCATTAGTAAAATCCAAATGCATAACATCACCCATTAGCACTATGTATCGAGTAAGAGCCCAAAACTGTTTGGAAGCAGGTATTGGATCCTAACCCAGAAAAGAGGCTTACAGATATCAGGTACACTGACGTGGCTCCACAGGTGACCTATTTCTAGACATGGGATTGGGATAAGGTTATCCCCCATAGCCAGGTTGAGAAGCTCTCACATGAAAAAAGCATCTCACCTCACAAACACATTCTCCACCCTCGTACTCTCATCTCTCTTATCTAACAAGCAAACGCCATCGCCACCACCGTCTTTTCTCCAATTCTCAAAAAGTACAAGCTAGACGTAAAAAACAAAAAAAAAAAAAAGTGTCATCAAGAAGTGATTTTCACATCATTGTCACCAACAAAATGCAGATGAGGGCATATTTGAGAGAAGACTGAAAATTTTATCAACCTTCAAAAAATAAGAACGAGTCTTATGATGCTTAGACACGCCACTGATATGGGAGGACACAGATTTCATGCATGTAAAGCAAATTTTATGGCATGATATGGGCCCATTTTGAAGTATTCATGCTTTGAATGAGAACCTTCTTCTGAAAAATAACAAAAGCTTTAGATCTATTTGAAATCTTTCCTGAAGTTAACTATCTTGTCAACTATCCATTTAGAAATAAAATGCTAAGGATGCTGCAGAAAACATTCCCAATTTCTCAGTAGATTCGTGAAAGCTTTTTTGCTGAATATGAGGAAAATTTTGAAAATTTCTTTCCTCTATTTTGTGGAAAATCCCTAGTTTCAATGTGCCTGAGAAGGCTTTTCTCCCAAGCTTATAATCACTGGTTTTATCATATAACTAGACGTAACACTGCATTTATTATAACTCTGAGGGCATATTGATATAGGCAGTGCTACAGAAACTGCACAAAAAACCAAAAAAAAAAAAAACCATTTACATTGCACTTTGGAACATGGCAATTATAGAAAGCATATATGTTTTTTTAGCTGGTTGGCCCAGTGGCCAAAAGTTGTAAACGAAAGCATGGATCAATTCTTGGTTGGCATTATGGGAGCGGGCGCCTCATCCATCAAGATAGCCCCGCATTCCCAATTATAGAAGGCATTTTACTGACCACATGTTAAATTAATTACAAAAGCAGATATTGGAATAAAAAACTGTTCAATGTCAAAGTGTGAAATCCAAAATAAATAGGACTCAGATTCAACAAAATATTTGAAATAATTTAATAAATTTCCATCTTAACTAAAAACTATAATGTAAAAATAAAAATTAATGCTCAGTCTAATTAATTTCAAAGAAATGAATAATGATATCTTGTGATGCAGCAAGGGAAGGAAAGAACAACCAGCCGAGACTTCGAACAAGCACATTTGTATGTCCTCGCACGTCTTGGTCTCGCACCAAGAGACATTCACCGCCAAAATAAAGAGAGAACAATTTTATTTCATTGAATGCTTGAGAGAATATAACATTCACGCACATAGCCCTTAGAGAATAGATCGCACATGATGTGCCTAATCTTTCCACTCCTGATCATCATCTATCAAATCCTAAATTAACAATTGATACTCATCATTATAATATTGTATTAATCAATACATCTTATGATAGAAACAAATTAAATAATCAATAACTTTCACATACCGTAATATAATTATTATTATTCATGGCCTCGAAAGATAACAATGGGAAAAAATGGGTTACAGTTAAAAACATTATTCATGGTCTAATTGTTGGTGCAAGGGGCCCATGGATCTACTTCTCAACTAATGGATCAACTAACCGGGCCTAGGCCCCCTGCAATACTACTGGGCCTGGGCCTTCAGCTGCGCTCATGAGCTTCACTCCATGTGCCTTAGGCTGGCCCATGTATTTCTAGCGCATGGTCTGGTGGACGGTCTGCATCATTTTGTCCAACTATGAAAAGATGAATACTTTAAACTATTACAAGAAACATCTGCAATCCTAAGAACAAGCAACTGAGTTGGCACCCTTGCCAATGTGTGAAAATACCAATAGAGTCTAGCTCTTTTGTGAAGAATTCACTTGAGAATTTGGGCCATAAAATCTATGTAGCATAGATCATAAAAGAAAGCATAAAGAAACTGTTGTGCGCGTGTGTGCAAAAGCAACCAAGATCAACCAATCACCACACAAGAAGACAGGAAGATTTACGTGGTTCGGCAAAGATGCCTACGTCCACGGGAAACCAATTTCCACTGGATTCTCCTCCAATCTGTGAAACCACAGCCTTGGAATCTCAGCCTCTCTAACTGACTGCCCTAGGGTTACAGATTACATCTCATATATATAACCAGTACATCCTTATCCCCCAAGAACTCTATCTTAAGAAAAAGGAAAGTCCTAACCCATTAGAAAACTACTATTTAGCAAAATAGGAAATCCCTAATACATTAGGAAACCACCCCAGATTTGAACCCAATCATGGTCTGGACCCACATGGCCAACAATCTCCCCCTCCAGACCATGGGGAAGATGCCCTGAACCCCTTACTGGGAGTTCAGTCCAGCCAACTCTGAACACAGCTCCAGCTTTCCCTTAGATACAACCTTGGTCATCATGTCCGAGGGATTCTTGTCCGAATGAATCTTTTCCAGCTTCATGAAGTTCTTCTCGATCACCTCACGAATCCAATGGTACTTGATATCAACGTGCTTCATGCGACCATGATATGTAGCATTCTCACTGAAATCCATAGCACTCTGACTATCACAGTAAACTACATATTCTTCTTGCTTCAAACCTAGTTCTTGAAGGAATCTCTTCAACCAAAGCATCTCTCTCCCTGCTTCATTAGCAGCTATGTATTCCGCTTCAGTTGTAGACTGTGCTGTACACTTCTGTAACTTCGATTGCCAGGAAATAGCTCCCCCTACAAAAGTAAACAAATAACCAGAAGTCGACAACCGACGATCAAGATCGCCTGCAAAATCAGCATCAGTATAACCTTCCATGACTGGTTTTGAGCCTCCGAAACATAAGCACACCTTGGAAGTACCTCTCAAATACCTAAAGATCCACTTCACTGCTTCCCAATGCTCTTTTCCAGGGTTTGCGAGAAATCGACTCACTAAACTCACAGCATGAGCAATGTCTGGCCGTGTACAAACCATGGCATACATGAGACTCCCCACAGCAGAGGAGTAAGGAACACATGCCATCCGTTCCTTTTCATCATCTGTAGAAGGACACAAGCGCTTGCTTAGTTTGAAGTGACTGGCTAGAGGTATGCTAACTGGCTTAGCATTCTTCATGTTGAACCGTTCGAGAACTCGTTCAACATATTTCTCCTGTGACAACCACAGCTGCTTGGAACTCCTATCACGACGTATTTGCATGCCCAATATCGTTCGTGCGGGACCCAAGTCTTTCATGTCAAACGACTTTAACATCTCCTCTTTTAACTTGCCAATCAACTTGCTATCCTGTCCAACTATCAGCATATCATCTACATATAAAAGAAGGATGATGAACCGACCATCGATAAATCGACGAACATAGACACAATGATCTGCAGCTGTCCTCCGGTACCCATGACTCAACATGAATGAATCAAACTTCTTGTACCACTGTCTCGGTGCTTGTTTCAGCCCGTAGAGACTCTTCTTCAACTTGCAAACCATCTGTTCTTTTCCTTCTACCTCAAACCCCTCTGGCTGAGTCATGTAGATCTCTTCTTTCAAGTCACCGTGAAGAAACGCGGTCTTCACGTCCATCTGTTCAAGCTCAAGGTCCATGCTGGCGACTAGACCCAAAATGATTCTGATAGAAGTCATTTTCACAACAGGAGAGAAAACATCACTGAAGTCGATACCCTTCGTCTGTGCGAAGCCTTTTACCACTAACCGTGCTTTATGCTTCACAAGTTTCCCATTCTCATCCTTTTTCAGCTTGAACACCCATTTGTTTTTCAGAACATTCCTATCTTTAGGAAGTTGCACCAGCTCATAAGTCTTGTTCTTCTTCAAAGAACTCATCTCATCCTGCATAGCCTTCATCCACTCATCTTTATCAGCATGAGTCATTGCTTCTCGGAAGCTAGCTGGCTCTCCCTCATCAGTGAGCAACACATATTCGGATGCAGGATACCTAGTTGATGGTTGACGCTTTCGGGTAGACCTCCTAGCTGGAGGTTCCGTGGTTTCAATCCGAGGAGACTGCTGCTCCCCCTGCTCAACACCCTCATCATCTGGCAACCCCTGTGCCTCATCACGATCCGGATCGTTTTGTCCACCTTCTCCACCTGTAGTCTGCACCGGAGAAGGAGTCGGTGTGAGATCAACCACTCCATCAACTTTCTCAGAAGACTTATCAATTTTCTCAACATCTCCAAAGAACTGATCTTCATGGAAAACCACATCCCTACTTCTGATAAGTTTCCTCTTCTCTGGATCCCATAATCTGTAGCCAAACTCATCTCCACCATAACCAAGAAAGATGCAACTCACTGCCTTATCGTCCAACTTGGAACGCTGCTCCTTTGGTACATGCACAAATGCTTTACACCCAAACACCTTCCAATGTGAATAGGAAACATTTTTACCTGTCCATCTTCTCTCTGGAAGATCATAATTCAAAGGAACTGAGAAGGATCTGTTAATCAGATAAACGGCAGTCAGAACGGCTTCACCCCAGAAGGACTTAGGCAACCGTGCTAATTTTATCATGCATCTCATCTTTTCAAGAATAGTGCGGTTCATTCTCTCTGCCACACCATTGTGCTGTGGAGTACCAGGAACTGTTTTTTCATGTCGAATGCCATGCTTCAAGCAATAGCTTTTGAACTGGTTGGATGTGTACTCACCCCCATTATCTGAACGGAGACACTTCAAGAGTTTACCTGTTTCTCTTTCAACCTGGACATGAAACTGTTGAAACATCTGGAATACTTGATTCTTTGATTTCAACGGATAAACCCAGACTTTCCTGGATGCATCATCGATGAACGTGACAAAGTACTTATTGCCACCCAATGATTCTACCTCTATGGGACCACAAACATCAGAATATACCAAATCCAACACATGTGATTTCAATTTTGATGTCGAAGAGAAAGCAACCCTATGCTGTTTACCATATAAACAATAATCACAAGGGTCAAGGGACATACCTTTGGAGCAAGGAATTAAATCCTTCTTTGCCAACATCTGCAAGCCTTTCTCACTCATATGACCAAGCCTCTTATGCCACAGATTCAGAGAGGAATTATCTTGAACTGCATTCAACGCATCTTTACACAGCTTGACTTGTGTTTTATAAAGAGTATTACCTGCTGTTCCTCTCGCAATAACAAGAGACCCTTTAGTGAGCTTCCATCTACCATTTCCGAAGTAATTCTCATAACTAGCACGGTCCAATGCAGTCCCGGAAATCAGATTCAACCGCAGATCAGGAACATGTCGCACATCTTTCAGCGTCATTGTGCAACCAATATCGGTTTTAATGCAGACATCACCGATACCAACAATATCTGAATGACTCGTGTTGCCCATCTTCACAGTACCAAAGTCACCTGCTTTGTACGTCGTGAACATCTCCCTGCAGGGAGTAGCATGGTAGGATGCTGCTGTGTCAACAACCCACTCAATCTGACCATCTGCAACACTCAAACACTTATCATCATCGCCGGCGAGCACCACTACTTCCTGTTCCAAAGTAGCTGTAGTGTTATCATTGTCATTCTTCTTCTCATTGTTGGATCCTTTCTGTTCCTTCATGGCAAAACAATTTTTCCTGATGTGGCCCATCTTGCCACAGAAAAAGCACTTTACAGACTTTTTCTTGCTCTGTGATTCACCGCTAGACTTAGACTGTGATTCACCTCTAGACTTGCCACGACCCCCCTTTGGACCTCTACTCTTACTCCTCCCCCTGTTCTCAGTAACAAAGGCCTGTGCATTATCTGTCCCTGCAGATTTCCGTCTTGTTTCTTCATTCTGTAGACTACTGGTAACCTGACTCATAGATAACACACCATCTGGAGTAGAATTGCTCAAGGAAACAACCAATGTCTCCCATGAATCTGGCAAAGAACTCAGAAGCAACAAAGCTTGCATCTCATCATCAAGGATCATCTTCATAGTGGCTAACTGATTTACCACACTTTGGAACTCATTAATGTGATCTTCGATCTGACCACCATCCTTGAATTTCATGTTCACAAGCTTTCTGATCAAGAAGGTTTTGTTCACCGAGGTCTTTTTATCATACATTGCTTCTAGCTTTTTCCAAAGGGTATTCGCATTGGTTTCATTAGACACGTGGTGAAATATACTGTTATCAACCCACTGTCTGATGTGACCAATCGCTTTTCTATGCAATTTGTTCCAATCAACATCTTGCATATCTCTCGGTCGGGCACTATCCCCCTCAACGGGATCATGGAGGTCTTTACAATAGAGAATATCCTCCATCTTCGGTTTCCAGATCAACCAATTGGAATGGTTGAGCTTAACCATGGTGGTGTTGATAGATTGTTCTCCATCTTAATCAAAATTAAGTAACAGGAAAAACAAATAATTAACACTGACCTCAACTCCTGCACCAAGCTGTAGATCTCGTCAATATGAGCACGCTGGAAGAAACGGATCTGAAATCCGACCCCGGATGGCTCCGATATCGCAAAAACGGTTTTCTGCGCTTCTGATTTGGTCAAACTCCTTGTTGACCGTGAAACAGCCAATCTTCTTCCACTAACACGTAGATCTGCTCGAAACGAGTCCGGAGGCGCAAATGGATCTCCGATCGGACTTCGGATGATCAAGATATCGCAGAAACAAATTTCTGCCGTCAATCTGGTCAACTTTGGCCGTTGACTGTCTGTCCGATGACGTATGCTGACGTCAGCCTGATGACGTCACTCTGCTGACGTCTGCGGGCGGTGCTGACGGGCTGGACCGTCTGCTTACGGGTTCAGGTCGACCCGACCCGACCCGAATGGCCTGCACTGCTGACGGACCTGGGCTTGCACAGCGGGTTGGTTCGGACCCAACCCGGAACTTGACCCAACCTGTAGAAAGGGCGCTGGGCTTATCTCTTCTCCGCGGGTCAGGCAACCTGACCCGACCCGACCCAACACCCAAGACCCAGAACGACAGGGTCGTCCCCTTCTCTGCGCCTGGGTTTGCAACCCAGTTGCAGGCGGCGCAGAGAGGCCGCGGTCGGGGCTGCTGCGGCTGCGGCTACGGCTTCCCTGGTCCGGCGACTGCCGCGCGGGACCGGCGATGGCGCGGCGACGGGCGGCGGCAACTTGCGACTTGCCGGTGACCTCTGGCAGCGGCGACGGTGAGTGGTTTTTTTTTTTTTTTTTTTGTTTTCTTCCTCCGCAGCGATGATTCTTCTCCGGCCTTTTTCCTCAGATCCAAAAAAATCCGGTGATACTCCAACGAAGATCGCAGCGTCTGGAACCGTTTCACTTCTTCTTCTTCCCGAATCGGTTTCTCTGTCTGCAAACAGAGATGCCCGAGTGACGTGTGGCCCAGCAAGAGATCAACCTTGATCTCTCCTCTTCCCGTTGATCTTCCACGCACAATCAATTGCTCTGATACCACTTGTTGTGCGCGTGTGTGCAAAAGCAACCAAGATCAACCAATCACCACACAAGAAGACAGGAAGATTTACGTGGTTCGGCAAAGATGCCTACGTCCACGGGAAACCAATTTCCACTGGATTCTCCTCCAATCTGTGAAACCACAGCCTTGGAATCTCAGCCTCTCTAACTGACTGCCCTAGGGTTACAGATTACATCTCATATATATAACCAGTACATCCTTATCCCCCAAGAACTCTATCTTAAGAAAAATGAAAGTCCTAACCCATTAGAAAACTACTATTTAGCAAAATAGGAAATCCCTAATACATTAGGAAACCACCCCAGATTTGAACCCAATCATGGTCTGGACCCACATGGCCAACAGAAACCAGGTTGAACACTTCACAAGATGCAAGGGGAAAAAGCAGCAGCAGCAGCAATTGATTAAAGCCATGAGCATAGATTGGAAATTTAGTGTGTGCACTTACTGCTGTGAAATGGAGAAGGGAGCAATAACTGGAATCATAGACCATGTAGACCTGAGCAATATATACCAATAATGAGAGTAAAACCACTTTTACAATGTCAATGTTATTAAGACCTGTTCTCATTCCCAGCAAGGTACCTTACCATGATATATGTTAGGAAGTAGTAACTAATACTGGAATTCATCAGAGGAACAATATTGCAAGTTACGCCATTGACTGCGATATTCTTTTGCAGCAACACTGTCTTGTCATTTTATTATAGCTATGAAAACAGATCAGTTGTGAAGTCCCACCCAACATTGAAATACATACATAAAGGTGTTAATATCACATGCGACAATAACTTCACGCATCTGGTGTTATGAAAGTTCATACCAAACCTAGTTCCAATCACTGTGACTGGGTTCAAAGGATCAAACCCTGATTGAAGTTACTCTCACTGCTCCTAGGAAGGTTTGCTTCAGAAGAGACAAAGTTGTGATACCCGTTTTAGAAGTTCCATACATTAGGAGCATCCAATTATGTATTAGGATTTAGAAGCATTGGAAAATGGATATACTCCCAAGAAACCCAAATCATAGTTCGTTTTAGCATTTGGTAGTAAGGGTGGTTGACCATTCCATTTGACTTTGGTGCAATTTTGGAATTGACAATCATATTTTGTGGGATAGCATTTCTGACCGCCACCAAATCAATGTCAGTCATCAACAATGTTGACTGTTTGGAACAGAACGGTAGTAAAATGGAATTATCCCACCTAATGAGAATTCCAAAACCGAAGTCTTTTTATCCACTCACATAAACAGAGTTCATTTTTACGATGCAAAGATCAATTAGTTTGCATGCCGACGTGCACCACGCTACTTGGTCTGGAATGCTTAGACCCAGCAGTATCATCCTTCAATTGGTTCTCACCTATATCCTAATTCCTAAGAAACAAAAACAGTTGAAAAAGAAAAACTAAAGGGTGTATCCGATCTGCAACGTGGTGGGTTCACAGGCCATGGTGGTTGATTGGGAAGGGTGAACAGAAAAAGTGTTGTTTCCAGCTATAGCTCCAGCTTCCCAAGAGCCCTGAATGGTTGTAAAAGGTCCCTCTCCTGCTTCAAGCTGAAATCCCAAACACAAAACGGTGAAACCATTACAAGTAGGCAAAATGATAAAAATATCACAAATGGCCATTATTCAATCAAAACCTTGTTTTGAGCTGCTTGTTCATTTCACCAAGTTGAAGCTCCTGTGAAGAGGAACCAGAAAGGCATAAATACTAGATAGGAAAATGAGTGGAAAGAAACAGTGCCGAACCCAGTATAGTATATACACCTGCAGGTATTACTTTTAATTTTTATTTTTATTTTTTTTTAAGTAGCGGTATAGTTTATTGAGACAAACAGTAAAGAAACAATAACACCAGTATAAGAGACTTATACCCAAAGAAAAAATTACATACTTTTTTTTTTTTTTTTTGTATTCTTAAACTAGAACACTTGCATACACTTAGTTTTTTACTTTATTTTTTTCTGTTATTTCTTATTTTATTTTTTTCTATTGTTTCATGGCAAAACTTTCCATAGCATTCTTTCATGTCTTGACTAGAGTATCGGATGAAATTAAGTACATTTCACCATTCTTTTATGTGATTTAATTTAACTATTTTTTGTCTCTTGCATGCTTAATTAGAATAGTAAATTTTCCTTCTGTCTTAAACAACCTAAGTAGTTTAATTTGTATTGAACAATGCTTTATTTATACATATTTCCTTAATAGGTTATGCTTAGATTATGTTCTTTGATAATCTATCTTTGATTAATATATGATATTTAGTTAGTTCATGATTTTATTAGGTGAAGGAGATTTTTGCCTTAAATAAATTGTAAAAAAAATTGTGCTTTGTGATAGACAAATTATCTGGATTAAAAACATTGATTTTCTTATTGTTCTAAAAAAATCAGATCTTAATTAAAAAGGACTTTCAAAAGTGCTCCATGTTGGTTCAATCTGTACTTGTCATTGTCTCAACAACTGTACACTTGCAGCTTTGACTTGATTGATCAAATTCACATCAAGTATTTAGGGCCGTTGCCGGGGAGCTAAATCTGATTTTTTTTTTAAATCTATTTTTTTAGGTGCATTCATATTCATCGTTAAGATGGATTATTAGTTATTCAGTCATTTAGTTTGTTTCCTTACCTTTGTTTGCAATTAGTGGTAGTTTGTCTTTTTATTTTTCTAAGAAAAAAGAAAAAGATTTTTGCATTTTTCTGATGGCTTTTAGTATTTTATTGAATTTTCGGAATTATCAAAAAAATTTTAAAAATACATTTTTTCTGAAATCTTTTCCAGAATTTCAGAAATTAAAAAGTCGATAAATTTTTTTTCTTTTTTATTTTTTAGAGTAGTTTTTATTTTCTTTTAGGATTCTTTTTGATAATCACATAAACAATCTGTTTTTCTTAGGATTTTTCTAATTTCTAATTTCAGAAAAAAAAACTAATTTCTAGGTTTCATTAGATTTGTTAGTATTAGTTTGATTAGAGTTAGGTTCACTTGATTTTCAATTTGAATAGTTTAGATAATTTTGCTATCTTTAAGAGTTATGATTTTCTTGGTTTTGTTTTACTTAGGATAAGATTTTAATTTTCTTTTTAGGGGAAGATTGGAGTTGATTTTACTTAGGAATTACTAATGATTTTTTTTATAGGTTTGCATTGCGTGGAGAAATTTGATAAAAATAGAAAACTGCGAGGATTGCTAAAAAAAAAGTCCAATAACATTGAATTGCTTGCAAAAATTGCTAAAAAAGAAGATAAGCTTGAACAAGATAAGATTTGCACCGAACCACCGTAAGATCTTCTATCCTTAACCCACAAATCTTTGTTTGCAAGTGGGCTTGGTTTATTTAAATTTTGCACACTATGACTGCTTGTGTAGCACAAAATTTAAATTGGATCCACATAGTTAGTTAAAGGCAACTCACCCCAAAAAGATAAGGACTAGATTTCATCACCAGATCCTTACCAATCTAAGTTTAACCATCTCTCGCATTTGTATCCTAACCTTAATTAAAATCAAGTAACAACGTGACCTTTAGATTCAAGCTTCATAGGATGAAGACCACTAACGGTTACACCAATTGTGCTCCTTGACCAAAGTTAATGCCCAAGTAAGCCTTTCCTCCTAAAGGTGCGACAGCTTGAGTACTGGTACTTAAGCGAGCTCATCCCTACCACTCCCTTATGGCTACCTGGTCAACTACGGTTTCATAAAACCAAACTGAAGGCCCCAGTGTTCTCCTCACCAGTTAGGAGCTATTTAGTGTCTAGGTTAACCCTATGACCTTTCTTGTGCTTAATCCTTGTGCTTGACTGCTTGATTTGTGCATCATATTAGGATCATTAGGACCTTGCATATAAATTAGGTTAAAATTGTTTTTTGGGTGGAACCCAATACATGCGATCTAAACCTGAGAGGAAAAAATTGTAAGAATGCAAAAACCATAAGTTAATCAAGATAGAGCCCAAGTTAGCCTTAACCATCGTAGGTGGTTCATCAATTTTCACAGAAAAAATGGCTAAAGGAGAACACGTGGATCCACCCATGACTTTGAGAGATTACATGTACTCCACCAGGACAATTCAACTGTCCTGCATCACTCTACCTTACACCAATGCCACTTCTGAGCTGAAATCTAGCATGATTAAGATGCTCCTTGTGTTTCGTGGGGTAGACTAGGAAAACCCATATCAACAAGTTAGGGAATTTGAGGACATTTCAGGGATCATGAGAATAAATCATATGATGGAAGATGCCCTCAAGCTTAAATTATTCCCTTTCTCCTTGAAAGAAAAGGCTAAATCCTGGGTTTATGCCTTACAGTCTGGGTCCATCACTACATGCGCTAAGCTAGTCAATGAATTTTACAAGAGATTATATTCCAACAGAAGAACGCTTCTATGAGGTGAACCATCAATGGGTTTTATCAGATGGATGGGGAGACACTCCATAATTATCGGGAATGGTTCAAGGACCTCTTGATCCAGTGTCCCTACCATGGATTTGAAAAGATCTTATTAGTCCAGATTGTATATGAGGGCATGGATTACCCAACCTAGCAAATGGTGGAATCTTTTTGTGGTGGGAATTTTATATAGAAAACAGCAGATGAAGCATGAACATTTTTGAAAGAAATTGCTGATAATACGCTGCAGTGGGGCCTTCTTAAAAGGGAGCCCACCAAACCCTCCATTCCTGGGAAAGGAGAGATGTTTATGATTGAACCCAAAATTGAGGCAGTGGCCAAAATGCCCACACACCCACTCCAAACACTTTTAAGTCATTGAAGTATAATCAGGCCTTGAATGGTGGAATTGACCCAACAACTTTGGGTAAAGCCAAATTTGTTGAGGAGGTGAATGCGCTTTATCAAAACACTCATTTTGACAATCGACAGAGGTATGATCCATATTCCAACAGATGCAATTCAGGTTGGAGGGACAATCCAAACTTTTCTTGGACCAAAGGTCCAACTTAGGGTGGCCCATCACAGGCCAATCAGTTTTAGCCCATTCAATCTTAGGCCAATGCCCCACCCGGTTTCCAAAAACCCAATTTCAACCCTAGTCCATTGACACAAAGGGTAGATTCCTTGGAAAAGGCCATGAAACTCATGTCTAATAGTACTGTTCAATTCCAGCATACCACTACTCAAAGTTTAAATGGCCATACTCAGACCCTTATAAAATTAGAATATTAGATGGGCCAACCGGCCAATTCCATGAGTGCCAGAGACAAGGGGACTTTCCTTAGTCAACCTGAACCTAATCCCAAGGGCCAAGTTGTTCATGATAATAAATTAACAGGCCCAGAGCAAGTCAAATCAATAATCACTCTTAGGTCAGCTACACACATTGATAACAAAGTAGAACTCCCTAAGGAACTTGAGAAAAAAAATCAAGTGAGGATGTGGAAACTGAGGAACCAAGTGTGAATGCTGAACCCATGATAGTTACAGAGCCAATCAAGGAGAACCCATTCGTAGCTAAACCATCATCTAGTGAGCCCACTCCTAGGACTTAATTCCTAAGGCACCATACCCCCAGAGGCTAGGACCAAAAAATCAACCACCTAGTTGGATAAAATGTTAGAAGTGTTCAAACAAGTGAGAATCAACATTCCACTACTTGATGCTATCTCCGAAATTTCTAAAGGAACTTTGTACCTTTAAAAGGACTACCATTGTGCTTAAGAAGGCTTTTCTAGCTCAACAAGTGTAACAATCCGATCTCAATTAAGCATGTTTAGCAAATAATTAAGTAAATTATTAGCTAATTACTATAGAATTAGCCTAACTAATGATGTTTGGTGTCTAATTAGGTTAGATTCAGTTTACTTCTATCTCAGTTAGACTAACAGGTCAAGTTTAGGTCATGGATAGGTAGTTGGGTTGAGTTTAACCTTAACTAGGTATATAAAAGCCTTTTTTTGTAATTTTAGATTGCATGGTTTTTATATCATTCATGCATTATATTGATATCGTCGCATTCATCTAGTTGAGCTTCTCAGCTTTTGTAATAACCCTGAATATTTTTTTTTACTGGGTTAACTGGGCTTAGATAAGGTCCAGATTCGACCAGCCCAATTCATGAATTGGACGGGGCTGTTGGGTCAAACTTTTAGGTCTTGATATAAGACCCAAATCCACTTAAGATGTGACTGTTGGGCTTCACAATGTGACTTTTTGTTTTTCACCAAAAGCCATGACTGTTGAGCTTCTCCATGTGACTCTTTGTTTTTCACCAAAAGCCATGACTGTTGGACTCTCTATGTGACCTTTCATGGGCATCCAACACTCTATAAATAGTCTCTCTCTCTCTTCTTTTCTTTGATCATTCTCTCATGGAAGAGGAGAAGAGTTCTAATGTTTTGAAGTTTGAAATTTGAAACAAAAGAATTTCAGCAAGGAGTTGTTTTGAATGACTGATTTGAAGTCACTCATCACTTACACAAGGTGAGTAGGACTTCTTTCATGTTTATTTTGTTTCTTCATAATCTATTCTGCTGATAGTATCAATTTAATATATCTTTACATCAGTTTCTGTTGATATCCTTGCAACAAGATATAAATTCAGTTTGACATAAGGATATCATTTCTTTGATTTGGCTTAATAAGGGTTCATTATATTAAAAATCTAGATCTGAATTGATGAAAATGCTAGATTGACGACTGGATTGTGAAGGAAAATAAAGATTTAAAACTTATCCTCTTTTGTAAAATGATTGGTAAATCTGAATCTTATGATAAATGTGCTTATTAAGGATTGTTTTCATCATATAGTCTGTTGGTTTAGTATGTACATTAATTCAGAACTGAAATGAATATCAGTTCAAGCCGTCATAATGTAACTGGATTGTTTGAGGGCTGTGGGCCCATGTGGCCCACCTGATCTAAGATCATGTCCCTACATCTAGTACTGAATAAGTGGTCGATCGCTATGATAGTGGACCCACTGGGATTTGACTGTTGGTACTCTTCATCCAAGGGATTTTAACAAGGCCAAACATGAGACTATTTTTACTACTGGTTCTGTTTAGAAATTTCTCAGTTGCTGTCTGTGACATTTATTTACCCAACATTAATACTAAGTACCTCTATTAAAGCCTCTAAGTTCTTAAAACCATATATTTTTTTACTTATGAAAGTTTTGTTATTTGCAAAAGTACAAAGAACTTGAGCACAAGATGAAGACAATGCTGTATTCAGTTTTTGACCCAATCATTAACTGACATCATCTGTTTCAGTGTGTAATATTCTTTACTGAACATTTCTGGATGGGATGGATACCATCATTAGAACATGTGTTAGAGATACTGTACTTTTGGAACACTTGATCTTAATGATATAAGGGATAATTATATGACTAATGAATCATGTGTAAGGAAATAATTCTATGACTGATAGATTATGAGTAAAATGATACTTACATGGCTGATGAGTCAAGAGTAAAGTATCAATTCTATGATTGATGGATTATGAGTAAAAGGATAATTATATGACTAATAAATTATGAGTAAAGTGTTAATACTATGACCATTAAATTCCGAGTAAAAGTTATGAATGTGGAAATAATGAGTAAAGTGTTTAATCTATGACTGAACAAAAGATACGGTTAATGCCACATATTTGTGATACTAATGCCGATTTAGAGTGGGGCGAGACTTCAATATAAAGTATGTTGGATTGGCCAATGGTACTTAAAGTAAAGCTTATGTACTAAATCTGAAATCAGCATCTGATTATTACGGAGTAACTGTTTTTGGATTGATCTTCGAAAGATGAATAGTGACAGTTTTGTCATGACAAGAATATTAATCATCTTGTGAGAACATAGGAATTTTACGAATTAAAATGGGTGACAGACTGATCACGACACGAATATGAATGTCTTTGCTCAAACATCTTCTATGAATTAAGATGGATGTCAGTCTGATCACGACACGAAGATGAAATTCCTTTGTGGGTGACATTTTTGTCACAACAAGAATATGAATCCTCTTGTGGGAACATAAGAACCTTATGAATCAAAATGGGTGACAGACTGATTATGACATGAATATGAATACCTTTGTTCAAACATCTCTTGTGAATTAAGATGGGTGACAGACTGATGACGACACGAATATAAATACCTTTGTTCAAACATCTCCTATGAATTAAGATTGGTGTCAGTCTGATCACGGCACAAATATGAAATTCCTTTGTGGGTGACAGTCTTATCACAACAAGAATATGAATCCTCTTGTGAGAACATAAGGACTCCCATGAATTAAGATGGGTGACAGTCTTGTCATGACATGAATATGAACTCCCTTATTCAAACAATGTCTATGAATTAAGGATGGTGGCAGTATTGTCACGACATAAATATGAATCCCATATAATAGTACAATATGACAATCTTGATATACATTTAACAATGTTGTTGAATAAGATTATGAATTTACTCTTCAGGGTAAATCTATGAAATTTCTTTTCAAAGAAACATATGAAACTTGAAAATTTGTGTGATGTAATTTGAAAACTATATTTTGTTATCATGTCAGCTTTTTTTTTTTTTGTTGATTTAGAAATTCTACTCACCAGTGTTACTGACCAGTGGTTCGCCCCACTACAGGTAATGCATTCATGACGGGACAGGGGAACGACGGTGATCAACCTATAGACTTTGGCATGCACTGCTGATTGAGAGATTGAAAAGCATTCTAGACTTTAGAAGGGACCAGCCCTTATTGTAGAATATTTTCTTGTAATTAAGTTAAAAGATTGTCTATTCTAGCTTATTCCTAATGACATATATTGACTTTGATATTAAGATTTAAATATTCATCTCATGCTTGGACTGATGCTTTTGGAAATTTACTTTATGAATGTTATTGTATTATAATCATGCTAAAAACTTAAGAATTTGAAGAGCTCCAGATTCTTGGGTCGTTACAGCTTTCGTACTTAACTTGAACGCGTTTGACTTCGTTTGAATTAATTGGACTATCATTTGACTTAATTTGAATATACATCAAGAAATATGAGCTTTATTATAAATCCAGAAAACTGGGATTTAAAGGGAGCCAAAACCCACTTGATTCAATCTTTTATTTCCTCCCTATATTCTCCCTGCTCTCGTACTCTTCTTCCTTCTATCTCTTCATCACATTTCCCTCAACAACCGAAACTCTTGTAGCTTGCATGTGTGATCTGAGGTTCTCATCTCCCATTTCCATCATCTTTTAGCTTTCCTCATTCCTTTGAAGCGAAAGACTTAGGCACCTTCTCTTTCTAATCAATCTCTAAGGTAAGATCTCTTCCCATTACAGCTCTCTTGGGTTAAGAATAGGGTTTGGGAGACTCCTTTTCAAGCATGCACTCATCTTTTATCATTCCTTACATGCAAGGCGTTTATGTTTAAGAATTGGGTGTTTCATTCCTATTGAGCCAAGAGAAAGATTACTGAGTTGAAAGCTTAATCTAAGGCAAGTATAAGTTAATTATTGTTGAATGCATGTTGGTAGCCTTGTGATTCTTGTGACTCTATTGAAATTCGAATTTAAATTTCAGCCCTTATAATTGTTTAAAATGCATGACTTGATTGTTTAGGTGAATCAAGAAGTGAAATTGGAAATGTTAAATGGTAGAAGAGAAGAAAAAATGAATGCCCTCAAATAGGTAGTAGACATGAAAGCAGAACCCCGACATTTTGGGTAGAGGAGTATTCTGTAACTGAGTTAGCTTCAGAAAAACTGAAGCTTATGGCTAAGCCTTAAGCATGCTACGGCTCAAAATCCAAAGAGCCAAAATTTGATAACTCTTCTACTTGATAACTCTTCTACAGATAAGCCACGACTAAGCTGTATACTGTGCTACGGCTAAGCCATAGCCAAGCCGTGGCTTAGCTGTAGATCAAGTATGGCCAAGCCGTAGGACAAAATACGGTTAAACCGTGAATGCGGAATGAAAATCAGAGTAACCACAGCTAAGCTGTAGTGCATTTTACTGCGAAGCCATAAGCTACCCACAGCTAAGTCATAGGTCACCCACGGCTAAACTGTAAACCATTAAAACTTAGGATTAATTAGGGATGTTGCAAGACCGTGTAAGACTCTAGTTTGAATCCCTTTACCCTATGCATTGACCCAATGGAAAAATTGAGCATCATGAAAGGTCTTGAGGGCTGAAACTCGTTCATATGATGTTGTCTATTTGTTAAGTACCTCCCCATGGATGTTGGTTTAAGCGCCTTCAATACATATTCTCGACACATTATAACTCCAAAAAGAGATAACTATGTATCGGATAACTTAAAACTACATCATCATGCACAGTTAGAAACAATGGATAACTAGATTAGGGTTGGTTTATAAAACTACCTTGATTCTATTAAATTGAATTGCATAATATATTAGATTATCGTTATTGCCTTCTATTATTCCAATAAAAATTCTAATTTGAAATGATCATGTATAGATTGATTCTATTTGAATTGTTTCTTAATAAACATTTTATATTGACATTTGACATTGAATTGAGTAAGAACGAATTGAATGAATGAATTTGAATATACAATATTCTGTATTCCAATGAATGAATTGCATGAATTACTCTAGTTCAATTATATGAATGAATCGAAATGGTCTGGCTCTACTCAGCCTCGGCCTTATGATACCCGGCGGGGTTGACTTTAGTGTAGTAATGAACGATGCCGCTGCAGTGTGCTTTTGGAGCTTCCGGACTCCATATATAAAAATACCCATTCATACCTTGGCCAGTTCGATGGTGTTTTTAACGTAAAAATCCCTAAAGGGAGGATATGGTAAATGTAGTAGCCAAGTAGTAAAGTATTTCATCTTATTGATTCTTATAGCATGCTTTACTCAACACACAACATGCCTAGTGTACTGAATTAACTTCTATTGATCAATTGTCATTAATTCTTTTAGATAAATGCGCATTACCTTAACTATGCTTATACTTTGCTGAATAGTCTTATTCATCAGTTGTCTATGGTGTTATAGGCTCAGATCCCAGTCCCAATCTTGTAAAGATTGTAGAGATTTCAGAGGAGGCCTTCGAGGTCCCATCAAGCCTAGGCGAATGGACTGTAGATACCCTCTGATTGATCCACCACGGAGCGCATCAAGAGCATGTTTAGGCCTTATTTTGGGATGTAAATGCACTTAGGGTTTCATGACTTGCATTAGCTTTATTTTGCTATACATGATTCATGATCCCTTGTATTTTGAAATTATACAAATTTTTCTTACTGTTCATGACCTTTCTTTCCTTTTGTACAGACAGGTCTCATTATTACTCTTGTACATAATATATCATATAGATGTGTATTAGTTTGGTGTCATGGTGTTTGTTTCATGAAATGATATTGTCAAGCTTTTGCGTATTGAATGTTTGGACCGATGTCCGTTAAAAGCATCTCACATGTGTAAATAATGTGACTATCCCTTGTGTAATACCGCTTAGACTTGGGTCCAGGTGTGTATTACACGGGAGTACGTGTCACTTTCTGGGTTTAATTGTAATATCCGAATTCTTGGGCTTGGGTCATTACAACAAGCTAGCTCGATAATTTTCTGTCCAATCCTGATCAAATACAAGGACCAGAGTGTCCTACCATTCCTTGCTAGATAAGGAATCATCACATAGAGAAAGCTTTGCTAGACTTGGGTGCAAGTGTGAACCTTCTTCCATGCTCTATTTTATCAAAAATTAGGTTTAGGGGAGTTGAAAAAGACCCATGTGACCTTGCAATTGGCTGATGCATCAGTTCGATACCCCATGGGGGTAGTAGAAGATGTTCTTATTAAAGTCGAAGACTTTGTATTTCTCGTGGATTTTGTTGTTTTGGACACTAAACATGCATCCAGGGATGAATCCAAAATACCAGTGATCTTAGGGAGACCATGCATTGCCACCTCAAATGCCTTGATCAATTGTATAAATGAAAATTTCTTTTGGGACCAAGACCATTTAGGTGAACATTTTTAATGTCAGTAAGCAACCTCCTGATGAGGGTGATGTGGCTTTTAAAGTCAATTATATTCATGGATTAGTGGAAAATCACTTAGCCCATTTTAAACTAAAAGAACCACTAGAGGCTTGTCTGGCTCATTTTAGAAGTGATTTTGACATAGATGGACACATTAAGGAGATCAATGCTCTGTTAGACTCAACCTCAATCATGGACTATACAAGGTGGCAACCGAAGCATGAAATTCTAACTCCATATGCTTCCCCACCTGTCCGATCTGTGGTAGAGCCCCCTAAGTTAAAATTCTAACAGTTGCCAAATACTTTGAAATGTGTATTTTTAAGCCTGCTAGAAACCCTTCTAATAATTATAGCTTCAGACTTGGATCCTATCCAAGAGGAAAAACTTGTAAAAATTCTGGATAAACATAAGGAAGCTATAGGGTGGTACATAGCAGACATTAAAGGAATAAGCCCATCTATAGTCCAACATAGAATCCATTTGGAAGAAAATGCAAAAACTTCTCGTGAACCATTGAGGCAACTGAACCCTACAATGAAGTGGTTAGGTCGGAAGTCTTAAAATTACTTGATGCAGAAGTGATCAATCCTAGGAAGCAGAGGCACCGGTACGGGTATTGTACAGGTATGCCGATATGGTAAAATCCTTAAAAAATAGGATATGGGTACGGCTGGGGTACGTCCATTAAAAAATTATATTTTTTAAAATTTTAATAATGTAATAGGCTAATAATTAAAATTTTAAAATAGTTAGAACTCTTAGTTGCAACAAGCCAACAAGCCAATAATTACTTAGAATCATTACAAAGTCAACCAACAAACCATCGATTTGATGTCTGTCGTTATAACAAAAGTCAAAAGCCACGTAAACACTAGAAGTACAAAGAAAACAATAAATCAAAGCACTGAAAACAAAGTCATTCATTAACTTGAACTGCATTGTCTTCATCAAATAACCCATCTTCCATGTCAGGCTCATCAAGTGAAAGATCTACAACTTCAAGTAAGCCAGCACTCTCTAATGAATTAAATGCATCTCCATTAATGTCCCAGAGCTTGGTCTCTCCTTCCGTGTACTGTCGACGACTCCTCGATAGGGGACGAATATTGTTATGCACAAAGACCAAGTCTTCACTACGCTCTCTAGTGTCATTTTGTTTCTTCTAATGGAGTGAATGAAAGAATAGGTGCTCCAATTCCTTTCACAACATGATGAGGAACATGGCTGGCTAAGTAATTTCAATGCTAAAGATTGGAGAATTGGTGCAAAAGACCCATGTGCACACCACTAAACAATTGGTTCCACTACTCCTCTATCAAATTTGAATCAAATTCCCCAAAACTTTCCAAACAACCTGAAAACTTGGCATATTATGTTGTAACAACCCTTCTATCCTCCAGCTTTGTAAAGTATTTCTTAAGGCACTTTGTTCTTATATTTGAGATTTTTTCATCCTTGTGAAGAGGAACACGATTGGGATTTTCATCAAGCCATGTTGCACTATAATACCCAAATTATAGAAAGATGAAACTATAAGTAAATTATGTATTTCATATTATATTCAAAGAAATAACCAAACAAAAAGTATTGGGTTGTACCTAGGATTCAATGAATGTGTAAGGCAATGAAGTGGTGTGCTACTTTTGGTCCACCTTTCAACAAGCATTTGGTGTACTACAGAGTAAAAATTGAACTCCTCATTTTCCAGCTTCCCTTCATGCCTATAGATGGCTGCTTTCACCTTTTCAATCATGTCCCACATTTCATAAACCAAGTGCAAACATGGCCTATTAGTATCACAAACTCTAATCATCTTATAGATAGGCAATGTGAAAGATAATATGTATGCTATCATGTCCTAGAAGATGTCACTCAACACATTTTCCTTCACAAATGTTGCCTTACCAACATCATCTTCCTTGTAATGATTCCATTTTTCACTAATAACCATTGTCTGAAGGCCACGCTTGATAAGATTGAACCTTTTTAGCATTACAACCACAAATGCAATGCGCGCCTCCGCCACAGTAACTTCAAAGGTACAAAGTCATTAAAAATTGCCAACCTTATAGAATGGTTCACAATAAAATTTTTTATGGACATCACATCATCAACAACATGAGTAATCCAATGGCATTCATCATAAGCATAAGCAACGACTCCAGTTTGCTTTGCAGAACATATACTGTTAATAGCAAGATTAAGGATGTGAACTACACATGGAGTCCAAAAGATATGAGAGTATTTACTTTCAATGATTAATCCAACTGAACTACAAACAGGAGCATTATCAGTAATTAATTGAACCACATTTTGACGTCTGACATTATCAATTACTTAACACATTAATTGGCCAATGTAGTGCTTGTCCTCATACTCACCCTCACAATTAACCGCTTTCAAGAATATAGCTCCATCCTTCGAAGCTCCCATAAATTTTATAAGAGGCCTTCTTTGTGCATCAATCCATCCATCGGTAACAATACGTAACCCCTTCTCCTTCCATGATTATTTCAATGACTCCAACAACCTTTCAACATTTGCCCTTTCTCTTTTAAGTAGTGTAGTCCTTAACAAATTGTAACCAGGAGGTACATACCCACTAATTTGATTTTCAGTAGCAAACTGAAAAGCTTCTACAAAATAAGGATTCCTAACCAAATGAAAAGGCAATCCACCTAAGTAGAACATATGAGCAATCAAAGAATGCAAATGTTCCCTAGCATCTTGGTTAAATGCCTTCTCCAAGGCACTACTTCCAATGGCCTTTCTTTTTTTTTTTTGGCTCATACCCTTCCAATCTAAACCCTTCACTTCTAATTCCAACATCTATTGTATTTGACATCTTACTACTAATAGGATAAGATGAGGGTAGCAAAGGAACATTTTTGGGATTAGCCATCTTCTTCTAGTTCTCGACTTTTTCACTTTCCCTTTTCATTTGAAGGAGAGCAATATCCTTCACATTAACACAACATCTGATTCCTTGTCCTTTAATTTGTAACAAATGTGCTTTGACCTTATAGTATGACCCTTGAAAATCACCATTACAATAATTGCATTGCCATTTTGCATTCGCACTTCTTCCTCCCCTTGCTTCTAATATGGTTACATGCTTCCAAAGAGGATCCACAAGTTCATCAGTACCACTTGCATTTACACTTGCACCAGTAGAACCCAAACTACTTAATGAACTCATTTTTATCCTACAACAATTAATGAATAATCAAACAACCAAACATTTAGAAAATAGCTAATATACTTAAAAAATGGAAAGGACAACAACAACAGCAAATGGCAGAGCAACACCAATGGCAGAAAAAAAAAAAACAATAGCAACAGCAAAGCAGAAAAAAAAAAGAAAATTAAGCAGCAAACATATAGAGCAGAAAAAATAAACGAAATAAAGTACCGCAGCAAAGCAACAACAGAGCAGAGCAAATAAAAAAAAACAGCAAATGCAGTGCAACAAAGCAAAGAAGAAAAAGAAAATACAGCCAATAGCAAACAGAGCAGAGCATTAAAAATAAAATAAAATAAAATAACAAGAAACGCAGAGTAGTAGGGCATCATCAAAGGAAAAAAAATTTAGCAGCAGAGAAACATCCATCAACAGAGCAAAGAAGAGCACGGAAAAAAATTATAGTAGCAGAGAAACAACCATCAGCAGGAAAAAAAAATTACAGCAACAGCATGGGTTCACAACAGATCAGAGGAGAGGGAAAAAATAAAAAAAAGAAGGGAAGAGGACCTGTAGTCTTGCAGTTGTGGTGGATTTGCAATGGCAGACGTGCAATGGCGGACGTGGTAAATGTGTGGGTGCAACATGTACGCCCCCTCCTCCTCCGCATTTTTTTTTCTTCCTAAGCCTCTCCTGCTTTTTTTTTTCGATTTCCAGAGGAGCCTCCCTTTCAATAAGCCTCCACCTCCTCTTCTTCTCCTCCTCCTCCTCCTTTCTTCTTTTCTCGCCCTTTTCCTTCTTCCGTTTTTCTCAGCGACAGAGGTAAAGGCAAATTAGGGCTCTGGCAAATTATAGCTTCGATTAGCCTCCTCCTCTTCTTCTTTTTCTTCTTGTTCTTCGCCTCCTCCTCTTTCTCCTCCTTTCTTCTTCTCTCGCTCTTTTCCTTATTCCACTTTTCTCAGCGTCAGCGGCAGAGGTAACACAATTAGGGCTCGATCGCTGAAGCTGAAGTTTATAAGTAAAACCACTTTTACATTTAGGCCCTCCAGGGTTTTTTTTTTAGGATAAAAAGTTAAAAAATGTAGGTACGTACCGGGTGCATACCGAAAACGTACCCATAAAGTCAAAAGAGTACCAGGTACATTTGACCATACCCCATATGTATTTTGCCGTACCCATGCCGGGTACGTACCCGCTACGTGTACGTGGATTTTTCAAGTACCCGTGCTTCCTAGGATCTATCCCATATCTGAGAGTGCATAAGTGAGCCAAGTACAAGTGGTACCAAAGAATTCTGGAATAGCAGTGATTCAAATGAGGACAATAATTTGGTACCCACTAGAATATAGATTGGATGGATAGTATGCATTGATTTTAAGAAGTTGAATTCAATGACCCGAAAAGATCATTTTCCCCTCCCATTCATGGATTAAATGTTTGAAAGGCTAGCCAGTCATGCTTACTACTGTTTTCTTAATGGTTATTCCAGCTATCACCAAATCCCAATTTCACCTAAGGACCAGGAAAAGACCACCTTCACATGTCCGTTTGGCACATTTGCTTACCAGTGCATGCCGTTTTAGCTATGCAATGCATCGGCCACCTTTGAAAGGTGCATGATGAGCATATTTTCTAACATGGTAGAGAGATTCATTGAGGTTTTCGTAAATGACTTTTATATCTTTGGCAATTCTTTTGAGAAGTGCTTACATCATTTGTCCCTTGTGATTGAAAGATACCAAGAAAAGATTCAGGCTCTGAATTTGGAAAAATATCATTTTGTGGTTAAAGAAGCATTGGGACATTATTTCTAAGAAAGGAATTGAGGTAGACAAAGAAAAAATTGATTTGATCTCAAAATTGCTACCACCTAAGTCTGTTAAGCTAATTAGATCATTCATGGGCCATTCTGGTTTTTATCGGAGATTTATCAAGGGTTTTAGTAAAATTGCTAAACCTTTGTGCCAATTGCTGATAAAAAAAGTCCCTGTTTGAATTTGATAAGAATTGTTTAAAAGCTTTTGAGAGATTGAAGAAGGAACTAACTTTAGCCCCTATCATCCAATCACCTGATTAGACCATTCCATCTGAGCTTATGTATGATGCATCAAATACAGCTATGGGAGCTGTTTAGGGTCAACGGGTTGGGAAATTACCTCATGTGATTTACTATGTTAGTAGGACCCTCAATGATGTACAGCTAAATTACACAAACACTGAAAAAGAACTCCTAGCTGTGATTTTTACCTTGGAGAAACTCCGATCCTACATGATAGGGTCTAAAGTCATCATCTACACGAACCATGCTGCCTTAAGGTACCTTCTTTCCCAAAAGGATGCAAAAACCTAATTGATCTAGTTGATACTTCTGCTACAAGAACTTGATTTGGAAATAAAAGACAAAAAATGATGTAAGAAACATTGATCATCTTTTAAAGTTACCTTTAGAGCCAGCCGATGAGGTCCCAATGAATGAAAATTTTCCTAATGAACAATTACTGAGTATTTCCTAGATCTACTATTTTGCAGATATAATCAATTGCCTTGTTACAAGAGAGATGCCTGCCCATTTGTCAAAAAAAGATCGATCAAAATTCCTAGCCGAGGTCAAGTACTTTTTCTGGGATGGCCTTTATCTTTTTAAGTATTGCCAGAACAAATCATCAAAAGATGCATTCTTGATCAAGAACACTATTCGGTCATTGCATTCTGCCATGATCATGCATGTGGGCGCCATTTTAGTTCTAAAAAGACAACTACAAAAATTTTGCAGTGTGGATTTTATTGGCCCACAATCTTTAAAGATTGCCACACTTTCTGTCTGAACTGTGAGAGGTGTCAAAGGCTTGGTGTAACACTCCGATCCCCTTTGAGCCGGATTAGTGGCTCATTCGTGTGTTTTGTTTTGTTTATTTCTTTCGGATTTGGTTTTGGGTCTTGGATAGGTAGTTGAGTAACCTTTGACCTGAGATAGGTAGTTCTAAGCCCTTTTTCGTAATTTTGCTTTTGCTTTGCTTGCATCAAATTTGCATCATCTTGGTGTCAGCATGTGTATTTTGTTGAGCTCGTCAAGTTCCGTAACTGTGTCAAGTCTATTCGGAGTACATTGGAGAAGTTGGGCCTTCGTGTGACTTAAACTGTAAATAGCTTAAACTCTTCGGACCTTGTTTTAAACTCCAAAACCTATATATATGAGTCATCCTCCAGGTGTCTCTCTCTCCTGCTCATTTCACTTCCTCAACGTTGCATGCACAGCTCTGGGAGAGAGAGAGAGAGCCACGTTCCTTCTTTTCCATTTCTCTCCTCTTCTCGTCTTGGTTGGTGTTGGGATCTTGCACTCATCGTTGATTGGGTTCTCTTCTTCCCTCATCTCTGTCTGTGGCTTGGTAAGTGGGTTCTCTGTAACTCTTCCTTCTTCTTCTCCAATTGTATCTCTCATTCTCTGTTGCTGTGTTTTCATCTCATGCATGTGTTGTTTCTTTGATTTGCCTTGATTTTAGTTGATTTGGAGCTCGATTCAGTGGATTGACAGAGTTTGAGGCAAGTATAAGTACAGGATTGTTTAACACATATGGGTGTTTTGTTTGATTGCTTTGATTCCTTCTCATTCTTTGTATAGAATGTTTTACAGCCAATCTCTAAGATTTAAGATCAGATGAACTCGTTTTGGAGACATTTCTGTACCAAATTTCAGTTTCTGTAACTAACCCGAATTGGTTCTCTGTATTGTACGGCTAAGCCGTAACCTTGTACGGCTCACAATCCAGAGACTTGAAATTTCACTTTTGTTCTACGGCTAGGCTACGGCTGAGTCGTAGATTGTTCTACGGCTGAGCCGTAGATTGTTTTACGGCTGAGCCGTAAGCTAGCCGTGACCCAACCGTGACCCAGCCGTGAATTTAATCTCTGATCAGTCGAAACTTTCTCGATACAGGACTCCTACGGTGTGGCTACGGCTAAGCCGTATACTGAACCGTAGCTCAGCCGTAAGAGGTATCAGATCAGAGGTGAAAGATGACCGGTTTAGCTGTGTTTTGAAGGGAACCACGGTTCAGCCGTAGTGCATGTTACGGCTAGTGCGTAAGATGTCTTCGGCTAAGCTGTAGGTCACCCATGGCTAAACCATAAGGCATGGCAAATCCGAAATACAACCTAGGATAACGATGAGACTTGTAGGGCTCAATACAGGTTAACCACACACGTAAACCGGCCCAATGGATTCTTTGGATCGCATGAATAGCCTGTTAGGCTGTGACTCATTCATGTGAACGTTGATTCACTGTTAAGCACCTTCCCATGGGTGTTGGTTTAAGGGACTTCGGTGCACGCAAAGATTACATTACAACACTTTGATGGCAACAGTGCATTGAATAACTTAAAACTACATCAACATGCACGGTTAGTGACAGTGAACAACTAGATTAGGGCTGGCTTGTAATGAACCTTGACTCCGTATTAATCTAAGATGCATTGCATATTGTTTACAGTTTTGCCCTCTGTTCTGCCAATCTATGTTTATGCATTCCGCAGTCATTTTGCTTTCGTCCTGTATGTCTGTTTTACTCTTCGATCTACACTATGCTTTGATCTATGCTGTGCTTGACTTAATCTATGCTCTGATCAGTAATCTGTATTTCTGCTATGCTCTGTTTCTGGCTTTGTATATCTCTGATTTATTGGGTATTCCCTGGTGGCTCTGCCCAGAGATTAATACGTGAGGATAAGATCCAGTCTTTGCCATCGGTGAGTCCAAAGCGGATAATCTCCCTTCTTTTGGATTTGATTTGATTGGTATTAGTCTGGCTCTACTCAGCCTCAGCCCTAGGATGCCCGACGGGGTTACCTCTGGCTTAGATCTCTGTATCTCTGTATCACTGCAGTGTCGCTTTGTCTTGGGACCCCGGAACCCAGGAAACCGAGACCCACTTGTACCCTGGCCCGGTCAGTGGTGTTCTCATCTGCTCTGCTCTGCTCTCTATTGGAGAGAATATGGTTAACGTAGTAGCCACTTAGTTCAGTATTTCTATGTTTTGATTCACATATCATACTTTACTTCTATGCACGATTTGCTTAGCCTACTAAAATGGACTCTGTATTTAATCTTCTGTCATTATTCTATTTGATACTATGAGTGTTTCATCCCTGTTACTTGTATTTGCTGGATCGTTGTATTCATTTGTGTTGTCTGTGGTGTTGCAGGCACAGATCCCTTGCCCAGCTCCCCGGCGGTCGAGGAGGCTGCAGGCCCGAGTTTAGAGGCACCCTCCGGTTTGGCAGAGTGGACCTGAGCGTCTCTGCCGAGTGCGTACATGCATATCTTCAGTGGCTTTTGGTTTTGGTTTTTGGGAGATTTGTATTTGGCACTTTGGACTTTGGACTTTGTACTCTGTATATTTTGTATCTCATGATTTTGGGTGTGTATTCGGATTTTATATCAGCGTATTTATCGTTGTCGTTTCCGTTCCGCATTTGTTTTGGCTTCCGCTTTTCCTTTGTTGCTTGCTATGATATGTACAGCTTCCGCGTACGCTTAGTTCGCACGTGTTAGATCCCTTATGTATGTGCATCTGGACTGGGTTTGGATGCACATGCACGGGAGTACGTGTGTCACTGGTTTAACTTTTCGCTAACCCCCGACTTCTGGGCTCGGGTCGTGACACTTGGTAAGCTTAAGAGGAGGAATATGATGCCCCTAAATCCGATACTTATTGTAGAAATTTTTGATGTGTGGGGAATTGACTTTATAGGGCCATTTCCAAATTCTTTTGGAAACCTTTACATTTTGCTAGTAGTGGATTATATTTCCAAATTGATAGAGGCCATACCAACAAAGAGGAATGAACACCATGTGGTGATCAAGTTCGTGAGAGATCACATCTTTCTTGGTTGGTACCCCTAGGGCGATTATTAGTGACGGAGGCACCAACTTTTGCAACCATCCCTTTAAGCATTTGTTGAAAAAATATTCTATCACCATAATGTTGCTACACCTTATCACCCACATATCACTGGCCAAGCAAAAGTTTTGAATAGGCAAATTAAACAAATTCTTGAAAAGTCAATCAATCCCACTCAGAAAGACTGGTCTTTGCAATTGATCAACGTACTTTGGGCCTATCAAACCACTTACAAGTCACCCATTGGTACATCCCCATATAGGTTGGTCTATGGAAAGGCTTACCATTAGCCTGTTGAACTAGAACATTGAGCTTATTGGGCCATTAAAAAGTTCAATTTTGACTTATCCATTGCAGATAATCTGTACAAATTGCAACTCAATGAGTTGGAAGAACTTAGGAATGATGCCTATGAGAATGCCAAGATTTACAAGGAAATGATGAAGCTAAACTATGGTAAGTCAATTTTGAGTAAATCATTTGAACTGGGTATGAAAGTCCTTTTCAATAACTCTTGGTTACATCTATTTCCAAGAAAGTTAAGAACCTGGTGGATTGGTTCATTCATTGTCACGATTGTTTACGTTTATGGTGTTGTGGAAATTGAAAACCCCAAAAATGGAGATGTTTTCAAACTTAATGGTCAACGGTTGAAACCATTTCTTAAGCTGAAAGACAAACACATTGAGGAGATCCTTCTTCAAGATCCCATCTACCCAAAGTAAGCATCATCATCATCACATTCACCCCTTTGCATTTTTCATTCATCACATTGAGCACAATGTTAGGTTTAGCTTGGGGGGTGCGAGCAACTTAGTCGCTTCTTTTTGTTTTTTAAAAATATATATACATTGTTTTAGTTTTTCTTCTTATAAAAAAAAAATTTAAGAGTCTTTGGTCCAACTGAAGAGTTAAACTTAGTGCTTGTGGGAGGCAACCCAATGGTTTCCAGTTACGTTCAGTGTATTTGGTTTGTGTCAAAGCTTGATATCACTTCCGACATCAAAATCATCATTGTGATGAAAATAAGAGAGTCCTTCGTGTAGAAAATGAAGGCTAAACAATCGCTACCATTTGATGGTAAGAGCCTCTATGCCATTAAACATAGAGCTAAGAGGATTGATTGTTGCTACCGTTGTTTGAAATTTAATTGTGACTAAGTTTTTAGGGAAAATGGAAAAAGATAAAATGGATTAGTCTGCTCCTCATTAAGTAAAGAAAGAAGAAAACTATTGATTTGAGAACCATTGAGTAAGACCAAAGAAATTTGGTTTGAGATGGGTTATATCAGTAGGGACAAAAATGAATATTTGATGAGGCAAAATGAAACAAAGCCACGGTAGCCAACTAGTCTGGAAATCTAAAGTTAAAAGACCCCTATGTTGGTCTGGGGTGGACCGGCTTAGGTTGTAATTTCTTTTATGTCTTAGGTTATTTTATTTCTTCTGCGAAAAAAGAAAAAAAAGAAAAAAAAGGAGTTTTCAAGAAAAGAAAGTTTTCAAAAGAATTGAAGCAAATTGAAAATACAAAATGAATCTGGAATTTTCGTACTTTTGGACGGAAGTAAGAAAATAGTCCACTTTTTTTGAATGACAAAGCCTATTAGAAGATTACCTAAACTTTTTCCTCACTATAGGAAGCTAAAATAATTGCTTTCAGAATTTCTCCAAAGGATTCAATGAGAACCTGAGAATTAGTTCATAAATATCTCCTGGCTCATCAAAGGGAATTAATTCGGCAAATTGAAAAAGACTGCCTTTTGTTTGGAGATCAAAGTGCTTCTCCTCATTCTTTTGCTAAAAGAAATTGTTATTACCTAATAACCGGGCGAAGAATAATGTTTTGTGACCAGTTTGGGTTCGTAGCCTTTTTAACTTGAGCTATTAAGCCCGTAAGGGTATGTCCATACCTAATTCCCTAAAGCCATCTAGTTTGGGAGTCATTGGCCTAATGCTTATTACATGGGTTAATTAGAAAGCTTGAGGGACTTGGGCATTGCATGGTCACATGTGATTAAAAAGATGTGTGTATTTGAAAAAAAAAAGAGAGAAAAAAAAAAGGAGGAATGGGGAAGTTTTTTGACCCTTAACAACAATGTGAAGCCATGATAGAAGCCTTGAAAGGAGGAAATTTATTTTGGCTGGATTCTTGGGGGATCGGACAGTTTAAAGAAAAATTCTGTTTAAATAGCATTGGTGTGGAATATTCTAAACTAATAATGATGTATACATTTTTCACAGTGCACACAAGTCTTAGATGAATTTGAGAAAGTTTTCGAAAATAGAATAGCGGACTGGATTTTGAAAGGTCTAAATTCTCGATCATTCCAGATTTTGAAAATATTCGATAAGTGGATTTTCTTTTGAGAAATTTATTTTTCCTTTGCTACTTTTGAAAAATATTTTTTTTGGTATATTCAGTGCAAATCCTCACGAGGTACAATTCGCCCACTAAGGTGAACCTACGAGTTTAAGGGCTTATTACATACATTAAATGCAACCAAGAATACCAGTGAAAGTGATTTTATTTTTATTTTTACCTGTTTTCTTAGAGTAGGTCAAAGAACTTCAAACTTTTCGTTCGCAACTTTTGCTAAGGGACTAGCAAAATACTGGTTAAGCGGTGTGTTAAGTTCAGGAATTTGCATATTTATGCATCATTTTACAATAGATTAGGGATTTAATTAGCTGAATTGCATCACTATTCATCAAATTTCATCATTTCATGCATTTTCACCTAAAAACTTGACTATTCATATTTTTCACACTTTCTGCATTAATTTAGAAATTTACAATTTTTCTCCGAAGAGTTTCAATTGAAGTAGAACTATGTTCGGATGAGTCTCGCTTCAATGTGGGCTCTTCACTATTTTATGGGTTTGCATAGAATGTGCAAGAAGATATGAGCAGATCATGTAGGCCACACCATGCAAGAAAATTAGAAGATTGGCATCATGAGGACCCCACACATGTGGACACATACTTGGATGGTCAAATGGGAGGTCCCAATCTCAATTTGTTGAAAAAAATCAAATTTGGGTCAAGAAAAGAAAGCCAAGGTGGAGAGAATTTAGGAAAAGTAAAGTCAAAGAAGAGGAATTCAAAAATGGGAAGTAATCCTCATTTTCTTTAGACAGCATAGATCAAAACGGTCATAACTCTCAAACCAAGCGTTAGAATTGGACAATCTACCTACCGTTGGAAAGATCTTTTCAAGTAAATGTCCATAGATTGCATCAATCGAAGCTGAAATGATAAAGTTATAGCCTCAGGAACTTGGCTGTAAGTTTTTAGACAGGATTGCAAAAGATTAGAAATTTTCTTTATATTACCCACCTTTGGGTGGGGTCCATCTCTCCTCAAGTGAAATACATTGAAGATCAAATGGGGTCCACCATCCTTGCTTGCATTATCTTAAATTATTTTCAAGATAATTCAAGAATATTCAAGAAAATCCAAAATATTTTCAAGAAAAGAAGGTCACCCTATCACGAGATGCTCTCCCTTCCCAAAAACTCTCCCAAAAGTCTAATGGTCAAAAGAGGATTCTTTAAAAGAGGAAAGAAGCTACAAGGCTATTACAAAAGGAAAAAAAAAATAAAGGAGACAAGAAAAGAAAGCCTACCTCACAAAGATATGGGCTAGCTGTAAAATATGATCTAGGGAGAAAAAAGATGATGCCTTATGTAAGCCATGCCTTGGACATCCAAGACTAATGATCCCTCTCCATGCTCTCTCTCTCTCCACTTCTCTCTCCTTTCTCCTATTCTCTCTCTAGTGTAGAAAAAATAGAGAATTAATTCGGATATTCTAGAGCCCTGTTCCAGAAGCTAAGCTAGAAGAGAGTATTGAGAGCTTGTAATCGTCTTGAAGATTGAATGAAGTTCGCATCTTTTTCAATGGAAGAATAGATCACTTAATTAAAGTGTCGGATGAAGTTAAATACATCTCACCATTCTTTTATGTAATTTAACTTAAATAGTTTTGTCTATTGCATGCTAAATTAGAATAATAAATCTGCCTTTTGTCTTAGACAACCTATGCCATTAAATTTGTATTGAATAGTGCTTTATTCATATATATTTCCTTAATAGGTTATGCTTAGATTAAGTTTTTTGATAATCTATCTTTGATTAATATATGATATTTTGTTAGTTCATAATTTTATTAGGTGAAGGAGATTTTTACCTTAAATAAACTGTAAACAGAAAATTGTGCTTTGTGATAGACAAATTATCTAGATCCAAAGCATTAATTTATTTATAATCTAAAGGATTTTTGGAGATAGATCTATTTTATTGGTTGCATAGAATAGTGGTGTGATTACTTAATGGATTTATGATATTTTGATCTACGTGGATCTATTTTATTGGTTGCATAGAATAACGGTGTGATTACTTAATGGATTTATGATATTTTGATCTACGTTTCATTATTGATTTTCCTACACTTTGCAATTAAATTTTCCAAGTTATTTTTATCTATTTCATCTTTTTTATTGTTCTGAAAAAAAAAATCAAATATTAATTAAAAAGAAATTTTAGAAGTGCTCATGTGTGTTCGACCTGTATTTGTCATTGTCTTAACAAAATAACTGTACACTTACAGTTTTAAGTAGATTGATTAAATTCACATTATATCGAGCCTCAGTTTTTGAAATAATGTAGAAACTTTTCTTATATCATAGATTCAAAAATCCTTACAATAGATCTAAGTATAATGCTTACAATCGATGCATCTAAAATAACTTAAACAAAAAATAAACCTTATATTCGTTATAAATTATGCTCAAAAATTGCATTAAATCATGGTTTCACAACCATGATAATTCAGAAAATTAACACTTGATTCAACTACATCTATCTCCAAATCAACCAACATAATGAAGGTTAATTGGAAAGAAGATGATTGAAATAGAGAATTATACTACGCAAATTCTACTGATCTAGTTATTTTAGTTGGATATAATTTTTTCAAAACCACAAATAACCATAAACTATGATAGATCTAAACAAAATAGGATTCGGTTATTCAAAACTTCACTTAGCTTCAGTCTGTAACTGAATATCAGCACAATCTAAGATGAAAGCTTATTCAAACGGTAAGAGTGAGAAATTCACAAGCCATCAAAATTGGAAACCTAATGAGGTATTCAAGTTGAAGAAAACAAGAAGCTGAATTAGAAAACATAACAAGTTGACCGCATGCCAGTTAATATGGTATTTTGAAATTGGGGAAAACATCATGACAATTTAACAAGAGAGAACAACAAATTCATTAAAGTGGGAATGTAAGGGTAGTTAAAGTTGGAAATAACAAATGGTCAAAGCATATGTTAACTAGTGAAATCATGTTAAGAAACAAGTTATTTAGAGTTTAAGGAATAATAAATCAATCAAATGAGGAATACAGCAAGATAGTCATTTTGGCACAATTCAGTATTGTCCCTATTTGAAATTGAAGTGTACTCATTGATATGGAGAAGAATCAAATAAATTGGAATTGAAAACATTACAAAAGAATTTAAATTTGAAACCAAACAAGTCAAGTTCCGGAAAAATAAGGCAACTGGGTTTGAAAAGTATCATGGTGATTCAGCATTGCAAAAACATCCTATTAATCTTGTTTTGGAACATCAGGATAATCAACATTGAATAATAACTCACATTTAACAGAACAATATACTATTCAGGATCAAAACATATTAAAAACAACAGTTGAGGTTAGCAATAATCAGAACATCACATCATGGTCACATGAAAGACCAGTCTCCGAGTAAACTTTACTGTATATTTCTTATCAACAAGAACAGCGTCTATACTCTTTAGATAAGATTCATCAATCTAATGTATCTCCAATTGAAATTGGAAGTAACCCGCTATAGACAAAAAATACGGGTTAACAATCTAAATCGGATACACAAAGAAGAAATTCATATGAATGTGCACACAATAGTTAGAATAACAATTAACATAACAAGACAACATAATTAGTGAACAACACCTTCGACATCAATCAAAATGGTAAAATAATAAGTTAAGTGATAGTTCAGGTACTCATAATTGAAAACATGGGCTTAAAAAAAATAAACTCTCTAACTATAGAATGTCAGTAACCCCACCCTTGAGTTCTACCCAATCTCTTTAAGCATTCTACAGGTTTCTAAATTTTAATAATCCTTTAAATATTACGCTTTAATATCATTATGTAATGCTCCAAAACCCAAACTCCACTGCTTCAAATTTGACCAATCTCATATTTGTAAGAGTTCGCACTGCGAATCTCAGGAATTTGGATTTTGGGGCATGACTAAATGGTTTTTATATTGTAAATATGATCTAAACAAAATGAAATTGATTGTGACTAGATTTGATTGTATTAAAGCTTTTTCCCGTTATTGCAGCTCCACAAAAGAAAAGGCAAGAGAAAATTGATGAATCACAAAAGCAGTGCAAAACACAGAAAAGAAACTAAAGATGTTTCCCTGCTAAACTAACATAATGACATTATCATAGAATGTTGCTAATCGCACCAATTGAGAGAGCAATTTTGAACTGTGAATTGCAATATTATTCATTTTTTTATCAGCCAAGAATGAAAATTTTTATTAATATCAAGGTGCCAAAGAGTATACAATATAATGGCAGCTAGAGAGGGAAACTCACCAAAGCATCATCACCAAACATCAAGGAGCCCAACTAGGTTGGCTCCCTTGACCGGTCCAATCATATGCACGGAGCCCCCAAACAAAATTGATAAGATACCAACTAAAACCAAGCGACAAAAAGTACCCCAAGCAATCTAGAGCCCACCCCACCCTAACCTCTACTAGCATTACCAAGAACATCAAGAGGCTGAATAAAGAAAGAAGCCTAAAACTAAGGTGGCCTGCAAGACAATCATGATCCTCCGACCTCCGCTGCCTCCCGCCAATCGGAGACATCGATAAAACTGCTAACACAGCTTATCCACATAAAACAGAACATCATCAATGAAAACCTTCTTCTTCTTAGTATAGCTTTTGGCCCATAAGGCGATTCTAATCTTAACTAAATTTGCAGTATCTCCCCAGTCGGGTTTAATACCATCACATTTCAACCGGTTTCTCCAAGACCAGAGGAGCCAGAAAATAGCCACAGGGATCATCTTCCATAGTAATTTTCTTCTCCCTCCCCAATTTATTAAATTCCAACCACCAAGAGAATCAGCTACTGATCTCGGCATGACAAACACCCAGCCCCACCACTTAAAAATACTAGTCCACTGCCCCACACCTGCGAGCAATGGAGCATCAAGTGATTGCTCGTCTCCTCTTGGAAAGAACAAAATAAGCATGGCACTTCCTCATTGGCTAGGATCACTCATGTTCTTTTTAAGTGAGCTTCCGTTTTGAGCCTATTGTTCCATGTCAACCAACCTGAAAATTGAACCTTTAAGGGAACACCTTTAACCCATACCAAATCCCAATTTGATCTCACTGATCCCTGTCTCTGATTGAGCCACCTTTTAACATCTGCAACAGAAAACACAGCCGAAGAATTTGCCTTCCAAATCATCTGATCCTCCTTTTGTTTGGATAAGGAAACATGCGCAAGGATAAGACTAACCAACTCCAAACGACTATCCTCTTTCCAACAAAACAAGTTCCTTCTGAAGTTAACGGCCCAACAACCCCCGTGACACAACCCCGGATCTTAGATCGGGTGTAGAACAATCTCCCGAAGGATTGTTCGAATCCAAAGAAGGATTCAAGCTTTAAGGCACAATATAACTCACGATGAACACCATCAAGAGAGAAATCTCATTGTAAACTGAATTTAATTGATAAAAGCATATCTACTACAATAAAAAAACTCCTCCTTATATAGGAGTAACTGTTTCTAAAGTTGGAAATACTAACTCTAAACAAGCATGGCTTATTAAAAATAAATTAAGCAAGTTCTAATCTCAACTCAGCATAAAAAGGGAAGTAAATAATTGATTAAAACTATCTAACTAAGGATAGGGATCCCCGATCTTAAGGAGATCATGGATCAAGTAGGGCCCATCAAAGTGGCCTATCAATGTAGGGCTGGATATTGGATCTGGCCTACATCACCCCGCCATTCATACCTTCACACCAAAAATCAGCAATGCACCCCTCTTTGTTATTGTTTAACAAATAAAGCCTTGGAAAGACAATCTTGAGAGGTAAATCACCAGCCCACACATCGTCCCAGAATCTCATCCTGGACCAGGAGCCCAACACTAGATGACAATTCGATTGAAAAAACTGGGTCAAGCCCGAAACGAAATTACCCACTGCCACAATGTCCCTCCAAACAATTGAGGTCTCTACCTTGGCCTCCTCCTTTGGAGCCCATACCCTACCATCATACCCATACATGTGACAAAGAACTTTCCTCCACAACGCTGCATTCTCCACCCCAAACCTCCACCACCACTTCAAAATGATGGCCATGTTGAACTCCTTAATATTAATGATTCCTAAGCCCCCCAGTTCTTTCCTTTTAAAAATTTCATCCCACTTCACCATATGCAATTTTCTTTTCCGATCACTGTCCCCCCACAAAAGTTTGCTTGTAGCCTATCAATTTCCTTGGCCACCCCGTATGGTATTCTAAAAAGAGCCAAATAATAAATTGGAATAGAAGAAAGCACTGAAGAGATCAAAGTTAGTCTACCTCCAACCAATAATACTCACTTTTTCCAAGGCGCTAGCTTAGCATTCACATTCCTGCTGATAGGCTGCCAAGTTTTCCTCCTCCTCGGGTTTGCCCCTAAAGGTAGCCCTAAGTACTTAAACGGTAGAGACTCCCCTCTGCAATGAAGAATTTCCGCCAGCTTTGTAATTTCGTCCTTTGTCATCCCAACACCACATACCTTGCTCTTTGTATAATTAATTTTCAAGCCTGACATGATCTCAAAACACCAAAGAAGTCTTTTAACACTTGACACCTGTGAAGGTATTGGTTAACAAAAAAGGAGTGCATTGTCGGTAAACTGCAAATGGATTAATCTTTACTCACTAGAACCGACTTTGATAGCTCCAATAAGACCATCCTTTTTTGCTCTATTAAATAGCCAACTCAACCCTTCCACCACTAAGAGGAATAGAAATGGCAACAAAGGATCTCCCTGTCTAAGGCCTCTTTGCATGTCAAATTCAGCTGTAGGAGATTGATTGATAAGGATGAAGAGACGATTCATTGTAATGCACTCTTTAACCCAACTAATCCATCTAGCTCCAAAGCCCAATTGTTCTAACATTTTCAACAAAAAACCCCAATTTACTGAATCGCATGCTTTTTCAAAGTCCAGCTTAATAAGAATGCCTCGCTTTCTTTTGCGCTTCCATCCGTGAACTACTTCATTTGCAATAAGAATGCCATCTAAGATGTTCCTCCTAGTGAGGAATGCTAATTGTTCAGCCCTAATCACATTTTCACAACATTCTTCATCCTACTTGCCAATACCTTAGCCAGAATCTTATAGACGGAGCCAATTAGGCTAATTGGTCTAAAATCTTCTATTCTGCTTGGGCTACTGCATTTTGGAATCAAAGCAATGAAGGCTGATTTAAAGCATCTAAGGATTTTTTTATTATAATAAAATTCATCCAAAAATCTCATGACATCCTCCTTTACTATCTTCCAACATTTCTTGTAGAACAGTAAGTTGAAACCATCCGGCCCCGGTGCTTTGTTCCCATCTACCTTTTTCAAAACTCGACAAACTTCTTCCTCACAAAACATGCCTTCAAGAGATTTTGATTCCTCCACTGAACTGAAGACCTCATCTCTTATTGCACTATTATTCATGGTTTCAAAACATGGCAAAAAGAGATTTTCTATAGATCTAATCAGTATAGTACATATGAAGTCTATGCTCGCCACCTTCATATTCCACTTTGTTTTACTTTACATATGTACTTTCTAGTTTTTTGTTTTAAGAACTCTTTTCTAAAAAAAGTTCAATTACACCATGTTTGTTTGCATAGAATACATTGAGATTCATGCCCAAATGAGTTCTCGAGGGATTATTTAAGAAGTGAGTGGTGAAGGATATATGAGATGAGGGGTGAAGGAAATAAGGGGATGATATATATAAATGGGACCTTCACTTTCGTAGAGTTTTTATATTCATTTGTCATTCCCTTAATCTAAATTTCATTAAAAGGAAGGTTTTTATAGTCATTTTTGGATATTTACCTTTCATTTTTCATTTTTAACTATTTTTAGATTCTTAAGAACTCAATTACACAAAACAAACAGGTGACGGAGAAGAAGGGTAAAAACAAACCAATTATTAGTCTAGGGCTCAATACAACGCTGAAAGTAAACGTTTTGGCTTTTTACCAATAAGATGTCCAAAACCCATTCATAAAACCATGGTACGGACCTTTCATTATGGATTTTTGAAAAAGTGCATCAATCTAATAACAAAGCTAATGTTATTTCCTTCAGAAGTGTTGTTCTATTAAAAAAGATTGAGTGATTATATCTTTAATTATAAAGCATGGGTATAAATCATTTCTTTCATTGATACCGATTGCTAATAAAATGAAGTGAAATCCACAGCCTATTTTCCTCCCTTGGCAATGAATCATCAAATGAGACTTTAACCAGTCTAATCCTAGGAACGATGCCCCTAAATATACAGGCAACGATAAAGGTCGAACGAAAGCCGGATACCACGTACGACTGAAGGTCTTGAAATAGAAGACTCAACAGAAGATGGCTAAGTTGACTTTGAGCCATTACCAGAACCGAAAATAAAGAGGAAAGGTGAAATCAGAGAACGAGATGCCATAATACCCATCTTAGAATCAGTAGTACTTTCTTTTGATGTACTAAAACCCAGTTTAAAACCATTAGTACTTTTTATCGATGTCCTAAAACCCATTTCAGAATCAATAGTACTTTGTATTCACTCCTATGAAATAGAACATTTGTGATCTTATACCATCAAAGTATTGCTTCAATGACTAATCTCATGACATCTTCCCCACTCCACATGTGGGTGCAACAACATAGAGAAAAAGATCTGTCCTTTTGTGTGTGTCCTATTCGATCTTCTAAATCTCTCAGGGTAAAAAAAAGAAAAAGGAATAGAACCCAGGAATGAGTAAGATTACTAAGTCCATCATTTAGGGTTTGAGGGAAAAAAAAAAAAAACACCCCATATGAAGAAAACCTAGTCTATTGCAAGGACACATAGATGAGTAGCTATATAGAGAGAGAGAGAGAGAGAGAGTACCCTTGATTGGAGAACTCATAGAGCTTCCCACTGGGAGAGAAGACGATTAGAGCAACCTCCACATCACACAAAACAGACAGCTCAAATGCCTTCTTCAGCAGCCCATTTCTACTTTTAGAGAAGGTCACTTGCCTGCTTGTTGCGTTCTCTATCCTCCTCATTTGCGTCTTTCCCCACACCATCTTCTCCTCTCTAGAATCCCTTTCTGTGAAAAGTAACCCCAAGATCTAACTGATCACTGATAAATTAACAACAATCCCGACAAAACCTACCAAAACAAGAAAACCCAGAGTCCCTAGAGGCCTAAAATGATTTCCGACAGACCTCAAAGTGGAACCAAGTGCTGCGATTCTCAGCACCAAGACAGCATCAGCTTGAAAAAGGAAAAAAAGGAAAGAAACAGACTACTTACTTAACCCTTTCCTTTTCCTTCCATTTATTCGTATTCCTCCTGGTACGGCCAAGGAAGAAAAAGATCCAAAGGCCACCCTTTTTGCTTTCCTATGTAGTTTTTACTCGTTTGGGCATGAAGCAAATAAAATGCAACATTCCTCAACCAATGGTGTCTCATGAGTCGTGACTGAGACTCAGTGGTGCGCTTGGTAACAACTACAAACGAAAGTCACCCAAATTGCATTAACTTCACAGAAAAGCAAACAAATACTATTCCAGGTAGTAAGGATCAAAGTCCACGTGGCATGTAATGGGCCCGGTATGGGTACACCCTTGCACTTTGACAGCTCATGCTAGTCCGGCTGTTGTAGTTGTAGGACATGGATCACCTCCATCACTGCTGGTCTGCGTGAGGGGCGGATGGCCCGCAATACGAGAATACAAGTTTTGACCGTACGACTCCGTACGCCCCCAGATTTTGACGCGTGGAATTGTGATGGTAGCGTGGCCGGTTTACAGTACTGTTTCACGTGCCCGTCCTCCTCCTTCTTCCCACAAAGGCGTTGGCACCGTACACTGCGGGTGTTGTGTGTTTTGATGGTTGACACCGATAGAAAGGGTCTTGTCCCATTCAAATCGTGTACGTTGATAGCAACACCCAAACACCATGGGCCCACAAAAATGTGGTTTAACTTTAAGGTGACGTTTGTTAATTCACTCTTTATCGTAAAATTAGAGCCACCTTCCATTTCAAAATACAATAATTTAAAAAAGTCAAATTAAAATATTATATTTCAAAATAAGATTTTTAATTTTAAAAAAAAGTCAAAAAATTATTTTTTCATCTCACTAACTGACAAAAAATATCTATTTTTAATACAAAAAGTCAAAAAGTTGCATTCTCTCTTCACTAAAAAATAAAACATCATCATTGAATTAATTTAACCCCTTTCATTTTTTTATCTTTTGAAATGATCATTCACCTCACTTAACTCCACCAGTTAAATTAACAAACAAGCCTTAAGAGGTTAAATGTTTTAAACAAGAAGCAACTAACATCATCTTGTGGATGATTTTTACCAAGAGAAGAAGCAATTATGAGGGGACCATTCATTGGAATTGAATCCCCTAAGGCTATCACAAGAAGCAGCACGGTGACCCTATTAGACCACAATCATAGTCCTTTACATCACCAATGGTCTGCCACATAAATAGTAGGTTTTTTGTATTGATATGGTGCACTATGATTGATTCACTTGCGATTATCATAAAAAAAAGCTTGAGATTATTCGAACTCCATTCATTCTAGTGATCCAATGTTTTCATCAAACATCCATCAATTGGGTGGTTGAGACAATCGATTAGAGAGTCTAACACCCATAGACAATGTATTAATGCTCACTAGGGTAAAGTTGGGCCCAAAGCCTACTCAGATTCAATTATTCTGAGCCACTTGAACTCTAAAAGTAGTGCTAAGTGATGGATTTAGTGATCTAATAGACTTCTATGTAAGCAGGAATTAAGATGGAGAAATGTTCTATATAGTAGCAACTCATAACCTTTCACATGTGCAGCCCTTTTTCATGAAATTCTTATTTCATAATCAAACATCAAGTCTAATTTTATACTCATGAAATTTTCATTCATCATTAGATTGAATATGAAAAAAAAAATCTACGTACTATTAAAATGTTATTTGACTGAAAGGCTGTGAAAACTGAATGGTAGGATAATTTGATGGGGCTAGTTTTTTTTTTTATTTTAACAAAAACCCAATGGTAAGTTGCTGTAAATGAGCTCCATAAGCAGCACTGGATTGCACATAAGCAATATTATAGCCTACAGTCTGCTTGCCCGTGGGTGAAAGAGTGGACGACGAAAAGAAAGGCCAGTCTGCCCGTGGGTGAAAAGAGTGGACGACGAAAAGAAAGGCCATTGACATCTATACAGACAGGCATATGGGGCTGTGAAAATCAATGCGTGTACATGATTTCGAATGGTCTGTAAATATATATTACAAAGTAAGGCTTGGTTTTGCATTTCTTTGTTATAACCTTAACAGAGTATCAGCTTCGATTCAGTGTTCCCACAACCACAACTCAACACGTGCCTTCCTCGGTTTTCTATGCCAAATTCCACCAAGCGATGAGATGTCTTCCAGAAATAAACCTATTTTACGCTGAAAAACGATGGCTGTTGTCTTGACCAACATCCTCTTCCATCGATTGAATTTATTGTCAGCCACATGTGAGGGTGTCTTAAATAGTCTATTTAGTTTTTACTCTGAGTGCCATAATGTAGTGGAGTCCATGTGAGAAGGCATGTTTCATGTTTGGATTGGAGAATTGTCTTCGATCCTTTTAATTTGTTTGCATGAAAGAGTTGTCATAATTAATAACCGGAGGAAGCACTACATTTTACATATTCTTTACATGACTTTCGGCATCAGATTTTCCAAATGTTATATAGTACAAGTATTCAACATTGGGGAAGCCAGAATTTTGAAGAAATCAAATTATGATTGCAATAATTAGATTAAAGGGTTATTTGTTTGCTATCATTTATATTTGTAAATAGTTTTCACGTGTAATGGTTAAAATGAATTCTACATTTTCCATCTTCATCCATTTTGGCTAAAGGCTGTAAAAATGGAAAGAAAATATAATTAGAGGTGTACCGGACACTCTAACTAATATGTTAATAACCTCTATCTAGAAAAAGAAGAGCTTATTTTCACATTTTCCAAATGGCCCCTTAGAGCCAAAGAATTCATAGATGGGCAATGTTGTAAAACAAAGATTTCATGCGGATAAAAATGAATAGAATAAGAGAGATTTTAGATGTCGTGTGTCATTATTGAAAGGTTACATATTGGGGTAATCATGTGTCTAGTGATGATGCTTGCCTGAGTCTCCCTCTTTAGCTGTCGTTATATTGTATGTATGTTTATTGATACTTTGATTTTAATAAATACTTCTATTCTTTGGCTGATAAAAAAAAAACATATCAGGGTAACCAAATAAATTGATTTAACATGTATATTTTCTTGTTAATATCGTTTGTGTAATCTAATGTTGGCAAGTACAATAGAAAAAAAATTATCTTGTCACTGTCAGGAAGGAGCGACCCTTTCTCTTCCTGTTTTTAAGCTTCAGCGATTGTTTGGCGCTAGAATTAGCACGTCTACCAAGGGTTTCCATTTTCCAGCCATTCATCCGGTTGAGTTTTATGGTACTAATCCTTAACAACAAAAAAATCACTCATTAGAGCTTTGGTAACTATAATTTTCTTTTATTTATTTATTTATTTATTTTTGGATGAAGTTTAAGGGAAGTAAATAAATTTGAAGTAAACCAATACATTTCCATTGACTTACCGTGAGTTTCATTTGGATGAAAGGATTTGCATTTATAAAGCAAATACAAACTAATCTATCTTGAGGATAATGAAAATCTACTAACAACTCATAAACATCCGGTCTAATAAAGCTTTTTACCACTCATATAGTCTTACAACAATCTCTAACAGAAAATTCTAACGGTATGATCTATTTGTCCTTGTTGATTATTTAATTAATTTATAATCCTTCCTTACAGGGAATTAAGGTCACCTTTGACAATTAAATCCTTAAGATTCTTCACTGGATTTCCACATAATCGAGGAAGAACCAAGTTTGGAAATTGTAAATCTTTGAGGATTCCCACCAGTAGAAAAAGCCTCTTTTATTTATTTATTTAATATTTATTTATTTATTATTATTATTATTATTTTGCATTTCTAGATCTGACCCCTTCCATATGGAATTTGGAAGTCCTCACTTTATGGATTTAAGCATTGAAATCAAATTTCTCAACTATACACATTGAAATGGACCAATATCCACATAAACTCCTCGGCTATTAAATCCTCGGTGACAAATCCATTTGGCCAATGAAGAATCCTCAAATCTTCAGACTTCTCATGGATTTCTCACATATCACTACATGTGCCCTAAGGGCACATTTGGCAAACATCCATCTTATGAAAGAGAATCCTCTTTTTAGATGATTCCTTTATTCCAGTGGAATCAAGCCATCCTCTATGTACAGAGACCTAAGTTCGGAAAAAGAGAGGAATCTCACAATATATGCTTTGTGTGATCCAACAATTTTAGAGATTTTGAAAGTTTCTCGTAATCCATGAAATATCAATGGTTGAGCTTTTAACGAAAGTTATTTTTAGATATTCAGGGGATTTGAACGGTTCGGATCATGCAAAGGAAGTCAAACAAAAATAAAAAAAATTAATATTTTAGAGTATAAACTTTTTTGCAAATATCTTAAAATCTAGGAGAGATCTACGGCTGAAATTTTACCGCTTAGCCATGTCTAATCTCCTCTTAATGACTGCCGGTTTGGATCATTATTTTAAGCCCATAATTGTTAGAAATTTTTTTAAAAAATGGACTGCTTTAATAATTCCTTTTTTTCAATATGCATAATAAACGTCTAATAGTTTTCTGCCAATTCTCATGATGAATCACCTTTCCAAGTTTGGTCCCATAGCTTTTTTTGCCATCCTGATCACATCTAACAATTTGGATTTTGCAAAAGGGGTCCAAATAAATTGATCCAATGGTTGGACCTTTAAAAAATACCTAAAGATATAAGAATAATCAATGGCTGATATTTGGCATATGAGCCATTTTGGTGATTTTAAACAAGATTAGCGGTTCAAATCATCTTTATGGGCACACAAGAAAAAAAATGGACTACCCAATATTAACGCCAAATCCACTGTAGATACGAAAATCCTTTAGCATGGATTTCTCCTTTCCGAGGAGGGAGGTTGGATTCAGCAAATAATCACATCTATGGATGCAAAGAATCCTCTATAGACTGTACCTTTGTTTTGCCAAACATGGGATTTCCGCGCAATTGCAGAAAATCACCAAGGAACCTTCTGCGAGAGGAACTTTGCCACACGTGTTGTAAGTCTTTTCCTACTTTTTAAGGAGCAAGGATTTTATTTTTGAAGGCTCCTAAGGAATAATGGATCATATGACTGAGATATATATATATAGAGAGAGAGAGAGAGAGAGAGAGAGAGAGAGAGAGAGAGAGAGAGAGAGAGAGAGAGAGAGAGAGAGAGAGAGAGAGAGAGAGCAACTAGCTGATAATATGATAGGGGGTGTTATTGGCATTTTTTCTCTAAAAGATAAAATGTTATGGTTATATTTCTCTAACTTTCTCTATGGCAATGTCATTCTCAACCATCTTCAATGCCTCATCCCACATCTTACCATGTTTAAAGAGGATTTAATAAGGCTCTTGAGTGGAGCCCACTCAATAAAATTAAACAAGCTCGAAAATGGGGGTCCTCTAGCATCAATGCTCTTGAGTAGGGCATCTTTTGAAAAAATATATATCCCATAAAATAAATGTTCTAGTTCTCTAAGAAAAGATATAACTCAATATTAATCTGGGCCTAAGTCAAATTGATCTATGTGAAAAGAAAACATTTATAAAAACTTTATGAAACATCTTTTCTATAAATTTAACAATCTTAATCTAAGTCATTTGAGTGAAATCTAATAAGGTCTATACACTATATGAGGATGCTGTTTTTCAACAATTTAAATGTTTTATAAGTTAGACTACTATCATGGAACTCTTTCTTTATGTTTTTTTTTTCCTTCTATTTTTGCTATATCTATTGTTGGATTATTAGTGCAGAAAATTGTTTCTGCGATATCAAAGCCATTAGGAATTAGGTTTCAAATCCATTTCTTTCAACGTGCTTGCATGACGAGATCTACGAGATAGACGGAAGAAATTGACCGTTTGACAGACAAAAAAAAATGGGGTAATTTAGGAAGCACAAATTGGGATACACAATGGCGTCAAGCAATGAGTATAAGATAGAGATATTCACCAGGACAAACAATTTCAGTCTTTGGCAACAAAGGATGAATGATTTCTTTATTCAGAAGGGTTTGAAGAAGGCCTTGGATAGTATGTCAAAGAAGCCAGCAAAGATGCCCGATGAAGAATGAGAGGATTTAGATGAAAAGGCTGTGAGTGCAATTCATCTTACCTTCCACGATGACGTTTTCTACAATGTCATGGGGATTAACACTACTCCAAAGTTATGAGCTAAGTTAAAGAGCTTATACATATCTAAGTCCTTGACAAACAAACTATCATGAAAGAAATAGTTGTATTTCCTAAAAATGGAAGAAGGATCCCTGAAGTTGGTATAGACTTAATTGATATCGAACAATGCTAAGATTGTCAGTGCATCTGGGTTAAGGGGTGTAGAAGTACGCTTGGTCATAGCGCATGCGGATGAGTACCTTTTAGCGATCTATGGGAAGACGAAAACATTATCGAGTATCTTAAGGTGGGTCTGGGGATTTATGGAATCCAAGCCAAGGTGGAATTGTTGGGTTACTGTATTGTATTCCGGCATAGCCAAACTGGTCGTCTAGGTTAGCCAGAACCGAAGTTCAGAGTTAAGGGTGTTAAGTCAATATGTTTGGATTTTCTTAGGTGCCAAAAAGCGGTAACTATTTATTAATGTGTTGTGTAATTCTAGACCCTACGGAGTTGTGTTAAACACATTAGGAGAGAAAGGGATTGAGTGAGCTTTCTCCATGGACGTAGGCGGTTTGGCCAAATCACATAATTGCTTGTGTGTCATATTCTTCGTGGTTGCTTGTTTGATTGCTTGTGATTGTATTGATTTGTGCGTGCCATTGTTGATCACAAATCCTGAACATATTTCCCAATAAGTGGTATCAAAGCTAAGGGCTTGATGATTGCACGATTTATGTGTGTCGTGTTTAATTGTAGATCCTAGGCATATTTCCCAACATCTACTGTGTAGATGTCATCTGTGGACGTTGAAATTTTCCTATCTCTTAACTTAAAAACCATAAAGGTTAACACTAGTTTAATTATAACTTCTCTCTCTTTTTATGAGATCCAATCCAATAGTGGATATATGATCGATAAGCATCAAAACTTGGCATGTTGCAAGATTAAGGTGGGGATATAAGTGTGAATTGAGTGAGTAGATCAAAGATGGGCCCAAGTAGGCCCACAGAGATGGACTTTACATTAATATACTTGTAAGAGAAGTTTTCTTTTAAGTGAGTCTTTTGTGGATAATAAGGGAAGGGGTCATTTCTTGAATGGTTTATCTTTTTCATAAGTGGGCCCACTAACATTATTGGTAGATCAACTTTGCATCCACTAAGAAAAAAATCTGGATTCGTCCCTCGACTCAAGTTCAAGCTAATAGAGCAAGCATATTTGTTTAATAGTCATCATGCGCAACTTAAATTTCATATATAAGAACTTCAAATCTTAGCAACTAAATGTATAGTTTGTATTGTACTTATGTACCTATTGACCCAAACGTTAGTCATGTAGAAATAATAAATGCATAGTACTTCTGACATGGATATAAAAATTAAATGGAGTGCAAGGAGCAACTAAATTATATAAAAAGAAATGAACACGCCAATGGAATGTTAAAAAAAAAAGGTAAATGAATGCTTAGCCCACATATTATTAAAAAAAGGGAAAATTATGGGAAAAATCACCTTAGTGGGCCACTAAAAAATTTAATTCTACTAGCAATTCAAAAATACTGTTTTGGTGTTTTTGTGAAGTGACGATGTCATCACTCCATAAAACTTAAAACCTCGATGTGAATAATACTTTTCCATTTCTTCTTCTTCACTTCTCTTGTGTGCTTTGGCGAAACCCTTTTCCTCTTCTTCCTTATTGTCAGCATCCAGCCTTAAAGCTTGAAACTTATTTTGCAATCTGTCTGTGGGTATTGTTCAACGCATTTGGTGACATCCTTTCCCCATTGTTTTCTTCTCCATTAGGGGCTGCTTGTTAATTTAACTAATAGAGTGAAGTGAGGTGAATGATCATTTTAAAAGATAAAAAAATAAGAGGGGTTAAATCAATACAATGATGAGATTTTATCTTTTAGTGAAGAGAGATTGTAACTTTTTTACTTTTTGTGTTAAAAGTAGATATTTTTTATTAGTTAGTGAGATAAGAAAATAGCTTTTTTTTTTGGTGTAAAAATGTAGAAGAAATTTTTTGAAATGAAGTATTTTGGTTTGACTCTTTTAGTTTATTGGGTCTTGAAATGAACGATGACTTTAACTTTGCCTTGAGGTGGAATTACCAAATACACCCTTAGGGTTTTGTTATAGGTGATATGATCTCTTCAAAAGTTTCATTTTATTTAATGAATCTATTATTGTAGAGGTTATCTTATATATGATAATGCATTGAAATGTATTTAATTTGCTTTTATTCCATTCAACTACTTCTATTAAAAGTTTTTTTTCCCCTTTTTATTGAATCTATTGAAATGTCAAGGTTGTTTAAATTGTTCTTTGTAGTTTTGATGGAAGTTGATATGTTGTTTGATGAAATGCCTCTAAGAAAAAAAAAACACAAACCATGTACATTCTCCTTCAATTTTGTAAGAGTTGAATGATATCTTTAAGAGTTGTTTGATGAAATGCCTCTACGAAAAAAGCGGGAAAAGTATGAGAATCCTTACCAGAAAAGTCGATGGAAACAATTAAAATACTTAAATGGAGATGTTTGCCTTACAATTTGAAGTGGGAAAAGTATGGGAATCCTTAGCACAACATACAAAAAACTTTTGAATTCAACATGGAAATGAATAAGAAGCATTAGGGAAGCATCAGTGCAATGGATGAGAAATGCATGCATTGACCATAGGAAGTAGGTTGTTATAGACATTAATTGATACTGAGAAATGCATGCATTGAACTGGTTTTAATGTGTATGTGCTACTACCATGTCACAGCGAATTTAGCCTAAAGTAATTGTGACCATGTTTGGCTAGATGGTGGATATGGCCAAATGGTTGATAGAAGTTAGTAGATTTCAATCCCACTTGCGTTTTGGTTAGATAATTAGAGTATGCTAGGGCTATGGTAATTCTTAGCCTATTCTCTCTATTCATATCACACATTTTACTTGGAATAACTTTTAAGCAACAACATTTTTCTGTTTGCTTACTTTTACGATTCATTGTAGCTAAAGTCTTGTCTCTCATCTTGTCGTGTTTGTTATAGTTAATTAAATTGTCCTAATATTTATTTTAGATGGCTAGAAAAAATTCAAAATTTCTTTTTGATCAAGACAAGCATATATCTGAAGGAATCTAACTTAGGGAGGAGTTTGGTACATTTTGATGCATACTAGTGAACCCTGACAAAGAGTGGGTTCTTAATGATAATAAAATGGAATACGTTTGGCAATGTGGCCTTCGTCACTTGAGGGAGATGGAATAGATCATGATCTCATAACAGCTTTAGTTTTAAGATAGCATCTCAAGACTAACATATTCCATTTTCCATCTAGGGAGGCTATCGTTACGTTGCAAGATGCTGCCTATACTTATGGGCTTCCAATTGACGAGCTTTTTGTAACGGGAAGAACATTCCTAAACAAAATGGTATAAGAAGTTTGCCAAGAATTACTAGGAGTAAGCCCTACTGGGTGAAGATGTGAACAACCTAAATATAAAATTCACATGACTTAAAAACAACTTTAGTCCTGATGCACCCAAGAAGAAGAATAATAAGAAATTTCTGAATGATGAAGAAATTTATAACACATAGGCTTATATGTTTTTGTTAGTTGTGTGATAGATTAGCCAGAATAAATCTGGAGATTGGGATTTAGCTTACCTCCTTGAGCTTTTTAGAGAGTTTAAATCATATACTTGGGCCCCATCTTGTCTCGCCAATCTTTACCGAACGCCTGCCAAGAGGGTAAAGTGGTTGAGATAAAGGAAGATGATGAAGAGGAAGAAGGACAAAGGAGATGGAAGGAAAAACAATGAAAGAAGTCAAAGCACAGAACCTTAAGTAGCCTTTGCAATTGCTGCAGGTTATTCATTGTATCACATCCAGTTCCATTATTATAATTACTTTCTTTATATTTAAAATAATGTTACCATCAATTTTGTTTTGCAAATATGGGCCTACACAAGGATGTCAATTGGGTGATGTCCAAGGCCCAATCATAGCTAGAAAATGGACCTCCAAATTTTACTGATGAAAACATGGAAGCTTAGGTTGAGCTATTCGAAGGCCGTGGCAACCTTGAAAAAGGTTTGAGAATAATTGAACCACTTGGTTTTGATGGTGCAAGTGCCTTACTTGACTTGTTCCTTTTATTACATTGGATACAAAAGGATGAAAAATAATTTAATTCATTTTACCCCTTCCTATGCAGTTTATATGACAGCCTTATGCAAAATTTCCTAAAAAATATTTACTCAACATTCTAAAGGTTGAACGTGAGCTCATGTTTTGGTCTTCATTTGTGTTAGTATTTTTTTGGATAGTTGAAAGACAAAACACATGCCATGTTATGAAACAATTTGGAATGAAGTAAGTTATCCCACCTCCATTTAGAATGCCTTATACAAGAGAGGAGATGATTGAAAGGATTGTTTATGATTATAGTGCACCTAGAAAAATTTACTCCCATACAGATTGAGATGCGAGGGTCAAGAGTGTACTCAAGGGTAAGAAGTCATCCTCTAAAGTGCATGATGAAGAATACATAATTTGGTTTGTTTTTAACACAATTATGCGTATTGAACGCACTAAGGATGGAATAGGAGACTCCCTTAAGAGTAAATATGTGCTTAAGAAGGTTATGCATAGTGATAATTGTTACAAAAAGAAACCAATAAGTAATGTGTATAGGTTTCAAAATTTAAACTTTTCTAACATTCGGATAGTTATTGAGTAGTTAAACGATTGTGTAGGTTAATCATCTACTTCTTGAGATGAAGACATCGTTCAATCCTACAGCTAAGAATAATACATTATATTAGATTTTTTCTTTGTGGGAATAATGATTTCTTCAAAGTATGCAGATTGAGAGTAGCCAAGATACTCGCGAAGCCGCTGAATAATCAAGAGTTTAAGCTTTTAAGCTAATAGAAGGTAGTTGTTGAAGACAACTTCATTTCGAGCGAACTAAATGGAACAGATGATGTGGAAGAAAATTGAAATAATGATTTTTCTACGAGGCTCATCTCTGGGAGAGGAGAGAGCGTGCCAGTAGATGCCTGTTGTGTGAGAGAGTGGGGTGGATAATGGAAAGACTCTAGAATCCATTCCTAGAGGTGGACTGCATAAGGGTAACTGAAAAAAAGATGGAGGTTTGATTCAAAGTTGGACTTACAAAGAACACATCTAGAAGCCAAGTGAATACCCACTATTTGAGCCCAATCCTGCGTCGGAGTCTTCCTATGGAAAAGACGCCAAATAAAGTAGGAGAGGCTTTTATGAATGTATTTGGTCTAGACTAGAAGAGCCTAAAGAACCTCTGATCCTTTAGTCCTGATTTGATCCTAAGCTTTTGTCAGGGTTAAGGTGCCTGAGGGGTTTCCTTCCCACCTGAGTTCATCTTTGGAAGGGGCTACTCCCAAATTTTATTGATTCTCCCTGCCTTAGGACAGTGAGGGTTGTTGGGGGAAGATGGTCTAGGAAGCACTAGGATTTGTTTTTGAAAATGACTGAGACTGTATCGGAGTTGAAGAGATTGAGATCCAGTAACCTTTGTGCAATAGGGGAGAGGTCCATCTACTTGTCATGCCAGATACTGATAGAATTCCCATCTCCTACGGTCCATCTGCTTCCTAATTAGAGGATCTGAGCGAAGGATCTAATCTTCCTCTATATGCTAGAACCGGCAAGATAAGTGCTTGTTGCCAAATGGAGAAGCTCTTGAAGTTTCTCCTTCTAAACTAAGAAGCCCAGAGAGAGGAAGATGTCATAGATGGCCAACCTAGCCTGAGGATGTTAGCTTCATTTGTTTTAGTCACTCTTTTAAGCCCTAAGCCTCCTTCTTTTTTTGGGAGGCACAAATGATCCCATCTGACTAGATTCATCTTGGTTTGGGGGGGATTTGAAGACCAAAGAAAGTTTCTCATTAGTCTCTCAATTTGTTGCCAGGTTTTGACTAAGATGGGGATAGCCAGGAACACATGCAGAGGGAGGCTACTTAGCACACGCTTAACAAGAATTAAACGATCAGCAAAAGAGATGGATTTCATTTTTTATCCATCTAGTCTAGATTTTAAGGCATCTAGAAGTTTCATCAAGTGTTTTTTCCAAGGGCTACAAGGGAAAAGCAGAATTCCAAGGTAGGTAGAGGGAAGGGAAGTTTGCGGGATAGCATGGATGGAGCAAATTGAGCAGATTTTGGAGGAGCTGGTTTTCCCAATGAAAGTTGGCTTTTAGAGAGGTTAAAAACTTGGCTTGTCGCTCTTTGGTAATTATCTAAGAGGTTTTTGAGCACCTGCAAACTTCTTTTGAGGGCTTTAATAAATAACAGGATATCATCTGCATGGAGAAGGTGACAAGGAGAAGATTGAAAGGGGGAAATTGCTTGGAATTTAGCTTCCCTTTGGAGGGAGCTAAGGTTAAGGCTAAAGATCTCTTCTACAAAGATGAAGAGGTAGGGGATAGAGGGTCTCCTTGACGGAGGCCACAAGAGGAACCAAAGAAGCCATAGGGGGGTTTTATTAACAAACACTGAACATTTAGAAGAGATGATCAGATCTGTTATAAAGGCAATCCACTTATCAAAGAATTTGAAGAATTTTAAGGCCTTGAGAAGAAAGGACCATTGTAATTTGTCAAGTGCCTTGGATATGTCAAGTTTCACGCAGATAGCCTCACCCCAAACCTTGGAGTTTAGTTTTTCGAAAAGTTCATAGGCCAAGAGGGCATGATGGTGGATAGATCTCCCTTTTACAAAGGCTACTTGGTTTGGAGATATTGGCTTTGGGAGAATGATGGAAAGTCTTACTACTAAAATTTTAAAGATGATCTTATATGAGAAGTTGAGAAAGCTTATCGGACAGTAGTTTGCAAAGGATTGGGGAGAAGAAATTTTGACGATTAATGCCAAATGGTAGGCGTTTGAAGCTTTCAATAGACGACCACTTTGAAAGAAGTGTTGAGTTACTGAATAGACATCCTTGCCAATGATGGGTCAAGCTATTCTGAAAAAGGCGCCATTGAAGCCATTTGGCCTAGGGGAGCTGCCCTTGCTGAGAGAAAAGGCAACATTTTTTTTTATTTCCTCTAAAGAAAGAAAGGCAAATAAGAGAGCATTTTCATTTTTAGACATTGAGGAGCCTTACCTTGAAATAAATACTCTGCTTGATCTTCTTGGAGAGATGTAAAATGATTGGAGAAGAATTCAATTGCCTTTTGCTTGATAGTGTTTAAATCTTGTAACACTCCGACCCTAATTAAGTATGTTTAGGAACTAATTAACTAAGTTATTAGTGATTTTCTATAGAATTAGCCTAGTTAATGATGTTTTGTCTTAATGAATCGCGTTTAGGGTCATGGATGGGTAAGTTGAGTTTAACCTGGAATAGGTAGATACGAGCCCTTTTTTTGTAATAGTAGACTTTGTAAATTTACGTCATTCATGCATCATATTGGCGTCATCACATGTGTCTCATCAAGCTTGTTAACTTCTGTAATTGGCTCGAATGCATAATGAAGTCGTTTGAATTAGTTGGTTGTTCACTTGACTTAAACTGAAATTATTCCAAGAAATATAGACTTTCATATAAATTTCAAAAAACATGTGTCATATAAAAGGCTTAGCTAACCATTTAACCCTCTCTTCCTGTATGCACTCTTCTCCAACATGTTCTTCTTCTTTTTCTTTTATTTCTTCACCGCCTTTTCTCTCAAGTCATAAGGATAGAAGATTTGCATGTCTAACCTAAGGCTCTTACTCTCTATTTCCATCATCCTTGAGCTCTCATCTTCTTTTTGAAGTGGAAGACTTAAGCACCTTCTTTTTTTAATCCATCTTCAATGTAAGAGTTTTGTTTTTCATTACAGCTCTCTTGAGTCTAGAGGACTCTCATTTCATTGCATGCACTCATCTCTTTTCTCAATTAATGCATGCATAGCAATTAGGTCCAAAAATACCTAAATTGAGCCAAAGGAAGGATTAATAGTTGAAAATGCTTAATTTAAGGCAAGTATAAGCAAATTTTGGATGAATGCATGTTGGTATAATATGATTCTTCTAGTTCTTGCAAATCTTTCAGTTGTAATGTGTTTTGTAGCCCCTTAATTGTACTTCTCTTTCATCAATTTAAAAGTGCTTATTAAGTTCCAAGTTCTAAAGCTTTATGTATAATCTGAAGCTTACGGCTACACCGTAAGTCTTCTACGACTCGAATTCTAGATAGCAACAAATTGAAGATTATAATACGACAAAGCTACGGCTAAGCTGTAACCTAGCCGTGGCCTAATCGTAAGTTAATTTACAGCTTAAGACCTAGAGAGCATGAAAAACCGAAAACCTTCTACTGTTAAACCACGGTTAAACCGTATAATGTGTCATAGCTAAGCAGTGGCTCAGTCATAGAACAAATATGGCTAAGCTATAAAACAAAACACGATTTACCAGTGAATGCAAGGGAACTTTTGGGTAACTACGGTTAAGCCGTAGTGTATTTTACGGCTAAGCCGTAAGATGTCACGGCTCAGCCATAAGTCATCCATGGCTACGCCGTAAGGCCATTAAAAACTAAGGTTAATTTAGGTACTATTAGGAGACCTTGTAAGGCCTTAGTTTTTGGATCCCTTTACCCCATTAACTGATCCCATGGAATGATTGAACATCATGAAGGGTCTTGAGGATTGAGACTCATCACGTGTGTTGTCATTTGTTAAGCATTTCCTTATGGGTGTTGGTTTAAAAGACTTCAATACACATTTCTGATACAATGTAATACCAAAAGAAAGACAATTGTGTATCGGATAATTTAAAACTACATCATATACAATGTTAGAAATAATGGATGACTAGATTATGGTTGGCTAGTAAACCACCTTGATCCCATGGAATCAAATTGAATTGCATAGCATATTGAATTTCGGTTATTGACTTCTATTCTTCCAATAATGATTTGAATTGAATGATTATTTCTCAATTGATTCTATTTATATACGTTTTCTATTAACCTTGACATGTAATCGAGTATGAATGAATTGAGTATGAACGTATTGCACGCATGACTTGAATGAATCGAAATGTTTTAGTTCTACTCAGCCTTAGCTTTATAATACCCGGCAGGGTTGGTTTTGGTGTAGCATAAACGTTGCTGCTGCAGTGTGTTTTTTTGGAGCTTTTGGACTCCAGAAACTAGAGACCCATTCGTACCTTGGCCTGGTAGATAGTGTTCTCAACGCATGGATCCCTAGAGGAGGATATGACAAATGTAGTAGCTACATAGTAAAGTATTTTTGTTAATTGAATCTTATAACATACTCTATTTAACTACACAACATGCCTAGTTTATTAAATTGACAATCTTTCTATGATCACCTGTTAGTGATTCTTATAGATACAATGCGTGTTATCTTAATTTTGCTTATTCTTTGCTGAATAGTCCTATTTACTCGTTGTCCATTGGTGTTGCAGGCTCAAGTCCCTCTTCCATTCCCTCGAAGATCGATGAGACTTCAGAGGAGATTTCTAAGGTTTATCGGAATTAGACGAGTGGATGGCAATTCATCTCTAACCGATCTACCCTGGAGTGCGGCTTGGGCTAGTATAGGCCTTATTTTTGAGTTGTAGTTGCATTAAGTTTTATTTTGTTATGTATGGGCCACGACCTCATGTATTTTGTGTATTGTATAAATGTCCCATCTTTCCAGAAACTTTCTTCCCTTTTTGTAAAGACACATTTCCTTTTCACTCTGTTACATATAGATGTGTTTTTAGTTATTGTGTGTGTCCTTTTATTTCTTTGAATGAAACTGATAGCTTCCGCATATGAATGCTTGGACAAATGTCCACTAATAGCAATTACATGTGTGACTTTCCCTTGTGTGTTGCACTTAGACTTAGGTTCAGGTGTGTATACATGGGAGTACGTGTGTCACTATTTTAGGTTTAACCCTAATACCCGAATTCTTGGGCTTGGGACGTGATAGTTCTTCTATAGTTTCTCCATCCATAAAGATTTTCCCTCTGTGATTGACTCTCCCTCGACCTTTGGTGAAAGGTCGAAGAAACGGGTGTTGTTGTCTCCTTCTTAAAGCCATTTGATTCTAGAGTTTTGTCTCGAGTGGGTTTTTTCAGTCTTAAGCCAATTATGGAGAGAAGCTTTGGCAGTATTAAGGGATGCAAGGTGATGATAGGAAGGAAATTCATCTAAGGACTGTTGACAATAGATGACCTGAGATTGAGCTTCCTGAATTTTTAATCTGAGCTCTCTAACCAAAAGTGGATTTGTTCCAACCTTTAAGGTGCACTTTGACAATCTTGAGCTTTCGAACCAGGATGAATTGAGGAGTTCCTTGGACATGGGTACTCTAACACTTACTAACCTATTGCATAAAATCTAGGTGAAGGGTCCACATCTCCTCAAATTTGAAATGGGTGTTTTTGGCTCGAAGAGGGGTGGAGTGACTTAGGAGAAGGGGACTGTGGTTTGAAGAAATTCTTAGCAGATGGGTGATGGCAGGGTCTTTAAAGTGCTCAATCCAGAGATTATAGTCAGCCGTAGAATTTGGAAGTTTTCCTTAGGGGGCCACTACATGAAAAAACATCACCCTTGATGACAATAGTGCTTGGAGGGGTTGTTTGACTTTTATACATGTGATAGGAAAATAAGTTTTACATATATAAATGTCAGATATACAAATGTTACACATATGAAAAACATTACCATGTATGTCAGAATCACCAGTTTCACGTGAATAAAGAGTACATCCAATAGCTTTAAATGTATTTGATTTTCAGACAATCTTCACAAAGTTTTCAAAATCCAGGAAGAATTACAATAATGAAGCTAAAAAGTGCTGATTTTTAACATTAGTATAAGAATATAATGTCTTGGATCATGAATTAGGGGCCTTTAGTTGTGCAAAAAGTTAGATATATAGGTTGGGATGGTTTCATAAATCACTCAAGAGCTACAAAGATTTAAGATAATCAATTACAAGTTCTTGGAGTTAATTAGTTGAATAAACAAATTGAATGGTTTGGGTTAAAAATATAGGGGCCATAAGAATGCAAAAACTGTGAAAGGTGTAAAAGTAATTTTTACATCTATTCAGGTGTGAAGATATTAATGTGTAGTTGACCTTATTTACACACTATTTTCATTTATTTATGAATGTGATGCATAAATGATGAGCACAAACAAACATTGATGAACCACTACCCATGGGAACTACTAGCGAGTGCAATGCATGGATATCATTTACGCATTTAAATGATTGTAGAGAAACAACCCCTTAGTTAACAAATTTGTCATTTACAATCTTGATAGTTAAAACTCCTGTCTTTAAGCCACATAGGGTAGTAAATCCTAATTGTTATTTCTAGAAGGTGTTTTGAATTAGATGTTATCCATACCTGTGAACGTTGCATCAAGCGAACTTCAGTCGAGCTTATTTGATAACTTTACTTGTAGAGTGAACTGAGGTGAATGGTCAAATTAAAAGATTAAAAAAAAATAAGATGGGTAAAATAAAAAAAATGATGGCATTTTGTCATTTAGTAAAAATGAGAATATAACTTTTTGACTTTTTTTATTTTTGTTAGAAGTAGATTGTTTTTATCATCTAGTAGCATGAAAAAAATAGCTTTTTGACTTTTTAGTGTAAAACTATAGAAATTTTTTTTGAAATGTGGTACTTTTGATTTGACTTCTTTTAGTTTATTGTAACTTAGAATGACATTTCACTTCAATTTACTAGTGAAGTAAATTTCACTTCAAAGTCTTTTTGGTGGATGAGTTATAGTCCCATTTATGAAGGATACTATTTTGATCATCCAAAGACCCGCAAGTTGTATTTCCTTACACTGATGCTCAATCATTACCCACTCTTACATAAGTCAGAATACTATTACCAAATATTTGCTTTTAGAGGATTTTACCCAAAAAATCCCTTTAGACTCCCTATAGATCAAAAAGAACCTAAAATCTATGTAACCACGGTAGTGGTCCCATGGACCCTTTCTGGTTTTTTTTTTTTTTTTGGTTATTTTGCTGAGTGGCGATATCCCCTCTCACTAGTATATACGAGCTTCATCTTCCTCATCCTCCTTCCTCTTCCTTTCTCTTCCTCCCTTTTCCTTTATGATATGGTGATTTCATTGTCTTAGACTTAGGTGTAAGTGGGAGCTTATTACCAAAAAACATTGGTATTATATATACCCATTTAAATACATCATCTTCCACATCCCTTTTCTTTCTTTCAACTTCTTTTTTCTCTTTTTAATCTTAAGTCCCTCTCAGTCATTTCATCAAACACCCTACAAGCATGTCCCAAGCTGTCACACTTTCCATACATGTTGTCCAAGTGCTCTATAAATAGGCATCCCTCTCAGTTATTTTGTCAAACAACTTATGGGCATTTAACTCAAAATGTAAAATCACGTCCTTGGCCATCAGCAATATCCCCACTCACCTGCTCATTTTTTTCTTCTTTTGTAAGTTAAGCAAGGATATCACCAGCAATGTCAGATTCAGAAAAAAATCATGTGCTTAGCTAGCAGCGATATCTCTACTCATATACTCATTGTGTCTTCTTTTTCATAGTTAAGCGGGGATATCGCTACCAATGTTAGATTAAAAAAAAACTTTTGTCTTTGGATGGTGGTCGCGCAAGTGATGGTGGTTGGATGGTGATGATGGATGAATTTGAAGATGGTGGTGAAAGAAAAATGTTAGAGGTTGAGGTTGGTTTAGATGTTGTGAACTGGAATAGTAGAGAAAGGGGATACTAAGGAAATGAGATGAAATGATGATGGGTCAGAACACTTGGGCAATACCTGTAAAGTATTTGATGAAATGACTGAGTGGGATGTCTGTTTATAGAGCATTTGGACAACATGTATGGAAAGTGTGACAGCTTGAGACATGCTTGTAGGGTGTTTGATGATATGACTGAGAGGAACTTAAGATTAAAAAGAGAAAATAGAAATTAAAAGAAAGAAAAGGGATGTGGAAGATGATGTATTTAACTGAGTATATATAATACCAAAGTGTTTTGGTAATAAACCCTTATTTGCACCCAAGTCCAAGACAATGAAGTCACCATATCATGAAGGAAAAAGAAGGAGGAGGAAGGAGGATGAGGAAGCAGAACCTCGTATATGCGAGTGAGAGGGAATATCACCATTCAGCAAAAAAAAAAAAACGAAAACAAAAAGGGCACATGAAACCACTGCAGTGGTTTCATATATTTTAGGTCTTTTTTTTTATCTATATGGAGTCTAAAGGGATTTTTTGGTAAAATCATCTTGATTTTATTGAACAGCCTTCAATTGTAACTAATTCAGCCCTTGTTGGCTTGCCATCGTCCTCAGCATTTGACATTTGTCAACTCTTGCTCTTGATGACCTGTATAAGCCACCATATGACACATGTTTGGATTGGCATGAAATAATGCACTTTATCTAAATAAGGGAGAGCTTGCGAACCCACATTCTCCTAACTCACTTATCATTTATTTCTTTCTTTTTACCCAAGCAAGGGGCTGGGTTGGGAAGAGCTTGTGAAGCCACATTCTTCTAACTCACTTATCATTTATTTCTTTCTTTTTGCCTAAGCAGGGGGTTGGGCTGGGAACCATGAGAGGATCCAACCATGGGGTAATAATGCCTACATTCTCCTGACTCACTTTTTCATTTTTTACCCAAGCAAGGGGCTAGAACCCATGAGAAGATTTGGCCATGGGAAATAATGCCCGCTCATGTAGGGAGAGAAAGGTGCTATTAATTATGTATTGTGTGTGTGCAACATCTATGTGAAATCAAATCTTCTTTATTCGTTTTTACTGGGCCCCAATGTACTTTTGTCAATTTTATTTTTAGTTTCTCATTTAACTCTTTTATTGTGAGCTATTGGATTTAGTCAATCCTAGAGCTACTTTATTTTTAAAAAAATTCTAGGAGAAAAGTGAAGGTGTATTTAATTGCATTCCTTTGCCTTCCTTAATATAGAGAGTGTAGAGATTGGAAAGAAAAGAATTTATTCAAGAAGGCCAAGAGAAAGGGGGAGGAAATAAAGGTTTGAAAGCTTATAACTTGTAAGTGGGTTCCTAAAGCTCCACTTGGTAGTTGGTTTGTAATCTTCATTAAAGGTAAATAGAAAGCTTTGCATTGTTCTCTTGTGTAGTTATACATTATGACTGAACCACATAAATCTTGTGTTTTGTGAGTTTCTTATGTTGTTCTCATTTCTCTACGTGATAGTAGTTTGATGTGTAATGCCCCACCCCACACTCATGCATGATATTGTCTGCTTTGGCCCATGGGCCTCAGGGTTTTGCTTTTGGTGGGTCTCAAGCCACCAAAAGGTTTCATGCAAGTATGACTGAAGCTCTACATACAAGCCCAGTCACTTTCCTCTATATAGTTGATGTGGGACTCTAAAATTTCACATGATGTATGTTTGCCTTAGTTGCATTGCTATAGCACTTGGTTAGTGATTGATGTTGGAAAATCACATTACCTAAAAACGTGTTTGAAAAAATTCCCCAAAAAGAGGAACTTGTTGATGTAGGGAGATAATATCATTGGCACAACTACGTCTTTTAAGTCTCCATTGAATTCAAGTGCAAATCCTATACATGATGACTTACTTGAGCCAAGTACATTGCCAATCCATATCTATGATCCTGTTCACCTCCAAAGCAGTTTGTGTTGAATTGCCAATCAAGCTTTCTACAACAGATAAAGGGAAAATTTTAATAAAGTTTTTACCATATTTAGAAAAAAAGACACAAATTTTAAAACTTTTCAAATTAGGGTCTAAGTTTCTAGATAATTTATTTTCAGTTAAGGATAGACAAGCATAATGTATTTTTCAGCAACCTTTTTCCAAGCTTTCTTAAAATACCAGAATTACCCTTCATTTAAGGGCATGGCATGCTTCTGGTAGCCATTACATGTTGCCGATAGCCATGGGGATGCTGGTTTTCATCAATTATTATAAGACTATTAGCAAAGAAAATGAGGAAAATATCTAGAAAGTGAAGGATGTTTTTGTTTCAATGAAAGATAATTTTGATATCGTAAAAATTGAAAAAAAAAGTCACTAGAAAATGCCTTTAAATGGCTAAATGTCCTCAATAAAAAAAAACTTACTAGAAAATTGAGGCCCTAATTTGACATGTGATACTTTTGATTTGACTCATTTTAATTTATTGTATCTTGGAATGACAATTCACTTCAATTTACTAGTGAAGTAAATTTCAATTCAAAGTCTTTCTGTGGGTGACTAATAGTCCCATTTATGAAGGATATCGTTCTGATCACCCACAGAGCTGAAAGTTGTATTTCTTTACACTGATGCTCAATCGTTGCTGACTCTTACTTAAGTTAGAACACTATTACCACATATTTGATTTTATTGAATAGCCTTCAATTGTAGCTAATTCAGCACTTGTTGACTTGCCATTCTCCATAGCATTCGACGTTTGTCAACTCTTGGTCTTGACGACCAGTACAAGCCACCATATGACACATGTCTGGATTGGCATGAAACAATGCATTTGATCCAAATAAGGGAGAGCCTGCTAAGACACATTCTCCTGACCCATTTATTAATTATTTCTTTTTTCTTACCTGGCAAGGGGTTGGGGCCCATGAGAGGATCCAGCCATGGGGAAATAATGCCCACATTCTCCTAACTCACTCTTTTGTTTTTACCCAAGCAAAGGGCTAGGACCCATGAGAGGATCTGCCATGGGAAATAATGCCCACTCATGTGAGGAGAGGAAGGTACTGATGATTATGTGTTGTGTGTGTGCAACACATGTGTGAAATCAAATCTTCTTTATTTGCTTTTGCCCCATTGTACTTTTGTCAATTTTATTTTTACTTTCTGTTTTAACTCTTTTATTATGAACCATTGGATTTAATCAACCCAAAAGCTTCTTTATTTTAAAAAAAATCCTAGGAGAAAAGTAAAGGTGTATTCTATTGCATTCCTTTGTCTTCTGTGTAATAGAGAGTGTGCATATTGGAAAGGGAAGAGTTTCTTCAAAAAGACCAAGAAAAGGGAGTTGGCTTGTAACTTGCAAGTGTGTTCCTAAAGCTCCACTAGGCAGTTGGCTTGTAATGTTCATTAAAGGTAAATAAAAATGTTTGCATCGTTCTCCTGTGGATGTATGTCATTTATTATGACCGAACCACGTAAATCTTGTATTTTGTGCATTTCTTATGTTGTTTTCATTTCTTTACATGATGGTGGTTTGATGTATGTTTGCCTTAGTTGTATTGCTATAGCACTTGGTTAGTGATTGATGTTGGAAAATCACATTACCTAAAAAAGTGTTTGAAAAAAATTCCCTAACAAGAGGAACTTGTTGATCTAGGGAGACATTATCATTGGCACAACTACAGTTTTTAAGTCTCCATTGAATTCAAGTGCAAATCCTAGACCTAATGACTTACCTGAGCCAAGCACATTACCAATTCATGTCTATGATCTTCTCCACCTCCAAGGTAGTTTGTGTTGAATTGCCAATCTAGCCTTCTACAAAAGATAAAGGGAAAATTTCAATTAAGTATTTTTTCATATTTAGAAAAGGACACAAATTATAAAACTTACCAATTTAGGATCTAAGTTTTCAAGATAATATATTTTCAATTAAGGATAGCTGACCATTTAAAGGTATCTTTTGGCAACTTTTTTCCTCATTTTCTTAAAAAGACCAGAATTACCCTTCATTTAAGGGCGTGGCATGCTTTTGGTAGCCATTTTATGTTGCCGATCACTGTGGGGATGCTGGTTTCCATCATTTATTATGACAGTAACAGTGAAGAAAATGAGGAAAATATGTAGAAAGTAATGGATGTTTTTGTTTCAATGAAAGGTAATTTTGATATCTTTAAAATTGAGAAAAAAGTCAATGGAAAATACCTTTTAAAGGTTGGATGTCCTCATTGAAAACTTATTAGAAAACTTAAGCCCTGATTTGGAAAATCTAAAACTTTATCCCTTTTTTTGAAATAAAGCAAAAATGTAAGGGCTAATTTGAATTTTTTTCCAAAGATAAATAGGTATATGCTACACCATCATATACTGTTAGGTTTTTTTATATTGTTAATTGAGCTGCATAATAGAAATTTGTTGGGATTTTGATCCGCCTGTTTGGGTTCTCTTAATTGGTATTACACAAAGATTTGATCTTTTGACATGTGAATCCATTAGATTTCTAACATAGAATTTAATTGAGAAGGCACATCCACCACCAAGCCTCCAAAGCTAGATGGCACAAACTATGCCTACTAGAAAGCGCATATGATTGATTTTCCTCAATCCATTAATGAGGATTTTTGGAACATTGTGAAATTCAAATACACCAAACCTATTGTTGTGTCTGATGGAAAAATTATTCCTAAAACTAGGGATCAGTGGACTAGATAAGAAAAACAGTTTGCTAACCACAATAGTAAGGCCATCAATGCAATTTTCAATGGAGTTTCTTCTTTTAAGTTCCGCATGATCTCTACCTACATGTATGCATTAAATGCTTGGGATATTTTTCAAACAACTCTGAGGGTACCGTTACTGTTAAGCAATCTAAGCTGCAAAGTCTTACTACAGTCTTTGAAACCCTTAGAATGGATGACAATGAAACCCTCGATGATTTTTATGCTAAGCTGAGTGACATTGTCAACTCTAGCTTCAATCTTGGTGAAGTTATTTTCGAGAATCGGGTAGTTTGTAAAATTCTGAGTTCTTTACTAGAAAGGTTTGATGCAAAGGTAACGGCAATTGAGGGGAATAGAGATTTGGATACCCTCAAAGTTGATGAACTTGTAAGTAATTTGAAAACTTTGAAGGCAATTCATTGGTCAAAAAGAAAGTTTAAGGGATTGCCCTAAATTCTTTAAAAGAATTGAAGAGAGTATATATTTTAATTGTGAAAAGATCGATCTTCAAGATGCTGCACTCTTTGTAAAAAAATTAAAAAAAAAATTCCTCAAAGGTGAAAGATCTGGCTTGGAGAAAGACTTCCAGAATAATAAGGCCCATTTCAAAACTAAGAACAATTCTGCAAAGTTAATTTCAAAATCTGTTTATTGCTATGAATGCAAAGGAGTTGGTCATGTTGCTTCACAATGTGCAAACTAAAAGTGAAAGAGCAAAGGTAAGATTCTAACTATTACTTGGGATGATGATTTTGAAGATGAAGGCAATGAACCTAATACCTCTACTCCTGACAATGCTATTTCAAAGTGTATTCCGTTTATGGCTATATTTGACTTTTCATCTTTGCAGGATACATCTGACAAAGACTCTAAATTTGATTATGATAATTCTAATGGCCGTTTGTTTGATGAAGTGTTAGATGATTAATAAGACTGGGAAGCTGCTTATAAATCCCTTTTGAAAGACTACTTCAAGATGACCAAATTAAATGACAATATCAGAATGAAGTGAAAAAAGTTCAGAGAATCAGATTTCTTCCTTGAAACCAGAATTGGAAGACGCTAACGCAAAGGTAAATCAATTAGAAACACAACATCACATTATGCCTAAAAATCTACATAAAATTTGATTGATGCAGATAGGAAGTACAATCTGCTATCTAAAGAAGCCGTAAAATCTACAGAAAAGAAAAGTGGAATCATTGACGAAAAAGTTGAACACTTGTCAGGGAGAAAAAGTAAATTTGAATAAAAAGATCAAGATGATCTCATCAGAGCTGATGAACATACAAGCATCATTGAACAAGATGAACATTGGATCTAAAATACTTGATGACTATGCAATCAAAAATTGACAATTGACAAACAAAGGATTGGCTATGTCAATGGTGCTTCTACATCTACGAGTTTGGGTAAATCTCTCTTTGTTCTAGGTTCTACTTTATTCTCCAAGGCACCCATTGTTTAATACAGTGCAATAGTAAATCTTGTCGCCAGTATTTCACACAAGAGTGTGTCATGTTCAAAATTTATTCTCACGTGTCACTTTTGTGGAATTAAAGGACACATTCGACAACATTGCAACAAACTGAGAAATCAGAATAAGAATCAATGAAGGAAGAAGCAAAATTTTGTTCAAAAGGTCAAAACTAGAGCAATTGGGGTAAGAAAATCTAGCTTATGTAGATGTGATCAATACTGGGCTGAAAGCACAAAATTCACAAGTGAGGCTACCAAAACCTCAAAATCCCACGAAGAGACCTCTGAAGGCATTGGCCTTCGCTCCTAAATTTTCCTTGATTCATAAACATATATGCATATGCTTTCCTTTACGAGTACTCTAGAGAAAAATTTAAGCATGTGTTGAGAGTAATTTTCTTAGTTTTTATATCAAATGCCTTGGTGCATGGTTTAAGGAATTTTGACTATGGCTACTTGTGCACGCTAACTTATATGGACATTTACTTTGAATTGATGAGAAATCAGAGTTATGTGATTCATGACTTCTTGCATTTTTGCATTATTTAAGACATCAACTTTGACTTTTCTGTTTCCCTCACTCTCCTTCTTTTAATGCTAAAAAATTATATTTTTTTGAATTGAACATGGAGGAAAAGGCTACCTAAGGGTATGTATGATAGCTTTTTAGTGGTAATATGAGTAGAAGGCTACTGTACTCATTAGCATAAAAGCCACCAATGAAGGTTCCATATTATCAAAAAAGAAAAAGAAAAGAAAATAAATAAAAAAATGTGTAACATTAAGGGCAAGCATCCTAATAATTTTTCTGTTAGGTTTGATTGTTTCTATTTGGTGTGAATTTTGCATAAAGCTTGATGAATGATGATTTTTTTTATCGTTATTTCATTCTAATGTTGCTTCTAGGTTATCCCACACACACTCACACATATATCAAAACCCTGAAAAATATGTCATTTTGATTATTTGGTTTCTTCGAATTTTCAAATTCTAAGCATTCATGAAAAATCTTCATAAAAGTCTTTGCTGGTGTGTGCATACTATTGCTTTGACACTTCTGTTGAACTAGATTTCGTTTATTTCTCCTTTGTAAATTATAAACAAAATGAGGGAGTCTAGTATACATTTCATGTTTTTACTAATATGATCTTCGTCAAAGCATGGTTTGTGGTAGGATTTTTTTCAGGTACAAATGTTTTTTGGAAAGGTCAAGGACAATGTAAATTTTTGGGTTAGGATTAGATTCTCTATATGGTTAAGGAGTTTTGTCCACAAATTGCCAAAGGGGAGAGATTGTTAGGTTTTTGTGTGTTGGCTAATTCATGGGTTTCAAATAAAACTTGGATCCAAATTTGTGTTGTAAATTTACATTATTAGTTATGGACTGTAGTGTGTGTCATCAGAAGTGTTGAAATCAAGAAATCAGGGACAGAATTGCTACTCGCTCGACCGAGCCTAGTGTTTGCTCAGAGAGCCTAGCTAACTTTGAAAAATGCCTAGACAGAAACTTCGCTCGCCCAACCCAACATATGTTCACTTGATCAAGCATTGCAATTTTTCAAAACTGACTTGCGTGAATTCCTTTCCTATTTTATCAAAACTTACTTGTTTGAGTCCTAATTGCCTTATATCTTTGATCCACGAATCCTAAGCTATTTAAAGCCTTTCCTATTGAACCCTCAACATGCCATCTCCCAATTCTAAATCTAGGAATACCCATTGGAGATCTCTTCTCTTTTTGGAGTAGCCATTGAAGGCCTTTATTGAGCTGTAAAGCTTCTACTTTTGGTGGTTCTACTTCTACTCTCTTGTAGAAGATTGTGTGTCTTGAAAGGCATTGATGCAAGTTGTGTCAAGCATGGGCGAATGGTAAACGGCAAGTCATCAACGGGAAGAACTACAATCCATAGGTTGAGTTAAACTAGGGAGGGTCTGTGAATATATCTTGTAACTTCTCATTCTTACTAGTCCTCGGGTTTTCATTGGATCCAGGAGATCAGTCTTGTGGTTTTCCAGTGTTGGGTTTTCCACTTGAAAAATATATTGCCTTCTCTGTGGTGTGATTGTTTTGATTTAGTTCTTTTACTGCATGAGTTACTTAAACTGCATATTAGGAATCTGTTGGGATCTTGAACCCCTCATCTAGGTTCTCTCATATATGCTTGTGAATAAGTACGTAGCAAATCCCACACGTTCAATGCCTGTAGTTCATTCAAGTATTCTTGAACCCTATGATGTTTTTGATCTTTCACCATGAGAATCAAGGAATCAAGAAACAAAGGGCTTGTTTGGGTGGAAGCATTTCTAATGAAGATTTCCTTCGTAGAGAATTCTTGATAGAAATGCAATGGATCTCTTTTGAATTTTGAATTCCCTATTTGATTGGGTTTGAATGGTCGAAATTGGCTGAGTTAGCATGCAAAAAACCACTTTTGGCTAATAGAATCCTTAAAATTTAAATTTCAGAATACTTTTTCCTTGAGCATTTTGGAATTCTAGTTTTGGGGACACCACTTACAGTTCTGCAAATGCTGCAGACAAGATATCCCCACATGCTTGCAACCAAGCAAGCACAAAGAAAGATTAGAAAGAAGAATAGTGGGTGCTTAACTTTAAAAAAACATGGTGAGTCCTCACCCTATATAATAATATTTCTATGTTTGCATTGTCAGAATTTACAAAAATAGTCCTGCTATAATTATTTTAAGCATTTACAAAAACGTCCCACCATATTGCAATACTTTCTGAATTGCAAAACAGCCCAATAGCATAATTTAAAATATAAATCAGCCAGAATTGGCTGAGTAGGATACGTTAGGCAGACTTGTAATCTTACTTATCGATAGGTATAAAGAATCGAGATATTACTTGAAAACTTCAAATGAAATAGTAACAGGTATATATGTCATATTAAGTTGTACAGGGAGTGAGGAATTAACTTCAAACAGGGCTGAACTAATAAAGCCAAATAAAAGATAAGGTTTTGACGACAACAAGGGTTTCCATGACAATGATGATAAATTTATGCTTTTCTCTCCAAACATGAGAGATGTTTCACAAGATGAAACTCACCAAATGCAGCCAATATGATGCATCAATGATGCAAAGCCATAAAAATACTAAAATGCAAAGGTCTTGAACTACCTAATAAGGTTCGAACCAGACTCAACTACCTATCTATGGTCCAAACCTCTTGAGATTTGGGCTCAATTAGCCTAATAACATATTAATTAAAGTAAAACCCAACTTAATTACTATAAATAATAATTATTTAGGGCTGGGACCTTACACCACTCAATTGCTAGTGAGCAGATTCGATCAGGGAATGTAAAACTCTTCTCATATCATATTAGACAGTGGTGTCCAGTTCCACTTCGATCCAACAATGAACGACTCCAAAGTGGATGATATCCAGCCATGCACAAATGAGGAGGAAAAGTAATCCAATAGCAATCCAAAAGTCGGTGAGAGGTTGGAACTTGGAAGTTGAATAGGGAAGGCCCACCAGAGGTTGTGGATGGCTGAGAATTCACTTAAAATTAGATGACCACAGCACCAATTGAATGACTAGAATAAATTGGTCCAACAGTCCAATTTGGAGGACACTTATCTATGGTCATGACCGTCCGATCAGGTTTTTTGTACCATCTGAAAGTATGCGTTGAGCAGTCCACTTCTCAACAAATGAGTTGGTTTCGAGTACAGTTCTACTGACCCAATTGCGTTGAGTTTAAGTTTGAAATTAAAGGGGGAGGCTAGGTTTGAACTTGGGACCTCCAAGTGAAAACAAACACTTCTTACTACTAAGGTAAAGAGCTGTTCTCACCAACCGAGCGTCCAATGTTGAAAGAATTTACTCCCAATTAGATAAGATTAAAACTTTGTCGCATGCTTAGCTTACAAAGAGATAAAGTGGTTTTTTTTTTCCTAGAACAAGATAAAATGTTAGCAACTAGGGGCTAGGGTGTGTCCAAAATTGTTCTCTTCCCGGATGCCTTAGAAGTTGTCAAAGACTTTTAAGGGCCAGAAGGACTGGAGTTTTTAGCCTTTGATTTAGGATGTCCAACACTCCACATTTTCTTTCTATTTCTCTTTAGTTTTATCCTTGGGCCTATTTGGATAGGCAAGAAAAACAAAAAAATAAAGTGAAGTTAAATGGGCCTAACGGTTTAAAATTTCAACCCTATTATGTTTGGATGAGTATGGCCCGACAGATCAAAAATTGTTGTTGGCCTAAGTGTACTCCATTTAACATCAACCCATAATGTTCTTGTTTCCATGAGTAAAAGTCGATTATACTCCAAAGAACTTTAAATTTCACTTCACACTAAGCATCCAAATAGAGTGAAATGAAGCACTTTACCTTAACTTCAACCCACTTCTCTTCCGCTTCACCCTTCATGTGAGACCTAATTCAATTTACTCCACTCCTCATTTATCCAAAGAGACCCTAAGTGCATCATTTTACGAAATTAGGGTTGGTCAACCCCTTTGCTTTTTTGGTGGATTAATGTTGCTCTTTTTGGCTTGGTGGTTTTCTGTGTGGTTGTTTTGGTTGTTTGTTTTCTCTTTTTAAATGAAATATTTCTTTAAAAAAATCCAAAATTATCATTTCATGCTTTTGAAATGGGGAGTTTTTGAGAATTCATCTTTAAATATTGATGTTGACGTTCTACCAATATATTGATATTGACGGATGTGCATCTTGTTTATGAGAAACAGAAAAAGAGTATTGTATGATAGACGTTGCACATCTGAATTGCACACACCTGCCATAGGTCATTGTGGGATGATATATGGACTGTTTTGAGGCTTTTCAAAATTTTAAGTGGTTGTGAAAACATTGAAGGCCAGGATTGGACCATTATATTACTCGTAACGTTGGTAGAGAATGGATCGTTGCATTGAACGCATTAGACTTCAAGAAAATCAAATTCTGAACATTTTTATGACTGGGATTTATTTTACATTGCACTTTTATTACTACTTTTACACAGAAAAAAAAGTAATCAACTATACAAAAAAGGCAATACACTATTTAACATGAAAATTCAAATGGAAAAAAACCACAAATCTAAAGTGGATAAAATTAATCACTAACTTCTGCCATACAAAAAATACTTACAACCTTACAGTCAGTCTCTCAATGCAAGGGGTTGTAGTTTCTTGTTAGAATCCTGGACACGCAGTCCCTCGGTGCCCAACTATTAGCACTTTAGTCTTCACCATGAAAGAATCTCTACAGCAAGTGACAATCTTCTATAAGGATATAGAAGTTACAAATCTCTTATGAAAAAGTAAACGTATCAACTCTCGAACTTAAAATCTTTAGCCCAATTTTTCATGAAAGCTCTAGATAGAAATCTCCAATGTGGGTTCTAAACTCAGAATATGGACCAGGTATGTGTAGAGATGTAAAATGGGCTGGGCTAGCACGGCCCAACACAACAGTCAAGGCAGCCCAGCATGGTTAGCGGCACGTCCTAGACTCACGGGCTGTGCTAGGCCAAGGCTGTAGGGCCCGCAGGCATGGCACAGCGCGGCACGACAAGACTCGACTCCGGGAGTAGCATGGCACGCCCTGCTCCCATTTCATATTTTTTTGTAGTCTATATTTCTCTTTTTTTACTCTAAATATAAAAGAATATAGTATTTTCCTTTTTACTTTTTTATTATCTATAAAACCACAAAAGTATTGAAGGTAATCTTATGGAAAAACCTTCAATAAAAAAAATTTAAATAGATTTTTTTAGTAGAGTAGGTTAAGTTTGCTCAAATTTGTGTCATTTTATTCTATGTATATACCTTTTAAATTTTTTAGCCTAGACCCTAAAAAAAAAAAATGGAAGCATGGAACATTAGAAGGGTGGCATTGCGGGTTGACACGGCACGGACAAACCATGCTAGGCTGAGCCCTGCCAGCGGTTGGCACGACACAGCATGAAGCACGGCTGGGCCATGATACATTCTCGTGCCGTGCCAGCATGGCATGACACGATTTACATCTCTAGGTATGTATTGTTAAAAGAAACCCTCTTTTTATAGCATCTACTTTGTGCCTTAGGGTTAGAAAGCAAATCTAAACAAGCAATTTGGCACAAATATGAAAGAAATATGTGTAGGTTGGTTAGCTTTTGCAGTATGTGCGCTCGAGCACGTGCTTGAGCATTCAGTTATTTATTATCTGTCTATTAGGCTTGAGCGCAGTCTTCATGGGTTTTAACGCAATCGCCTTTGTCTAAGCTCACTCGAGCACAGGAGCATATCTGCTTGAGCACATGCTTCGTTTTTTGATTTTCTTCAATTCAGCACTTCTTGCGATGCAATTAATTGTTCATACTTAAAGAACATAAAATATAGATCAATGGACTCAAGTTTTGTCCAATACATGAATTTATCCAATACAAAAATCCTTATAATCCCCAATTATTAAACTGGTAGTTCAATCAATAAGGCACCTCCATTCTATAAAAACAACGAGAGAATGGGCTCATTAAGATCATTTCTAAAGAATATTATTCTAATTATATATATTTTTGTATTATGATAGACCCAACCAGATTTGATTACCTAAAATTTATCTTTGGACTGACAGACCCTAATGTAAACCTAGTGCACCATTCAACTCTTTGTTTCTTTCAGGTGGCACAGGAGTTAGTCTAGCTGCATACCAACCCTACTCAGTCATTTCAAATTATGTGCTTAGGGTGATAGTGAGGGAACTTTAGGGTGTGTTTGTGTAGACACACTTGTCATAGAAAAGGATAGAATCTGATGCCATTCTTCGGTACTCATTTGGTGCAACGAGAATTCAGATTTTCTGGCACCAGATTTATGTTCCTTTCTTCACCATCAAGGATCCGGATTTCTCACCTCCCCTAGTAAGACTCCAAGTGTCATGGGCGGTTTCTTTATAAGGGACAAAGTGATAAGTTTATGTCTTATATTCCTATTTACCTGGATTGGTTCATTGGTCTAGCTAGTCAATGAACATGTTTATGGTTATGTGTATTTTGGTAATTGTACCAGGGCTATCTTGGGGAGCCAAGAAAATAGAGGTTATATATTCATGTAATCTAACCCTAAACTTGGTGTAGGAGAGGTAAGAGCTCTCTTCACCGTGGTAATCAACCACGTATGGCCATTTAGAGTATGAGAGAGGTGAGAGCTCTCTTTCCCTAGTGTTTGGAGTAGAACCCACCACATTTAGCAGGAGGTCGTGAAAGCAAGATTGAGACCAATGATTCATTGTGAAATCAAGTATATGCTCATAGCCAGTGGAGGTAGCTTTTATGCTGAATTACATAAAATCTGTGTGTCATAGTTGCATGTTATCTTTTTCTCTATGTGTGTGGTTGATGTTGATTGTTTGCCTAGATCTGATCTAACAGGTGGCATCAGAGCCACAAGAATTAGTATCATTGCTCTGCATGTGGACAATAAGTGGTATCAAAGCCAAGCTAGGGTTTCCTAAGCCTTTGATTATGCGAGGTGGAGATCGTAGGGATTCTAAGAGAGGTGGAGATAGCTTGTTGGGGAGATAGCTTGTTGGAGATCACTCAGACTTTGCAATCAATAATTCAAAGCCAAGGTTTTCAGGGCTAGTTTGTGTGTGGAGATTAATAGATCGGGTCCAAGTGAGATCCGTATTTTTACAAGAGTCGTTGCAAAAAGAGAGATATTGGATTTTGCTGATCACTGTTGGCCATAGATAAGGTATTCTTGCGTGATCGGAGAAGAACAGAAAAAAAAAAGGGTTCTTAGATTTGGCTGAAACCAAAGAAGAGGACTGGAATAGGTTATTCTAGATTTACCAGCTAGATATTGAGTGAAAGAGGCGAGATCTCTCTCCCACATGGTGCTCAGAGTTTGACCCACGACGTTGGGTTGAATGGTGGAAAGTAGTTTCCAGTAGATATAGGCGATTTTGCTGAAACCACGTAAATCTCGTTTATTCTTGTAGTGGCTTGGTTGTTGATTGTGGTGTTTGCTCAACTTATGTACACAGGTGCACAACAAATGTTTTCAGAGCCACAACACAAAGAGGTACATTTGTATGATGAGAGGAATCCCAGGTGGAGAAGAAAATTGTTCTCATTTTTCTTATGGCTCCTTTTTCTATCTTTTGTTGACTCATTTTCCCTGTGGGAAAGAAAAAAAAAGAAATAACTTTCTTCCTACAGTGGATTTTGATTTCCTATATAAGGGGTATGAATATAGGATATCTCTCTTAAGTAGAAATTCATTTTACTCGCCTGTGCATCTGGTACAAACTGAAGAATGAAAAGCTTATTATGAGCTTTGTATCTATAAGAGAAGAAGATAGTGCTGAAGCTATGAGCCACGACACTAAAATCCGTAAAAAATGATTGTCTGAGGCCGTCATTTTTTTAGGAACATCGACTGTCATAAATTTTATAGTTGTTTCTTTAGAAAACGACAGCCCTATGGCCGTTGTTTTTTGAAAAACGATGGGCCTCATTCGAATTTCCCGACGGCCTTAGGCTGTCGTTTTTTGAAAAAATGATGCCTCAAAAAACGACTGCCGATGCTGTCGTTTTTCTTGAAATTTGAGGTAGTGAGCTCTTATACTTCTTTTGGATCATCTTCAGTGACTAACATCTACCAAGTTATCGACTCAGCTACTTATGCATTAATTAGCTCTAATCCTTTTGCATAAACTTACCTATACATAAAGACTCTTAACAGCCCAAGATTGGGCCTCTTTTGTAACTATTTTGTTTGGTTTTTGCTTTTGGACCTGTTTCTATGTTAGTATATCTCCGCTTTCAGCAAACCAAAAAAAAAAAAAAGTGCTTATTTTGGGGTTGGAACGAGGATTCCGGTTACATTTCTCTGTAGCGGACACAAACAAGCTCTTCAGAAATTAGGCCCCAGGATCTGATCAAGTATCTCTAATGTTTGGGCTTCTGTTCATGCTGGGCATCCTTTCAATCTGGATCGGCATGAAATTTAATATAAATATAAATGCTCTCCTTCTCTCTCTCTCTCTCTCTCTCTCTCTCTCTCTCTCTCTCTAGCCCCTACTAAGATGTTTTGGCAGGTTTTCAAGTCTAATAAATTGCTTATTTCTAAAAGATAAATAAGCTTTCCAGTCTTCATTTCAAAAGGTCCTCTTTGCTGGTCAACCCAGCCAAACAAGTGTTTCTCCAAATTTTTTTCATAGGGCTGAAATGGCCTATTTAGACTTACAAAGTTGGATTTTCCAACTCATTTCTACACCAACCTCCTGCTCCTTCACATGGTACCACTAGTCAGAGGCTTGCCAAAGGGTTCTCTCTCTCTCTCTCTCTCTCTCTCTCTCTAACTTTTTTACTACACTCGCATGACTCTCTCCCACTTACTATTCCAACGCTGAAACCCAATTCGATAGCCTTTACGTTTCGATCAAGACCATACTCGATCCAAGGTTCGCTTGACTAATTCACCTTGCCCAAAGTGAAAAGGGGAAGTCTCTGAAACGAAGCCTGTGGGCCAATCAGCAGCCAGAACCGTGGCCCCATGCAGGACTCAAGTGGGGACCAATGCAGCCAGAACCGTTGCCCACATGCAGGACTCGATGTTGGGGGGGGGGGGGGGGGGGGGAGGAAGCGTGTTTGTTCTAGTGACTAAGAGCATCTCCAAAAGAGGATGTCAATTTTAGAGATGCCAGATGAGATTTGAAAGCTAATGTTATTTTGAAGGTTTGAATTTTGGTAACTCCAATAAATGTGTCAAAAGTGATAGCCTTTTTCTTTTAAAATATTTTCAATAACTTTATTTTTTCAAACTTTTAAAGGGCCCAAATATTAAAATATTAAAAAAAATAGAGATAGTTGCCTTTTTTAACCTTCAAATTTGGCATAGCAAAGGGCTATGCTAAATGCTGTCACAATTGGCATAACCCTTGGAGCAACTAAAAATGTCTTTTATTACAGTTTCTTGCCTACATGGCATTTTAACACTACTGTTGGAGTTGCTCTAAGACGTCCAAAGACAGAATTCCTTCATTTAGCAACTAATTTTTTTTTTCTTTAATGTTTGCAATAAGGATTGGCTTTCTAATTTCATTAGAAGTTTCATTTTAGAATTCTTTTTCTACATATATGAGTGTTGTAAAATATTAGAGATGGTTTTGGAGATTAATAGAATTGAGTTCTAACTTCTAATACGCAATCTTATATTCAGACATGTCTTAAGTTAATTCCTCACGCATCACTTACACCATATGGATTTATGTTGTACTTTCAGCAATAAATAGATATAATATATATGTGTATATATATATATTGGGCAGGGCGAGTTAGATCAACAAAACTAACCATGATGTAATAAAATTACTACCAAACTTGCCTCTAATAGGAGTGGGTTCGGTGGGTCCCATTTAAATCCGACCAATTGTCATCCCTATCTCCATAGTTTTAGCATCAAAACTATGGCCTACTAACCTGATGGATTGGGAGAATAGGAGTTTGGATCAAATCCAGGTCGCAAAAAAGAGGCTTAGAGATTTTTGTTTTATGATGAGTAACCCACTGACCCCTTACTAACCCACTGACCACTTAATGTTTATCATTAGTAAAATCTAGATGCATAACATCATCCATTAGCACTATGTATTGGATAAGAATCCAAAACTGTTTGAAAGCACGTATTGGATCCCGACCCAGAAAAGAGGCTTACAGATATCAGGTACACTGACATGGCTCCACAGGTGACCTATTTCTAGACATGGGATTGGGATAAGGTTATCCTCCAGGTTGAGAAGCTCTCACATGAGAAAAGCATCTCACCTCACAAACACGTTCTCCACCCTCGTACTCTCATCTCTCATATCTAACAAGCAAACAAGGCTCTTGATCTCTTTACCTCAAAGATACAACGTCATCACCACCACCCGGTCTTTTCTCCAATTCTCAAAAAGTACAAGCTAGACTTATTTGGTAAACAGTACAAGTTAGACGTTAAAAAATAAAAAAAAGTGTCATCAACAAGTGATGTTAGCAGCATTGTCAGTTTGTCACCAACAAAATGCAGAAGAGGGCATACTTGAGAGACGACTGAAAATTTTATCAACCTTTTCAAAATAAGAAATTAATGAGTCTTATGATGCTTAGACACGCCATTGATAGGGGAGGACACAGATTTCATACATGAAAAGCAAATTTTATGGCATTATATGATGCCCATTTTGAAGTATTCGTACTTTATAGAATGAGATCCTTCTTCTGAAAAATAACAAAAGCTTTAGATCTATTAGAAATCTTTCCTGAAGTTAACTATCTTGTCAACTATCCATTTAGAAATAAAATGCTAAGGATGCTGCAGAAAACATTCCCAATTTCTCAATAGATTGGTGAAAGCTTTTTTGCCAAATAAGAGGAAAATTTTGAAAATTTCTTTTCTCAATTTTGTGGAAAATCCTTTCCTGTGAAAGAGGTGATTTGATCCTAGTTTCCATTGGATTTTTGATCCTGGGCATCAGCGGTTATACCGACCTGCTGGCATGTGTAGCCCATTCAGAAAAGAGCCTATTTTCCATGCACCCGACAAGGCTTTTCTCCCAGGCTTATAACCACTGGTTTTATCATATAATTAGACATAACACTGCATTTGTTATCAAGAGGCCTCTGAGGGCTTTTTTTTTTTTCAGCCAAAGAAAGTAAATGTTATTAATATCAAGGTACCAAAGAAGGTACAAATACAATGGCAACAAGATTCGGAAACTCACTAAACATCATCACTAGACATCAAAGAGCCCAACTAGGTTGGCCCCCTTGACGGGCCCAATCATATGCTTAGAGCCCCAAAAAATGCCTGAGGGCATATTGATACAGGCAGTGCTACGGAAACTGCACAAAAAAAAAAAAAAAAACCCTTTACATGTGCACTTTGGAACATGAGAATTGTAGAAAGCATATATGTTTTTTTGGCTGGTTAGCCCAGTGGCCAAGAGTTGTAAATGAAAGGGCACCAACTAGAGATTAATTCTTGGTTGGCACTATGGGAGTGGGCGCCTCATCCATTAGGATAGCCCTGTATTCCCAATTATAGAAAGCATTTTACTGACCACATGTTAAATTGAGTACAAAAGCAGATATTGGAATAAAAAACTGTTCAATGTCAAAGTGTGAAATCCAAAATAAATAGGACTCAGATTCAACAAAATATTTGAAATAATTTAATAAATTTCCATCTTAACTAAAAACTAATTTGTAAAAATAAAAATTAATGCTCAGTCTAATTAATTTCAAAGGAATGACTGATGATATCTTGTTCTCGCACCAAGAGACATTCACCGCCGAAATAAAGAGAGAACAATTTAATTTCATTGAATGCTTGAGAGAAGAAGATAACATTCACGCACATAGCCCTTGGAGAATAGATCGCACATGATGTGCCTAATCTTTCCACTCCTGATCATCATCTATCAAATCCTAAATTAATAATTGATACTCATCATTATAATATTTTATTAATCAATAAATCTTATGATAGAAACAAATTAAATAATCAATAACTTTCACATACCGTAATATAATTCTTATCATTCATGGCCTCGAAAGATTACAATGGGAGGAAAAACAAGGGTTACAGTTAAGAATATTATTCATGCTCTAATTGTTGGTGCAAGGGGCCCATGGATCTACTTCTCAACTAATGGATCAACTAACCGGGCCTAGGCCCCCCTGCAATAACTACCGGGCCTGGGCCTTCGGCTGTGCTCATGAGCTTCACTCAATGTGCCTTGGGCTGGCCTATGGATTTTTAGCCCATGGCCTGCTGCATGGTCTGCATCATTTTGTCCAACTATGAAAAGATGTTTACTTTAAACCATTACAAGAAACATCTGCAATCCTAAGAACAAGCAACTGAGTTGGCACCCCTGCCAATGTGTGAAAACACCAATAGAATCTAGCTCTTTTGTGAAGAATTCACTTGAGAATTTGGGCCATAAAATCTATGTAGCTAGATCATAAATAGAGAGCATAAAGAAACCAGGTTGAAAACTTCAAGATGCAAGGTTAAAAAGCAGCAGCAGCAATTGATTAAAGCCATGAGCATAGATTGAAAATTTAATGTGACGCACTTACTGATGTGAAATGGAGAAAGGAGCAATAACGGGAATCATAGACCATGTAGATCTGACCAGTATATACCAATAATGAGAGTAAAACCACTTCTACAATGTTAATCTTATAATACCTGTTCTCATTCCCAGCAAGGTATCATACCATGATATATGTTAGGAAGTTGTAACTAATATTGGAATTCATAAGAGGAACAATATTGCACCGTTGACTGCTATATTATTTTGCAGCAACACTGTTTTGTCATTTTATTATAGCGATGAAAACATATAAGTTGTGAAGTCCCACCCAACGTTGAAATACATACATAAAGGTGTTAATATCACATGTGACAATAACTTCACGCATCTTGTGTTTTGAAAGTTCATACCAAACCTAGTTCCAATCACTGTGACTGGGTTCAAAGGATCCAACCCTGATTGAAGTTACTCTCACTGCTCCTAGGAAGGTGTGCTTCAGAAGAGACAAAGTTGTGATACCTGTTTTAGAAGTTCCATACGTTAGGAGCAGCCGATTATGTATTGGGATTTAGAAGCATTGGATAATGGAGATACTCCCAAGAAAACCCAAATCATAGTTGGTTTACACATTTGGTAGTAAGGGTGGTTGACCATTTCATTTGACTTTGGTGCAATTTTGAAATTGACAATCATATTTTGTGGGATAGCATTCCTGACCAGCCACCAAATCAATGTTAGTCATCAACAATGTTGACAGTTTGGAACGGAACGGTAGTAAAATGGAATTATCCCACCTAATGAGAATTCCAAAACCAAAGTCTTTTTATCCGCTCACATAAACAGAGTTCATTTTTATGATGCAAAGATTAATTAGTTTGCATGCCTACGTGCACCATGCTACTTGGTCTGGAATGCTTAGACCCAGCAGTATCAGCCTCCAAATGGTTCTCACCTAAATCCTAATTCCTAAAAACAAAAACAGTTGAAAAAGAAAAACTAAAGGGTGTACCCGATCTGCAACGTGGTGGGTTCACAGGACAGGGTGGTTGATTGGGAAGGGTGAACAGAAAAGGTGTTGTTTCCTGCTATAGTTCCAGCTTCCCAAGAGCCCTGAATGGTTGTAAAAGGTCCCTGTCCTGCTTCAAGCTGAAATCCCAAACACAACGGTGAAACCATTACAAGTAGGCAAAATGATAAAAATATCACAAATGGCCATTATTCAATCAAAACCTTGCTTTTGAGCTGCTTGTTCATTTCTCCAAGTTGAAGCGCCTGTGAAGAGGAACCAGAAAGGCATAAATACTAAATAGGAAAATGAGTGGAAAAAGAAACAGTGCCCAACCCAGTACACTATATACACCTGCAGGTATTACTTTTAAATTTTTTTATTTTTATTTTTATTTTTTTTAGAGTAATGGTATAGTTATATTGAGACAAACAGCAAAGAAACAACAACACGAGTATAAGAGACTTATACCCAAAGAAAAAATTTCATACTTCTTTTTTTTTTTTTTTGTATTCTTAAACTGGAACACTTGCATACACTTAGTTTTTTATTTTATTTCTTTCTTTTATTTCATGGCAAAACTTTCCATAGCACTCTTTCATGTCTTATGACGCATGAAAATTGTTTGGAACTCATTAAGAACATAGTATGACTGAATTCGACTAAATCATAATCCCTGTGTGAACTATACCAGTATCAGTATTTTGTCATTTGGCAGAATGTACTGAACATGTACAACCACCTCGTTTACACTGAAAGGAGCAAGAAACTCATACATTTAGAATGTTTTGAAATTGTGTGAGATGGAATATTAGTAACCTTCTCTTTCAAGGCATATACATTGTACAGACTCATGTCCGAGTAAAATGGGAAGACAATAATACAATATCCAAAGAGCTATACGTCTGACTTCCAATGAAAGATGCACGTCTGAGGCCACAAACAAAAAAAATTTAAATAGAAAGAATGCAACTGTTTATTTTTAATTTATTATTGGTGTGTGTGTGTGTGTAGTGTTTGTGTGTTGGGGGGGGGGGGGGGGGGGGGGGGGGGGTGTGGGGGTTGCACTTCTGGAAAGAGAGATTTTCATGATCATGTAGAGGATGCTATGGACATATTACAATTTACTATGACAAGTTAGAGTGGGGAAAAATGTAAAAATGTGAGACAATCGTTGTCACCACCACCACCCACCATCAACATCATAGCCTTTTCCCAAGAATCTAGGGCCACAGCCAACTGAAAAAAGTGAGATGTTGCTTCTAATCACAAGTGTAGTAAGTTATTAGCTTCTACTGACTGTTGTTTTTGAAAAGTTATCATCCGCAATTGTTAGTTCCAGAGAGAAGTGCTTGATATTACTACATAAAGAAGGGGAACTATTTGATCCTGTTTCTAGGAGTCTGCATATAATTCATTCCCCTTTAAATTAGCCCCTAGGATTAGCTGTGGTAACCAATTCAACAGCAAGGGTTAGGGCCCAAACTGAGCCTCGCTTGTCTATTAAATGATTTGGAAATATAAACTTAACCCAACAAAAACCCATTTATTAGCAAGTCATCCCAAACCACAGCTAGCTAACCCTTTTAATTTAGTTATTATGTGGCCTTCTTTTGTTGTTTGTAGATGATATAGTATTGGTGGATGAATCAAGAGATGGTGTAAATGTAAAACTCGAGAGATGAAAGAGGGTATTATAATCTAGAGGCTTTAAAATAAGTCGTACAAAGACAGAATATATATATTGCAATTTCAGTGGACATATATAAAGTATTGAAGCCAATGTCAATATTGAAACTTATGAGATACCACATAGAGATTCTTTTCGGTTTCTGGGCTCGATGATTAGTAAGGATGGAGAGATTGACAAAGATGTGGAGCATAGGATAAAAGCTGGATGGCTGAAGTGGAGACTAACTTCTGGAGCACTTTATGATAGACGAATGCCAACGAAATTGAAGGGCGAATTTTACAGGACAGTGGTTAGACCAGCCATGACATATGCACTTCTGGAAAGAGAGATTTTCATGATCATGTAGAGGATGCTATGGACATATTACAATTTACTATGACAAGTTAGAGTGGGGAAAAATGTAAAAATGTGAGACAATAGTCGTCACCACCACCACCCACCATCAACATCATAGCCTTTTCCCAAGAATCTAGGGCCACAGCCAACTGAAAAAAGTGAGATGTTGCTTCTAATCACAAGTGTAGTAAGTTATTAGCTTCTACTGACTGTTGTTTTTGAAAAGTTATCATCCGCAATTGTTAGTTCCAGAGAGAAGTGCTTGATATTACTACATAAAGAAGGGGAACTATTTGATCCTGTTTCTAGGAGTCTGCATATAATTCATTCCCCTTTAAATTAGCCCCTAGGATTAGCTGTGGTAACCAATTCAACAGCAAGGGTTAGGGCCCAAACTGAGCCTAGCTTGTCTATTAAATGATTTGGAAATATAAACTTAACCCAACAAAAACCCATTTATTAGCAAGTCATCCCAAACCACAGCTAGCTAACCCTTTTAATTTAGTTATTATGTGGCCTTCTTTTGTTGTTTGTAGATGATATAGTATTGGTGGATGAATCAAGAGATGGTGTAAATGTAAAACTCGAGAGATGAAAGAGGGTATTATAATCTAGAGGCTTTAAAATAAGTCGTACAAAGACAGAATATATATATTGCAATTTCAGTGGACATATATAAAGTATTGAAGCCAATGTCAATATTGAAACTTATGAGATACCACATAGAGATTCTTTTCGGTTTCTGGGCTCGATGATTAGTAAGGATGGAGAGATTGACAAAGATGTGGAGCATAGGATAAAAGCTGGATGGCTGAAGTGGAGACTAACTTCTGGAGCACTTTATGATAGACGAATGCCAACGAAATTGAAGGGCGAATTTTACAGGACAGTGGTTAGACCAGCCATGACATATGCACTTCTGGAAAGAGAGATTTTCATGATCATGTAGAGGATGCTATGGACATATTACAATTTACTATGACAAGTTAGAGTGGGGAAAAATGTAAAAATGTGAGACAATCGTCGTCACCACCACCACCCACCATCAACATCATAGCCTTTTCCCAAGAATCTAGGGCCACAGCCAACTGAAAAAAGTGAGATGTTGCTTCTAATCACAAGTGTAGTAAGTTATTAGCTTCTACTGACTGTTGTTTTTGAAAAGTTATCATCCGCAATTGTTAGTTCCAGAGAGAAGTGCTTGATATTACTACATAAAGAAGGGGAACTATTTGATCCTGTTTCTAGGAGTCTGCATATAATTCATTCCCCTTTAAATTAGCCCCTAGGATTAGCTGTGGTAACCAATTCAACAGCAAGGGTTAGGGCCCAAACTGAGCCTAGCTTGTCTATTAAATGATTTGGAAATATAAACTTAACCCAACAAAAACCCATTTATTAGCAAGTCATCCCAAACCACAGCTAGCTAACCCTTTTAATTTAGTTATTATGTGGCCTTCTTTTGTTGTTTGTAGATGATATAGTATTGGTGGATGAATCAAGAGATGGTGTAAATGTAAAACTCGAGAGATGAAAGAGGGTATTATAATCTAGAGGCTTTAAAATAAGTCGTACAAAGACAGAATATATATATTGCAATTTCAGTGGACATATATAAAGTATTGAAGCCAATGTCAATATTGAAACTTATGAGATACCACATAGAGATTCTTTTCGGTTTCTGGGCTCGATGATTAGTAAGGATGGAGAGATTGACAAAGATGTGGAGCATCGGATAAAAGCTGGATGGCTGAAGTGGAGACTAACTTCTGGAGTACTTTATGATAGACGAATGCCAACGAAATTGAAGGGCGAATTTTACAGGACAGTGGTTAGACCAGCCATGACATATGGAGCAAAATGTTAGCCAATTAAGAAGACGCATATACATAAGATGGATGTGGCGGAGATGAGAATGCTTAGGTTGATGTGTGGTAAAACTAAAGAAGATAAAATTAGAAATGAATATTTTTGAGAGCATTTAGGGGTAGCACCAATAGGGGATAAGATTAGAGAAACTCGTTTAAGATGATTTGAGTATGTTGAGTGTAGGCTAGTAATGACACCGGTGAGAAAAAGTTTGGCTATACAGGTGGATGGTCCATCAAGATGTAGAGGTAGGCAAAAGAAAACATTGATGGAGGTCATTGAATCAGATTTGAAGAAGTTTAACTTATCTAAGGATTTAGCTCAAAATAGAACGGAATAGAGAAACAGAATTCATGTAGCCAACCCCAACATGGTTGGGATAAGGCTTTGATGATAATGATGATGATGATGATGATGTGGCCTTCTTTTAGAAGCAAGAGCAATATGATATACGAAAGAACTACAAAATGGTGGTTATAGTCTAGAAAGGCAACAGACTACTACATAAGAAAATGGAAAGTTAGAAATGAAAAACTGCTCATCTCCAAATCAAGTCTTGGCATGCCCACATCAGATAGCACATCCTCATCCTAACTCTTTTTCTTCGAATGAACACAAAAGTAACATCAAGAGATGCAAGAATTGGTTTAATCTCCATAACCAAACTTGCCAATTTCCATGAGAGCCATGAGTGAGCTTGCAACCAATTCACTATGACCAAACTTGCCAATGTCCATGAGAGGCATGAGTGAGCTTGCAACCAATTCACTATGTTATTCAAATCAGCTTAAATTAATGGTGAGCCAGACCATGAATCCATATAAAGATTAATTCCGTCTTTTAATACCATATGTATGCTCTATTTGGAATCCATGTTTTGTCAATAATTCAAAAGGCTAACAATTTTCCCTTTGTCCTTTGTCTCACCAATCTCAGATGGACTGAGTTTACCTGGGGGACTTACATATGTATTAGGGTTCCATCAGGCTGCCTTGATTGATACTATGCATACTTTGATTTTAAAGACCAATAGCTTTTAATAACCACCTCCTATTCTCTTTCAAAATCCAAATTGGAAATGTCAACAAAATCTTTTACCTGTGGTCCCATTGGAACAACCACGACTTTATTTTACCCACAAGAGCTCTATCGTGCCAAACTTTTTTTCCTTTTGAATTGCAATATGACCCGTACTATTGTGACAAGCCTTATAATATGTGATTCTTTCTTTTCCTTCCACAATCCCCATGTGATTGCCAATGGTGACATTTTCCATGAAATCTGACTTAAGGGTTAGGAAAACTCAATCTGCAACTGACGTGAGTTTGGTGTGGATCAGGTTGGTTAGAAATTTGCCACCCCTAACTAAGGCACAGCCACTGGATGTGGCTATGGCACCAAAGGGTCTAACATTCTCAGGTGGTAAAAAAGAACACCTCAATTAATTCTCAAGCTTTTAATGTTTGACTTTCATATTTGCAACAGGTTGAAGAAGCATTCAAATAATCTTCGATTGACATATGCAATGATTGTTTTGACACATGATCCTGCTTATGTTGATCTGCAATTATGACAGACATTTAAGTATATGTATAAAATAGTATATCTATTAATAAGGGAATGCAACCATGTTAATTTATGAATTTGTAAAGTTATATATTTCTTTACCACCATTGGTTTTCCTTTGTTCTTGTTTTCTATTTTCGAAACAATTAGTCATTTTCACTGGTTTAAAAGAAGAAAAGTAATGAGACCACTACTTGCACACTATTCAATATTACAAAAGTGAAACACAAATCAGAGAGCACCTCCATAAAAATAAAAATAAAAATGATTTGCACACCATGCATCTATTAGTGCAATTGAACTACATAGACCCTGTTCACAGCACTACATGCCTTACCTTTTTGCGAAGTTCTTCGATTTGCTCCAACATTAATTGTGTCTGCAAATAGAACAATATTTAGGTATTATCATCTCCATTTCATACTTTTATAATTTATGATTAGGTATTATAGCCTATGATGCCCAGATATGACGTGGTAGGGTAAGGACACACTATGGACATGGTAAGGACACGGATTGTATGCATAAAAAGTGAAGTATCGGATACGATATGACACGATGCGTTGCCCATTTGACGTATTCGTGCATCATAGATTATAGGATGGTAGTCTTCTTCCGGAAAATATTCTTTTGTGCAACATTCAGTGGCTGAAATTTAATACAGATCTTACTTAAAGAGTGAAATAAGAAGACATTGACCGTGTTAGGATTGATTGCGTTTTTTATTAGGAATGTTGTTGGGCTGTTTCTTTGGCTTGTAAATAGATTTAAGGCTTTGCTTAGGGTAAATCTTAATTAATTACGAGTTGCGTTAACCCATTTATTTGTAGGCCGGTCATGACTAGGGGAATCAACAGGATTAATAAATGGGTATGTTCAGTTTCAACCATTATCTCTTGTCCAAAAAGTTTCAACCAATCTGAACCCGGCCCAAAAGGGTGAAATAGTGGCCCCCTCAAGGAAAATGACTCCCTCCTACCCAACCCATTGCCTCAGCTACTATTAAGTAGAATGGCTAGGTTTGCTATGATAGTAGTAGTTGCTGACCTTGTATATAATAGAGATAGTTACTTAAACAGTAGTTACATGGTTTAATGTATTGGACATTTAGTATGGGTTTGAGTTTTATAATTTCCACGGATATGTACCATTTTTGTTACATAAAAATAAGGCACATTTCCATTAAAATGGAAATACCTAAACACAGGCTTCTTGAATAAAATTCCTTCTAAAAAAAGGATAAATAAAATATAATTTTTTTTTAGAAAATGAATTTTTTTATCAACAATGCAAGAAAATCAGAAAATCATCCTTTTTCATCATGTAAAATAGAAATTTTAAATTTGATGCATGATAGTAACCAGTTCCTTATGCACCCACTTCTTCAACAAAACCTCAAATCAAACTAAAAATATGTCCAAATACCTTTCTTTGCCTTGCTTGTGATAAAGCTACTTCAAGCTGTCTTTCAAGTCGCTGCAGTTCTTTTGCACTTAGTGGTCCAAGATCTTCTCCAAGCAGATGCCTTAACATAAAACAAACAGAAAAAAAAAATTTATTTCTCCATGTAAAAGAAGAAACCATATTAGTATACTTGTACTGACTGTAAATCAGACTAGTTCAAGTAAATGAAGTAATGCACATAACAGAAGTGTAGTAAATCGTGTTTCTCAAGGGATTTTGGAATCAAGATAACCTTTGGGAACGCTGTAGGGATTCATATTTAGACTTCAACTTGGACACCTCCTGGTACCAGCTCTGCTTTGACAAATTACACTAAAGCTAAGTACAAATTTCCACTGGCATTAGCATCAAATCCGTGAGGAACTTTTTTTTTGTTTTCCATGAAAATCGGTGACGATCTTAATTCTCTACCATGCAATGAGAAAAATTAGATATTTTCTTTTTTTTTAAAGCGAAGGAAACTATAGATAAGATGTGTTTAAATATGTAAGCAATTTTATCATTGCAAGAGTCATCTGTGAAGAATAAAACAGTGAAATGTTCCTTTGGTGCGATGTGTTTAATAAAACTGTATCTATTGCCAGATGAGCATGTTTAATGAATGCCAATCATCTTACAGGTTTCTGCCTTTTGGAAAAAGATTTCTTTTTCAGTCCAGGCAGGACCCATTCTGCACAAGCGTAATGAGTGCACTTGTTGCACTTGTTGCTCTGTTGCTTTATGGCAAGTCATGGATGATGCTAACAAGTTGTACAACCATTACCAGAATGTAATTCCATGTTCTAATAAAGGTAACGTTCTATATGGTTATATTTAACAATAGCAAAGAAATGTCTTATAGAAGAGGAAAAAATAAGTATGCAGGACTACATGACCATAAAAGGCACAAAAAAGATCCGACTCAGTGGAACAGCAAAACTGTAAAAAATCCGAATAAAAAAGCTCCCCAACTGAGCCATATGATCAAAACAAATAAATACTATCTCTCCCCCAAAAATGAACAAGGGAAACAAAATCAGACCTCAAAAACAGAATTACAGCAAGGAAATAACATTCCAACTTCTGAGAGCTATGTGATTCTCACACTCCTCACTTTACTAGGGTGTCATTCTCCCCATTGAAGCTCCTGAGAACATAATAAATGAGACCAAGATTCACCTCACAAAATCATGGATTTTTTTTCTTCTCTTTCTTTTTTTTCTCAAGAAATACATACACATGTGCATCAAAGTTCAGCTCAAATGAACTAGTCAGAGGGTGAGGACTATCTTGGACTACTTCATCAAATCAGATTTGCATCCAAGATGTACTACCTCAACTACCATGCAACATCAAGGCAAAAACCCATTGATATCATTTCATGAAGATTGCCATAAAATAATAGTGTTTCACACGTAACAACATAATTCACTTGCACTTGTAGCCTTGCGTCCAAAACATCTCCTGTTAGACTCCTAAATGGACCAGATCACTACTAAGAAATAGCCATAGACATCCTTCCTTTCTGGTATTCATACCATGCCCGAAAAGGAGAATATAACCAAGCCAAAAGCTCCCATCTGCTATTGAACAAGACCGAAACTCATCCACGGAAAATGAATCATAAAGCACGAAAGTAGGAGATAATTCATAAAATATGCATCTCCAACACAGATATTTCACAAAAAATCTTAAAGGCTTCCTCAAGTTGTACATCGTGAGAATTTTGGAGAGCAATCTATCTGAAGGTAATTGCCCTTGTTGGAGCCAAAATCAACCGCAGGACAGATAAATTGTTACAGAAGTAAGCACATGGGAATAGAGTATTAAACTCCTTCTGTCCACTTGCAGTTTAACTCATTTATCTACTAACTAGGCTGGCTGAAAACTGAACACTATCCATCTCCTCCATCAATCTTGAATAGTTTCTTATATCATATAAAACGGATGATTAGCATAAAAAGTATATCATGATAAGGGAATATGGAGACCTCACACCCAGTCAAGTATGAATTCACCCAGACAATACCGTGTCAAAGAGGGAGTTCACCTAGACAATGCATTCTAACAAGTAGTTACAGTGGATGTATTGTAGATTAGCCAGTCCAGAACCATTTTCCAGGCTTTTCATTGTAAAAGCCATGTTGAGATCTATTTGGGAGATTTCTGAGATAAGTGTTTCACATCAATCTAATAAACTAATTTAACATGGAACTATATCATTGTTCAGAGATAGGCCATAACATGTGCCATTAACACACATGTACATAGCATAGTAGACAATGAAATAACATGCAGATACATACTGATATAATGATATTAACAGAGAAAATAAAAATTATTAAACAAAATTTATCTATAAATACATAAACATACAAATACTTGTTAACCCAAGTGGAATGCATTGGACTTTTGTTAATATTGCATAGAAGTCACTACGATTCTGCAAATGGAATGACAGATTATTTAGCTAAGCAAGGGGTAGACAGATCTTGTAATTTGAGAGCCTCTATTTTGTCGTTTGTGGCTGGTACATTACTCTTATACTGGTACTACTTTGAAATTTGTTCTTCTGGTTTTTTTAGCTGAGTTGTAATTGACTCTTTCTTTAATAAAATTCTTCTGTTACAGAACAAAAAAAAAGTCCTTATGTGTATATGTGCAGACAAGAAAATAATGTTGTATGGTATTCTTTTGTCTAAGATGCAGTAATTATATGATCTAAACACATTTTAGTTCTTTTATTCGAAGAAATGATAGGGAAGAATCAAAAAGAGAATCGTAGAATTGATTTAAGTGAAGAATAACAAAAGAAATCAAACATAAATGTTTCACATTAAAATCTGCAACAGAAGTGTATGTTTGTGCATGTGTGCCAGAAAGGGTTTGTCCTAGTCGAGCAAAATAAGAAAAAAGTTAAGATGCATGGACATGCACATGGAGAGGAAGAGGGGTGGGGGGTGGTGTGGGGTGATGTGTGGTGTGGGGGTGGAGGAGGAGGTGGATGCCAAACCTGTGTTTCACCATTGGTTATATTAGCATCAGGATTGTAACAGCACCGCTGGTACCGCTCAAGGGTTTTGTTCACACTGATAAGTAAATAACAATGAAGCATGATCAAACTGCTCAAACTGAAAATAGATATTGGCACTTAATGTTATCACAAACTATTCACACTTCATTAAACAAAGTAGCATGTACAGAAATGATACGTGCTATGAATGTAAACATGGTAATTATCTTTATTTATTATCAGTGGCATGGAGAAATCTTTTAATAGATATGCAATGCCTGGTACTTCAAGTCCTGCTCATTTGAGAATAACTGTTTGTCAGGCTCTTCAGCAGTTGAAGTTCTAGCATTTAGACAATGTGACAAAATCATGCACAAAATAACACAAATATTGGCTAATTGATAATTTATCTACAGACCTAGGCTAGTGCAATTGAATTCAGATTCAGGTGTATGTGCTTGCAGCTCCGAAGATTGGCGTGCTTTCCCTCTCAAAAGAATAAATCAGTAATCATCATGGAAATTCTTAAGCATTGTTTTGGAAAAAGTTGACAATTGACAATACTGCACAACTGTTGAAATGGACTAGCATTATTTTACACATGGGACTTTCTATTAAGAACCTGATTGATTAGGTGATTCAGCAACAAGAAATATGAATGATTTATTGTTGATTATAGAAAAAGCAAAAAATATAGAATGATTCACACTGGTGGTAACAATATGTGAATCTCAACAGTTTGATGTAAACCTCCCCCCGCCCCGAATTAAGTGCAACCGTCACTTCCAAGTATCGTTCAACTGAGGATGTATAAAACATGTAATTATTCCAAAACGAAGTCTGTGATAATTGTGATTGCTTCAAGCCTTCAATCATTGCTCATAATATGATGTATGATTGATTGGTGCAAGCAAGCATGCTTTCTAGACAGCTTCTCAACTTCATCATTACACCAGTCCCTTCCTCTTCTTCAATGTCATTTGCTTTGAACTCTCCCTCCATTCCTGCAGGTACTCCCCTCCCTGTTCTAAGGACTTGCAAAGCACTTCTTTCATTGCATATACTATATCTAGACACACTGCAATTACTACATTACACAGTAGCATAGTATCATTTACAATCCAAATCGGGCTTATCCATCATCAATTTTCTATCAGGAACCAAAAGTGGAACGCGATCCAAAACGTGACCCCTGCTTCCCCAATTGTAAAATCTTGTCCCCTAAAAGGATGAGAGAAGACTAGATGAACTATTATGTATGCATGAATCCCAGGCTGGCATATACATACAGAGAGTAAGTATAGTGCATGCGACCCTCATTAATAACAGATAGCATGACCACAGAGAATTTTCTTGTATGGATGTTTGCATTATTACAGTTGTTGCTGTGAAATTCAGGAGGTCCTGGTTTTTTGATGGGGGAACCGCCTCTTTAACGTCCTGTCGGTACGTCCATAGGAGAGAATCTCGTACATAGCCATAGATTATCTGTAACATACAGGCAAATGGGTCTAAATCTACAGCGGGCATGTTTGTATGCTTTGACTACAATTAACTACAACACAAGCAATAGCAATGGCCCAGATAAAAGAACTTATCACAAATGACAGCAATAAAAGATGGAGAATGTTCTCCGATAACCGTGCAGCCCAGCTTGTGGGGCCCACTTAAATGCTCATCTATCAATAAAAGGAGGGTGATGGAAAGGTATCCTGATGGACAAAGGGGAGCCAAAAAATCAGCTCCACCAGATTATCCTTGCCCTTGATTCAACACCCTCAAAATTTAAGGGTGTATTAATAAAAATATTTTTTTAGATACAATCCAACCGTGAGTGAAGGTTCAACAATGGTTAAATTGGGCCAACTGCAAGATCCTGAATTGACCAGAGCATCAAAGATGTATTAATCAAAGGTGGGTCCGAGTGGGCCCCCTAGCGGTGGATTGCGCATGCAGTGCATAAAAGATTGAATATAACCACCTCACAGTGACAGCATAGCCAGATGTGGAAAACCCAATGGAAGAGGATGGTATTAACGCCTCCCACATACATTGTCCAAATACTCCACCATAGCCAAACTACTTTTTCTCACCACTTCAACTTCTTAAATATCAATTTCCATGGCCACTGAGAAAACAAACCACAGCATGGTGCCTTTAGCACCGAGTCCCACACATCCATGAAGCATACTCAAGATCCAACTTATTGGGTCAAAAGATGGACCCATCAATCGACCCTCACAAACACATATTTCATTTAAGGAACAGCCAAAACCATAGATTGGATGGGGTTTTGATAATTGAAGGAAAGTTCAAACTCTAATGGGAATTTTGTCAATCAGTTGTGGGGTTGAACAAGAAAACCATGAGATTGGAAAGGACACTGAAAGCTGGAATGCTCACATCCATGGGCCATGGGAATGACTCTAGCCCATGGCGCAACTTTCATCATCCATCCATTTGGGGCCCACCAGATCGTTGGTCCAGCAGTCAACTTCAGTTCTCTTGCTTCCATACCATCAATCGCTATAGAGCTACCGCACAATGAGGAAAGTAGTATTTATATGTGAGTTTAGATCCGTCAAACTCAAATCATCACGAATAATATTAACACTGGGCCAAATTTACAATCCGCTGGATCCCCCGAGGCTCTGCCCAATGAGAAAGTAGGAGCAAGGCAAAAATGAAACCTTCGTCACGTTTGGAAAATTTACTAGAATAAGAGTTAGTTCCACTGTATAATTTACACTGATTAATAACATGATTAATGAATATGATCAATAGCATGCTAATCACACTATTAATCAAATGATGAATCGCATCGTGGGACCACATCATAAGGCATTTGAATCGGATTTTCAACAAGTGGGCCCCAGTGTGGACTTCGGCTCCAACTTAAATCGAACTCTGTTTTAACGATCAAATGACCCAATTAAAAATCTGTATTTTGTAGTAGCCCTGCTTTCATTAGACATGTCCTTTCTAGCATGGGTCTCCACATCTCTATGGTTTTTCTGATCTCAAAGTGCATCTATAAAGCTAGAGGTGTTTAAATATTTATCTATCCACAAAACCAAACTAAATCAATACGATCCTTGGATTTTTAACCGAACTGATGGTTAAAGGTTTGATCATGGATTGAAAACATTTTAACTCGTTAGTAATGGTTTGATGACAGATTTTACCCTTCGTTTAAAGATTTAAATAGAACCGAACTGTTGACATAGAATATGTTTAAATAGACAGTATTATTTGTTAGTTAAACATTACATAAAATGTTATAAAGAAAAGGGACATTATCCCACATTGGTAAGAAGGGACATTATCTCACATCGGTTGATAATAGAAAATATATTTCTCTCATCTTTTATAAAGCCAATTCATTCCTTTCAATAGGCTAAGTGCAAAGCCTTGCAATGGGCTTTGCATTGGAGCTTTATTGTGTTAATTTTTTATATGGACCTTTACAATGATCTCAAGTCGAATACTTTTTTTTTTTATTTTGCAAACAAAATTGGATTGTTCGGTTTTTAACATATCAAATCCGTTCATTTGCAGTTTGGTTTGGTTTTGAATAATCTACGGTTCGGTTATGGATTGAAAAATCATTAATGACGGTTTAGTTGTGGATTAGGTGCAATCTATATCAATTGGAACCGTTTACACCCCTCTATAAAACTATTGAGAAATCAATGAGGAATTTCGCATAATCACCTTTGCTCGTAGGGAAGTATTAAAAGTATTTACACTGCATCTATTAAACGATTAAAGGTTTGCAAGAATAGTTAGCAAAAGAAAGTAATTGTATTAGTTTAAATTAGGGAGGAGCGTGTTGCCAAAAGCCGCCAACTGGGTTCCACATTGGGAGATGTGTTGAGAACTGGGCTCCATCTGAAAAATCAGTAAAATTTCTTCAGGAGAGGATTCTTGGCTCGGCTTTTGCCACAACTTCAGCCCGTCAGATAGGGTCAACTGCCATAAGATGACACTATTCCTTCACTGAATCCCTCAAATCCAGACCCTATGTCATGGGGGCAAAGGCCCTATCTACCCTATAGGAGATCTTCCTTTGAAGGAAGCCTGGGTTCTTAGTAGAATCCGAGGCTTTCGAGTTGCTTGGAGTAAACTGGTCTGGAGCAACCTCCTAATTACAAATTTCAGCAACCTCAAGATATGGACTGTTTTCGTAGGCATGTTGAGCTTTCGCGCTGTCCACTAATGTCTGTCGTAGCACTTTGGAGTCTGCCTTATCTTTTAACATTCGCAACTGTTTCTTGCTTTCTCATTGGCTCCCTTGTGCTTTTTTAGTCATCGATGACTTGTGGAGAACCAGGAACACCTTGATTCACAACAATATCTCCCCATTCATACTTTGTTGCATGTCCTAGGCAGATTCTCTAAACCCTTTACAATAGCAGGACTTTGGACAGGTTCAAGAAACACAGTTTTCAGCCGAGATTGCTACGGTTCATTCTTCCTGTTCTGGGTGGCGGACCGTTAACCGTAGTAATTGTGTTTTGGAAATAAATATAAAATTTTCATGTGGATTTTGGGGGCAGACATAGATTTTTCATTTAAATTTTAAAAGCAAAATCTGAATTTTTTACTACTATTTTAGAAGCGGACTAAGGACTAACGGTTGTATCTGTCTCCACATGGATGTATATAGGACTACTTGCGTTCCCTTTTGGCCTTCCCTCAAGCTTTTCATCTCTTGTATTTGTTTTTCTTGTCACATGTGAATGTGATTAATCCACTCTCACAGTAGTTTGTTTTTGTTATTGTACAATTTTTATTTTCTTCCAACGATCCTCACATGTTACAATAACTAAGGAATAAAGTACAGATATAGATATATATATGTACTCTTTTTTTTTTTCCCTCTCTAACCCAACTGAGGCCCTAGGACTCAAATAAAGATACAATACAACTCATGCATGTGAGATAGTGAGGACTCACACATACGAGATAATGGGGACTTGCACATGTGAAGACATAGAGACAATGCGGATGATAAGTGTAATAAGTTGTTCAAAAACTTGCTAACGATGACCTTCTCATATCTTCCTCTTCTTGTTCTTCTCTTTTTTTATTTTAGCTTCTTATTCATTTATATTAATAACCAAAGCAATTATGGTAAAATGTATTGCATCGAAAAATGATAAGAAAAATAGTGTGTGCAATCAAATGTTGTAATATGTTCAATATATGTGAATTTTACTTGTGCAATGTGTAAATAAACAACTCCTAGAAATCTACTCAGAGTTCTACATATAACTAATTCGACAATAAGGCAACTCTTTGGAGAAAATTTTAACTACTATTTTCTTTTTCCTTTCTTTTTTTAAGTTAGTCAAGTGAGCTAAGATCCAAACGGAGAGCTCGTACACTTAGGAAGAAAGCCCACTCAAGTGGAAAAGAGAGGCCACACAAACCGGAAGAGGTGATATATCTAGGATTCAAACCCTGGGCACTTAGGTAAGAACACATACCTTTTACCACTAGGGTTAAGGGTAATTCTTATTTTTGCTACTGTTAATATATTAAAGTTCATAAGTTTGGATTGCTTCAGAACGCTCACATGGAAGTATAAGTTTTTTTTTTTTTTTTTGGGTGCCCTAGCAAATGAGGCTGGGACCAAACATTGCCCACACAAGTGGGAAGAAGAGCCCACACATGTGCGAAGAGTGTCATACCCAAAGATCAACCTCTGATTGCCAACCAATATTGAGTAACCCTTGTTCTCCCCAAGGGTGCATAGTTGAAACACCAAAGGGTACACATGTTTGCATGGAAGTGAATTCGTAGGAATTCATGGCAAAATGGGTTATAAGGAAAGATTGTCAAAGAGTTGAGGGGAGACGGAATATAATATATAAATGTACGTAAGACCCTAACTTTCATATGATTTTGTTTACTAGAGTGATTGTTGGGTATTCATTTTTCATTTCTCAATCTATTTTTCATTAAAAAAGGAAGATGTTTCATATTTATCTAGAGGACTCGCCTTTGTTTTTTCAATTTTAGTCACTTTTTAGCTACACATGATTTCTTGGAATTTCCTCATAAGTTTCAAAATGCAAAGCACATCATAAGTTGACAATTGTTAACTGTTTGTCAGCATTTATTATCTCGGGAGAATATTGTAAACATCTTAAATTTTTTTTTGCTCCACTCAAAATATAATGCAAAAAAGTAATTGATATAAAATGATAATTAATAAACAAATCAATATCCATGTCATAGGGGACAAGAAACAGGGTTTTTTTTTTTTTTTTATCCTAGCTAAGGTACAAGGATCCTTTGAGACACACATACAAGAAGATGCACACATGTGAGGTTATAAAAGTCATATGTAAGGACAGGGGAGGCAAGCTTCAAAATCTTGAACTCCCAGTGAAAACAGTTGCTCCTTACCCTAGGGTAAGAAGCTATTCTTGATCAAGCAACAAATTAACAACATATATAGTTCACGGTCACACTAACAAAAGAGTTCAATGTGTGGTTCTAGCTGTTGCTCGACGCATCAGAGGCATGTTTAGTATTATAGATGCTTGAGTTCGAGTCCCTCGTAAAGAAAAAAATGCTTGCAACAGGGAGTCCATTAGCCCTATCAAAAGTTCTGAAACGGAGTCATCTATAAAACTAAAATTATTGTATATTATTAGATGTGTGATCTAAGGCCATAAAATAATCAACTTGAGAAGTTTCTAATTTAGCTGCTCATTTCATGGCCTCAGGTTGTAATGTTTAATCAATGTAAGTGTTTATAGTTGGTTAATCTTCAAATCCCTTTTGTATTTTGCAGAGACAATTAAACCACATAAATGCTTCGCGTGTCTTTTTTTTAAATTTTAGATAGGAAATATAATTATGGAAGCAAGAGATCCAATCTTATATATTAATATTTTGGTTCATCACTATTGTATGTAGTGGAAATTATAGTCCTGTCAACTTTCCACATGTCCCATTCCAACTGATTGGTTTTCCAAGACAACCCATGGTTTTCAAAGACAACCCAATAACAAGTTGTGTTTACTTTACTTTATCATCTTCTTGGAAATTCTTATGAGATTCTAAAAAGTTGGTGATATTTGTGACAACAATCAAACATGGGATACTACGTAGAATGAAAAAGTACTAACAACTATGTGTGTCGGTCAAGAACTGCCTCTTACCCTAGTAGTATAAGATTTGGTTCTTACCAGCCTGGTGAGTATTTGAACCTCGCTAGAAACCTTTTCTCACCTGAGAATTTATTACGTCACCCGAGGTCTTTTTCCTTCACCAGAGGGTTGTTTAATCTTTCTCGAGGTGCTTTCCCTCACTCGAGGGTTCCCTCACTGAAAGCTTAGGGGCCACAGCCCCACTAAGGCTGGGATAAAAAAAAAAAAAAACTATCTGTGTTATTCTAGTGGGTTTTAAATAAAAGAACTACTCTAAAATGATATATTGAAATTATTAAAAACATGTTTGAATGAGTGGTGACAAGTGTGAGAACTACATGTAGGGATACATGTGAGTTTTCAGTGACCATAAATTTGCTTTTACAGTTAGCTCTAAGCCCTAATCTCTTGGTATTTATTATGGATTAGTTAACCACTCATATTAAAGAAGAGGTACATTAGTTTATGTTGTAAACAAATGATATATTGTTCGTGGATCAATCAAGAAAGAATATATAGGTTGTAACTTCAGTGACCATTTACAAAGAGCTGAAACAATTGTGAGAATTGAAATTTAGGAGATACCACAAAGATATTATTTGTGTCATCTTGGTTCGATAATTAGCAAGGATGGGGAGAACGATGTAAATGCTGAACATAGGATAAAAACAGGATGGTTAAGGTGAAGTATTAATTCATGAGTGTTTTAAGACCCACAGATTCCAATAGGATTGAAGGAAAATTTTCTATAGGGCAATGATTAAACCAACTATGACTTATGGAAGAATGTTGGTCGATCAAGAAGTAACATATGCATAAAATGGATGTAGTAAAGATAAGAATGTTGAGGTAAATGTGTGATAAACTAGGAATGATAAAATTATAATGAGCATTCTCAAGAGCAAATAAGGATAGCATCAATAGTGGATAAAAGTAGAGAAATTTGTTTGAAATGGCTTGGGTAAATCCAATGAAAAATGATATATTGATGGTTTACCAAAAAAAAGGGATAGACAAAAAAGGATGTGGATGGAGATAATAAAAATAGATCTAAAAAAGAGAAACTTATCTAAAAACTCAGCTCAAGATAGAGTACAATAGAGAAAAAGAATTCATATAGCTGACCCTAACATAGCTAAGATAAGGTTTTGATGATGATGATGAACTAGGGGAGGCAGTCAAGTGTACTATAAAAATAATTGATGAAAACACTAGCTTCATTATAATTGGGGCATAGAAAGTGCGGTGCATACAGGCACACACATAAATGCTACTGATAAAAGCACAGCAGTGAAAGAAAATAGGGAGGAGATTAGAAAGTTGAAACATGTGTCCGATGGTTTGAATTGATCATGAATACATCCTATCGCACAAATATAATGTGGTGCATTTTTTTTAAGGTAACTCTAGGTTCTTCTCTTGTTTTTACAGCATAGCTGAAAATCAATTTCAATACAAGATTTGTGTTTTCCACTTTGGATGTTCAAAATCGAAATACATCAAAATAAAACAATGTGAATTTTCTTCAATAGTCAAAATAAAATGACAATTATTTAGCAATCAAAATAATATGATTAAAGTTTATAACCTTCCCATGAGGTCACCTCGACAAAACCTATCCAATGGCCTATTGGAGGTTTATGCAAGTAAATCTAATTTGAAAGGATTCTATCTTTGACACAGGTTAAGGTTCCAACATAGATTTCTTATATGAAGTTAAACAAATAATTAACTTAAGTTAAAAAACAATCAACCACAAGAGATAGAGATACGATTTTTACAAGAAAAACCAAAATGGGAAAAATCACGGGACCTAACATCGATCCAAACTCATATCAGCACTATGTAAGAGAGATTATAAAATCTACTCACTACCCTTGTTTATTTGAACACAACCTAAAGGACTTGAAGTTCTTCTTGCCGACGCACACGCCGTTCGCCTTCTCCATGCTTGATCCAACATGCCTTAAAGCTACTCAAGATGAACAATCTTTTACAAGAGAAAAGACAATCTTCTACAAAAGAGTAAAAATAATATTTTATAGAACTCAACAACTTTAATACAACCTCTCAATGAATGTTTTAGAGAAGAAAAAAATCTCCAATGGATATTTTCAACTTAGAATAGGAAGATGGATGCCTTAAGGTTGAGAGAAAACCTCTTTTTAATATAGCCCCAATTTCGTGCCTCATAATGCTAATCAAAGGAGAATAAAAATTGGAACAACACGGGAAAGAAATAAAAATAAAAATCCGCACGATAGCAGTTTCATAATTTCGAATTGCTTAGTTTCTGCAAACTTTCAGAGACTATAACTTTGTTGTTTTTAACTCTGATTCATGTAATCTTAAAATATACAGTTATCTACTCGAAATGAGCTTTCTAACAGTAGGTTGCTTGCTCATATTCGACGCTCGGTTTGTGAGATATGACCTTTTTAATTTAAATGCCTTGATTCCAGCTCTTCTCGAACTCTTTAACCTCTTCAAACTTCTGGTCTAAAATGAATAGAAATACAACTTTGACTAAAACTATAGTTTTGTCCAATCCATGAATTTACCCAGCATACTAAAATCCTTATATAATCTTATGTGTGTGCATAGACTATTGGATCATTAGTTATTTGTTTTTCTCCTGGTGCCATATCCCAAAAACAAGACATGATGATCTCAACCAAAAGGTTTAAATCATCAAGCTTGGGTTCAGATTAGCAAATAAATCATTGATGTAAAACAATTCCTTTTGGAGTTCTGACACACCACTGACATTGGTTTTTTCTATTTCCTTGGAGATTGCCACCATAAAATCTTGGACAACCCTAAATTGCTGAAGAAATTAAAGTGAGATAACATAGATGAAGAGACAAATCAAGTTTTAGATGAATAGGCAAATCAAGTTTCAACCTTGAATACTACCTGAATATTGACAGATATCCCTTTCATATAATTTTAGCCAAATCAAGTAACTCCATGCAACCACCACCACCACCACCATTTATACTATCATCTCATCTACCTTTGTTCAATCTCATCTGAGTTCTTGTGAGTTCTACTTTTCAATTTAACCCAATATAAATTCAGGACAAGAACCTGGAGAAGAGTCTAGTAGCTAGGTGCTTTGGAAGAGCAGTTGAATGTAAGGTTTTGATGCAGTTTCTTAGATGTGCCTTGTCTCAAGTTCATAGAAGTTACAGGTACGAAATAAATTGGATGCGAGAACTTAATTGCTCTCCAATAAAATAAAAGATGGAGATGAAATCCACACACGGATGGACCCAAATAGTGGCACGTGTATGCAGTTGCACCCGTCAAATTGTGGGTCACTTCTAAATACTATATGAAAATTCTGAATCTAGTTTGAAAACTCAATAAAAATCATGATCAGGTCACCCTCAAAATTCACATGAAAGTTCTTGGTTGGACCCTAAAACCAAATTGTCTATTAGGGTTTGCACCCCTCAAACGAAATCCTAGTTTTGCCATTGAATCCAGAGACAGAGGAATAATGCCTTTTCGAGTAGTTATTATAGTGATGGAAGACTGTTTAGTATTGGTTAGAGAGATAATAATTTAAGAAGGTTAGATCTATTGAATAAAAGTGTGGCGAATGGCTTAGATGTCAGGTTGCACAGTAGCAAACCAGCTGATTTGTGCAGTGGCACGACTACAATTGGTGTTGCCAACAAGCCCTCCCTATACCAGACCTTGAGTGTATGGAATGGTGGAAGGAATTCTTAGAGCCATGTTGACTGACTCCTTCTCTTCATGACCAGCGTTCTCAAGAAAGAGTCCTAGCCATTTGGTGGGCTATTGGAGAATCCAAGAATCAATTTGTCTTTAAGGGCGCGCCTTAAACCCTATTAATGTACTAATCAATGCTAAATTTATGATTGAGTGATCTATTAGGGTTAAAAGATGACTATGACAAGAGGACCTGCAGGTAACTGGATCCATGTTTTTACTCTAAAAGAGAAAGATTATGTGGTGCTTGTTTTCTCAGATGCTGCCTTTTGGCAGCGGATGGGAACCTTTTTATTATTAATTTATTGTGGTTGAATAGGTTTATTTTTGGTTCAGCAGCCTCTCAAGGACTGCATGCGCCTTCTTCAAAATTAGCGGAAGCAAGGGTAATCCTCCTCTATTAAAGTGAGGTTAGGGAGTGGGGTTTTGCCAAAGCACAGCTCTAAATCTAAGATTTTTATAACAATTTAGGCTTTAACAAAGATACCTAATTGGCAGACTCTAATGACCTCCCCTTTGAAAAGTGGTTCCACCCGAATGAGAGTATTAAAATGTATTTAAGATGACTCTATTAATGTCTCAAGGTTTTGGTAAGCACCCTTTAGCTCAAGAAGCTGGATATGATTTCAAAGCCAACCAAATGCGAGTTCGAATTGTAAGACGAATGACTTAGTACTAAAAAAATATTTGTGTTGCAAAAGCTATGCTAACCGGTTCCACCTGGGGGGGTTATTGAGAAGTAGGTTTCACTTAAGGGATAGTGTTCAAAAGTATTTACAAACGAATACTTCCACAATCGAATGTCCTTTCAAAAAACGGATCTACAATTGCTAACAAATATTACAAACCCTTTGAGTTTTGAAAAATAACAGTAGATATCTTATTGAATTGATCATCATGTCTTGCAGGTGATCACTGTTTTTCTGTTGATCTACCATTGTCACAACCCACTCTTTTTGAGTCTATTAGACTGGTTGCCACTAGATCTTATTTGTCGCGATCTCATCTGTAAGCTTTTGATTGTGCCAGTTGATAAAGATGATGAGATCATAATGCTTAGATAATTGTATAAATAAGAGGAATGCTCAATTTTATTTAAATAGAAAAGGCAATTTGAATTTGGTTTTATTGTAGGAGCATAGAAGTCAAGAATACCATGGTCAACTAGATTGCAAGATCTCCATTGGGTCAAATCTCTAATACCATGTTAAATTTCCTCTACTAACCAATCACACCAAAACTTCCGGCCTAGTAATAGAAGCAACAAAATTATTATTTAATTCTCCACCCTTGTGAGATCCTTATCCTAACCTCTTTGACTTAATCTAAATTGTGTGTTATTTGAATTGAATTGAGGCTTTTAGTGGGCTAATTTAGAATTGAGAATTATAGAGAGGGTTTAGATTCAATTAGGCTAAGGTGTGGAGGGGCCCTTGTGTGAATTCTCAAAGTTTCAAGGGGTCCTTGGGGGAATTCTCATAAACTTTATGTGGAACACTTAGTCTACCCTTAAGTGACCTTTGTTCCTAACTCTAAGAGGGGAAACTTCGACTTTTCCTTTCCAACCACAACAACTTATATAAGTCCCTCTCTCCTGGCCCTCTCGCAGTCTCCAATGATGTCTCTCTCTCTCTTCCCTCATTTCGCTCTCTTTCCTCTTTTCCCTCCAAATATTTTCCCAATTTCCTCCTAGAACTAGGGCTTTCAAGGGAATTCATATCTACCATCTCTTCTCCAAGAAGATCCCAGAAGCTATAGCCCTTCTCTCTTTCTCTTTCATCTCTCACAAGCTAGATCTCCTTCTCCTTTCTCCATCAAGGTAATTTTCTTCCCTTTTCCCCCAATTCTTTCTCTTCTTTGGTTTTTCTTATTGAATTCTAGCCCTAATCTCTTATTACCCCATGGATTTGGTATTTGGACTGAGAGATCTTAGGAAGAGCTTGGATTTGGTGGTTTCGGACTTGATGAGCTGGTTTTAAATATTAAGACAAGTGAAACATGCCTCTAATGCATCATACATGTCTTTTGCCTTCAATTCATGCTGCTATGGTGTTTTGACAAGATTGATTTTATAGATCTACCCTTTCTAAGCTCTAATTAATGTCTATGCCATTCTCATTCTTGTGTTGGAACCCAATTTTTGTATAAGCCCCTAATTAATCCTATTTGATCATGGTTCATAATGTGGAAGATGGTATTGGATGTAATTGAAATTTTTGGTGCAGAATTGAAAAGAATTGGATGGTTGGTGAGAATTCAGAATTTGAATCAATGTGCTCTCGGCTAACCTAGTCCCTATCTCAGTGAGCTATGAAAAAGCAAAGAAATAAGTTCGGCTAGCCAACTAGCTCACTGAAGAACAAATATGGGAATTTGTTGTTGCTAGGAAGCTTCACTGAGATCACCCTAGGCTAGCCAATAGACCATTGGTTGGCTAGCTGACAAGGCCTAGTTTTCTATGTATGTAATTTCTACCCCTTTGACCATGGAATCCAATTTGGAGACCCTAACCTTTTTTAATGGATGTTAATGCATGCCTTAGTATAAATAAGGGCATGAGTTAAGCATGTATTAATGTAGTTTATCAAAGTATGGTGTGGAGATCGAAGCCCAATCTAATAGATGAATATCTTGGAATCTAAGGATGTCATGACCATCAGGGCACTAAAGGCAATTAAATCTTACCTTGTCAACCTTGATGGTCCATCATGTGGAAGAACCTAGTGACCACACCTAAGCGTGCAACCTTTGACTCAAGATTGACTACTTTTCTTTTTATACATTCTTTTTATTACTTATGTTAGCTTTGATTAGATATAGTGTTCTTGTATTCATTTCTCTCTATTCTTGTGGTTATATAATTATGTTGTTTCCCTTTGATTAATGTTAAATAATGGAGACCATTGACCTAAGTTGTACCTAGATGTGACTTGGGAATTGTATTGGAGATGGATTATTGTATCTGTGATTAGGTAGGCTGTTCGATGGCCTTGTGTTTAGAACACCTTTAACCTTTGGAGTCGATGGTATTGTTTGAGATGGACTAGGTACCCTGATTCAAATTGATATGGATGGACATGATATTCCAATGGTATGGTTTTGATGGCTTTGCACTTTTATTGGTGTTAATGGATGGATGGCGTACTTTGGATAACTTTGATAGATGGACTATTTGAGGACTGGACCTTTCTGGATTTCACACTTTTGCTCACGCAAAGAGCCTAACTAGACTCAAACCATTATTGTATTGATTCTTTAAGTCATGCACTAACGTCCACTTGGTTAAAGAGTTTAGCCTTGGGTTGATCCCCCTCGGTAGGAGCTAAATTGTTTCTCCATCATGATTGGATTTTTGAGGTGGGTGTACACCACCAAATACCCCTACTGACACGTACACACATGGTACAAACTTTAGTTCGACACCTGGTGACTTTATTTTTGGTTGGAGTATTATCCCATGCATTCTCCACCGCAACTCATATGTAGTACGAGAGTGCAGCGACATAATTTCCCACATGGTGCTATACGGTGCTATCTTGTGTGAATGTTCTATATTGATAGATGGTTGGATGGGAATAATTCATTTCATTGATTCATGATATACTCTTATACTGCTTTAAATTACTTGATTATGTTTTTATATTATTCTATTGATCATATTTGTCTTCTTTATCCTATTTGATATGTCCATGGAGTCTGTTTTGTATGTTGTCATTGCTAAGTCTTATTGGATTTGACCCATTTTATCTTGGTGTTGTATATTGTGACCCCACTACCACTCCTCATGAGAGTGAGGTGTCTAGGGAAACCAAGGAGGTATCGGCAGCAGCAGACTTCAGCTGGGTGGCTGGTGAGGCGACCTAGACTTTGGTCCTTGAGCTCGACACACTACAATACAATATAGTAACTCTAAGTTTCACTCGAACCTTATAGTGCAAACTATGCTTTCAGATTGCATTTACCTTATGTCATTATGATACCTTTTATTTTGGGTCTATGTTTGCTAAGCTTCTGCAAATTTTATCATATTGCTTATTGCATGTGAATGTTGGAAAAATTTTAAATTGGACCTCACTGCAGACTAAGATCCTGAATGTCCATTCCGCCAAAGTTAGATTTCCATCCTATTCAATGACCTGATCGAGTTTAGGGGCATGAAATCTGGTTAGCACATATTTCACAATATGTACATTTTAGCACCAGGACATTCCTCCAAAATTTTGAACTGGCAACTGGTTGGCTCGAATATCATAGTAACTTTAAAAGGAGACTATGCTAAAATAAAAATCACCATTAACTTTATTCATGTCAACTTCCTAATTTATACTAGAGAAGATAAGTACAATAAAACATAATTTAAAATTCTAACAATTAATTCTATCCATTAAATCTCTAACAACAATCTTAATCTTTGACAAACTAACTTAATCGACAGCCTCTTACATCATCAATGAAAACATGCACAAATTTTACAGTTGAAAGGTTAAGCATGTGAACTCCGAGATGAGAGTTGATTTTCTATGCAATTTATGTTTTTTTTCCTTTTATGTGTGGACTAGTTAACTTTGATTATTACTAGGTTGTATAAATTAAGATCATTGGTTAGCTGAATCTCAGCAATACATTTACTTATTTGAAAGTTAACAAACTGTAACACTCCGACCAAAGCTTAGCTTGATTAACGAGTAATTAATTGTGATTGCCAGCTAATTAATATGGTTTTATTTTAAAAAGTCTATTATAGTCTTGTAGAGTCCAGTGGGTCAAGTTTAGGTCATGGATAGGTAGTTGGGTCGGGTTTGACCTTAATTAGGTAGATAAAGCCCTCTTTCATAATTTTAGATTTCATGGTTTTACATCATATAAGCATCATATGGATATCATCACATTTGTCTTGTTGAGCTTGTCAACCTTTATACTTAACTTGAACGCGTTTGACTTCGTTTGAATTAGTTGGACCCTCATTTGACTGCCATTAAGAATATAATAAATTAGATGGGGTCTCTTATAAACTTCAAAATTTCTTCTGTATAAAAGAGGCCAGCTAGTTATTCGAGCTCTTCTCCCCTTTAATTACAGCAGCAAGCCTTCTCCCTCAGCGTTTTTCTTCCATTTTGTCACTGTGACCAAGATGGGTCCTGCATACATGATCTCAAGTACCCATTTCTTCATCCCATCCCTCTTCTTCTTTATTTCTTTTTTGAAATAGAAGATGGTGGCTTCTACCTCTCTCTATAGCTCCCTGGTTGATCTCTTTGTAAGATCTCTTACTCATTCACAGAATTCCCTGGTTTAGTAAAATTAATGAAATCAAAAGACTCTTCGTCTCAAGCATGCACTCAACTTTTTAATCATTTCTGATATGCATGTCATTCTAGGGTAAAAAAATCGGGTGTTCCTTCTCAAACTGAGCCAAGAGGATGATTAGTAATTTGAATTTGAAAACAAGGCACGTATAAGCTATTTTTGGTTGAATGTATGTTAGTAGTTTATGATTCTTGTACTTCTACTATATCCTAATGTTATGTTCCAGCCCTATACTATTATTTCATCTGCATAATTAAGGATTTTAGTAAAGAAATTGAAGATGAAGTTATAAGTAAAAAGTGATAGAATTGTATGGAAATGATTACCATAGACAATAACATATACCATGTATAAGCAGTCAGAAGAAAAATGTTCTAAACAGAAACAGCTTCAGAAAATCTGAAGCTTACAGCTAAGCCGTAAATACTTTACAGCTCAAAATCCAAAGAACTAAATTTGACACATTGTTCTACAACTAAGCCTCGGCTAAGCTATGAAATGTGCTACGGCTAAGCTGTAGCCATGCTGTGGCTCAGCCGTTGGTCAAATACGGCTAAGTCGTAGATTGTTTTATGGTTAAACAGTAAATGCAAAGAAACAATTGTATAAACACGGCTAAGTCGTAGTGCATTCTACGGTTAAGCCGTAGGTTACCCACGGCTAAGTCGCAGGTTACCCACGGCTAAGCCGTAAGACCATTGAAAACTAGGATTAACGAAGGACTACTTCGAGACATTGTAGGCCTTAGTTATTGGATTCCTCTACCCTATTCATTGGTCCAATGGATGGAAAGTCTTGAAGGCTGAGATTCATCCATGTATTGTTATCCATTTGTTTAACACCTTCCCATGGATGTTGGTTTAAAAGACTTCGATATACATCCTTAACACAATGTAATACCGAAAGAGAGACAACCGTATATCGGATAACTTAAAACTACTTCATCATGCATGATTAGAAACAATGGATAACTATATTAGGGTTGGTTTGTAAATTACCTTGATTCTATTAAATTGAATTGTATATGATATTGGATTACCGTTATTGCCTTCTATTATTCCAATAATGATTTGAGTTGAAATGATCATAGTATGCATTAAATCCATTTGAAATGTTTCTTGATATACATTTTATATTGACATTGACATTAAATTAAGAAAGTACGAATTGAACGTATACTGTATGTATTGTTCTCAATGAATGAATTGTACAATTTACTCAAGCTCAATTATTAATCAAATGAATCAAAATGGTCTAACTCTACTTGGCCTCAGTCTCATAATACTTGGTAGGGTTGACTTTAGTGTAGTATACGAACGGTGCCGCTGCAGTGTGCTTTTGGAGCTTCCGGACCCTATATATATACAAACCCATTCGTACCTTAACCCGGTCGATAGTATTCTCAACATAAAAATCTCTAAAGAAAAGATATGGCAAATGTAGTAGCCAAATAGTATGTTTTTTCACTTGTTAATCCTTATAACATGCTTCTTTCAAATGCACAGCATGCTTAGTATATTGAATTAACCTCTATTGATCATTTGTAATTAACACTTTTAGACACAATGTGCATTACTTTAATTATACTTATACTTTGCTAAATAGTTTGTCTAATGGTGTTACAGGCTCAGATCTCAATCTTGGTCTAGCAGAGACCTAGGAGTCAAAGAAGGAGACCGCAATGGTTTTTTCAGATTTAACGAGTGGATAGCATAAACTTACTGCCTGATCTATATGCCGAGAGCGACTCACTAATATCTTAGGAATGTGTAGATTAGGTGTTTTTGAGACTTTTAGCATATATATATTCATTTGCATCCATGTAGATTGTTACTTGCATAGTCTAACCTTTCTACGAATGTCTTTTGGTTCCTTATATTTTATTGTTCTATTTTCTCCACATAAAACGTTTATCCTTCGCATAGATGTATATATATACATATCATGTTTGGGTTGTATAGGTGATGAATAGAATTAATTTAATAATCTTATGTTTTCTAAATGTTAAGATTTGGACTGTTTCATGGTTGTAATGATATTTTGAACTATTCAATGAAAAGTGAAAAATTATAGGTGATATTAATAGGCTTCTGCATATTGAATGCTCAGCCTGCTGTCCATTTAAAGCACCTTACACATGTAAGTATATAAATATTTCTTGTGCAGTTCTATTCTGACTTCGGTTCGGGTGTGGATTACACGGGAGTACGTATGTTACGCCTCAGGGTTAACCCTAAGCCCGTGATTCTTGGGCTCGGGTTGTGATACAAACATTGATGATGATGAAGATAGAAACAAGAATGCTTTACCCAAAAAAAGAATAAGAATGATAATGATGATGATAATGACAGCAAGGGTGATAATTATCATAATTAATAGATCATTTATTTGTGAAGTATATTAATTTTTTTTTGAAAGGTCACTTGTATTAATCAGAAGCTTGTCAGTACAAAAAAAATATACTAGAAAGCAAAGAAAAATAACATAACGATAGGAATACGCCATCCAAAAGAAAGAAAAACAAAAGGGGAGGAGAACAAAAAACCTATCCAAAGCCTAAAGGCCTGATCACTATACAAAAAAAGAGTGGATGAAAGGCACCACCCCAATAAGTTAAGAAGCCACCTCTCTCCAGTTTAACCAAATGTTTTCACTCTAAATCAATACACAAGAAAACCTTTTAGATTCTCATGCACTACATCGGCATAATTCTTATAAAGTAGTATCCAGAAATCCAATTGGGCTGTACATCAAATTGACGAATTAATGAACTGGTCATGCATTTGTACTAATTAGTTTATGGTTTTTTTTAATCTCCTCTATGCTTGTGTATACATTGCACATGGTCAAAGGAATTTATGTGTTTCTCTTGGGTTAACGTGAAATGTCTCTTGGGGTTAGTGTGTGGAGTTAATTGTATTCTTCGAATGTGTAGTGGGTCATGTTTTTGCCTTTTTTTATCATCCAAATTGTTTAGTCATTGTAGAGGGCTTGAGTAGCCTACACAAATAAGGAAATTAAATTTGTGCCCTATGCTTTCCCTTTTTAGATACAAGCCATATGAAACTTCTCATGTGATGACACATGCACGTCCTAAGCATTTTAAAACTATAATATTGTGAAGGCTGTTGTCATGTGTGCAAGAAAATCACCTCAAGTTGGATAGAGGGCAATCTGTCACCTTTTTTTGAAAAAACAAAAGGCAGTCTGTAACCTTATTAAGCTCCAAATCCCATTGTGATACTTTCACTTGTGGAACTAAATCCGTGGCTAATACTCCATTTCCCCAGTGGTGCCTATCTTATAAGTGTGAAATTCTGTATTATAACATCTATCCTCAGAGATCAGAGGTTAAACTATAGCATTCATGGAGCTACATTAATTGTTTTTTTCGTCAGAATCATTGTAGAGTTACTTATAATGTATGCTTTTATCTAATATGATCAGAAAGGCGCCGAATCGCATAAATTAAAAAGATGACTAATGGATGTAATATTGTAATCAAATACTTAATGATGGTTTCCTTTACCAAATATTACTAAATCTCGATGAGGCTGCTGCTTCTTAATTTCAGGTTTATTCAACTATCAGTTAAAAGAACTATCGTGCTTAAAATAAAGAAGAACCTAACGATCTTCTGTGATCAATATAAAATCCAAGTTTTCTCAACTAGATTTAATAAATGCTGTTCATATCAGAAAAGTAGTGGCTGAATAAAGGCTATAAATTTCAAACATTGGGAAATTGATAAAGCTTTTACAAACTTACTATTCTGAGTAATATTGGAAAAAAAATTCGAAACATCGACATGAAATATTAGAAACAACAAGAGCATTAATTTTGTTTGCACATGCTACAAATATGAAGGCAGCTTTAAAAAACGTTCAATATTTAGCTACTAATCAACAACAATCTCTTTACAAGAAACTTTATATGCCCCCTCAAGATTCTAAAAACAAATGGTCCTTGTCCTTGGCATCTTCAAGAGATAATGAAGAGATTTCGTAGAAAAGAAGGAATAAAAGGAAAAACCGTTGGATCGTTTGGTATGTCATACAGCAAGATCAGGTTTGGTCGGTACATGTCAGGATCGAGTACACAGACGCTGTAAATTCCAACTTTTCAACAAGTGGCTACATGTGTTGGAACATGGTCGTGTCTAAATTCTGCAGGAGCATCAACATCGTTTTATTTCTGATCATGAAGTTGCAGGCATTGGATTGGTCTCTCACCTCCTGAGTCTCTCTCTCTCTCTCTCTCTTTTTTTGCTTTTTTTCCTGTAAGCTTTGATCAGACCCAGATTGGATCTGCCAAAGTCTTCTCGGGGAAAGATCTTTTAGCGGACGAACGAACATACCCGCCAGATTTATAGGCTCTCCTGTACGGAGAGTGGAAGAGAAAGCTCTTTCTTTTTCAACGGAAAGAAGCAGGCAAGGAGACCCAAACAGCAAGATAATTGTTAGAAGGCACAAAACCGAAAACATAGATCCTGCTCTCAGAAACTGATAGAGAGAGAGAGAGAGAGAGAGAGAGAGAGAGAGAGAGAGAGTGAGAAAATAGTTAGAAGGCACAAAACCCAAAACCTAGATCCTATGGTGAGAAACTTAGAGAGAGAGACAGAGGTTTGTGCGGAGAAAGGAATAGGAAGGGTTTTTTCAGCTTTGAAAAGTTGGAAGATATTTTGCACATTTCAAGTAACATATATACAGATTATTTAAAGAGAGAGAGAGAGAGAGCATGAGATAAAATCTCATGGTTTTTTTTTCCCCATGATTGAAATCATAGATCCTTTCAAGAAACATTAAAGCACCTATCTAATCTCATCCTGTACCAACAATGGAAGAGAAGGTAAGAGTCTAAGAGAGAGTCATGGGCTGTCTTTTTCAATGGAAAGAAGCAAGCAAGGAGAGACCCAACAGCAAGATACTTGTTAGAAGGGAAACTGTGAGAAAGAGATGTACACAAAAAGGAAGGAAGGAAGAATAAAATGAATTTTTACACTAAAATGGAATCTTCATCAAAGTGAAATTAGAGAATATTTGAAAAAATCACAGATCCATTCAACAAACATAAAAGCTCATCCACAATCAAACAATTCATCTAATCTCAATCAGCAACAATAAGAGAGAGAGAGAGAGAGAGAGAGAGAGAGAGAGAGAGAGAGAGAGAGAGAGAGAGAGAGAGAGAGAGAGGTTTCAATTACCCAGCGCTTCCGAACTCGAAGACCTTTCCGCGGCTGGAGAAGATGATTAGAGCAATCTCAGCATCACATAACACCGACAGCTCGTAAGCCTTTTTCAACAGACCATTCCTTCGTTTGGAGAAGGTCACCTGACGGTTGATCTTGTTTTCAATCCTCTTCAGCTCAACTCTCCCTCTCCCCATCTCCTCGCACTAGTTCTTTCTTTCACTTGTTCTTTCTCTACAAAAAGAAAGAACAAAAGCAATAAGCAATAAATAACGAGAGAGAGAGAGAGAGAGAGAGAGAGAGAGAGAGAGAGAGAGAGAGAGAGAGAGAGAGAGAGAGAGAGAGAGAGAGAGAGAAGGTTATCATATTAAAGGAGGGAAGATCTAAGTAAAGATCTAAAATAGGGTTCCTTGTTATTAGCTCATCCAGAGAGCTGAGCAGTTTCATTACCCCTTTGAGACCTCTGATAATTCCCAGTTACTAACAAAGGGCAGATAGCTAGCTAGTTTTGGATGCAGAGAAGAGAAACCAAGCTCATTCTCCTGACTTACCCTAATTTGCAGTTCTGCACATGAGCTCCACTCCCTTTATCTATCTATATATCTCTAGTTCTATTGTGTTGCAAGAAAGAGGAAATGAAATGGGATAATCATGTGTCACTTTTTTCTATATTTCTATCCCACCCTTGCATTTCTATGTTTTTACCATTGTTATTGTTTTATTCAGAGAAAGGGTGTGTGAAACACCCTTTTATATCACACACCCTCTTATGTCTTTGTTTCTAATTCTCTCATTGCAGTAGTAAAGTAAGGGCAGAGGTGCAATGGGAACTACTGTGGGTGAATGAGTGAGAGAGGAAAACTGTCTGGCCACGTGTCAGTGATCGTACTGTGAGTTTGCTTGTCAAAGGAAGCATCAATCAAAATCAAACCTCTCGTCTTGCATTGCTCCTTCCCATTCCAGTGTCTTTTTCCACTCTACCAAGTTAAAAAAAAAAAGGCTCTCTCTTTCTCTTTTACCTGCTTTACATCCTGCCATCTTTCTCCCAATTAACCAAAGTGCCCACTTCGACCCTAGATTGCTATGTTTATGGGGTGGGTGTTTGATAGCACTCGTATATGTATGTATCCACTTATGTGATGCTTATGTGTCATGACGTTTGTTTCCCCTTATTTACTGCTTTCATGCTTAAAATGAGGTGTCAAATGGTATTTAAATGACGTCATTTGCAGGCTCTCATTACATCTTTAGGTGGTAAATGTCGCGTGTCGTTGTAACTAAGCTGTGATAGAGGTTGGAATGTTCGGAGAAGTTGTGGGTTTGGAATTGCATTCCTTTGCTCACATTTTTTTCATGATTCAATCCATTCATCTTCTTTATTGAGCTCTCATATGGTTAGTTTATATCATAAGATTTTTTTTCTTGATTTTGAGAAATTTGTAAAAAAAATTTTAAAAATCTCAATCTACCAATCTAATTTTAACACTTTTGTGGGCTCTTAACACATTTGAACCATTAAATATTCTCATATTAGTGATAAGCATCAAGATGCTTGATTTCATAACTTAAAATTTCAAGGATTTTGAGAAAATTGTATAAAAAAGTAATAAACAATAACTTGTTGGATGTACTCATTTACTTAGATAAAACACCGACATCGACAAAATGGTAATGTGTTTAAGATATATAGCATTTAAATATCACAATTCTCATTATGATCATCAAAGCCCTATCCCAACCGTTTTAGAATTGGCATATATATATGGAGAGAGAGATTCATGCGAGACCACCTCACATATGAAGTTTGGCCCCAATTACATTTTCCTAGCGCCTTCATCTGTGGCCCACATATCCACTCCATTCAGATCGATGTACAGTTGATTCAACGGTTTAATAAATTCGGATTTGACTAAAACTTGGGGTGTATGCCTATCTAAGAGTCTTCTGTGTATTACAAGGTTTGAATTGGGTGATAAAAGGGCCCTACATAGAGTTTTTACGAAAAAATAGTGAGGGACGGATACGTATGAAGATTCCCCATATATATATGAATGTTAGTGTACAGCCATCCCTCACCATAGGAAGGGATAGATATATATATAAGAGACATATGCACATAAATATTCTATATATATGAGGAATATTAGCATGCATCCATCCCTTTTTTAATATACATCCATCCCTCTTTTAATATGCATCTATCCTTCACCAGAGGGTGAGGGATGGATGCATACTAAAAGAGAGATATATGCACATGAATATTCTACATATGTATATATGAAAAATATTACTATGTATCTATCTCTCATAATAGGGTGAGGGACGCTTCCTTTTTTAAAAGGTACAAATGTGCAAGAAGACAAAACCAGCACACCCTATCACGCTTTTTTAATCTTATTTGGAAAAAAATTGTCCTTTACCCTATGGTGAGATATGCATGCATTGTAATCTTCCTCTCTCTCTAAATATATATATGAGGAATATTAGTATGCATCCATCCCGCACCATAAGTTGAGGGACATTTTCATATTTAGATATATTAAAGTGAAAAAGACAAAAAGCAATATAAAAAAGATGAATACTCAAGTACCAATAGGAAAAATCATGTAAGCATCCCCCACCCTATAAGGAGGAAAAAAATGCATACTAACATTCCTCTCTCTCTCTCTTCATATATATATATATGAGTAAGCCTCTCATAAGTTTAAGCTTAAATAATAAATTCCATATGCCCGATCTCTTGGGGCCTACCTTGGTCCATCTAAATGGATCAAAACACGACCTCCCCTGAATTGCACATGTCTACTAATCTTTTTTATAAAATTTAAATTTATTAGACTATTAAATCGATTATGTACCGTTTCAAATGGATTGTTGATCATTAAATTTTTGGAGCCCAAGAGATGATAAAAGCCATAGTTGCCGGTGATTTTTTGCTAAGAGGAGGGTCTTAGTAGTCCTTTAAATTTCCCTCATCCATATCCTAATGTGGCTCCCTAGGTGGGCCCCACGAGTGTGAGCCACACACTTGAACTTATCTTATCATAAATTTGAACTTAGGAGAGGGGTTCTATATATATTCTCACTATTTTTTTGTAAGAAAACTAGGTATGGCCCATTTATCACCTAATCCAAACCTTACAAAACATAGAGGCTCTCTGATAGTCACACACCCCAAGATTGAGTCAAATCCAATTTACTGGACCGTTGGGTCGACTATACACCAATTCGAATGGATTGGATTTACAGACCTTAGCTGAAGGGGATAGGGCCATGTGATTGGGACTAAACTTGATATTTGGGGTGATACCACATAAATCTTTGCATCCCTTTTGGTTTCATCCCTAAATAAGACCACAAGTGGATCCCATAAAAAGTTCTCATAGTATGTGCGTGAGAACATTTCTCACAAGATCAGAGCTATATATATATATAAGGAATGTTAGTGTAGTAAAATGTTAGTATATATATAGAACTTTGGTTTATCCATATCTATGATCTATTCGAAGCCAAATTATGTAGCATTTCTTCAAGTCTATCATATTTTCAATGCTTTTAACATTTAAAAATATAAAACTCATATTCTTGTTTCAAGCATAAAAGGCAAATAGCTCCTGAGGGTGAGTAATCCACATGTTATCAAGTCAAAGTTGATCAAGATAAGTATCCTCACTTATTGGCTGTTGAAAAAAAAAAATCCCGAGTAAGAGTTTGTCAATGATGAGATTAATTACATATAAATTAGTTTTATGACTTTCTATCTAGAAAACAACCTAAGGGCCTATTTGTTTCATATGATTGAATTCTTGCAAATTTTTAGACTTGAATATCTAAAAGGCTTCAACTTTATGAGAAGTGTTCTCACAGACCTATCATGAGAAATTTTATGGGGCCTACTTGTGGCATCCATTTAGGGATGAAACCAAGGCTCATGGAAAGATCTTTGTGAGACCACTCTAAATATCAAATTTGGCCTCAATCACATGTCCCCGACCCCTTCATCCGTGGCCCATAAACTCAGTCTACTAGATTAGTGCACAGTTGAGACCGAAACTTGGGGCTTGTGACTATAAGAGAGGTTCCTGTGTATTGTAAGATTCGGATTGGGTAATGGACCTAGATTTCTTACAAAATAATGGTAAGAACTAGTTCTCATAGGATTATTTTCGATATCTAAAGGTGACTAAAAATGAAGATATAGATGAATATTCAAAAATAATATATCACATAATCTCCCCTTTAATAGAAAATAACTTTTGTAGACATGATAAATGAATGTCCAAACTCCACCTCGTAGTTCAATTGATGGGAAATCAAGGTTCCTTCTACAATTCTACAATATGTCCTTCACCACTCACCTCTTTAATAATACATTACTAGAGCTTATTCACATTAAATATTTATGTATTCAATTCCATGGAAATGCATGGGCCCTAAGTACACTTTGTGATAATTGATAGGGGTGGAGTGCATAAAGGGTGACCTGACTAGAATAAATTATGTGAATGGCATGAGATGAGCATAAGCGTATATGCAGCAACCCTTTTCCAACAATTTCATACTTTGTCCTTTTAGGGTGGAGCCCAATTTCGATATCCTAATATGTATAGATTCAATATGATTTTTTCACACTTTTGAACTTTCGACACCTCTGTGATGACAATTCTCATGCCCCTTCTATAGGATATCACTTAGATTCACCTTTATATGGTTATTTATATTGTCTATTCTTTCTATAAAAACTCAACTTGAACTCTTAAAGCATCCAAACAAGGCTATGTATTATTTAATAAAGTTTTAAATAAAAAGCAACAATTCTTTTTTAACTAACCACCTTTTCAACTACACAGTTCAACAATGCTATGTATCCTTTCTCTCTCTCATTTAAATATTAATTTTTTAACACATACTCTAATCATTATGTTTTATTGTGCATACTACATGACAAAGTCAACTCAATAAAGAGTTTTTTAATGTTTAGCTAGTGTACAGTGATAGCTAAATTTAACTAACTAAAATGGAACAATGTAAAATAGCTAGTGTGATAGCTAGTCTATTAGAGCCATTTTTTTGTTTTAAGCTCACTATTTTAGCTAATGAATATTTTTAGCTAGTCTATTTTGAATGCTTTTAAGAGTATCATTTTCTTCTCCTCCACTTGTTCATTCTTTTGCATAACAAGTCAATGCTTGATGTTAATAGCTATTATAAAAAATATATTTACAAACTAACTTAGGAAAACAACTACATATAGCATTGTATAATTTCATAAATAAGAATTGGGAAAAAAGCTGAAACACATTTTACTGTGATATGTTCCAACGTATATGGATCTTATTCTTTTTGCAAAAAACATATATATATATAATACATAAAACAATGTAATTAAAACTCCCTTTTTGAAAGGATCTTAGGTCAGAATTTTCACAGAAAGAGAAGACGAGTAGAGAAAATGGCTTTTTTGAATAAGGAGTAAAAAAGGTGATCAATCTTAGCGATATTCTACAAATTTAGGATATCACACATAATATAGGCAAAAACATAATTCCTAACCATTCAATCTTGTACAATCCACTTTGCAGAAAGTTTCTAAAAGTCAGTAACTACTAAGCAATCAAATCTAAATCTTTTGGATGCCTATAAGGTCAAAATAACTAAATCTTTTGAAGGGTCACCTAACATTAAAGTCGCTTTTAACAATAAAATCTTCAAAAATCAATGGCGGACACAAGATTTTCATTTGGGTGGTGCGTGCAATGGTCAAAGTGGATAAGTTAAATAATAAAATTAGATTTAATATCTTATTTAAGGGTTTTCCTGAGCGTGACTTCATTTAGGTCTGCCCTGTCCAAAATTCCTTTTCAGTTTTCCTCGAAGTCATTAAAAAAACTTATGGTTGGTTGGTTATTCTGGAGCCTTTCTTCCTCCCCTTTCCCAATAAACTTTCGCCTTAATTTTGGGGTGAAAAAGAAATTTAAGAAATTTCTGCTCAAAAACATCCCAAAAGGATTTGGAAGTCCTCAATTTTTTGTGTATTTACACATTGATACCCACGTCGATGCCAATATCTCTCAGTTATATGCATGGGCTTGCACCAATGTGGATGCAAAATCCTCGGGATGCAAATCCTCAACAAACAATCTCCATTTCCATGGGCAGTTAGGCATCTTCGGAACTATGAATTCCTAATCTTTCCACCAAAGCTGCTCTAAAAGATTTTTGGTTTGATGTTATTTTATCACGTCATCATCATTACGTAGTGACTCGTTGTCAACCATTTTATACACTTGATGGTCAGAACGTCGTTCGATCTAGTGCTTAGAGCTGTGTGGGATCTTGCAGCTAGTCTTCATCATCACCACCAAAAGCAGCTTTAGAGGTAGTACGTTGCAAGTGGGGTGCACGATTTGACAAATGCACAGGCATCAATTGTACAGAGGATGTATGCCTGAAAATCATCCACTTGACTCTCATGTAACTCCACCTAAAGCATGAGCATGTGTTTGGATTCAATGAATGTATTACCTTCTGGTTTCTGTCACTTCAGACTAGGACTTTCCTTTTTGTTGTTGTTGGTAGAAGATTTAACTTTAAGACAATTGATGTTTCCAGATTCCAAATACTGAAAGTGAATGCCCCACCTTCGTTCATTAATTGTAGGCCACCAACTGATCATACAAAATTTGAACAAAATTCCACCTTATCAAATGGTTAGGATTTGGAATTTTTTTTTACTTTCCAGAAACAACCATATGAATCAATATGTAGTTGTGTTGGTGAGGAACTTAGGTTTTGTGTTCGGTGTTTGGGTTATTTAGCTATGGTTAAAAAAAAAACAATTTAACGAAAAATACTAATAATATCGAAGTAGATCCAAAATGTCATCAATATATATTGAATTCCTAAGATTTGCACAAATGTTTTTATAATCAAAGACACTAAAAAAGAAAAATCTTCACTCTTTAGATAAGCCCCAGCTTGAAAATGAATTGCATCATTGCATGCCAAGTGGTACCTCACTGGGCATGGATTTATGTGATTCCAATTTTCACCTAATGCGGTTTGCGCTAACCATATAGATCCAACTGATCCATTAATGGTGGGTGTAAATTCATGTACAAATGCTATCAGGGCCGGGTTTCAGTTGGTTTGAGCATTGGGTTTGCTTCCAAAGGTCTTAAGTTGGACTCCCGCTTCTTGCATTATCTGGGTAATATATATGCTGTCATGTATATAGCCCTAAGGAATCGTACTTACTAGTCAAAGTCCTGTACAAATTCAAACTCCACCCTTAAAAACTTCAATTTGAGAGTAATGAGAATTCCCTGTCAATGCGAGGTTATAAATATAGGAACACTAATTACAGCGGGGCAACTGAAACAGCTATGGTTTTTTAGGGAGGAGATCGTATAGTCCACGTTTCACCAATTTCAATAACTTCCTATTCGGTTTGACACATTTAACTGTAAAGTGGATTAACGTTCAATAGGTGATGAGAGAATATTATAAAGGCCTGCCACCATCCACATTCCTAACTAAAGGAGGACCAGTATTGGATGCATCAATCCATGACATTAATGCCACGAATTGGTTAGCTGGTATGGACCACCCAGTTGGAATGTGTTAGCTTGGGACCCTTGATCTCTTGTATGTGCTCTTAATCATGCAGTCATAGAAACATAAGACTGGGGGAGGTGTTAGCTAGGAAAGATACTTGTTACTCAATTTGTGCCTGTTACCTGACCAATTCCTAGGATATATTTGTGTAACACGGGAATTGTTGGCCAAGTGGGTCTAAACTAAGTAGGTTTATTGCGTAGTTTCCCTAATTGTATTAGGAATTTTTTGTTTATTAAATAGTAGTTTCTTAATAGGATTAGGGCTTTCCTTTTTCTAAAAATAGAGCTTTTGGGAGATGAGAAAATGATGATTATATATATGATGTAATTTGTAACCCTAAGTAAATACTGAGATTTTAAGGCTGTGGATTTACAGATTGGAGGAGAACCTAGTGGAAATTAGTTTTCTGTGGATGTAAGCATCTTTGCCGAATCACATAAATCTCTTGTATTTTTGTGTGGTTAATTGTTGATCTTGGTTGCTTACACACACATGTATACAACGGTAGTGTTATATCCATAGTAAGTGGTATCAAAGACAGGCTAAGGTCTCCTAGGGCTTGGATGTTGTGCGCACGAAGATCGATGAAGTGGAATCCTTGTGAAGGGTTCGGATCACTCAGAGGAGATCATGGCTGTGAACTGGTTGGGCCACTGGAAGAAGAAGATTGAAGAGTTGGTTCTCGGGTTTGGCTGGAAATTTTCATTAGAGAAGATCGAAGGGTACTTGGCTTTTGGGTTTTGGCTACCAGATTTCTGAAGAAGAAGACCGGAGCAAAAGGGGTACATCGCTGCCCTTCCACTCGCTGCCACCGCCTCTCCACGTCTGGCCACCATCGTTTACTTGTCACCGGAGTCGTTGCCTCCTCCGAACGGAGGACGGCCGCCACCGGATACAAACGCGATACTGCTGTAGATGAGGGAGAGTAGAGGGGCGTCGGATTTTGTGGTTATAGAAACCGAAAAATGTTCAGCGTGAAGAAGGAGACTTGGTTTCTAGGGCCAGGTTAGAACAGGTTGGGTCCAAGTCAGGTCAAACTGACCCATCGCAAACAGGTTCGGCTTGGGTCGAGTCGACCTGAACTTGTTTGCAGAAGCCCAGTCTGCAATAGCACAGTGCTGACGTCAGCCTACGTCAGCAGATTGAACGATCAAAGGCAGATTTGACCGGATCGACGGAAAAATATTGTTTCTACAATATCTTGATCATCCGAAGTCCGATTGGAGATCCGTTTGCGCCTACGAACTCATTTCGAGTAGATCTATGTGTAAAAAAAGATTGGCTGTTTAACGGTCAACAATGAGTTTGACCAATTAGGATCGTAGAACACTGTTTTTGCAATATATGAGCCATTCGGGTTAGGATTTCAAATCCATTTCTTCCAACGTACTCATGGGGATGAGATCTACAGCTTGGCGTAGGAGTTGAAGTCAATGTTAGTTGTTAGTTTTTTTTCTTGTTGCTGAATTTATTAATATGGAGAACAACACTATGAACCCTACCATGGTTAAGCTTAACCATTCAAATAAGTTGATTTAGAAACCGAAGATGGAGGATATCCTCTATTGCAAAGACCTTTACAATCCCATTAAGGGGAATAGTGCCCGACCTAAAGATATGAAAGATGTTGATTGTAACAAGTTGCATCGAAAAGTGATTGGTCACATCAGACAGTGGATTGATAACAGTATATTTCACCACATGTCTAATGAAACTAATGCGAATACCCTTTGAAAGAAGTTAGAAACAAGGTATGATAAAAAGACCACAGTGAACAAAACCTTTCTGATCAGAATGCTTGTAAATATGAAATCCAAGGATGGTTAGATCGAAGATCACATCAATGAGTTCTAAAGTGTGGTAAATCAGTTAGCCACAATGAAGATGATCCTTGATGATGAGATGTAAGCTTTGTTACTTCTGAACTTTTTGCCAGATACATGGGAGACATTAGTTGTTTTCATGACTAACTCTACTCCAGATGGTATGTTGTTCATGAGTCAGGTTACTAATAGTTTACAAAATGAAGAAACTAGAAGGAAATCTATAGAGACAGATAATGCACAAGCTTTTGTTACTGAGAACAGGAGGAGTAAGAGTAGAGGACCAAAGGGGGATCGTAGCAAGTTTAAAGGTGAATTACGGACCAAGAAAAAGTTTGTAAGATGTTTTTTTTTTTGTGGCAAGACGGGCTATAACGGGAAAAATTATTTTGCTTTGAAGGAACAGAAAAGATCCAATAATAAGAAGAAGAATGACAGTAATAACACTACAGCTACTTTGAGACAGGAAGTGGCGGTGCTCGCCTGCAATGATGATGATTGTTTGAGTGTTGCAGATGATCATGTTAAGTGGGTTGTTGATACAGTAACATCCTACCATGTTACTCCTTGTAGGGAGATATTCATAACGTAAAAAGCAGGTGACTTTGGTACTGTGAATATGGGCAATACGAGTTATTCAGATGTTGTTGATATCAATGATGTCTGTATTCAAACCGATATTGGTTGCACAATGACACTGAAAGATGTGCGACATGTTCCTGATTTGTGGTTGAATCTGATTTTTGGGACTGCATTGGATCGTTTAGGTTATGAAAATTACTTCAAAAATGGCAGATGGAAACTCACTAAAGGGTCTATTGTTATTGTGAGAGGGAAAGCGGGCAGTACGCTATACAAAACACATGTGAAACTATGCAAAGGTGTGTTGAATGTTGTTCAAGATAGTTTCTCTCAAAATTTGTGGCATAAGAGCCTTGGTCATATGAGGGAGAAAGGCCTACAAATGTTGGTAAAGAAGAATTTAATTCCTTGCTTCAAAGGTATAACCTTTTACTCTTGTGATTATTGTTTATTTGACAAACAACATAGGGTTGCTTTCTCTTCAACGTCAAAATTGAAATCTACTGTGTTGAATTTGGTATATTCTAATGTTTGAGGTCCCATGAGAATCATTGGGTAGCAATAGGTTCTTTGTCACATTTATCGATGATCCATTCAGAAAAGTCTGAGTTTATGCGTTGAAATCAAAGGATCAAGTGTTTCAGATTTTTTAAAAGTTTCATGTTATGGTTGGAAGAGAAACAGGTAAGCTCTTAAAGTGTCTCCATACATATAATGAGGGTGAGTACACATCCAACTAGTTCAGAAGCTACTGCTTGAAGCATGGCATTCGATATGAAAAGACAGTTCCTGATACTCCACAGCACAATGGTGTGGCAGAGAGAATGAACCATACTCTTCTTGAAAAGATGAAATGCATGATGAGATTCATACAATTGCTTAAGTCATTCTGGTGTGAAGCCGTTCTGACTACCAATTATTTGATTAACAGATTTTTCTCAGTTCCTTTGAAGAGAGAAGATGGATAGGTAAAAATAATTCCTATTTACACTTGAAGGTATTTGGGTTTAAGGTGTTTGCACATATACCAAAGGAGCAACGTTCAAAGTTTGGACGATAAGGCAGTGAGTTACATCTTATTAGCTATGGTGGAGATGAATTTGGCTACAAGTTATGGGATCCAGAGAAGAGAAGAATTATCAGAAGTAGGGATGTTGTTTTCCATGAAGACCAGCTCTTTAAAGATATTGAGAAGATTGATAAATCTTCTAAAACAGTTGATGAAATTGTTGATCTCACACCGACTCCTTTTTCAATGCAAACTACAGGCGGAGAACGTGGACAAAATGATCCGAATCATGATGAGGCACAGGAGTTGCCAGATGATGAGGGTGTTGAGCAGGGGGAGTTGCAGTCTCCACGGTTTAAAACCACGGAACCTCAAGTTAGGAGGTCTACTCGAGAGCGTCAACCGTCAACTAATTGTCCTCCATCCGAATATATTTTGTTTACTAATGACGGGGAGCTAGAGAGCTTTCGAGAAGCAATGACTTATGCTGATAAAAATGAGTGGATGAAGGCTAAGTAAGATGAGATGAGTTCTTTGAAAAAGAACAGGATTTATAAGCTGGTGCAACTTCCTAAAGATAAGAATGTTTCTGAAAAACAAATGGGTGTTTAAGCTGAAAAAGGATGAAAATGGAAAACTGGTGAAGCACAAAACACGGTCAGTGGTAAAAGGCTTCGTGCAGACGAAAGGTATCAACTTCAGTGATATATTCTTTCCTGTTGTGAGGATGACTTCTGTCAGAGTCGTCTTGGGTCTAGCCGCTAGCATAAACCTTGAGCTTAAACAGATGGACGTGAAGACTGCATTTCTTCACGGGGACTTAAAAGGAAAGATCTACATGACTCAACTAGAGGGATTTGAGGTAGAAGGAAAAGAACAGATGATTTGCAGATTAAAGAAAAGTCTCTACCGGCTGAAGCAAGCACCAAGATAATGGAACAAAAAGTTTGATTCATTCATGTTGAGTCATGCGTACCGAGGACAGCTGCAGATCATTATGTTTATGTTCATTGATTTATCGATGGCAGGTTCATCATCCTTCTTTTGTAGGTAGATGATATGCTGATAGTTGGACAAGATAGCAAGTTGATTTGCAAGTTGAAAGAGGAGATGTCAAAGTTATTCGACATGAAAAACTTAGGTCCTGAACGAACGATATTAGGCATGCAAATACGTCATGACAGGAGTTCCAAATAGCTATGGTTGTTACAGGAGAAATATGTTGAACGAGTACTCGAGCAATTCAATATAAAGAATGCTAAGCCAGTTAACATGCCTCTAGTCAGTCACTTCAAATTAAGCAAGCGCTTGTGTCCTACTACAGATGATGAAAAGGAACGAACGGTATGTGTTCCTTACTTCTCTACTGTGGGGAGTCTTATATATGCAATGGTTTGCACACGGCCAGATATTGCTCATATTGTTGGTTTAGTGAGTAGATTTCTATCTAACTTTGGAAAAGAGTATTGGGAAGCAGTGAAGTGGACCTTTAGGTATTTGGGAGGTACTTCCAGGTTGTACTTATGTTTTGAGGGCTCAAAACTACTGGTGGAAGATTATACTGATGCTGATTTTACAGGCAATTTTGATCATCGTTTGTCAACTTCTAGTTATTTATTTACTTTAGTAGGAGGAGCTCTCTCCTGGCAATCGAAGTTGTAAAAGTGTATAGTACAATTTACAACCAAAGCGGAATACATAGTTGCTAATGAAGCAGGGAGAGACATACTTTGATTAAAGAGATTCTATCAAGAATTGGATTTGAAGCAAGAAGAATATGTAGTTTACTGTGATGTCAGAGTGCTATGGATTTCAGTAAGAATGCTACATATTATGGTCGCATGAAGCACGTTGATGTTAAGTACCATTGGATTCATGAGGTGATCGCGAAGAACTTCATGAAGCTGGAAAAGATTCACTCGAACAAGAATCCCTCGGACATGATGACAAAGGTCGTGTCTATGTGAAAGCTAGAGCTGTGTTCAGAGTTGACAGGCATGAACTCCTAGTGAGGAGTTCATGGTGTCTTCCCCGTGATCTGGAGGGGAGATTGTTAGCCAAGTGGGTCTAGACCAAGTGAGTTCATGTCTTGGGTAGTTTCCTTAATTGTATTAGGATTTTCCTATTTATTAAATAGTAGTTTCTTAATAAGATTATTAATTTCTTTTTTTTAAGAATAAAGTTCTTGAGGGATAAGGAAGTGATGATTATATATATAATGTAATATGTAACCCTACATATATGCTGAGATTCCAAGGCTGTTGATTCACAGATTAGAGGAGAACCTAGTAAAAATTGGTTTTCCGTAGATATCGACATCTTTGCCGAACCATGTAAATCTCTTGTCTTCTTGTGTGGTTGATTATTGATCTTGGTTGCTTATGTACACACACGTACAACGATGATGTTATATCCACAACAAGAATCCCTGGTTCTACATGTTCCCGCCCTCTTCCAACCATCTTTCCTCTTGTTAATTTGATTCCACTTTTTTTAACCGATCACAAAAAGACTTGAGCTGCATAGAAAATCATAACTTTTTTCTCTTTGTGTGAAGTCAAAGTGTACATAAACACGTGGTTATTATATTCTATTCTATAGAGATGCCTTCCATCTAGTTTGACTATTTTCTGTAAGGGTTTTTATGGGTATTTCATTGTAATCATGCCAATAATATAAATTGGTAAACCATTTCTTTTATCAATAAAAGTAAATTCATTAAAAAGAGAAGCGTACAAATATGAAACCACAAAAAGGAAAAAAAAGGGGTACATGAGTGATGTACCACCCATAACAACTTACATAACTATACCCAGCCAAGGATACAACCTCTCAATCCTTTGCTTGGCTAAAGCATCTTTTATGGAATTAACGGATCTCACCTCACGCCGGGAAATGACCAAAATATTAGAAGATAAGTGTTTGACTTCATTGAAGTGAGATTGAGACTTTCAAGGATTCTTTTTCTTATTAGACACCCAAGTAATTGCATTTAAATATTCATTTTCCACCATAAGCCTACCATAATACCTTCAGAAAACAGCTTAAGAGCTTCCAAAATGGTAAGAACCTCAACTTCATTATTGGAATCACAAGCACCCACATGCTTTGGAAACATAAACAAAACCTCACTTTTACTATTGTGAAGCACACCCGCAACCCCCATTAGCCCTGATTTACCCCTATAAGTACCATCCACATTGAACTTTAATTCCCCACTAAGTGAGAGAAACTAAGGAGTGACTTTCTTTACTTTAACTATGCCACATCCCATACAACCTTTTCAATTAGAAAAAATATCGTAAATGCCGAAGTTGGAGAATTCCTTTCTAACTAAAGCCCATTTCATAACTCTTAAAATAACCTTAAATATCAAATTTGCAATAGAAGAGGAGGAGCCCAAAAAGATCGTGTTGTTCCTCTCCTTCCAAATGGACCATAAGATCGCAAAAGGAACCATCATCCACAACAGACGCCCACAGCCGACAAAACGCCCTCCTATCCCAGACTCCATGTAAATCTTGTGTGTTTGTGTGTGGATAGATTGATTTATGTTTTTGTTTTTCCAACATAACCTATACCTATTTAACATCACCCACCCTCCACTTGAGAGGGATACTATCCAAACATTCTGGCATTTGGCAACCAAATTCCTGGAGAAAAGACTTTTCACTTTTCACATAATCATGGAAAATCTACATTTATCAATTGAGAATCCATGGCTAATACGCCATTGAGATTCCTATTTTCGAGGATTTGAAAATCCACGTTTGACAATTATAAAGTTCTAACTACTTCGATCATTGAGATCCTCATTATTAAGAATTCTCATGTCCCCGGGGATGCAAAAATCCTCAATATTAAGAATCCACACCTATGATCCAAGATGACCACAGTTACTTACTATTTATTTTTTTTTTGGATAAATGACTTTAGTTGAATTCATAGTTAAGTAGGGATGCAAATGGATATCTAATTATCCAATTATCTAGAGGTTTTAACCCCTAAAAAATCAGGTCTGAAATCTGTTTGAGGTTCCAATTCATAAATGGGCCCAAATCTCTAATTCAATTTAGGTTTTGGTTAGTAACTAGGTTCAATTCTGAATCTATATAGGTTCCCATAGACCCTTTACGTGGCCCAAGGATGTGCATTTTTAAAACACAGTTATTGACTTTATATAGCGTAGTGTAAAAAATTCATGGCACAATTGATCAATTGTTTATTAGTTCTGGAAGGAAGACTTGATACATGGTTACTATGCGCAGTGAATGATATCCATATCTGGGTTTTGTGGTCGAATGATATTTAATAATAATAATAAGAATAATAAAACAGGAGTTCAAACTGTTTCTAGCTCTAGAACCAAAGTAGGATCTTGGTCCTATTCTTGGAGGTGGGTCCGAAACCAGGAAGCAAGTTTCAACGCAGTATCAAACCACCTTTAGAAAATAATTTTAGCTTCCTATACCATATGGTTCTAATTTAGAACCAGGCTGTTTACATGATCTATACAGCTAATACTATGTTTTTTTTAATCAGCCAAAGAACACAAATTTTATTAATATTAAGGTGCCAAAGAGCATACAATACAATGGCAGGTAGAGAGGGAAACTCATCAAAGCATCATCACCAGACATTAAGGAGCCCAACTAGGTTGCCCCTTGACTGGTCTAATCATATGCACACAGCCCTCAAATAAAGTTGAAAAGATACCAACTAAAATCAAGCGACAAAAAGTACCCCAAGTAATCTATAGCCCACCCCACCCTAACCCCTACTAGCATTACCAAGAACATCAAGAGGCTGAAGAAAGAAAGAAGCCTAAAACTAAGGTGGCCTATAAGACAATCATGATCCTCCAATCTCCGCTATTTCCCGCCAATCGGAGACACCGATAACACTTCTAACACAGCTTATCCACATGAAACAAAACATCATCAATGGAAACCTTCTTCTTCTTAGCAGAGCTTTTGGCCTATAAGACGATTCTAATCTTAACTAAATCTGTAGCACGTCCCCAGTCAGGTTTAATACCATCATATCTCAGCTGGTTTCTCCAAGACCAGATAAGCCAGAAAACGGCTACAGGTATCATCTTCCATAGAAATTCTCTTCTCTCTCCCCAGTTTATTAGATTCCATCCACCAAGAAAATCAACTACTGATCTCGGCATGACAAACACCTAGCCCACCACTTAAAAATACTAGTCCACATCTCCCACACCTGCGGACAATGGAGCATCAAGTGATTGATCATCTCCTCTTGAAAAGAACAAAATAAGCATTACACTTCCTCATTAGCTGGGATCACTCCTATTCTTTTTAAGTGAGCTCCCGTTTTGAGCCTATTGTTCCATGTCAACTAACCTGAAGATTGAACTTTTAAAGGGACACCTTTAACCCATGCCACAGCTGATACTATGTAATTGGGATAAGGTTTTGATGATACATGATTTATGCTTAAGTTAGATTAACTCAATCATGCATACATAGGTTCCACCCATTATCTTGATCGCATAGAAGGATATCAAGGATCCATTGAACATCGTTAGTCAAATCAAATTCTTTGATTTTTTTTTTTTCAATAATTGGCCCCCACCGTCCTAATAGAGTCGACCAATACATGGACTCTTTAATCTTTTTTTTTTTTTTTTTGGATTTCTTTCCTAATAGAGTCCACCATTCATTTATTGCATGATCTTTAAACCTTATTCTACACCGTTCATGGAGTTCCACCTACCTTTCGTTCTCAACCAAATAAGCTTTCAATGGCAGTCAATGGCAATACCTTTTTCTTCCTCTTAGCACAAAGTCATTAACAGAACCATGTCTTGGGTTTGAATTAGCAACACACGAACCCAGTGTATTCGATGGTAAGATCTCTTCTAACTTAGTCATTTTTTTCCATGGCTACATTAGAGAGTATTCCCGAGTCTCTCAAGTCTCATCTTTTCCATAAATTGCTGTGCTTGACAAATCTTTTAATCGAACTATGAGTTAAATCAGACTTGTGCGTGGGGTTCCATCATATAGCTAGATTTTTTTTTTCATAAAAGATAAGTTTCGTTAAAAGAAAAAAAAATAGAGAACAACAGAAAACAAAGATACGGCACCCGACAACAAATACAGAATGACGATCTCTTGTTACAAAGATCCCAAATTCATAACCCTACATAGCTTAGCACATTATGGGCCATCTAATTAAACACTCTATGAATATGAAGGAAATCTATAAAATAAAAAAGACAACAAGTAACCTTAATATCTAATAGAATTGGGTTGATAGACCAATCAAAAGTTTCTTTAATAGCATGCACAACTTCAAGTGCATCAGTGAAAATAAGAATCTTGTTGAAACAAGAATTACTCTCGCTTCGGCCTTTCTAGAGGAAGACACTTTTAGACTTTCCATTAAACCTACATGAACAATTATTATATATATTATAATAATACCCTCTTTCGTGAGAGAGCAACATGTAGCACAATTCTCTTCATAAGAGAGCAACACGTGGTGCATTATAAGGATTCTATCCATATTAGCTAAACTCTATCCATATTAAATCTCTAAAATATTATATATATTACAATAATACCCTCTTTTGTGAGAGAGCAACACGTGGCGCAATTCTCTTCATAAGAGAGCAACACGTGGCACATTATAAAGATTCTATCCATATTAGCTAAACTCTATTCATACCAAATCTCTAAAATCTTTCAATTTTCCTAAAATCTCTCATTGGTTTTCTATAACATCTCTCCCTCCCTAATTTCTCTCTCTCATTCCTCCACAACTCCATCCCGGCCTATCTATTCTCTAAAGAACTCTTATCTCATATATCCATACCACCTCTTTAAAATCTCTCAATTTTTTTGAGTCTTTTTTGGAACACCATGTCATCACTCATTTGAAAATTTTTTAATGAAAAAACTATTTAGATTGGCTTCTTTTTCATGATTATAGTTCCGGGTCCTCTATGTATGCGGACCAAAATCAAAAGGATCCCATATGATCAAATATATATATAGTATTTAAAAATGATAAAATCCTAAGATCTAGATTATATATCAACCCTTGATTTAAACACTCTTCACAACAATGCTTTATCGATATGTCCATTAGTTGCTAAGTCTGAATATTATGGCCTATATGCCCCACTTAGGAAGATCTTCCCTAAAAATTTCTCTTTGAAATTGTTATGTAATAAAATTTTAAAACTTTTATATTTTTAATCATTTTCTATTTCTAAATCTTATATATTATTTTTGCATCTTATTTAAGCATTTTTCTTTTGTTTCGGCCTGCGTGGGGCGGGGCCTCCCCTTTTGTGAGAGAGAATAGGAGTGTGACATGTGGCATGCCTTCGCCTCCTATTTTCTCTTAATCTCCTATTTTCGCGTGGCATTATAGATTTTATAAGTGTGATTGATTGAATTGGATAATATCTTCTTCGAATCTCCACTGACGTAAAATCTCTCCATCTCCTATTTTTCTCAATCTCCCATTTTCTTGGTGTGACAATATTTAGTCTTTTCTAGGACAATATTTAGCTTTGAGGATTTGAGAACATGGGAGGTCATTCATAGATAAACATCACCAACATGTCTTTGCCAACAATGCACTATTGTTTTTCTTAGTGTCTGTAGCTAATCCCCAAACCACCTTCCCCAACTGGCTTGCATATATCACTCCCCTTAATGGTGTGAAATACCATATGTTTCCATCATTAGATAAAAAACTTATTAACGTATTATACCATATGTTAGTTATGTTATTATCTCATAACAATATTTTCAAGCAAAAGATATCAACTATTGAATAAAATCTATTAAAGTCATATGTTATATAATAACTTCCCCAAGGATATTTACTATAACAACTTCTCCATATATTTATTCAATAGGGTATTAATTAACTTCTCATCACATTATACTATTGTAATTAGTCAAAATACTTTCAGAATTGTGGATCTAAATTATGTTATGTATTTGCAATGATATTAACTATTGAATAAGTTGATTGCCTAAATTTATCACCTAATTATAAATCCATTCTGAGATGCATACTATATAATTGTTGGGTTTATGTCTTGTATCCAGTTTGACCCCAGTTAGTCCATTGGGTAGGCCAATGACCATATTCAAAGTCATGGGTATTTTGGTAATCGTACTGAGACTTTCTTGTTCGCTAAGATTAGATTTCTTAGGGACTAGAAAAGTAAAGATTATATATTTATGTAATCTTTAACCCTAGACTTAGTGTAAGAGGTCTATCCCCATGGTGCTTGGAGTTTGACCAACCACGTATTGCTGAATAGAGGAAAGTATTCTTTCCCATGGACGTAAGTGAGTTTGTTGAATCATGTAAATGTCGTGTATTTTCTCTTATTGTGTGGCTTATTGTTTTGTCAATCATGGTGATTGTTGCGCTTCCTCACACATGTTGGACACTCTTCAAATTTAAGGGGTTATTTTATTACTTTAAAAGTTGTTAATTTGAGTGGGCAAGTTGAGTAAAATCTAACTAGTAAGCTGGTTTTTTGGTTTTTTATCGTCCTGGACCTCTGTCAAATATTTGGTTTTTTCATGTTTGGGCAAGAGAATTACAAAATAGAAGATAAAGCTAGAGGAAGAAATTAATGCTCAAGTTCTTGCAAAAATCCTTTTAATTTTTTCATATTATTTTTATAGATTTCTATTTTAATAGTACTTTATGATTTTGTTAAGATATGTACATTTCATTTTTCTACATTTCTTTACTCATTTGTGGTATAGATTCTAATTTTTTAAATGCTCGTTTTTCATTTATTTGGTATTAAATCGTATTTCTTATACAATTATTTCATCATTTTGAATACTAACATTTTATATTTTCAACCAATATTTATATATTTAACAAGCAAATCAGGCCAGTGGGCCAGTTCTGCTACTATTGTTATAAATCCACACTAATGAATTCGAAGAAAATGATAAATATCTTTAATTGCAAAAGGATGGGTGACAGCAACTTTAGAGGTACAAAGATGAATGCTCACATCCGCCTTGTTTTCGATGAAGAATAGCAGAAGGCGCATACCGACTACACCCGTACGCTCTACAACCATCGAGAACAGGATCCATTCTCATCCAGCGACCGGACACACCTTATAGGCGAGCCCTCGACCCTCTGAGTGGGTTTCTAAGGGTGACATGAGTGGATCAGTCACCAAAAGTGATGTGGCAAACCGTAACCCTAAGGTGGTCTGAATGGATCAATCATAAAAGATGACATGGCAGACCATAGCCCTAAGGTGATGGTCACCCCTGAAACCCATTGAGAGGATCCCGACTCACCTCGAATTGAGATTATATGGGTGCTGGTGATACAACACCCACTCCCGCAGCTATCAACAGTGAGGCCACATCCAACGCAAGTAGGGACTTTGCTTACCAAGCTTTTGGAATTTTTATGGCACGAATCGGTTGTTCTGCCTTTTTTTTTTTTTTTTTGATACCTTAAAACAGTGCGCTCTCTTAACGAGCTACACAAAATGTACTACTAATGAATTCACACAAAAACAAGGCGCTCTCTAAATGAAACCACCTTTCCAGCCAAATAAATATATATATAAAAAAAAACGTTAGAGGGAGAGATATGAATGCATTGCTCAGAGTTTAACACTTAATTGATTCAAATTGTACATATGCAACTGGAAGGTAATTCCATCATCTTGTGAAGGCTGTTTGTGAAAGAAGTTGAAAAAATTTTAACCTTAACACAGGCTAAGATCCCAACATAGATCTCTATATGCAAGCAATTAACCTAAGTTAGTAAGCAATCAACCATAAGAGATAGACGTGGTATTATTACGTGGAAAATCCAAAATGGAAAAAAATCATAAGACCTAATCCTATTCCACACTCAGATTAAGCACTATGAATGAAAGATTACAAGATCAACTTACTACCCTTATTCAAACGTAAAGGACTGAAGTTCTTTTTATCAATGCACACGCCATTCACCTTCTTCACGCTTTATTCAACACACCTTGAAGTCACTTAAGAGTCAAGACGAATAACCTTCTACAAGAGAGAGGATAATCTACAAGCGAGTAAAAGAAATATTCAAAAAACTCAAAAACTTTAGCACAACCTTTTAACAAATGCTTTAGAAAAAAAAGGAATCTCTAATGTGAAATCTCAATTCAAAAAATAGAGACTGATGGATGCTTTAGGGTTGAGAGAAAGACCATTTAAATAACCCACAATTCATGCTTTATAATTAGAGTCCATATAGAATCAAAACAGGCAGTCCTATCACAAAAAGGAAAAGTTACCACACAATGGCATTTTTATAATTTTCACATAATGGCAGTTTTGTAATTACAGGCAACACAATTTCTGCAAAGTTCCTAAGGCTATAACTTTATTATTTCATATTTTACAATAAATTAGTGTGACCTAATCTTATACCATTTGAAAATTTTCTAACCTTGACATAAGTTAAAGTCCTAACACAAATTTCTATATGCAAGCAATTAACCTGAATTAACAAGAAATCAACCACAAAAGATGGTTACGGTATTTTTACATAAAAAATCAAAACGATAAAAAACCACAGGATTTAACACCGGTCCACACTTAGATCAAGCACTATGAATAAAAGGTTATAAAATCTACTTACTGCTCTTGCTCAGTTGCATACAACCTAAAGCATTGAAGTTCCTCTTATTGACACATATGCCGCTCGCTTTTTTCACGCTTGATTCAACATACCTTAAAGCTACTCAAAATAAATAATCTTCTATAAAAGAGTAAAAAGAAATATTATTTAGAACTCAACAACTTTAATGCAGCCTCTTAATGAATGCTCTAGAGCAGAAAGGAATATTCAATGTGAAATCTCAACTCAGAATTTGGAGATGGATACCTTAGAGTTGAGAGAGATACCTGTTAAATAACCCACAATATGTGCCTTATAATTAGAGTCTATGTAAAACCAAAACATGCAGTCGTGGCACAAAAATGAAACATTTCTTCGTAATGACATTAGTGTAATTTTCAGTTGATGGCAATTTCATAATTAAGGACACTACAATTTCTGCAAACTTCCCGAGGCCATAATTTTATCGTTTTAGATTCAATTAACGCAATCTTGAAACCTATGGAAATCTACTAAAAAAAAGTTTCCAACATTAGGTTGATATCCTCAATCCGATGCTTGATTTGTGAGATATGATCTTTTTAAATCTATGTTATCCTTAGAAACTCACTTCAAAATATTTCAATTCGCGTTCGTTCTTCAATTTCTTCACTACAAAGCATCTAAAAATTCAAACCATAGTCCATTCTAAAACAAATAAAAAATTATAATTAAATAGAACCAAAGTTTTATCCAACCCATGAATTAGGCAATATACAAAAATCCTAACAGAAGTAAAAGAACGGCATCCTCATTTGATTATGGCGTCTAGCAGAAGTGAGGGAGAAAGTATAAGTAGAGCCACCAAGATGGGCTTGGCAACAAGACAGGGTTCTTGAGTGCCTTACTCGAACTTCCCCTAAGAGAGGAAAGTGAAACTCCATAGCAAGCTTACCTATGGAAAATTTGAAATGATTGAGATGATTGGTCATGTGCTTAAATTTAACTATAATAGAAATTGGTCCATCCGTTAGATTGGGTATCATCATCATTATTATCAAAGCTTTGTCCCCATTATGTTGGGTGAGTTATATAAATTCTATTTTGTGATTTTAGTGTTTCATAGGCCAAATTGTTAGATATCTTGTACTTCTTTAGGTCCATCCTTACTGCTTTTATTCTTATCATTGTTGTTTTACCCTTTTTCTTGAGAGGTCCTATTGTTGGCCTACATTGAACATGTCTAAATCATCTCAGATAAGTTTTTCTTAATTTATTATGCATTGATGTTAACCTAATGATTTACTGAATGAGTTTATTATATATTTCTTTGTTTAACTATACATTTATATCAGCATTGTGATTTTTGCAACACTGATCAATTTTTACATGTGTTATTTTTAATTGAGTAACGTTCTACTCCACTAGGTCATAATTGATCTAATTGCTTTGTAAAATTTTTTAAAAAAACCTTATTAGAATGCGTCAATCATAAAGCATTTCAAAAGCAAACCCCCACTTTAACCTTCAAGATCTTATCATATGATCGACATCCTTCTTAATCCCTCCATCTTACCAATTATAAAGTCAAGATATTAGAAGAAATCTCTTTGTGATATCTTTTCAACTACTATTTTCACTATTTACATCTCTTCGCATGCTTCCATTAATTAAAGTCATAATTTATACATTTGGTTTTTGTATGTAGATCAAAAATCATTTTAGAGCAATGATGCAATTTATACATTCGATCTTTGTGTGACTGATGTCAAACTTGGATTCTATAGCCTTCTGTCATCTCTAATTTCATCACCAACACTATTCATTTGAAAGCAATCTACACCGATGTAAATCATTTTGAATATGAGTAGTTAACTCCTCCATGATTTCTATAAAATTGAGTATATAATTTATAATGTAATGATTTAATAACTCCTAATTGATTAATAGTTGAAAACATGGATCAGACTGCCCACTGGTGACATGGTAAGACTTGATTGGTCCCGCCATAGTCACCGTGGGATTTTGTGACAGAGGATTCGGACTCATCTTAACACATTGGGTGTTTGGCAATAGCTCAATTGCAGCTGCTTGTTGGGGTCATGCTAGGGATAACCCTATAACATCCCAACTTGTTACCCTCAAATTTCATAATGTTATGTGAATCGAATTGGAGGACCAAATTCCTTATGGTGTGAAGAATGTAATAGCCCGAGTTTTTTTTTAATTAGATTAAATCTTGACATTTGATTTAATTTGTGATGGACCCACATGCATTTATGTTATTTCTTATTAAAATTTTGGAATTATCTATGGACCCATGTTTTGCTAGAACTTGAAATATAGGGAGTCTGGCTCAACCAAGAGATTTAGTTCATTGGGGATTCTTAAATTGTTTGCTTGTATCTTAACTCTACGTGTACCTCATCCAAAACTCTACATTGGAGTAAGTATCCAGCCCAAATAGTATCCTTGGCTAAATTTGGCTTGAGAATAATATTCTCTTGAGACTCTCCCTTCCCTCTTCTATAAAAAGAGAACCCACCCCCCCCCCCCCCCCCCCCCCCCCCCCGCGCCACAATAAAAAAAACAAACAGTTACATACGAATCTAAATATCTTTTCTCTTTTATCCCATCTAAACTTCCCTCTATTCAAGGCATGCATGCTCTGCCTGTCTCCCTTAATTTTCATGGTTACTATTATAGTTGGGTATTTTAATACTTATCATGTCCTAACATGGTGTCTAGTTTTCTTGTCCTTACTATTAATGGTGGATTTCATCCCATACCTTAAAGTATCTTAGCCACCTTGCCTTTCATCATCGTGCATTAGACCACACATCATCATCCTAGACCATCATATATAAGCACCATCATCCAATCGAGTAGCCCCTCACAGAAACCATCTCCTTCCTTTGAGTCAACCCAGTTCTTCCCTCTGTTTCCCTCTTCCATCTGTGCATTATCCAAATCAGACCACTGGACCACCTTTGACCAACCCAGACCCCACCATTATTGAGCTTGCCACCATGTGCCCAGCAAGCTAGGCCCAACCCACCAATGGTACTACACCTCAGGCATCAAATCGTTGCCGCTTCTCTAGAGCTGAGGGGAGGCATACATTGAGAGGACCATGTGGCAACTGCCTCACAGTTCGAAACCCAATCCAATTGTCTAAGTCCTATGGATGAAAATGAAATGGTTCATGTCAAATTCATCAATCTCTTAGGAACAAATATTCCGTAAATGAAAGGTAGCTAGCAATTGTCCAAGATCTTTTTGAGAAATAAAAAACATGAATTCGAAGGAATAATAAAAAAAGGTATTTTTGCAATGATATTGAGGCAACTGCATTGATTGGTTGATGCACCAACACCACTTACTCAGGTCAACTATATTCCCCAAAGACACATGTAAACCTTTCAGGTGAAGGCAGCTTCCACTGCAAAGCACTTAATCATTCCATTGTGTGGATCCCCAAATGCCTCTGTAGAAACTTCTCCATAAAATGTAGACCAGTAGCCTTCCATTGCAGCTTTTGAAGGCCTCTTGTTTCACCGTTTTAATCACTCCATTGGAATGCCTCTTTGTGATGAAGAATAAATACAAAATTAGAAAAATTATATTAAATAGAAGACGAGGAATAAGAAATGATAAAAAAGATTAGTATATATATGAATCATTGACAACTTTGTGTTGGGGATCTCCTCTCCATAAACAACTAGAGATCAATTCCCTGTTTGTAGGTTGATTAGGGACCCTGCATATTAGTGAGGGTGATGTTGGAAACAAAAAGAAGAAATATAAAATAGTCCTACTTGTAAAGGCTTCAAAATAAGGAACATTTGGGAGGAGTGTGAGATGAGTGATGCATAGTGAAAGGGAGAGGGATTCTTCACTCTCCAACTCAAAATACCTAAACCTAAATTTGCAGAAAAAAAAAAAAAAAAGCTTCTATCTCTAATGTCAAAAATCAAAACCCCAAATCAGAAATCTACAAAAACTTAAATCAATGAGCAAAAATCATAACAAAGATAAATAATATCATAACTGAAATATTGAGCACATTCGAGCAAATCTAAAGTAGAAGCAAGAATCATCCACTTAACATCTAGAATCCACAACATATAAAAACTATTCTTACAAGATTCTGTAGTACTACGGCAAAGTATGGTTTATTTAAATAGAAGACAAGGACAAAAAGAACATAAAATTAAAATACCATTGCCGCCTGAATCATCAAATTACAAGGCATTGAAGAAATTGTAGACTTCAGATATTTTACAATCATTAGTTGGCTTGAACCCATGGATATATGAATTTTACTGGCTTCTATAGTATTATTACCAACCAACAGCTAAAAGGTCACGAACCTATGGAAGTCGACAGTGCTTTTACATACATGTGGGGCCCATCTGCCCATATTTGAGTGACAGAGTATCATTAGATTGTTGTGTCAGTTGAACAGGGCAATTCAGAATACCACATTATTTATTTATTCATTTGTTTTTCTTTAACCATGCCCACCCATATTAATTACTCATGTGTTCATCCAACTAATTGACAACAAATGTTTTTGGTGGAGATATTGATGGAGAACATAAGTGATGAGCCATCAATGCTAAGAACAGCCACGAAGATGATGAAGTAGGGGAGTGGGATCTCTTGCTGCTTGAAGTTGAGGCTTGGTTTTGATGGATGGAATCATATCTGCTCTAAGAATAAAGAGAACTCACAAATGGGAATCTTCATGCACCCATGCAGAACTCACAGATGTGGACAAGAAAAGGAGCTTCACCTTCTTTTACATATGATTTTTTACCCCTCTTCTTTTACAAGTGATTTTTCTGCTGCTACTGCTACTGCTACATTCTCACTACACTAAAAAGAGGTGGACAACAAGAGGGAGAGGGTTGGTAGTACTCTCCAACTCAAAAAACCCAACCCCAAATTTGTAGAAAGAAAAAAATCAAACACCAATGTCAAAAATGAAAATCCAGAAACCCCAAATCAAAAATCTATAAAAACACAAATCAATGAGCAAAAATCATAACCAGCATTTCAATTTAGTCACATTAAAAAATCAACAATCATCATCCATCATCCATCGAAAAATGTCAAAAGGATCAAAACTTAGAATAAACATGGAATTTAAATCAATTTGAGAAAACATGCAGCTTTAATTTCTTCAAACCTGCTTCCTCTGCCTTTCTGGATGCTAAATTGTTGTCGCTTAACATCATTCCATGCTGCTAGCTAAAGCACGTCTTCCACCACATAAGCCACAGAAATAGAAAAAGTCAATCCAACTCCATTTTGTTGAGAAACACGTCTAAAGCTGAATTAAACCAAGATTTCTGCCATGGAAAGGACCGGTCCCGGGATTCAGAAGTAGGAAACTTCGATCGAGATCTCGGAAGGTAGAAGATGAGGATAGAGAGAGGGGGCCGGGGGGAGGGAGAGGGGGGCTACGGTAACAAGGAAATATTTTATTATTTACTTTTTGGCATTATCTACTGTTACGGGCAGTCAGTATTATCAATTGTCGGTTGGAAGTTGCCGACAGCCCACAACAGTTGGGAAAAGCGTAGTGTAGATGTCGCTTTTGAGCATTTTTGACACAGTGAATACCACCATCAACTTCTTCTTCTTCTGTAACCTTATTCTTCGTGTTTCTGCCCTCTCTTACCTTCCTCATTATTTCCTTCACTCTCCCCATGCCAAACGAAATCACCAGTGCTCACTTTCCGATCCACCACACACCTTGCATATACCTTTTTATTCTTATTCACTGATTACTTCAATTGAACTCATTGAACCCATGCCCAGTTGACTGTAAACCATGCTTATCAATCTCGGGTCCTACTTGTGCTATCCTTTAGACCTCTAACTCTTGACCCACAGTCTTGACCCAACTTGCATTTATGTTCAATTCAAGTCCTCCTGCATTTATGATTTATTAGCCTGGGCCAACTCAAAGAAATACCCAAGCCAAACCAACTCTAGGTTAGGAATCCATGTTTGAGCCCATCAATTGATTTTTTTTACACCACTTATTGATATATATCTAATCCATTTAACTTATATGCATGCATAGCTCACACCATTCAAGCCAAACCTATATGTGTTGAGCCAATATACATGACCCGTACCCAATCGTAACCCAAGTCAACCAATTAATGCATGAACCTGAATCATTGAACCTCATTACTAATCTATTTATGAAATATCAGTATCCGGAACCCACTCCAAGACACTTGGACATTCAGGTCAGGTTAGATTCATTGATCATCATCGATCCAGACGAGTAGTCTTACTATGTTACTCTAGTAATGAGTTTTCATGTCCTTGTCTCCATCTTAGTTTAAAAGCATGAAATTGTTAATATTAAAATAATCCTATAGCATTAGGATATTTTGTTGCCTTTGATTTGTTTTATACATGATGGTTATGTTAGACCTAATCTTATTTCCTTACCATTATCATGCTACAATTGATTTATTCGTAAGATTATTGTTGATCATTAATTATTGTTGGATTTAAAATGCTGAAAAATGCAAAAAATTTTGATAACATGTGATTCAATTTATGATCTCAACCCTTGGCAATATTTATGATTGAAAACGGCTTTGAATTTTTGAATTTGCTATTTATACTCTCAAGGCATTCTCTAAAGTATAGGCAACGCACCGTGGAAACACTCACACATGCATTTTAGCCCCTTTTGAGTATGACAATGGGATTAGGGCCCATTTGTACAATATTGCTAGTTTGCAGCTAGCTCACACTATGTTTTGTGAATATTACCAGTATCTTAAGCATTGGGTAAACTTTGAATATGAAATTGTTTGTACCTAATGAGTACTTTGTGCTTGGTCCAGGCATAACTATAGCCAACACACTATATTTACGTTGTTTTCGTGTACTATGGAAATACCTTATCTTAAGTTGGCTTTAGGATGTTATTGCTAAATTGTGCTATTCTTGATTTTGCTAGAATATGCTCATGCTTCAGCTTCGAATAATCTTATAATTCCATTAAAGTTTAAACTCTCCATTTTGAACTGGATGTGATCTTGCTATTCAAACTTTTTGTCTCAAATCTTGTAGTTTTCCGTTTCTTATTTATTTGTTTTCTGTGGCTCGGAAATTTGATATATTTGATCGTTACCTATTTGGTATAACTTTGAGTCTATTTGCAGAGTTGTATTCACCCATGTTAGGATATTTATGTGCTAGCTAGTTCATGGGTTGGACAAAATTGTGGGTCCATTGAGTTGTAATTTTTTTTATTACTTTTAGAATAGACTGATGAGTCACTAAATGCACTAAAGTAAAGAAATTGAAGAAAGAATGCAAATTGGAGTATTTTGAAGTGATTTTCTAATATCATTATAGATTGAAAAGGTCATATCTCTCAAGCTGAACGTTGGATTAAGGTAAGCTACCTACTGTTGGAAAGTTCTTTTGGAATAGATATCCATATGTTCTAAGATTACATTAATTGGAGCAAAATGATAAAGTTATTACCACAGGAAGTTTGCAGCAAAGTGCAGAATTTTCATGCGCGCTCAAGCTCTCGTGCACCAGCGCTCGGGCACCGAAGGCAGGGTTTCTAGCCAGAAATGAGTGCGCTTGAGCCCCCATTCAGCAAGCTCAAGCGCTTGACAAACAGAATCCCACTATCTTATACGAAATTGTTTCATGTTTGTACCAAAATTGCCAGTATTTGTTCTACAAAGACTATAACCCTAAGACACGAATTGTAGGCTATAAAAAAAAGGGTGTTTCTCTTAACCATAAAGTATTCATCACCCTATTCTAAGTTGAAAATACACAGTTGAGATATCCTTCTTCCTTAGAGCAGCCATTGGAGTGGTTGTACTGAAGCTTTGAGTTATAGAGATTTGTGCTTCTACTTCTTTGTAGAAAATTGACTTCTCTTGAAGAAAGTTCGTTCACCTTGCGGATTCAAGATGATTGTTTCAAGCGCGGAGAGCAGTTGTCGGCAAACAATCATGACAACAAGGATTATGCAAGAAGAATTATAGTCCTTAGGTTGAATTGCAATTGAGAAAGGGTATGTGACTATATCTTGTAATTGCTTTTTATTAATGCTTAGTTTTTCCTAATCTGAGGAGGACTCATAGTTTTTCTCGAGTAGGGTTTTTTACGTAAAAATCTGTGTATCTTCTTCTTATGGTGTGTGATTTATTTGCTAATTCTTTTATTTTTCCGCTTCATATATTTTGAACCGTAATATAAAAATTCGAATCTGAGATGATCTTTCAACCCCCCTATCCCCATTTTTTTTTCAGATTTAGCAATTGAGCTAGACATTGAGGAGACTTACTTGTATGAGGGAGAGGGATTAAGAAATGAGTTATACGAATTTTGCATTAAATATTAATAGCATGTGTAAAAGTTTATCCGTTCATATAATAATTGTTTAATAAGATTTATTAATAAATTTTTTATTTTAAATTATTATGAACCTATGAGGCCTCGTAATTTAAGGGTACGAAGGACCTCGAAGTTTGGTGCGTAACAATCCCAGCTGTGCTACTGCCCCTAACCCACAGAATACATGATGACGACCTACTCCATTTCAAAATCGAAGACAATATTAACAAGAATATAAACTGTGCATTTGGAGGATGGGATCCTTTCCTTTTAGTATAATGAATCTTTCATTCTAGGGAAAATAAAAACTACGCTAGGCACACGAGGAATCTCTGCAATTGTTGAAAAAAAAAAACATTCATGTGTATTATAATATATACGCTGGGCATTCGAGGAATCTGTGCTATTGTCGAATGACAAGTGACAACTTCGTACTCTCTCTCTCTCTCTCTCTCTCCCCGCTGTTTTTTGGCTGATTTACTCGTTGGAGAAACTGTTGCTGCATTCTCTCTCTAGACTCACTAAACCTACATCTCTGCCTCTCTCTCTCCCTCCCTCTGCCTTTTTTTGGCTGATTTACTGTTGGAGAAAACTAACGCAGCATTCTCTCTCTAGCACTCATAAAACCAACAGCTGTAAAATTGCTTTACGGGGCTGCTACTGACAAGCAGCATGACAATGGCTTGCATCTGTATTCTGGGCCCTCTATTTAATAGTTTTAGGTAAAAGACAAGTGAAGAGTTGAGTGGTTTTGTGCCACTGCCTTTACATATGTAAAATTTCCAGGTGATGAAAGATTCACATAAAGATTCACATTGTCGTACGACCTGCAAAAGGTCTGGAAGCTGAGGTATGCTTTTATTTGGATGATGCGGGACTAAGTAAATTTTGATGGCAAGCATAATTGAAACACACGGTTTTCCAAAAAAAAAAAAAAAAAGAGGTGAAGAGTGAAAAATGATTTTCATGCCATAATAAATTCTAGAGGATTTTACTAGTAAGAAAATCTTTTGGTGGAATCCAAAAAAACTCTTTAGTACTTTACCTTTCAAAGAGACCACTTTGATTTATTTTTTTTAATGTTTGTAAAAAGCAATATCAAATTTGACATGATTTTTATATTAATATTGAATTCGACGCATAGTTTTTATACTAATGTCGAATTTGACACAACTCTATTTCTTTTTAAAGCCAATGAAACTCTATTTTTTTCTTCATTTTCCTCCATAGAAGAAAAAGTGATGGTTCAACATAAAAATGATGTTTTTTTGGCATTGGAAAGGAAATTCAAAACAAAAGTTCATTGAACTGAACATGATAATTAGGGATTGTTTAGACACATGCAATATCCATTTTGAAAGAACGGTCAAATTCTATCAAATATGGATGTATTTTAGTTCCATGAACAAAAAAGGAGCAATTGTTTATGGCCACATTTCAGCCTGCGAAAAAAGACAAACATGACTAATGCTTTTCCACTGAAATCATTGTCTGTTTCAATTCAATTAGGATCGGAAAATCATGAGATGTCAATCCTGCCATCCATTTCTGGTGCACCCATGCATGAGTTGAAAAGTGATCAAACTTTTCAATTCCATTTTAGTCTCCATATGTGGAGAGAAAAGTAACAGTGCTTATAGATGAACTTGTATCTTTACCTTGCGTTAGGCCTTTTAAAACCTTAAAGTAAGATTGGGTTATAATCGCATGAGCCGAAGTGGACAATATTTAATGGGTAATGGGCTCGGGTCATTACAAATGATATCACAGCTGAGGACGACTCTATTTCCGGTGAAAGAGTATGTCACTCTTGTAACTCCCATATAGAATGACAATGGGTCCATTGAGCATCCACCTAGAGAGAGGCAGGGGAAATTCTTTAGGACTGGATATGCAGTGATATAAATGTCTCGCATCGAAAATATCCAAATCCTGATCCAGGTATGTAAGTAAGGCTTTGGCCCCTTAACCACACATGATACCTTTTAGTGGGTAGAGGCTCACAGGAAACAAAACCACAAGGCCCATAGGTCAAAGCAGGTAATATCATGTATATGTGTGACATAAGGCGTTACAAATGGTATCAAAGTCAACTCTCAACTAATTTGAGTGTGGGTCACTACTGTGGTTTGGTGCAAGTAAATAGATTTCTATAGAGGCTAAAGCTGGCAAAATCCAGCCTAACCCGCCAACTCAGCGCAACCCAACCCATTTCTGTCCCGCCTAATCCAATCCGTTTAAAATATGAGTCGGGTTAGGGTTAGGTTTTACCAATCCATACAAAAACGAGTCAAGTTAGGGTTGACTCGCTTAACCCGCTCTAACTCGTTTAACCCATTTAGATTTTACTAAATTACCATGACTTTTTAATTTTTATGTGACTTTTCTTATTTATGTGAGCCATAAATTATGTGCTCTTAATTTTTTGTGAAGAAGTTATGTAAAATTTCAATACTTAGAATATAAAACTTATTTTTTTATTTAAAAATTTGATGTTTTTGTAGGTAAAATATTGATATGTGTTTTTTATTTTTATGTTGATACATAAATTTATCTTTAAAATATGGATATGAATGAAATACAATATCTTTGATGAATCTTATACTTATACTCAAATATTGAATTAAAAAATTGAACAAAAATCGAAAAGGGATTATTTTAAATTCTCAGTAAATGGGCTAAAGAATATTTATAGATTCCTCATTTTTTAAACAGTAAAAATTGATAAATTATAAATTTATGCTCAATGCAATATTTTAAATGAATTTAGATATAAGGAGAACTTTACAAATAAAATTGGGCCACATAAAATGAGTTAAATCATTTACAAAATGAGAATTAAATATATTAGGTCGGGTCAACCCGACCCAACCAGCATCAAATTCAAGTTAGGCGGGTCGAGTCGGGTTAGGTTGACCCCACCACGAGTGCAGGTTGAACGTTTTCAATCCGTTTTAAAAACGAGTCGGGTGAGGGTTGGAACCAACAAATTCGGGTTCGGGTTGACCCGACCCGAATTTAGTCAACCCAACTCATTTGCCAGGTATTGTAGGCTGACCAAGAGGGCTGGCGGGCTACTGCACCAGTGATCAAAAGCCCCAAGTACAAGGCTTCAATTGTAATTTTACCCCCTGAGTTAAGATCGAATCCATAAGGGACTATGAGTCACACAAACCTCTCCTATTGAAAAGCTAACATTATCCTAAGAAAATCTATACAAATAATGTCCGACTAAACTGAAGATTAAATTAAAATTAAACACTAATGTCTGAAATTAAAATTACAAATTAGATTTAAAACCTAATCTAAAATTCCTAATCTAAAAGTAATCTAAACTAAAAACTGCAACAACAAATAAAAGCATCAAACCATGAATGTAATTAAGTGAAATAAATAAAAGAAAATTTTAGAAAATAAAAAGAAAGAAAGATGGACTTTAGAATTTAAATTTTCAGTTCCAAACTTCATGCTTAAAGTCAAAGGACAACGTAGAACTATACTGCCAAATATAGTCTGTCACCCCACATAAATACATTGTATTGATCTAATAAAATAAATTATTACGACTCACAATTCTTTGTTAATCCTTTGCACATCACTAAGAATCATGAACAAGAAAGTAAAAAAGAAATCCAAATAAACTCACTTTTACTCTAGATACATGGAACACAAAGTCGAGGGAGCATCCGCATCGTGAAGTACATCATCTCTTGAAATCTTGACCAACTTGCACCAAGCAGAAAGTAGGTAGAGAATATGGAGTAGAGATAAAAAGAGGCTAGGAGTGTATGGAATTGGGTAGTGGTGTGGTGTATGGAGAGAGAGAAAGAGAAAGGGCTTCTGGTGTTAGACGTACAACTCCCCCCTTGAATCCTTTTTATAATTTTGGTCTCCTTTTTTGCTATTTTTGTTTCCTCTTTTATAGCTTGCAAAAACTTTACTTTTGAAAGATATCTTCCTTTGGCCAAAATTTAGCAAATATATAGTAAGTGGAAAGATTCTTAGTTTCTTTCCTTGTGCAAAATTTTCTATACACTCACTATTCAAAATTAGATTTTGTGCAAATCTTCATGAAATGGACCCACCTTTGATGCTTTATTGTATAGAATATGACCCAACTTGAACTTCAATTTTCTTCACTTGGAATTGAGTGGACCCCACAAATATATGTGCATCATAAACAAAAAATTTTAATTTTATGCAATCCCACTTAAAAATACACAGACAATTTCCTAAGGCCATAACTTTGTCTTTTTAGCTCCAATTAGTGCAATATTGGGTTCCACGGATATCTACTCAAAAAAACTTTTCACCGGCACCTAGATTGCCCTAATCTGACACTCAATTTGAGAGCTATGATTGTTTTAATTCATACTGTCCAAATAAAAATGGGATTAACTTTCCATTTCTATCTCTTCTTCTTTGACTTTCCTTTTTTTAAAATTTTCTCCACCTTGTCTTTCCTTTTTTCATTCCAATTTGAATTCATAAATTCAAATTTAAATACTTGCAACAATTGAAGAGAATACTTGTCACAATTGAAGAGTGAGACCCTCCTTTGACGTCAAGCTTGTGTGCAAATGTGCACATGTGTGTGGGGCCCTATTTGTGCTCATTTTCTTCTTTATTTCTTTCTTTGCATTTTATTTCTCGACTTCAAATCTTCAATGTGGGTTCATTTCCTTCAATTCTCCTATACCCAAAAATCACTTTTTATTAAAATAATAATTTTAACTAAAAGTCATAGATACACTAATGTAGGCCCAATTCACATAAAATAATAACCTTAAACCACATCATTATTCATGTTTTGACTTGAATTAATCAATGATGATAAAAAAAATTATATCATTTCATGTAAAAATATGAATTTGAAAATCTTGTCAAAAAAATGGAAAGCCAACAATGAGAAGTTTTATGATTTTTTGGAAAAATTGTGATTTTTGAATGATTTTTGCTTGAAAACTCTAAAATGAATTCTAAAATCATAATAATATGGACTCCAACTAAATAAAGAGATTTTTAGTGCATAAGTCCCTAAAATTCCTTAGAATGTACATGAAATAATGCATTTTAAGGACTTATCAATAGAGACGTGCTGCCCTAAGGGTTGTAGATTATGACGTTCTAGAGTTCCACATCTACTATAGAGAGGAAAGTGACTGAACTCATATGTAAAGCGTGCACCCTTACCTTGTATGATGCATTTTAAAACCGTTTGGCAAGATTGGATTGGAAACCAATGAGCCAAAGCAAAAAATATTATGTGGGTACTCGGCTCGGGTAATTACAAATTGTATCAGAGCCAATGATGGCTCTATTTTCAATGGGAGAGTATGTTATGCTTGTGGCTCCCCTATTGAAGGGCGATGGGTCCGGCGAACATTTGCCTAGAGAGAGGCAAGGGAAGCTCTTAAAGATTAGGAATGCAGTGGTGCGAACATCCCATATCAGAAATATCCAAGACCTGATCCTAGTATATAAGTACGACCTTAGTCCCTTAACTACACATGAGGCCTTTTGGTGGGTTGAAGCTTACTAGAAACAAAATCGTGATGCTCATGAGTCAAGGCGAACAATATCAAGCATGTGAGTGGGGTGGGGCATTACAATATGTTTTGGCCTTGATCAATTCAACATAAACTACATTATACAAATGGCCATTTTCCAACTCAAAACTTATAACCCATTTTCTTTTCCAAACACCTCTTACAGATTGGGGATTTATAGTTTTCTTTAGGCAATTTGAGAGAGAGAGAGAGAGAGAGAGAGAGAGAAATGTTCGTAGGCAAAACAACCAATCTCATTGTCTTCAGAGGCTCAAATGACCTTATTCCATGATCTTATGGAGCAAAAATGATGGTTCATTTCCAACTTTGAATGGAGGAAGATGAAGAAGAAAATAGGGTTTTGTTCAATTTAAAGAGTAACAGAGAAATGTTGAATTCAACACTAGTATAAAAACCTTATGTCGAATTTGACACTATTTTTTACAAGCATAAAAAATATAAAATACAAAAAAAAAAAAAAGAATCAAAGTGGTTCCTGAACGTAAACTACTAAGGGGTTTTTTTGGGTTCAAGGGCCAACTAGGTTTTTTCAGTAAAATCATCTCAATTCTATGTTGGTCCTGATGCTTTTACACAAGAAAAAGTGAAAATTTTGGAATGAATACTTTTCTGTAATTATGCAGAAAACCAGTTGCTATGGTGGGTTAGACTAGTATATTTCCCCGGAAACGTGAGAACTTTTTCTTGAAATTGGGATTCCTTTCATTCGCACAAACCCGACCTTAATGTCTCAATGTGAATTATTCTAAGTCTAAGATCCTAGAAATACCAGCAAAATCCTATCATTCTAATCTTTTTGCAATAATTATTTGTGTACACACTAAAATGCACACAAAATACACACAAGTGTATTTATCCCATGAGGTGGTGTTGGTGTGCGTGAAAGACAAGAATAAAAAGTGGAACACAATTGTTATTATGTGATGTCACATAAGCTATTGTGCATTTGTGTATATTTTTGTGTGTGTAGATATCATAACTGAATTCGAGAAAGAAATTGGGGATGGAACCTATTATTTTATGAGTAAAAAATTCAATTGTGCATTATAGCATTGGAAAGTTTTTAAGTTTAAATCTGGATCCAAGTGTGTTCCAACCAAAGGATTCAAATTAAGAATCACTATAGCTGCATATTAAAAATTAATAATAATGTGTCTTAAGACTTAGAGCTTCAACTTAGGAGTGTTTGTTGCATAGACCAAAACTTGCCAAGGCCAACCCATTTAGTTAGCTTATTGAGTGTCACGCGCCGGGCCCGAGATTAGGTCATCACAGAAAAACTTATGATGTGGCATGTGTAAATTTGTAGTAATTCACGCTGCACTAAGGCAAACATAGACCACTATAAGGAAATTTTCAAACTTTTCTCATTTGTGTGAAAGATTCATAACAAGCACATTCAAATCAAACTACGGAACTTAATGCTTAGTGCACCCAGTCAACACCCTATGATACTAATGTCTAAATGCATATAAAGTGAGAAAGTGTGGAAATGAATAACGGTCAAAGACCGAAAGTCTAATACATATCCTCAAATGAAATAAACATAAATAGAATCCAATGTTATAATGATATGATAAAATGAGCTATCATAGCTCAAATCCTAATGTTCAACGTAACCCATGACACTCTACGGATACGCCTAGTGGAAGACGTCATTTGGTCCTAACTCAACTAGTCTTGAAGGTACCGTTGTGGTAACCTTTGGGATTGCATCAATGACCAGGTCGTGATTGAGGCCTGCTCCTGCAACACAAAAAATAACACTTGAGTACGAAAACTCAACAAGAAATAGGCAAGTGGTACACTAAACTTGTTGTCCCAAATAGAGTTAAATATAGTACCAATTAGATAGGGGAAAAGCGAAATCTAGGCATGTTAGAATAAGATAATGAATAATCATAAGGAATCAAGATAATAGAATAGCACAACTAGATGACAAACCATGTGGCTACAATCTTCCCCGAAGAGAGATAGATATCAAAACAAAACAGGATATCAGGTAGCTAATCTGACTGCCCAAATGAGCGTCGACTTACTGCACAGAATGTTAACTACAGTGGTGCACAGAATTCCAACCCATACTTAACTCCACCAGGCCTCATAGAGTCCAGCTCAGTAGTGCCGACTCCTTGAATCAATATAGGCAAAACAGATAGTACCATTGTGCTCTCTTACTTACCTTTTTAATAGAACTTATTGGCTTAACATTCACAATAATAGAAGCATAATGATATCAATAACTAACCATAATAGCAAAAGCAAATGTGAATGTAATGAACAGAAAATAATTGAACTAGTAACAAAATAAAGGGAACATAACTGAACTAATAGCATAATAAAATGAATCTAATTGAACTGATGAAGGATCTAGAAGTTATCGAAATATGCATAATTTCCAATTAAACAAAAAACAAAGATAATTTAAAAACCAAACTAATTAAGATATTCGTATCCTTAGTTTTTCACTTCGGCATGACCAAAAGAATTCTGATGCCATGTGTTACCGAAATCTTGGTATTGCATTGTGTATGAATCCGGACACAGGATTCCTTATACCCATGCATGGAGGGCATAATATTAGAACTAATCGAATCATCTAAAAAGGATGAGTGACAGCTAATACTTTCCTTATTTATCCCATTTGATTTCGTTGGACAAGGTTTAAGTTATAATGGTTCCAAGAAATAAAGTCCTAAATAGTTATAGGGTTCACCTAATAATTCTAAGGTGACACTTGACCATGGGTCAAGTCCAAATGTATTTAATGAAAGGTTCAATATAATCAATCCAATCTAGTTAGAAATTGCAATGATAATAAATTATTAAATTATTAAATTATTAAATAAACTAGGTGTGCACTCGAGTGCCATTGTGCCCGTGCTCAAGCAGGTTTTGCAGAAACTAACATGCTTGAGCGCGAATGACTGTGCGCTCGAACGGGATTTCCAGATACGAATTGACTGAGAATTTTAACTGTGTACTCGAGTGCGCCTGGGTCCTTTCGAGGGCGTCAGCTCAGGATCTAGATCTGAGCTCTATTTTTGCATCCAAGTTTTTATAGTTTCAAACCCACTTTTCCACTTACATTAATACATGCATTCATACTTCAAATCTTCCATATTTATGGCCATTTTAACCTCATTCCAAAATATTTAATCCTAACATCCATTTATTCAATTTTAAATCCATTTCCAACTCACCATAACATCCTCATTTATGAAACAATTAGAGAATGAGCTGTACAACATGTTAAAAATATAGAAATCTTAAGGAATCAATTACAACTACAATCATGTATGTTACTATTTGCTTAAACTTGCTTTTTGGTGCTCCAAAATTCTAATGCAAGGCTCTTAAGTGTAAACCCCCAAATCCACTAGCTCAAGTAAACCCCTAATCATGGAAATGATATGAGAAAAAATAAATGATGAGATGGATGGCATGAAAGGATGAGAAAATGAAGCTAAGCTTGAGAGAAATCTACTCTATACTATTAATGGTTTAAATACCAAGATGGGTTGGGTTTCTTACGTCAAAAGTTGAACCAAATGTGTAGATGAGCTTTTCTGTCCAAACAAACAACAAATGAGTGGAAGGGTATGTAGTGAAGAAGATGTATAAAACTTCTAATCAATAAAATCTCTTATTCTCAGACACTTTAAGCTTGTAGGAGGAGGAAGAAAAGCTTAGGGGCTAGGGTTCTTGCCTAGGAGGCACAAAGAGGCTTTCTTTTTGGGATGAGTGCCTTTATATATAAAAGGTTAGGGTTGCTCCAATAGTTCAAGTATTTACTAGTAAGCCCATAAAACTAAGTTATTTTACAAAATAGGTCATAGTGTCCTCACATAGATGACTTAGGTATTAAATGAAATGAGTCCACTAATGTATTATAATAATGCAAATGACATGATTAATGAGATGATGAGATAATACACATTAGGCTAATTAGATTACCAATTAGTCCTCAAAACTACCTAATTAAAAGTAAGTTCCCCCAATCTACATACATATTATGTAATTAAGATTAAAATATCATTAATTAGCAAAAAGAACAAAAATTAGCAAGTAATCATTAAATTTAGGGCCGGGATATTGCATTGGGCCTAGTTGCCCTTTAAATTTCATCATGAAAATGACCACACAATATAGATTATTTGAACCCCAATATCATCATCAATTTGTGTCGAACAACTGCAGGGCTTCTTAGGGAATCCTCACCTATACACATCATAACAGCCATTTTAAGGGTATCTTTTGTTGGAAAATTTTGTTTGTGGATAAATAAAAAGAAAATAAATTAGATAATTAAATTTTAGAAAAAAGGTAGAATTAACCGAACAATTGGTAGCCAAATCATGCCTTTTGAGATACTTTATCCGAATTTCATCCCCACTCAGGTGCAACTGGACGCCTGACGCAAGATAAGATGGCTTCCTCATTAGATAATCTCCACCAATTGTGCACCCAAAGAATGAAAAAACTTGAATCCTCAAGTACCACTTCTGAGACTCATAGTAGCTAAAAAGAACTTGAAAATTGAAAAAGAAGAAATGGTAGAAGAGACAGGACCGTGGACAAGTGTATCCGGATCCGGATCCGGATTCAAATCCGAACCACGAGAGGTCCAAAAATAAACACACAGGATTGGGCTCGGCCTGCAAGGAAGACCTAGCCCAACCCACCTCCATGAACAGGCTGGTCAGCCCGACCTAGCCCATATGGATAGCCCAACCCAGCCCACACAAATGCCACGTAACACCCACTACCAAGACAAACACTAGAAGCATATGAGGAATTCAAAATAAATGCCCCATAAAGAGTTTTTCATTTTCAATGTTGAACTCTAAAAGAAATAAAGAGAAAATAAGAGAGGGGAAAACAATTGCTTTAATACGCATCTACACCAACGCGTTTCACTTTCAAGTTTTAACTCTTCTATAATCCTTATTTGAGAGCATTTTTGTCTACTTGCAAGTTACGGTTGTTAGTAAATGAGTAGGAAGGCCCTCCTGGAAATACTTCTTGACAGAATATTTTTGGATTTTATGTGCCAGCTGAATGGATGTGGATGGAACGTATGATATATAAGAAAAGAGGAGTTCATTTGCCAACCCTAGTTTTTCACCTAGTTGACTCGAGTTCAATCCCTAGGTTCGTCTTATTGTAAAAATAAAATTCTTTCTCATTCGATGGGAATTCTCGTCCTGAGGGGGCTTTTCTATAGCTCTGGCTTCTCTTCTGAGGGTGCAAGCTTGTTTGTCGGCGGCCGTGTCTCACGAGTCCCACGCTCCCAGCCCCAAGACAAAATTAAATAGGTGACCTTTATACGTTTGAAACGTACTCTCTCATCTGTTTTATTAAATTTCATTAATCCTCATGTATTGGCATGCCTCGAATGTGAACATATTGCCTATTTTCCTGATGGGTCAAAAAAAAACTCGTGATTGAACCCAATGGTAGGGCTGATTCAAATGTTTGCCTTGTCTTTGAAGCACAATGACCATTTTTAATTTGTTCCATTCCCAGGTAAAGATGAGTGCATGTTACGGCCATTGGAAAGGGTCAATCCAACTGGTTTCCATCAACTGACGCTATATATTCTATTGGCTGTTGTTTTTGATGGATGGCTATTTTTCCTAACTATGGTGAGTTGGGATTTTCAAGTGTTCCACGGACACTTCCTACGAGTTGTTTTGGTAGAACAAACATCCCATAAGTTGATGCGTGAGTCTCACCATGAGTTGAAGGAATGGAATTCCATGAAAAGGCTCACGTATCAAAAATCTAAATAACTAAACACAACTGAACCTTATAAAGGATGTCCTCAAATTCCACAGTAAAATTAAGAAATGATTAATGATATCAGGCCCCAAATTTTAATTTTTGGGTCGAATCAGAGTGTCGGGTTTGAATCAGTTTAAGAGGAGTTAGATGGTCTGATTAAACACTCTTGAGCCTTAAGTCTAAGTTATTTAACCCTTTTAAGCTAAAAGACCTTTTTTTGAAATTTTGTAAAACTTACTAAAAAATAGGTAGCCCTTCCTTATAATTTAGAAAAACCTTTATATTATATAAACATAAGGATTTTCCCAATTCTTCCATCTTCTTCCTTTTGTCTACAACCAAGCCCTAGAGGTTCTCCAGGGGAAAACTAAGGTATAATCTTCAAATCTGCTGTTAGCATCGAAATCCAAGTATGTGAATAACTGTAAACAATGTGGTTTTGCTTGTTTTGTTGATTAACATGCTTTAAGTTATTATTTATTTGATTGATTTTGATGTCTTCAATAGGGTTTAATGATGAAGATTTGGTGTTTTTTATTTTGATTAAAACAAAAAATATATAAAAGAAATAAAAAAAAAATTTTTTTGTTGCAGCAGCGCTGCCTAGTAGGCCCAAGCAGCAGGCCTACTACCCTAGCCTGCTGGCCAGCAGGCCTGGCCTAGCTGGGCTAGGCTAGCTGCCTGACGAGCCTAGGTCGCGGCTGGGCCGGGTTCAACTGGCTGGTCCATTTTAAAAATAATAATAATAAATAAATAAATAAATAAATAATTAGGATTAAGGATATTATTTATAATTGGTTTAGAATGTTGTGTTTTGATTAATGGTTTAGTAGATTAATGGAGATTTGGTTATATTAATTAATTCTTAAATTAGGTGTGATTAGAATTTTGGTTAGAATTGTTTATAAAAGTAATTGGGGTTTTATTTACTTGTGATTAAAATTTTATTTAGATTGATTAGAATTTAATTAAGAGGTAGTTTGGAGGTGATTAAATCTTACTTAAAAATGTATTTGGAATTCTAAATTTGGATTTTAATTTGAGTATAGACTTCGAACCGGAATCCGGGATTTAGATCTTTTGTTTTATATAAAATAATAAGCTGTTTTTATTCACAACAATGATAACTAATGATTAATTGTTCGCTCCCCTTTTTTATCATAATTTGATTAAGTTTGGATTTGGAATTTGAGTATCTTTTACCCAATTTGTAAAACATACTAATTTTACATAATTGGATTAAATGGATTCCTTTCTTTTTAGAAAAGCTGGTTGAATGTTCACATGAGAATTAGACTGAATTTAGAATGGGATGTGAGGTCCGGAATGCACCACATGATAGACACTAAAAATAGCATATTGGCATTGTGGATTTCCATTTCCACTGTGAAAGAGGACTGATTCTTATGTATATATTTAACTAACTATGACCGTTAGGTGGATTAGTGCTTTCCCTCATAAAACTTGAAAATACACACTATTATAATACACTTTTAAATTAAGTAATCAAGTACTTAAAATGACGTTGGATTGGATATTATGAACTAAGGGTTTCATGGCATGTTTCATGGTGCATCAGTAAACATATTTATTTGTATATACATATATTTATTTATATTTAACCGATTGTTGTTCGAAAATGGACGTACGCCATCGGGTCAGCATGTACAATGGAATATAGTACATAGTTGTGCCATCTGTTATATCCGTGAAAATATCCGTTTTTGTATATCGATCTGCAAAAATACCCATTTTTATATATGTATCTGTGGGAATACCTGTTTTTGTATATTATATTTGCGGGAGTACTTGTGTTTAGTATATTATATTTGTGGGGATACCAATTTTCATGCATTCCTGTTATTGAATTTGCATTTGGTATATTTTGGGTTAGAATGAAAAATATGTTTTAATTTAATTGATTAACATCATTGCTTGCAGTTTACCCTCTTACCAGATTACGTCAATCTGACCCACTACTTTTAGTGTCAAGGTTCCATTACCGATGCCGAACCGGAGGGTCAGGCAACGCATGAGATTCCACCAGATAGTAGAGTTATTGAGTAGAGTACCAATTACATCATTTGAAATGTTGTAGTATTGGTGCTGAGAACGAGATTTCAAATATGTAATAAGGCCGTGTTTGAGGTCATTAATTATTCATTAGATTTATTCATCTTGGAATTACAACTTTAATTATTATGCTTCAAAGCACTTGACCTTGACTTTATTGTTATTGAGATTTGTTCTATAGTTGTGTAAGATACTCATCTGTGCGATAATGGATTTCAGTTCCGCGTGTGATTATGGTTGCTTGATCACTAAACATAGCCTCACGAAGGACTTCGATTCACCCGGAATTGGGGCTCATATTGTTTATGTAAGAAAATTTTTAATCGACCCCAATTCTCACACCCTTAGAACCAAGTTTGAATCCGGCTCAGTTTTGGAAGCGTGACAAATAATATGATTAAGTCCATTGATTTACAAGGCAAGAGATTGAGCAAATCCCAAAATTCATTATATGCTCGATTCTATATTAAAACCAAATCTATATCAAGAAAAGCTCCTATTAGTGTAAATTTTAAAAACAACATTTATTTTTAATGTTTCAATAGATAGACTTACAAGAATTGTGAGTGATACACTAAGCCCTTTTTTTTAATGGAACTTCAAGAAATCTTGCCAAAAAGAATTTCAAATTCCCCATAAGTTGTTCCCTTGAGTTGAAATTTCAAATTCCTCGTTCGGTATATTTTAAATTCCAACAAAATTCATAGAAAATTGAATTTTATGAATTCCAAAGGTCATTTGAGACCTTTTAAGTAGCAAAAATTTAGAATTATGGTAAAAGAAACATGGCATTTCAAATGACAAAGAACAAGATGTTACATCATGTCTGACAAATCCCAACATAGCTAATTCTTTTTAGGAATTCTCGTAAAGAAATAGGCCTTAAGGAAGATCCAAATTTAACTAGGGGCAAGGGTCCAAATGGCATGAGGCCACGATACTAGTTCATTGCTTCTTGAATTTTCACTTCATTGCCCATCAATTTACATATTTAGAGGTGCTTCTCTTATAAGCATTGGATATAAAGATAGAATTTACATAGGTAACTTTCACATATGGAGAATTAAGACCATAATATCATGTGAAAGATTTAGAATGCCTGAGATTTATTTTAGATTGTATTCAATTACTTCTTTTATGCAATGAAAAAATAAAAGCAATCAATGACACATAGAAGACACCACACAATTTTAACGTGGAAACCCAAAAGGGAAAAAACCATGAGTCTAAAGTGGACAAAATCAAACTCTCACTTTAACGGTGTAAGATATACTCACAACTCTACAGTCAGTCCCTCGACACAAGGCGTTTTAGTTGTTCTTGATAGATCTCCACAGTACGCAGTCCCTCAATACTTTGCTATTAGTGCCTTGATCTCCACAACGAATAATTCTCTATGCTTAGAGAACAATCTTCCATAAGGAAGTAGAAGTGACAAATCTCCTACGAAGAAGTAGAAGCATCAACTCTAGAACTTGAAGCTTTCAACCCAATTTTTTTTAGAAGCTCTAGATAATCTCTCCAATGACAATCTCCAATTCAGAATAAGAAGAGCTCTATATTTGTGTGAAGGTTGGTGTGCTTCTGCCATTCGTACTCTCGAGTGCGGTCAAATAGGCGCTTAAGTGCGCTCGCCACTGCCTTCAACTCTAGAGTCCAATCTTATACGAGCTCAAGCATACTTGAATTTTCTGCTCATGTTAACAAACTTTCAAAAGTTATAACTTTATCGTTTTAGCTACGATTTACTCAATCTTAAGCTCTACGGATATCTACTCGAAATGAGCTTTCCAATCATAAGTAGCTTTCCCATATCGATGCTTTGTTTGTGAGATATAACATTTTTAATCCATGGTGTCCTCAGAAAATTACTTTAATTTGCATTATCTTCAATTCAGATTATTCGGCACCCAACCACAGTCCATTATAAATATAACATACAACTCAATAGACCCAAGTTTTGTCCAATACATGAATTTTGCCAATACAAATGTCCTAACAAGAATCTAGATAATACAAATATCCTAACAATCTCCCCCTTTGATAATTCATGGACAAAATTTCCTATACATTTAACTTCCTAAAATGAATCTGAAAATACATTGAGTAAATTAAAATTAAAAAGGTATTGTATCTTCAGCTCAGCAACCAATTGAAGAATAATGTTACTATTAGAATATATATTCAGCTTTTTGAATCACATCTTCAATCTTCAAAATTCCTTCTTAATGCCTCATTCTCCCCCTTTTTTTCCATAATTGATAAATTTTTTGTGACAACATGCAGCATGTTTTTCAATCAAGATCCAGCTGTAGCTTTCCCTTAATTATGACTCTCCTTTAATGATATATTCGTATCAGCATTAAGGGTGGGGGTTTGATCTTCTTGATCGGGGGCTCTTGAATTTTGGTACCCATACTTGTCCATCAAAGAATTTTAGCATAGTGCATGTGAACCAAAATAGATGATAAGTCTTCTTTCTTAACCCAGATTGCACTAAATTTTGGTGCAAAAGACTAAGTTCTCCATCGTTTAGATTTTAGCATAACCTTCAGCTTATTGCAATGGGGACGGATGTATCCTTTTTTTCCACAATGGTGACATGTGGGTGTTCGTGCAATTTTAGGATATGACTCACTCTTTGATGCATAATCAACATGTTTTTTTTTTTTTGGGTACAATATGTTGTGCAATGGATGCATGTATAGAGCTTTTAACAAAGATGGTGCTACCTCTAGATTTTGATGTTGAAGCACATCAGTGTATCCAAGGCTAGTGTTGTCAAAATATAGCTTCTGAACACTCAAGATATGATCAAGTATAGTTGAACTGGCATGTGTAGCAATAGGAGCATCTCGCTTTGTCACTCTCATATTTAACTTGACATTCAGATTATCAATTTCAGCCATGTTCTTCAACACTTCTACTCTCAAAAGCTCATTCTCTTGTTTCCAATAGTCAGACTCTCAAGCAGAGACCCTTTATGACCTTCAATGTAAGTGATTTGTACATGTGTGTCTTCTAAATTCTTCTTAAGCAATCGAAATTCAGCTTCAGAATCTTTAACTTATTTCACAAGTTTTGCAGTATGCAACCCTAGTTTCCTACTCTTTCTATACAAAAATTTGTGCTGTTCTTCCTAGTCAACATCCTCATAAGACACTTCATCACCATTATTATCATCAGAATCAACATTAGATGGTAAAGATGTAGTCATAAAAGCTATAAAATTTTCTTTCCCCTTTTCATACAAATTAGGTTCAAGCTCAGGGAATTCTTCGTCATTAGCAAATTCATCAACATCGCAAGAGGTGTTCAAGGCTTTACTACTGTTGACTGTGGGCTTTTTCTTCTTATTAGAATAATCATTAGCTATATGCCCATAGCCTTGACATTTATAACACTTCACTCCTTTTGAGGAGCTAATATGTCCTGTTGCAATTAATTTATAACCAGTATTCTTTCCTATTATCAGCTAGTTAAACTATTGCATAAACTCAGACGACAGTTGCATATCCTCTTCTTCATAATCAGATTCATATGCAACTTCTACTTTCTTCGAACATTTGGAAAACTTGTAATTTTTTATAGTTTTCCAAGCAAGTTCAGAAGGTTTTGACTGACGGTTAATAAATTCAGTCTCAAAGATTTGTAGATTGCCAACAAACTCATCAAGTCTCAAACTATTCAGTTTATTGGATTCAGTTATTGCAATAACCTTGCAATTGAAACTAACCGAAAAAGACGTAAGAATCTTTTTCACAATCTTCTCTTCAGGAATAGATTCTCCTAGGTTGTGAGTTGAATTAATAATATTACTCAACTTAATATAAAAGTTATCAAACCTCTCCTCATCACTCATTTTTAACAATTCAAAAGCAGATGATAAGCTTTGCATCTTAGCTTCTTTCACTTTTTCGATACCCTCGTAAACTATTTGAAGGATGTCCTATGCCTCTTTTGCATTCTTACTAGTAGAGATCCTATAAGATTCAGTCATTGATATTCTATTGTAAATAGCATTCATAACCTTGTTGTTACAATTGCAAGCATAGACTTCATCTTTGGACCATGAAGCTATAGGCTTTTTCATAGTTTGTCCTTCAATAGTGACAGCAGGCAAGGAATACTCATTCAACACTATTCTCCAAAGCCCTTCATCTACTGATCTCAAAAAGGCTATCATACGTGCTTTCCAATAAGTATAGTTAACAACACCTTTTAGTGAAGGAGGTCTAACAGTAGAAGAGCCTTCTTCATTATTGAATTCCATTCTATAAAATCTCTTCGATCAACACACAGCAATTTAGTGTGACCCTCTTTGATGTCAATTGAAAGATTTATAGTGCAGGGGATTTATTCTAAATTGTGATTCGATTATTATTTCTATATAATGGAAAAATAAAAGCAATCAATCACACAAAGAAACAACACACAATTTTAATGTGGAAACCCAAACAAGAAAAAACCATGAGTCTAAAGTGAACAAAATCAATCACTAACTTCCACGGTACAAGAAATACCACAACCTTACAATCAGTCCCTCGATAAAAGGAGTTATAGTTGCTCTTGATAGATCTCTACAGCACGCAGTCCCTCGGTGCCCTGCTGTCAGTACCTTAATCTCCACAACAAATAATTCTTTACGCGTAGAGAACATTCTTCTACAAGGAAATAAAAGCCACAAATCTCTATGGAGAAGTAGAAGCATCAACTCTAGAACTTTAAGCCTTCAAGCTAATCTCTCACGAAAGCTCAAGACAATCATTCCAATGGCAATCCTTTTTTTTTAATCAGCCAAAAAACAGAAATTTTTATTAAAATCGGAGAGTAAAAAAGCATACAATATAACGACAGAAAAAGAGGGAAACTCAATCAAACATCATCAATTCCACTGGCAATCCTTAATTCAGAATACGGAGAGCTCTATGTGTTGTATTGTGCTTACGGTTAAGAGAAACCCTCTTTTTATAACCCATAATTCGTGCTTTAGGTTTAGAAACCAAATCCAAGTGAAACAAGAAATTCTGACACAAATAGCAAAGATTTTCATATAGGTCGGTGCGCTTCTGCCGTCCATACGTTCGAGCATAGTCAAATAAGTGTTTGAGCACGCTCGCCACTGCCTTTAGCGCTCGAGCTCAGTCTTAGGCGTGCTTGAGTGTGCTTGAATTTTCTACCTATATCAGCAAACTTTCAAAAGTCATAACTTTATTATTTGAGCTCCGATTTACATAATATTGAACTCTACCGATATCTACTCTAAATGAATTTTTCAATGGTAGGTAGTTTGCCCATATCCAACACTTGATTTGTGAGAAATGACCTTTTAAATTCATATTGCCCTCAGAAAAATACTTTATTTTGTGTTATCTTCAATTCAAATTATTCGGCGCCCAACCATAGTCTATTTTAAATATAAAATACAACTCAATTGACCTAAGTTTTATCCAATACATGAATTTAACTAATACAAATGTCCTAACAAGAATTTAGATAATGCAAATGTCCTAACATCATGTTTATTTGGAAGCTCCTTTTCCACATAAATAAATGTTGAATCGCTCTAATTATATATGTAAAATCTTCACATATCTCTAAATCTAAGAATATTTAAGACTTGAAATTAAATGATTTTGGGTTTCATGGGTCCATAAAAAATTTGAGCATTTTTTCTTTTTTTTTTTCGTTAACAGAGGTTGTCCTGGCCCTTTAGACCGGACAAATCTCACCAGGCCAAGAGGAAGCTAGGTACATTTCCTATAGATCCAGTATGATAGCACAACTCGAATTCACAATCTTCGAAAGCGAACTGTGGTCCTACGCTAGTTGAGATTACCACTTGAAGTTTCAGTAGTTCAAATTAGAGTTTTCTCTCCACAATAGTCACAGCAAATAAAAGATGGTGAAAAAATTTAAAAATGTGAAGCTCCTTCTTATCATTTTCACACTTCATTCAAGCGGGTGAGCTCAAAAAACATATGCATATGCGTTATGCAAAGAAATGAGCACTTAGATGGTTTTGGGACAAGTCTTGTGCAACGATATAATTAGGTTGTCCTTTATGTTCATGGACAAAGACTCCGGGCGCAACTGAACAAGTATATATAAATTTATAATACATATTTTAAGGTGGTTTTGAACGTGCATGAGTCTTATATATCCTTAACTGGCTTCGGTCCAAGACTTGCAGACAAACCTATTCTCTATCGTAAAAGCTTTCTTTAAAGTCTATATTAATTTACATATGTCGAGTTGGTAACTTTGTTGCATCTGAAGTTGGACCTGCTTGGTCAATCAAGTCTACTAAGAGAGTTTGTGCTCCAAATTTTTAATTAGAGGTCTATTAACATCCTTAGTTTTTCTTTTAGTAAATAACATCCTGTCACGCCCCACCCCTACACGCATGCATGATATTGTCCGCTTTGGCCCACGGGCCTCACGGTTTTGTTTCTGGTGGGCCTCAACCCACCAAAAATAAAACCGTAAGGCCCGTGGGCCAAAGCGGACAATATCATGCATGCGTGTAGGGGTGGAGCATGACAAATGGTATCAGAGCCGACTCTCGACTAGTTCGAGTGTGGGTCCCTGCCGTGGCTTGGTGCAAGTGGCCGGGTTCATATGTGGGCGGGCCAAGAGGGCTGGCAGGCGACAAGAACTGGCAGGCTACTGCACAGGGACGTGCAGCCCTAAGGGGGGTGGATTGTGACATCTTGAAGTCCCACATCGACTATAGAGAGGAAAGTAAATGGGTTCATATAGAGAGCTTGCACCCTTACTATGCATGAGGCCTTTTGGTGGGTTGAGGCCCACCAGAAGCAAAACCGTGATGCCCATGGGCCAAAGCGGACAATATCATGCATGTGTGAATGGTGGGGCATTACAAATATTGTGACATCTTGGAGTCCTACATCGACTATAGAGAGGAAAGTAATTGGGATTATATGTAGAGCTTGCACCTTTACTATGCATGAGGCCTTCTGGTGGTTTGAGCCTACCAAAAACAAAACCGTGAGGCCCATGGGCCAAAGCGGACAATATCATGCATGCTTGTAGGGTAGGGCGTGACAAATGGTATCAGAGCCGACTCTCAACTAGTTCGAGTATGGGCCCCTGCTGTACCCTGGTGCAAGTGGACGGGTTCATATGTGGGCGGGCCAAGAGGGCTGGCAGGCTACAAGAACTGGCAGGCTACTGCACAGGGACGTGCAGCCCTAAGGGAGGTGGATTGTGACATCCTGGAGTCTCACATCGACTATAGAGAGGAAAGTAATTGGGATTATATGTAGAGCTTGCACCCTTACTATGCATAAGGCCTTTTGGTGGGTTGAGGCCCACCAGAAGCAAAACCGTGAGGCCCATGGGCCAAAGCGGACAATATCATGCATGTGTGAAGGGTGGGGCATTACAAATATTGTGACATCCTAGAATCCCACATCGACTATAGAGAGGAAAGTGATTGGGATTATATGTAGAGCTTGTACCCTTACTATGCATGAGGCCTTTTGGTGGGTTGAGGCCCACCAGAAATAAAACCGTGATGCCCATGGGTTAAAGCGGACAATATCATGCATGCTTGTAGGGTCGGGCGTGACAAATGGTATCAGAGCCGACTCTCGACTAGTTCGAGTATGTGCCCTGCCGTACCCTGGCACAAGTGAGCGGGTTCATATGTGGGCGAGCCAAGAGGGCTGGCAGGCTACAAGAACTGGCAGGCTACTACACAGGGACGTGCAGCCCTAAGGGGGGTGGATTATGACATCCTGGAGTCTCACATCGACTATAGAGAGGAAAGTGATTGGGATTATATGTAGAGCTTGCACCCTTACTATGCATAAAGCCTTTTGGTGGGTTGAGGCCCACCAGAAACAAAACCGTGAGGCCCATGGGCCAAAGCGGACAATATCATGCATACTTGTAGGGTGGGGCGTGACACATCCTTAGTTATATTCGTAACTATCATTCCATAAGGCATGAGGCATGTGTTTCTAGATTGGCATTTACAAAGCCAAAAAATAAATTAAAAAAAAGGAGAGAAATGAGTTTTCTTTTATTTACTTGTGACCTCTTTTTTTGCATGAAAATGAATCTCCAAGACTTGAGAGTAGAGATGTAGATAGAATCTTACTATCCTAAAATTTCACTTGTTAGGGTGATGACATAGTTTTTATTTTTCATCTCTCTTAATTCTTTTTATTATTATTATTATTATAGGGGAGACTATTTATTGGTCATTACCTTTGTGTTTTGATTTTTGGCCACTTTACACTTGTTAGAATTCCTAATTCTTCAATTCAATGCTAGCAAATGGACCCGTATCCATCTAAACTAAACCCAAGAAACGGCAGTTGGCTAAATTTGAAAAAGGGCTTCAATGTTGACATCAGTGTTGTAACTTTATATGGGATCCTAATTTATTGTAACTCTTTTGGGAAACATTTTTAGCATAGAGCTTATGCAACGAACCCATTGGATGATTAAATTTCAGTTGGAAGCAGATTCGATTTCATTTATGAGGAGCTCCACTTTTTTTTTAAATGTGTATCCCTCTCAGGATCCAGATTCTATCTGATGGTTTCAGTGGGCCGCCTCCCCACAAGCATGTTACGTGTTCTTTTTTTTTTTTTTTTTTTTATCAAACGTTGGATAGGAATTCAAATTGAACTACCAACTCTTTCTTATCTAATGTATGTAACTGGGGGCCCATTTTTTGGGAACAACAAAACAAAGGTAGGCCACGGTAACCAACCCAAGCCCATCTTTTGGAAGGTGGGCCATGTAGCTTCACTAAGCCATCAACGGCTGAAATACGGTGACCTTGATTAGTACAGCAGACTACTATACGCTGCCATAAAATACGGTAAAACTTGAGAAGCAAGAGACAAGAACAAACCGGTCTGTGTCCATGGTCTAGTCCTACAGCCGCGTGTAGGGTCAAACGTTTGATTTGACTCAGTTTTCCTTGCCCCCACACCCCATTCATTACCAAGTCACAGTCAAAAGCCTCAACATCACAATCAAAAGCCTCAACATCGATCTCCAGTCTCTCACATCTATAAATCCTCCTTCCTACCTTGTTTCACCATCACAACTACATCATCCCATATTCCTCTCTTTCTCTCTCCAGGACAACATATCAACAATAACCCACGTTAACAGGAATCTACAATACTTCTTCATAATCTCCATCATGGGTTCTTGCAGAAGAAATCTAAAGCCAATAATATCCATCATTTTCATCCTCTTGATCAACTCTAGTGCTGCAACCGCAAGGCCTTTAGAAGGCGAGTGGGGATCGAAGAAAGGATTCATTGTGCTAGAGTCTCTCCAGAAAGGGCCTACGGCGCCTTCAGGGCCGTCCAGTTGCACATACGTATCGAAAAGTCCTGGTCCTCGATGCCCACTCAATGGAAGAAAATTTGCCGTCCATGCACCAGCTGTGGGACTTGTTTCTCATGACACCATTACCAAGTCTAGCGTCTCTTTTGCTGATACTGAGATTCAAGACCAACATCCAGCGTCTTGATCTTCTCTTGCATGGCGAAAATGTTGCAGTGCGGTTGCAAACAAGACGATACTGCCATTCTTTTAACTAAACTGTTGTTGCTACATTTAGACGTTTCTTTTCTTTTCTTTTCAATTTTTTTTCCCTTCTTCCATGTGTGCAACTTTGCTTAGGCATTGACAAGCGCCGGAAGTTCATGCAATGGATTCTTGTATTTATGTAATTTAATCTAACTGCATAATGCATTTATTGACTATTTAAATTATATTATATATCTACATGGGAGCAGATGCACATGTTGGACCTTGGTTTGCTTCTAAAAATATAGTAAAAATTTTAATTTTGCTTAGAAAAATTATATAGAAATCCCACATCCGCCCTCAAAATCCACATAAAGGTTCTGTATTTGTTCACAAAATACAATTCCCCGCTACACCCCTCAAACAAATACTCTGAGTCCACCACTGATTTGTTGAGTTTATAATTCATTCGTAGATTCTTGATTTCATAATTATAGTTCTAAAACTAAGCCAAGACTAAATAATATGGTGCGATATGCGTTGGTTTTGACTATGATCGATCTTATTTTAAATGCCTTTTTGTCCGCAAGCTGACACGTATTCACCCTCACCACCCTTAAATTTGAGTTTACTATATAATGCTATTTTCATCTCATGCATTTTAGAAGCAATAATTCAGAAAAATGGAAAATTCAAAGTTTGTTTTTTCATCCACTGACAAATCGTCAACAGTCTGCGTGTTATCTTAGTGGAGATCGGTGGGTCAGATGGGTTGTGGATCAAAAGTGGAAAAAATAAAATGAAATTTGAATTGGATATTTCTAGCTATCCAATTAAAGGACTTTAAACAGATGGTCAAACATCAAACAAAAAATAATATTTTCCTCTGTCAAAATGATTATTATTGATCAAATGAGTGCTTAATTAAACTGATTTTCTATATAGCCCCAATCAATAACGCATATATCCATCTTATAGGGTTCATCGAACCATGAAGATTCCACTGTGTCTCATCGTGTCTCGAATGTGGACCCTAGTGGGTGAGCGACGATCTATGAGGCCTCTTTATTAGGGCGATCTTACAGAAAATCTATGCTGCATAGGAAAAATGTTAGCCAATTATATGGGCCCAGGTAAATTTTATTGGAATAAGAGTTCAACGCACCATCAAATTAACTGCATGTAGAACACTTGTTAATATTATTACATATATATGATCAATTTAACTGTATATTATCCGATTCCTTTTGGCGAGAAACTTGGCCTAGGCTTGTACAAGTTAAATGTATTAAAGTTCCTCAATTGATCATTGCTACTAAAATCTCAAGTGTTAGCAGAGGCAGCGAAAATACTTTTCAATAATCCCCATTGGGTGGAGCCCACTCCACAATAAAATGCACATAGAAAACGATATACTACGGCCTTCAACAGGTGGTGAAAACGCACTCTGCGGCAGAAAATATGTTACTGCATCAAATAATCTAAATTGAAAACCGTTAAAATTTAACTGAGAAAATAAAATGCTTCGGAAACTGTCTTGTAAAAACATGACCCATATGGATCCGGGTCATGTTATGTCAGTATCTTGGATTTGTTTCCCTCATCTTCAAATATGTTGGGTACATCCCATTACAGGTCAAACAGATGAAACATGATCAGATGAGACTCATCTTGAAATATGTTGGGTGCATTCCATTCCAGCCTCTAGGTCAAAATCTAGGGTGGCATGCCATCCGAGTTGGTACACCATTTCTTATTTGGAATTCTTCATGATAATCCGGAATATTTAAATTCTTGTCCATCAGAAAAAATGATGATCCTCACTCACGGTTAGCAATATTTAGGATTAGCATGAACAAGAAGCAATGGATCAGTCCACCTGACTAAGCAATATTTGCATGATGCCTGGACTCGAATCATTATCTTTAAAGGAAGGAATAATTGGGCCACAAGAACACATATCAATCCTATTGCTTGTAAATGATGGTGCATTGCCATCACCAACGTTTCCAATAAGTGAGAGTTCTTCTTTGCTCTTTGCCATAATCAATCATGGTCATAGATCAACAGTTAAATCTTACTAAATAGATGAACTAAAATATATAAACTTGGCCTAAGCATCAAAGAAGTTTCCAGTTGGTTGGGATTAAACTCTATTGATGTGTGGCCCATACAATGCAGTCATTTTGAGGGTTGATATGATAGGAAACATCCTGACAATGTTACCAAAACTAAGCTTGCTGAAATAGGATTGTGGGAATGTTGCTTATTGTTGTTGGGCCGCATATAGAATGCGTAATGAAGTCCTATTTATGATTTTGAGGTCATCAGCACTTCTTGGTGTTATTGCTAAAGACGATAACATCTGATGAAGATCCTAGGCGTCAAATATACCATTTGTGCGTCACGAGTCACATGTGAGCATATAAGCACATATAATGAAGAAGTGGTGAAAGTGAAAAGTCAGTAAAATAGAATGCAAAGATGAAAAGATGAGCTTCATTAGACGCAGAAGAAAAGGTACAACAATGGAAGAAGAAAGACAAGCAAAATGAGAATAATACTCTCTCTCTCTCTCTCTCTCTCTCTCTCTCTCTCTCTCTCTCTCTCTCTCTCTCTCTCGGAGCATAGAAAACAACAATACACGTGAAAGAAAATTGTCTTCCTCATATGTGTTCATTGCCTTCGTGAAGCTTTCCAAGCCTGCTTTCTTACTTCAAAGTTTAATCGCGCATTTTAACCATTTATATATTTTGAGGTTTAATCCAAAGACAAGCGAAGGATGAATGAGTGTAAAATTGAGTTTGGAATAAATCATAATATAAAAAGAGTGCAGAAGGAGATTCATGGGTCAAAGGTGAGCCAAAGTGGGCCCCATAGATCTGAATTGCTCATGCAATCTACTTGTAGGAGAAAAATTTTTTCATTATTATTTTCAACAAATAGCGATCTTCCCAAAAGGGGAAGTAGTGCATTTCCAAGTGCGTGCTTTTAATAAATAATCTTTTCAATAAACAGAAGAAAGTGGACTATGTTGTTGGACTCAGGCCCTACTACAATCGTCAACCCATCTTGATCCAAACTCAAATTCAAGCCCAACTTAAGTCCCATATATACATATTCTATATAATCTAGTGACAAAATAAGGCATCTATTGTACCCCTAGCATTGCAAACCATATCAATCAATTTTTCCTAAAATTGTACTTGATCTATTCTTCATTAAGTCTTTTATAGAAGGAAAATAATCGTATGAGAATTAGTTCTTACCACTTTTTTGTAAAAAGTCTAGGTGAAGGCCAATACACGGTGACCCCAAGAAAGCCATTCGCCTTAAGATTCGGTCAAATCCGAATGGGACCCACAAAAGTTCTCATAGTAGGTGTGTGAGAACACTTTTCATTGGATTAAAGCCTTTCATATAATGTACATGTTATATGCATATATATCTATATATATATATATATGGGAAGCTGAAAATACTAGAGTTTGGATCTGACTGAAGATAAACCTGGTTATCAATTGGGTCCAAAAAGGGCGTCCACACCTAGACCTCAAATAACTGGGTCATTGGAAGTCCAAGGGGACAGATCAATTCTAGCAAATGGGATCATCGGCGGTTAAGATAAAGATCAAGTAAATGTCAGGCTGTCACTGGGCTGGACCTAAATTCCTCCAACCAAAGATTTAAACTAGTTGGGCCAGGCCAGAGAAAACAGGCCTCTTTAAATTGTTATTTTTACTAAGCCCAGCCCAGAGAAAATAGGCCTATTTAAATTGTTTTTTTTACTAGGCCCAGGCCAGGACTATTGAGAACCATATGCACATCAGCAACTCTGCTAGGGCACTACTGTGAAGATAGAATTTGCCTTTTTTTTTTTTTTTTTTTTTTTGGGTAACCCTGCCAAGGGGCAAGGACCCAAGAGAGAGCCGATATACGAGGAAAAAAGTTCACACAAGTGAAAAGGTAGCTCACAGAGGCGAAAAGAAAGTCCAGACATGAGAGAAGAAAGATAATGTACCAAGGATTTAAACACTGAATAGCCAGGTAAGAACTGCCTCTCCCTCTTTACCAAGGAGCTGTTCTTGAATTGACATATTGATCAGCCAAATATTGCTCAAAATAGATGGCTAGATGGCCTAGGTACACCATCACAGTCCCACACTCTGTAAGCGGTTGCTAACGTTACCACAGTGATCAAGGCAGATGGGCCAATCAACATGTTGATCGAACAGTAGATCAAGGCATATGGGTACGCTCGATTGATAAATAGCAAAGGTCTATGCTAGCTTAATAAACCGTTGTTCATCAATAAGAGGTTAGTAACAATATTCTTCTGTCTTGTTTGGTGTTTTTCATAATCTGCATTGGGTACTACAAGTATAACAGCTGTGGGTATGTATAGAATGTTCTTATCATATACCAATATTTTTCTTCTTTTTTTCACTAAAGAAAGGTGTCCTAGTCCTTTGGGCCGGCCTAATCCTTTCCGACCCTTGGAAGTCAGATAAATTTCTTCTGGCCTCAATGTGTAGTGCAATTTGAATCCACAACTTCCGGCAGCAAATTGTGGTCCTACGCCAGCTAAAGCTGCCCCTTGAGGGGTTTTTTTGTTTTTTATTTTCCTATTTAATTGCCAGAAAACATCTTATCGAATACAACAATCACTCCAATACCTCTTTTTATAATGAGAAATGATCGGCACAACTGCTATAAACCCAAGTTGAGGGGGCCCATTTCAGCCATCTACGCGTGAGGTGAATTAGCTGCAGAAGAGGGCTTTGCTTAGGTTACATGAGGCTGGGATTTCAACTTCATATGTTGATGATAAATCTGATATCTAGAACAATCAATTCACCGTTCGTTTTTGCACGATTACGTTAATCATCTGTCAAATTTTCTATGGTTATGATGGGTTGTTTTACATTTGGAGTGCAACCATCACAGTGGTGGCTCGGTTGGTTTGAGCCTTTGAAGGTTTTGAATGGGCCTCTATAATGGATCAACACAATCAACTCAACAATATGTATGCAAACAATCAACCACGAGCAGAAAATAAATCAATTAAATACAAAAGCATACACCACAAGAAGGCATGCAGTATTCTACTATGGAAAACCCCAACCTGTAAAAAGCTATGAATCTAACAATGATCAACTATCAAGTAAAGTCGAACAGTTACAAGATATACTCACATCTTTTTGTACCCTCAGGACTAAGTTCTTCTCGCTGCAACTCCTCTTGTCACACGACTTTCCTTCGCTGTGCACTGTTATCTACTTGATCAACTCACACCTTGATCACTCAAGAAAGCCTTAAAACTTATATAACAGATGTAGAAGCAACTTCACCCCAGAACGAAACTTCAACATTTCAACTCCCAATGAAAGCTCTACAAAAGATGATCTCCAATAAGTAACCTTCACTTAGGTTAATAAGATCAATCTTTTAGAGTTGAGAGAGAACCTCTTTAGATAACTCTAATTTCATGCCTCATTATAGTAATCTATCTAAAAAAAGGATTTGCACAAAACAGGAAAGTCTCACTTAAAATAGAAACAAAAATCCGTAAGTTGGTGGAAATTCCGCACAGGCTCAATCGATCGGGTATCCATCCAATCGATCAAATTAGGCCTTTGTCTCAAATTTGATCGATCAAGCAGCCTCCGTCTATTTTCGCAGGTTTTCTTTGTTTCATCTCTTCTAATGACTTGAATCATAGTCCATCATAAAATAATATAAAATACATCTTAATAGACCCAGAGTTTTGTTCAACCCATGAATTAGTCAACACACAAAAATCTTTAGAATCTCCTTCTTTAGCAATTCATGGACAAAACTCTCCTATAACAATACAGACAATCTACAACTCTCCTATAACAATACAGACAATCTACCAAAATAAAATCTAAAATTACAATGATTTTTTATTAAAGTAAAAAAAATACCATTAGCACTTGTAGATCTGTATTGTCTCTATCTATCTCTGAATTTGGATTTTCAACACTTTGATTTAAAACTCTAAACATCATCTCCCTCTGAACTCCTTATTCTACTAGTATCAATGCAATCAACTCAACAATATATGTGCAAACAATCATCCACGCAGCGAAAAATAAATCAATCAAACACAAAAGCACACACCACAAAAAGGCACGCAGCTTTTTACAATGGAAAACCCCAACCAAGTAAAAAACCACAAATCTAATTAGAATAAACTATTAAGCAAAGTCGAACAGTTACAAGATATACTTACACCTTTTTCGCATCATAAGAATTGAGTTCTTCTCACTGCAACTCCTTGTACCATACGATTCACCTTCATCGTGTACTATTCTCTACTTGATCAACTCACACCTTAATCACTCATGATGGCCTACAAATTTCTACAAAAGATGTAGAAGCAACTTCTCTCTAGAATAAAGTTTCAGCACTTCAACTCCTAATGAAAGCTCTTTAGAAGATAATCTCCACTAAATAATCTCTATTTAGGTTAATAATATCTATCTATTAGAGTTAAAAAAGAATACCTTTAAATAGCCCCAATTTTGTCCCTCATTATAGTAATCCATTTAGGAAAGGGATTAACACAAAATAGGAAAGTCCCAGTTAAAATATATATAAAAATCCATAAGTCGGTGAGAATTCCGCACAAGCCCAATTGATAAGGTATCTATCTAATCGATCAAATTAGGCTTCTATATCGAATCCGATTGATCGAACAACTTTCGTCGATTTTTGCAGAGTTTCTTCGTTTTAGCTTTTCTGATGACTCAAGCCACAGTTTATCATCAAAGAAAATAAAATATAACTTAGTGGACCTAGAGTTTTGTCCAACCCATGAATTAGCCAATATACAAAAATCCTTACAGCATTGTATTTACTCCCCAAGGTCTCAAGTTCGACTCTTGACCCTTGCATTATCCAAGTACTATGTATGTGGCCTTGTATGTACCTCCTTAAGAAATATTCCTTGCTCGTTAGAATCATATAACTCCCGAGCCAGAGTCCAAAGACGTAAAAGCTGAGCTGGCGAGGGGTACCATGCATCATAAAAAATTAAATAAATAAAATAAATAACATTTGGAGCGTAGCCATTGGACTTTGTTCATTTATAAGTTCATATTTGATTGTTAGAGGAAGTTTCTCTAAGAGAGTTCACATGCCCAACAAACAGATACATGGAAGAGAAGTTGATGAAAAGTCAATTGCTGAGGTTTTTTTTTTTAGGGCTTTAATCCTATGAGAAGAATTTTCACATAACGACCATGAGAACTTTTTATAAGGCCTACTTATAGGTCCCATTTGGCGATAGGACCAGGGAAATGGAAAGATTTATGTAAAACCACCCCAAATATCAAGTTTGGCCCCAATCACATGTCCCTTAACCCCTTCATCCGCGATCAACAAATCCAGTCCATTTGGATTGGTGCGCAGTCCATTCAACGGTCCAGTAAATTCGGATTTAACCGAAACTTGGGGCTCGTGGCTATCAAAAGGGTCCTTATGTATTGCAAGATTTAAATTTGGTGATAGATGGGTTTCGCCTAAACTTCTCACAAAAAAGTGATGATAACTAGTTCTCATAGAATTATTGGGCCTGCAGTTTTGGTTGGAGATGGAAATCATATGAGAATGAGAGACACATATCTAACTTTTTTTTTATTGAGCATTTGTAATAAACTAAAAATGCACATGTCAAGTAATTTGAAATGACAACCTTATCCCCTTTTAAGTAAGGGAACTAACCACAATAGGGCTCAACACTTTTGTATATTACTTAACAAAAAATGTCAAAACTAATTTAACGGAGCATGGACCTAAACCACATGATTCATGCATGTGCTTAGCACCAGTTATTATGCTAGTTGCATTATTAAGTCAAGCATAAATTCTCAAAAAAAAAATCTCAATGATGAGTTTACAATACATGAGATAGACTGATTTCACTATTCTCATTGCTTTAAGCAAGAACTAAAAGTCTATAATTGGCAATTTGCAAGGGAAAAGGGATCTGCTTCACTATATATAGAAATAAAACATGAAAATGTTTTATCAATACCAGAGATTACCCACTTGGGTGTTGGTTCCTTGTCACAAGGCATTGGTTAGCTCCTGGATTTACTTTGTTTGTTGTGTTTGGCCCAAGAAATTACAACATGCTGATAATCTGTCTAGGCATTTAAAGTCTCCCATTTGATAACTCAGATTTCAAAGCTTTCATGCCTCTAAAAAATTGTGTTTCTTGGATATGCTCCAGACTTCCAACCTTTTAAGGGTCTGTTCTTTTACAAAAATTCCTACTAAGAAATTAGCTTCTTGGGGTTTTGGGGACATGATGTGACATTTTATCTTCCCTTATTTTATCACAAGCATTTCAAAATCCCACCTACCTAAAAGGTCTTAAGTAACCCTTGAAAATTTTAGAATTCTACATCCTTTACCTTTTGTTGAAATTCCTAAATACTCAAGTACAAAAAAGCATCCAGAAATTCCACTATATTTGGGAGTTCTAAAATTCCTCAAACAAGAATTCCCATACAATAATTCTTTGAATTCTTGCAAAAAAAACAAGGCTTAAATGTTGAGCAATACATCAGCAATATCCACCTCCCAATGCACTATTCTAAAAGTCTAATTATCGCAGAATCATCCATTTCACTAAAACAAAATAAATAAAAGAAGAAGAAAATTATCAAAAAAATCACCTTAAGTGTTCGGTGCACCAAAAAGGTCTTCATAATTTTTCTGTAACAATCAACCATCCATTTTTCACTTCTTGGTGCATCTGACATCTAAGTTGAATTTTCTAGTAATTTTCAAAAAAAAAATTACAGAGCTATTGTCCATTCAGCATAGTTGTGGCCCGTCCATCATAAGTGGCCCCCACCCACTGAACTGCATGTCCCCGCATCATTTCCCCCTCCCCAGGTGTAGTTTTGGAAACCGTAAGCCACCGCCTTTCTTTTAAATCTTTGTTTTCAGTTTTCATAGTGTTGTGCTGGTTTTAGTCCTTTCTATTTCTCTTGCTTGTTCCGAAATGTTGATGCAGATACAAGTTGTTATTAATTGGGAAATTTGTTGAAGACATAGACAGCTCAAAATGTCATAATGGATTGATCTCTTGGGATCTTTTGGGGGATGGATATTTTATTAATTTTTTAACCCAACCAATTCCTCATTCCTTGCAAAATTGTGGTGCAGTAATCGGGCCTTGTTTTGGACTCGACCAGACCAAGCCCATATTTATTATGATGCCCAAATGCGGCAAGGATGTCTCAGGTACACAGCACAGCTGCATCATGTCGGCTATTAATTAATTAACTATTCATTTAAAATACAAAACAACATCAACATAATTAGCGGTGTTTGTAGGCTGGGCCAGCACAGGCCCGATCCAGACCAGCCCGCTAAGGGCCGGGCTTGGATAAATATCCATTTAATAATTGGCCAGATTGGATTACCTGATAGAAAGCCCAAATGCTGTTCTGCTCCAAATAAGAAATGCTTATAATATAGTGATAGTTTGTCCAAAGAAAGCCCGTATACCTCATAAAAAATGCTCGATTCCCCGGTCATTTAATTAAATGTGCTGGCTTGGGCCTGATATTGACAGCCTGTGTCTGGCTTTGGCTAAATACATACCCATGTTTCAAACGTCGAGCCGAGCCGGGCCTGGATATGCCTGGGCTAGTCAAGCCCATGAACACCCCAACATATAATGGCAGTAACACTATGATACAATTTATGACGAAACCTTTGACTTATTGACTGTTGATACAATCATGTGAAGAAAATCATTGAAATCTATCAATATATCCTTAATGGTATCTGTAAATAGTTGAATATGTCTAAATATAAATGACACTAGGAAAAAAAACTAAAGAGTGGCAGTTTTCATCATCATTCTATTTAAATTAAAAAAATATTGAAATCATCAACAAAGATTGTTAGGATGTGTCGTTTGAAATTAAAGAAGTAATTCATGAGAACGGAGAAAAAGAACAAATAACAAGAATGTAGGCCTGGTGAATTATGACCGGTATGAGTTTCACCATCTACTTAGTTAGGCAGGGGCGGACCTATGTAGAGGGTTTGGGGCCCACCTATGATCGATTCAACAGCAAGTCCAAATGCATGATCTTCTACTGTGTTAATAATTCTCTCTCCGTTGCTTGTTTTCTTAATATTTTCCATGAAATTCATACTCACTTTTTCAAAAACTTTTCAAATTTATTTTTTCTAGTAGTGTTCTCTTTTTTTTTTTTTCAGTTGTTTTCGCCCTTTTCATGTTTGTTTTTTAAAGCTTCTATTTTTCATTTCAGTTTTTTATTTTATTTTTCATAGTTCTTAAAGGAGTTTGCCCCCACCATAAAATTGAAGGATTTTTATGAAAAAATTCATCCTAAATATAAATTAGATGATTTAATTAGGAAATATATATATATATAAAGAGTTAGGGTAGGGTACATATTTTTTAGACAAATTACCCTCATAAGAATTGACTTTAAAGAATAGTAACAATATCGTTACCTAAAAATAATATAAAAACATATTTTGGTCAAATTCTAATGTTCTTTTATAGTGTTTATGTACCTCACAATAAAGATACTACGGAATGCATATTAGAGACAAAACTTGGGTATAGAATCTATAAAGAATGGTAATAATATCATTATCTAAAAAATATATAATTGCGAGGAAAAATCATTTTGGGATCAAATTCAAGTGTCCTCAATCTAATGATACTATAGATGAGATGTTGGAAACTAAAAATGGACATAGAATTTAAAAAGGATGGTAATGATGTCAGTACCTGAAAATTATATATATGGGGGGAAAATGGGCATAGAACACATTGGATTTTTTTCTTTGTCTCTTCCTTTAATGGATTTGAGTTTTCCAGTGGCTTTCTTTGGATTTATGATAGTGACTTTGATATCGGATCTCAGGCATTCAAGGAAGTCTTAAAAGGAAGTTTTATTTCTTTGGATTTTTTATGGTGACCAAATGACAATCCAAACATACTCACAAGTTCTTTACCACTCTGATAGGGGTGCCAGGGGTGTGCTAATGAGTACAAAAGCACTTGCAAGTTTCTCACTGTGATAACAAAGTGCATTCTTCTTTTCCTTCTCCTTTATACCAATAAGAATATTCGTCGTGTGGGGCACATATCCCTCTAAGACCTACTGATCTCTTCTAGCGCCTCATATATTTCAATGTTTCACGGGTGAGAGCGATCTCTCATAAAGAGCTCATGCACAGAGCTACCCATCTCAACCAGGTTGTGAACTGGATTATTCCTCACTCCTTCCTTCAGCACACTCTTCCTAATCCTGTGCACATCCAACCACCTACTCGAGAAGCATAGAGACTGGAGAGGAGTCACTACAAGAAAAAGGGGTGCGTCAGCCATTTGGAAAACTACGTTAGTAAACATTTTCCATACGTACTACAATGCGTCAGCACCACGTTGGCTACCAAATTCGAGAAAATCAATTTCCGACAGAATAATATCTAACATCAAGAATAAGAAGGTATTTTATGATGCAATAGTACGTCGATCACAATGTCGGCAATGCCAACAACGTCAGCAATGCCAACAACGTCGACACAACACTAAAAATAGTGGTTAACCTCATCTCACTACGGACGCATTAAAGCATCGGGTATATTTTTTCTGATGCATGTAGTAGCATCTAAAAGATGCATGTAAAACCCAATAATCAAAACACCCGAACATGGAAATAGAGAAAGAGAAAAAGATATAGAACCTACAAGAGCAACGAAGGAGAGGAAGAAGAAGATGTCATCCAGGTATGTTTTTACAGTCCACTCCTTCTCTGCTGCTGCACTCTTCTTTGTCTTCTTCTCCTTCTTTGTTGCTGCACTCTTCTTCTTCTATTTGGTGACAAAAACAAGAGAGGAGAGTTTAGGGGTTGGTGACACAAAACAAAGAGGGCAAGGCAGCTGGCTGAGTTGGGGTTTTGGTAGTGTCGATTAAGGCTTGGAATGAGAAAAGGGTGGGTCGGTTAGGGGGTTGGGATTTGGTTTAAGAAAGGACATGTATGGATGGAATGGAGGGTCATGGCATCAGAATGGCGTGGAGAGGGTTTCAGATGGGGGTCGGATTTTGGGTGGTCATGGGGCTTCAAAAGAGGATTTTGTGTGGATGGGATGGAGGGTGGTCATCGAAATGGCTTCAAAAGGGTTTCAGAGGGTGATGGCATTTGAATGGCGTGAAGGTGTCATCTAGGATTGTTTGAGATAAAATAAAATGAAAGAGGCTCCAGGCTACTGGGTTTCATGGAAACGGATGAAGAAGTCGGTATTAGGTAGGGCAGGGGTCGAGATGGGGGCCGTTGATGGGTCTGCTTCAAGTTTGAGAAGGGGATGATTGGATGGTGGCCGAGGATGGGCTCTTTCAAGTCTAGGAAGGGGATGGTTGCAGTGGAGATGTTCTTATTTTAGAAGAGAGAGCAAATAGGTTTGCGGTTTGTTCCTATTTTGTTACAACATATTCCCCCAGCGTGCATCTCAAGCATTTACCATTATCTTCTCCAACGCATTTTTTGTTGTGCGCGTGCGTGCATAAGCAACCAAGATTAATAATCACCACACAGGAAGATAACAGATTTACGTGGTTCGGCAAAGATGCCTACGTCCACAGGAAACCAATTTCCACTATGTTTTCTTCCAACCTGTGAAACCACAGCCTTGAAATCTCAGCCTCTTGTCCAGAGTTATAAATTACATCATATATATAATCATCAATTCCTTATCCCCCAAAAACTCTATCTTAGAAAAAAGGAAAGTCATAACCTATCAAGAAACTACTGTTTAATTAAACAGAAAATTTCTAATATAATTAGAGAAAACACTCAATATACTGAACCCATTTGGTCTGAACCCACTTAGCCGATATTTTCAACGTCCGCAAATAGGTTTTCATAATCCCTGACGCATTTAATGCATTGTGTTTACTAAAATTATTTCTCGGCGCTGTTATTAATTGGTAAAAAAGCAATTCATGTAGGAAAAAATTTTCCTCCAAAACCGAGATGGCACCTTCCTATCTCTCAACAAAATTTTCCAACGAGTAAGAGGTAACGTTGATTAATCTTTTTGTCAATGCACACAATTTTTGCGATGACATGTTTAAACTGTGTAGGTAAATTTAAGCGGCAAATATGCAATTTATTGTAGTGATCATAGTCATCGTCTTGCTTGGGGTCCTGCGCAACCTTCCCTAATGCTATTCTTATGCCCTGTGCATGCACCTAGTAGGTCCTCCACACCACAACATTAGGCTCCATTGGCATTTGTATGATAAATGCATGAGCTTCTTCAACCAACCTACTAATCGAGAGACATGTTGGAATCTTTTATTCAGAATTGTTTAATCTCCGAAGTTTGGGCAATGTATCTTGGAGGGAAGCATCAAATTATGTCGCCATCCCCCTTGCTCATTCTTCCTTCCACAAGTTCCACAAGATGTAGTTTTCCCTTACAAAGATGCTAAGAGAAAAAGTTGCCCATTCACCATTTGCCGTAACAAGATGCACAGAGAAGATAAGGTGTAGTTTGGCTTGGTATGCCCGAACAAAATCGTTATTAGGAGCTTGATCTCGCATTCATATGATTAATGGGGCATAATTGTCTCTTCACTAGTACGAATCCCAACTTTGACTTTTTAGAATCTTTCTTAACCATTTCGTTTAATCCATGTTTAGGATAAATTACTCTGTAAAAATCCCTAAAATTTACCATATGATAATAACATTAGAATTAAAATTGTTTCATTTGAGGGGCATGGCCGGTAAAAAGCGGTCGCCAGTTCCATGTACCTTCCTCAACCAACTAGCATGTACCACCTATGCGAAGTATGAATGGGACAATCCATAGCCATATATGCGTTGTACTGCACCACAGGTACTAGTTTTGGGCATTAAATGGTTGGATGAGCTGCGGCTTATTGACTTCCTCAGCTTACATACCTCCAAAAACTGAAGCCCTCTCTTTCCTCGACCTAATTTCGTTCACCATATGTTGAGCGGGAACATGATTTTTGTTTCCCTATTTTAATGTATCGTCAGCCAAGGTGGGATAAAAGTATAGTTGCATTAAACAGGCCAGCCAAAATTCAAACTTTGTTCAAAATGATGGGATACTTAAACTATAAAAACTTTTTTTGGTGCAAGATTTTTCAATGGCTTGCATGCGTTGGACCTAACTTTTACATCAAATGTGAAAAAAAAAGATAGGACAACCATCTCAAGCCAGATTCCTTTATCCTTTGCACTATAATGGACTACAAGGTAGGGCAACATCGCCTGGCGCAAAGTCAACAGGCCATGACATAGCACGGCTCAATCAACAGCACGGCCTGCATAGTAGTGTCGTGCTAGGCCACCCCACCCTGGCTCGCGGCACCGCATGACACACCTGGATGTCATGACCCAAAAAAGACATGATCCATTTCACCCTGTAACGACCCATTTTATATTTCTATATAGTTTTTATTTTATTTTTTTAATATAAATAAAAAAATGTAGTCGTTTACTTTTTGATCTTTTTATTATCTATAAAAATTGTAAAAATTTTGAAGATAATTCTATTGAAAAACTTTAAAGTAAAAGAAATCCAAATAAATTTTTTTTTAGTGGAGTAGTCAAATTTGATCAAGCCACTTAAATTTGTGTGCCATATTCATCATACGTATCTCTTAAATTGTTTAACTAAAGATCCTAAAAAAAATGAAAACATGGAACATTAGAAGAGCTACATAAAAACACGACATGTTTGACATAGCCCCTCATGTCGTGCTAGGCTAAACCCTTCCGGGCCTATTTAACACCTCTACTATAGGTTGAGCGTGATAATAGCTAGTATTAAAAAGTATTTATATTATTTCTATATTTATTCATATCTCCAAGTTTTAGTTTGAAGTATATTTTAGAGGTAACCAATCTTTATTTCGAATCTTAAAAGGAATAATTGATGCCATTTCACCTTAAGGGATTAAATTTTATGGGAATAATTAGTAAAGAAAACTTTAGAAACATCTCATGCCCATATCCGAATCCATTTCCACATACCTATCGATCCAAAAATAGGTTTTGAGTTCAGGTTTCCATTTTTTTTTCTCCGATCGGATTAGTCCATTCATCCAAATAATTTGCTACCAATTTACATCCTTGCACTGTTAGTGGTATGCGCACATTAATTGTGCTTGTCAGCTGGTTGGTAGACAAGTTGTTGCACCAACAACCTGAACCAAAAACCTGTTCCACTGATCCACCTTTGTCTTTTTTCGGGTGTGGGCCCAGTGATGAGGCCCAGTTCCTTCTAGGCAATTGAAGACTGAACACAGCAGACCCTTTTGCCACAGGATCCAAAGCTGATATCATCTTCCCCCTCCATTTATATTTTCTACGGACATTTTCAAAATAGGGTTCAAATCAAGACAAAAATAAAGATGCGTTTCGAAATGAGACTTGAGTTTTCTAACGTTATTTCATTAAGGATATGGAGTATCAGCAACACCATCGATGGACGCATCCGGTCAACATCGATGAACGAGAGATGGGGATGAAGAGAGGATGAGGAAGACCGCAGAGATTAGTGGAAAATGGAGAGAAACGACTATTTATATGAGGTTTTTTTTTTGGCAAAAGGACATTACTAGAATTTTCAAAAAAAAAACCCGAAAACTAGACGGAGGAAAGGATTGCTGGTTGGATGTCCTAAATTGAAAAAACTTTGGGTAACTTAAGTCCCATTTTGAAATGTATCTTCCTTTTGTCTTGATTCAAAATCTCCCAAAAAATTTGACCCTATTTTATATTTTCTTATTTTCTTTGTCTAAAACCAATTCCACCATTATGCAGTGGTGATCATCTGCTTCCCCCATTACTTAATAACTAGCATTTGTTATCCGTTTAGAGTGATGTCTTTCCCCGTACATTGATTGGACTGTTACTGTTGCCTCAATCATTATTGCAAATATTCATTATATTTTGAATTATTCTGAAAATGTCGTGATATTTTCTTGAAAATACCTAATGGTAGTATTACAATGGCATTGTCAATAATTATTATCTGAATACTCTATGTTAAAATAATACCCTTGTACTTAACCAATGAACATGGCCTAACTATTTGTTCGTAGCGTTACAATACATAAGAATTGAATATATATATATGATATATACCATAACTCATTAAAAATAAACGCTAAATGTGAAATTTCAATAATGACCATCAAATAAGCTTTTCTTTTATGAAAATAAAAACGAAGGAAGATAGAAAATGAATAACTAAGGGTGATAGTTAAAGAATTCATTTTCCATTTTCCTTTAATTATATTTTTCATAAAAGAAAAACTTATTTGATGTTTTTTTTTTAAGATTGGCCGATGGGCAATGATCTTTATTTTTAACTACTTATGGCATAAATTATATGCATTCAACTCTTAAGTATTTTAATGCAGACAAAGAAGCCCTTAATAATTTGATTTCATCTAAAATGATATTAAAAATAACCTCACCATCCTAAGGTTTTAAAATATAATTTGGTACTTTATAATGTTTAATCAAAACTACTTTATTATGTTTATTAGATTTTTTTTAAAGTTTAATACTCATAATAATATAAATAAAGGGTTGACATGACTCCTCAAATTGCCAAGAACCCTGCGGGCCCACCAACCTGAAGTACTCACAAACGACCAGTTGTTCATTGGCTCCCGGGCCTGTCTGTTCATTTGAAGTTTGGACTTGCCTTGGTTTTGGCCGAATTGTAAGACTACACGCTCAAAGGATCAGCATTCCAAATTGTTGATCATATGGCCTTTGTGTGTAAGCCCCACAATAGGCATTAATAAGAGACCCACAAACTACTCACGAGCTGCTAATTACCAAGTGTAATAGATTAATTTGGGGGATGCAGCCTTCCCAACGAAGCAAGTCAGAGACCCACCCCATCGGACAACAAGAAACAGCCATCGAAAGTGCTGAGCTACGACAGACCCAAGAAACAACCAAACTGACTCAAAGCTTTGCTATAGGGCCCACCCAAGTTCGAAGGCTACGAAACATTCTACATCCCTTATGATTCCTTCTACTCACGGACTAGATATAGTCTCCAGTCCCCATCAGCATGATGAGTACAGGATTGAATTCAAGGCACATACCTCGATGCCTACCGAATGCTGGACTTTGTTTTTTTATATACCAATGGAGTGCGCTGCCCCTATATTCCTTCGGTGCCGGAGTAGATCTTGGATGAGGTGCGAGGACTTCTTATGAGTAAAGAGACCCTGATGGCTCAATGTTTGACAGCATGAGGCCGTTCTCACCGAATGTAGGACGTAAAATTAGAAAATTCCATCGAACAGTCCACTATTACTTGAGCTGGTAAGCTATGCTATAAGTCGTTCGGTTAGACGTCAGTAAATTAGGTTCTAGCCCTGATCGGATTAATGGGGGTATCATTTTGTTGTGATTTTCTGACATTACCCGTTGTGCACATACATCAATCATAAGATCAACAAGAACAAGCCACACGCAAGAAGAGACACCGAGATTTACGTGGTTCACCCAAACAAGGCCACGTCCACGGGCACAGAGATGATCATCTTCACTATCACAAGTAAAGTACACAGAGACACACGTTCTCTCACATCGTCTCACCTATGTGGTATGGGAACACCACGGGCAAGAGAGCTCTCACCTCTCTTCAGCGCGCAAGATCTAGGGTTACAGACTACATATATATAGTCTTCGCTTTATTGACCACCAAGAAAGCCCTGGTACAATTACCAAAATATCCTTGACCTTAAACCAGTCCCTGGCTAACTCAGTGGACTCATCCGGCTAAACCGGAATACAAGACATATACCTAACAATCTCCACCTTGGCTTGAATTCCGTACAACTCGAGCTACTAGGAGATAAAACCGGCAATGTCTTTACGTACCTTGCTGAATGGTACGTCACTGCACCAACGATGCAGTCTTCTTCAACAATTTGACTTGTTGAACCAGCACATGAACTTTGAGCAAAGTTCATCTTCTCGTCAAACTCCACCTCGAACTTAAAGCTTAAAACCATTGACGAATCTGAGTGATATTGTGAATCACTCACCATCCTGCCCCATCTTCAACATCACTTTGAAGATCCAATCACCACAAGCATGCAAATAAAACAGATCGGGAATACAAGTCCAGATGACTTCACAATTGCAGAAACCTTTGCCTTCGAGCGGTCAAAAACTCCATTTGACCGGGCCCCCGATTAATCAAACAAATATTTGACAACTGCTGACGCATCAGCTCCTCCTTGCTGCTTTTCCGGCTTTGGCAAGATGAACAACATCACATGCGATCCAAAAAGCATGGGAACCCCAAACGAATAATTTCGTTTGAAACAACAAACCCTTTGCAACTAGGCCGGCGACTCCTATTATTGGGTTTGCAACAACAACCAGGTCGAGTAGACCCGATTCAAGCCTCAATCCACATCTGTTCAGATCTCCTCCAGATTTCTGCATCAAGCTATAGATCTCGTCACCACGAGCATGCTGGAAAAAACGGATCTAAAATCCGACTCAGGATGGTTCCGATAACGTAGAAACAAGTTTCTACGCTCCAATCGGTCAAACCTCCTCCTTGACCGTCAAACAGCCAATCAACCTCTTCCACTACGTAGATCTGCTCGAAACGAGTCCGTAGGCGCAAACGGATCTCCGATTAGACATCGAACGATCAAGATATCGTAGAAACAATTTCAGCCGTTGAAATTGGTCAAATCTTGACTTTGACCGTACCCTCGCTGACGTCGGCTGACGTCAGACTGCAATGCTGACGCTGACTGGGCTTCTACAACCAGTCCAGGTCCACTCGACCCGAACACGCACTGAACCTACTTTAGTGCACTGGGCTGGACTCTGCGAACATGGGTCAGGTCGGACTCGACCCGAACTAGCTGATCTGCTGGTCGAACTTCTGGGTTGGGCTTCTAGTACATGGACAAGGTCGACCCGACCCACCCGTCCTGCACTCATGCTGCTGGACTAGGCTGCACCATGGGTTGGGTCTGACCCAATCCGAAAACCAAACCTGAACCTGAACCTGAAACCTCTCGGACCTGGGCTAATTCTCCATGGGTCAGGTCAAACTGACCCGACCCGAGACCCAAACAGCCTGGGTCGTCTTCAACCTCCCAGGCGCTATTCTGCAACAGCGACTGCAACCGGGTTGCAATCGGGTCTTCTGCTCCGGCTCCGGCTGCCAGCGATGGAACGGCGACGGTGACGGCGACGATCGGGGGGTGAGCGGTGAACAGCGGCGATAGAGATAACGACCGGCAACAAATCGACCGACGAGATTTTTCTTTTCTTTCTTCTTCTCCAGTCTTCTTCCTCAGATAATTCCGGCGGCTTGAAAACACTTCTCCGACGAAGATTTATAGCCAAAACCCAACCAAAAAAGAGAACCCTCTTCGATTTCTTCCTTTTCTGGTTTCTAGCTCTATAACCAAACGGCTCCCCAGCCGTTTTCCTCGGCTACGGCGAACTATGGCTTGGCAGCGCCGATGATGGGGAGAACTGCGGCGACTACGACGGCGTCGACTAGAAGTCAGGCGAAGGCGACGGAGACGGCGAGAATCCCGGCGAAAATCCTGGTGAGAATCTGATGTTTTCGGACGTTTCGAACGGCAATTTTTTTTTTTTTTTTTTGCAGATGATTTTCTTCTCTGCCTTCTCCGATCCTTTTCTTTCGGTGATGATAGATGGTAGAACGACGGATGACAGCAACAACCGAATCCCAGAACCCACTCTTTGTCTTCTTTTTCAAGTTCTGCAAGAAACCGTTTTGGCTTTATTGTAACGGAGAAAACATGTTTCTCCTGTGGTGAGGTCCAGCAGAGATCACAATCGCAGCAGTTGACTCTGAGAGATCTGAAACAACCTATGAATCCTTTGTCCTCCGATCTACCCAAACCGAAGAACCCAATCTCGTCTTCTTCTTCTCCGATGGTGGCCCAACCAGAGATCACGAAACTGATATCTCTTCCTCTGTTACGAAAACAGAGATCCGAACCCTTCGACAAAGATTCAATCAGTTGATCTTCATGCGCACAACCTCCAAGCCACCGAGCGATCTCCACCTCTCTCAGAAACCCAAGGAACACCAACCTCGGCTCTGATACCAATTGTTGTGATTTTCTGACATCACGCATTGTGCGCATACATCAATCACAAGATCAACAATAACAAGCCACACATAAGAAGAGACACCGAGATTTACGTGGTTCACCCAAACAGGGCTACGTCCACGGGTACAGAGACGATCATCTTCACTATCACAAGTAAAGTACACAGAGACACACGTTCTCTCACATCGTCTCACCTACGTGGTGTGGGAACACCACGGGCAAGAGAGCTCTCACCTCTCTTCAGCGCGCAAGATCTAGGGTTACAGACTAACATATATAGTCTCCGCTTTTTTGGCCACCAAGAAAGCCCCGGTACAATTACCAAAATACCCTTGACCTTAAACCAGTCCCTGGCTAACCCAGTGGACTCATCCGGCTAAATCAGAATACAAGACATATACCTAACACATTTAAGTTGCATTTTTTTGAAAAAACAATATCATATCTCCTCCCGAGATTAGGATAATTCTGTTAAGTTCGTGATTTGACACGCATAATTCCATAGTAATTTACATCGTGGTAAGGTAAATATGGATCACTATAAAAGAATTTTCACAAATCTCATAAGTGCGGAAAATTTATAAATACGCTCATATTCAAATCCAATTACGGAACTTAATACTCAGTGCACCAATTGAATATGTTGTGATAGTAAAAGAGTCTAAATAAATATATATTTAAACATTTCATAATAAACCTACTTAATTAGTTATCAAAATGAACATGAATGCCATGCATAAATACTACATGCTTGTACTATGCATGTCAAAGTGATAAAGTACGTAAGTGTTTAACGGTCAAGCACCATAAGTATAATAAATATTCCTTCAATGAAATTAATAAACATAAACAATGTCCAAAGTAAAGATAATATGATAAAATGAGCTATCGTAGTTTAAATCTTAAATGCCCAAGCCTTGTGTCGCTTCACCACACATCTAATAAGAGACGTCATCTGGACTTTACTTTTCTAATCCGGTAGGAACTTGCGTAGTGTCCTCCACTGGAAATGTCCTCCACAGGCGTGTTGAAAATTAAGTCGAGACTAAGGTTGGCTCCTGCAACATTAACGATAGCACCCTAAGCATAACGTACAACTCAACAAATAGGTAAGTAGTACACTGAACATATTGTTTCAAAGAGAATCAAAGACAAACCAATTAAAAAAGGGAAGTGCATAAACTAAGCATATTAGCATAAGGTAAAGTATAAATATGATGATTCAAGATAACAGGAAGCATAATATCTAATTGGCAACCACGTGGCCACTATCCTTCTCAAAGAGAGACACATAATAGATCATCACGGGAGATCAGGTTTAGCAAATCAGATTGCCCAAAGAAGCGTTGACTCACTCCATAGAAAAACCAATTGCAGCGGCGTATAATTTCAACCCATACTTAATCCTGTCAGGCTTTATAGAGTCAAGCTCAGTGTTGTCGACTCCATGAATCAACAAGGATAAAATATACAGCATCATCATACTTTTATACTTAATTTCTTAACAAAACTTACTTATATATCATTATTAATAACTGAAGCATAATAATATCAATAAGGAATAATAATAACAAAAGCAATTGTGAGGGAAATGAAAGGAACATAGCTGAACTGACAACATAAATTAGTGAATGATATAAGAACTCATCGAAAGATGCATAAGTTTTCAATTAATTGAGAAACAAAAATGATTTACAAGCCAAGTTAATTTAAAATGTTTGTGCCCTTAGCCTTCCACTTTGGCATGACCACAAGGTTCCCAATGTTGTATATTATCGAAATTTTTTGTGTCACATTATATATGAATCCGAACACTGGGCTCCTTATATCCACACACAAAGGGCATGACATTAGAACAAATCAAATCATCTAACAAAGATAAATGATAGTGAACATTTTCCTTATTTACCCAATTTAATTTTATTGACCAAGTGTAAGTATAAGGATTTCAAAGTCAAAGTCCTACACTGTCATAAGGCTCTCATAATGTTTTAATCTAACACTTGATCCCATAATCAGACTCAAGGTTCCCTAAAGTATATTTGACTTAATCAAGTCAAATTGAGTTAGATTGTAAGGAGTTTACAGATAAGAATGCAATTAAAACAAATAAATAAATAATTTGATCAGACCCCACTCGATCGATCAGACCTGGGTTTGACCGATTTGATCAGATTCAAAGCAGTAAATTAATCGATCAGATATGTATCTGATCGATCGTAGGTTATGGCTTTACTAATGAGACTCGAAATACACTACCCGATCGTTCGGACATGAGTCCGATTAATCAAACCCGGGATAGGTTTCCCTATTAGAGTTCGTTTCATGTCCAACTTCACCAAACTCAATCTCATCCTTTACCTACATAAGATCAATCATGTATTATACCAAATCTAGCATCTTTAATGCCATTTCCACTTCTATTCCTTTCCATTAATTCAAACCCTCATTTACTCTATTTCGACCAACCATGACATCCTCCATCAATGAAACAAAAAGAGGATGAGCTGTACTATGCCGTAACATATAGAAATACAAAGGAATCAACCATAAATACACACACGCATGTTACCACTTACTTAAAGCACTTGCCTTAAGGTGCTCTAAAGTCAAAATCAAGTCCTCTAGGGTGAAAATCCTCCAAATCTCTAGCTCAAACAAAACCCTATAAATAGAATTGACATGCAAAAGAGATGAATGCATAGAAAGATGAAATAATGAATGCTAAGCTAAGGAAATCCATTCTAAACTATTTAAATGGCATAAGTATCAAGATAGATTGATTTTATCCCTTTGGGAGTTGTGCAAAAGGTTAAATGAGGCTTTTCACTTTAAACAAACACCGAATAAGCAAAGGGAATATGGAGAAGAAGATGAAGACAATCTTTAAGGCGGTTTAGAGTCTCTCTCTTACACACTCTAGGCTTAGAATGAGGTAGGAGATGGAGATGGAGATGGAGATGGAAATAAAGATGATGGCTAGGACTTTAACTAGAAGGCACAAGAGAGCTATTGCATTAGAAAGTGTGTCTTAATATAGCTAGGGCTTTTAGGATACTTTATATTTATAAGCAAGTCCATTGATTTAGGTTGTTTACAAAAAGGATCATATGAGGGTCCTACTAGCTAGCTTAAGTCTAAATGACATGGGTCCACAAATGCATGATAATGAAGAAGTTTGATTGCACATGATATGATTAATGAGATGATGGGATAATGTAAAGTTACAATAGTTAAATTACAAATTAGTCCTTAATGCTACCTAATTAAGAGTATGATCCCACCAATCTACCTATCCAAGATTCAATTCGGATTAAAATACCATTAATTAGCAATAAGCATAATAGATTAGCAAATAAACCCTAAATTTGGGGCTGAGATCTTACAAGAAATTAGATGAAAATATAAAACCGTCTATTGATTAATGAAAATAGGTTAATTGGTTACTTGTGATCATTGGATGGCTGATGATGCTCATGATTGAGCGTGCCAAAGTTCAATCATATCATGAATTAAAGAAAAGATAAACTCAAAGGTATAAATTATAGGATAATGCAAAGTTAATTAAAATCCGAATCATTTGAATATTACACTCATGCTTCCTATGAGGGGTCTAAAACCCCATACTAGGATCACGTTACTGAATATCCATCTGAGCTGCTTAAAATAAACTCTTTCCTTTTAATAGGACTATTCATAAATTTTACCCTAATAAGAGTTGATCAAATCATAAATTGAACATTTAAATAAAAAAAAAAGGATACGCTGAATATTACGGTGGGACCATATTCCAGTGGCATAAACCACTTGTGTGGATTACAACCTTGAAGGTGCTGACAGCTGCAACCTCGAACCGAGAATTAGTCATATGTTACCAGTATAAAAAAATGATAATAATGCTGATTCATTGGTCACAAAGAAGTGACCAGTACCATATAGTTAATAAATGTGGACTTATTGATACAAATTGAAATAAATCGGTATAAGATTGTTATGATCACAAAGTGACCCGACTGTGTAAGATTTGACAGCACAGTACCCCCATTATGGAAATTTGAACGGATAGAGAAATTGATAAATACAAGACCAGGCTTGCCCCAAAGGGGACTACTGTGGGCTGTGAAGCAGCAAGCACGTTGCATTGAAGTTCAGCAAAATACACAAGCAAACATTGCATTTGAATTTGCCGTCATATCTCTCCTTCAGTAATTTTCTCTTTTCTTTCCTGTAAGGAGATAGCCAAAAGGGTTGCCTTATCGCATCATATATACAAAATCACTAGTGGAAGATGAGGTGGAAACGTGGCAGCACTAGCAAATAGAGAAACAGGAATACACAAAACAACACAGTTTAAAAAAGACTCAGACACTGCTGCAAAAATTTTACAAAAACACAAATGAATTGGTTGCCCGCCCTTTTCAGGCCCATACGTACAGATGAGAATTGAGATGAGATAACTCAATGCAAAGAAACTGCATTTACCCATAACAGTCGCTTTCTATTCCCAGAGCACTGCCTACTACGTGTCACATGCAAAGAAACTGCATCACTCTCACTGAATTGGGATAGGAATTGTAGGAACAAGATATAAGCAAACGACTGTATGCTTGCATCTACCTGATATGATAATGTTACGGTTCCTGACATGTGCTTTTGAGATGGTCGCAGTGAAACTTCTGCACTCTTTCCTTCTCTCAATGATAGTCTGTGCTTTTGAGATGGTAGCAGTGAAACTTCTGCACTCTTTCTCTCTGTCAATGATAATCTATTGACATCTTGCTCCATTCCAAGAGCTCACAAGTGTTTGGTTATTTGTGTGCTAGATAATTTATGGGTTATGCAAAACCCTGAGATCATTGAGTTGTAATTTTTTATTTCTTTTAAAATGGATTATGCTATAAGTCGCTGAATGCACTAAAGTAAAGAGATCGAAGAAATAACGCAATTTAAAGTATTTTAAAGTGATTTTCTTATGACAATATAGATTAAAAATATCATACTTCACAAACGGAGCATCTGATCAGAGTAAGTTATCTACCATTTTAAAATTCTTTTTTAGTAGATATTCATAGTTCTCAAGATTACGTCAATCGAAGTTAAAACGATAAAGTTATAGCCTCAAAAAATTTGCAGGAAAATGCAGAATTTACATGCCCACACTTGAGCGCCTGTGCACCCCCACTCGAGCGCCTAAGATAGCTTCCAACCAAAAATTAGAGCGCTCGAGCCCCCGACATACAGAAATCACTTTTCTATACGGAATTATTTCATGTTTGTATCAAAACTGCTAGTTCTTGTTCTATAAGGACTCTAGTCATAAGGCACGAATTGTGAGTTGTTTAAAGGGTGTTTCTCTCAACCGTAAGGCATTCATCTTTCTATTTTAAGTTGAGAATACAGACTGGAAATAGCCTTTTTCTCTAAAGCAAGCATCGAAGAGATTGTGCAAAACCTTTAAATTCTAAAGATTTGTACTTCTACTTTCTTGTAGAAGATTAGCTTCTCTTATGAAAAGTTTGCTCACCTTGCTGATTCAAAGTCGTTATTTCAAGCGCGGCGAGCAGTGAACGGCAAGTAGTTGGCAAAAAAAGCTGCAGTCCTTCAATTGAGTTATAACTAGAAAAATGTCTGATAATGTCTTGTAACATTCAATTACATAGTGCTTAGGTTGTTTTTAGTCTAGACAATAAGAACCGTAGTTTTTTCCAAGTCAGATTTTCAACATAAAAAATCAGTGTGCCTTTTTCTTGGTGTGTGTGATTGATTTATATACTAGTTTTTTATATTCTTCCGCTACATATATTTTCAATTGCAGTCTAGAAATCTAGATTTGTGACAATATTTCAACAAGGAACCCACAAGAGACATTAATTTAATTATAAAGAAAGAATATGGTTTTTATGTTTTTAGGATGAGATGAGAGCAGTAGTAAACAAAATGGACTCTAAAACAAGGTGGAGAGATTTGAAGGGGGAAAGAGCAAATATATTTAAGGACAAAATGATTAAGAAAGGAGAATGGAATATTGAAGGAGAAAATACAGTAATGTGGAATCAAATGGCTAATTGCATTAGGAATGTTGCAAAGGAGGTACTTGGAGAATCAAAAGGGAAGAAATATATTAATAAAGAAACATGGTGGTGGAGTATGGAGGTTCAGGAAGTTATTCGACAAAAAAAATATTGCTACAAAGTTTGGCAAGGGACTAAGAGTATAGAAATTTTGAGTTGTATAAGAAGGCAAAGAAAGAAGCTAAGAAAGTAGTAAGTAGTGCAAAGTTCAAAGCATACGATGACCTCTATAATAGGTTGGGAACAAGAGAAGGAGAAAAGGATATTTTTAAGCTTGCAAAAATAAGAGAAAAGAAAAGTAGGGACTTAGATCATGTCAATGTATCAAGGATAATGAGAAAAATATTTTGGTGAAGGACAACGATATTATAGAAAGGAGAAAAGAATATTTTAGTAAACTTTTAAATGAAGAATATTTGGGCGATACAAGCGTGGAGGAGGATACTTCATTACAAGAGTATACTTTTTTCCGTAGAATTAGAGGGGTGGAAGTGAAAGAAGCATTGAAGCGAATGAAGACAGGAAAGGCAACAGGCCCAGATGGTATTCCGATAAAGGTATGGAAATGCTTAGAAGAGGTTGGAGTAAGTTGGTTATGTAGACTATTCAATAAGATACTTGTGACAAAGAAAATGTCGGATGAATGGAGAAGAAGCATTATAGTACTTATATATAAGAATAAAGGAGATATACAAAATTATACCAACTATCGAGGGATTAAACTTATGAGTCATACTATGAAGTTATGGGAGAGAATAATAGAGCAAAGACTGAGAAAAAAAACTAAGATTTCACAAAATCAATTTGGTTTTATGCCAGGGAGATCAATTATGGAAGCTATCTTTTCACTTAGGCAATTAATGGAAAAATACCGAGCAAAGAGGAAAAATCTACATATGGTCTTATCGATTTGGAAAAAGCCTATGATAGGGTACTGAGGAATTTAATTTAGTGGGTCTTAAAAAAAAGGAATGTCCCAAAAGGTTACATTAAAATTTTAAAGGATATGTACGAAGGTGCAATAACAAATGTGAAAACAACATGTGGAGAAACGGACAGATTTCCCGTGACTATAGGCTTACATTAGGGATCATCCTTAAGCCCTTATCTGTTTGCATTAATTATGGATGAGTTAACTGTGCATATTCAAGAAGAAGTACCATGGTGTATGTTGTTCGCAAATGATATAGTATTGGTAGATGAATCAAGAGAGGGTGTAAATGCAAAGCTTGAGAGATGGCGGAAGGCATTAGAATCTAGAGGCTTTAAATAAGTCGTACAAAGACAGAATATATGGATTGCAATTTCAGTAGACATATACAAAGTGTTGAAACTACTGTCAAAATTAAAACCCATGAGATACCACATAAAGATTTTTTTCGGTAACTAGGCTCGATGATTAGTAAGGATGGGGAGATTAACGAAGATGTGGAGCATAGGATAAGAGTTGAATGGCTGAAGTGGAGACTAGCTTCGAGAGTACTTTGTGATAGACAAATGCCAATAAAATTGAAGTGAAAGTTTTATAGGACAGTGGTTAGACCAGCTATGACATATGAAGCAGAATGTTGACCAATTAAAAAGACATATATTCATAAGATGGATGTAGTGGAAATGAGAATGCTTAGGTAGATGTGTGGAAAAACTAGGAAAGATAAAATTAGAAATGAGCGCTTTCGAGAACATTTAGGAGTAGCACCAATAGGAGATAAGATTAGAGAAACTCGTTTAAGATGGTTTGGGCATGTTGAGCGTAAGCCAGTAATGGCACCGGTGAGAAAAAGTTTGGATATACAGGTGGATGGTCCATCACGAGGTAGGGGTAGGCCGAAGAAAACATGGATGGAAGTCATTAATTCAGATTTGAAGAAGTTGCACTTATCGAAAGATTTAGCTCAAAATAGAACGGAATGGAGAAATAAAATTCATGTAGCCGACCCCAACATGGTTGGGATAAGGCTTTGATGATGATGATGATAATGATAAAATAGATTAATGCTTCTGTTTTAATTTAATGTTTATTTTTAGAAAGCGCATTTAATATGCATATTTCAACACCACATGCATTTTATTCAAATGCAAACATGTATTTTGATTGAGTACAACAAATAGACCCTTCATGCTAATCTCCACTTTTTTGAGTAAATAAACTACCATAGAGTTTGATTTGTTATATAGTATAGGATAATATTCACCTACACTCATGCGCTCTGTACTTTTGTAGGTATTTGGATGATAAGTATATATGGTTCAATTGTGCAAGTGCAGATTTTCTTATTTATGTATCAGGATTGGAGCCCATATTAGTCCTTGGCTCCCAAGTAGCCCCCACTCCATTTCTAGTCTTGTATGAGGCCCTCTTTTGGAATAAAACTCCTAAAAACTACGGAGTTTAGAACCTCCAATTAAGGCCCTATGGTGACCATAACATGACATATTTAGCCCGCCACATCACTAGTAACAGCTTATCATACATACCTGGCTGCTTACCGGAGGCAGTGTTAAGTTATGTTTGTTGGTTAGTTTATGGGTTGAACAAAACTCTAGTTCTACTCAAAGTTGTATATCTATTTATTTTAGACTAGGAGTTTGAAGATGTTAAAAAGTCCAGAAGAGCTGGAATGAAGGTATTTGGCTTAAAAATGTCATATATCAGAAACCAAGCATTGGATATGAGCAAGCAACTTACCATTGAAAAACTTGTTTCGAGTAGATATTTGTAGATTCCAAGATTGTGTTAATCGGATTTAAAACAACAAACTTATGGTTTTATGAAGGTTGCAAAAATTGTACTGTCCGAAATTACGAAATTGTCATTGCACGAATTTTTATTTCCATTTTAAGTGAGACTTTCCTGTTTTATCCTAATTCTTATCTTGGTTAGATTACTATTATGAAGCACGGAATTAGAACTATAAAAAGGGATTCTCTCTCAACCCTAAGCTATTCATCATCATATTCTGAATAGAGATTTCACATTAGCAATTCTTTTCTTCTCTAGAACATTCATTGGAAAGTTGTGCTGAAGTTGTTGAGTTCTAAAATATATTACTTCTACTCTCTTCTAAAAGTTTCTCTTTTCTCTTTAAAAAGTTTACTTATCTTGAGGGGCATTAAGACATGTTGAATCAAGTTTCAACAAAGCAAACGGCGTATGTGTCAGCTAGAAGAACTTTAGGTCTTTAAATTGTATTCAACTAAACAAAAGTAGTAAATAAATCTTATAACCTCTCTTACATAGTGCTTGATCGAAGTGTGGGCCAGTATTAGGTTCTACAATTTTTTCCTATTTGAATTTTCTACGTAAATATCATATCTCAATTTCTTGTGGTTGATTCCTTTTAACTTAAATTAATTATTTATTTAACTATATATAAAAATTCAGTTGGTACCTCTTAGGATCCTTTCAGCCGGACCAATCATTTCCTTATTTAATCATAATTCAAAACTATGTGATAAATATACATACATGCCAGTCCTCCACAACTGCGGGAGAGAGAATACAGTGCTCGAGTCGTTTATCCGCATATCGTCACGGATGGAATACACGGTCGGGGCTTGCAGGACCCATCGCACTTACTGAGGAACAGTGAGATATCTGCTCCTGCTGTCTGCCAAGTAACGAAAAATCTCTGTTTAACATTTAATTTTTTGGGGGCCCACCTATTACATGACCCAAGTGGTAACGTAGTATACTATGGTGTAAGCATGGTACAAACAAATCAAAGGAGGGTGCCTAACAAAAAACTACCCAGACATGGTTACAGTCACATCAATTCAATATGCCCCAGTGAGCTGTAACATTTTATATTTCCCTGTTGTATTCTTCATGCATGACCGATCAAGTTGATGAGTGGTGGTGACCCAAAGAGCAAGCTAGTTACACATTAAGCTCGTTCAGACGATAAAATTCGTCTGAAAATCACTTTTCACACCTCTTTTGGAAAAGAGGTAAGTACACCTTGTTATACAGTGATGGCCTTTTTGGGGCCCATCAGTTACATTAGTTTGTTTTATTATTGTAGGGCCATAGTTCTTCTCATTGACCTAATAAATTTGATCCCAAGACTTTAAAATTGATCATCTTAAATTTTTATAAATTTTGAGTAATTTGTGAAGTCATTTGACCAGGCAGTTAAGAGTGCTTTGCAATTCACCAGTTTACAATATTAACATCTATTACACACATCATGTCTTAACTAATAAAAAATCATTAAATTGACAGTAAGTGAAAACTCTTCTAACCGTTACTCCATGGCTCTAGGTAAAATAGCTAGGTAGCTAGTTGATAAAAATAAATGGCTGGTTTTATTATTATTATTATTATTATTATTATTATTATTATTATTATTTCTATTTCAGAGACTTTATAAGCCCCTCTTATGTCAAGTTGGTCAACATAATCGAATACAGGTCCTATTTCATTTGACAGACACTTTCACAAGAAAATTAATATAATTCAATAGTAATTTCAACCAAGGTTGGAATCCCGTAGCACCATGCATCCAAATTTTTTTGAAAATCATATCATATATGACTCACTTGAAATTAAACTTACCTAATGGCCCCTCTAAAATTGAAGAAACAAATTGGAAAAACAAAGTGTCAAGGCCCATATCCATATGCCCATAAAAAATAAATAAATAAGAACCACCCATTTCAAGAAAATAAACTAGGGAGAATCATCATCAGCATCATCAAAGCCTTATCCCAACCATGTTGGGGTCGGCTACATGAATTCTATTTCTCCATTCCGTTCTATTTTGAGCTAAATCTTTCGATAAGTGCAACTTCTTCAAATCTGAATTAATGACTTCCATCCATGTTTTTTTCGGCCTACCCCTACCTCTTGATAGACCCTCCACCTGTATATCCAAGCTTTTTCTCACCGGTGCCATTACTGGCCTACGCTCAACATGCCCAAACCATCTTAAACGAGTTTCTCTAATCTTATCTCCTATTAGTGCTACCCCTAAATGTTCTCGAAAGCGCTCATTTCTAATTTTATCTTTCCTAGTTTTACCACACATCCACCTAAGCATTCTCATTTCTGCTACATCCATCTTATGAATATGTGTCTTCTTCATTGGCCAACATTCTGCTCCATATGTCACAGGGAGAATGATTTCAAGAAAAAAAACACAGAGAAAAAGGAGAATGGATGAAAACATTTATTGGCATTGGATGGTGACATCATTTTAGATTCCAATTGTACAACCTTCAATCTGTACACAAAAAACTCATAACATGAGACATACTTCACTAGTAGGGAACCATTTTTTTAAGCCAAAGAGAAAAAAAAGGAAAAAAAAGAAAAAAGAAAGAAAGAAAGAAAATTTTTTGAACAGCTGACCCACCAACTTCCCAAGCTCCTGCGGCCTATCATACCTAAAACGGGTAACGGGGTTTCGGTCGCAAAGATGCCATCTGATGCTACTGTCGGCTGAGACCTCTCACGTGCCAAAGGAACAGCTCCACCTCCCAATGCCCCCGGCTCCAGCAAATAGCATCTCGTCATGTGAGCACCCACGTGACAAGCCTACATGGCCCACTCATCACATCTCAATCACAGCACGCAACGGCTGAGATTGAATCTCACCGACCCGCCATCCTCTCTTCCTAGTCGAAATCATCATCAACCGTACAGTTTCCTCCACGAGCGAGCCCATGATCACTCGCTCCAACTCGAACATGATCGACTCACCCTCATCGTCCTGGGACCCACAACACTCGCCCCAGCGCACGTTAGACCTAGACAGGTCGAACCCAACCAACCCATCAATGTCTGGCGCCGACCGAACCTGCGACAGCAGCTGGTTTGAAGAAAATGGTGATACTGGTTTTCTTGTTTTCAACCAGCATCTCATGTTCAGCTGGGGCATGATAGAATTATGGAGAATCTCATGAATGAGATCAAATATCAGCCGTCTATTGCAGCGCTGTTGAAGTGGGCCACTTGTCGCATGGAAAGATTGCTCAAGTTGATGGAAGAGGGTGGGATCAAGATCAAGCGGGTCGAACCATGTAGCGTTGGGGTCGAGTTTCGTACGTTGGAGGATTTCATTTACGTACCGGAAATCCGCACCATCTGTCACTGTAACGGTGGTGCGGATTCTGCTGTCGTCTTGGTCGTTGCGCGGCTGCTTCGGCTTTTGGTGCTGTTCTTCGTACTGCTGACGCTGTTGTTGGCCCGACCCACAAGGTGACAGCGAACAAAAGACCGTTTGTGCTGGTGCCTGTGACAATTGCATTGAGAATACGGGGCGTAAGATTCAATGAATACATAGCATTTGAATCAAAGAAATGAGAGCAAAGATGAAGATCATTACTGGGTTTTGAATGGTATTTGAAGGGGGACGGATTTGATTTGACAATGTTATATTCTTGCATTGCTTACGGTTGTTTGCCTGGGAAGTGGAAGATGGTCGCTGAGTAAAGCGCTCGCATGTGGCCTTTCTGCACTTGGCAGTGGCTTTTGGCAATGGTTTTGACTTGGGTTTTGCTGATGATTGTAATGGAGTAGTAGAAGTCGTTGATATTGGATGTGGCTTTGGAGAATTGGAGTTAGAGCTGATGGGGTGCTCCTTGTTTTCCATGCTCTTCCTCTTGGTCTCTAGGCATTTGGGACGGGGAGAACAAGAAGGCGTTGTTGGTGTCTTGCTTTGTTTCGATTCATCCGTTGCTCTACAAGCCTTCTTATTACTCTTTCTAACATTCATTGTAGGAGAGACGACGCTTTCGCTACTGCATCTGTTTCTGCTGCTCATGTTTGTGATGTCAAGTCCCACTCTCCGGCTCACGCTTTCCTTAACCTGTTTCACAATCTCTCTCGCATATGTGGTTGGGCTTCTGTTTTCTTCGTAAGTTCTTCCTTCTCTAGTCCTCACCCTTCTGGACGCAAATGGAGAGGAAGATGAGAAAGAATCCCTTGCAGCTGCAGCACTTCTGTTGCAGTAATTGAACTCGGGTGTTTCTGCGTTTTCCTTGTTAAGCTGCAGAGATAGTCTTGGACCTAGATCTGATCTTCTTGCAGATGATATTCTCGGCGTACCAGGCAAAGAACGGATGCCCGAATCATATCTCGTAGTCTCATTTACAGGAAGGATGCCATCTCTTCTCTGAACTGATGCACGAGATGATTGACATCTCATTGGTGAGTAAGACGGTCTTGGGGAGATTTCATCCGGTAGAATATCAAGACCCATAAGACGAGCGACGAGATTTGGTGTCTTGGATCCTTGCAAGCTGCTGGTCTCTGATAATAAGTCCTTGTCTAATGACTTTGGTTTTACTGGATGAAGTCGAATACCAATCTACAAGATAAAAAAAATAAAAAGGTAATATGTAAAGCGTTTCAGAGAAAGAGAAAGAGAAAGAGTTGCCAAACTAATAGAATCACATAAATTGATACAACAAAAGTGGGACTTTTTTGGTTTCTCCTTACCGGTATATCTTCTACTACAGAAGTAGGAGTAAAAGACAAAGAAGTCTCCACATCCAACTCCAAGCTGTTTCTCGGTGCTTCTAAACCTGAATTACACAACACCCATCAGCTACCTTTCCTTAAAAATCTCTTCCACGCTCAAAAACAAACACTAACTAAAAAAAGAGCTGAGACCGCTATCTACCTACCTTGAAGGGAGTCCCTCTCATGCTCCTGTGACTGTTGCCGTGGCTGCGTGCAGAACTGAATCTGATGAAAATCAAAAAAGTGAAGAACACCACTCATGCACCCAGAGCTCTCCTTCTCTCCCTTTCTGAAGGATCTGCTCCTGTACCTCTCTCTCCCCATCTCCAAACTAGTTGTAGATGATGGAAACTATGACAAGAAAAAAGACCAAGACAGACCACCAAGAAAGCAAAGTTATAGATAGATAGATAGATAGATAGAGCGAAAAAAGCGGATCGGTCGAGGAGACTAATCGACGTAACGGGAGAGCATTTCGATCAGCAATTACATCCACTGCGCTCTCATGCTATCTGCTCGCAACCCGAAAACATCATATCGGGAATTGGCATGGAAGAAAAGCAGGTGATGACGATATGACCACGCGCTCTTCGCTTCCATCTTCTCCCCCACTCGTTTTAAATGCTCGATGGGCCTGTCGTTCCACGCTCATGAAGGACAACAGATTATCTACACCTCTCTTATTGGCAAATCTGAACCGTCTCTTTTCTGTGGGCGGATGTGATTTTCTGCGAGTGTTGTAAGAGTGAGTGCAGGTCATCAGGGGCACGGAAGTCTAGTTCTTTATTTTAATTGATGATGTTTATGGATACTTTGGTGTTTAAACAATTTAAAAATCTGTCATTGCTAGTGTGGTAAGCGGCGTAAGCCTGCTCTTGTAGTGAACTGCTATGTGGAGACAGCCAAACATACACTGGCAGGTAAAAACGAAATAAAAGCACTAACAAGTAACAAGATCTGAGGGGCTAGGTAGAAAAAAATAACTGGTAGTCCAATGAAATCTTTTTCAAGGCTATGAGGGGAAACAGGTAGTTGGGCGGATGAAGTTAGTCTCAAAGAAGACTGTTGGCAGCATGTGTAAAATGAGTATCCAATTACCCAAACTTTTGGAGTCTAGATCAAGTGAATTAGGATTAATTTTTGGATGTGGAATTCAAGCCCTATGTGCTAAGAACAGAGGCTATGGATAATGGATCCATTCAAGATATGGCATTCATGTGTGAAAAATATATGTAGATTTTTAGGGGCCATGGAACTTGAGTTATATTCATATTTGAGCGTCGCCTTAGCTTTAATCATATCTATTTAACAGCCCCACTTGTATATTTAAAAACTATCTCGAAGTTATTTTATTCAATTGTAATCTTGCATTACACATTTATAATATAGAATTGAATCCCTTTTTAATTAATATCCTTGCAAAATGTTGAATAAAAATTATTTCAAACTCAGCTTGAAAATAAATAAAAAAAAAAGGTAAATCCAATTAATCTCTTGTAATTATCCGATCCGGATCCGGTTCATGTTGAGTCAGTTGGAGGGTCTGGTCAGAAATTGCCGACCCCAGCGTGGGCTAGTAATACACAATTTAATGAGTAGGACCCACATAAGTTGTCCTCTGCATCCTTGAAAGTGACCCTAAGCTCACTGTCCGGCACATCCTTAAATGGAGGGAAAGGATCACTTCAATGGTCGTTCAAACTACTGGAGTTAGTCTAACCGTTAATTGACCCTAGGCCACCATGTGTTCCTCCAGTAGTAGCAATTAGGTAGCAATATAAAACAGAGACTTTGGAACCTTTTAGAAGGAGCAACACATCTGCCCTTTACACGTGGGAGTGGTCCCCCGTGGGTGGCCACTAGCCCAAGATGCCGTTGCCCTAAACCGAGCTTCTAATCTAATCTAATCTAATCTTATTATTTTAGAGGATTAAACTGATTTGAATAAGGACGAAATGACAAAAATAGGCCCGGATTATTGATGTTGATCTTGGGTCATCAGAAGGCTAGTTTGGTCATTTCCATTTATTCACAATGCAAGATTCAAAATTCAAAGAGGAGGATCCCAACTTCCCACCCAAAGATGGATGGATGTACAAGCATCATTAAAAGGCACTTCATGTGATGATGTCCGTATGATTGGATCTTTTTGCTTATGTTTGTTGGTGTGCATTGAGGGAAGATTCATTACGATTCTTGAAATAGGAAAATGGAAAAGGCTCTGCTCCATGGCTTTTTTAGAATAAATTATTGGGGATATAGATTGGAAATAAATGAGAGATGATAATTTTAGGTTTTTGAATTACAATAGCAAATGAATTCAAATTTATCAGTAGGTAATATTAGATGTTATGAATTAGCTAATCATCTCTAGCTTATTGCTAATATCTCTAGCTTTAAATTAAGAGTTCAACTTATTTTATAGGCTAATGTTGTAGATAGCCAAAACATTCGGGCCCAATACATCGCTTTGCTTTTCTTGATCATCATGCATCCTAATGCACTATACATTGAATGAGTGACTTCTTATGGACAAATGGTGGGATATTATGCTGCGTGTCTTTTTTTTTAATTGTATGGGTGGCAGAAATAATAAACATACACTCTTGAAAATCATTGAGTGGACCAACGAGTTGAAGGATAAGAATCACTACTTTTGGTTTGAGTCCAACGTGGACCTAATCTTGAACTTTAACTAAAAAAAAAAAGAACAAAGGCGTAGACTTTTCCTCACTTATTTTCCCTCATAAATACTCACACATCCCTACCCCTACACCTACACACTAACCACACCAATTGAGCCGGTAGTCGGAATTGATCCCTTGTTGTTTGTTTTGATACGCCTCACAATTGAGCTACCAGTTGATTTATAGTTAAAGCTTATTATATTTGTTGATTAACATAGGATTTAATTATCAATGGAACTTAGAATCAACACTAATCTATAAATTTTTAGGTGAGGTCTTTTCATCAGTCATCAATAGCAAGCCTATTTTCATCACCTTTTTAAAACCTTTTACTCTAAATTTGTGGAAGAGAATTGACAATAGTGCAATCATATATCCAGTCACATTTCAGTCTTACATTAGCCATGTACACTTTTTCAGATTGTGAGTAGATTGGAGTATTATTTTCACTCAAATGTATATTTAGTATTTGATTTAGTCGTCTTGTATGACAAACGTTTTGTTAGAGTCTAACTGCCCTGCATCATTTGAACTGTGATGAACTGATGACAATTGGAAAAAGGGTTTTAGTAAACTTTTGAGCTCATTCAATTATTCAAGCAATTGGGCATGTACCGATTTAAAGTAGGAGATGACTTGAACTGGACTCAGTACCAATTGACACAATCCAGAGTACTGACCACTGAGCGTCGAGCCATATAAGAATGGCACCTGAGCCATTCTTATTGTCAGTAATAGTCTAATAGATCGTCTTTGATAGGCCTCCACCTCTACTATGGTGAATCTAGGGGAAACCAAAAAAGTTGCCTTAGCACAGTATGGAAAGCTGGGTTCTCTGAGTTGAGTAAAGTTGCCTCCCTTCCTTTTTCATTCTTTCTTGTTTTGGATTCTCTCCTTTCTTTAACGACGTACATGTGGAAGTGCTGGAAAAGGTATCTATTCCAATTTTTACGCTATAGTGACGGTTCATGAATGAACACCTTCATAGTCTACACACTCATCTTCACTTTTTTCCTTCTTATTTGCCTTCTCTTTGTCCTTTGTTTTTCTTTAACCAAAGACCTTCAATATTTTGTTGATGACTTTTCAACTAGAGGTTCCCCGTGCTATGCACAGACAAGTAAAATGTGAGGCTTATGTTTTAGGGTTTTTAATTGCTTCCTTTATGTGAAATATCTAAGCAAGTGAAAAAATACACATTCATATAAAAACTCACACACCAACATACTGTTTGGTTTTTGAAGTGAAAATATATAAGATAGATGTATTTTGTAACAATTATAAAAAAAAGGATGAATTTGTAATTTTAATTGAAGAAGTTACTTTAACTTCCCTTAATGCATATCACTTCTAGCATCTCTTTGGCTAGTTATCTCTCCTTTGGCAATTATGTAAATTATTCAAACTTAGAAACCACTTCATTCCTCACATTCAACCCTTTCAAGCTGCTCTTTATTCTTATCTATTGTAAAGATGCCATATAGGAGAGAGAAATAATAACTTTGTATGAGAATAAAGGGATAATGATGAGGAGGCCTATGATTGATTGAAGAGAAACTACATTCACATTCAAGTTAGATCCAGCCACACAACTCTTTGTTGCAAGGCCCACTTAGCACCTATTTGTTTTTTTTTTCCGTTTTAAAAATTTTCTACCCAAAATTTGCTGTTATAATTTTCTCTTAGGCCCTATTTGTTTGCAATAAAATACTCATAATTAGTTAAAAATTAAGATAAAAAGTGAATTATAAAATAAGCATCAAATAACCTTTCGTTCTTTAGAAATAAAATAAAAGGAAGATCGGAAATGAACAATTAAGGGTGACGGCTATTTTTTTTTTCCATTTTTTTTACTGAAGATTTTACAGCCAAAAACTTTCGTATCAACCATAGACCTTTTTTGGTTTTTCTATTCCACATAGGAGGCGACATCGCTGCTCCCCCACCAACGGAACCCCTAATTAAATGCATGTGTCCTCTTTTCTTCTTCTCTATCCTCAATAATCTCCCTCAAGAAATATTACTCTTCTCTTCTTCCATCTCTCTCATCAATACCTATCACTTTCTACAACTCAAATCTTCTCCTTCCTTTTTCTATTTCTGTTCAAATCCTCAAAAAGAAATACCACAAAAAAATAGTGTGTGCTCTACTGCCCTCTTTTTTTTTTTTTTCACAAAATATGGTGCCCTTCTACGGTTACAACAACACTCTAGCAAACAGTTTCAAGCGGTTTCCTCACCTCATATGTTTTTTATGTCTTTTTGCAGCAGGCGGCACAGTGACCATAGTCATATGTGTCTCTAATGCTGAAGCAAAATCAAACCAACAGTGCAAAGGTCGTCTTCTCTGCTAGCGAGAACAATGTTAAGGATCGGCAAAAACAATAGTGCATGTCACTTTTTTTTATTTTATTTTTTCTATTTGTTTGTTATTCTGTCTTGCGGTGATATCGCTACTCATTTCTTTTTCGTCTTTATCTCCTTAATCTACATGAGTGATATTGCCACCAGAGATTTCGTGTCGGTGGGTGCTTGATCTGTGGCATTAAGACTTCTAAGACCGTCATCAAGGTCTTCTTCTAAGTGTGACAAACAACTTGTTGGCTAGGTTAAGGACTAGAGTGCTTTTTAAGACGGCATCAAGAATGCAAGGCAGTGGCGGTCATGCTTTTGGAGGATTGATGGTTGGCGCTACTGCTACGGAAAAGTTAATAGCCAAGAAATATGGGTTTGGGCCCTTTTGGCTATTGAAGAATGGGCCCGTTTGACTATTGAAGAATTCTTTAGTGAGAAAAAGCTGAAACGCATCTTTATTTTTAGCCTGTGGAGTGGACGGTAGCATAACTAGAGATAAGTGGTGGCCAGAAAAATCCCAAAGACAGAGAAAAGAGAAAAGAAGAAGAAAAATAAAATACAAGCGAATATATTACTGCTCAGCAAAAAAAAAAAAAAAAAAGTGGCACAGGGCCTTTGTGGTCTATATGTCAATTTGAGGGCGTTTGTTATCTTCCCCCACTCTAAGGGTTTTTTTTCATTAAAATCTCATTCTTTAATTTTAGTTACATAAAAAATATTATTTGATGTTTGTTTTTAAGCAAAAATTATCTTATGCATTCAATTCCTATATAGGCATTCAATTCCTATATAGGCCCTTAATAAATATTATCTCTAATTTTATCTTATATAAAAAGTAATTTGATGCACACATGTAGGCCCTCAAAAAATCTCATTTATCATGCTGCTTTTCCAAAGTAAACGGTAGAGCAGATGGATTCACACAGGTTTTACTCAAATCTAACCATTTTTACTTAGAATTATTGAACCCTAAATTCTGTTAATTTCTCTGCTAATTATGATCTATTTTAATTAATAAAATTATTTTAATTTTAATTTAAGACTTTTGATAGGTTTGATAAATCTGAATAGCACCAAACCCGTGATTCCGAAAAGCCACAGGACGATACTACAAATTCTTGTGGCATATCAACGAGGTGTCATATCAAATGACCCTTGTTGACTGATATGCTCTCATCACCAAAAATTAAAGGTAAAGCAATGACAACGGTTCAATCCAGTAGATATGTCCCACGTACTTTGACTTGGTCCAATGAGACCCAACAGCCCAAATTCCACTACCACTTGAGCTATATATCCACTGGAGCCCGGATACCGCGGAGGAAGTCAGAGGATCTCTGAGAAATGCTTTAAAAACCATGTGGCCGTTATTAATGTCAAAAATGTTTTCACTGGATGATTTTACTGCAAATTGAGTATTTTTTTTTCCTACCCTGAACCCATGAAAGACCCTGTCCATAGGAAGATGAGTTTAGATCTTCCGTCACTGTGGGGATTTTACTCACATAGTCTCAATTCTATGAAGATACATTGCTCACGGAGAAAAAAAATCCTGCTCACATATGGAGAGAATCAGGGATTACAGATTTTGCATATTGGCTCTGCTACGAGATAACAACCATGAAGTGAATATCTAGTGATGTTTAAAATTTTGGTTTTTGATATATTTAAAAGTGTCTAAAACTTATTCAAAAACTCATAATAAATATATAAACTCAAATGCTGAAATCTTGAGTAATTAAGAAACAATATAACAAATTAGTTTAATAGTTGAAAGAAAATAGAATAAATTTATTTTCCATTAGTCTCCATTTTCTATACATCTTTCACATGCGGATGGTTGAGACCACTGCAAGCCTGCTCATTCTCAAAGGAAGAAAAAAACATACAGAAAAAGAAGGGTTTTTCTTTGGAACTTCTTTTGTTTTGATGGTTATGTACTGAAGTTAGGCATAAGTAGGCATACTCATAGCCGGGCTGGCCTCCTTAGTCAGGCTGCACACCCTTTAATCATCAGTGTTTTAATTTTGTCAAATCTAGCGAAAGGCTTATCAGTCGAGCGTAGGCCCAGCCTATTTGCAAAAATATGTTACCCTTTGGTAAGATTCTAAATTTTGAGAGCAAAAAAAATTGTTTGCCCAGGCCCAAACCATTTAATGTAGGGGCCAAGAAATCAGGCTCTGGCAGCACCCGACAGACATAAAAAAAGAGAGCCAAAATCTAGTCCAATGTAGTGGAACTCCGATCGGGAAGAATGGCCTGGTCACACAGGACTTATCTTCTCTTGTTGTATTTTGCTTGCTTGTTGAATAAAAAAATTATTTTTTTTACCAAAAAGAAATCCACATGAATGTACATGAAGTAAAATCAAAGATAGGTTTTGAACACACGATATGGAGAGCAAACACATGCCTCACACCACTTTGACTACACATAAGTGGCTAATTTTTGCATGACCTCCGTTTTATGTTCTTATATATAGTATGCTGCTGTTCATGCTAATGAAGGTGGAGGGTGTAAAATTGGAGAGGAGAGAGAGAGAGAGAGAGAGAGAGAGAGAGAACATTAATCTCAACAATCTTACAAATAGGTAAAACAAACAAGCTGTCAGAGTAAAGCTAGGCAAATTCAGCCTAAACACCAAAAAAGAAACAACTTGAGAAAAATAAATGTGTTAGTGAAGAATACAGAGTAAAACTAGGCAAATTCAGCCTAAACACCAAAAAAGAAACAACTTGAGAAAAATAAATGTGTTAGTGAAGAATACAGAGTAAAACTAGGCAAATTCAGCCTAAACACCAAAAAAGAAACAACTTGAGAAAAATAAATGTGTTAGTGAAGAATACTATGGTGGTCTAGTGCACATAAGTTCCAAACTATATCACAATGATCAATCTAATAGTAGGCCAATTTCTTTTGAATTAAAAGTCAATAAGAATCCACACAAGAGTGGGGCATTATTTTGAGCCATCTCGGTGTGTTATAAGCCATAGTAAGTGGGATTTTTTTTTTTTTTGCTATTCTCTTTTATTTTGGTTGAGTCTTCCTTAGATTAGAATGTGATTATTTTCATTGTTCTTCCCTCCATTTTTTTTTATTTTTTTACCTTTTTTTTTTTAGTTGGAAGCATTTCTTGCTAAATAAGTCCTTGTTCTGGCTGTAGGTAGCCCTTTTTCTTTTTTCTGTGGCTCACTCTATTCTAATTAATCTTTTTTATCGAGTTTGGTATGTGAAGGCCGGCTCCAATACCAAATATTATGAATCTAACCAATATGCCAAAAATCCCCAAGTTTAATGGAATGCGTCAAATCAAGTCGTATAACTATTTAGGATTGTAACATGGAAACATTTCCACCCTAAAAAATTGTTTTGTAATAACCAAAAAATGGGAAAAATGGGAAAAAAGGAGAAAAACAAGAACTTGAATTTTTATTCATGCAGAAATGATACTCGATTTTCACCGTTGAAATGAAATGTGTAAGGAACTGGTTTGTAAAGAGAATTTCCTACTTAATATAAAACTAGTTTCATCAGGAGAATGATTTGCCAAAGTTATGTGTTTATATTTTCTGTGGTTTCTGTGGTTTTTATTTCTTGAGAAGAAATCATTTTGTGTATAAATCCATCTTCTCCAATTCGTAATAGTTGTTTCCTTCTGCTTTTAAATCAATCTCATGTATCCATCTTCATCATCACTCTGTAGCTCCCTTTCTTCTCAGGCCACCAATCTTCCCAACATTTCTTTACCATCCATAATACCTTCACCTACAAAACCACATCTTGTCCCTCCATCACCAAACAATTCATCCTCTCTTCCAGCCCATAGAACTTGACTCACACAAACCAAACAACTCCGTCATAGTTCCAAATTCCGACCCCCTTCAAAGTCATCTACATTATAAACAAAGCTTCATCCTACTACAACACACTTCTTTGTCATCTTGTTTCTCTCTCTCTCTCTCTCTCTCTCTCTCTCTCTCTCTCTCTCTCTCTCTCTCTCTCTCTCTCTCTCTCTCTCTCTCTCTCTCTCTCTCTTCCGATCACAGCAACATGTTACCACCATCCGATCTTCCCAAACAAACACACCCTCAAAATCCCATCTCCATTATAGGATATTTTCTGCCATGAAAATAAGAGCAAGAACTTTTAAGAAAAGTGAATTTGGGGCAAGCCAAATCTAAGAACACACTCGTTACTTGCTAATGAGATAAAAGTGTCAGGGTTTTTTGAGATGAAAGGGGAAAAGGAAAGTTAGAAAGATAAAATCAAGAAAGTGGCTAGAGAACTGGCACCATCCAATGCATTCATTACCTCATTATCGTCTTGAAACCAAACTAAATGAGAAAAAGAAAGTTGTCAGAAATTGATGATATTGCCGACCAAATTGCTGATATCATCAACAAGGGTAGTTCATTAATTAATATATATATATATATGTGTAGATAACAAATAACTCTATTGTTCATTTTATGGTTTTTCTTTGTAAAATCAAATAATTAAAATTAAATTTATCTTTTTTAAGAAAAAATCCTAGATAAAATATAAAGCAAAGCTACTCACCCAAAATGGCTCTCCTCAAAAGCCTAGTTAGGCTCGTAGTTCCAAGCGGAGTTTCATGCTGCCAAAATGCTGTGTGGCCCTCGCCTGACACTGGAGCAGTGAGGATAAAATTAGGAGGGGAAGGAGGAGGCCACATGCATCCAAAGTGGGCTCAATTTCCTCCTAATGCACGCAACCTTTGTTGGGTCATAAGTCGACAACTGGGTCGGGAATCTCAGTCGCACTCGCGTTTTGTCACATTCCTCTTAACCACTTGAGAGAAGTCGACAAAACATCAAAGGGTCAAGAGACCATCAGTAGCAGTGGAAGAGGAGCGTCTGCTACCGTCCATCCATTCACCTTCATATCAATTATCACCATTCAATCTCTCTCTCTCTCTCTCTCTCTCTCTCTCTCTCTCTCTCTCTCTGAGAGTCGTAAAAAGCATGGTATGAAGTGTGGTGTGGACCCTCTGCCCTCGACGATCCATCTTGGATATCATTGCATTCATCTGTTTCCTTCTGCAACTCCTCTCTATTTCTTCAGATGAATTATTGCATGCATAAGGACCTCTATGTCAAGTATGGTTGTGGCCCACCGAGGAATAACTTCTTTTAGATTGGAAGAGAATTGCATGCAAACAACGACTGGGAGAAAAAGGCCAGCTTTTGGATGGTTCACATGGCCTGTACAAATTCTGGTGAATTATGTCTATCTGTACCAAAGATGCATGTAGGAGCCATTGTTTCAAATAATGATGAGACTGGAAGGTAGTCTATTAATAGACAAGTGTCATGATGTATTGAGTTATAAATATTTTGCTGTGGGTTTGGTGGAGAATTCCTCACGATCAATATCTATTATAACCCAACTCTATAGTTGAGAAAGACGAAACAAAAATGTGATTGTGATTCTTGCTATGCATGTGAAAACAATAGCAACCTCACACACACACACACACACACAGATATGGTGCTTCTGCAGTTGCTCTTAGATGAAAACAATAGCCGCGTGATGTATGTTGCTGTTTTGCTCCAAACCTTCCAAAATTTAAATGATGCAGCCTTGGTGATGTTTGTCGCTGTTTTACTCCAACCCTTCCAAAATTTCAATGATGCAGCTTTGGTGGTGCTTGTTACTGTTTACTCCAAACATTCCGAAATTTCAATGATGCTGCTACGGCGACGTCTGTTAACAGTTTTTATTCCAACGATTCCAAAATTTCAATGATGATCTGGAGTAATATTTGGCTTTGGTTTGATATAACTACGGAGTTGAAATTTCCATCTTAATGCTCAAAAACCAGTCCCGCAGAAAGTGCTCAGTTAAAATCAATATCTTGATTAAATAGCTCTATTAGGTGGCAAACACCCAGTACAAACAAGAGTGTCCTTACTCCTTAAAATAGTAGCTTAAGAGAACCTCCAGCTAGCTACTTCAGCCCAGCAAGCTACTTCAGCCCAACAGCCGTATTTCGCCCAATATATCTATATATATATATTATATATGAAAAATAATCTTATGAGAACTAATTCTCACCATTTTTTTGTGAGAACTCTGGATGGAGTCCATCTATTATTAAATTCAAATCTTACAATACACAAGTACCAAAGCCCTATACATATATAATATCTTTCTTTGCTAGAAGTGAACTGATTGGTATTAGATTTAGAACATGAGGAAAAGAAAAAGGTCCAACCAAACAACTATAGAACTACAACAACACAGACTAGAACAGTCCAAACACAAGATATAAAACAAATGACACCCAGAACTACCAGCGAACTACCCGACAAATGCAACAGTTTGTTCACCAAGTTCTGCAATACAAAACATGTTTAAGTTCAGACTGGGTCCAGCAATTGTTGGAAGGATGGAGCCCATATGCATTTAATCAGGTCTTAGTCCAACCCCAATATGGGTATCAGGATATCAACCTAGTTTCGGTGATTCAAAACTCAGACTCGGCTTCCAACTCAGTCGACTTAGCAGAATTGCATGCGACTTGGCTGAGTCAAGTCCAAATTTGGGACCACAAAACTAAGGCCCCGAAAAATTCAAAAATAAATAAATAAATAAACCCTTTAAAACTCTAAAGGATTTCAAAATTTCATGCCATTCAAATAGAGAATTTGGAAGTCCACTAAGACAGGACCAGCATTGGTGTCAAGAATTCCTGTTAAAATGCCCATAAACTAAAAGACCCTAAATCTTATCTTAACAACTCAATCCCATTGATCTCTCAATTACACCAAGATCTCAGACTTCAAACTATTTATTCAATCACTCCTCTCAATTTCATTAATTTCTTCAACACCGTTAATCTCTGTTAATTATAATTTTCATGCTACTTAGCAAATCACACTTTCCAATCCCATTAATCTCTCTCAATTATGGCTTTCCTCACCATTTATGTAAGTCACCTCGCAATACCATTAAACTCTCCTTTATGGTTTATGACTGCACACCTTTTATGCGAATCATCCCTCAAATCACCATCTAGGACCTAGTTTGTGGAGAATTTAACATTAGTACCAGGAGTTCCGATATACCAAATTGCATCTGGTCGATTCTTAATAATAACAACTTACAAATCAGCAATAGCTATTAATTTAGTCAGTATCGTTTATTAGCTACTCAAGTAAGCAACCCTAGATGGATAGGATGGCATTTAGATGACTAATAGAAAAAATTAAAGTATGCCAGTATTCTTAATTCAGAGAAGTAAAACATAATGCTTAAAAAGGTTGATCTCTATTTGCAAAAAAGATCGTCTCAAATTAAGGAATGAAACAGCAATAACATATGCATGAGTCCTAAATCTGCTTAATTCCACAATAAAGAACTGTATTGATGATGAAATACATAAAAGGCACATATCATATCCTTTTCCAGGATATGTACATAAAAAGGCAAGCTACAGCTCTTCAACAAACAATAATTATAAATATAAATATACCTAGTAAAGCAGTTGTTACAGCCGTTGCATCATGACATCTTTCCGAAAGAATTCACGATGATTTTTGGCTCGACCAAGCCAATGTAGGTGAGACCTCACTGAGCAATACATACATAATTAAAGGACCAATCTGGGGATTCTTTCTTTTCATTCATAACTAGTGGGTTTTCATTCATAGACTTGTATCCAGTTTGCAGAGCACCCAATAATATGCAATGGTAGGTAAAATCTAATCCATCACAACCAAGAGATGAAGTCTACCAGAACCACTCATGTTGTGCATCTACTGCTTTCACATTTGTTGATATCAGAGGCATGGTGCCATAGAGGGAAATAAAGTCGTTGAGGCATTTATTCCTTCTGTTGCTATGACCTTGCAAGCTACTGATGCCTGAAGCTCCAATTTCATATATCTTACCTGTAAACAAGTGTTAGAAAGAATTGTGCACGTTTTTTCTTTTCATTTTTTATTTATTTATCTGTGTGGGTCTGTGGGCAGGCGGGTATGGGTGTGGGTGCATAGGATATTATTTATCCGACCTGGACTCCAAGGGTATCAGCAATTGCCAAAATAACTATTTGGAGCATAGAAGCAGAAAAATAAGATTCCAGCTAATGTTGGCTTTCATTCTGCATACAGAAACTGATGCAGCCCAAGTGCATAAAAGGTTTACCGTTTAAGGGCTAGAAGGAGGCTCCAAAAAATAGGCCCACAACAAGATAGCCTATCTGGGTGACCCAGTGGGCTACCCATTGCACCAAGCCCATGGATGACTAATCCATTGGACCAAACACCTATAGTCAAAATGTAGCCCAACTTTCTAATAAAGTTTCCCACATTTATAGCAGAAATCATAAATAAATTAAAATAAATGATTGACCTGTGATCAATTAAAGATAATTGACTTGAGCAAGAGGAAAGAAAATTGAATCAATTATAAATAGATTGGCATGAAAGCAGATTTCATGAAAGCAAAAGAAAATCTTCCCTAGTTCCCTAATAGGCCAGATTTCATCCCCTCCTCTATGAATACCTCGCAATACTAATTTTTAATTCAATGATAGCATTCCAAGCCTGAAAGACATCTCCTTTTCATACACGTATTGCTCATTAATGTGAAATTGTGGAAGTCTCTTCATCTTCTCCTTCATCCTATCCTAATGTCTTCATGTTCTCCTCAATCCTATCTTGAGGTGTAATATATACGTTTTAGTCATTCATATCTCGTCATCCAATTTTTAATGTAAAACATCTCTTCATCTCCATCTGCACATTTTCTTATTCTCCCTTTCTAATTTATTAGCTTTTGGACACCCTTTGTCTCTTCTCCGTTCTCAGTTCTCACACAATGTTTCTTCTCTGTTCTCTCGGTCTCCCCTCTCCAGTGCAACAGCAGGCATCAAACTCGAAGCTATTAAAAAGTGAGTCCATAGAACATCTCATTCCTAGATTTAATTTATTGGGGCGATAGGTGGGTCTTTTGTGGATATTCACCTTTGATCCTACACTTTCTAAGGTTTTAGACCTTTTAGAAAGGCACTAATCTTTAAACATTTATCAGCATTTTTTTGTTTTGAAATAAAAAAATTGCAACCCAAAGTAAAGATTGAGAAGCAGGTCTCCAGCCTGGCTTGAGTCAGCCTGATTAAGCCTAAATTGTTGTCAAAGCACCATCCAGATTGAGGCTAGGGTTGCCTCAATGACCAGCCCAGCCCACCCAAGTAGCATCCCCTAGATACTTCCATTGTTGGTAAATCATAAGTCAAGGTCAGGTCAGGGATGTTGTTTGAGACGGCAAGTACATAGAAGACAAAGCCTATCCACACACACACACACACAGACCCCACACTCAAGCATATAAAGTATAAGCACGCAAAAGCATATAAACATGGATGTGGCATCATGGCCACATCTTCCTAAATTTATCTACATTTTAAGGAAAATATGAAAAATGTGAGCATAAATAACGATTTGTCTTTACTACAAATTTACTTGTATTTAGATTTTTATATAAATTATTGTTACAACAAAGTTCAGGCCAGTGGTATCTATTAAGTAGGATGAATGTCATTGCCACCTGCAATTAGAGCTAGGCGTAGAACGCCACTAAAACAGTTTTGAAATTCTATCCCAATAAATAGGCAAAGTTCACATTAGTTTCTTTATATATTCGTATTTACTTAAATAACCATTCACGGGATGTTGATGGTTCATTTACATTAGTTTTGGAGCAGGACACCGATATTACTGTCACTTAATGGGCTAGAAAACTACATGTTGCACCATTTAAATAATTCAATAGGAAGGAGCAAAGAACTTACCTTTGACCCAGATTGGAGGAGCACCCGTAGCATTAGCAACCAACAGAGACATGGCAATGTCTTCACAATTCCTGCAAGCAAAACAAAACAGATCATATATATGGAAAAGGAGCAATGTCAAATCAAATTATTATTAAACAGTGTACATGTATGATCTTTTCCGACAGGTAAATCACACAAAAGTGTTAAAAGTTCATCAGCAGATTTGTTATCAAGAACAAGGCAGGTCTAAAATGTCAAGTATGAAAATAGAAGTCAGAACAGGATCTGGATAGAGATTCCATAACTGGAGGTGCAAAAGTGTATAAGGTCCTACAACTAAGTTTTAAGAATACCTTTCTCTGGTTACATAATCATGAATAGATGAGGGCATCTTAAAGGTGTACAAATCCAAGTACTTTCGGTGGAAAAATGCTGCTTTGGAGAGAACCATGCTGTAAGCACCCATCCACCACACTGACCACCAACCTCCATATCTGTAGTATGCCACACCATCTTTCTGCAGTAATAAAGAAACAATTCAAGAGACAGTATCTGCAAAAGGGACTATTCAGAGGGGTTTTCTGTTTCTGTGAGAAACATAGGAGCTGTTTGCTTTGTTGGAACAGGGATCAGGAGAGAGGAACATTCCGTTCCTATCCATCACCTTTCCTACATGTGATTCTGCCACTGCATGTCATGACATATCACAACTGATCTCCTTTTAAAGGAGCCCTGAGGATAAAAATTGTGAATTTGGTGCTGAGTTGTGAATCCATTTGTACAGCTGTTCAATCAGTAAGACATCACTGAGGTTCCAATGTTGGCAATCAGCAGTGTGGGCTTAGTATTGAATATCCAGAGATTCATGGTTCCAAGTAAAAGGTATGGATGAAAGAAACTGTTGTAAATGAGAGTTTGAATAGTGCTATTGATGCTAACTAATATAACTAATACCGTAAGCTCAGTGATGCACTTACTAGATCAATTACTAAACAACTGTGCTTACTAGATCAATTACTAAAGAAGAGACTGTATCAATTTGTAAGAGAATAAATTGACATGACTGCCAGAATAACCAATAGTATTAAACAAGCACGATGGCCCAGCAAATTTACAGGCTTACACATTTTCAGCAGTTTCAATGGACAAAGTTGGGGCTGGTCCAAGTCAGAAAACCACAATATACAAATTATTATCTCAAAGTTGAAGGGAAGCAGCATTTCTCTCTTGGTACAAGGCGATGGAAATGTTCATCAGGGGAAAAAGTAAACTTGGATACACTAATGAAACTATTGAGGTGCCCAACATTGATGATCCCAACAAGCTAATTGGGAATCCAATAATCTGCTCATTATGTCGTTACTGTAAAATTCTATGGAACCTGATGTGAGTTTGGGTCTCTACCTCTTGTCCCCTACAGAGGACACTCTCACTATTAAAGAATTATATCCAAATTGAAGCAACACAGCTGCATCTGATTTGCATCAAGAGATTGAAAGCTATAGATGAGGGGAAAACAAAACAACAGATTATAATACGAAGTTATGAAGCCTATGGAAAGAGTTATCTTATCAAATTTCACTGCACTAGGATGCTGAAGAGCAGAAAAAGGCAAATGTTTAAATTATTGGCTGGTCTTAAATCTTAATTGCAACTTGGAACCAATTAGGAAACAGATTCTCAGAAATGACACATTGCCTTCTCTCAATAGTTTGTACGTTCTTGTCCTCCATGATGAGTGATGAAGAGCTGTAATGAATGCAACTCTAGTAAATGGTTTTGTGTTAATCATCTATGATGCAAACACACAAGTACAGACATGGACACTGGGAACAAGGGTTCGACAATCCATCTTTACGGCAGGTAAGATAAATTTCAAAAATTTTTATTAGAGTTAAATTAGGCTAGGGCACATTAATTAGCATGACATTTATTTATACAGGTTAGATTTTTAAGAGGTGGCTCATTGTAGCTGCACAATAAAAAAATAACAAAAAAATATTTAATATTATATATAAATTTTACAAAGGAGCTTTTATGAAAATATATTTAACCTTTTGGGATTCACATATTATATATATACATGCAAAGGCGCTTTTTATGAAAAAAAAAAAAACAAAATGAGATGAGCTCCTCAAAAAAGCAAAGGCCACTTTTGACATAGTAAAAAAGTAATGGGCAATTTTAAAATAACCAAAAAGTAATGCTCTTAAAAAGGACATTTGCCGTTTTCTCTTTTTCTGTTCCTCAGGAAGTTTCGAGAGAAGGGTAGGGTGGGAGCGCTTTCTGCTTTCCAACGAGAGAGAGTTTGCGGAGGAGGAGGAAGAGGACGATGGCGATAGCAATAACAACGGCAGTGGCAGCAAACAGATGGATTGCAGGCAGCTGATAGCAGCAGCAAGTATGCGTTTTGTCACGCTCTCTCACCTCCTTTTTTTTTTCCTTCACAGAACTAAGAAGTAATGCTGACATCCCCTCGCCCACCCCTTTCCCTCCCCTTTTTGTATCTTTTTTTAAAAACCCTCATTTCTAGCCAAAATCCTAAATTTTTGGAGAAAATCATATCCTAAGTTTTTGCATTGTATCTTAACCATATCTTATTGTATCCCATACCCATATATGTATCAGGCCGTATCGGCACAAGTACCATGGGTGAAATGCCATATCCGGGTATCATAGTTAATCATCAAGATCAATAATAATGGTCGTAATGGAATGAAGCCACGAATGTGGCGCTAGCAGTCTCGTGGAAAGAGGTCTTACAATATAGGTCATGGAGATGAGAGTGGGGATGTTGTCATGGACAAGGCATGGATAGGTAGTATGTGAGATCTGGAGGGACTGGGCCAAGGAAGCAAATCTGATTAAAATCCAGTGTGCCCATCACCAACCAAAGAACACCCGGGATACAAGGGATTCCACATGTCCCACATCGGAAACATTCAAGTCCAAAGCCTGGGCTTAAGTACCCATGGTTACCTCCACTTCAATAGCAAACTTTTGTAGTGATTAAGGCCCATGGTGTTACAAACATATAAGAGCCTAAGATGGCTCTGTTTATGGAGGAGAGTGTGAGATCCGTCATGCCTGGTCCAAGGTGGCAGAGCCAGTTGAAATCCGGTGTGCCCATCAACCACCAAACAACACTCAGGATCTAAGAAGCACAGACCCTTCTAAGAAAGTGAAGTATCCGTGTCGGACACATATCGGACACCAACACTCCTCGAACACTCTCGGACACATGTCCAATACTATTTTAGCTGTGTCCATAATTAAGAACTAAAAATCTTAATTTCAAACACTTGTCCGACACTCTTTTTGCGACATGTTCCACAATTCCTAACTAGTGTATCTAACTAAAAAATAAATATGTGGCCGATATTTCTTGGACACTTGTTAACATGTGATTACTAATACTTGTAAACTTAAAATATGACAATTTTATATGATGAAAAAAATGTATGATTGTTAATATTAATCATATCACAAGCAAAAGACAAATAAATCTTTTACTAAAGAATAGGCATCGAGATTGGCTTTTTTTGCTTTTTTTTTTTTCTTTGAGGAAAGGGAAAGGGGATCTGGCCAAATCCTCAAATGATTCCACACACAAGCATTCTCAAACGAAAAGCACTACTCACAACCATAAGAAACTGTACAAATTTTTTATTGAATAATGAAAGGTCTCTCTCCCAGTAGAATAGAGGGATTACATATTTATAGGAAGCATTGGACATCTCCCATTCCTTTTAGGACTCTAACTAAATATTAAAGGAAATTAAATCTCTCCAAATTAAACTAAATTCAAAATTTAAAGACTCCTAGTTAAGTGGTTGGTCACGTTAAGCCTGTGGAGTGAGCACAATGGGCCTTGTCGACCCGCATCAAATTATCTCAAATTTTCACATCTCAAAAGAAATTAGATCTACACAGTCAACAGACAATTGATGGTCTTTAGTCCAAATGTTGATCAGCTACAACTAAGTAATCCAACACTAATAGAGTGTGTGTGCACAGCCTAATATTAATGCAAATCCATAAGCACAATTTCTAAAGATGAAACAATTGAAGCAGAGCATTCGGCAATATAGCAATATTTATATAGAAGCAAGGAAAGTATTAATACACGAACATGATGCAGCTTTGAGTCTCTGGAAATCATTCTAAACTTCAGTGAACAAACATGTGGCTGTGAACGAAATAATCCAAATTTTTCATCACAAACTGCAGCAAAATACTGCTTTCACCATGCAAATTTTTGTTGACAACAATTTAACAGCATGACAGCACAGTGACCTACGTAAATTTAGCTCACCTCTTCATCCAACCAATGCATGCGTGGAACAAAACCCACCATTGTGTCTGAAGCACTTTGCCATACAGTAAAAGCAAAATCCAAAGTCAGGCAAGGAACAACTACGTCATCATCAACCGAAAAGATTGCGTCTGTTCTGAGATCCTGAATTGGCTTAAATCTGTTATTCAGATTATCCTCCTCATTAAGGTCAAACCTGAAATTAGGTTTGTGGGCACTTTGAGACTTTGACAGCACAATCTTTCTAAGATAGGCTTTCAAACTATCTGATGGTGGATCGCTTTCACTCCAGACTACACGTATTGCATCAGTTCCTCTGCAAGATGCATAATGAGCCACAGCTTGCTTGAGAAGAGAATTGCGCTTCCAAGTATTAATCAGCACAGTATAGCCACCCCTATAAGAAGAAGCACCACAAAGTTCATAAACCATAATCCCAAACAAAAATAAAATGGAAGGAAAATTTTATTTAATAAAGCATGCATTCATAAGACCAATCAAGAGTGCAGGGCTCGTAGTTTGTTTTAAATCAAAATTGAATTGGAATAAACTTAATGACACTACGTTCTTTTTCCTGTCCCATAAGTCAAACAAAAAGCTTTACAAAGGAGTTTCTGAAAATTGGGGAAAACATGGTGAAGAGATCACTTTTTGGCAACAAAATTTGTATGTTTCTCAAAAGATTGAAGTCCAAAAAACTCTCACACAAGAAAATGAGCCACTAGCACATCTTGACGACGCGAACAATCAGTCTACCAATAAGAAGACTGACACTCCACGTGACCAACATCTTATATGACCACTGGCTTCTGTTCTTCAATGGGGATCTATGAATGAAGTTGCCAAGTAGATCTCAACAGTTTAGCATGTGTTTGGATGTCCACCCAATAAGGGCATATTGGGTACTTATTCTTCTCAAGTTGGTATCACATAAGAAAAAAAAACAAAAGGCCACACTCAGGATTTAGATGGTGAACATCAGTTTCAATGCTCAAACAGATGTCCATTGAAAAAAATATGCCATCAAAGCAGCGTGTGAAATCATTATCTGCTCCTGAAGAAGTTTGGCATGCACTCAAAGAGTGCCACAAGGCCAACACCTATCAACTGCTACTCAGGTCTTTAGTCTTTACTTACAACAATCAGACAACAAGTAATACAAAAGGCATTACAACATAAATCCCACCGACAACTTCTGCCAGCGAAGACCTTTATCTGACCAAACCTTCCAATCACCGAGACCCAACAACCCAAGAGATCCACAAACAACCACACCAGCAACCACCACAAATCAAAGCTAAACACAATTCTTTCACTTGGAAAACAAGTCTTAATAAAACTAGAAACCATCTAATTTACTGCCAATCAATTACTAAAATCTCAGAAATCTATGAATATGGAAGGTGTCACTGGAGACATGTTGTAGAGAATTTTTTCAATAATTATACGTACACACGATTTGCACATGAGCCGATGTGGAGAGACAACTAAGCAAGAGAACCCATAGACCTTAAACTCAGCAATAGTTAACCACTAGTAATCTCTCTCCACATCAGCTGATGTGCAAATTGTGTGTGCATTTATACATGCGTACATGTCCCTTATTGGGTCTTGTTGGACTTGAACCTTCAGATATAGACCTTAAGGCGGCACCCAATAGTCTGGTCTGCATCACAATCCCTTCAATCAGCAGCGGCGAGGTGCTAAAAGTAAAAGATTAAAGGTAAATATTTGCGAGGTAGCTCAAATATTCCCTAAATCCATCATGCTGCAAATTAAATCCTAAAGCAATGATGTTCCCATCTGCATCTCCACCATATTTTTTTAAACCCCTTGGATTCAAAACCCCCTTTTACTATTACTTCCCTCAACTCCTGAAGCATGCAAAAGGGAGGGAGATTAGAACCAGAAACCAGGTTTGGGAGAATCCTATCTTCTTCTTCTTCTTCTTCTTCTTCTTCTTCTTCTTCTTCTTCAATCAATGATAATCAAACACATAATCATATTAAACCGAATCCTAATGTGATGATGAATTGTGTGTCAAAACTTGATTGAGATGAAATGAAACAGACCTAGCAGGAGAAGAAACAGAAGAAGAGGGATTAGGGTTCCATTGCATCAGCGATCCGACCCTTCCGGCGATAAGAAGAAGCGCGAAGGCGATGGCGGCGACGAGGAGGAGCTTGACCTTGGCGCCGCCGAGGTCATTCCGGAACCGGCGGAACCGGGTGTGGTAGGTGCCTCTGTTGGCCGCCTTCTCCTTGGCCGGAGAATAGAGGTCGCTGCTGCCGGCGGGTGCGGAGATGCCGTCCCTGAGTGCTATGATCGATGCCATGGCCCACCTCCATCAATGGACGGACCAGATCCAATCTGGACGCGCCTCTATCCGCTCCGCATTTGGAAGCGGATCAGACAGATGTCGGATCGGACCACAATGGAAGTAAATCTGCTTTGCGGGCGGTGGCGTTTGGCGCTGAAGAAGAAAATCTGAGAGCGAGCGTGTGGTAATCGGTAAATGGCAGTGACACGATTAAGACCCCAGTTGATGTTGTCAGACACCGGAGATAAAAACGATGCGGACTGGCCCACAAGGCATCATGTCTGAACAGGAACTTTGATGAATGAGATTCCTGGGGCCCCATTTCTTTCCGCATGAAACAATTAGTAACAATCACAGTCTTTTGGGATTATTAATAAAGAATTTGCTGACCATAGGGTCTTCATTTCTCATCTCTGGTCCCAAATCATTTTGGGTACTTGTAATGCCACTATGCAGCTTCCAACTCTGCATTTGTTTTCCATTTTTGTTTACTTTGGTCAATGATTTTTTAAGCTTTAATTAAGAAGTAAATTTTATGCGAACAAATGCGTTATTAGTACTACATGAATGTGATTCTTGATTCTAGATGTCGCTTGGGATTTGTACGTAGAGAGCGAGCATGGACTCCACTTCCTTTTGCTTGAGCTCAAAATGAAGCGTTCATTGCATCAATTAGATTCCGCAACTCTTTTGGGAAAGCAAGGTTACACAAATGGATCCTATTCGTGATTTCAATCAGATTTTGTGGTTTGATCGATATAATTTAATGGTTGGTACACCTTTTATTGAAGTGAAATAGGGTAAACTTAGTTATATATATATATATATTGTGGTAAAAACAAATGCCCTTTTCTATCAGTACCCTCTATATTGAGGTTGAGCTCCACTCTCATTTCGATTTGTGTAAAATGCATCATAAAAGTAATCAATTTGAAGGTGGGAGACGGGTACTTCAACTCTTATTGAAATGAAATTGGAGTAACATGGAAGAGGGAGAACTCCTTGGCCAATTCAAATCTTTATGAACAAGTTCTACCGAGGAGCTGCACAAATCTCTCATAAGCTCATAAGATTCCAGCTTACTCTCAATGCTTGGGATGACACTGGTTCTAATATTAGATTGGCCAAGGTTTTCCCATATGTTATATATAATTTCTTTTCCCAAAATGACTTCAAAATCCCTTGTGAGTTGATTATTGCCCTTGCCCATATATTATATCCTTGGAAGTTTAAATTTATTTTTAATGAGATTCGGGCTTTCTCTTCAAACATTAACTTATTATTTTGTCATGAGCTAAAATTGGCAAGTTCTATGACAGATGTTTTAATTAAACAAGGGGATAACAGATTGTTTCCTTGAAAAGAGATCATTATATAGTTTGATGTATGAGGTACAATACTCTTGTATCTCTTGATACTTTTCTTTCTTTTCATTGTGTTTGTTTTCTTTTTAATGAAAGTTTTCATTACCTATAAATGAAAAAAAAATCGCCCTCTCCCAATAAGGTTTCTATACTAATTTCTACATCAATGTTTATCCACACTATTATCTATTCAATGAAAGTGTGCTTCAAGTAATTGGATTAATCATAGCTTTCGTCCACAATAGTGCCAGGTTGTCATGGTCCCTCTACCAAAATCATTACCTAATGACTGAAACAAGCATATGCAGGCTGAGTTTCAAAATCATAGTTTGCATCTAGTTTGCGGAAAATTGAGTTGATTGAGCTTTGATTTTTAACTAATACATATGAACTTTATCATTCGTCTTTTCCTGATTCCTTCACCTTTTTTCATCCTTATCATGTTCTAACCATTGTTAGCCTCACTTCAGATTCGCCGTGTCTCGTTAGTCTTCCTCCGGATGCAGCTAGTAAAGCCGAAAAACCTACTAGTCAAATGAACTGACGTTAGCTTTTCATTGGTGTTGACACCGATTTCGTTCAACAAATCACACGCATTCCTCACTTCATAATTTGGTCGCTCATGAAGTTTGTTTTTATTTGCTGCAACATCAGGAAACTGGCAGAACACTGATTTTTCCCATGCCAAATTGAGATATACCACTTAAATCAAAGGAATATTCGATTTTCAAATGAATAAGATTAGTTCAGTGGACCACAGGAGCTTGCTTAGTTGGCAGCCCCAATTATTTTGTGACTCCTCTTATTTTGTAGGTTTTCTCTTCTCACTTGTCGGGCATGTGTGGGTCTCCCGTTTCCACTTGTGTGGGCTCTTTTGAGTCCCCTTAAGTTGTGTTAAAAAACAAACAAAATAAGTATAATATATCGATTATGATTGAGGAGGGTGAGCCACGATAGACTTTGAGTGGATTAGATTTTTTCCATAAGTGGCCTTGCTAAGGAGCCTACAAATTTCTAGTAATCTGAGCCTCAAATGATCAGGATTCTTGGACCAGAGTAAAGGTGGGTCCAATATTAACATGGTGGTGATTTATGAATGTAACCACAAACATAAGCACTGTGCTGAATGAGGCGGGATTTAGACATCCAATAGACAGTTTCTTTCAAAGATTTTCAGTTTGTGGCATCAATTCAAATGCATAAAATTTAGTCTCTTGGACAATGATAAAATGGGAACTTGAAATTGCATAGATTTTAAAGCCAAAATGTGTACCCCATATCGGCAAGGTTCAAACCCTAAATATACATATATATTGGAAAGTATTACTGTGCATCTATCCCTCACGATAAGGTGAAGGACACTTCCTTTTTTTAAAAGAATTAATGTACAAGAAGACAAAACCACTACATCTCATCACACCTTTTTGACCTTTTTTGGTCAAAAAGGGAAGTTATGGTGAGGGATGAATACATAATAATCTTCCTCATATATATATATATAGCCAGTCTAGCGAGATGGTGCGGTATATAAGCTAACTTTTAAAGGCCCACCTAGAGTTATGCCAACCATGAAGGACATGAGGGATTGAAAGATAATAATGACAACTATGTTTGTGTAAAAAAGCAGCCCCATCCAATCATCATAGCCCCTTCATTTTAATGGTTCATATCTACAACTTATTTCACACATCAAACTACATTAGATGGTGTTGATTTTTTACACACACCTAGTTCTCATCATAATCTTTTTATCTCTCATGCCCTTCATAGTTGGGGATCAATATGGACCTCAAATGCAAAGTCGACAATTGTGGTTTTACCTAGTGAGCCTGAGATCGTATCCACAGGGAGCTAATTTTCGCAGAAAACATGTCCTAATTCAAAAACTACTGCTAGCCTAATAAAATCTATAAAACTACACACTATTAAATTTGGAAATTAAATTTAAATTACAATCCCAAATCTGAAATTGAATGACAATTCACAAATTAAACCTATTCTAAAAATACTAAACTACAAAAATAACCTAAACTACTAAACTGCAAAACAATAAACTAAATCAAACCATTAGTTGAAGAAAAATAAACCATGCATAAAACTGAAAATCAAAAATAAATATTCAAATATAATTAAAAAAAGAAAATAAAAGAATTCTATTTTCTTTTATTGTAGAAAATTAAAACATCATATTGGCGGAATTAATAAAAGACCACAAAAATACCGCACCAAGTGCGTGCTGTCATCACACATAAATACACAATGGCAATCCAAGGCGAGACACCTTAACCTTATTAATTGCATATTTTTAAATTAAAACGAACTAATACAATCAATAATTCCAAAAAAATTATTAAAACTAGAAGAAGAAATCTCTCTTTACCGTAGATCAAGACATCAATAAAGAAATGAAACTTGCGCATAGTCTGTACTCCAATCTTCAAGTTTCACATTAAGGGAGGAGCAGATGAGAGAAGGAAGATGGAATGAAGGGTATCCGCAAGTGGGCTTGGCCAAATCCTACTTTTGGATTGGACGTGTGGAATGGAGCATGACGAGAGAGAGAGAGAGAGAGAGAGAGAGAGAGAGAGAGATGTATTGGTGTGGAGTGATTGGTTGAATGTATGGGACGTCAGATGCTAGATGGTGCTGAGGAATATGGTAAGTGGAGTTGGAGTGGAGTGGAGATCTTGGGCGTGGAATTGATGGCTATGGAGAACGGCTGGGACAACTAACTATTCCCCCTGTTATTGCTTATATAGTTTTTTTTAATGTTTGGGTTGCCTTATTTGCACCAACTTTGACGGATTATACAAATACTCCTTCTTTCTCTCCAAGTTCGAAACAAAATAGAAGGTGGGTTGGTTGATGAGAAATCTTCAATCTTTTTAAGGACTCTTTTGAGATGGAAATATGTCTCAATCTTTTTAAGGACTCTTTTGAGATGGAAATATGATTTTCATTTATTGCCTTTTATTGTTCCTTCCCAATCTTCAATTCTCTTTAATTGATGAGGAGTGAGGCCCACCAAGCAATGGTGGCCATGAGGAGTATGGAGGACCTGGGTGTGGACGTCTTGAATGGTTTGAAATTCACACTCATATTTGAATCTTTTTGTTTTTCTAAACTTCTTCATAATGCTTAGTTCAAGGGGAGGTGGGGACCACAAATAGATGCTAGCTGTCCATATCATCGTGTAACCCAAGTTTAAGTCAAAGTTACTGTCAACATTCCCATGTGGCTAGAAGCTCCTTTGCAAAGATGATTTTCCATCTTCCTTTAGCTTTAACTTCAAAACTTTCCAAATTTCATTTTTTTCTTGGATTTCTACACAAATAATTTATTGGCTTCAAATCTTGAATGTGGTCCCTTGTTGATGAATTTTCCTACACAAAAAAATAATTTTTAATTAACATGGCAATTTCGACCGAAAGTCACAAATGCACTAATGCAGGCCCAATTCACATAAAATGACACCATAAATTTACATCATTAATCATGATTTGTCTTTATTTAACTAATGATGATGAGAAATTTTATCATTTCATATAAAAATCATGAATTTGAAAAAACCTTCTAAAAATGGAAATATAAAAATGGAAAGTTTCATGATTTTATGAAAAACTAATGATTTTTAATGAATTTTACAGAAAAACATAATAATGATTTCTAAAATCATACAAGCATGATTTCCAATCAAATGAAGAGATTTATAATGAATAAGTCCTTAAAATCTCCAAAAATAAATATAAAATAACATAATTTTAAGGACTTATCAGGCACTACTGCAAGTGGGCCCTAAAAAGTTAGCTCATATACCGCACCACCTTGCTAAACCGTGTATATATATACTAGCTATAAAGGCCCATGCTAAGCCTAGGCCCAAAAAATAATAATAATAATAAAAAATATTGTTTATGTCAAAGTCTATCATGGTTTTCCTCTTTCTAATAACTTTTTGATATTTAGTATTTTAATGATGATTTTTAGAAAAATGTTAGTGTCCGGCTTTTGGTACCTTATTGATGAAGAAAAAAATAGTTGGGGCTGTGATACTTGTCTAAAAAAAATGATAGGATCTACATTTATTTGGCTATATCCCTAAAAATAAGAATTATGATTGTTATTTAGTGGCCTTCTCTAATTGAAGAGTAAATTAAGAGACCCTATTGATGCTAAAGTGGGCTTATTTGATAGTTTATCAAATTATATAAGAGAGGATAAAGGAAATAAAGAAAAGAAAAACATAGATTTTCTAAACTAATAAAGCAGGATGAAATTATATCAATATATAACTTGTATGGGCTCTCCTTCCCATGACTTTCTCTCCCCATTTGTGTGGGCTCTTTTGGGTCCATGGCCCCCTAAGATAGAATATAAAAATAATCATATAAAGAGGCAAAGATGAAAAAAAAATAATAAAATTAGATATATTTTTCATCTTGATATAAAAACTATAATATCACACCTATGAAAGCTTTGTAAACAGAAAAAATGTATGGGTTGAAATCACCAATAAAAAAGAAAGAAGATTAGACAGAAGTAAAAGGTTAAGAACTATACCATTTAAAGATGAAAAAAGAAAAAGGAAAAAGGAAAAGAAAAAAAACCTATATCCCGTTGGAGCTCAATCTATTAAGGACATAATGCGGGGTGTTAATATAAAACAAGAAAAGATAAATTAGAGAGAGAGAGAGAGAGAGAGGTGGGTGGAAGGAGAGATTTTGGGGATTGATTTAAAAAACAGGCCGGTAGAAGGGGAGAGATTTTAGTAATTGATTTAAAAAACGAGTTGAGGGAATCGATAAGATTTAGGAATTGTTTCAAAAAAATGGATAAAGGGAGAGATTTTAGGGAACGAGGAAGAGATTTTAGGGGAATGAAGAAGAGAGATTTTAGGGGAATGAGGAAGAGATTTTAAAATTGTGGGGGAGAGATTTTAGGGTGCTCCAGTTGATGAAAGAGAAATTTTAGGGAAGCCATGCCAGCTGTAATTTTGTGAAATATTGACGTAGCACTTTAGAAAAAAAGAAAAAAGAGAGTGCTGATGTGGCTTCCTTCATAGGCCTCCGTTCTTGTAGCTTTAATATATATCAAACAAACAAAGAACCAACAAAATTTAGAAATCCATCTAAGATCAATAACAATAAATAACATAAACCAAAAAAATCAAGACTCTAAACTCACTGACACGCATAAAATTAAAAAAAATCATGCACCCATGTTTAGTTAAGATCACAATAAATAATCAAATCAACAATTCTAATAATAATGACCTCAGGCCCATTAGGATGAGAAGAGACTTTTTTTTAGAAAAACACCATTTCTCCTTTTTGGATCCACTTCAAATGAGATTCTCCACTTCACAACCTTCTGCAAAGTGAGGTGGAGAAAGCACTATTTTTCTCCAGTGAAGTAAACTTTTTTACTATCAAAGTGACATATAAAACAATTTAATAATCAGTTTTTCAATTAAGGTTCCAAAAGAGCTTCCTTCTAATATGTTTCTCCATTTAAATCCAAACACAGTGGAGAATCACTATTCACTACCAAAGAAAAGAATGAATCTTCAAAACGGAAGAAGGACAATCTCCCCTCCCCCTCTACCTTTCTCTCCATTTATGCATTTCCTCAATATTCCACACTTACATTTCACCTTTTTCATGCAATAGGTCATGACAAAAACAGATGATTCAATCAAAAGAGATCCAAAAATCACCTGAAACATGAGATGGGTCCTTGAATTTTATGACTCCCCTTTCACCTGTAATGGCTACAGCTCCTTCTGTTTGGACCTCTTTCACGAGATAGACGAAAGCAAGTCCACCTTCTCTAAGCTGCCTCACGATCCTGAACGATTATCGTTGATCCAAACATCGCCTCCTCCTTTTACCAAATCATATAGAGCATTCAGACCAGAATAAGAATAACCCATCTTTTTTTGAATTGAGATTTTTGCCATCTCACTTTGGATCTTTGATGAACATGTAGTCAACACCCCATGTGGTAGATTTGCTCAAGTAAGACTCCAAAGTTTGCTCATTTTTTACAGAGATCCACTGGATTAGAGATCGAGAGATGTCACTCAATCCGGGGCCATTCAACATAAAGGAGCATGTTTTGATAAGCATCTTTGCTAATGCTGGATGTGCGTTTGGGAATGGATCGGCGTATGCTATGCAGATTGTGACTATTATTAAGGCTTTCTATGGTAGGGGCAGGGGAAATTTTTGAATTAATGAGTAAGAAGTTTAAATGCCATTTAGATAGAGAGATTTTTAGGGAATAAATGGAATAGATGATGAAAGGAGAGTAGATGGAGAGATTTTAGGGGATGATGCAAAAACAGTTGATATTTTGAAGATGACATGGCGCTCTAAAAAAAAAAGAAAAAAAATATTGCTGATGTGGCACGCTCCAAAGGCCTCCATTCTTAGAGCTTTAATATATATAACTAGCGCTTCCAGCCCCGCATTCCAACGTGAGCCTTATTTAAAAAATAATTATATTTTTAAATAGAGAAAATTTGAAAGGTAAGACTAATAAAGAAATGCCAGACGTTAAAAGAAAAACATAATATAAGGGGTCCCCCAAGCCATAAACCTTACCCAAGTTGTGGGTGCCTCTGAGTGGTTACACATGACTACTCCCATAATTTTTTTGTACTTAATTGGGGAGTGGCGAATTCACTGCAAGTTTTTTACACCAGCGACAAAGCTGTAGTATCATGATAAATAATACCATGAGTGTAAATATTATAATAAATATTTCATTGGAGAATGTATAAAAATTTGTCAATTAAAATAAGTTAGAGGAAGTGTGTGGATCAAATATGAAAAAAGTCCAAATTGGCGAAGTCATGGCTTGGGTGTTACTAATTGAGTGCAAATGACAACACAACCTTATGATCGTAAAATATTACAGAAACTTAATAAACAATGTGTTCTCATGGCAATACTTGCCCTTTAGTCTCTTGAAAAAAAAATTTTACAGGTTGATCATTGGGCATGCAAAAAATAGGTGGAGATAAGAAGTAGAGAAATTACCACAATACAAACTTGAATAATAGACAATTTTCCCACATTTCATTAGCCAGACCCTTACATTTTTTATTAAAATGCAAAGATTGGAATTATCATGCATAACCCTTTTGAATATTAATAGAGTAGAAACATGTGACTGATTATAAATTACCTAACAATAGGCCTCACATGGGAGTGCGCATGAACAATATGAAATTGAGGTAGTGGAGCCTTCTCATTAGTTGAGAGGGGAGTAAACCCTATAATACAATATTGAAGAAGACACTATCAGCCCCATAACATCGTGTGTGCATGGTTACCATACTCATTTTAAATATAGAAACAACAAATTTACGATATTTGTATGAAACACCCACCAACCCTTTATAGGTCAATTTTTGAAAGTGGGGCTGCCTTTGTATTCACATATTCATTAGAACACTATATTCCTTTTTTATCATCAGAAAATCTCACTTACGACATTTTATAAAAACAAATTAAATAGTGGGGCCCACTTACTTTAAAATATAATTTCAACCGAGAAATCCTCATCCTTAAATAAAACACATTCAAAAGGCCATTAACTCAAGAAATTAATTTGAAAGTGAAATGCTTGCTTCATTCAAGTATCCAACAACGACACGGTATAAAATTAAAATTGAAAGATTTTAGGGATAAGAGATTAAAAAGAAAGTTTAGACTTGAATGAGTTCTTTTAGGGAGAAATATTTAGAAAATTTAGGACTTTGCTTATTGAAAAAGTAGACGATTTGGGATTTTAATCAAAGTGCAGTCTACATGTCGAGATCAACTCATTATCGGCATAATATAAAGAATCCACAAAATTTACATATCATGGTAATAAACCATGACCAGAACCGATCACATTGTTCTAGCTAGATCCCACTCTAAATTTCCCATGTTGGGAATTGGCCAAGATCCCATCTTCTTGACACTAATTCAAACGTACAATATGGAAATACAATAGTTTTTATTATGTGCAAATCTTGCACATTCATTCACCAATAAGTACCAATTAGATCGACGTGTTATAGAAATAAACAATGAACATAAAAAAACAACCAATTTAAAGGCCATAGGAGATTCAGCTAAGGCTCAGTCCCCCAATTAAAAATTCAGCCAAGGTCCTTTAATCATCTCTTTCTTTACATATCTATCATAAGATTACACATAATAAAAAAAAGTTTAAAACTGCCATTGGAACTATATAGATCTAGCAAGTACATTTTCATCACTACTCACTCGTATAGTGAATCGTTGCCCTATAGCAATGTGAGGGAGGTTATATGTCATTAAAATCACCAAATGGTGGAAGTTGGTCCTTCTCAAATTCTCTTTGTTTCCATTTAAATCTCATCTAGTTTTCCTTCATTTCTATCATGAGTATAACCAATTGGGGTTAGGGCTTTGGAAAGGCAGAGGTAAATACCCAAAGCCCAAGGAAGGGAAGTAAGAAGGAGAAGGTCAATGGAGAGAGATGGGGACTTAATGCTGCCGACAAAGTCTTGCACAAGTCTCTCATAGGTCACTGCAATACTAGGCGTGAGTCTTCTCTTATGTAGCAAGTCATGCACAACTCATAAATACCCCTTTAATATAATCCTTGGCAGGGAGGTTTAACCCAACTCGAAATGTAGTATTATGAAACCATCGTAATAGTGACACATAAGATCTTTAAGATCTTATATGCATAACTAATACTTGTATATATTATTGGTATTGTCTATAAAATTAATAAATTTTAGGGATAAGATAGAAAAAAAAAGGAAAGTTTAAAATTAAATGAGAGTTTTTTTGGAGAAATTTATAGAAGATCTAGAAAAGTTAAAAATTAGGACTTTAATACCCGTGCACTACATTCGCTCTCTCATGAAGGGAATTGCTTCATTTCTATCATGAGAGAAACTAATTCGGGTTAGGGCTTTGGAAAGGGAGAGGTAAAGACCCAAAGCCCAAGGAAAAGAAGTAAGAAGGTCAATGGAGAGAAATGGGGACCTAACGCTGCCAGCAGAGTCTTGCACAAGTCTCTCATAGGTTGCTACAATACCAAGCGTGAGTCTTCTCTTATGTGGCAAGTCATGCATAATTCATAAATACCTTTTTAATATAATCCCTGACAGGGAGGTTTAACCCAACTCGACATATAGTATTATGAAACCATCATAATAGTGACTCATAAGATCTTTAAGATCTTGTATGCATAAGCAATACTTGTATATATTATTGGTATTGTCTATAAATTTGATAGATTTAAGGGATAAGAGAGAGAAAAAAAGGAAAGTTTAAAATTAAATGAGAGTTTTTTTGGAGAGATTCATAGAAGATCTAGAAAAGTTGAAAAATTAGAACTTTAATACCAGTGTGCCACGTATCGCTCTCTCATGAAGAGAATTGCTCCACGTAAAGCCCTCCCATGAAAAGGTATACTGTTATAATATATATAATATGCCTTATCGTAGCTCACGCAGATGAGAGAAATCCTATACGACCGAGCATGCGGGGCCCACCTATTTTTCATCCAAATGGACCACATACAGGGGCTCCCCTAAATTGCACATGTCTACCAATTTTTTACCCAATTCAAATGGACTAGACCGTTGAATCTACTGCACACTAATCCAAATTGATTGTGCACAGTTAAAATTGTGGAGCTTAGATGGAGATAATAGACATCAAGGATGGAGCTGTTTTTTGTAGAGAGGAAGGCCTCTATGTATCTTTCAAATCCCCCCATCCCGGTCCCTAGGTGAGCCCCACACCCTTGAGCGGACTACCCTTAACTACAATTAAGCTCAGGTGATGAGGAGCCCTATATATATATATTTAAGCCTCTCCTCAACTCAAGCTTATATAAGAAATTCCGTAAGCCCGAGCCCTTTGGGTTCACCTAAACACACGACCCTCCTGAATTGTACATATCCACCAATTTTTTGTCAAATCTGAATTTACTGAATCATTGGATTGATTATGCACCGATCTAAATGGATTGTTACCATTAGATTTTTTTGGGCCTAGATAGAGATGATAGAAATCATGATTGGAGCTAACTTTTTACAGAGAGGAGGCTCTTAGGGAGTCTTTTAAATCCCCCCATCCCCATGAAAGTCCCTAAGCTAGCCCTATAGGCGTGAGCCACATACTTGAGCTTACCTTACCCTAAGCTTGAGCTCAGGAGAGCTCAAGCTTAGGGTAAGGTAAGCTCAAGTGTATGGTTTTCCCATGTGGGGCCGCTTGGGGACCCACATGGGGATGTGGATGGAGGGGATTTAAAGGACTCCCTCGGACCCTCCTCTTTGCAAAAGATAATCCACATCCGTGGTTTTTTTTCATTTTCATCTGGCCAACAGTTTAGTGATAATCAACAATCCATTCGGATTGGTACAATCGATCCAGCAATCCAGTAAATTTAAATTTGACCAAAAACTAGTAGACATATAGAATTTAGAGAGGGTCATGTGTTTGTCCATTTGTATGGACCAAGGATGGGCACCAATGGCTTGAGCTTACAGAATTTCTTATATAAGCTCGAGCTTAGGAGAACTTTTCTTATATTATATATATATATATATCGGTGGATAATCATGTGCATCCATCCCTCACCATTTGGTGAGGACAAACTTGATAGGGCACACCTAGAGCCCCTATAATTATGGAACTTGAGGGGGAAAGTCACCTTCGATGGGCCCATAAATCAAGTTTGGGGTCGATCCCAATCTAGATTAATGTCATCTTGCTACATAGGGATTGACACATGGGTATGCAACATTTTTTATTTTGTGGGTTTCCTCTTCCTACTTGTGTTGTATTTCCCGTGCTTCTACTTTCCACGTCTATGCGCTCTTTTGGGTCCCAACTCGCTAGTCTAAGTCAAGAAAAAAAAAGTTTATTAAGCTTGAGATAACGATTTTAATGAGAGTAAGCCACAATGGACTTCGGTGGATTAGATTTTTCACAAGTGGCATTCGCTAAGGAGCCTACAAATTTCTAGCAATCTGATCCTCAAATGAGCAAGATCCATGGACAACAGTTAAACTTGTTCCAATATTAATATGCTGGTGATTTATGAATGTGACCCATCGAGCACAAACATAAGCACTGTGCTCAGTAAGCCAGACGGGATTTAGATATCCAACAGACAGTTTCTTTCAGAGATTTTCAGTTTGTAGCATCAAGTCAAGTGCATAATTTTTTTTATTTTGGGAGGTAATTTTTCATAAATTTTAGTCTCTTGGACATCGAGAAAATTGGAAGTGAATAGATTTTAAAACCAAAATCTGTACCCTATATCGGCTTCAAACCCTTAATATATTAACTGATATATATATATATATCTTTAGGGCCCACAACCACACAGGCCTTGTAAAGAGATTATTTTATTTATAAATAAAATCATATTTAAGTATTTAAATAAATTATAAATTAATATTAAGATAAAAATTATCACTCAATCATAATTTAAATAGAAGCATTAAATACAACCCATAAGAATAATTAAATAAAACAGGAAAATAAAATTATTTAGAATGTTGTATTTGAACAATGGAAAGAGGGAACTTATGAAAGTATTAACGATCTATAAAATTTATGGAATGTATAGTGAAAAAAAAAAGAAGAAGAAGAAAAATTATGAAATTAATTGGTTGAAAATAATGTATTCTCTATTGTGTATTTGGCTACATGTTTACAACATCTAGCGGTGCATGTATAATCTGGATCCTGGTATGATCCATGGATTAAATTTTCAAATAAAATATGCTAAAAAATTAAAATTCAAATGAGTTTGTTGTTGTGATATTGACGCATATTCACGTGGTTGAAATTCAGATGCAGACAAGCAACTGGCCAAATGAGCTCCCATATAATTAATATAAAAGTGCTTATGAATGGAACGAAGTGAAACGTCTCAAAGTCCCACATCTTAGAACCATCTCAAAGTTAGAGCTTGGTTTATCTTTGTCATCTCTCTACCCATATCAGAACCATGTTATTTCTTCTACTACTACTATGCTTCTTACAACCTGTGTTAGAACCCACTTCCTGCCATGCTACTACTTCATCCAGTCCATTTCTCATAGGTACAACGAAACCAGGGCGATCTGTTACTAGCCAATCCTATTCTAATTATCCAGTGTTTCTAACCGTGCATGATGATGTAGTTTTAAGTTATCCGATGCACCATTGTCTAGTGTTGCAGTGTATCTGGAATGTGCACCGAAGTCCCTTAAACCAACACCCATGGAGAGGTGCTAAACAACTGGATAACGTGCATGAATGATTCGCAGCCCTCGAGATCATTCATGTCATACAGTCATACCATTGGACAAGTCTAGGTGATCTACATTCTATCATGAAGGCCATATCAGTCTCTTTCTTAATCCTATCATTTCATTCATTTCTCAGGGGTGGCACGGCTTAGCCGTAGGTAAACATATGGCTTAGCCGTAGGCATCTTACGGCGCAGCCGTAATATGCACTGCGGCTCCACCGCGGTTCCCTTTACTGTTCACCCGCAATTACGGTTCACCTGTATTTTGTTCTACGGCTTAGCCGTGTCCTGTTCTATGGCTTAGCCGTGACTGGGCCGTAGAAGGTCTGTCAAATTGCTTACTTTCAGTTAATCAAGAAACCGGTACCCTGTATTGATCTACGGCTAGGTCACGGCTGAGCTACGGCTTAACCGTAGGACAGTATACGGCTTAGCCGTGTCCTGGCCGTAGAGGAAAACTGGGTTTTTCCCCTTCTCTGGAGTCTAAGCCGAAGGTGAGTTACGGCTTAGCCGTGGTACACGCGAAGCAGTTTCTGAACTGATTACCAAATCATCGAAACATGACCAAACTGACGAAATCACTTAGAGTAGAAGGAAATGATCGCAAAATGGGCTGTAAACATCATTCATACTCAAGAATACATGATTGAATCTTAATCAAATGCATACCCACATGGTTAAACCAAGTTATGCTTATACTTGCCTCAAATGGAGTCTAACACACGATCTTGTTGTCCTTGGGCTTAATCACACTGCCAACAAGCTTTGAATCGCCATGCATGCAAGGAAAGAAGAAAAGAGAACCGTGAGGATCCATACCTATCAATAATGAGAACAAGAGGAAGAAGAAGGAAGGAAGCACAACAAGAACTCAAGCTCACCTCCAATCACGCGAGTGATGCTCAAACGTGGACATGCACCGATGCTCCCCCTGACTTGATCGATCGACAGAAGCAAGGAAGAACGAGGAGGAGAAGAAGACTCGAGAGAGAGAGAGAGAGAGAGAACAATGAATGAAGGAGAAGAAAGGGTCGGTGGTTATAAATATAAAGGCCAATTTGCAAGAAAGTCCAATTGTTCCAATTAATTCCAGTTCGAGTCAATTGCGGGTCTAACGGAAACATGTGACATATTTGGCAACCGATGTAGTTACGGGAATCAACAACCGTAACGAAAGACACACGTCAATACCAAGATGATGCATGAATGACGACATCACACAAAATGCAATATTACGAAAAAGGGCTTATGTCTATCTGAACCAGGTCAAACTCAACCCAACTACCTATCCAGAACCTGAAACCAAACAAACACAAGAACAAAACACCATTAGCAACCAAATCATCAAGAATTAGCAGCTAATCCAGATCAAATCGGGTCGGGGTGTTACAATATTATCATACATTGATGTAAACACAATATTCATGTGGATATGTCTCAACAAATTTTTTTTTTTTATGAAAACTCTAGGTTGAGCCTATCTATTACCTAATTCAAACCTTGTAATACAAAGAAGACCCCCTTAATAAGTATACACCCTAGGGTTTGGTCAAATCCAATCTCACCAGACAATTGGATCAACTGTACATAAATCTAAATTGAATGGATTTGCGAGCTACAAATGAAGGGTTACGAACATGTGATTGGAGCTAAACTTGATATCTGGGATGGCCCTGCATGGATCTTTCCATCCCCATAGTCTCATCCCTAGGTGGGGTCTATAGTGTGCTCCACGGAAGAGTATGCATTGTCCCTCCATGAGGGACGTATGTATATGAAGATTCCCCATTATATAAATCATAAGAAAAACATAGTTGAAATATTGAAACTTTATTTTTCTAAAAGGAAACAAAAAAAAAATCTTCTTTGAACTATAATAAGATGAGAAAGAAGCAAGATCATAATTCATGCTAAGATTTTTAAATTTTCAGAAAAGGAAAAAAGGTATAATCCATAATTTAAATAATATGTGGTAGATATTGTTTTGATTCTATTTTTATTTCTTTTTTTTTAATTTTTTTTCTTATTGTCAGACAAAGCATATGGATGATTTAGAGACAACCTAACAAATCTAATTAGTTCGACTGAAACCCAAAATAAAAAAAACCACTATAACAATCGATAATAAAAAAAATGGTGAATAATCTTGATTTGAAAATGAAGTTTGGGAGAATCACCAAATTACTCAAATAGAACTAAAAATAATAGAAAAGAAAATAGGATTAAAAAGTATTAATTAATTATAACAAAGAAAAAATCAATAGTTTATACAATAAAAGAAGTGAAAAAAGTCATACCAAAAATACGATTAAGAATCCAAAGGTTGTTTGATAGGGAGCCTTGAGAACTTTAAAGAGAAAAACATGAAAAATTATGTCTAGTGCTATTTTTTTTAGAAGGGTCTGCAGTTGTGTTTCAATAATTTAATTATATTAAGTTTAAATTACAAATAAAGTGGGCCATCTTCAATTGAAAAAAGAAATCTTGAACTATATTTTTGAATTAGAACTAAACTTAGATAATACTGAAAGGGAATGAAGTTGTAATATACAAATAAGTTATCAATTGTTCTTAATCGAGTATCCCTCGAGCTCAAAGCCAAGGTCTTTTAGGCTAGGCTAGGTGGGACCCTAGATTATAAAAAAAAGGTAAATTAACCCTATGATGAATAATAACATGGTTAACATAGTCTTATATGTGAGGAGTTAATAGGTAGCACTACAACAAAATGCATTATTGGCTACGGCTTTGCCCACGTAGGCTCATTTTGCGCAGCTAAAAGTTATCTTTTACCCACGCAAATGAACCTACGTAGGAAAAAGTCACAATTTTCTTTTGCTTTTGGTGACTCAAGATATTCACATGGGCAAAAGTGGCCAAGAAAGGCCAAAACTTTCGGGCACATATGATTTTTCGTAAGTAATATCTTCTGGCGACACAGTATTTTATAGGCAAAGTGAAAAACCTTTGACACCGCATATATTTGCACAAGGAAAAGTTAAGACTTTCGGCCACGCATAACTTTTCATGGGCAATATCCTTTGGTGATGCAGTATTTTGTAGGCAAAGTGAAAAACCTTTGGCCACGCATATATTTGCATGAGGCAAGGCTAAGACTTTTGGCCACGCATAGTTTTTCATAAGCAATATCTTTTGGCAATGCGGTATTTTGTAGGCAAAGAAAAAAAACCTTTGACCGCGTATATATTTGCGTAAGAAAACACCACGACTTTTAGCCACGCATAAGTTTCCATGGGTAAATCCAAATAATTTTGTTTCTAATATTTTATTTTTTTAATGAGTTTTTGACATTCTTTTTGCCCGTGCACTATTCATGCCAGGCATAGTCTATGGTTTGTTTTTTCTTTTACTTTTAGTCACTATTGAAACTATTATCATTCCTGCGTCTCATTTGTGTGCTCTTGCCCCTTTTCCCCCTTCCACGCCCTCTGGTAGCCCGAGTTGTGGAAGTTTCAAGTGAATCCTTTCTCTGATCTTCTTCAAATGAATCTATTCAGCTAGACTAAGAAGAACAAAGCAAACCAATTCTCTAATTACCCGGAGGTTCTAATCCATTAGTAATCGATTTGGGTCATTATTTAGGTCCCACTAAGTAAATGGGCCCGGGTCTAGATCCTATTTTTAGATCCCTGAACTAAATGGTTCCAGATCTAGCGAATTTCCCTTGATTCCAGCCTACAGACCCAAGACCCAACATATTACCTCACTTTGTGAAAACTTTTCTTAAAAAATAGTTTCTCTCCAAAGCATTCTCTGCATTGACTTAGACCCGAGCCCGAACCCTCCTCATACATAGAATCTATTCCGATTCTAGCTCCATATTCTCATTAACGGATCCGATTCCTAAACCAGGAAATTGGTTCTGAACTAATTTCGATTATGAGTCTGACTCCATCTTCTCATTAATAGTTATGGTTCCGGGTCCACCCTGGACTCAGATCAGAATCAACCCTTTTGCAATCTTGGATAAAAAGGCTCACTTATGATGGGTGAATTTAAAGAGGCTCATTGAAGAGGGTGTCATTTATTTGTATTAGTTTTTTTTAACTTCCATAAGTGCACCACATTGAAAAAGCCAAAACCGATATATAAACATGGGTATTTGGTCATGTACTTCGTTAGATCTAAATCCAATCTCTAATTGATTATCAATAATAGTGTCCAAAGAGAAGGCCCAATTCAGAAGTTTTCAAATCAGATTGTTCAAGTAATTTTAGAAAATTCTAATGTCCATTGATATGTTTTTATGCAAACATAAGGCATCCACCAGTACCCTTCCTTTTCTTTGTTTTTTTTTTCCTCCTATTTTTTATACAAACCAAATCCTAACCCTTGTTCTCACTATGTCTTTTAAAATAAGTAGGGGTGCTCATGGGCCTGGCTAAGGCATATACAAGCGTGGTCCGCCTTCAGAAGCATTGGCCTAGGTTCGAGCCCGCCCATTTAAACAATCAGGCTAGGCCAAAATTGGGCTTTTAATCAATTTTGTAATCTTTTGAGTAATTGGTTGTACTAATTAAATTGAATGACATGCATTTGTTACATGGACTAGGCTGGGCTAGGCTTTGAGCTTTCTATCACTTAATTCATGCCCAGCCCAATTATTATACGGGCCCTAATAACATATGCAAGCTCAGCCCAAAGTAGGTTGGGTCTAGATCGGGCTTGGCCTGGGCGAGCCCAGGAACACCCCTAAAAATAAGCAGACCCAAAAGAAATATCCAAACTCGAGAGAGAGAGAGAGAGAGAGAGAGAGAGAGAGAGAGAGAGAGATGTTCCTTTTAAAGCTGAGTCTAGTGCTCAATTTGGGCTCAAGCCAATGCAACAATACCTGGGGTGGACCCAAACAACAATGTAAATTAGGACCTAAAATAACCCCCTCTTGCTTTGCTCATTTTTCGGCACGAAACGACCATGGGACAAAAATAAGCTAGGGTTTTCTTTTTCTCATCTCGTCCACCCTGTTTGTATCTTTCTCTCGAAGAAAGAGGTGAAACCCTACACCCTAGACCCCAACTCACGAGCCTCTAGACCCTATACCCTAACTGTTATGATTTTGTATGCATAAGCTTGTATGACTGAGTTCTTTTTGTAAGCTAAGTTCCGCCCCCCCATCTGTTTGATCAATGTGTGCTTTCAGTTTTGACAGTTTGGTAGGTTTTTTTTTTTTTTGGTAGTAACAGTATATGTAAATTGTTCCTCTCCAAATGCAATTCTTGTGAGAATTTAAATTGTTCGAACGATTTTAAGGATTGGGTTTGCCTAGATTCAGCTAGCACAATTCACAACAAACAACAATGTTTATTTCAGGGTGATTCTATTGCTTACAAGTATGAAGAAGGCTCCTAAGAAAATGGAATTTTGCTCATAATAATGTTGAAACAAGAGAGTTTTATGCATATTTTTACTTGATTGAAACTAGTTTCTTGAAGAAATCTGACAAATAGCTTTTGTTCAAATCACTCAACCCGAATCCTGATGTGTTTCAAATTGGAAATTCCAGTTTTGGTCACATTGCGTAACCAGATTAATTTATGGGAACCTGCTATCCTGATCTATTGCTACTCCTAGTTATGTGATCTTTCTCTTGGACTTTCTTAAATTTGGAGTTAACAGTTTTGTATTTTAGGCATGTGAACCGATGCCTCCGTTCTTTTTCTCACTCTTTGATGACCAATGTTGTACTTCTCTGATGTTCCTGAGCATGAACTTCTAAATTCTCATTGACATGTTGATTTTTGTTGGATATTATTCCCTAAGATTTGGTTAGGGATTTGTAACTCTCTGTTATTATAGTCATTATATAGTGCACATTTATTGTGCCTTTAGGACTATCCCTTTCCTGTCTTCTCTCGCTCTATCTCTACTCTCTGTTTTCTACCACACACACCTGTTTTCTCAAATTTTCACTTTTATGTTGAAACAAACAATGCCGCCTTGCATATGGTCTAAACATGGAAGTGCTTCCAATAGACAGTGTTATCAACCCAAGTACAGAGTTGTTGTTAACCTGAGTGCAAGGTTGAATGACTTATTGGTTGTATCAACATTTGAAAGAGCTCAAAAGGACAAAACTACCCCATGCCCAGCACATGTGGAACTAGAAAATAACATTCCAATCACCAAATCAAGAGAAATACAAAGTAAAATTTAACAACAATACAAACTAGTAACATCATACATATATAACACAGAACCACAGTCAAACTCTAATTTAACCATATGATTGTATCCCTTAAAAAAATGAAAAAAAAAACCAAGGAAGGACTCTTTTCCATGAATTCAAATGACAGAGCAACAATATTATTCAAAATTGCTCAAGTGAAGTCCAAAAGCCTGCAAATCTATAAAGCTAGAAGTTTACCTCCAAAGGGATTTCCTCCAAAAAAAAAAAAAGAACTAAAAAAAGGATAAAAATGGGTCATGGCTCAGCCACCTCCCCCTATTCTTTCCTTAGTGCATTCTCTCGATAAGTAGAGTCAAACAGTCTGCAAATCTACAAAGCTAGAAGTTTACCTCCAAACGTATTTCCTCTATAAAAAACAAAAAAAAAGTATTGAAAAAAAGATAAAAATGGGTCATGGTTCAGCCACCTCCTCCTATTCTTTCCTTAGTGCTTTCTCTCGACACGAATCATGGATTGCACACTTTTCAAGATCACACTGAGCTAGAGTTTAGAGATGAGATTTTGAATGGGAGTGTCTAAACTCTAGAGATGAGGTTTTGAGTCGAATGGTTGGGTGTCTGGGATTTGGGCATGTAAGCTCTTTTGGTGCTTTTTTTTTTCCTTGTAGAAAAAACTCGAAAGTGGGAAGAAGGCATAAGCCGCCCAGAAATATAATCATACGAGTGGCTTAATATCGTATACATCATGAGCATCTATCAATATAAGTCTGGGATTATAAATTTTTTCAATCTTAATAAAATCTTAATATTTAATTAATTTGACCGGAATATCTAATGAACAGTAGTCGTCAAAGAATGGTGGTGTTCAATTGTTTGTCCTGGATATTTTCGAGGAAACTCATAAGCATGGTCGGCACGATAGGTTGTAGATGACCATGCTAAGCAACATCATGTAAGTATTAGCTAATTCATTTATTTAAATCATCAAATGTGCATTTTTACATATGCTATGGGTTTGCATATTGAAAATTTGTAGGCCATGCTAAAAAGGAGAAGATTCTCGTACAGTCGCAACCGGGTGTCAAGAATCTACAGACTAAGGTACAGATTTCCATTGCCATGCTTGGGAAAAGGTCAGGCAACACGGCTTCATCTTCCACACAGTTTCAAGAGTCTAATCCCGATGTGATTGCTCTGCAGTAAAAGATAGCTAACCAGGAGAAGACCTTAACTGCATGGCAGAGGTTATTGCAGGTGATGGCTACAAAATTGATATAGATGCAACCAGTGTACCAGAGTTAGTTCTAGAGAATGGTGGTGAAGATGGCACATCGAGTGGAGGGCAGGATGTGACTTCCCTTGGTTAGTAAATGATTTTTCTTTTCAATTCTAGAGAGTGATTTGAACTTAAATGTTGAATTTAAGGAGGTATCTAGAATTAAGTAAATAAATTATTTCATGCATTTAAGCCAAATTTTATTGTGACTAACTTTGTAATAATTCATTTTGACAATATGGGCACTGTGGGGCCCTTAGAATATTATTGTGGCTTTGAGACATATTTTGGGTAGTCTATTTTAAGTGGAGATGCTACTAGTTTATTTTCAAAAAGGGTGGTTAATGTAATTTGCTGACTTTTGAAAATCTCAACTTAAAAGGTAAAGATAGCACATGCATCTAATTAGGTTTGAAGTCAATTCATTGATAAAGTAATCACAATTTTCTATATATATATATATATATTTTTTTTTTCGCACGTTGATGATTCTTCAGTTTGACAGCCAAATAGCTTCTTCCCTTGTTTTCTCTTTTGTCACAAGCATTTGGACTTGTTAAACATTATCTTCTTGTTATTGGGTATTTGAATATATTTTAGGCTTATTTTTTATGGATATGTATTGGATATTTTGTATATTTTTTTATTATAATATTTGTTAATTGGGATTTGTAATTGGTTAGATATTAATTTATTTGTGTGTTTATTAAATTAATTTGGATGAGATTGGTATAAGCAGGTTACTGGAAAAAAATTGAAAATAAACAAAAAGGGATTTTTCAATATTCTTTTGGCTATGCAATGTATGTTGGTAAAGAATAAACAAACATTTTGCCTATGCGCATTTTATCGGAAAAAGTTTTTTTTAATAAAAAATGATTTTTTTACTTTTACCTATGAAAATTTCATGGGCAAAAGTGCTTATTAAAATTAAAAATAATTATATTTGACTTTTGGATATACAAAAAATCGTAGTCAAAAGTTATACCTTTGCCTACACAAAGCTTCGTAGGGAAAAGGTTGTACATTTGTCTATAAAAAGCTTTGTAGCTAAAGGTTGTACCTTTATCGGAATAAGTTGGTGTAGGCAAAAGTACAACCTTTAGCTACGCAGTGATAATATTTAACGATGGTGTTTGGTGACACATGGAGGCGTAGCAAAAAACTCAACATTTTCCCACGACCATTTTGTGCATAGGCAAAGGCCTTTCCTCACAACCCTTAGCTACAACTTGCCTACGCATGTCTTTGCATAGGCAAAGATTTTTACCCACGCATTTAGCCCTTTGCCTATAAATTTTCTACAGAGGCAAAAGTGATTTTTGTTGTAGTGAGAGAATGTGGTGGGTCCCAAGTAACTATCTACCACATAGTGGGTCCGGTATAAGTTTGCGTCATATAGATGTACATTTGTATTACTAGGTAAGTAAGTTGGCTATTATGGATCCATTATGCAAGTTAAATAATGAATAGCTTAATTAATTCAATCTTATGTGTTAGGAGTTAATAGGCAGGATGTGGTGGGTCTTAAGTTTTTATTTACTAATTAGTGGGTCCTATAGAGAGTAGCCTTAAAATAGATGTGGTGAAACGAGAATGCTTATGTGAATGTATAGTAAAACTAGAAAAGATAAAATTAGAAATTTGCTCCTTCAAGAGCATTTAGGAAGAGCACCAACAAAGGATAAGATTAGATAAACCAGCTTAAAATGGTTTGGACAAATTGAGCGTATATTGGTTATGGCACTGGTGAAGAAAAGTTTGCCTTTCCAGGTAGATGGCCCATCAAAAGGTAGGGGTACGCTGAAGAAAACATTGATGGAGGTCATTAAATCAGATTTAAAGAAGTTTAACTTATCTAAGGATTTGGCTCAAAATAAAACGGCATAGAGAAACACAATTCATATAGTGATCCCAACATGATTCGAATAAGGCTTTGATGATGGGGATGATGATAAAAAAGAGTGGCCTCATGTAAATGCACAAATGTGCGACTGGATAAGTAGATTGGCTACTATAGATCCATTAAGGAAAGAGAAGATTTATAAGGTATCTATCCATAATGATAAAGAAAAAGAAAACAAAAAAATAGAGAAAGTAAGAGATAACCTAAGATCCTAGGAAAAGTTGCAATGGTTTAGGCTGTTGATATGAGACCGTAAAGTTGTGCATGAAGTGGCGTTTGATATAAATTCACATCTTATAAAAAATTCAAATTTATTTCACATTTTATCCTCACTCAATACGTGACATGGGCATAACATAGGGCCATAAATGAATGGTCCATCCATTAATTATCGCTTAAAATTTTCATTAAAGGTTTAAATAGATATTTTGATCGACGCACCTTAAGATCCAAATCAATTTCAGCATATCCCTATACTCCCAATTAAGAGCTTGACTTGAATATAGAATATAAAGGTTAGGTGAGCATGACATAACATTATTAAATCATTTTTATATACGTTCAATAGGGGTATACCACCAGATGTATTTAAAGGATAATACTATAGATTTTAGTTTAGATAAAGTGTAATATCATGGGAAATTATCATACCCTACTACTTGAGTGAGGCTTGAAAGAAGCGCAAAAGTCAAATGTGTTGTGAAGCCAACTTCAAGCCAAGCTAGACTTGGTTTCTAATCAAACCTTATTTGAAGCTCGAGCTTAGTTAGTATTGTCAAGCCTAACTTAGTTTAATGAGCCAAGCTTAAATTGGACCACTCAAGCTCAAGTTGGCTAATTTAATATTCAGGCTAAGCTCTTCTAGGTTCAAATGGGCCATTCTAAAAATGTTAACGGAACCTAACTTGTTTACATGAGGTTGTTGAGTTGGTTGGTAACCCCGGATGTCACTTGGCATTGCAAGGATCAATCCCTGAGTATGACAACCTTCCCACATTTGTGTGTTTCTCTTCCCACTTCTGTGGGCTTTCATTCCCAAATGTGTAGGCTACCTTGTGTCATTCCCGTTTGACTGGGGTACAAAAAAAGAATAATTAAATAAATATGAAACCCTGATTGATTGGAAAAGACCCCTCCCCAAGAATCCAGGTTATGGAATCTCATTTTTAAATTGATTAAAAATTGAGTCTAAGTCTACATCCACAATTTTGGCCCCATTTGTAATTAGGCTCGGGTCCATTCGAATCTAGACCTTCATATCCATAGAAATATAATATTTATAACATACATATATCCAACTTTAAAAATACTCATGGGAGCATCTAAAGAGGCCCACATTGTTTAATAATTATAATAGTTGTAAATAGAAATATTTAAATAAATTGTAAGTTAATGTAACATAAAATTCATTACACAATCATAGTTCTAAATATTTTAGTACAATATTAAAAAGCTAAATATCACATTAGTAAACCTAAATAGAAAAGAAAAATAATGTTCATGTAGAGTTTCATTAGAATATTAATGAAAAAAGTTAAATAATTTTGGGTCTAGGCCTATGTCCACAATTCTGGCCCCATTTGCAATCAGGCCTGGGTCCATCTGGATCTAGACCTTGACACCCATATAAATATAATATTTATGACATACATATATCCAACTTTAAAAATACTTGTGGGTGCATTTAAAACGGCTTGTGTTGTTTGATAATTATAATATTTGTAAATAAGAATATTTATAAATATTTAAATAAATTGTAAGTTAATATTAACATAAAATTCATTACACAATCATAATTTTAAATATTTTAATACACTATTAAAAAACTAAATATCATATTAGTAAACCTAAATAGAAAAGAAAAATAATGTTCACGTAGAATTTCATTAGAATATTAATGCAAAAAGTTAGATAATTTCTTCTTTAATTTGAAAACTCAATTTAAGAGAAAAAAATATTATATGGTAAAAAAAATTAGATGGAATAGTCCAATGTACAAAGAATCACTAACCTAGTAAGTAGATTTATCTTGTGGCCCAGGTGGAAAGATTTTAGACCTTTTAGATAGATATATTAGGGGTGGATAAAATTTTGAAATTAGATAGGAAAGAAGATCTTGAAATTAGGAATTTGCTTTTAGGGAAAGTAGAAGATTTAGGACTTTAATATGAGCATGCTACTTGTCAGTCTTTTGCGTTCTCGTAAAGGGGGGAATTCTCTTAATATATATATAATAATATGATTTTAAAACTTATCGAAATTTGAGATGATTTGAACCTCTCTCTCTCCACCTTTTTGAGAGCATGGCTAAGTCGAGGGGAGATCCGAGTTTTAAGACCCAAGATGTATTGAGAACCGCTTCTTACCTTAGTCATAAGGAGTAAATTTTCTCATTGGGAGGTCACGAGTTCAAACCTAACATTTCCCCTCATTTGCATGCGTGAGCTTTTATTACCTCATATGTACAAGTCGTGTTTTGTCTCCTCACATGTGTGAATCCCCATTACCTCTCATGCATGAGCTATGTCTTATCCCCTCACATGTGCTTACCTTGCATGTGTAAGTTATATCCTGTCCCCTTACATGTGTGGGTCATCCTCCTGTGTGAGTTGTATTAATGTCCTCATATGTGCGAGTCCCTCTTATCATGCATGTGTGAGTTGTGCCAATGTCCTCACATATGTGAGCCCCCATTGCCTGGCATATGTGAGTTATGTCAATGTCCTCACATGTATGAGTCATCTTTTTCTTACATGTGTGAGTTGAGTTGTTGAATTGGGTCTGTATTCAAGTCCCAGCCCCTCAATTGAGTTACCAAAAATGAAAAAAAAAAAAGATATATTTGGCTATTACCTTTGCTTTGGTCCTTATTATAAAAGGAATTATCTTTAATGTTCAAAATACAGCTCCTTATTTCCAATTGCTTTGGGGTGCCCTCTTTATAAAAAAATGATCAAACAAAGTAGAAAATAAAGGTCATGAAAACGGAATTTCAGTATTCTAAGCTTTGACATGTATCGACCATGAGAACATGAGTAGATAATTGACATTAAGCCTATATTTCGTACTGAACGTTTTGTATGTATGAGACTATTTATTGCGTTCTTATTGAATTTCTTGGCGATCACAGGGGTAGAGGCTTTTATTAGGCAGGTAGTACTTATTGAATTTCTTGGAAGTCATGTGAAGAGGCTCTAATTAGAGTGGTATTGAGCAAATGAGGAGTGAGTGACAAGCATGAGAAGAAAAAGGATATTCTAAAATTCTCAAAATCTAATTTATCAATATAAATGTTATAGAATGATTTTATATCAATGGATATACTTTGAGAGTGGAATTTTCTCCCAGTGGAGTCCCGCTCAACTAATTTGCATCATAGTGTTGAAGGCTTCTAGGTGAGAAGGGGCTATTTTTGGGTCAAGGTTGGCCATAAAATCTTAAGATTTCTCATTAACTTTTCACATAGTCATAGAAAACCATGTTTGACAACGATTTCAATGAGAGCATTCCTCATTTTGAAAATTTTCATGTCCAACCCTCCCACTTTAGGATTTGGAAATCCTTATTATTGCAATACTCATCTATTTTTCTCATATATATAGGGGCATTTTTCTGTGGATACGTCTCTCATGGACTTTTTGTGCACACTCTTTGGTGAGGCCCACTGTGGACCCCACCAAGGAATGAGATTGGGGGGTTGGAAAGATCTATGTGAAAGCACCCCACATATCAAATTTGACCCCAATTACATATCCTTAACCCCTTCATCCATGGCCTATAAATTCATTCCATTCGGATTAGTATACAGTCGATCCAACGGTCCAATAAATTCGGATCCAACCGAAACTTGAGGCGAATTGCTATCATGAGGTCCCATGTGTGTTGCAAGATTTGGATTGAGTGGAAAATAGGCCCCACCTAAAGTTCTCACGAAAAAAATGATGAGGAACGGATGCGTATGTATATATATATACATTAACATGCACCAAGATCAATGTGCAATAGTAAACTATACAAATCCTTGGTAAAAATTCTCTAGTGATGATCGTTCTCTAGACATCTCCTATAATTTGCAAACCTCACCGGCTCACCCTCATAGAACCCTTGGACTCTTGTAGGTCCTTAATTCTCATCAAACTCCCCTAGGCAAGGTCGTATAGCCAAGAATCACTGGGACTTGAAAGAACCAGGCCACTGGCCATCCAACAAGAGGCTCCACTAGATGTACTCTTTGGTGTAGTCAGATGATGCCCCAAGATGGCCACGTTTAGACCCACATGCATCCTCATCGAAAACGGCATCATATGGTTTGACCACAACCACCACACTCGACGAGCAACACCGAGTCTCAATATTTTAGTCCAGAATCTCCAAAGAGCCAACAAATACACTCGAGGTCAGTGCATGTTGCCGCGGTATCGGGAAGCAGGTCAAAGCAAAGACAGCAGCTGACTTCATCTCTTCGTTTGCATGCATGTATCGCCTAAACAGGTTGACAGATCGACAGCTCACATACTTCCGTTCTTCTTTCCATATATAAGAAGACATCAAACACCTTACAGAGACGGGATAAAAACAGATTCTCATTTGACTCATTCCAGGCACAAAATTTCTTCTCTCTTCATCTCTCCCTCTCTTGTTCTGATGCGTTCATGTGCTTCTGACTCATTGTCGGTGGAAGTTGATCATTGATGTTTGCCGCCTCTCTCTCTCTCTCTCTCTCTCTCTCTCTCTCTCTCTCTCTCTCTCTCTCTCTCTCTCTCTCTCTCTCTCTCTCTCTCTCTCTTGTTTTGTTGTATGCTTTAGGTAGATCAGCTTGTTTATAGAGTGAAAGGAAATGAAGAGGCACAGTTCTTATGGTCACCTGCTTCTCTTTGTCTATTTACTCTTCTTGGTGTCTTTGCTGTTGGGTGCAGAGGCAAGGGTCTTATTAGGTGAGCGTCATTTTTACTTTTGTTGGTATTTCTACTCTTCTTCCTGCTTTTACATGGCTATTGGGCTGATTGTTTGTATTCTTATTCGTTACGTTTGTACAGAAAAGAATCAACTCATCGTGGGAAAAGTGGGTTCTCCCACTTCTTTAAATGGGGTGAGTTTTTGGAAATGACCTGTGTTGTGGGGCACACAACATTATTTTGTTGTGGTTTATCTTGATTCATGGGTAAATGGGCCCTACTTGTTTTAACTTAGTTAGGGCCGGGTATTGGAGAATATTTTAGAGAAGGTTGGATTTGGCAAGGATGAGCTTAGATTATAATGGATTTGGATTATATTAGGCTAGAATCATAATGGAGTATGTTATGATTTAGATTTCCTATCCTTGGATGTAATTTTATGAATAGCCATTAGGCTAATATACTCCAAATCCATTATAATCTAATCTCATCTTTGCCAAATCTAATCTTCTTTAAAATATTCTCTAATAGCGGGCCCTCTCTATTGATGATTAATCTCAACCAGACTATGATTGTTTATGCTTACAGCCACAGCATAAATTATGCTTTTGATGCTTCATTGTTTTCATTTTGTTTTTTACCAATTGCAACTGACAATGATTTATCTCTCTTTTCATTTGATGTTCTGGGTAATGGGTTCCTAACTAGTTGAATGAACAGGGAGGAGAGGAGTGCAAGAAAAGAGGGGCAAAGTGCAAAGAGGAGGGGAACAGTGAAGTAGAAGAGAGTGTGTTTGAGACAGGAGATTATATCTACACCAATTCCAACCCCTGAATGATTTTCAGATCATAAGCATACTGCCTTGTGTACATTATCTTCTAGGTTTTGGAATTGGAGTGGCAGAGACTCATTTCAGTATTTGGCAATGATGTAAGACTATAAAAATTTCTTCAATACATTTTCCTGTCTGTTTGTGGGGTAGAGTTTAACTAAACCTTAAATCATAAGTGAATAAAATATGGTAGGCTTATGGTGACTTTTTATTTTTTTGTTGTTTCTTAAGAAATTTTTTTAACTTTTTGTATAAAATGTATATTGTTTTTTATAATTTAGTGGTTGCTTTTTGACATTTTTTTGAAAATGGAAAAATCTTGACTTTTTTTTTTAAATAAGGGGGAAATTTTGCATTTCTATTATTTTGATATAATCCACACATCGTTTGAGAAATTTTACTTTACTCTACTCTACTCTACATAACAAAAAACAGGCCCAACCAAAAAATTTGTTTGAGGGGTGAAGAGCCAAAAAGGTGCATTTTGGAAGCGAAAGTAAGATTTTTATGAAAATTTTCAAAGTGGGTCCAAAATTTTAACTATAGTTTTAAGAGGGGGCCGTGTTTCAATAGATGCATCCTCCCATGCAAGGATGTACTCTTTGGGTCCGCCATTGCTTGAACCCAGAGAAATTTCTTATTTCCTCTTTGACTTGGATATGATAAAATTCATGAGCACAACTACACCCACTTCCCCACCAAAAAGATAAAATATAAATGCTTTTCGCTTGTATTGGCCGTAGTCAAATTTCACTCCATTAATAGTGATGCAACCTTCCTAGATTGATCACGTAGCTTTCTTGTTTTCTTTGCAATCAACTTGGCATGGGCCTTAGGATTCAGTGAGCAGCCTCGCTGATTTCTCTAGTGAGTTCGAGCCTCAAATGATCCGGATACGTATATGACATAGCGACACCACTTGTTGCCTTCTTAGATGTTGCCCAGTAATGATTGACCTAAAACCTTAACAAATTTGAGTGATCTTTTCTTGTCAATCCTCTAATGTAATTGGAATAAACTTAAATAAATATAGTAAACCTTTCTTCCTTTTAACATAAAATAAGGTTAATATTTTGATGAATTGAAAGATGGCCTTTGAATGATAGAGTTAGGATAAAAGAGAATTTTATTGGAGAGGTACATTTTACAGCTACAATAATGTGTAGAAGTTGCATTGATAACAGATGTCAGTTGAACAGGGTTTAAACCTAGATTGGTGAGACATATTTTATTTGCGGGAAAGGATTTCCTAAATATTGGGCATCTATCGATAAACCCAGTCCAATACTTTGATGCTCCACCACTTCTTAAGGTCTGCTATCCTCTACTGACAGTAGGTTCCCAGCCCCCTATACCTCGGACACTAGAGAAAGAAAACTGTGTAGAAGTTGCACATAGATGTCTGTTCAAAATCCAAATACTAGTTCAGGTCAAATCAAAATATTGTCAATGAGATGGCAATGACTTGAACAGTTCTTCTACATAGCCAATTGCAATTTACATAAATTTTGATCTGGAGAATTCAGGTTTAGACCCTGTTTTCACACCAATTGGTAATTGGGTTGGAGTTTGGATAGAGTGAGATCCACACTCAAGTATTTGGTTACTAAAGTCATTTGCATCAATACTTCAGTAGTGAGTGTATACATCAATAGTGATTATATTACTTATATATCCAGTAAATTAGCAAAGGCCTGTAGCATGCTGCATGGAAGAAGCTTAGCCATGCGACAGCATACTTGCAAGTTGAAGGTAATTGTATTTTGTAAATGAGAATTTATATAGGATTTTAGTCAGGTCTAGATCCAAATACATCTATAAATTTAATCAGGGACCGGTCAACACACACCAAAGTGGGCAGTTTATGACAAACACTGACGTCAGTAGTTCTATGGAAATGCTTTTGATTGTCAATCTTATCCATAGATCCTCTCTAAGAGTTCAATATCTATATTAACAAAAAAAAATGACTTTAATAGCTATACATGGAGACATGAGAAGTTTACAAAACAAATCTTGAAATCAAATCAAGTAAGGAGCTGCAGAGGCATCACGGCAGTAGTAGCAGCTAGAACTAATCACAACAATGTTTTTGCTTTTGGATTGGTTTTTTTTTTTCCTGATTAGGATTGGGTTTTTTTTTTTTCTTGATTGGTTACAACAGTGATTTGCATCCCATGAACAATCCAAGAAAGCTGGTCTTGAGGAGTGAGTGTGAAAAAGTACTAGCCTAGAAAACATCTTCAACGGAAGGAGAGAACTAAGCAGGGAAGGCGTAGGCTATTGGAAATCACAAGACATCTCCCCATCATCCAGAACAGAGATAATATTCAAATGTTATAAAACTCTAGAATCCTTGGAATGGTGTACTTACATGTTTGAGATATGCATTTTTGGATCGACGGTAGAGAGTTTACTAGGCCACTGCTTTAGATACCATTGAATAGTCAGCTCTTTTGGGGAGAAGCAAAAAAATCCACCCCCTTGCTATAGTCAAAGAAATCTTCTATCAGTGGATGCACATGCTCTTATTAAAGGAACAACAGTTGAATTTTTCAGTTCTAAAATAATTTAGGATTGTTGAAATCACAAAATTATCATTGGAGCATAGTGAGGTTATGAATGCATCACTTGCTCAAACATTGAGCTTGGTGGTAGGGTCCAAATTATTGGGTTTATGTCTTGGATTCTGGTTTAGCTGGATGAGTCCACTGTGTTAGCCATGGATTGGTTTAAGGTCAAGGGTGTTTTGGTAATTGTACCGGGGCTTTCTTGATGGACAAGAAAGCAGAGATTATATATGTATAGTCTGTAACCCTAGATCTTGTGCACTGAAAAGAGGTGAGAGCTCTCTTGCCCGTAGCGTTTCCACACCACATAGGTGAGACGATGTGAGAGAGTGAGAGTCTCTGTACTTTACTTGTCACAGTGAAGATGTTCGTCTCTGTACCCGTGGACGTAGCTTTGTTTGGGTGAACCACGTAAATCTATCTCTTTTTGTGTGTGGTTGTTCTTTGTTGATCTGTGATTGATATATGTGTACAACGGGTGATGGCAAAACCACAACAAGTGGTATCAGAGCCGAGGTGGTGTTCCTTGGGATTTTGAGCGAGGTGGAGATCCCTCAGTGGCTTGAAGGTTGTGCACATGAAGATCGACTGACTGAATCCTTGTCGAAGGGTTCGAATCTCTGTTGTCGAAACAGAGGAAGAGAGATCAAGTTCGTGATCTCTGGTTGGGCCACCATCGGAGAAGAAGAAGACGAGATTGGGTTCTCCAGTCTCGCAAGGATCGAAGGAAAAAGGATTCACAGGTTCAGTTCAAATCTTGGCGGTGATTACTGCAGTTGTGATTGACGGTGGAAGGTTTGGACAGCTGCAAGAAATGGTGGAAGGTTTGGACTGCTGCAAAGAAAAGAAAAGAAAAAAAAACAACCTCACCGGAGCATTTGCCGGAGTTCTCTCTGCCCTGCCGGTGCCGCTGCACTCTCGGTCATTCCGCTAGACTTCCCACCAAGCCGCCGGACCCCATTGATCTGTGGCAGGGGGTTTAGTTTCCTGTTTCAGAGACGAGAGCAGAGGAAGGAAGACGAAGAGGAGATTCTCCCGCTGCAAGAGAAAAAAAAAATACTGCCGATCTTCTGTTCTCTGCCATCGCCGTCGCTGCGAGCCAGCCGCTGGTGCCGTCGCCGTCTCCGGACCAGCTGCGATCCCGCCGCTAGTCACCGTACGCGTCTGCCGTCGCCGTGGAAGAGGGGATCGTTTTCCCCATTGCAGAGAAACGAGGGGTTGAAGACGACCTCTATTGTTCTTATTTTTTGGATTGGGTCAGTTCGACCTGACCCGTGGAGAAAGCAGGCCAGTCCAAAAACTTGTTGGGTCGTGTTCAGGGTCGATCCAGGTCGGGTTGGACCTGACCCGGTTCTGCAGAGAGCCCAACCAGCCAGATTCCAGGTCGGGTCCTATTCCAGATTAAGTTGACCCTACCCATTTGCAGCAGAGCCCACACACTGTCAGCAGGGCTGACGTCAGCATAGTCAAACAGGAGGTTTGATCAGTTTCAATGGCTGAAATTGTTTCTGCGATATCTCGATCGTCCGATGTTCGATCGGAGATCCATTTGCGCCTACGGACTCATTCGAACTAATCTACGTGATTGTGGAAGAAGATTGGCTGTTTGAGGGTCAACAAGGAGTTTGACCAAATCGAAAGTGTAGAAAACTATTTTTGCGATATCGAAGTCATCCGAGGTCAGATTTCAAATCCGTTTCTTCTAGCATGCTCGTGGTACCGAGATTTACAACTTGATGCAGAAATCTGAAGAAGATCTAAATAGATGCGGATTCAGGCCAGAATCAGGTCTACTCGACGTGGTTGTTGTTGCAAACCCAATAATAGAAGTCGCCGGCCTAGTTACAAAAGGTTTGCTAATTCAAACGAAATTGTTCGTTTGGGGTTCACATGCTTTTCGGATTGCATGTGATGTTATTTATCTTGCCAAAGCAAAGCCAATGAAGAAGCAGCAAGGAGGAGCTGATGCGTCAGCAATTGTCAAACATGTATTTGATTGATCGGAGGCCCGGTCAAATGGAGTTTTTTGACCGCTCAGAGGCAAAGGTTTCTGCAATTGTGAAGTCATCTGGACTTGTATTCCCGATCTATTTTGCTTGCATGCTTGTGGTGGTTTGATCTTCATAATAATGTTGAAGATGGGGCAGGATGGTGAGTAATTCAGATATTGATATCACTTAGATTCGTCAATGGTTTCAAGCTTTAAGTTCAAGGTAGAGTTTGACGAAAAGATGAACTTTGCTCAAAGTTCATGTGCTGGTTCAACAAATCAAAATGTTGAAGAAGACTGCATCGTTAGTGCAGTGACGTACCATTCAGCAAGGTACGTGAAGAAATTGTCGATTTTATCTCCTAGTAGCTCGAATTAGACGGAATCCAAGTCAAGGTGGAGATTGTTGGATATATGTCTTATATTCCAGTTTAGCCGGATGAGTCCACTGGGTTAGCCAGGGATTGATTTGAGGTCAAGGGTGTTTTGGTAATTGTACCGATGTTTTCTTGGTGGCCAAGAAAGCGGAGATTATTTATGTATAGTCTGTAACTCTAGATCTTACGCACTGAAGAGAGGTGAGAGCTCTCTTGCCCGTGGTGTTTCCACACCACATAGGTTAGACGATACGAGAGAGTGAGAGTCTCTGTACTTTACATGTCATAGTAAAGATGTCCGTCTTTGTGCCCGTGGACGTAGCCCCGTTTGAGAAACCATGTAAATCTGTCTCTTCTTGTATGTTGTTGTTCTTTGTTGATCTGTGATTGATGTATGTGCACAACGGGTGATTTCAAAATCACAACACAAATCATGATTCTAAAACTCTATGTAAGTCTAACTTGGTCTAGTCCAGTCTTAGTGATTATTTCTATACTCAGCGGAGTTACTCAGTTCAGTAACACTGTAGGAACCGTGAAAGGTCACTTGATCAAATCGATGGTGAGTCACATCCAAACACACTGATGAAGGGAGGTTATGTACTGCAGCACAGTAGGAATAATAACAGGTTAATATCTCAGAAAAAAAAAAAAAAGAGGCACGAATGGGCGACGCACCCAGAAAGTAAAGTAGTGTAGACAAAGAACAGTTCCAAGCACTTTTTACCTCATTATACCTTGCTTGATTCTCCCACATGATGCTTATGTATTAAAAGCAATGACTTCTTCTATTCGAAGACTAAAAACTAGCTTTAATGCTTTGGTTTGTTTATTTATCAATATTTCTGCCAGAAGTTTTTTCTGTTGGAAATTTTTTATATTGATACGATGGTTATCATCTGAAAATTAACAAAAATTTTTTATATTGATACGATGGTTATCATCTGAAAATTTCAAATGTTATAATTTCAGATCACCCGAAAAGTCACAAATACTGCTTATTTGTCCTGAAAATTCTCAATTTACGGTGCGAACTTGCTTACTCTCCGAGTGAAAAGTAAGGCTGCTCATGGATCGGGCTAGCCCAAGCCCAACTTTCTTTGAGATGGGTGTAAGCCTTAGGCTTTAGTAGCAGGGCTGGGCTTGGGCAAAAATTGGACCCATTTAACATATGGTTCAAGCTTCGGTTTAGTGGTAGAAAGCCCAACGCCCAACCCAAACCATGTGAAAAATAAAAAACCAAGCATTTTCGCCCCAAGTTAACCTCAAACACAAGTTGCCTCACACATACACAAGCATAGCAATCAAGCTACAACTGTTTGTAGTTAATGGTAGCTTTTTTTATAATAAAAAATACTATTAACCCGAGTTTAGGCTTAATAGATTATATGCGTATCTTGATTCGAGCTTTGGCCTAAGGATTAAAATTCAGGCTGGCCTTGGACATTGTTCAACCTGGCCCAACTTGGACCATGAACAGCCTTAGTGAAAAGCACTTCTTGTTGATAGGTTTCTCAGGAATGCTCTTTTGCCTCGAGTGTATTGGAATTCTATTTTGGGGACAACATTTGAAATTCTTCAATTGCTTTATACAATATATCTCCAAATACTTGCAAGAAAGTAGGACTTTAAAATTCTCAAAATTCTAACATTTCAAATGCCAGTAGGCTATAAGGATTTGAAATTTCATATGATGTCGCATTTGAAGAACTTAAAACTCCCCATAAAATATTCTAAACAATGCCTTTATAAACAAAAGGGGTCTTTATGAAAAAATTAGCATCAAATCTAGATTAAACAGATTTATTAATAAATACATAAAAACCTTCAATTGGAGGTTCGTATGTTTTCTTGGACTAATTTGCCCCTTAGTTTGCCTTAACGATATCATTAGGCTAAATCCCACCAATTTCTCCTTTTTCTTGTCTTCCTTCTCCGTTTTATGTGTCCATTACCAACCTTCCTTCTAGTTATTGTTATTCCTAACTTGATTCTACTTCTTATTGGGCTAAGCTCCTATTAGGAGGGCGATCAAGTCCATAACTGTCTTGATCATGTTTCTACAACTTTTAGAAATTTTATTGATGGTGAGGTTATGAATTGTCATATGAAGGGATTGTAATGTTCTTGAAATCATGTGTTCTCTTTTTATTTTTCATTTTTTTTTACCTTTTTCTCATGGCATGGAGCTTGAAACCACAGTTCAACTTTGTAATTTATCGCTTACCTTAAAAATGTGTCATAATATATTTGGCCCTCACTTTCAATACCAACTTGTTCTATTGGATTCAAGTAAATGGAATGGCGACAACCAGAATGTTGGTAACCTACACAAAGTGGAGAATAAGGAAGAAGAGAAACAAGAAGGGTTGTTGGGGTTTTAAAATCAACTTAATAATGATATTGTTAGAGCAAACTTGTAAGATATTGTTGGGGGCAAATTAGTCCCAAAAACATGTACGAGCCCCAGTTAGAGGTTTTTTTGTATTTATTAATAAGTCCTTTTAATCTAGATTTAAGGCTATTTTTTCGTAAAAATCCCTAAATAAAAAAGCTTAGATTAAGTAAAATAAAGACTCCATTCTTCTTAACAATAAACACTTCTAATATAAGTTTATTACTATTGCCATATATTATATATATAATCAATAATGTCGCATCGCAAATAGAAATTCTAATTCAGCTTCTAACATTGAACACATGAACGAGACAGTTCAAATTCAGTTCTTATCTGGTAGGCATAAACAAGTGTGGGGCGAAGCTTATGTGGCTCCTAACCAACATGGACATTGTTTTGTACACCAATTAAAAACTTTATGGCCCTTAGTCTGTTTTCTTTTGTTTTGTTTTGTTTTGTTTTTTTTTTTTGTTGGTGCAACTTATCTTTTATTTAGGATATATATATATATATATTATTTTGCTAGCCTAGATTAAGAGGGGTTGAGACCTAAGGATAGCTCAGCACATTCGGAAAAAATGCCCACCTAAGTAGAAAGGTAGCTAGTACAAGCAGGAAGAAGGGAGCCGCTAAGTTTTGAACCCTTGGCCTCTCCCTTGAAAACAAGACTCCTTACCCTGGGTAAGGAGCAATTCTCATTTTCCCTCTAATCAACTTGCTTGGGATTTAAATATGTACATCTTAAATGTGGTCTTTTTCATTTTCCTTCTGATCAACTTGCTTGGGATTTAAATATTAATAACAACCAACAGTGATGATGATGACGATGATGACTATACTAATTTAACTAGCACAATAAATAGTGCAATGGACAGGCATGTTCAACCACTATAAAATGGCCCATGAAAAGCCCATAAGGTACTGGGTAGTGACTGAAAGTCCAAGCCCAGCCAAATCGCAGAATATGGATAAGCCCAAGTTTGAGTCCGATCATGGATGTGACCCAAATTGTCAAGCGTAGGACTGACCAACTAACTCTCAATCAAAATAAGCTCTGCCCAAGCATTGGTGATATTATAATTTTGTAAACACATAAAATACTAAAGGCTTGAGAATCACTAACCCATATCGTATTTTGATAAAAATCAAATACAGATAAATCATAGGATTTTTGAAATAGACTGGCAAGATATAATAATTCAAGATTTAGGTTCATGCATAAAATCAAGTAAAGATTTTACAAATACTATAGTGTGTTTAAAACAAATTAGCATCCCACATTGGTTAAGTTGTCACAGATATTATAGCAGCTCCCATTTAATGTGACGGAAACAGAAAATAGAATTTGATATCCAGAGATCAGAATTATGGTCATTAGCCATTAGAGCAAAGTAACAGAGTTTGGTACAGAAGTGATTAATTGTCAGTGATAGAGAGTAAATTAATATGTAGAAAGTTTTGGAAATATAACCTCTACATAGTGGTGCCCCACTATGCTAGACTTAAACAGCATAGTGGTGTCGCTTTAATTTAAAATAAATATAAACAGACAAATGATCATAAAACAGAATTTGTTTACATATAACAAATTCTAAAGTTGATAGATGAGATGTCCAAATGCCATAAATCATATAACAGAGAAAAATATATTTTATAAAATCAGAGTACATATTAAGTATGATTGAAAATATAAAACCAAATAATCAAATTTCATTATACAAAAATCTAGATTTTACAGGTTATACTGAGTGTAGGGTTAATTTGCGCACGCTGGATCTAGCCCAACTTAACCCTATATAACATGAGATTCCGAACACAGTATACTTGCCCTTAATCTAATTTGGATGACCACGAGGACTTCCTCCTTAGATTTAAGTTAATTCCTAATTGGTGCTTCTGAAAGTAGTTGGTATCCAGAGGGCCAATGACGTCACACCTAAGTTTCCTTAATCCCAGTCCCACTTCAAGGTAATTCAAAGATGGCTGTCAAGTCATGAGGACATAACCTATACTTGGCTTATATTTGATTTGATTAAGATTTTAATATAAATGAAATCCTCAATTATTATAATCATTAGCATATCATGGATTCATGGGTATTCCCTTGTTAATTATACTTCATTAATCACCTAATTAAAAGGTCTAAATGCCGGTCATATGTCATAGTGAGGCCCAACAAGCTCCCTAGGAGGAAGTTCAAAATATGTTAAAGATAGGTCATGAGACAAGCCAAACATTAGTTGGAACCCTCAATATTAGATTCTCAGGTTTCCCTTGAGAACTATGTAAGTATATATGGGAAGGGCATAACAGTAATTCACTTCAAGTGTAAGGGTGTAAGGGTTACTTGGAATCTCCCAGACTAATTAAAGTGAAACCGTGCTTCTTCGTCACTGTTTCTGGTACCGGCATTTTGGAATGGGTCCCACGCCTATTAATATTAGTCACTGGGATGATGGGTTCTAGTGGGCCATGCCATTAGGGGTCGTTTGTTTTTTTCATATGTGATATAAAAATGATTTACATAGGTAAATGACTCACATATGAGTTATTTGCATATGCAATTGACTCACATGTGAAATGAATTCAATCGTTTGTCATTTTCACACATGTAAATTAAAAGTAATCCAACAGTTCACCGTTTATCATAATATTTTTGTCACTTTTCATGATTTATCACAAATATCTTAAAATATATATAGAAAAGGACTATATCTCTAAGCCAAAAAAGGCATTCTAGAGAGTTTGGACGGTTCAGATCATCAAGATGGGGCCCATAAAATTAAGAATTTCAAATTTTTAGTGTTAGATCTTTTTGTAAATATCTAAAACTATATTATGATCCAACAATTGAACATTGGTTTCAAGACCATTTTTAGTCTTCACAAGAGTTTCAACGGTTCTGATTTATATTAGGGGGCCCACAGGAGTCAAAAAATAAGAAAGGCGGACTGGGTTCAATCACGGGTTCTATTACGTCCAACGGTCTCAACTGTTTTGACCATATCTCAACTTGTATGATGATCCAACGGCTGAGATTGGTCTCATAGCTGTTTTTAGTCTTCACAAGAGTTTCAACGGTTTTGATTTACATTAGGGGGCCCACAGGAGTCAAAAAATAAAGAAAGGCGGACTGAGTTCAATCACGGGTCTCAACTCTTTTGATCATATCTTAAGTTGTATGATAATCTAACGGCTGAAAATTGATCTTTAAGCCGTTTTTGACCTTTAGAAGAGTTTAGACGGTTCAAATTGCTATTTTGGGGCCCACAAAATAAAACAAATGCAAAAGGCGGACTGCCCTAGAAAGTTACTGTTTACTCGCCTGGTAACAGTGACATGAGTAATGTTTTCACATCTGTTGAGGTGTGAAAATTCTCACCTAATTTTCATACCATTTTCACATCTACTTTACACATCTCATGCGTAAATGAGTGAAAACAAATGTGATGGTATGTAAAAATTACATATGTGGTTCATTTACCTATGTAAATCAACAAAAACAAACGACCCCTTAAGGGATTGGATTTCCACGGTCGCCCATGAGTGGGCCTTTAGATGTGGGGTTTGGATTTTCAAACCAAGTGGGCGACGATGTCCCACAACTCTATCCATTAAGTTGCATTGTGACAATCTGATTTTGCAAAACTCCCATTAGGGCTGGGATTTGTGGCCAATATTTGGCTGTGTTGTAACCCTAATTGTCCTATCAATATTACACCTAATTCTATATAAGGGAAGAGGGTTTATACCCAAGACAATGGCATATCATGGTTGACAGAAGCTCTCATTACGTGGCCCTTAGGGCCCTTTGTTCATGTAACTAGTAGAGTGCGAAGAAAGTAAATGATTACATCAATGAATAAAAAGGCGTTTTGAAAGTAGAGTTAACTTTTTGGGTAGATGAAAAAGGTGTTTGGATTATAATGGCAAGTATTGGTCCTACTTTGCTCCACTTTGTTTGGAGGACATGATCATGTTCACTTTTTTTTTTTCTTTCTCTTTGTGTTTTGAAAAAAGTCGGCAAATCACTATTCCAAGGGAAGAAAATTTGTAACAACTTACTCCAAACATAAAACTTATAATAGGAAATGTAACTTGAACTTACAAAGTAAATTTATTCAAATGTGATGCTAATAATCACTGTAACATTATGTAAACCTGAGTTTTAACTTTGGCAACATTCGTAACGCTTCTGAATAAAAAATTGCAATTGCTAGGAAATATTTGCATACAATGGTATTCGGTCATTACCTATACATGGACATTCCTCTCCCAAGACATAATCCGGCACATCACTCTCTTGTAGGTGGATCGACTATAAAAAATGAAAAATGCAATATGTGTGCCATAGTAATTTGTCAATCACACATACCACTTAATTAGGGCTCCAATAAATCCGGCCTCTCAAAATCTCGGAGATCACTGGTATGCAAACCAAAATGGTTACAATTGTCGCATTGGTCCTATTATCCCGAAGTGTCTGCTTCAGGGTAAACCAACAAATTCATCATGATAAGGCTTGATTTGGATTGCAATGTTTTTGGAAGATGTAAATAAACAAGCTCGGACTACCATAAATACCAAATGGAGGGAGACTCTCATTACAGTAGTAAACAATCACTTATGAGAACAAAATTGATACAATGATTGTTGCATGAAATATAAAAATAAACTGAAACCTCATCTTCTAAAAAACAAGGCTGTCTACTAATAGTCATCTTTATCTCCATTTTAATTCTTTTGAACTGTTCTCTGTTATATTTCCTGTTGCTGCAAAAATACTGAGTTGCTAAGCTGAAATTGCATCTCTAAATATTTGTAATAATGTGCTAGACATAGATAACCCACAGAACATACCTAGCGTGAAATTATGCTTACTCCTCAGTAATAGGTCTAGTGCTAACATGAATAATATAACACATCATTTTCGAAATTTGAGATACATAAATGGGTTTGGTTCTAGTTCAAACTATACAGTCTCCAAATCTAGCTACTTGCATTGATGGGCAATCATAATATATTATATTACCACGTCGTTCCATATGTCTAGAAGAAGGAAATGAAAATTTATAGGCTTCAGGCAAGATAACCAATGACAACCATCATAATATAGACTACAATGAGTAGGATAATAACAAGTCTAGTAAGCTTTGCTAGAAGAACATCTTGCCCAATTGCAACTATGGGAACAAAGACAGGTCTCGTATCACCTACATCCTCTTCATTGCTCTGCAGACTCTCCATTGCTTCTTCTAAATTTGAGTACCCCTTATACAGTGCATTGAGAAAATGATGCACTTGGGCTTGGCATTCAGCCCAAGTATTATATAAACCAGGATTGCATCCCCGGTAAACAATATAGTAATGGAATCTTGCCATCTCCAAAATGAACTAGGTAACAGCTATAAATAGGAGTGGTAAAGAATAATGAATCCACAAACAAAACTGAATAATATAATAACAATGACTAATTTGAAATAGAAATTTGCTAAGAAAGCGTAGAACCAATCAACTTCAGAGAAGATATGACATTATAATAGTATACTGCAAGCTTTTTATATAATATATAATCCAAGTATTACCAAAGTCCAAAATTAGAGGAAGTCAGTAGAACTAAGGAATAAGCAAAATAAGAGTTAGGGCTAGAAACACCAACTGGATAGATGCGCTAAAACTATCAAGCAAAATATGTTTAATCATTGAACTAGCATAAAACACATCAGCTCAAGGTAATATTGTCACAGCGGATCTTTAGCAGACAACGTTGAATCCATGCACCCTTATCCTTTGTGCAAAGGAACATCGTGGCCATATCGACATGGATTGTTAGCCATTCATGTGCCATTTCAACATCAAGGCCAGTTAGACCGTCAATCTTGTTTAGTTCCTTCACTACTTCATTAGATACCCGTTTCTTTGGATGACAAATGGATTCAGCAACTTCAGTAATAGCACTATGTATCTTGTCAGAGTTTCGAGCAACTGCTGGACATATGCATCAATATCCTTTGGAACCTTTGCATGACTGCTTTTTTTAGAAGTCCTTTCACTGCTACTCATGCCAAGGTTTTCAAAACAGTCATTAAGCCCTACTGGTAGTGAACCAGACATTTCCATATCAGACCCACCGTTTGACATAAGTGGTGTTGAAATTCCAACATAACTTAAAGGCCGTGCAAACTATCTGGTTGCAAGATCCTTCCCAAACACCAAGCTAAGTTTATCATAGGTGATAGTCCTTGATCTCCATGACACCGCATCAGGGTGACCCTAGTAAGATTTAAGCATTCATTAGTTTCCCATATGGTGATATTCAAATAAAATTGCAATTAATCACATCTAATTTCTAAATAATAAACCTAAATCCATGAGGTTCAAACTTCATTAGTGGATATGATTTGTTGAGCTGCAACATCAAACCCAAATCCAGAAACATTTAGCAATTCAGTAACTTGTGCAAAGTTCTTCTTCAAGACTTTACAATGGTTAATTATTGTATATGCAATTAATTGCTTAGCACAATAGTTTGATTCATTCATTTTCTAGGTTATTGTTACATAGACTTCATGTTTAAACCCACGGTTGCCCCTTTTCCCTAGCTCAATTTACTTTTGAAGAAGAGCAAGTAATTCTTCATCCATTACAGTATTGAAGCAAATATTCTTCTATTCTGACATTTCTACATGAATATAAATATGAATACAAAATTACACACTGAGAAAGGAGTGGCTATCATTCTCCAACTACATATTGGAAAGTTCACAATAAATTGTTACATATACTAACACAGCACCAAAATAACATGGGAAAAGGGAAGCTTACATTCTAATTCCATATGGGAATATAACGCCATACAAGATGAAAATTTCATTCACCACCCCTATGGTGACTGTAATCATGCCAAAGTCTATTAGCATATGCATACTTAAAACTGTTCCACTGTTGTCTTTCAATTTGGGAGTAATATTGTTATGTTTGTGTTGTTTGGATATTTTCAGTTGCCTCATCAGCAGGCAAAGTACTGTCATCAGAAACTTCCATGTTTTGTTCAGAAGCTTGAAAGAGTTCATCATCGTGTACATCCCCACCATTGTCTCGTATGAAATTATAAAGGACAGCACATGCAGTCACAATTTTCACTTGGGTGTCCAACGAGTATTGCAGAGCTGTTCTTAATATGCCAAACCTAGCTTTCATGATTCCAAAAGCCCTTTCTATTACATTCCGTGTTTGAAAATGCCTGTTATTGAATAACTCTTTTGCATTTTGAAGATTCCTTCCTCTATGCTCACTTAGGTGATAATGAACACCTTGATAAGGTGCAAGAAAGCTAGGTGCATTAGCATAACCCGCATTTACAAGTTAAAACTTACCTAATTCAGAAGACAATAACATCATATTCTATTATGTCACGACATCAGAATAATTGAATATATCCAAGTGAAAAAGTAATTATAATTGGTAATTACCTGGTGGGACATAGAGGGGATCTAAATGGGATAGTGAACTTTAGAGTACGCAAACATCTGTAGCAGACCCCTCCCAACCTGGATGCACATACTAAAAATTAAGATTCCAGCCACAAGCAACCATTACATTTTGGCTGAGTGTGCCTTTTCTATTTCGAAAGGGCCCTTGCATATTCAGAAGGACATGTACAGGAATATGAGTCCCATCAATAGCTCTAACATAATCCTAAAGAGAGTTACAGTCATTAGACATCACAGTTGTCTAGAAACAATGTTTTTGTTAAAAAGATCTTTCTTCTCTCAATATTAATACCTCAAAGTATTGTGTTCTTGACGAATTAATTTCAGCTTGTTTGATAATGTCTGGTGCCAATTGCACAATTGCTTGTAAAACTCTATGAAAGTGTCGGCTGATGGTCTCCCCTAATCTAGCAAACCTGAAACTGTTTGTTCTATTCTTAACATTGTGTGCAATAGTATGTAGAAATTCAACTACTGCCTCTTCTATTGCGACATATCTTGTGTCTGATAACATACCTCCATTTCTTAAGATGGTACATAAGAGATTAAAGCAATTATAGTTAAGCCTTAATTGACTAACACATTCATTATTTATTCCTTACGTTAAGTAAGAGATATATTGTGCTCTCTCTGCATTTCTATTTCTTCGTGCAACCCTTGGCTTTTCTCAAAATATTTGATCACCTAACGAGTGCATCTGTCTTTGCCATTCAGATGCTGCAATCCACAAGGTGACTAGAACACCATTATGAGCATTATTGACAACACCATCTTGGACATTATTTTCAGTATTATTGAGCTAAACTTTGTCGATATCAATATCAAAACCATTACCTTCAGTAACTTCCATCTACAGAAGTGGCCTAAAGTAATCCTTAGAATAGATATAAGTAGTAATAAGTTACCTAAGTTGACCTGATATTTAACTGTAAATATCATACAATTATTTATCAAAACAAAGGTTTGGTAAATAAGTGTAGAAGATTTTACTATTAATGATGCATATTATACAAATAGCTGTAATTTTCAAACCCAACAGCAACTGTGAAATGCTTCAACGAAAGGCTTACAGAAGAAATGTGTTGAAATTCTTTGTACTTGGTATTCTCACTCCTGAGAAATAAATTTGTAAAAGTTGAAATATGAAATCTTATAATTTAAAACAATCTTCCTCCCACTAAATACTAAGAGCATTATATTGAAGAACACAATATACTTTTTCAGACAATTCGAATAGGAAAACAGAGGGTTCTTTGGTCATACCAGTGTTTGACGAGTAGGTAAAAGAGTTTGATTTCTTAGAAGATCCGTATTGATATCGCCTTTTCCTAAACAAAGATGCTGCCTAAACACCCAGTTTTATATCAAATGATAGAGAAAGACATTAGATGCATGTGGTTGGAGCTGTTGGACAGAAGTTACCAGTTTCCATGGCAATCAATAAAGGCTAGGGTTAAAGACGAGCTACCAGTGCATATGTAGAGGTTACGAGGACCCTCAATTCCAACCCTGCTTCTTTTGATGTCTAGGGCTAAATTCGAAAACGTACAAGTCACAAGGGCATCGATTAATCAGCCACTCTATATCTTTAAACTAAAACAATGCAGGAGAGTAAGAGTACAGTTGAATGAATCTGGGAAGAGGTCTTGATAAGGGGACATCTCTCTGCATTTCTACGACCCATCCCATAGAGTGGATGTCTTTTGGAGGACGATTGCAGACCTCATCTACAATGTTAATTACACATCGAACCCTGCTTGTACGATGTAGATTGCGAATCCAATATTCCTTTCAGATGCAGATCGCGAATCCAATACTCCTTGCAGGCGAGGATCACGAATCCTGGAGAGGTCCATTTGAGAAGAGAAAGCTTTCAGACTGGCTTGGGCAGATGATAGTCTTGTCTTCGGTAAACGTGAAGTGCTCTTGGAGGTGTGAATTTTGTTACACCGAAGCAAACTACCCATTTCATGCTTCCAGCTAGTGGTTTTGTTGCCAAACAATGGGTGGGTCAAATCTTTGACTGTTGTGGTACGACATAACTTCACTCCATCTTGTGGTTCAATTTACAAACGGGCCCTTAGGGCTTGTTCTTTTAGCAGAATTTCTACTAAGAATTTGGCTTGCTAGGGTTTTTGGAATTGACATTTGCAAATGCCATGTTTCTTTATAAGAATTTTAGAATTGCAGCCATCTAAAATGTCTCTTTTACCTAAAAGAATTTTGAAATGCCAATTTCTTTGGTTTTTGGTGAAATTCCTGGATCCTCAAATATAATGAGGAGCTAAAAATTCCACTTATGTTTGGGAATTTAGGAATTCGCTATATAGGAATTCTCTAAATTCCATTAAAGAAACAGGCCCTAAGATTCAATGCTCCAACTTAGATTTTTGGATTGCAGTTTAATTAACTACCGTAGAAAAATAAAAGAACTAGCAAACCAATTAACCATATAAAAAAAGACGATGCACACGATTTTTATGTGGAAACCCTCTTTGAGAAAAACAACAAGTCCTTCTCGGATTAACAGAAATTAAGCACTTGAAATGAATAGTTACAAGAAATACTTACAATTCCTTCAGTTTCCCAACCTAAGGACTACAGCTTTTTGCTGATTTCTCGTCGTTCACCGCTCGCTGCACTTGATCCACCTACCTTGAAATTGTAAGGTGAACAATTTTCTATAAGAGAAGACAATCTTCTATAAGGAAGTAGAAGCAATATCATCTAGAACTCAAAGCATCAGCATAGACTCTCCAATGGATACTCTAGATAGGGTTGAGAGAGAACCCTTATTTATGACTCCAATTTTATGGCTTAGAGTTAAGGTTTGTATATAATACAAAATAGTAGTCTTGGCACAAAAAGAAAATAATTCTCAAATAGAGTTAAGGTTTGTGTAGAATACAAAATAATAGTTCTTGCACAAAAAGAAAATAATTTGCAAATAGGAAAGTAGGTTTTTTTTTCCATCGTCCACTCGAATGAGTAAGTGGCTGTTCGAGCTAGTGAAGGTTCTATATGGCGAATTTCGATAGGTTAGCTTGAGCGGGCATTTCTTCGCTCAAGTAGGCAAAGCTTCTATTCGAGTCTTTTTCTTCTTTTTTTTTTCTTTTTCTTGCTCTTTTCCTCATGTCTTTACTCGACTTCTTTTAGAAACATAACTATAATCCATTCTAAAATAAATGAAAAAATACAATTCAATGGACCCCAAGTTTCATCTGACTTTTGAATTAGCCAACATACATAATTTAACAACTACAATTCATGTTATCTCATACATTGGGATTTCCAAGAACATCTAATCCGACCATTCTAAAGAATGGAAAATGTTAGCCTTGTAGGATCCATTGGCACCCTTTCTTAGCTATTGAATCCCTTCACACTGATTATCAACCCTCTCGTTCTTAAATCTATTAACAATCTTCTAAGTAAGAAACTCATCAAGCTTCATAAAAAGGAGGATGAGGGAGAGAAAAAGAAAAAAAAAAAACACACCCATTGATTATGCAAACTAAATATGTAATTTGGATACCCTAAAATCCAAATTCTAAACCCGAGGCTCGAATGGGTAAGCCCGAACCAAAGCAACCTCAGTTCATGGATACGGTGCACACGAGGGCATGCATCCAATCAAGACCAAAAGCGACTCCGTACCGTACCGTTGGAGTCTGTAAAAAGACTTCTCTCTCCTCCTTGGTTGAAAAATCCGATCTTTGCTTCTTTGTCAAGTCTCTTCCTTCCCATCTCTCCTCCCATCCCTCTTCCCCTATGGCCGGCGGGCAAAAGTCCTTCTCCGCCGTGGAGCCTTCCCCTTCCGGCGGCCAGTTCCTTCTTCAGCTCCTCCAGAAGCCCCCGACGGGCACCCAGTCTCCACCGTCCGATCCTAGCCCCCACCAGCTCCAAGATCCCGCCGTCGCCGCCGTGGGCCCGAGCCACCCCTTCTCTCCCTGGCACACCGATCTCCGCCCCCCACCCCCGGACCCTCGGTTCGCTCCGCCTCCCTACTCCTTCTCGCCGGTCTTCCCCCCCCAAAACCCTTGGCCCCTCCCTTCGTTCGATCTCCGCAGCCCCAGTTTCCCTCCCCAAAACCCCCCCTTCAGCACCTTCCCCCACTTCGGCTTCCCGCAGCCGCTTCGCAATGGCGGCGAGGCCGCCGCCCCCCCTCCCCGCCAGATCCCCCCATTCCTGCCGCATCTGCTGATGAACGACGGGGCTCTCCCCGATGGCCCCACCACATTGACGTTCGGATCGCTCAAGTGCGAGATTCGCCCGCAGCCGAACGGGACTTCGGCCGCCTGGCGCGGCCCCGCCAAGGATACATCAGCCCCCGGGAGGAGCTCTAGGCCTCCGCCGACTCGACCCCATGAGAAAGGAGCTGGAGCTGGAGCTGGAGCTGGAGCGGCAGCGCCTTGGCCGAGACCGAGCTCCGGGGCAGCTCAGAGACCTGGTTTGGCGGAGAACAGAAGGCCCCCGCCGCCGCCGCCCATCGGTCACCCGCGCAGAGCTAAGGGACCGGAGCAGTGGGCTTCTGCCAATGGAAGGCGAGACGGCGAGCATGGCTTGCAGAAGGGAGACTTCTCTATGAAGCTGCCGCTCACTGCTCAGCTCGATAGGAGTAATCTGCATTCTGTTCCTGCAGTGGAAATAGAGGAATGTGTTGCGAATTCGCGCGGTGAGGTTGTCGCTGATGGGCGTGGTAGTTCTGGGTTATGGAGACGGATCAAGACTATTAGCCCTGAAGATGGTAGAGACGTAGAGGAGGATATTGTGTTGGAGCGTACCAGTTCTTTGAGGCTTGAAGATGAAGAAACTAATAGGAATGCCCCCAAGAAGAAGAATGGTTCCCGTGCTAAGGTAAATCTCTCTCTCTCTCTCTCTCTCTCTCTCTCTCTCTCTCTCTCTTCTTTCTATTTCATATTGGCTGCTTTTGTGTCGATGGAAATCTAGTTTTTGTCTCACAATTTATGCACAATATGACCCGCGATCTCTTTTTGATGTTCTAAAGCACAAATTCATGTCACTGAGATGTTAATGTTAAGATGGAACTTCATGGGGGGATAGAATTGGGCATAAGCACATAAAATAAAACTTACAGGTAGTACTAATAGAAGAGCAAATGATTAGTATTTGAGATTGTGTGTGCACTTACATGAATAACAACCCGTTTGTGCAAGGAACTAGTAGGGGAAGCGTCTAATGCTGACTTTGAATGAAACGCTCAAGAAGAAATGATGGATTGTGGAGTTACTAAGACACTGACTTTTAATATGGTTGAGTGGAAAAAGTAAGACTCATTAAGCTGGCCCCAGATAGATGGGATAAGGCTTCAATTATGATGTTGATCGTCTAATAGACTAATATATGTTATGGGTTCGATGATCTAAAACAGTTTGACTTTAGTTTAATTCCTTAACTTGATACTGCACCTTCATTGATTGCTTTAAATGGATTTTTAACTAGTGATCGTGCAAGAGGGCTATATGCCTATACCAATAAGATTGGAATCTAAGGGACAAATTGGTAGTAAAGTAAATACATCTAAAAGGTCTACTTCCTAACATCAGAAGTATAAAGTTACCTCAATATCTTAATGAGTTGAATATTCAGGAAAAGCTAGAATTTTGTGATACATTGGAATGGCAGAGGCCTATGCCATTTCATAAATGGCAGAAAAGATTATAATGTTGGACTCAGTAGACAGTAGGAGCTTAAATTACCAAATGATGGGACATTCCATCCCCCTTGATTTGTGATCGAGTCAAGAACTCTTGGGGCATTGAGCTCCTGTGATGAAAAACCTTAAACCCAAGGAGGTCCAAGTGGAAGTTCAAGGTTGGCACTTAGAGACTGGCACCTTAATCAATTTCAAGTGCCAATAGACAACCCAGAAAGCTTTTATATGCCCGTTGTGGCAACAAAGGATGCAAGTAAATGTCGTAGAAATATTTTTGATATGATAAATTGTGAGCACAAGGTGGATGGAGGTTAAGGTGGTGATATTTTAGAGAGTGTGCTAGATGATAACTTGGTGAGGTCTGATTATTAGTCCAAGTAAAAGAAGCCCCTTTTAAAGGGAGATCCACAAAGGATTGAGAGTTTATCCAATCTGAAAATGAACTCATATCAGCTGTAATCCTGCTGTTCCCCGATTTTTCACATGAATACCTAACTATATTCCAGTCTCCACCAATGCACCGTGCACCATGCACTATGCCATCTTCCTCTCACCACATCTAGCTCGTTCCAGAAATCTGTTCTTTTGGCACTATCATTTGGACCATAAATAGTGCTGATCATCCACTTTGAATTGTTAGAACAATCCTCTATCAAGGGTGACACAAAAAAAATATCTCGCCAGGTGCTCAACACAGTGACAGATCTAGAGTCCCACAGTATCATAATTCCCCCTGCTGACCTCACTGTTTCTAACGCCTCCCATTTTATGAACCTTCTCCCCCAAAATTTCTTTCACCAAACTATCATTAACCTCTTTTAACTTTGATTCTTGGATAAGCGCAATATGCACTTTCTGTCTTGTAAGCTTCATTTAATAAATGCTGAATCCCCCTGGACTGCTTTTCCTCCTTTCCCTACAGATAAATCCTCCATCTGTTGAGCCTTATTTTTTTTTTCATAGTTAATTGAGCAGCATAAGCTATTGAGCTCTCTAAAGCCTTCTCTTTTTGACTTGCTTTTGTAAAGGGATTTAAGGACCCTTTTATGAAAGACAATAAGAAGAAGGAAGCTTGGGGAAGACTTGTCTGATGCAAGAAAAGCATCGACAATCCATTATATAGCCACAGTGGCCTGATTACATGCTATCATTGTATCCTAAATGTATGTAATTACAAGCTAATAAGGAACTTGTAGATATCATTACAGATTTATAGCTATACAAGTTGTTGACCATATTCCTTAAAGATCCCACATGTGGGATAAGATGCTGACTGTATTATGGGCCTGGATCATGGGCCTTCCATAATGGATCTGGCTTGTCTCTACACTTGTCCTCAAATTGATGCGGGGAAGAACATAGCATCAATTTGGCAAGTTTATAATTATGACGTGCCTGGGTTAGGCCTTTTGTAAGAATATTTGCCAATTGATCATGTGAAGAGGCATAGGGCAGATCAATCTCAATATGCTTAGTACGCTCATGGGGGACTGTATTTTTTGCAATTCGGATTGCATTAGTGTTATCGGCATAAAGTGGAGTTAGTTGTTTGAGAAAGACACCAAACTTATGAAGAAGGCAACGAAACCATGTAACCTCGCTATTGGTAGATGACATGGATCGATATTCTGCCACTGCAGTAGATTTTGAAGGAGTGCTTTGTTTCTTGCTTTTTCGAGAGATGAGAGAGGGTCTGAGAAACATGCACCATCCTATTGTTGAGCAACGAGTGTCAGGACATCCTGCCCAATCAGCATTCGTATATGCTTGCAATTGTAATGAAGATACTGAAGGGTAAAAAAACAAGCCTTGATCACGAGTATCTTTAATATACCATCGTATCTAATAGAGAACTTGGAGATGTGGTTTGGAGCCTTGATCATGTAGTCTGAACAACATGGGAGACGTTAGATTGTGTCATAGTTAAATAAAGAAGCTACCAACCAATCTACGAAATAGAGTTGGATTGGCTAGAGGATGCCCATCCTCTTTGCTGATCTTGACATTGGGCTCGATAGGAGTGCCAAATGTTTTTGGATCACCAAGTCTGGTGGATTGAATTAAGTCATCATCATATTTGCATTGAGTAACCCGAACGCCAGCCTTGTTCCTTGCAAGTTCCAAACCTAGGAAGAGTTAAGGGACCAAGATCTTTCATCTTAAGCGTACTCATGAGATGAGTTTTGAGGTAAAAAATGCTAACCACATTGTTGCCACTAATTATCATATCATCAACATTTATCAAGAGAATAGTACAGCCACGGGAGGTTCTTCCAATAAAGAGAGAGATGTTATTTGAACTTTGCAAAAAGTGGGTGTTGATGATAATAGAGTGGAATTTTTCAAACCAAGCTCAAGGAGCTTGCTTAAGTCCATATAAAGATTTATTCAACTTACAAACATGTTGGGATGGACAAGCATAGCCTGGTGGAGGACGTATATACACAAGCTCCTTGAGATCCCAATGGAGGAATGCGTTTTTGACATTTATTTGCCAAAGAGGTTAGTTACGAGCTGCGGCCACACCAAGTAAACATTGGACTGTAGTCATTTTAATGACTGGTGTGAAGGTTTCTTCGTAGTCAATGCCAGTTTGTACCCCTACGCAGCCAGTCGAGTTTCGTGTCGGCCAATACTACCATTGGAGCGAACCTTAATCGGGTACGACCCATTTGCTTCCAATGATAAAAGTATCTGTTGGTCGGCGCACAAGCTCCCAAGTGTTATTTGCTTCAAGAGCGAGTAATTCATCTTCTATTGCATTTTGCTGGCATGGTGATGCAGCCCTAGGGTTAGGGCTTGCATGGAGGTGCCTAAGCACGTGTCCAAGGACACTTTGAACCGTCAAGATGACTTCACACACACACGGGGACGCACCTCTCTGGGAAAACCCAATTCTATTAATCAACCAAATCTGAGAATTTCTTCTCTACAATGCCATATATGTAGTAAAAGCAAACTTAATGTGTAAGAAAACCCTAGGCTAATAATGGAAACTTTCCTAATAATAATTTAATTAGAACTCTACTAATAATAATCCTAATCTAATTTGAAGAGGGGCTGCTGGGGCCTAGACTGCATCATCCTCCCCGGGTTGAAAGAAGAGTTCGTCCTCGAACTTGATACTGCTTCTGATTGCCAGTGTAAATGTGTTGAACATGAAGGACTTCCTTTGTGGCAGCTTTCCAGGAATTCTTCTTTGGCGGTTGTGGTTTCTCAGGATGAAGAGTAACTTGCTGTCCACCATGCATAAATGTATAGGTGTTGTCGCGCATACCATGAGTTTCATTCTTGTCATACATCCATGGACGGCCCAATAAGATATTGCTACTATCCATAGGTAGCACATCATACCAGATTGTATCCTTGTAAGTCTCACTAATGGCAAAAGTAACTTTGCAAGTATGTCGAACATACGTTTGATCACCATTCATTAGCCACTTGACAAAATAAGGACGGTTATGTTTATAAACTTTCAATTGGAGGCGATCAACAAGGGTTTGGGAGATGAGATTTTCACAACTTTCGCTATCAATAACAACTGTGCAATTTTGTCCCTGAATTAATCCTGCGGAACGGAAAATATTTTTGCGCAACCACTTATGCTCAACAGTTGGTGGAGCGTCCTTGAGAACAATAAGAGCTTCATCTGTGGTCTCTGCAACGGTGAATTCAATTTCCTCAGTGTCAATATTCTTGGGATTGTCAATATCCTTAAGGTCAGTGTCAATACCCTTAATATTATCTCGGATATTGTTATCAGCATCTTCAATCTCAATCAAATGTATTCGTTTCGGACATTCTGCTGCTTGATGCCCATGCTGGTGACAATGAAAACAAACCATCTTATTTTGACCTTCAGTCCTAGCAAAAATCTGTCCATTGGATTTCGCTTCATGTAGAGATGAATTCTTCGGAGAAACCCATTTGAATTTTTGTACTTGATGATTGGCAATTCCCTCAGCCTTGAGAGCATGTTGGATGAGTTCATCGATATTATCAAAATGTTGGAAAGCAAGGATATGCTGAATAACTATTCTCAACCCATTGAAAAATCTATCAACTACCACACCATCATCTTCATTCAAGCCACAACGAGCTTGCAGCGTTAAAAATTCCTCAGAATATTTAACAACTGTTTTGGACCTTTGTTTCAAGTTTTGAAAGTTGGACCGTAGATCTCTTGCATAGTTGACATGGAGGAATTTTTGCTTCAAAATAATCTTCATCTCAGTTCATGTATCAACTTGGTCCATGTTTTGATTCCTCCGTTTTCTTTGCAATTCAGCCCACCAAGTTGCAGCATAATTACGAAATTTAGTGGCAATCAGTGTGACTTTATAGTGCTCAGTTATTGGCTTGTGTGCGAAAATATTTTCCACACACACTAACCAATCCATGAATTCAGTAGGTTGTAATTTTCCATCATATTCGGGAATCACAATTTTAATTTCTAATTCTCGATCTGGATTATTAACTGGCGGATCTCGGTGATTCCGAATATTTGCACCATCATCATGGTGGTGATGCACACGCTGATTATTTTCCAAAGTTGTTACTCTAATATCCAATTGTTGCAGGGTGGTGTGCATGCTATCAACTTTTGCAGATAATTCTCTAATGGCGCTAGCCAAATCTTTAAGTGAAGAAGATGAAGATTCAACATCCACTTGCTTTTTAGGAGGCATATATTTTTTTTTTACATACAAAATTGAAATCTGACTGACCTGAGGTGGAGATCTACTCTTTAGAAGGACAGATTGGAAATCAGAACACTTTTGCAAAAACAAATTTTGACCGTAAATTGTTGAAAATTTGACCAGAACTTTTTTAAGAAGAATTTCGTTTGTGGGCCAGTTTGTATATGGGCTCACCCACCTGAAAGCAGCTCAAGTGTACCTGGATTGAACACGGGCCCAATACTGACTTTTCACTGTCTCGTTCTGCGTGACGGGAAGATGGAGATAAGAGCAGGAGAGACCTTCGTGTTTCGGTGGATACAAGAGCAGGAGAGAGCGATGGCGTCAGGCGACGACTGCGATGGCCTTTGACGACAACAGCGAACGGAGATCAGCGAACGGCACGACACCCAGTGGTGACGACAGGCAGCGTACGGCGGAGACTGGCGACAGTAGACACCCAGCGGCGACGACGGACGATGATCTGCTGTGACGACTGGAAGCGCAACCGTCGATGGCGCACGATGTGACAGCACCTACGTGCTGCTGACAGAGAAGCCGACGAGGATGGAAGCCCCGGAGCCTGGTACGTTCTCTACGCTCTTTCTAGTTCTTTTTCTGTCTGCGCAGTTCTCCCTATTTCTCTCTTCTGCTTTTTTTTTTTTATTTTTTATTCTATTGGGGTGGGGGGGGGGGGGGAGAATATGGACTGCCACTTTCGAAGATGGAAACTATAGTCGAGGGGTGAAGGATAGAGAGGGGGTTGAGGATTTGAAGAGGGATTTGGTGCAGGATGGACCGATGGGGGTTGGATGGGTTCCGGCGAATGGGTTTTAACAGAGGCGTGGTTTTAGGGTGTCGGTTTGGTGTGGGGATTTAGGGATTTGGGTACAGGAAGGTTAGGGGTTGGGGATTTGGGAAGTGACAGGGAGATCGGTGTCGGCAGGAGTTTAGAGTTTGAAGATGGCGGTAGTAGATTGGGTGTCGTCAGTGGGTGGTGGTCATCTGGGGTGCAGGGAGTGATGACAAACTAGGGTCGGGAAGGGGAGTACGATGGTGAGCGAAGATGGGGAGGACGAGAGAGGGTAGCACGCGTCGATCGACTGGCTCTGATACCAATCTGATGCAGCCCTAGGGTTAGGGCTTGCGTGGAGGTGCCTAAGCACGTGTCCAAGGACACTTCGAACCGTCAAGATGACTTCACACACACACAAGGACGCACATCTCTGGAAAAACCCAATTCTATTAATCAACCAAATCTGAGAATTTCTTCTCTACAATGCCATATATATAGTAAAAGCGAACTTAATGTGTAAGAAAACCCTAGGCTAATAATGGAAACTTTCCTAATAACAATTTAATTAGAACTTTACTAATAATAATCCTAATCTAATTTGAAGAGGGGCTGCTGGGGCCTAGACTGCATCACATGGGATTATAGAGGCTTTTGAATAAGAATTTGGGATAGGAATGGGGTCTGCAGAAGTAAACATCATTGGAAAACCATATTTATTACGGCTTGATTGTCGTAAGATGGATGCCCTTTCTTTAGGAATTTGTAGGGTTGGTGTATCGGGAGTAGCAGCAGTAAGAGGCGATTGTCTCTGTTGATGGGTATAGACCTATGTAATGGTAGGAGGAGAATCAGGAGGTGAAAACTGAGGTAGATAGGACTGTTGGATATTGGGAATACTGGGGAAATGAAAAAGAACATGTTCTAGGAAAACAACATTCTGTGAGATTCGTAGTCGTCGCTTTTTGGGTTCATAACATTGGAAACCTTTGTGTTCATTATTATGGCCAAGGAACATGCATTGAGCCGCTTGAAGTGACAGTTTGTTACGCTCAAGAGATGGGAGGTGGACAAAACCATAAACACCGAAATACCTGTAAATATGAGTAAGGAGGATGACCAAATAGGCACTCACATAGGGAGGATTGTCCTAATATAGAGCTAGGTAATTTGTTGATGATGTCGACTGCTGTGTGGGTTGCCTTACATTAGAACTTAATGGGAACCGAGAATTCCACAAGGAGAGTCCTTATAATTTCCAAAAGATGGTGATTCTTTGGCTCTGCGACCCCATTTTGTTGTGGTGTGTGGGGGCAGGATTTTTGATGAAGAATTTTCTTTTTTGATAAAAAGGTGTTGAATGCAGTTGATGTATACTTTCCCCTTGAATCCGTATGTATGATCTTAATGGATTTATGGAATTGAGTGCCGACCACAGTATAAAATTTTTGAAAACATGGATAAAACTTCAGATTTGGCTTTTAAAAAATATATCCATGTATAGCGACATAAACTTATACCCAAGCCTACTCAAATGCAGGGCAATCCCCCAAACATCCATGCGAATAACATCAAAAGGCAGTGGTATGTGAATAATGAACTGGAAAAGGCAACACATGACTTTTGCTTAAGCGACAAGATTCACATTTTGATTTAGCTAAAGTAGGAACGATTGAATTTGTAACAGATTTATCCAAATTCCAAGTTTAAATAAAGATAACAATTTGACATTATTTAATTGACCAAGGCATTTATGCCACGTGGTCCACACATTATTGAGAGTGTTAGAAGAAGTAAAGAGCAATTTTTGTTCTAACTCCAGGAGTAATAGCCTGCCATGCTTACTCCTTGTCTTGTTCACTTTTCCAGTTTGCCGTTCATGTATCCAGGTATCCCAACATTCCTTGTCCTTCAACAAAATTTTTAAGATGGAATGCCCAAGACATATAATTGGTGCCATTAAATTTAACAGAAATAACTGCCACTTTATCCATGTGATACCCAGAAAATACTGTCGAGAATAAATGCTTTAGAATAACAGATTCTGAATTTCTATAGAAAATACAAAAAATTTATGCCAGGAAAAAAATGTAGGAGGAGTGAGATGAGCATGATGCTTTAGAGATGTGTATTCTTTGATTAGGGTTATAGGTTAGGTTACTGGCCTAATTTTGCAACTTCTAGAAGAAGTAACAACAAGAACTTATGGTTGGATATGATTTGAGGACATTTCGACTGAAACTATTTCCAAAAATTGGCAAACCAAAGAAGGTGGTCTATGAAGCGCGGATATGGACACGGGACACGGATACGACACGACACGGATACGCCGGCATGGCATTTCTCAAAAAAGTAGGATACGGACAGGTCGGGGACACGTTAATACGTTAATAATATATATTTATTAATATATATAATCAATAAAAAAAATCAACATTCAATACATTGAATATCACACTAAAACATAATTCGTAGTCGTTAAACATGAAATATCTATAGTACCATAAAATCCTTGCAAAGAAAAGGGAGGATCATCCCTTTTTCCTCCAAAAAAAAAAAAAAAAAAAAAAAAAAACAAAAAGCAAAAAAGAAGCCAATTCAATGCTAATTTCACTCATTTGATGCAACTTCAGCTGCCTCATCATCACCATCAATTTCATCACGATTAACATCATCTGTAAAGACCACGGTCTCCAATTCTGGCTCATCAAGTGAGAGATTAGCAACCTCAAGCACCCCAACATCCTCTAGGGAATCAAATGTATCCTCAGCAATATCCCGTATCTCAGTCTCCCCTTGCATATATTGTGGGGTTCTTCTTGACAGAAGACGTAAATTGTTATGAATGAAAACCAAGTCTTTGGCACGTTTTGGCGTCATCTTGTTCCTTCTCACAGAGTGTGCAAAGGAGTATGTACTCAAATTCCTCTCGCAACATGATGAAGAAGAATATTGCATAAGTAGCTTGAAAGCTAAGCCTTGAAGCATAGGTGCACATGCTCCATGGATGGCCCATCAACTTGTTGGGTTCATATGATATCGATCATGTAAAGAATCACATTCCCCGAATTCCCCCATCCTAAGCGAGAAATTGGCAAACTCCATGTTAACCATTGTGCTCTCCTTGGAAGTGGGGAAGTATTTGACAAGACATTTCTTTCTCTCTCTAGAAACCTCCACATCTTTATGTGGAGGAACTCTACTCGGGTCCTCTTGAAACCATTCGTCGTTGTAATACCTTTAATAAAAGAAAGAAGGATTTCAAAATTACTTTATGATGAAAAGGTGTAATATGTTAAGAAATACTTGTAACTTATCTAAAAGGAAATGGCTGAAAAGTGAAAAGCTTAGGACTTAGAATTCACATAGAATTTAGAGAATGTGCCAAGCAATGGAGCGGGGTATTGTTCTTGTTCCAATGATCAACAAGTATTTGGTGTACCACATCATAAAATAAGGATGACTCATCAGGCTGCTTCCCTTCATGCCTATATTTGTGGTCTTCACTTTTTCAATCATTGTATCCCACGTGTCATACACCAAGTGAAGATAAGGCTTGTCCGTATCACAAAGTCTAAGCATTTTATAAATGGGCGTTGTGAAGGAAAGAATGTAATCAACTTTATCACACCAAATGTCATCTAACAACCTTTCCTTTACAAATTTTGCTGTCCCCGTATCATCTTCTCGATAATGAGACCATTTGTTGCTTATAACCATAGCTTGGAGACCACGATTTATAAGTTTGAATCTCTTAACCATGACAATCGCTGAAGCAAAGCGTGTGTCAGCTACAGAGAGTAATTTCAAAGGAACAAACTCATTGAACATGGCCAACCTCATAGAGTGATTCATGATAAAATGCTTTATGTGCATAACATCACCAACAATCTCCAATATGCAACTACATTCATGATATGTCAATTGACTGTTTTCAACATTTTTTGTCGCACAAATGTTCTCCAATGCAAGATTGAGGGTGTGGACCACACATGGTGTCCAATTAATGTTAGGAAATTCTGTTTCAATGATATGTCCAGCACCCTTACAGTTTGGAGCATTGTCAGTAATTATTTGAACTACATTCTCATGCCCAACATCCTTAATGACCTCCTTCATCAAATTAGCAATGAAATACTTGTCTTTTGTTTCACCTGAACAATCAACAGCTTTAAGAAACGTAGGCCTACCTTCTGACACAGCCATGAAATTGATCAATGGCCTCCTTTGTGAGTCACTCCACCCATCACTCACAATGCTTACACCATTTTCCTTCCACGTGCTTTTGAGAGGTTGCAACAATTTTTCAGTATTTGCCTTCTCTCTTTGGAGCAAACTGGTCCTCAACATATTGTACCCCGGAGACACATAACCGATAAGTGGATTGTTGCCGGAAAAAGTGAAGGCATTTACAAAATATGGGTTTCTTGCTAAGTGAAATGGTAAACCCGCCGAATAAAACATCCTAGCAATCTCAGCATGTAATTGATCACGAGCTGCTGAATTAAATGCCTTCTCAATGGGATTTGCACTTCCACTTCCACTCCCACCACTTGTCTTTCTCTTCTTTGGGTCAAACCCTCCTTGCATCATACTCATCATAGTCATAGAATTAGAACTAGACGAAAAACTAGGAACATGTAAAGGTACTTTTTTTGGTGCATTGGCCGTCTTCCTCAATTTTACTTCTTCTTCTAATTTTTGCATTTCAGAAATATCTTTTGTTGTAACTCTTGAACATGCAGCAATCCCACAACTTGGCAATGTTAACAAGTGAGCCTTAACCCTTGCGTATGAACTCTTTTTTATTTGATTGCAAAAATTGCATTGTCAAGTAATATTTCCCCCTCCATCACTAAGTTTATCAAACTTGGTTATATATCTCCACAGAGGCTTGTTTATTTCTTCATTGGGTGGGTGTGAGCCAGAGTAACTAATGGAACTCTTATTGCCAAATTCCAAATCTATATAATGTAATGGCAAATTAGCACCAGGCACTAGCATTAACAACAAATTAACAGGACATAGCATCAAATTAACAACAGACAATAGCAAAAAAAAAAAAAAAAAAAAAGAGGCAGGCAAAGGCAGGAAGAAATTTTCCAACATTAATTTAAAAAAAAAAGTACAGTGCACAGCAGGAAGAAAAAAGCCACATATAAGCAAAAGCAGGCAAGGCAAAGGTAAAGGCAGGCAATCCTTTCAACACCATTTCATAAAAAAAAAATGATGGCAGCAAAATAAAATGATATTGCACAGCAAACAAGAATGATAGTGCATAGCAAATAAAATGATATTGCACAGCAAACAAGAATGATAAAAAATCAAAACAAACTGATGTTGCGCAGCAGCAAAATAAAAAATGATGGCAGCAGCAAAATAAAAAATGAACGGAAATGATTTCATAGACAGGAGTACCGAGAAAAAATCAAAGGCAGGAGTACTGAGCTACTGAGCAGGAGATATTAAAAAAAAGAAAAAAAATCAAAGGCAGGAGTACCGAGCAGGAGATAAAAAAAAAAAACCACACAACGCTGCATTGAAGAAACAGAGCAAAAATCAATTTCATCATCTTGCCCAAACAGAGCAAAAATCAATACCTAGAGATGGTGGGTGTTTCTCTGCAGTGAGCTATAGTGAGAGAAAGCAAGAGAACAGTGCGTGCCTTTTTTTTCCCTTTCCTTCTCTTCTTCTTCTTCTCCTTCTCCTTCTTCTTCTCCTTCCTGCAGACGGTGGGTGTTTCTCTGCAGACGATGGGTCTTCTTCTTTTGCTGCTGCTTTTTCTTCTTCTTTTTCTCCTTCTCTGCTCAGCTCCACTGCCGGGTTTCCTTTGCTCGTCAACAGCCACGATCTTGTTCCCTCTGCTCGCCCACAACTTCGGACGGTGATGGCGTTTTGCAGACGGTTCCTGGGTTTCGTAGGCGGGATGGGGCTTTGATGGGATCTGCGATCTCGCAGCCGAGCCAGGATGGATTTTCGCTACGGGATGGGGTTTCGGTGCCGAGAGGGAGAATGAGTTTCAGAAGAGGGAAATTTGGGGGAAATTTAAGAAGAGGGAGAATGGGTCTGGTGATCGAAGGCATGGGTTATATTACTTTCAAATTTCATTTAACCCCCTGTTCATTTTTTGCTTTCTAATTTTAATGCAAAAAGCAGTGGGTTATATGACTTTAAAATTTCATTGAACCCCCTCTTCATTTTTTTTTCTAATTTTAATGCAAAAGGCGTGGGGTTCTTTTGGGCCCGCCGTGTTCAAGCCGTGTCGCGCCGTGTCCCGCCGTTTTTGAGCCGTGTCCGTAATTTAAAAAATAAAATTTAAAAAATAGGACACTTTTTGCGTGTCCTGGACGTGTCTGAGCGTGTTCGGGGCGTGTCCGTGTCCCAGACGTGTCGGACATTGACACGCCCGCCCCGGAGAGGTGTCTGTGCTTCCTAGAAGGTGGTAGAACACTAACCTCTGGGATGGATAAAATGACAGAAAAATCTGAAATATTCCTGAGATTATGATCGACTAAGGTGGTGGAGATTTCCAAAGCCGTTGTGATCTAGAGGTGGGGCCCACTGTGTGATCACTGCAGTAAATGGCTGCCGGCAGTCCAGAGTGCTGGATCAGAGGATTCCTTTTGCATAGATAAGATCAGAAACATATCTGTGAGTTGCTGATTTGCTGTGTTGCTGAGATGTTTCACTTGATTTACTGCACATAGAAGAAAACAGTGCAGTTTTGTTGTGTCTGTGGAGATCTAGACAACAGAGAGAGAGGCGGGAGAAATGTAATGTAATCTCACTTTCTTTGTTGGTTGCAGATCTGCTTCTTTAAAGAAGGGAGTCAGAGTGCTTGAAGCTCTGATACCATGGAAAGGGATTTAAGGATCCTTTTTTGAAAGACAATAAGAAGAAGCAGCTTGGTGAATACTTGTCTAATGCAAGAAGAGCATCGACAGTCCATTATATAGGCACAGTGGCCTGATTACATGCTATCATTGTATCCTAAATGTATGTAATTACAAGCTAATAAGGAACTTCTAGATATCATTACAGATTTACAGCTATACAAGTTGTTGACCATAATCCTTAAAGATCCCACATGTGGGATAAGATGCTGGCTGTATTATGGGCCTGGATCATGGGCCTTCCATGATGGATCTGGCCTGTCTCTACAGCTTTTGCCTGATTGTATTCTGTTTTGCTCCTCTCTTCTCTGTTCAAACTTAATTAACTCTGTCCACCCTCCTCTTCTTTCATCCTCCGTCAGTCCATTAGCCCTTCCACAATCAGCGACTTTATGTGGTAGCCAAAGAGAGTCTTGATCTCGCCCTTGCCTTTGAGCTTTCATTTTCTCCCTGTCTTCCTCTATATCATCCGTCTGGAATAAACGTCTGGAGTCACCTTCGCCTCTAGACCCATCCAGGCATAACTTCCCCTCTTGCTCTGACATGAATGTCCTCCCATTCCCCTTAGATCTCCCTGGGGAGACATGGTTATTTTGTCTTTGTTGGATTGGTGCTGATCCAGCACAGTTTCTTTTTTGAACAGTAATCCACCCTTCTACATCTCTTCTCAGTGTTTCGGAGCCACTTCTCCTGTTAATAGGGCGATCGAACATTTCTTTTGTGGGGTGACCACATCTGCTTCTCAGTTAGGTTGCCTCGAGTCTTGTCTGGGAGACTCATTCGGCTGTCACCGACAGTCCCTGAACTTGTCTTTCACCAGAGACTTCTCTGAAAGGCTTTCTTCTCCCCCATGCTGTTGCTGCTTGGACTCCTGTTGGATTCCCTTTCCTCCTTGACAGAGCAAGGAACCACCTCCATTGAAGATATCGAGTCCTTCTCTTTTCTCCCACAGCAGAATATGTTGTCATCGCTGCTAGAATTATCTGCTGCACTCGTGTTGTCGTTGGTGTCGTCGCATGCATCATCATCATCAACGCTGGAAGGTGCCTCAGTTTCTCCCTCTTCTCCAGTATCTCCCTTCCTCCTATCTTTCGTTTCTTTTCTTATCTCCCTTTGATGCCCTAGGTCCTTCGATATAAAGAAATTTGAGTTGGGCTTTCTCATTTTACATTTGATGGGCTTACAATAACTGTCCTGGCCCAGCAGCGATACTGGACTAGCGGAGGCCTGTTTCTTGCTGGCCCATAGTCTGTTTTGACCTGTTTTCATAACATTTTTGTTAATTTGGGCTGCCTTTTCAAAATTCAAATTCCTATAGGTGATGTCATCATCTTCCTTCCCATTCTTCTGCAACCTTTCCATCTCTCTGCTGCACCGCTAATTCCTTCATGCATTTTTAGGGCTTCTGAACTCCGTCTTTCCCCTTTCTTTTGGAACCTCAAGCAGTTTCTCATTCTCTACCTGTACAGAGAACCGAACCTCATCAACTCAAATGGGTATTTCTGCAGGGAAAGGGGTTGATTTGTCTAGCAGCACTTTAATCCTTCCCTCCCATAAATGCTCCTTATTAATGGTTTTCTCACCTATCTCCACCATATGCCCAATGCAGCTTAAATACCCCTTCATGCTAAGCATGCAGGGGCACTCTTTTCAGCTTTATTCGGCAAGGACGTGGAGGATGACCCAGGCATTCCATCCATCTTCTCCAAAACAGTAAAAGGGGATGGGTTTTCACTTCTTTGTACTTTCTCCAGCACTTCTTCTACTTCCTTCTCTGTTAAAAGTTTTATCCATAACATTAAGAATTTGAAATTTGTCTGTTGTCTTGCCCCACTCTCTATCCAGCCATTCTTGAACCTGATTCTGCCCATCTATGGTGTCCTTTAGAATACCTACCAAGCTGCAAAACAGAGATTTCTTTTGCTCCTTCACCAGCGAGGGAGATACCCTCACCCCTCTCTTCTCCCCTTCTCCAACGATCCATCCAGCTAGTTTAGTCTGTTGAGTTCTTTCATTTGTGTCTTCCCAATATCTATTAAGGCCTGAATCCATAAGAGCTTCCATATAATTTCTCCATCTCCCTTCTTCTGTCAACCTTACCTTCTGTGGTTCTTTATCTATGTCTCCAGTTGATTTGCAGTGAGCTATGTTTGCGTTCTTTATCTATGTCTCCAGTTGATTTGTAGTGAGCTATGTTTGCTTCTATCTTCCTTCCAGCCGACCATCTTCCATGAAGAATTTCAACCGTGATTTCGGCCTCTTTTTTAGTGTTGAAGCATACAAATGCAAAACCTCTGTTCACCCTGCTACCCTTCTCTGAAGGAATGAAAATATCCACTATTCTTCCAGCCCTGAAGAACTTCGCCTCTAATTCTGCCTTTGAAATTTTCTCTGGAAGGTTGAAGACATATACTGAAACCGTCTTCTCCCTGATTCTTCTCAACTGAAGATGAAGAGGAAGACTCTTTGTCACTTCCATTTCTTCTCTTAATTGCAAAAGCAACTTTATACCACTTTATGATTTTCTGCACTCTCTTGTGGACCCCAATTCATGATATGATCCGTTCACTATGTTTGAGACCCACCATTTCCCCTATAAAAACATACTGGGGTCCTGGAGCCCACTAAATTATACAAAAACCGAAGCAGATCTTTTCCTCCTCTTCCTTTTCTCACCCTATACTTTAATTTCTTAATTTTTTTTGTATTTGCACATCTAGTTAAACAAACATGGTGAAATGAATTGCATGTGAAAATGGTGTTTGCAAACAAATATTGTAATATGCTCAACATTTTGTAAACTTTACATTTGCAAAACTGACTTATGTAAATATATACTATGTGCAAAAAACAAACGGCCACTTCATTGTAATCCAGATGTGAAATATAATGTACTCAGAATCTTTTAACCCGAAGGTATTGACTGCCCCATAGTAATAAAATACTGAAGTCATAGACTCCCAAACTATTCTTATCATGAATAAGTTTCATGTAAATAACAAAATAAATGCCTTATTCTCTTGATGTATCTAGTTATCAGTGGGTGAGAGAAACCTAGGAGTAGTGCGGCGGCAGCTTTGGTTGAGTTAGGGGCAACCTGTGCTCAATCAAACTATACTCTCAACCTAATCTGAACCCGTGCCATACTTCTAACCTGACTCCTGTAACTGGAGCCGAACCTAGTACACTCTCATCAACCAAAGCATGAAAACACTCAACCTGAACTTGTGCTCTGAAAATTAGAAAGAGAAAAAAAAAATGGACCATCCTTCCCCACATCCGAATCCTTAAATAAACACCAATACCCAAATCAATCTCTATAAATCAATACCCAAGTCAATATCCTTGAATCCCTAAATCAATGCCAATTCAATATTCAAATCCCAAATCATTAGTAACATATCTACAAATCTCCATATATGGATACCATGGTTTAAAATATGGGCCGATATTGGTATGTATCTTGGTTTGTGGTCTCAGTGATGCAGGCCCTAGGGTTAGGGCTGCGTAGGGGTGCCAAAACACGTGTTCGAAGACACTTCGAATTGTCAAAAAGACTTTACATACGAGGACTCACCTCTAGGATAAAATCCACAAATCTATTCAGTGGTCAAAGTCTGAGAATTTCTCATTTACAATGCCATATATATAATAAAAGCAAACTTAATACCTAAGCAATCCTTAATCTATTGATAGAGACTTCCCTAATATTGCAATTAGAAAGCTATTAATAAAATAATATAATCCTAATCTAATTAGATTTGAATGGGACCACTTGTGGGGCCAGACTGCATCACTCAGCCCCCAAAATATCGCAGAGATATTGGTCTATATTGGCTGATATCTTGAAAATATTGGTGGAGACCGATATATCGGACTAATATATTGACCGATATTTTCAAAATATTGGTTTTCAACTTCTTCCCCATTTTCATAGAAAAGGAAGAAAAACCCTAACAGCTTTCCCATTTTCACAGAATAGGAAGAGAAAGATTATGTAGTAAAACAAGGACAAAATAAAAAAAATGGGAGCTCTCATGTAGATTTTAGGTTGCAGAAAATTAAAAAAAAAATAGAGAGAGAGAGAGAGAGAGAGAGATGAGGGAGATGAAATCTATGTACCTGCATGTTGCTGATTTGCTAGTGCCTGCTGCCGATGCTGCTACTCGATTTCCTTCTCTCCTTTCCCTTTTCTTCTCCTCTCTCATTTCCTCTTCATTTTTCTCTCTCCCCCTTTTATCTTCCCGTGACAGTACGACGAATGACCTTTAATACCATTCCATACATACCCAATTTACAATTGGATGCCCCGTACACTCTTGGGCTCCACAAAAGGGCCCATGTTTGAAAATCTAAACCGATCATTATCAATTGCCTCCTCTTTTATGGCACCTGGCCAATTTTTGGACCAGTAGGAGATGTGTCCATTGTCAATTTTATTACACTAAACAATTTACTTGAGTGGTTTAGATTTTTTTTAGTATATTGATAATCAAATTTTTATAGTGGTCAAGCTCATTGTGGGGCCTCAGTTTTTGAAGTAGTTGGACTCTCTCATTTTTTTTTTTTCCACTTTTTTCTAACTCGTAGACCTGTACCCCTCTTATAGGATCCACGTGATCAAAAAAATCTAAATTCTAAACCACTCAAAATATGCCCTTGTTAAATGGGCCCTCAACAAATTTTGGTCAAATTAAAGCGGGGCATACTATTTGATTATTTACTTTAAAAATATATAAATAAGATTTTTTGAAAAGTTCAGATTTTTTATATTTGTCAATTCAAGAGCGGGCTGAGTGCTATTAGAGTCATATTGGTCTCGTCAAATTGGTATTTTGAGTGGTTCAGATTTTAGATATGAACTATATTGATTGATTTATAACTAATGAGGATAGGACCAAAGATTACACACTGAACTTAGTATAATTAATTTTAAAAAACTAAACAGCGACATAGGATGTTGACTTAGGAGGACTGATATTTTGCTTTATAGTGTCTGGATTTTTTGGGTTTTTCTTCAATTTTTTTGTGGGTAAAAATTTTCAAGCCACGATGGTTGCAATAGACCACAAACTGCGATTGATGATGGTTGCAATGGACCACAAACTGCGATTGATATTGATATCGTATCAGTTTTTGGGGCTAGCCACGACCGTGACTGATACCGCGATTTTCACTCATAATGGATACCAACACAGATACAAGGATTTGGGGATATGCCTTTGCTTAACACAAGTACTAATGTAGCTGTCCCTCATTTCTCTCTTACAACCTTTCTACATTAATGAAATTGTCATTTTTTATATCCCTTTCTAACTTTTTTTCCTGTCAAGAAGTAGGAAGAGTAATAACATTTTATGAAATTATGGACTTGATATAGTAGTATACCCTATATGACATGATGGCCATGCTTAAATAGAGCTATGCATTTGTGTATCTACATTAAAGAAGCTCTTTATGTTATCATTCTGAAAGAAGCTCTTCATTTTATTTTATGAGATCTCAGAGTTTTTATTTTCCTTTTTCTAAGTGGGCCTTTGCAACAGAGTTATGATTTTTTAACTATCACGATTTATTGGACAAGTGCATTTAGCACAGTTGGAAGGTGCTTTACTGTCACAACCCTGTTGTTGTGTGTTCAAGTCATATTCCCTTTAAAAAATATTATGAATTAGAAGTAATTTGAAGCAAGGCGGCCCTTGTGAACTCAATCTTGAGATCTCTTCCATAATGGGAGCATGCCTTACCCCAATCTTATGATTTACTAAATATATTTAGAACTCCTTACCTTTAAGTTACTTACTTTTGCTTCTTTTTCTTCCCCTTTTTCTCAAAATATTGCCAGGACTTCAGGTCAGATATGTCAAGAGGACTACAGGTATCTAGTCAGCGAATGAGGAACCGTAGGAAGGAAATTGCATGTCGCAGTGACATAGAGAGGCTTACCCCCTCTTTCCTTTCCATATATGAATCTCTAATTCCACCTGATGAGGAAAAGGAAAAGCAGCAGCAACTTCTAGCATCGTTGGAGAAGCTGGTCAAGAAAGAATGGCCTGGAGCTCAGTTGTTTCTTTATGGATCCTGTGCCAATTCATTTGGAGTTTCCAACAGTGACATTGATGTTTGCATGAACTTAGAAGATGATGGCCCAAGCAAGTCTGATATTTTACTGAAATTGGCAGAAATTTTGGAATCAGACAATCTTCAAAATGTGCAGGTGAGCTGGGGTTGCTGGGTTCTAGACTGTTTCTGCAATCTATATCGTTTTCTAGATTGTTTCTGCAATTTATATCCTTTGTGTCCAATATTATATAATTGACTCCTAATGTTGAATTAGTTGAGTGGATGGTTTCGTGAATAATGGTTTGTTCACAGCTTGGATTGGTTGGATCTTGATGTTGTGTTGTTTAAATTTCAAAAATGATGCAACCATGAGGTCATGGGTTCAAGTCATGTTGCCGACAAAAAATAAATAAATAAACAAAAATGAAAGAAAAAGTGTTTTTCTTGCAAAATTTCATAGAAGGTTTGTGATTGAAGAGACAACCCTTTGGAAACATGATTGAATTTAACTGGCAATTCTGACAATCTTTACCGTGGTCATTTGATGCATTTTATAGTGTTGACTCATGGTCACCAAATTCACATGTCCTACTTTCCACTGATTGATAATTCAGAATGAATCAGCTAATGTCTAATGTTTTTCTGAAGTTGCCAGTTGGTTTACAATAACTGCTAGTTAGTCCACATTCATAAGTATTATATTCCTGGTTTAATACGCAATTTACTGCTTGGTTTAGCCAATTACATTTTTTTTAAATATGAAGGTGCTGTTATATGGGTGTGGACTTCGTGTACCTGGCTGAAATGTAAGCATATTGTAGAGCTGAGTGAATAAGAGTAGTCTGAAACACTGTAACGACCCAAGATTCTGGAGCTCTTCAGATTCTTAAGTCGTTAACTTGATCATATTACAAATTTATAAAATAAATTCAAGAGCAAGTCCAAGGAAAATGAAGGTAAATCCATAACATTAATATCTTAACAAAGTCTTTACAATTATAGCTAAGAAATGACAATAGATTTAAAATATTCCAAAATGGGGCTAACTCCATCTAATGGTCTAGGTGGTTTTCGAACTCTCTATCAGTGTTGCATGCCAAAATCTATATGCTGATCTCCGCCTCTCCCAGATCCCGCTACAAAAACGTTACCTATAGTGGGGCGAATCACTAGTCAGTAACACTGGTGAGTAGAAATTCTAAAATCAAGAGAGCAATAGTAATTATCATGATATCAATAGAAGTTCATAGGTTGATTGACCAAACTACCACCATACTTGTTTATATTAGCAGCATGAACAAGGGATTCATATTCGTGTCGTGATAAGATTGTCACCATTCTTAGTTGTAAAGGGATTTATATTCATGTTGTGACATAACCGTCACCATTCTTAATTGTAAAGGGGATTCATATTCATGTCGTGACAAGATTGTCACCATTCTTAATTATAAGGGGATTCATATTCATGTCGTGACAAAACTGTCACCATTCTTAGTTGTAAAGGGATTCATGTCGTGACATGACCGTCACCATTCATTGTAAGGGGATTCATATTCATGTCGTGACAAGATTGTCACCATTCTTTAATTGTAAGGGGATTCATATTCATGTCGTGACAAGATTGTCACCATTCTTAATTCATAAGTCGAATCCAATACCAATGGAAACAGACACTTCTAAACAATTCTAAAAAAAATATCTCCGCTCACTGATTTCATAATAAGTATCATTATGTCTTCCATTGGCCAGTCCCACATACTTGAGTTAAAATCTCGCCCCACTCTAATTCATAACTGGTGCTCCAAATATGTGGCATTGGCCCTATTTTTTTTTGAAATTCTTTTTAGTCATAGAGAGAATACTATACTCATATAATTAGAATTAATCACTTTGAGCAAGTATCACAGAGTCTCATATTAATTATTCATTCCATACATAGCTACTAAGGACAGTATTAAATCTAGATTGAGATTCAGAATTTACAAGTCATCATTTGTATAGTAAAAATAAAAATGAGACTGTAGCGATGGAAGTACCCACTACTTAATTTGGAACTAGTTATATTATGGTAGCTTATCTTATTCACATGATCTTATTTAATAAAAGAGGGAACTTCTTAACAATCCCTTACAACAGTGCAATATTAACATAATGTTTTACAGCTAAATATTCGTGAAATGGAAAGCAGTCACCACTGTACATGTAATACTATACAATAGTACTAGTATTCCCATTTTCTCATAATATAGATCAATCCTAGGGATTCTTTGGAACCCAAAGTCCTTTATAAAAATTCCTAAGTTTCTTTGATATGAAATTGTATAACAGTAACATAGTTCAAAGGAGCACTTGTGACCGATTAGGAAAATAACAGTAGTTTAGTTGAAAGAGTACTTATAACTGATTAAGAAAATAACAGTAGTTTAGTTCAAAGATTACTTGTGACTGATTAAGAAAATGTATAACAGTAGCTTAGTTCAAAAAGTACTTGTAATTGGGTAAGAAAATGTATAACAGTAGCTTAGTTAAAAAAGTACTTGTGATTGGGTAAGAAAACGTATAACAGTAACTTAGTTCAAAAGCACTTGTGACTAATATATAACAGTAGCTTAGTTCTGAATTTCTTCACTCAATAAAACATTATATTCTATAAAAGAAACAGTCCATAGGAAGTGTATCAATCATAGGATTCAAATTTACCAGTCATTATACAAAGAATTAATGTACATATTAGACCAGCAGACTGTATGATGAAAACAGTCCTTAATAATCACATTTATCATAAGATTCAGATTTACCAGTCATTATACAAAGAGGATAAATTTTAAATCTGTATTTTCCTTCACAATCCTGTCGTCAGTCTAGCATTTTCATCAATTCAGATCTGGATTTTTTAATATAATGAACCCTTATTAAGCCAAATCAAAGAAATGATAATCTTATGTCAAACAGAATTTATATCCTGTTGCAAGGATATCAACAGAAACTAACTAATATATGTAAATAGAAACCAAATAGCAGAATATAAGGAACACCATATTCACATGAGTATAAGAGAAGTCCTACTCACCTGGTATAAGTAATAAGTGACCTTAAATCAGACATCCACTATGTTAGGTGTTCCTTGGAATCTCCTTGCTTTTATTTTCAAATATCACTATATTGGACTCCTACTCTTCTTCCATGAGAACCATGAGAAAGTGAACAAAGATGAGAGGAGATCTCTTCTTATATAGTGCTGGAATCCTAAAGGATTTCCCTTGAAAGGTTACCTAAGAAGACTAAAAGTCACAATTTAAGGTCATTATTTTGGGAGTTACACAGTTATAATTTTTGGGAAATTTAAGTTTGGGGAATTTAATTGTGGGAGTTTCACAGTCATAATTTTGGGAAGCTATAGAGTCACAATTCAGTGAGTTTGGATCATTTATGGACCTGAAAAAATTTGACCCAATAGCCCAATCCAGTCATGAATTGGACTGATCGAAACTGGGCCTCTCTAAGCCCATTTAGCCTATTGAATAATTCAAGCTTGGCCCATTTATAATTCAGGGTTCTTACAGTTGACTCATGGTCACCAAATTCACATGTCCTACTTTCCACTGATTGATAATTCAGAATGAATCAGCTAATGTCTAATGTTTTTCTGAAGTTGCCAGTTGGTTTACAATAACTGCTAGTTGGTCCACATTCATAAGTATTATATTCCTGGTTTAATACGCAATTTACTGCTTGGTTTAGCCAATTACATTTTTTTTAAATATGAAGGTGCTGTTATATGGGTGTGGACTTCGTGTACCTGGCTGAAATGTAAGCATATTGTAGAGCTGAGTGAATAAGAGTAGTCTGAAACACTGTATTAGTCCATTTCTTCCCCTTTACTAATTTGATTTTTTTTCCAAATATTAGAAAAACAACAATTTTTAAAAAAAATATGTTAATACCAAAAAAAATATATTTTTGAATGGTTATGTACTGAAATGTATATTAACTATATAATTTCTTTGTACTTACCATTAGAAAAGAAGCTCCTTTTTGTTTCGTATTTCTGACTGTTATATCCACATAATGCTAACTGTGACTGCTGAATTTGGTATTCAACAGCAAAACATTTACATACATGGAAGGAATCCTTGTGAAATGCTTCAATGAGCTTAATTTGTGGTTCTTGTTTACTAAGATTATTTAAACAATGCACAGTTAGTTTGGATCCACTTCAAACCTAAGATGTGATTGTACGACAAAGCTAATTAATGGATGTGTTTGGTTCTTACTGCTTTTGTCTGTCAATTCATCCTACTAGCAATGAATGCCAAGGTGGAAGATTGGCCTTTCTTTTAGCAGAAAGACAATTTTTTTATGCTATAATGATTCAATTCAGAAATCCTGATGTCATAGTTAATTTTAACATATTTTTCTTTTGGATTTCTTTTTTTGATCCTGTTGACAATGTTTTTAGGCTCTAACACGCGCAAGGGTGCCTATTGTGAAGCTTATGGATCCCGTCACCAAAGTGTCCTGTGACATATGTTTAAATAATGTATTGGCTGTTGTTAATACAAGGCTCCTTCGAGATTATGGACGAATAGATGTCCGATTGCGACAACTGGCTTTTATTGTGAAATACTGGGCTAAGTCACGGAGAGTCAATGAAACATACCAGGGAACACTATCTAGTTATGCGTGAGTGAGATGATCTCAAATATCCACCATCCAATCTATTGACCTTTTAACATGACTCTACTAGTATCTATTTTTTAATTAACTAATAGTGGTAATTGCTTTACAGGTATGTGCTAATGTGCATTCACTTCTTACAATCACGTAGGCCGGCAATTCTTCCCTGCTTACAGGTTTGTAATTAGATCTTGATCACTGCTAACAGCGTTCATTGTTTTTTTTTATTCCTTTTTTAAACTTTATAATTTCATTCTTTGCTCACCTGTAAGTGTTGTCTTTTGTGCTCAGTCGTAAGTGTGCCCTTGTAACTCTACATCCTTGTACACACATCTCACACAGTGTATATTAACAGAACTTCCCAACAATGGACATTCCTTATAAAAGCTACATAAGAACCATCTGTGGGAGTCCATTAGGATCTCCCCCACCATAATGACTACGCATTGACTCCAAAATGACCCTCAGATAACTATTTCTTACCATTTGGTTGAGAGGCCCTACTTTTTCATTCACCTAAAGGACAGCCCTTAGGTGAAAACTTCCCCATGTATGTCCGTTTGATTGAGAGGTCCTATTTTTTCGTTCACCCAAAGGACATCCCTTAGGTGAATACTTCCCCATGTATGTCCATTCTCAGCTGTGGAAGTTCCTCAAATCTCTCAATGGTTTCCTCAACTGTGGTAAATATCTCATCTACTCATATTACAGTGCTGTTATTGGATTTTACTAGGCGAAGCAAGGTTTTAAACAATTCTCACAACGAGTACATGTTGGAGTTAATGTTTCTTTGGTTGCTTTGGTTTTCATCTTTCTTTGCTGCCTTGTACTCTTATGGAAAATTTATCTTCCTTATATGTCTAGTATTTCTATTTTCAGCAAATGAAAGCTACATATGTGGCCAACATAGATAATGTGGAATATGCTTATTTTGATCGAGTCGAGGAACTCCGTGATTTTGGGGCAGAGAACAAGGAAAGTATTGCTTATTTGGTATGGGCATTCTTTTATTATTGGGCGTATTGTCATGATTATGCAAATGATGTCATATCCGTCCGCACTGCAGGCATTATCAGGTGAGCTGTTTCCAAGAATGATCTATAGGTCTTCTTTACAGATTATAAAAAGTCTAAAATTTTTTTATGGTTCGTATAATCTGTAGATACGATTTATTTGTACTTTTTTTTATTGGTTGATTTTCCAAAATGGGGAGTTGCTTGTGTTCCTTAAGGTAAGCACAATGGTTGAGGTAAGCACAGTGGTTAAGTTGTCAAACCTGCATGACCTATTTAAACTAATGTAGATATCATGATTGTCAGTTTCGTTTTGGAATCATTTTGATTTGATTTCAAATTGAAACGTTTTAGCCACTTTGGCTTTCCATTTCAAAAAAACGTAAAAAAAAGTGCATATATATAGGAAAAATATTAAATAGCAAAAAGGGCATATCAACAATGTATATTTAACTAATTTTGCTAAATGAACAATGTCTATATCTAGGGGTGTTCCTAAGCCCGACCAGACTTTAGAAGACAGGACTCATATTCAGCCGAAGCCTGACATGGGCCATAAGTTCCCGGTCCAAATCCAGCCTTGCCTCAAACATGTCAGGCCCAAAGCTCAATTAATGCTAACAATAAAAATGAATTTAGTATTATAAAAAAAATTAAATATTACAAAATAAAAATAAAAACTAAATGATAAAAATCATAGTTGGGACAAGGTTTTGATGATGATGAAAAGATAAAATTCATAGAGAGAGTCTCATGATATCTCAAAATCCCTTTGAATCTTTTAGCTCTATTCTTGTAAGTTATCTAGGCAAGCATTTATATATAAACATACCTTAGATATCTGGAAGCTACATATACATTGTTTTTTCATGAATGGTTACCATATTTTATTAAAGCAGATCATCAATACAAGAGTAATTTACTTAGATGGCTACCAAGAGGTGACCCCAGGACGAGAAGAATGAAACAACAGCTCCCCACAAGCTAGAAATTAGGAGAAATCAACAGAGAAGGTAAAAATAAAAATTAAAAGATAAAAATCATAGAGAGAGTCGCATGATTAACCATACCTCAACATCCCTTTGAATGTTTTAGTTCCATTCTTATAAGTCATCTAGGCAGGGGTTTATATATAAGTATACCTTAGAGGTCAGAATGCTACACGTACATTGGTTTTGCATGAATGGTTGCTATATTTTATTAAAGCACCTCATCAATACTAGAGTAAAATGCTAGATGGCTACCAAGAGGTGAGCCAAAGACGAGAATAATGAAACAACAGCACATGTACACTGTTTTTTGATTAATGGTTACTATATTTGGCATGATGAATGGTGTGGCTAGGCAATCTTATGTGTTGGATATGTAACCTTATGCTTTTATATCTGATAACTTTAAGCTTTGGGGAGGCGCGGTTGTATGGGATTTGAGTTTTCGTCGAAATCTTCATGATACTGAAATTGGTGAGTTAGGAAGTTTGCTTGCCCTCCTCGACACATATTATCTCTCCACAGATAATATGTCTTTGGAAACCTGATTCTAAAGGCTCTTTTCTGTTAAATCTTTCTACTCTGTATTGGTTAATTCTGTCAACAGGATGACGGGCCTTGAGATTTTGGAATTCTCTTGTTCCTTCTCGAGTTTTGATTTTTTGTTGGGCGGCAAGGTTGCATAGAATTCTTACAATGGATCAACTTAGAAGAAGACATATTACCATTGTAAGTGGTTGTCCTATGTGTTCGAGGGATGAGGAATCTGTTAGTCATTTGTTGATTCATTGTTCCTATGCGCACAAAGTCTGGGCTGCTGTTATAAGTATGTTTGATATGAATTGGGTTATGCCATGCAACATAAAAGATTTGTTTGCGCAATGGTTTGTCAAGGGAAACCTTATTTGTGCTAATCTGTTATGGCGGCTTTCAATTTATGCTATATTACGGAAGATTTATAAAGCAGCGTAGGGAAGAAGAACAGTCAACGAGTTAATGTCCAAGCCAAATGGAAACTCTCTCAATTGAGAACTAAGCTCAAAAGTTTATTGATATGAATGCTGTATGTCCAAGGAGGAGAGATTACGTCTTTATTTATAGCTAAGGTACTTTTTAGCTAAGGAAATAACCTAATTCATTCCAAACAAGGAATTCTAAACTAAACATAATATGAACTTCTAAAAATAAAAGAATCCTATATAACTAAGAGAGCAATTACTAATAGAAATTAATTTTCTCTACTGGGTCTTTTTTGGTTTTGGGCCTAATAGGTAGGCCAATTGTGGATCTAGCCTGCATCAATTTGGCTTGAAAGGAAGAATAGAGTTTTTAATCATCATCATCATCATCATCATCAAAGTCTTATCCCAACCATGTTGGGGTCGGCTACATGAATTTTGTTTCTCCATTCTGTTCTATTTTGAACAAAATCTTTAGATAACTTAAACTTCTTCAAATCAAATTCAATGACCTCCATCAATATTTTCTTCGGTTTACCCCTACCTCTTGATAGGTTATCTACCTGTATAGCCAAACTTTTTCTCACCAGTGCCATCACCGGCCTATGCTCAACATTCCCAAACCATCTTAAACGGATTTCTCTAAGCTTATAAGAATAGAGTTTTTTATGGTAAATGTAAGTCAGCAGCGGAGATTGTCAGATTTGTTGTTTGGACTATTTCAAAATGGGCAACTGTTTAGCCTCAGGTTCTAGGGGTTCCCTTAGAAGATCTTCAAAGATTATGGGTTGCTTGTTTTGATGGGGAAAACTTTCATAAAATGGTGAACAAAATTAGCAAGGTTCCTCCGCCTGAAAGAATCTTAAAGTTGAATTTTGATTGTAATTATATTAATTAGATTTGCATTGGAGGAATTGTTGGTGTTATTCAAGATTGGATAGGCCAAGTTGTGAAGAATTTTTTTGGCTCGGTTAATTATTTAGATGCAAATGGTTCGGAGGTGTATGCTTTATTGGTGGGTTGTCGAGAATTGTGGAAGTTGGGTTGTTACAATGCTATCATTGAAGGTTATTCCTTTGCTACTATCCAATGGGGTTCAGAAAATGCTACGTTTTCTTAGAGGTTGGCGGATTGGGTGGAGGAAGTGCTTCATATGTCTTCTCAATTGAATCTTACTTTTATTCGTGTGTTGGAGAGGCAAATGCTATGGTGGATGGTCTTGCTAGGGAAGGAATATTTCGATTACACATTTCTTTTGATGTCTAATTTTGTTTCCTACTTGTTGCTTTTTCATTGATTTTTCCCTATTTTGTTTTCTTTTCTCTTTTCAATAAAATTTATTGTTATGAAAAAAAAAATATATTTTATTAAAGCAGCTTATCAGTATGAGAGTAATAAACTAGATGGCTACCGAGAGGCGACCGAAAGACGACATTAATGAAACAACAACCCACCACTGTTGGCACATAACAAGCTAGAAATTAGGAGAAATCAACAAAGAGGGACGAGATAAACCCTCTTTAGCCAATAGATCTATTGCGGAATTTGCAGTTCTCTTGATATGCATAAATAAGAACAACAAAATCCTCAAGATAGATCCAACATCTACTCTACGGAATCTTCCGTAGTCCAAGGGGCTGAGAGCTCACCCAAAGCCATTGATAGATCTAATCTCCATCCAACATAATGCTCCAACTGCTTAGTCTACAGCTTCACAAAGTCCTATCCTCAACACTCCATTTTTACTTGGTTGATGAAGTAAAGACCCACTAGAACACAGAAAATTTGATGCACCCAAGTAACGGATCCTGATAGTTTGTGAACCCAATACCCTAAAAATCCTAAATCAAATAACTTTTCCACCCAAATACATGGAAGAAGTAGCAGATTAACTTACCACAAATGGTGGCTAATATGCTGTAACTTCAATCCGATGGAAATTTAACCAATCCAAGGAGAAGAGAATAAAGGGAGTATACTTTCATTCAATTCTCTCTCCTCAAATTGCTTACAATCCTTTCTAGTTATAATACCCCTCCATCCCATACATCAAGCAATAAATCCCCTCAATCACCCATTCCTCTCAATCCCATTCATTAAGCTATCAATCCCCTCAATCTCTCATTCCTCTCAATCCCATATGGTAAGCAATCAATCCTCCCCAATCACTCATTCCTCTTAATCCCTTACATTAAGCAATCAATCCCTCAACCAACTTTGACCTAAATGAACTATGACTTGTGACTTGCTGGAATTATAAAAGGCCCATGTAAATGTTTGTTTTGCCAAACCAGCGCCTAATAATAAATTTTATCAAATATTTTTCCTATTTGCTCCTACATCAAAAATAGAAGGACAGGTTCTGTGCCATCCCTGATATTACCACCCACACAGGCATGCCCCAAGTTCCCCATTGCACTCCCATCGTAGTTTAACTCAACAAAATCTAGAGGCGGAGGGCACACAAAACTGGACTTATAAAAGCTTCCATGTCGAGGAAAACATAATTTCCTGCCAATTTCTAGTGACACTGGTAATAGAGAAGTCCTGAACTTAAGGAAGGGTGGAAGCCATAGTAATTAATTTTGTACCATTTCGGCCAAAAAGGCTGAAAATTTTCCTTTTGGTCGAGTGGCTAAAATGAAATTCCATATAAAACTTGTTTTAAATCTCAGTCAATTTCGGCCTAGATTTTGGATTTCTGCGGAAATTTGATTTTACATAATTAATTAATATATATTACTTTCTATACATATTTATACTTTGTATTTCTTATAATTCCCCAAAATGTATTTTCAATAAGTTTGACTAGAATGGATTAAATCCTTATTTGTTGTTTTATTTTTCTGCACTTATATATATATTATTTTTATATTTCCCCAAAATGTAATTTTGAAAAGTTTTGCCAAAATTCTGAATCTGCAGAAACTTGTCATTTTGGATGCTAAACCGATATGGTCTGAAAGGATATTGACAACTACGGTGGAAGCCCAAGAAGCAACAAAGAATTTCACCCTTCCCAGCAAGGAGGCCAAATACGATGATTTATCTTCAAAAAATCTAGCATTCGTTTCATTCCGTAAGAGACATGATTGCCAAAAGGGAGGTCTGCCACATGATTCTTTCCCTACCCAGCCCCAGTCTCAATCTTCAAGCCTCAACAAATTAGTGGAGGCTGCTTGGAAGAACCCAACTACAATTGAACTACACCCAAAGCTGACGTCGTAAGGACTTGGCTGATCTTACGATTCAATAGGAGATGATCAACAGATTCCATTTGATGCAGGCCCTAGGGTTAGGGCTTGCGTAGGGGTGCCTAAGCACGTATCCAAAGACATTTCGAATAGTCAAGAAGACTTCAACACATACTAGGACACACCTCTTGGGAATAAAACCCAATTCTATTAATCAATCAAGTTTGAAAATCTCTTCTCTACAATGCCATATATATAGTAAAAGCAACTTAATGTTTAAGAAAACTCTAAGCTATTAATAGAAACTTCCCTGATAACAATGTAATTATAAATCTACTAATAAAAATAATATAATCCTAATCTAATTTGAAGAAAGAATGCTTTTGGGGCCTAGACTGCATCACCATGTCTGCCAAACAGGACAGCCATTCAAAATAACAATTTTACGTCTCCATAAATTACCCATTGCAAGAATGAATCCAAGAAAAGATAACCAACCACAAGCTAACATGCAAGGAGGAGCTCTGAATTTCCAGAGAGAAACCACCAAACTATGGGTCTCCAAGCCTGAATCAATTGGTGTGGGTTGTTTGGAAGAACACAACTACAATCGAATCACATCGTAAAGCTGAGCCCCAAGGACTTGGGCGATCTTCCAAATCAATAGAAGATGGTCAACATGTTTCAAGTCTGCAAAACAGGAGGACAAGTATTCACAATAACAATCTTACATCTCCATAAATTATTCACTGTAAGAATGACTTGAAGAAAGGCCAACCGACCAAAAGCTAACATGGGAGGAGCTCTGAATTTTAAGATAGAAACCACGAAACTGTGGTCAGTCATATTTCCTGAAAGATAGAAACCACCAAATTGTGGGCAGTCATATTTCCTGAAAGAAAGAGGCAACTGAGGACTTTCACTCCATCATCCTCACCCATCTCTGCCTACTAGTACCTTCATTAGGAAAGTATACCTCATCTACAGATGCCAAGAAGGCTCTGAAATTGAGTCTCAATCTGTGTTAGATTTCTTCTGAAAGTAGGGCCCACACTACCTGGCTCCCACCCTTCACAAGTAGCTCCGAAGTAAAGCTTGCTGGTTAAAATCACATCTAAAGATCTGGGAATTCATCTGCTACTTGAGTCTCCCAAATCCACCGAGCCAACTGTAAATCTGATGTTCACAAAGGTCTCCCTTGCTGATGACCACCCCCTCTAAAAGCCGACCTGAGAGCATTGTGCAGCGGAACATCCTTACCATTCTTTTTGAATACTAACCTATATGACCTCTTTCCATAAGCCTTCAAGACCATCCCCAACCTTCCAAAGCCACTTTCCCAGCAAATCCTGATTCATTAGTCACTTTGATCTAAAACCTAAACCACCTTCCTTCTTCAGTTTGCAGATTGAAGACCAATTTACTAGATGCAATTTCTTTTTGGATTCTCGACCGTGCCATTGTTACTCACGTTGCAACCTCTCCAAATGTTTAATTACAACCAACACCCATGAGGCATTTATGGGCTGACATAAAATAATTGAGTTTTGAAAGGCCGCTTTGATCAAGGTAACTCTACCTCTGAGGAGAGATATTTTACTTTCCATGAGGCCTGTTCCTGTTCCCTACTTTCACTTACCAGGTTCCAAAGAGCCTTAGAAACTGAACCAAGGTGCAAAGTTATATCTAAATAGAAGTCATTAGAGAGCTTGCCTTACACCCCATAAGGTTGGCCAGACCCTGAAGATGCGCCTCTTCTGTTGTCCCAATGAACTCACTTTTGATGAAATTGATTTCCAGATCTCTGCTTTAAAATAGAGAATAATGGCTCACATTTTTAAGTTGATCCTCCACATCCTACAATGTGTCTTCTGCAAAATGAAGATAGCTAACATCCAGGGTTTCATGGGTTGGCTTGAAACCCTGAATTGGAATTAGTTGACGCCACTGCTGTGATCATTTGACCTAAAGCTTCCCCTACCATCAAAAATAAAAAAGGGAGATGAAGGAGGCCTTTTCTAGATCTAATTTACAAATCAACCCAGGCTTCCTCCTTTTGTGCTTTAAATGAATGCGCTCATTTGAAACAAGAGCGCCAGCCAGAATTTGATGATATTGTGCAAAGGCACCTTAAACCATTGAAATAATCCAAGGACAAACTTTTTGAGGTCTACCGCTAGAACCTTAGCCAAACCTTGTAAATGTTACCAATCAAACTAATCAATTTGAAATCTTTGATCCCTGGACCTGCTTTCTTTGGGACTAAATCTATGAAAGAAGACCCAATATGTTTAGAGACAACTTTCCTCTAAAATGGAACTCTGACATAGGCTTCATAATATTCTGTGTTTCCTTCCAAATGGCTGCATATGCATATACTATTAGGAATGCACTAGTGTCCTTGGAAATGTTAAAACCCTTTATCTTTATTGTTCGGGCCAGCTTAGGCTTTTAATTACTTCATCCAAGCCTGGCCTAAATATTAAAAGGACCTAAAATTTAAATCTAAACCTGACCAAGTACTAAAAGCTAAGGCCCAAACTGGCCCAAAGTTGGCTGGCCCCAAGCTCATGTGGCCCGCCCTTGAGCACCCCTTGCTATATCTACACCCCAAACGAATTAATACCTGAATGAAAAAGTCAAACACTGTAGTGCCAAACCAAGGAAACCGCATCCTATATAAGGTCCTAAACAATCTAGCCTAAAAGCCCCTAATTTTGAATTAAAATGACAAAAAAACTGTGCCTACTTGGCCTTAATGGTAAAATGCTAACTCAAAGAAAAACAAAAGAAAAAAAGACATAAAATCCCTGTGTTTGTCAAATATTTATTGAAGTATTAGATTGTCTTCATGTTCTTCCAAAATCTCCAAATATGATACTAGCTTGAGGATTTTTGATGAATGGGACCAAAATCCCAACTGAGTTTTTGAGAGAGAGAGAGAGAGAGAAAGAGAGAGAGAGAGACAATGAACTAGTTTTAGATTCACGAAGAAAATGTGTGGAAGCATCCATTGTCATCGTCCACTTGAGAGCTTGATAATGATAAAAGACGTTTTGCATTTTCTTTTCATTTACCAATCAATTTTTTTCCAATTTCATTTACATAGGAAAGTGAAGGGTTGGAGAATGGAGAAGGGTAGAAGATTTTTTTTGAATGGTTACTATCATTGAAAGGAAAAGAAAAGCCTGTACAAAGAATTATACTGGTCAGAGACCAAAGAGGTAGCTGAAACAGGCCAAACAAAAACAGCAGCTTAATTAGTAAAAGGGGAAACAAAGTGGAACTGTATAATAGTATAGCAGTAACTTAGGCCGCCATCAGAGATAAGGTAAAGCAAAATCCTTATCAAGTTAAAGCTATATCCTCCAATTGACCATCAGCTGATCGATTGTGATATCACTGAATAAAGGTATTAATTTCGTCTGTTGAGCAATTGAGAATTTGATCTTGTCGCATAGGACTCTTTCATTCACTGAAGTCCCTTTAAAACATCTTGCGTTCCTCTCCTTCCAAATGTGCCATATGACTGAAACTCTGAAAGGAGGGCCACAACTCTTTTCCTTTTGTTGATCCAGCAGTATATTTCCAGGCCTTGAACATGTTCTATAGAAGCTTTGGTAAGGCCCAAGAGCATCCAAACCAGCTAATAATCAAGTTCCATATGTTTACAGCAAATCTGCATGTTAGGAGAAGATGGTCTATTGTCTCCACATCCTCCAAGCACATTGGGCAGGCATTTACAACAATCTTTCCTTTCTTTTTCAGATTATCTAGAGTTAGGAGTTTTCTTTGTAGAGCAATCCATCCAAAAGCCACTACTCTAGGGGGAGCCTTGAATTTCCAAATTCTTGCTATAGTTTTAGTGTTACCTTCTCTGTTGGTGAGGACCGAGTAGAAAGATGATACAGAGAAAGTCCCATTTTTGGATGCCTTCCAAACTCTCACATCTTTTCCCTCCCCAGGAATTTGGAAGTCCTTTAGAGCATCTAGGAGAGCAGCAAGTTGAATATCTTCATGGTCCTTTAAGCCTCTTCTGAAAGTTGGCCACCATGAAACCCGCCCCTCCATAGGGTCCCGATCAAAGTAGCTTTGGATGTTTTGCCTCTTTGAGGAGAGAACAACTTGGTAAGTCCAGAAATCGATAAGCAAGAGAAGCTTCGCGAACCCAGTGGTCTTTCAAAACAGGACCGTATCCCCGGAGCCTATTGGATATTTTATGATTCCCATGAAATGCATTTTAGTGGAAAGTGGAAACTATTCCTTTCCATATTGCTGAGCCTCCCGCTATACCATCCTTGATCTCCTAACCTCCCCTAATGTTGCCATATTTAGCCAAAGCAACCCTTCTCCGAAGGGCCTTATCTTCGTTACCAATTCTCCAAAGCCACTTCCCCAAGAGAACTTGATTCATCAATTTTAGTTGATCTTATACCTAGCCACCCTTTGACTTTGAGGAGGTACATACGATTTCTCAATTGACTACGTGAAACTTCCTTTCCACACTATTTCCTTGCCATAGTCAAGCTTTTCTATCCTGTTGATTATAGATGTAGGGCATTTCAAAATAGACATAAAGTAGATAGGAAGATTGCCCATGATTGCTTTGATCCAGGTAATTCTTCCTCTCAGGGAGAGATAGTTGGCGTTCCAAGTTGACAGTTTTCTTTCCACCCTTTCCACCACTGGGTTCCACACTTTTCCTTGTAGATCCAAAGCATAGGGGGAGACCCAAGTAGTTGCTGGGAAAGATCCCACTTTGCACCCCATTATGTCTACAAGGTGTCTTGTTGTATCGTCCTCAACTCTTATCCATATCAGCTTGCTCTTAAAGAAACTTATCTTTAACCCAGGCACTGCTTCAAAACAAATGAGAATGGCCTTAATGTTTCTAATTTGTTCTTCATTGGCATCATAGAAAATGAGAGTGTCATATGCGAACTGAAGGTGTGTTATGGATGGGGCTATTGTAGTCACCTGGAACCCCTTGATTAACCCCCTATCCTCTGCTGCACTCACCATTCTATTGAAGGCCTTTGTAATTATAACAAAAGTGAAGGGGGAGAGAGGGTCACCTTGTCTTAAACCTCTATGAGCCTGGAAGAACCCTTTTGGAGAGCCATTCATTAGAATAGAAAAACAAGTGGAGGAGAGGCATTCTTTAATCCATGATCTCCATTTGAGTCCAAAACCTATTCTGATAGAATGTACTGAACAAAGTACCAGTCTACTTTGTCCAATGCCTTCTCGATGTCAAGTTTACAAACAATGCCCGGGCTTCTTTTCTTGCTCCTAGAATGCACACATTTGTTGGCTATGAAACCACTGTCTAGGATGTATCTCCCTTTGACAAAAGCTCCATGTTCCTTTGCGATGATATCTAGAAATAACTTTTGAAGCCTTCCTACCAAAACCTTTGCCAGAGTTTTATACAAACAGCCAATTAGATTAATGGGCTTGAAGTCTTTTATGCCGATTACCCCCTCCTTTTTGGAATTAGAGTAATGAAAGAGGCCCCAATAATTTTGGATAGCTTTCCTCTGCGATGGAACTCTATCACAAAGTTCATGATATCATCCTTCAGCATGCTCTAGAACCATTGGCTAGCCATCTGGACCAGGGGCTTTGTCTCTTGCTAGAGCAAAGACGGCCTCTTGAACTTCCTTTTCCTCAGAAGTCCTCTCAAGCCATTAAACCCTATCTTCTCCAATTTTAGTGAAATCCAGGTTGTCTAATGATGGTCTCTCCCAAGGCTCCTTAGAATAAAGGGATTGGAAATATTCCTCAATGTGCTTAATTATTTGTTCCTTGTTGTCTAGTCTTTCCTCTCCTCTCATTAGAGAAGATATCATGTTTATCCTTCTCCTAATAGACGCAATTCTGTGGAAGAACTTAGTGTTGTTATCCTCCTCTTGCAACCATTTACATCTTGACCTTTGCCTCCACATGATTTCTTCTTCCCTAAGCTTTTTGTGGTATTCTTCTTTGAAGCTGATTCTTCTATCTTTTTTTGTAATGTTGAGGTCCCCAACTTCCTCCTTCCAATCAAGTCTTTGGATTTCTTTGAGCAGCTGGTTTTTCTACATATGTGGATCCCCAAATTCTTTCTTTATCCAATCTTTGATCTCTAGCTTCAGGAGTTTTAACTTTGTAGCCAGTCTATGTCCCGCCCAGCCCTCCACTATAAGCTCCTTCCACCAATCTCTAATCATTTGAGGAAAATTATTTTCCTCCAACAGTCCAACCACATAAACTCAAATCTTAAAGGAGTACGGCCCCATCTTTCACAATTGGTATCCAACATAATCGAACAGTGATCAGATGCAGCCATGGGGAGAGTTAATTGGCAGACGTCATGGTACAAATCCAACCAGTCTGTAGTGATCAGAAATCTGTCTGGCTCTGATAGCTTGGAAGAGCTCTGATTGTTAGACCAGGTATAGGAGGCCCATTTCAGAGGCAGATCTTGTAACGAATTAGAGTTGATCCAATCAGAGAAAGATTTCGTATCTCCCGTGGTCTTGCTATCCCCATTCCTTTCACTTGGGAATCTAACTTCATTTCAGTTTCCACCAATGCACCACGCCTCATTCCACCTTCCCCTCACCATGTCTAACTCCTTCCAGAACTCTTTTCTATTGTGGCTATCGTTTGGCCCATACACAGATGTAACCAGCCATGTTGAACTATTTGAGAGGTCCTCCAGTATGGCTGACAGTGAGAAAACATCTCTCCAGTCAGTATGTTTACTGCTCGAGTGTCTCAGAGTAATAAAATGCCCCCAGCTGATCCAGTTGCCTCTACTGTTTCGCATTTGATGAATCTGCTCCCCAGGATTTGTTTTACTATCTTACCATCTACCTCTTTTAATTTGGACTCCTGGATTAGCACAATCTGCGCCCTCTGCCTTCTAATCAAATCTTTCATGGTCATCCAGCGTGAAGCTCCCCCTAGGCTCCTGAAATTCCATGAAAGAATATTCATTTGGAACCTAATGAGTCCCGCTGATCTGGTCTCCTTCCTTTCTCTAAGTTGGGATTCTCCTTGTGTGTGCCCTGCCTTTTTCATAATTTATTGAGCAGCTTAAATTATTTAGTTCTCTGGCCCCCTTTCTTTTTGACTTGCTTCTTCCAGATTCTTCCCTGTTTTGCTCTTCTCTTCTTAGAGTGAAATTGGTCAGTTCTATCCACCCTCCTTTGTTTTCGTCCACTGTTAACCCAGTGGCCAAGTCTGCATTGAATGATTGTTTGCGGCAGCCACCCAAGGTCTTGATTTTTCTGCAGCTTGTGTTCACCTATTTTTCCTTTGGGCTCTGTATCTGTGTCGTCCATCTGCACTGCTCTTCTAGGAATACCTTCAACGCCAAACTCCTTAGAGCATCTTCTTATCTCTGGAGTTGAGATTGAGATCATATCCATATCTGCGTGACTTTCTGGAGAGCTTGGTAAGCTTCGTTGCAGTCGGGTTGGTGCAGATCGTGTGCCATCTGAATCTCTAATCTCTCTTCGGTGTTGCAAAGTGGCATTTGAATCCAGCTGTATTGTCAGGCTCTTCATTGTGTGAGTCTCCTGTATGTTGGTGATAGTTCTCCCTGTCTCCAATCTACTTTCTGTTATCACTGAATTCCAACCGGCTTGCAGTCAACCCACTGTCATCTCAAATCAGATGCTTTTTTCGTCTCTGCTACAACCGGTTTGCCTCTGCTCGTCTCTGTGGCATCCCTTCGCCTGTTTGGCGGTCTTCCAGTAAGCATTTGGCTACCTCTGATGTCGATGTGAGGTCTTTCCCTCTTCTCCAACAGCAGCTGTCGGAGGAGGAACCCGTCACTTCTTCGTCTGAGGTCATCTCATCAGGTGGCTTCTCCGCTTCAGCCGGTGACTGGATTTCTCCCCTTCTTTTGCTTTCCTTCCATTTCCACTGTTTCTGTCTCGCAAGAGCATTTTGTTTGTGCCCTAAGTCTTTAAAATGAAGCCTTTGTGGGTCTTTAAAATGAGAAGATAATTGGACAAGGAGCACAATCAACAGTGAAGACCATCATTTTTCATCACATGGGATTTGCTTCCATCAGAGTGATGATGAGAAACTATTTAGCATCAAAAGCAGGAAAATTGACTGTTACTTCCATATATTCATCAGTCCCTTCAGCTTTCACCCCCTGACCCAATATGAAAATGACAAATGTACCCATCTGTCTTCTTTTTTTTTTTTTTCATTTATTTTGCTGTATTTCTTGCATAGGTGAATTACAGAAGGAACAGGTAATTAAGTTGTCAGCGTGATGCACTGAAGCAGCGCAGGGGAAGAAGATTAGCCAACGGACTAATCTCCAAGCCAAAAGGCTTAGGGATAGAATGTCTAGGTGCCTTACCAAAGACAAACAAACTCTCTCAACTGATAACCAACTTAAAATCTTTATTCAATATTAAAGTTTATATCTCATGAAGAGATTACATCCTTATTTATAACTAAGACATCATCTAAAAAAGGAAACAACTAATTTTAAACAAATAAGAAGTCCTAAATTAAACATTACTGGACTTGCCAAATATTAATAAAGCAACTAAGACAATTACTAATAATATAATCTACTCTAGTCTATTAAGCTGTATTGATCTTGGGTCCAATGGCCTGGTCAATCATGGATCTGGCCTGCATCAGTTCTCCCCCGCTTGGAGGAAAACTCATCATCGAGTTTTGTAAATATCCACCGGGGTCGAAAGTCACTCGAACAAACTTTTGTCTTGTCTTCAGATCCATATTTTCATGAAATAGCTTGAAAGCTTGTTGTAGTCTCTTCCTCCATGTAATAGTAGATCGGAATGTTTTCGACTGTTGGTCTTTGCATGGAGCTTGGATGTATGAATAAACCAGTAGATGCTGCAAGTGTTGACAGTCAGATATCCATATGTGATCTCTGAAGATGAAGTCAATGTGGGGAACTTTTACAACTTGAACTACTTGTGAGATAACTGGAACAATGAATTTCACTGTTGGCATCCTAATTGGATTTTTTGGAAAAGGCAGAACAATCAATTCTCTTGGATGTTCAATGTCTGCTTGTACGTCAGCTTGATGTACCTTTTGCTTCTCACTTGAAGTTGTAATGAGATCTTCTTTTCCATGAATGGGCTTTTCAACATCATCATTGGAATTTGGTTCCTCTTTGTGTTCATCTTTTGACTCTTCAATTGATGGTGAGGAGGTAGATGAAGAGGTTGCTAGTAATATAATGGAAGAGGTCAACATATCGTCCTTTCCAAGAGAAAGAATAGATATTTTTCTCTTTATCATATTGCATTTTCCGATCAAGAAGCCATGGTTGTCCCAAAAGAATATGAGTGATATTCATGGGAATTACATCACACCAAATTTTATCTTCATATACACCAATCTTGAAAGATACTAAACATCTGTGAGTTACAGTAATGACAGAAGCATTAGACCATGTAACTTTGTAAGGCATTGGAAGAGTCTCTGTAGGCCAATTGAGTTTGTCAACAACATATTGTGCCACAAAATTGATAGTATTGTCATGATCAATAACTAGATTAGTTAATCGATCTTTACACCTTGTGTCCGAAATATCATAGTCTGCGTCCACTTTTTGTCTTCTCGTTCATTGGTGGTGAGAAGTCTGCGAATGAGAAAGGTGTGAGTATCTTCTCTTGCAAAATTTGTTTCTATCAGATGATCTCTCGTTCATTGTGGAGAATGTTCTTGCTCAGGCTGGACTTGTTGCAGGTGGGACCATTGAAGCATGTGCTCAATATGAATTGCTTCTTTGTATGCTTCATGAACACTGTGACATGGTTTCATCTTCTCAAGAATGTCTGGCTTCAAACCTCTGATAAAGCGAGTTAAATCATGCAACTCATTTTGTTCCAAGCCACAAACTTAGTGCAGTCTCGAAAATTGATTTAAATATTCATAAACTGTCGAATTTGCCTGCCTGAGATTGAGGAATTGCTCAAAGTAGACCTTATTTGCAAAATACCAATCTCTATATTTATACTCATATAACATGCTTTGAAATTCATCAGATAGTCCTAAGATTTGCATATTGACTTTGCTGCAAGAAATTCAAAGTCTTCTGATTTTGAATTGATTGACCTGAAGGCTTGATCTTGTTGACAAAAATACACAAGTGAAGATGGATTGTGAATCAGACTAAAATATCATCTTTTGATAAGCAATGGCTGAGATCAATCAATCCAAAAAGACTGGATTATTTTTTCTGGGCCCACTTATATATATTTTCTACTGCTGTGGTTCTGAACTTGGGTTAGGTCAGACCCGGACTGAACCCAATAGTGATTAGGTCACGGATGAGACTTGGGTCAACAGTGTTGGCCCAAACTGTTTGCGGCCCAATTGCTTAAAGCTCTTCTCTCTTGCTACAGTATGGACAGGAAAGAGAGAAAAAGGAAAGGGTCCTTCTCTGCTGCTACAGAAACGAAAGAAAAGAAAGGAAGGAGTGGATCATGCTTATCTGGGTGAACTGGAGGCTCCCGTCGACGGCAACGCTGCAGGGAGGGACGGCACTTCTGGGAGGTGTAGTCGGTGGCTGCAGCGACAACCAGAGGTGGTGCTGTGGTGCTGCGACGCTGCTGTTGGGTGCCTTCGTCTCCTGTGAAAGGTACCAGATCTCTCTTTCTTTCTTTCTCTTCTGTTACTTCTCTTTTTCTCTGTTCTGTCTTTCGTGTTTTTTTTTCTTTTTCTCTCTGGGTTTGGGGATGGAGGACAGCAACTGATGGGTGGGTTCGGCTGGGGTTGGTGAGGTTTTCTGGTGGGATGCGGGGTTGGATCGGGTTGGGGATGGATCGGGTTGGCGCCAGGAAGGGGAATGAGTCCGGCTTGGTTACGGTGAGGGTTTCAGTGGAGTGGGGAAGGGATGGGTATTGTGGATGTGATTAGGGGTGGAATCAAGATGATGAGGATGAAGGGAAGATGGGGTCGGTGAGGATTTTGGGATTTTTGGATTAGCGGATCTGGGTTACTGGTTTAGGGGTTTAGCGTTAGAGTAGTGGTTAGGGTTTGTTGTGGGTTGTGATTGTGGGAAGGTGAGGGAGATGGTGGGATGGGAACTGACGACAGAGGAAGATGATTAACGAAGATTGACAGGGACTAAACGAATGGTTACCTCGAATCGGCGATCAGACCTATGGCGGTCCGAGAGTGGATATTCTCTCTGATACCAATTGAAGCAATGCACGAGAAGAAGATTAGCCAACGGACTAATCTCCAAGCCAAAAGGCTTATGGATAGAATGTCTAGGTGCCTCACCAAAGACAAACAAACTCTCTCAACTGAGAATCAACTCAAAATCTTTATTCAATATTAAAGTCTATATTTCATGAAGAAATTACATTTTTATTTATAACTAAGACATCATCTAAGAAAGGAAACAACTAATTCTAAACAAATAAGAAGTCCTAAATTAAACTAACTGGACTTGCCAAATATTAATAAAGCAACTAAAACAACTACTAATAATATATCAACTACTCTAGTCTATTAGGGTGTATTGATCTTGGGTCCAATGGCCTGGTCAATCATGGATCTAGCTTGCATCACTGGACTTGCCAAATATTAATAAAGCAACTAAAACAACTACTCATTATATAATCTACTCTAGTCTATTAGGCTGTATTGATTTTGGGTCCAATGGCATGGTCAATCATGGATCTGGCCTGCATCATGCACCTACATTATTTTTTTTAATTATTACTACTATTATTATCTTTTTTTTTTTGAAAATAGCTATTGTATTGAATGCTCTGAAGAAACTTTACACTACAAAAGGACTATATTGAAACCACAAAAACCCCAGTAAAACTAGTGGAGAGCAGACAAACAAGACATTTATATAGATATATATATATTTAACAGTAAATTTTATTTCATAGGAGAAAGGAGAGAACAACAACAACGAAAAAAAAAAAAAAAAAAAAAAGAAAGCAAGAAGCAAAAGAAAAAACACAAGGGGATTAATCGTCAAAAGAAATAAATAAGCGGTATACTCCCTCCTTTACTAGATGGTCGGCCTCATGATTAGCTTCGCAAGGAACGTGGCGAAATGAAACTCCCATCTCATCCAATATATCTAGAATTTCCTCAATCAAATCTGCCAAAGACCAAGGGTATGAGATGGCCCAGAGCCCCTTTGGATTGTTGAAAAAAAATCTCCTTAAATGATTACCTCCCAATTTCTGTAACTCACAACAACCGATCAATAAAGCAAACATCTCAGCCCCATTAGAATCCACAGAACTCACTGGCCCTAATATTTTTTAAGAATCCTCCTTGAAGAATCACGTATGAGTCTGCCAATGCCTCCCATATTTAGGTGCTGAAATTAACTTCCATTGAAATTCAGTTTGAAAAGACCAGCCAAAGGTGGACTCCAAGAAACTTTTTGCATATTTTTGAAATGCCATCCACCTTGAAAATGACCTGCCCAATAGCTATTTAGAGCTTCCAATGAGACACCTCCAAATTCAGCCTTCCTAATCACCCATTTGGAAAAATGCCAAACAATTGATTGAACTATGTGTTCAGGAGTTCTGCTTTGGTTATTGAAACAGTTTATTGTTTCTCTCTAGCCACAGCAACCAAAGACCAGCATAAAAAGATTACTTCCAGTCTTCCACAGTATAAGACTATGAACAGATTTACCCTTGTAGATCCATTGCGCAAAAAACTCCTTAAGAGAACAAGGCATCACCGAGCATACATCAAATTTACTAATGATAGAGGTCCACAATCTATTCTCAAAGCTACAATGGAGCAACAAGTGATTTGTTGTTTCCTCATCCTTCAGGCATAAAGGGCATCCATTCACAATGGTAAAGTTTCTCTTGCGCAACTGATCCATAGTAAGAATTTTATTCGAACTTGCCACCCAACAGAACACCAAAATTCTTGGGAGGAACGAAAGAATCCCAGGACCTTTTACAACCAAAATCCCCACCCTCCTTTCCAATCAATATAAAAAGATTTGACATTAAACTTATCTTTCACTTTAGGCTTCCAAATTCTAACATCCTTTCTTCTCCCAAACAGGTAAGTCTTCTCTAATGAGGGTGGCAATCTTACAACATCATTGACTTCACAATCCACCAGATTTCTCCGGAATTGCAAATCCCAAACAATTGTCCCACCTACAAATTGGTAATTGTTAGCTACAAAAGCGTTAGGCCTTCTATCCAAAGAAAATAGGTTTGGAAATTGATTCTTTAGAGAAGTATTTCCACACCAAACATCATGTCAAAAGGATATCCTATCTCCATCATAAGCCTTATACCTGATCCAACAATTAAACTCATCCTGGACAGAAAGAATAGACCTCCATATACCTGAAGCCTTATAGCTCTGATTTGGCACATCCCAACCGTCCCTTCCCGCCTTATCAATAAGAATTTGCTGCCAAAACCCTTGAGCCTCATCACCCAGCCTCCCCAACCATTTTCCAAGCAATGCTATATTCATTTTTTTAATAGAGCAGACTCCCAATCGTCCTTGAGCAATAGGTCTGCAAACAAACTCCCACCTTACTAAATGAAATCTCCTTTTATCCATTGAATCATTCCAGATGAAATCTCGTTGAAATTTCTATATCCTCCGCATAACACTCTTAGGGCACTTAAAACAAGACAAAAAGAAAATGTGAATACTTGAAAGAACTGACTTAGGGAGAGTAAGATGACCACCCAATGACAGATACTGGCCTTTCCAAGAACCTAGTTTTTTTTATCAATCCTTTCAACCACTAGATCCCACAAACTTTTTTTTGGCAACCCTATGCATCATGTTTGGCAAAGGAGTAGGGTACAGTAGAGTAAAGTTAAATTTTAAAATTCAAATTTCCTCCCTTCTTTTTTAAAAAAAAAATCAAAATTTCCTTCTCTTTTTTTAAAAAGTCAAAGAGTCATCACTAAACTGCAAAAAAATATCTACTTTTTATGCAAAAAGTCAAAAAGATTCCATATCAAACAACTAAAAACAAAAAGTCATCATAACCCAATCATATATTATTCTTTCTTTATTTTGGGTTACTCTACTTTACTCTACCCTACCCCTCTCCCAAACATGCCCTAAAGGTAACCCCAAATATTTTGTTGGAAGTGTTCCACCCCTACAACCGAAAACATCAACCAAGCATTTTACATGGTTGTCCTCCACCCAAATGCCAATCAATTCACATTTACCATAATTAATTTTTAGACCTGATAGCATCTCAAACCACCACAAAATAAATTTTAAGTTCTTCACCTAATCAACAGAAGCATTGCAAAAAATAATTGTATCATGTGCAAAACTGTGAGTTACCTCATTGGTAGCATTATTAATAGAGAAACCATAACTCAACCTTGATCGATTTGCTGTTTCCATTAACGCATTGAGGGCTTCAACCACCAAGACAAAAGGCATAAGAGAAAGAGGATCACCTTGATGCAATCCTCTAGAACTTTTGAAAAATCCTTTAGGAGACCCGTTAACCAAGATAGAAAAGTAGGCAGTTGAAACACAACTATGAATCCATCCACAGCATTTTTTTACCAAATCCCATGTGATTCATCATGTATTGCAAAAACCCCCAATCAACCATATCACAGGCCTTCTCAAAATCAAGCTTACAAACCAAACTAGGATGATTTTGTTTATGCCTGAGTCGATAGCCTCATGGGCGATAAGAATGCTATGTAATATCTGGCGACCGTCAACAAAAGCACCTTGGATATCTGAAATGATCTCTGGCAAAACTTTCCGCAACCGATTGGGCATCAACTTAGCTAAAATGTTGTAGAGGCCAGGCTACCAATTAAGCTGATAGGTCTAGAGTCCTTCAATGAGTGAGCACCTTCTTTCTTTGGGATCAAAGCTATAAATGATGCACCCCGCTCCTTCGTTTTAACACCATGTTTGTGAAATTCATTGAAGAAAAATGGAAACTATGCAACTCCTCTTCTAATAAATTCTATAAGTATTGGAAAAAAGCAATGAGAAAACTATCTGGACCCGGAAACCGATCCCCCCCAAGGCTAAACACTGCAGTTTTAATCTCATCTATGGAAAAGCAACCTTCCAAAGAGGAAGAACTTTAAGGAGAGAGGCACTTGAAAGTAATACCATGCAGCCCAGGCCTCAATCTCCTATCCTCCATATAAAGCTGCTTAAAAAACTGAATAATTTCTTTGTTATTTGTTAGTATTATTATAATTGTTAGTTCTCATTATTGTCATTTTTAGTACTCAGTACTGATCTTCTACAAAGTATGTCCTTGTTTTCACTTAATTCTTATTCATGTTTGCGTTTTGTGAGAATTAAGAATTTCATTGAGTTGGGGGCATGGATCAAAAGAGTGTGGTGTAGCAGCCAACACCGCTACACTACAAACAATTTAACGCTGCTAGCAAATGTAGTGGCTGCTACGGCCACCATGGTCCCACTACAGACTGCTACAGGCCGCTATGGACCTGCTATGGAGTGTGAGTCACATGACTGACATCTACTCTACATAATCTTTTGAAACACATAGTAAAGCTACTATATTATTATTATTTTTTTCTCTCCAGGCAACATTTGTATGCAACTTCCCTTCTATGCTTAAAAGAACACTAAAAAACACAATATTTCTCCTAACTAAAGTTGATACATAGAGGTTCTCTCAAGGGCTCTTCTTTATGTATATTGTGGTAAGCACGCCCTTTGGTGTTAGTAGAGGTATTCTTTTCTCAACTCTCTACAAAAGTACATTGTTTGTGTTTAATGGAAGTTAATTTGTCATTTGGTTTGAACTTTTGCTTTATTTAAGCATTACTTTATATTTTATTTATCTTGTGTTATGTACAGTTATATTAGAATGCTTATGAATTATGAATTTAGAAATGCATGATAGTTTCTAACTTAAATTAACTAACATGAAAAACATGTTAAAAAATAGATAAATATCGTTGCTTTATAATTATTCAGCAATATAGAACCTCTATGCATTGAAGGGACCGCTACAGCCCACTGTCTTTATTACTACAGGAAAAAAGCATTAAGTTCTACTACTTTTCAATAATCTGGTTTTTATATATATATTTTTTGAGATTTTTAACTACTTTTTCAATTGCCGCTATGTATCACCACTACGGTTATGTATCGTCCGCTATGTAGCGTTTTGGCGATCAGCTGCTACACCCGCCTCTACGTCTATTTTGATCCTTGGCTGAGAGACCTGCTTTACCCTTATCTTTAAAGGGGGATAATCAGTGTTTTGTGCACCTCAATCTTGCTTTCATCCTTATGTCCCTGGAAGCAAAGTCGTGGTGTACCTTTTAAGGCAACATTCATTACCAAGTATGCTGTGTTGATGATGTTACTTTGTGGAGTTAATGGGTGGATTCTATTCTCCACTAGCTTTTTTTTCTTTTAAAAGAATACAAGTGCATTCCAAAATGTTAGTCTGAAGATCAATTTTTATGCTGGTTGATTTGTTTTCTTAACCTGCTTTTGTGGTTTTTGACTTGGATAAAGCAAGCGTGAAAAGGATTGGACAAGGCGAATTGGAAATGACCGGCATTTGATATGCATAGAGGATCCTTTTGAGATTGATCATGATCTAGGGCGTGTTGTTGACAAATACAGCATAAAAATTCTAAGGGAAGAATTTGAACGGGCTGCTGATGTACTGCAGTATGATCCTAACCCTAGCGCCGTACTCTTTGAGCCCTTCGTTTCAAGTTGATTATAAAGAGGTGGGGTCTTAATTGTAATTATGGCCACCCAGCTTGTAAAGCTTTCTAGTTTATTTTGTTCATAGGCTGAGTATGTATTTATGGCGTGAGATATTCGTAGAAGTCCCTGTAAAGGAATTATTGATTTTGATCAACACCTACTGTTGCTCTATGAAGGTAGTAATAGCAATGTCTGAGATTACTCAGTGGTGTAGTAGTTCAGCAGAAGCTCTATGGAAACCTGCACGAAATAGAGAGAATGTTTCTATACCGGTGAACTATGTTACCGCGGTAAGTAATATCTTTGGATGGGAAGGGCTTGCTTTCAATTTCCTTTTTCTCCGTGCAATCATTGTTTGGATGCATATGCATAACTTGGGTCTTTCTAATGTCCTGCTTGAATTCTGGGATATCATCGCCTTATAATCAAGTTGTCCTTTAATCATGTTGCTTTGGCATTTATTATCAATGAACAAACCTGTTGCTTAAATGTTTCCACTCTTTTTTTTTTTAATTGGTAAATTTCACCCACTCATGCGCTCTTGCCAGTGGTCCTTGGTTGTTTCTGTGGAAGGTGCCCCACACTGGGCTTGCAGTGCTGAGGTAGTTCACTCAGGTTATTGAAATGAAGAGTCGTTTTTTCTGGGCAGTCTGAGGTTCTTGCAATCGGGTTTAGAAAGATCCAAATGGCTGTTGCGTGGAACACAATTACCCTCTTAGTCAGTTTACTAGCCATTGTAATCACCTGTATTTCTGGTTAAATGTATTTATTTTTTTACCCAACTGTTCTGGGGCTTCTTGTCACCTTTGGTTAGATATAAATGGTTGCTGCCAAGTGTGAGAGCTCTACACTTGCATCAACTCAGATTACCAAAATACATATGAAGTGTAATTTACACGTTACTCATGTCGCTTGCACTGAATTTAGGCATCCAAAAAGGCTCCAAGCTAAAGGTACTACTTGGATGGTGGATATCTGCTAGGAACATCAAACTTTCCCTGTGTAATTTGATGCATTTTCAGAGGGAATGGTTACCTATTAAAGGCTGGATTTTGTTGGTCCCTTGCAAATCGCCAAATGTTACTTCAGCCACCTGATGAAGGCCTCCAGGGGAAAGTGCATATTCGAATGGTATCTGTAAATTACACCCCTTAGTGTATTTTTCACAGTGAACATGTTTTAGTATTAAATTACAGAACCGTCTATTAACCGGCGAAGTATTAGAAAGAGTGCTGGGGTGCCTCTGCTGTTTGTCTTGTAGACAGCAAAACAATATTGTCATCCGTGGTATCACACCACCGACTCTGGGCACCTCTTTGGATGAGGAGAAAAGACGTAGGAAATGAAGCCATGGTCGAAACTTTGAAATCCCATTTGAATGCGGAGAAAAGGTGGAGAAAATGGAGGTTGAGATCATTTTTAAGGTGCACAGTTTTCTCTGTTTCTATATCGTCTCCACATCCTGACAGGCCAATCTTGTAAGCATTTCCTACACCACCAAGCATTGGAGGTCTCTTGGTCAAATCAGACTTGAATTTGTGAAGGTGATTAAAAATGAAGAAGCAAAGGTGAATTTCTAGACGTTTTAATAGGATGATTTTAAGGTACTGAAAAGAAAATTTATGGTATTTTGCTGCCCAAATCCTGCTCTTGTGGAGCCCACATCTCAGAATCATCGGATGATAACATGAGTAATCACAGCTCCTGTAGGGTTATTTTTCTTCTTTTACTTTTTCGTGTCATTTGAACTTGGCATTAACCAAGTTTGGACGCATCAAGATGATGGCATTGATAATAGCTGTGTAAATTAGGCATCTACTGTTCTCCACAGACCTTTAATTTCTTAATGATTATTTATGAAATTCATTACTGCCCCACACGTGTGATCCAATATATTGAGATTTGAGATGGATGTGTAAATTTCAGTTATTTTTTTATTACCTAGGAAATGTAGTGGGCCACCTTTTATGTCGAAGAACACATGAACAATAAACAAAGAAATGTGGTCACCTATCTGTATCATGTTTAATAAGATGAAGAGCTTTCGAGTTCTCTAATGAGTTGCGGTTATCTTACCATTAGCTTGAATTGTGTGATTACCATCATAAGATTTGATTTTACGGCAGATTGATTCCCATCGACTGTTTTGGTTTGTCATGGTGCAATTGCTGGCTTCCAGATCTTCGTTCATTGTATCAGCATTAGAAATGAATATTGAATATAAAGTGACTAATAAGTAATTAAAATGAAAAAACCAGCTTTGTATAAAGCATATGTTTCTTAATACGTGGGATTGCTAAAAGCTTCACATTCAAAATTCAGGTTTATTAAAGAGAATCCATTTTGATTAATCAAAAGTTTTCCCTAAATATAACCTATTACAGAAAAGTAGTCACATGCAATTAGATTTATTGGTAAAAAGAGAGCCGGGCAGAATAGTTCTAAGGATCTAAACAGGGCCATGGACATGAGAATCTGAGAGAAACATGCTAGTAGAGCAGTGTAGAGACTAACAGTTGTAAAGTTGAGCTTATGCATGATTTGCATCTTCTTTTGATCAAATGTGTCGGTAAATGCTTGCATGTCAAACATTTAAAGGGAAAGAAAAAAAAAAAAAAAAAAAAAAGAGTTGATAACACAGGGGCATTGGGATATTAGCTTCATGTGACTGCCGAGGATGGATCAATCTCTTGGTTGGAGAGCTTCTCTTTGTCTCACTAGCCAGTTGTTGAGGAGAGATCGATCTCTTGGCAGGTGGGTTTCCCTCTGTCTGACTAGCCAGTTTTATTGATCTAGAAAAAAAAAAAAACTTGGTAGTCTTGTTTCACGCTGCCAAGATAATCTAAGATTGCATTAAGGGCATGATTGCTTAATTGGTATTGATTTTTTTTTTTTGAGATAAAGATGGAATTAATAAAGATGGTATTGAATGTTACATACATTAGGATCGTTCCATTTTAGAGATTAAGATTGGACAGAGATAATTTTCCTTACCTGCTTCTAAATATGGATTAGTTTAAATTTGAATTATTAAAGTTTCATAAAATAAGATCATTAATTGGATGAATCTCACGGTGAAATTACGAATGTATAGCCTCTTTTGAAATTTCTTACAGTGAAATATATATCCGCAAAGGGTTATCAATACTTTGTCATCAGATAGTCTCTGGTTTTGGTAGAAAATGCAATGATTACTCAGCTAGTCAGCTCCCACCCCCTAATTTATCAATACTTTGTCATCAGATAGTCTCTGTTTTTGGTATAAAATGCAATGATTACTCAGCTAGTCAGCTCCCACCCCCTAATAAATCAAATTCTGGACCATCTATGACCCATTGCTTTACTATGAAAAATACTACACCTGCAAATGGGTTTATGGTCCCGGATCTGGAGGACAGCACTTGAAGACGGCAAATTCCATAGACAATGAGAGAGAGAGAGAGAGAGAGAGAGAGAGAGAGAGAGAGAGATTTGGTGTCGGAATTGAATGGATGTCCCATGAAATTAAAGAAGGTAAAGTTAGTTATTACATCATAGAAGATATAATGGATATTCTTCACGTGCCTCGGTAGGTGTCCATTTGTACTTTTTTTTTTAGTGTCTTCAGAGGCCACGTATTTGTGCGGTGTCATATCTCCCATGCTGATTTCTTCTGATACTGTATATCTCAAGATTCTTTATTATAATGATGGATAAGTTTGTATTATCTTTGTCGTAACTAACCATCTTTTATACTACGACTCCTTGTTCACAATGAACGAGGAAGAGAAGCCCAACATGTGGCACTGGCACCCCTCTCCTATGTTTTCAATGCATGTGACTGAGACTAGGATATGGGCAGCGAGTGCCTGGTCTCAAACATCTCCAGTTGAATTGGCTGAGCCGAGCCTAGTTAAATTGAGGTTTCAAGCAATGCTAGTTAGTACATACTGTTATATACTCTCTATCAATTCTTAATTACAGATTTACAGTGTTGTATGCTTCAGTATATTGGTGAAGAGGACATTGTGAATAAACGGCATCAAACATAGAACACAGATGTTCCTTCTCTCCCGCTGATACATCCTCAGATATTCTCCAAACCTCTTTAATAAATGATGATAATAGCTAACATTTTATAGAAACGACATCCCCTCTTATATCTTCCACCATTTTCTTTTTATCTATGAATCCAATGGATCCGACTTTGACTTTACAATACTTGCACTCATGCAAACAGGCACACCACGCATGTCTCTAACTGGTTGACAACAAAACTGACGACTAATTATAGATTCTACTTTACCAAATAAATAAATAATCATTTAGTATCTGCCACTCCTTAAAATTATGGATTGAGATTTAGTGAGAGAAGGCAAGTTACCATTGGTGATGTGGTGGGTCCAATCCATGGGGTTTTTCATAGAGGATCCGGACTCTAAAGTCATTACAGTATTTACCCCAAAACATTTGAAATATAAATATTTCTCACAGAGAGGTAATTGTACAATAATTTTGTGATATAGCAAGGGTCTAGGATATTGCACAGGGCAATATATGTAATATTACATTGCACTAGGAAATTGCACAGTCCAATGTGCACGATATCGCATGACTCTAGAATATTGCATGAACAATTATGTGGGAAATAATTAAACTTCAACCACTTATGGGCAAATATCAGATCTAAAGACCGCTATACATGCATTAAAAAAAACAAAAACAAAAACCACCAGCAGTTTAGTGCAGAGCAGATCATGTAGTTGCCAAGACCATAAGGCAGCTCTTAGCAAAAAATTGAAAAAATAAATAAGACAACGAGGTTAAGTTAAAATTTTTGTGTCTTTGCCTCTTTGGCACCTGAAGCGCATCAGTCGTATAAATGCATATTAGTTTGGATCCTTTTAGGCTTGGCCAAATGCGAAATTGTGGGTCTCCCCCGTATTTATTAAAAGTTTAAACCACTCAAAGGAAATGACCTCGCTTATATGGATTATGATTCAATCTCAGTCTAATAGGATATGATTTCACCTCCATTTTTTCATGCATAAAATAAGTGAATTTTTGTAGTATTTTATTTTTCATTTTTAATTGCAATCAATTTTCTTGTTGCGAGTCTAACCTTTAGCATAGTGAATTTTGGCCATATTCCAAGAAGACAAGATTTATTTTTGAACGATTTACATTAGGAAATCTGGGTGATTTAGGCTGGGGCCCACTTTTCTTGTGGAATTGAATTATTAAAAATTTTAAGAAATGCATTTCTAAAAGTGTCATAAATTGAAGATGCAAAGGTGAAGATTTATAGATGGTCATTTGGTGATTTTCTTTTAATAGAAAAAAAGTAAATTAATTGGAGCATCATCCTTGTAAATTAAATCTTAAATCTTATGACTTATATCATTTGCCTCGCACTTTTTTAATAATCCTTCGTTTCAAACCTTTATTATCTTAAACTCCTAAATATTCATTTCCACAAAATGGGCCCTAAAGTCTTAGGGTGACTAAACTAGAAAAAAAAAAAAAAAAAGAAGAAACACAACTCCTGAGTTGGTCTTGTAGGCCATCTCCTGAGTTGGGCCACTTACAATTGGACAAGAAGCACAACTTTTCATGGTTCCTTTCCTTATTCGTGGCTTGCATTGAAAGACAGCTTTCCAGAAATATTGATCACAGAGATTTGAGGTCCCCTCTTCAGTAACCCAATTTGATCAGGTTGGGTGCGTCTCAGCACTAGACACTTCACAACTTAGAAAGTCACTCTCTCTGCCAAATCCATGTGATTGTTATGATCGTCAAAGTACCGCGGGGCGGGGGGGGGGGGGGGGGGGGGGGGGGAAGGGTTCTCAGAGGATCAACGTCCTTAGAGGATCAACGTCCTTATAATTTTTGAGAAAGCAGGACCTGTGACAGAGAATCGGTGCAGTCCACCATCAAAATCATTATTTGTGTCCCATCAATGTTTCTAAATTCATATGATTTTTTCTGGTAAAATCCTCTAATTTATATAAAGTGAAATTTTTCTAAAAATTTATGTAATTTTAGTTTTTAACTCACTATAAGTTAGAAAAATCATATTTAGTTGTTATTATCTAAGATTGTTTTTTTTTCTTTTGAAGATTCTCATAATATTCCATAAAATCACCAAATTTGAAAACTGCAACAGAAAAACGCATTACAATGGATCCCAGAAACTATATTTATATTTAAATCATGAATAAAAATAAGGGTAATGGTAAAAGATCATGAGTCAAAATAGTCGAACTTAGACAAGGGGAATATTTATGTGCATATGTCCCTCCTCATTTTGGTGAGGGACACTCCTTTTTTGAAAAGCATTAATATGTAACAGGACAAAACTTCATGCCTTTTTAAGCTTGAAAAGTCCAAAAAAGAAAGTGTCCCTCACTAAAATGGTGAGAGATATATGCACATGAAGACTCCTCCACAGACAAATATCTTGGTTGAATTGGTTGGACCCACCATTAATTTTTAAAATATTATCAATTTCTTTACATCACAATAAGCCCAGTTAATTAAACCATTAACTTGAGTCTAATTGAACTGACCATCCACTCATGTGGAGGTTCAACCTCCAGCACAGAGTCTTCATCAGAATATTATAGTGTACACATTAACATCGCCGCACTTTGTTCCCATTTCACACTGACTATTAGAAGTCACCCCGGAATGCATTAACAAAAAAACAGTAAAAAATTATCAAAGTCATCCCGGAGTTTCCTTCCGTTGCTTTTACAATCATTTGTATCAAAAGTAGAACTTCAATAAACTACTAGTTTTATTCCTAACCATACTTTTCGGGTGACACTAACACGAACACATCGACATGTGGAATCATATTTTTATATACAGAGAGAGAGAGAGAGAGAGAGAGAGAGAGAGAGAGAGAGCGCTTTCTTTAAAGCTCCCAATGAATGGCAAGAGGAGGAAAAGAAGGTCAGGGTGAGTCTTCATATACTCTTACCTGATACTGTTGATAACCCTTCTCTTTATATATATTTTTATCCCATTAACAAAACAGCTGAGGCTCCCACCAAACAACCATGGCCTGATGACAGAGAGAGAGAGAGCGCGCTTTCTTTAAAGCTCCCAATGAATGGCAAGAGAAGGAAAAGAAGGTTAGGGTGAGTCCGCATAATCTCTTGCTTGATACTGTTGATAACCCTTCTCTTTATATAGATATTTTTATCCCATTAACAAAACACCTAAGGCTCCCACCAAACAACCATAGCCTGATGTCACTCCTTATCACATTCAAAGGGAGGAAGGTAGGGAATCCTTGTCCATCAAAATTTTCCTCATAAGCACATCACAGAGAGAAGACTTTCTTGGCCTCTTGGTCTGCCAGAGATCTTATTCTCCAACACAAGATCTCTTTGAAATGGAAAGCATGAATTATATTGCACCCACTTGGTATTTCAACCAAGGTAATGAGCTGTGCATCCAAACCTCAATTCCCCACCACACCACCATAAGTCATGACGTGCTCCCTGTGCATCCTCCCATGTTGGTCGACCACACTCGAAAGCCTTCCACCATTGAACCAAAGAGCCCGGCTTTGGGCGGAGGTGCGGGTGCAGCTGCCCGGGTCGCCAAAGGTGCAGACGATAGTGAGAATCGCTGTAGCAAGAAGAGAAAGATCATCCACCGTGATGTCGAGAGGCAGCGCCGGCAGGAGATGTCCATGCTCTACATGTTGCTGAAATCGAAACTTCCAAGCGATTTACTCAAGGCAAGGAGTCTTGTTATCTTCTTCCGTCTCTCTCCTTCGCAATTTTTCTTGTGTTTAAGGACTTGAGTCTTCTTGAATGATCTATAGGGAAAGAGGTCCATCTCTGATCACATGAATGAGGCAGCCAATTACATAAAGCATCTGCAAAAAAAGATTCAAGAGCTGGAAGAGAAGCGAGACCTCCTGAGAAGGGTCACCTTGTCCTCATCCAATTCAAAATCTACGCATATTTGTGAAGGAAGCACATCTTCACCTCAAGTTCTAGTCAGGACTACTTTCAATGGTGCCGCGATAGCCGTCGCCGGCCAGCTGGGGCAAGAAGTTCCGCTCTCGCGGGTGATCAACGCCTTGGTAGAGGAAGGCCTCAATGTCATCAGTGTTTCAACTTGCATAAACGCGCAGTGGGTCTACTCTCTCCACTGCGAGGTGCATATTTCTTTCTACCAGTTACTGTTGAATTCTAAGAATTCAATTCCAGATCATGATTCTCACCAAACATTTTGGCAATTGTGAACACAGAGTGATGATCCGAGAAGCATTGATTCATTTGGGCTACAACAGAAATTGATGGTTTCTATCTGCTTGTCAAATTGAATCTTGAAGGTAACGGAAAATCTCCAGTTCTTACTGCACTGCTATAGACCATCTTTATGGCGGCGTGAGCTCGTTGATCCTAATTAGGGTTAGGGTTTCCTAATTGTAAAATATATATTAGGGTTAGGGTTTCAAACTAGTATAGCTAAACTCCCTTGCTTGTGCACATCAGCTTGGTGTTTACTACCCAGAGCCTCGTTGTTTCTAACTTCAGCATTTTGTTCCCTTGGTGTGTGTGTGTGTGTGTGTGTGTGTGTGTGTGTGTGTGTGTGTGTGTGTGTGTGTGTGTGTGTGTGTGTGTGTGTGTGTGTGTGTGTGTGTGTGATGGTTTGGAAAACATGGTGAGGAGAAATGTTTGCTTAGCTTTTCTTTCTCTTACCATCTATCCAATGTAAGACTAACTCAGTTACTTGGATGAACATGTGATGCTGAGCTATGTTGTTGTATACAGCATGGAGCTTAGGGGTTTCTCTGGATCTTGATATGCATTATACATTACTGGAAAAGCACTACCTATGTGTCTCCTTGTGAAAAGAAAATTATGGAATTGTATATATATATATATATATTTGGAATCGACATAAATTTCTCTGCATGGTAAACGGCCTGCCATTCTTTTGTGTGGGTTTGTAGAGGAGACTATGATCAACTGTACTCATTAGGAATGGGCAAATGGTGATATTAGAAATAGATCGCTATCAATTATTGATAAATTTATGGAGCTAAAAAACAGATTGGTGAGGTTGTGAATTCAGCTCACCTCCAGTAAGTTTTGTTTTTCAAATACACTAGAAAATTTGCTTTAGAACATTGTTTGAACTCTTTAAAAAAACAGTTAATGTTGAAGAATGGGTTTCACCCAAGGGAAAATATTAAAAGTATTTATGTAGTCTTTACTAACATATTGAAGTTTTGGTAGGAATAGTTCATTGAGAAAATTTAATATAGTATCCGAGTCAACTGATTGTTAATTCGAATCGCAGGAGGGGGTAGTGTTGAAGAGTGAGTTCCCCCTGCGGAGGAATATTAAAAGTATTTATGTAACCTCTTCAAATACCTTGAGGTTTTTATAGGAATGAGCAGCTAAGAAATTTAACCCCTTTTCTATAAGTTGATGTTACCACCATTTATCCTCATAGACACATATCTAAGTGGCCCCACAAGTTGGACTGCTTATTAGCAACATGCAGTCTCCTTCTAGGAGAACTTAAGGCTGTTGATTATAGTTAAGATTATGATGGGACAAGATCATTGGTAATGTTGAGATTAGATTTATTTTGCTTCTGAAAGACTTTAAACCTTAATATAGGTTTAGGTCCCAACATAGATTTCTAGTATGAAGAATCCCAATAGCAGTGAATTTCACAATAAAGCAAACACCATAAAGTAAGATGGATACAAGATTTTTACGTGGAAAACCCAAATGGGAAAAACCACAAGACCAACCATTGGTCCACCAAAATCAAACACTATTAAAGAGAGGTTATAAGAACTACTTACTATCCTTTTCCCAGTTGAACACAATCTAAGGGACTAGAAGCACTCATTCTTGTCGATGCATACGTCGTTCACCTTCTTCAGACTTGATCTTCATGCCTTAACACCTCTCAAGATAAATCACCGAGATGGAGTATGAACTTGATGCTCAGAAGTACACCTTGCAGCACGTACAGAACAGAAAAGCTTCTGAGAAGATGATCTCTCAATAGGAATTTTAGGGTTTTGATCTAGAGAGAGGTAATTCCTTCAAGGAAGAGATGCTCTTTATATACATAGTAAGGAGAGACTTTTTCACTCTAGATTCAGAGAAGATAAGGAAGGTCTTGATCGCACATGCTGTAGAGTCGAAAAATTAGAGTTTTCTGATTCGCGATAGCCGACCCATTCGACCGATCGGATACCCTATCCAACCGATCGGGCATCAGGTCCAACCGATCTGGCACCTCAGCCGACCGGTCGGTTTTCAATTATGTTTGTAGGTTTCTGTATACATGAAATTCGATCGATCTATCATGTAATCCGACCAGTTGGACAGTTAGAGCTCTGCATTCCATCTTTAGAGTGGAAGACCTTCATCGATAACTTTTGTAGAGGCTTCAGTCCAACTAGAAAGTAAAATTACAACACATAAAGCCCAAGTTTTGTCCATCTCATGAATTTGCCAACATTACATGCCTTACAGCTTTCTTTTCTTTTATCTCTTAGTTTTGCTCATCGTGGTACTTTATAAATAGCTATATAATTCTCAATGGAATATTCAACTTACTCTATAAATAGCCATATATAATTCTCAATGGAATATTATATAATCAACTGATGTTGATGTAATCTCTAAATTTTACACATTTAATTACCTGAGTTTCTTGCACTCATAATTCTTTTTTACAAAATCAATGCACACATGTGAGATTGCTTCTATCTCTGTCATCTAGTTCAAACTTCAAACCTCCACAGCTTGCGGGTATCACATGCCTAATTCCACTGTAGGGTAAATGCGAAGTGATTTGATAATTTGATGCTTTATTTTTTTTCCTTTTGCATAATATTTATTTTTTATTTTTTGTCAAACACAAAGGAGGGGGGGGGGGGGGCGCGGGGGGAGAGAGAGAGAGCAGCAACTAAAAAGGTTGAGGTGATTCATTATGTGTATTTTGTTTCCTTATTTCCAATGAATGTAAGTCCAATAGATTGAATATCAAAGAATAGAATGGATTTTTGTGGTAAACAAATCAGTAAGAGCTCTCTCTCCATGAGCTGAGCTACATTTAGCTCCACAAAATGAGAAATAGACAAACTTGATGAATGAAAATCAGCACACTTGTAAGCCTCCTCAAGTATGAGATCATGAGGCCTAACATGTTAGTCACTTATCATACAGCCAACCCATATATCAAATGATTCAATGAGAAAAATATTATTGAGAAACATATTCTATGCACATTGAAAGAGAAACTTAAGAATATTTATAGGAAAAAGAGCCTTAAGTCCGATTGTTAATGGAAATCCCTGTTGAATAGAGACTCAACTTATCTCTACTTTCTATTCTATAGATAATCCTGACTAATTTCCTTCTTTTTCTCCACTCACTTAATCCCTTCAGCAACTTGAAGTTTTTGGGTTACCTGAGATGCATGCCTCTATTAAAGTTTTTGAGCTAACGTAGTTGTTGGATTACTTGAGTCTGTCCTTATCAATAAAATGTTCTGGATTTCAGTTTTACTTGAAGCATAAACTAACTCATATTGGAGGTATAATACTTGACACTTGATGATGGATTTTTCCAACATCCAATCAATGCTACTACGAAATACAAGTGAGAACCAAAGAAATATATGGTCTTAGATTAGAACGCCTTTTCATTAACCGCTTTATCCATTTTGATTCCCACCAGCTGTATCACTAAACTCTTCATAAATTCTACCTTGGTAGACAAGGCTTCTATAGCAGCTTCTTTCAAACTTTATACCCTGTAAGAACCTTTGTGAAACATTTCATGTTGCAGTTTGTATTGGTGACAAGAGTATCTTTAGATCCTTTCCAACTCATCATTGGCCTCAAAATATGTTTAAATATCAAGTCATTATTTATTACCAGTACCATTGGTTGTGACTATTCTTCAGTAATACTACAAGTTGAGCTCTCATTGAAATGATCCACATATCATCCGATACTTCTATCAACACTTTCTTTTACATAAGTTTCCATTTGTCCATCTACTTAGAGCTTAGTAACTCACTTTGTGCCCCTGAAAATTTGAAAGATAAACTAGTGATGGTGATGACGCAAAGGGGTTAATTTTTGGCCAATGTTGATCCATGATGAGAACTTAATTTTCATATCCTACCCATGTGATTTCCATGCATTTAGGTGGCCCCATAAAGGAACCCACAGGGATCTTTTCTTCTTTTATTCTCCTGTGTGGTTTATCATATAGGAAAAGAGGTAGAATTCCATGCTAAAACAGGAGTGAAGGAATCATGATTTAGAAAAAAAGGAAAAAAAGAAACCCTTAGAGGAACGTTAATGAAGCCATTATAGTGACAAGTCTTAGTCTTAAGTTAAGATCATGGGAACATTTTGCTTTTGTTGATAATCCATTGCATATTTACTGTTGCATTGATTTCTTGATTATTTTGATTATTGTTCCTCTTCATATTCTGTTGTCTTGCTTAATACAAGTATGAATAAAGGGGTACTTATTGAGGAGTAGGCTCCACCCATGGAGGAATGTCAAAAAGTACTTTCACTACCTCTACTAATGTCTTGAGGTTTTGATACTAATGATTAATAAAAGATTAATATAGTATTAGAGTTAACTGGCCACGAGTTCGAATCTTAGGAAAAATGACTTGGGGCTAAAGATATGCACATTGCCAAAAATTGCGCCCACTGAGTTCCACTTGAGGGGAGTATTGAGGAATGGGTAGGGAGAATATTAAAAAATATTTCCATTGCCTCTATTAACGCTTCATGGCTTTGATAGTAATAGTTAGCTACCACTTATTCTTTTCTATCCTCTTGAAGAAACGCTTTTCCTTGAATTAAGAAAATTAGTTAAAATATTGTCTTTCTACAATAATAAGAAAGGAATCATTGGTGTTACACAAACATAGCTCTAGAATTTCTGCAACACTCTAGAACGTATGTAGTCCCTTGAACATTTGTCTGGCCAGACAAATCTGTTAAATCTGAGTGGAGATACATTTTGAGTCAAAGAACTCAACAGAATCAGCCTGACCCAAGATTGCGTCAGTCTGTTTTTGTTTTACTTTGAATGGCATTATCTTGTTTTGCATAAATCTTTGCAATATTTAGGTGTTAATTCATACACAGTACTTAAAAACACCATTTTCCAAGTCGAGCATTCGGGTCAACTGATCCAGCCAGACATTGGACGAGTCACGATCAGGTTGTCAAATTTATGGTCATTTGATATCTTGTATCTTTCAGTCATGACAATCGGGCACAATGGTAGTATGGAACTACCAGTATCTTGGTAGATTTCTTCAGATAAAATTTTCTCATCAGCCAGGGTAAAATTGGATGGATATTCGATGGCTTACAGTAAATTATAGACTAGGTTACTTCAATGGTTCCACTTGTTTTGGACTAAAAGTAATTAAATACCATATGCCTATTGCAAAACGGTTCCCTCTTCATTGCCCATATTGATTTACTTTTCATGTGAATCTCAAACCAAATCGATTTTGGAGATCCTAATCAATTTGCCACAGTTCTCGATTCAATATGTTGTTGAGTGCATGAACCCAGTATTAGAAAATGAGAGGCCCCAAAACTGAAAATCAGGGGAGCATCCCTTGCTGTAAAGGAACTCCACTGTATAATTGCACAGTCTTTTGCTTTAGTCAGTGAGTTCCACCTTTGGATGTTATGGTTCATAGCTGTTTGGCAAAACCTTGGAAAGTGGATTGTACTGGAAACTACTTATCGTCCTAAGTCAGTTATGTGATCACAAACCTACATTGGATGAACATGATCATCTCCTTAAGGTGGAATGTGGGCCACACATCCAAATGTACTTGTAATAAAATAATGGGTCTACTACCAACTATTGGGATTTCATATTTTAGTGGAAGGCTTGGCATCATTTTCCTAATTTTAAATTCGTAAGTTTTATCGATCCACTACTATCTTGGTGTAAGAAGACACTTTGGTTCTCTTTCTCTACTATCTTGGTGTAAGAAGACACTTTGGTTCTCTCTCTCTCTCTCTCTCTCTCTCTACCCGTTTCTTGATAACTTAAAATATTCAGGCTTTATCTGGCGAATGAGTGTGTGCTTGTAATTATTGCATATTTGGGAGCGGGGACCATATGACTCTGTAGTTTGCCTCCTTAATGGGGTTATTGTTTTTTAATTTGAAGTCCTTGCTGGAAATTATAATTGAGAAAGCGGACAAACATGCCATTTTATGCATGAAAACATTGGATTACTCACACTCTACTCATATGTTCATTGTTTTTGTATTTTCACTTTTTTTTTTCTATATACATAATTTTTATGATAATTTTGTTTGAACTACTTTTATTACAACTTTTCTCTGCAAATTTGCAATAGGACAAGTTTGTTTTTTCAATTGAATTAGACGCACCGAGAAGTCTATTTGTAAAAGGCTCTAACTAAAACAACACATACAGGTCTACATGAATGAGCTCTTAATAAGTGATAAAAAGTTAGATAAGGTGACCTACTTGAAAAATGAATCAATTTTAGTTTGAGTTTACAGTGATGGCTTTCTCAACTATGAGTGAAAATTATTTTTTCACCATACATTCGGCATTTTAGGCATTAACTAATATATGCTCCTATAGCATTTAAGGAAAAAAAAAGAAAGAACGGCTTCTTACTCAAGTAGTAAGAGGCATAAGCTCTAACCTTATTGTTAATGATTTGATCCTGCATTTTCTACCTCACCCCAGATTTTATATAGATATATATAAAGGCATTCAAAACAAGGTGAGTCAACAGGATAAAATCAGGTGTCTCTTACTAAGAGAATAGGAGTTTAATCTATCTAACCTAATGATTGAAATTTATTTTCACACTTAATATAAACTCAATAAAAAACCGTTTTTACTCTTGTGGCAATGCAACAGTGGGCCTAGTGATCAGCTCATATGCCAGCACACTCCACTAGTGGAGTGATTTTGGGCAATAACCAAGAATACGGTGTACCATTAGAATCCAATTATATATCCACTGTGTATCAGTGTATGGTGGTCAAAACCACTAGGCAGTGCTCACAGCTCACCACAATGTGGGTCTGGTGATGCCACCTCCCGTACACTCGGACCGAAGGATGCAAAGCTAACCTGTTTTCGCGGGCCACTTTCTGACGCCCAATCTTGAATTTTAGAAATGTGATAGAAGTTCCATATGGGCTGGGCCAACCCATGTACAACCCAGATTGAGCCCGCTACCGTTTTGTATGGCAATTGTGCATTAGATGATTTCCGGAACTGATTTCATAACCCTATTTCTGTGTGGATACTCAGGTAGCGAATAATTTGACCAAGACGTGACTACTCAAAAGAGATACATCTTCGATTTTTGATTTCTTTGCCCTAATTTGTCTATGTAAGAACTTGAATGTCTTTTTCTAGTTGGATTATTAGCCCAGAAAGCTAAAAGTCTTGGCTGTCATTTCTGTGGACTTTTTGTTTTGGTAGAATCATTTGAGTAGAGTTGAAGACTTGATTTTTTTATTATCGCCGGCGGCCAAAAATGACAACTGTCTCAGGAATAAAAAATATTTTTTCAGCGTATAACTTTTCATGATCTTTATGGAAACCTCATCCCACCTATTTAAGATTAGCATGATGCTTCAAAAACATATCCCCTATAACATTTTAGGGAGTTTTATGAAAACATTAGTCCTAAGCCTTGATTATACGAATTGATTAAGAGATACCATAAAACATCAAAAAGTTGTCGTAAGCTGCCAAAAGACCAATTTGCCCAATAACGATATTGTTAAGGCTTATTTGAAAAAAAAAAAAACCTTATTCCCAGAATGATATCATTAGGGTTCATTACTCAAAGTTTTTTTCCTCTCCTCCTCTCTTTTTTTTACTCTTTGTAAGTCAAATCCTCTCTCTCTACTCCATTTTCATTTCTCATCTCCTTTTCGAAATCTACAATTTCTAAATAAAATAAATACATTATCGCTCTCAAAATCATATTCAAACCCTAGACAGAATGTATAGTTTTCACGACCAATTATAAAAAGAGATCAAGATCTAGAATATTCTCACTGAGGGTAGAAAACTTATTGCTTATTGTTGAAGTTGCTGGCACAACCTACAAAACTATTGAATGGATTAATAGTATACATTTTAATATTTGTGACGAAATAGGTTTCATTGTTTCTCTTTTCTCTTGTCCACGGTTAAAAATGATCATTTGTTCATCTTTCTCTTGTCCACAGTTGGAATTCTCTCTCTCTCTCTCTCTCTCTCTCTCGTTGTTTATTGGTCAAAAAACCGGAAACTACCAAGACAATGGAGGAGCCAAATACTGGGAAAGAAGAAGGAAAATATTGCATATTGGCAGTTTTTTTGAATGGGCCCTACAATATCGTCCTGGAAAAGAAGGAAAAATTTTAAAGAGGTTTCTTTTTTTATTTTTTTTTTGTACTGGGCCATAATGATATCGGTTTAGGACAAATCGATTTTTTCACCATGTACAACACTAATATATCATTCCGGGGACAGTCTCGTGCACACGGGACCACTTTTCCCAATTGCATTACTACTAATGACATAAATGTTGTTTACAATTTGCCAATATATCCTATTAGGTCCATTTGCCTAGAGTGCAGTGGGTTTTAACCAAAGGAGCCGTACTTTGTCAAAATAGAGACGATTTGATGCCCCTTTTGTGGATTTTAACTTATACTTTTTCATTTTCACCCGTTCGACAAAGGATTTGTATGTAGTTGAATAAATACTAATGATAAAAGGAAGAGGAAGAGAAAGAGGAAGGGGAGAGCTCTCCTCCCACCGGTGGCCAGAGAAAAAGGAAGAAAGATTAGTGGAGGTATTTTGAAAATTTTAAATTAAAATTTTTTTTCGCGAGTGTCAAAAGAGGTCGATGACAACCACATGTAGCTCATTCATGATGAGTTTTTCCAATCTCACTGGCCCAGTGATTCACATAAATTCCAGTGGGTCCAAAAGTGAATTGCCCGGATCCCACTTTGGCTAACAAGCTAGAGTTGAAAATCCAAATCTTGTGATCCAAATCCTGTGCATTTACCACCCGAGGCGAGGCCCAGCATGAGACCGGAAGGAACATGAATTGCTAGGCTAATAAAAAATGGCCAAGCTTGAAATCCACAGCCCTGAGGGCCCCACATGAAAAGCTAAAAGAAGAGGTATGTATGTCCAAGCGCATACATAAAGATACAGCCCGGTTTAGTTTGGCGACTTGCCAGTTCCCTCTCTCCGAGATCAGATTGCGCTTCAAACCTCACCCAAGCCCCAGCCCTCGCCTACGCCTTCGCCCTCGCCCTCGCCCTCACCCCTCACCCTCACCAGGTACGAACCAATGCTTTTTATCTGATTTCTCTTCTCTTTTTCACTCTTCTTCTTCTTCTTCTTGTTGCAACTCATTGATCCGTACACAAAAGTTAATCGGTCCAAAGTTTGTTGATCTGATCGAACAGCGGTTTTGGTTTTGGTCGAGCTGAGTCCCTTATATGTTTAATTAGGGCCCGTCTGCCTGCTTCATCATAAATGAAGTATTAGGAATCCGGGTCCATAGGTTGCATAATCAGTTACCATCAAAATAGAGATTGGAGCATTTACTTACATTTAAACTGGAACCAATAGCAGTCAGGTAGACTCTTTTCTACTTAGAAACATGGCTGACTATCTTATAAAGACTGTGACATAACATGGGATATTTGCTTTAGATGCTCGCCTTAGAAGTAGAAAGTGAGGGATGGTAAATGTAAATGTGCCCTAAAATTAGGTGGGGGCTTGCAAGGGGAAAGAGCAGCAATGTTTAAATGTGAAGTGAGAGGGGAAGGAGAGCAACTCTGGTGATGTGGAATTACATGGTTGGTTGTATTAATGTACTTGGTAAGGTTGAAATATAGGTGTGGAGAGTCGAAAGGGGAATGATACTATGATGATGAAACCTGTTGGTGGAGTGTGGAGGTTTTAGGAAACTTTTTTTGTCACAGCCCTTCCTATCTTAATATGGTATTGTCTGCTTTGGCCTACGTGCACGCAAAAGGTTTAGGGATAAGTTGTCTAGGTGCCTCACCAAAGACAAATAAACTCTCTCAACTGAGAACCAATTCCAAATCTTTATTCAATATGAAAGTCTTTTTTCTATCAAGAGATTACATCTATATTTATAACCAAGATATTATCTAATAAAGGAAACAACTATTTCTAATCAAATAAGAAGTCCTAAATCAAATACAACTGGACTTGCCAAATATTAATAAAACAACTAAAGCAACTACTATTAATAGTCTACTACAAGTCTACTGTGCTTTGGGCCTGCGGGTATAGACTTTCAAACGGGGCCCATTATTATGGCCTGCATCAGCTCTCTCCGGCTTGGAAAAACTTGACTCCGGCGAGTTACTAGCTTGGTACTGCTCATATAAATCTGGACTGATCTGTTGAAAATTTGTAGCCGTAATCCAGGTAGCTTCAGAAAATGGTTTGCCTTTCCACTTAACAAGAAACTTGTGATATCCTCCATTCTTGGTTGAAATGATCTGATCATCAAAAACATCTTCAATTTCGTCTGGAGGGAATTGATGAAGAGGAATGCGAAGAGCTTGTTCTTCAAAGGATTCGTCATTGTGATGCCCATGATATAATGTCAAATCTTCGACATTAAACGTGGAGCTGATATTCATGTCTGCAGGAAGGTCGAGAACATATGCATTGGAACTGATTTTCTTAGAATCTTGAAAGGACTTGCACTTCGTGGATGTAGCTTCTTGTATTTACCTGCAGGAAATCGTTCGGGCTTCAAACGAACCATTACCATATCACCTTCAATAAACTCAACATGGCGTTTGTGAGAATCCGCGTGCCTTTTATATACTTCATTACTTGGAGCGATTTGCCGGCGAACTTCATCATGAACATCTTTCATATGTTGGGCAAACTGTTCAGCATCCGGACTAGATCTAGAGTCAACTGGTAATGGACTTAAATCAATAGGAAGACGTGGCTTAACACCAGCGACAACTTCAAATGGTGATCTCCCTGTTGTTCTGTTGACAGAATTATTATAGGCAAACTCTGCCATAAGTAAAATAAGATCCCATGAAGCAACATGTTCTCCAATAAGGCATCGAAGAAGATTTCCCAAACTCCGATTGACAACTTCTGTTTGGCCATCAGTTTGTGGATGATAGGCACTTGAGTATTGGAGCTTAGTGCGCATCATGTGCCATAAAGTCTTCCAGAAGAAACTCATGAACTTTGTATCTCTGTCAGATACTATTGTCTTGGGAAGGCCATGCAGATGAACAACTTCTTTAAAGAAAAGAATGGCAATCTTCTTAGCATCCGCTGTGTGAGAACAATGAATAAAATGTACCATTTTGGAGAAACGATCAACAACAACAAAGACAGAATCTACTTTTCTTGCTGTTTTTGATAAGCCCAAGACAAAGTCCATGCTCAAATCTTGCCAAGGTGCATGTGGAATAGGAAGGGGCTGATACAAACCTGTATTCTTCTTTTGACCTTTTGCAAGTTGGCATACTCTGCATAATTCACAAATTCGGGCAACATCTGTTTTTAAGCGTGGCCAAAAGAAACGATCTTCCATAAGGGCTAATGTTTTATCACGCCCAAAATGTCCACTACATCCGCCACTATGCAACTCACGTATCATAAATTCACGGATAGATGTAGCAGGCAGACATAATTGATTTCCACGAAAGAGATATCCATCATGAAGAGAAAACTTAGGATGTTCTGAACCTTCACCATTTAGAAGGGCTGTATAAATGCGACTAAAGTCATTATCAGCTGCATATTCTCTGCGTATTTTTTTAAAGCAAGGAACATTGACGGAAATTGTCGTAAGAATGTGAGTTTGACGACTTAATGCATCTGCGACTTTGTTTTCCGTGCCAGATTTATGACGCAGAACAAAAGAAAACTCCTGTAGGTATGCACTCCATTTAACACGATTGGCGCTCATCTTCTTTTGAGAATTCAGGTGTTGCAAGGCTTCATGGTCAGAGTATAAGACAAATTCTTTTCCAATGAGATAATGACGCCAATAACGAAGAGCTTGAACTACTGCATAATATTCCAGATCATAAACAGTGTATTTCTTATGGGAGTCATTTAATTTCTCACTGAAATAAGCAATTGGATGACCGTCTTGACTTAAGACTCCGCCAATACCGACATGGGAAGCATCACAACTAACTTCGAAGACTTTGTCAAAGTCCGGAAGTTTTAGAATTGGTGTTTCAGTCAATTTTCTCTTAATTTACTCAAATGCTCGAGAGGCGACATTGGTCCAAGTGAACTCTCCTTTTTTCATGCAGTCAATTATAGGAGCCATGATTGTACTGAAATTACAAATGAACCTCCTATAAAAGGTAGCCAAACCATAAAAGCTGCGTACCTCATGTATAGAAGTGAGAATAGGCCAGTCAAGGATTGCTTTGACTTTAGCTGGATCAGGTTCAACTCCTCGGGCCGAGACAACAAAGCCCAAAAATACGACTTTGGAATTCAAAAATGTACACTTCTTCAAATTAATTTAAAACTTTTCTCTTCGAAGTGCACGCATGTCATACCTCAGATGATCGAGATGATCTTCCTTTGATTTGCTGAAGATTAAAATATCATCAAAATATACCGCAATAAATTTGCCAAGAAAAGGTCGTAGAAGCTGAGTCATTACTCTCATAAAAGTGCTGGGGGCATTCGTTAGACCGAACGGCATGACCAACCATTCGTATAGTCCATCTTTGGTTTTGAATGCTGTTTTCCATTCATCTCCGGGCCGAATACGGAGTTGGTGATATCCGCTCTTGAGGTCAATCTTGGAAAAGACAGAAGATCCAGACATCATATCAAGCATGTCATCCACTCGGGGAATCGGAAATCGATATTTGATGGTAATTTTGTTAATCGCTCGGCTATCAACACACATTCGCCACGAACCATCTTTCTTCGGTGTTAAGAGGGCTGGAACTGCACAAGGACTCATGCTTTTTTGGATATAACCCTTCTGGAGTAAATCTTCAACTTGTCTGCGCAATTCAGCATGTTCGGCGGGACTCATGCGATAAGCAGGTAAGTTAGGAAGGATAGATACAGGGATTAAATCAATGGCATGCTAGATGTCCCGCATAGGAGGTAGCTCATTAGGAAGCTCTGCGGGAATCAAATCTTGAAAATCATGGAGCAATGACTTGATTTCTGGTGGCGTAGAATCCTGTTGTTTATTATCTGCCTCTTGGGTTTCTTTAGGAACAAGAGCATAAACAACCCCTTGGTCTTTGCTTTCCATTTCAAACTTCCTCATAGAGAGAATATGAGGGTTTGATGGGGTGGTAGAAACAGTCGGAGAAGATGGTAATGGAGGCAATGAAAGAAGATCTACCACTTGTCCCTTCCATTTAAAAGAATGAATGTGCCTTTTCTGATCAGTATGTACCTCTCGATCATATAACTAAGGTCGGCCAAGTAAAATGTGAGCAATATTCATAGGAATAATATCGCACCATATATCATCTTCATATATGCCAATTTTAAAATGCACCAAGCAACGATGGGTCACAGGGATTGAATGATCATCCACCCAAGCGACCTTGTAAGGCTTTGGGTGCTTTTCAATAGGCAAATTGAGCTTAGTGGTCACTTCCTGTGAAACAACATTCATAGTACTTCCTCCATCAACAATTAAATCGCCACATTTCTTTTGGGAAGCAGTTTTAACAACTGCTGATTGTCATACTTCACATTTGTGGCAGCTTTGAAAGCTTTTTAGTAGTTGATTCAAGTTACTTGTGTTATAAAGGACATTCGTTGTTGACTACTTGCTTGGCTTTGGGAGAATGTTGGTTTCCCTATTGTTGTGCTTTTAAGGAGATAATTCCTCAACTTGCATGAAGTTTGCCAATTGCCAATCCTAAATTGCTTATGCTGCTGCTCAATTACTTCCCTAAGAGATTCTAGTTCATGAAGTAACAGTATGGATGACAAGATGGTAGAATGAGACCAAAAGAAGTTGAAAAAGGAAGAAAATCTTTTCATTGGTTGTTTTCGAGAATGGTGGCGACTGCTTTCATAACTGGGCTGTAGGTTGACTCCTGGTTTGGAACATCATTGGAAGACTCTCTTCAAAGAACTTACATTTACATAGTATGACTATGTGCTTATTTGTGCTTTATGGAAACCAATTGGTTTTTGACTTAGATCCTAAAGAAAGAGAGTTGGAACAGTGAACAACGCCTCAAACTTGTCACTTTGTTAATAGAAACTTAATATTTCTTTATGTTGTGAGCTTGAAAACACCGAAGGCAATAGATAGTGATGCAGAATTGTGGAGGCTGAATAAAGTCGGGATGGATGATTGAGTTTGTATTCTCAATGCATTAAGAATGAGAAAGGGAAGAAGATGACAGGACACTATGGGAGTTGGAGAAAGGTGAAGGGATTTGCATTGATATTCCAAGATGGTTGACCAACATAACTCTTACTCATACAAATAACAAAAAAATGTGTTTCTTTTCACATGGAAATATCTGATACAAACTCTACTAATTAGAATTGGCTGTAAACCTCTATATTTCGCAATTTCCAATAGTCAACACCGGAGAATTATTTAAGAGCCATTTGGTAGAGGCATTGATATTATCTTGAGCTGTTATAATAATATGTAGACGTCATGATAATTCGTTTCAAGAAACTGTTCTATTATTTTTTAAAACTGATTTTGAGGTTTTATTGTAAATGAATTTTAACAAAGCTATATTCTATGCTATTGACTAATTGTGATTACGTTAATTTTTCTTCCCATTAGATATTCAGTTTCTCTTTTTTCTTGGACCCCTCTAAAAGTTTTGTTACTTTGAGCTTCTTTTTTCATGCTTGTTCATTAAGCCATTTTTATGCTTTGCTCATCACTCATGTTCACTTCTGAATCTGACATGAATTGGGTTTTATTTTATTTTATTTTATTTACATTTTATGCTACTAGAATGCTGATCTGCTTATTTAGCATGTTACTTTAGTTTCTTGGATTGCAGTCTGAATATAGGGGTTACAATGAAGGATCCATCACCTGATACTACCAAGGAAAATGCATCTATTGTCGGTTCATCCTTGACTGGATCTAAACATGACATAGAAAACTGCACTGGTCCAGGTTATACTCCTGCTTACACTGTATTCTTTCAGCTTTGTTTTTTGCAGCAAATGAGATGACTTGCTGGGTGCAATTATATCTATTCTTTCTCAATCTTGAGCAAATCACTGTTATAGTGTTATATGGCATTGAATGTAATCACATCCATTTTTCTTAATATTGCAGTCATGCAGGCCGAGGTTATATTCTTGCCAGTGTTCAGTCTTTCATGTGGTGATATTAGTATCTGCATCAATGAAGCATGGTTATTGAAAAATTAATGTCAAGACTTTTTTGCTAGTTGGTATCTAGCAGAAATGCCTTGTATCTAGTTATGTGTAAAGATTTTTGCACCAAAAGGCTTCTGACTGTGTTTTCTCCTAGATCAAAACAGATAAGCTCACCCCTCATCTGTCAGTCAAATTGGGTGGCCTCCTACCATGGAACATCGAACAAAATAGGTGGCCTCTGTCCCTTCATACAACCCTTTTGTTATGATAGGCCTAGCCCCCTACCCCTGCCCATCATTCTTAGAAGCAGGATCAGTCATAAAAGATAAATTAAGAGAGAAAAAATTTACAACAGTGTTTATATAGTATAAGAGATATACTATATGAATATGATATTTACCAACTGATGGGGGTGGATACTTGATTATTGAGTGCCACTCTTTTGAAGAGGCATTTTCTCTAAGATGGCAGTTAGACCAGTTTTGTTCTATGAAGTTGCATGTTGCAATGGGGAAACAAGAAGAAACTGTGTACATGTGGTTGAGATGTGTATATTAAGATTGGCGTGTGGTGTTTCTACTAAGGATGGTCGTGTAAGGCTGTAAACAAATATAAGCAACAGCTGCTTTGGAGGTTTTGTGCTATACAACATTGCTTTTGTTGCTGCTATTTTTATGGGTCTATTGGCTTCATGTTGTTTGCTCAGCAATATCTATTATTATTATTATTTGAAATGGCATAACAATACATTATAAATGATAGCTTTGGAGTATATTACTACTGTTGGAATAACATCATTGGTTGTTTTATTTTATTTTCTTGTAAAACCTGTTGCTTGTGATTTTTAATCACTTTGTGCAAGTTGTAAGTTGTAAGGAGTTTAAGACTCCTTTCTTCAAGTTGCAAGTTGAAAGTATGTTAATGGAAACCTTTTACTCGTGCATAAATCATTCTTTAAGAGGCCCACTGCCAGAACTTGCTGATGCATGAGTCATTCTAGAAAGCAATGTTGATCCCAGTTGTTGCTTTATTATAGATGTATGCAGGTTGGAGAATGGAAGAAGATAAGAAATTGATCAAAAGCCCATAGCACAGTTGGAGGTGCTTATTTTCGCGACTATAAGGTTGCATTTTCCAGTCATGTTGCCAGTCCAAAATAATTTTAAAAAATGGAAAAGAAAGATGAAAAGTGTAATGATGGTTCTTAGATTGGGAGGTGGGAAGGAAAATAAACAAGATAAAGAAACCTGGGCAAGTAGGAACTGTTGAGGTATTATGAAATGATAAAGTAGAAGCTCTTTGCTCCTTTTTAGGTCTGGTTGGTATTAAGAAATTTAATGAAATGGTAGCATTGGCTTGGCTTGGAAAGGCAATGTGAATTTTTAACACTGAGCTTTCATGAAGATTGATCTAGGACCCAAAAAAAAAAAAAAGATTAGTGTTTATTTCAAAATCATGCCACAAGGATGAGGATACTGCTAATTTCAAAATTAAAAAAAAAAAAAAGATACATGTCTATTTCAAAATCAAGCTAGAAGGATGAGCATGAGTGCTCATTCAAAATCAAGCCAGAAGGATAAGTGCTAATTTCAAATTTTGAGTTTGATATTGGTTACGAAGGTCAAGTATATTTGAGTCTATATAACTCATTGTTGTGTTTCTAATGGAAATAGTACAAAATCAAGTCTCTTTCGATTTTTCCAAATTTTCTCCTTGTGGATTCTAAGTTTTGCTCTTAGATTGAAGGCAGTGATCTTTTTTTGTAATCCGTTCATGCTAGCTACTACACCAAAGATTGATCATTGAAAGTAACCTAAGAAGCACGTACACTCTAAGAAAGTGTCGTATCCGTGTCGAACACGTCGGACACCGACACTCCTCAAATACTCTAGACACTTGTCCGATACTATTTTGGTCGTATCCATAATTAAGAACTAAAAATCTTAATTTCGAACACTTATCTGACGCTCTTTTTGCAACATGTCTCACAATTCCTAGCCCGTGTTTATGACTAAAAAATAAACATGTGACTAATATTTTTTGGACACTTTGTGAACATGTGGTTACTAAAACTTGTAAACTTGATATATAACAATTTTGTTAATGGAAAAATATATGATTGTAAATATTAATCATATCACAAGCAAAAGACAAATAAATATTTTACTAAAGAATAGGCCTCAAGATTGGCTTCTTTTTTGCTTTTTGTTTTTTTTTTTTTTTTAGGGAGGGGAAAGAGATGATCCGCTCTTTTCTTTATATGGATTTTATGAAACTATGGATATTTCATGTTTAATGATTATGAATTATATTTTAGTATTGTATTAATATTTGATAATTTGATATGTTTGTTAGTTGGTACTTGAATTTTTATTTTTTGATTGCTAAATTGATTAACAAGTTAAAATGATATTATTTTTTTAGTAGATGATTTTATATATAAATTAATATATATTATTGACGTGTCCTCCGACGTGTACGTGTCCTACTTTTTTGAGAAATGTCGTGTCGGCGTGTCCGTGTCGTGTCGTATCTGTGCCATATCCGTGTCCGTGCTTCTTAAAAAGTGACTACAAGAATGTGATTAGATGGTGTGCTTTGGCCATTTTTGTTGATCATTGGAGAGATTGGGCATTGCAACTTGCAGAACGAGTAGGTTGTATTTTCAAGCACACTGATGAGTGAGCCAACAAGGAAGTGGATTAATTAGCAAAAGAGCAAGTATATGGTGTTGTGATATGGTTATATTAATGAATTAGTGTCGGTATAGATTTTATTTATTATTATTATTTTTTCTGTTGGTTGGTTGTAATGAACCAGACTCAGACCTGACTCCATTTAAATGAACAAACGAGGACCCTGGCTTTACTCTGAATGACATGATTGGACTTATATCCGACTTCAGATTCAACTCAAACTTGAGATTAACTAAAAATAGGTGCACATGTTAGCATTGGGATTGAACTTGCAACCTTAATGCTGCATTTATGGGGCTTTGCCATAAGTGTGCATGGTGTCTGTGTCTGTTGTTTAATCACTTTAATAATATATGCTGGTATATCGTTATAAAAAAAATTAATATATGCTGGTATACATTGTATAATATACAGTATTTTGTACATACCAGTTGGGGCAATTGGAAATTCGGTTATGGATTTGATTGGACCCATCCATACCTGGCTTTTCCCAAGCTAAACATTCCGATAGCCAGGCGATCGGAGGTCCATTGATATCGCTTCATATGACTCTCATATTGTATGGAGATGACTGTAGATATTTTTTTACCTTTATCGAGTTTAATAAATAATAAGTATTCATTTGTTGCTGACCACCAGAAACAAAAAAGGGAAGAAAAAAAAAGCAGAATTACTTTTCAGAAGAGCATAGAAGCATCTGGGCCCCATCTCTTCCTTTTATCTCTTTGTCATAACTGTCATGGAACTTAGTTTAGAAATTTGTATCACATGTCATAAAGCAGAACTTTCAAGCACAAACTATTTGAATGGGTCTTCTGGGCCTCAGCTCGATGCAAGCCATTAGAAGGGGGTAGGAGGATGAAGGTTTTTTTTTTTTTTTGAATGGTCGGTGAAGGTATTTTATGGTTTAGGGTTGGGCAAAGTCGGCCCATTAAGTGATCCTATCCCTCTGTTTAAAGGCCTTGAGTTTGATAGTTATACATATTAATGCAAAACGGAATGGAGATGCGGGGCGGGAAAGGTGGAAGATGGAGATAGGGGAAAATTGGGCTCTCACCAAACTCCAGTCGCAGGAGGCATTAGAAAATTAGGCTCTCACCAAACTCCAGTCACAGAAGGCATTAGAAAATTGGGCTCTCACCCAACTCTAGTCACACAAGGCATTAGGGATTTCGAGGAAAACGCAAAGAACGTGGAAAGATCCCAATAATTATCATTAATCAATCAATAACTACTAAGCCAAAGAGGCTTTACAATGCTTAAATAGATCAAAGATTAACCCTAAGACTAATCTAGACCATCCAATCACATTGATGGCCGAGATTAAAACATCATTAAAATATCTTATTAAAACAATTTAAAGCAAATAAAATCCTAAATAAACTAGGACAGGTGAGCTAGGCCCAAAGACGGGTCAACCCACGAGGGACTATGGGTATGTCCTGCATCACATATTATATATGTGCACATATAACTATTAAATATGGAGACCATTAAATTAATGGTTAGAATCATTTGATTTACTGATTTTTTTTTCCAGCCCTAAGCCATGATGAATTAGACTTTCCAACACCCTACCCCTGCTAATTTTCATCTATCAACCTGGGTCACAAGAATGTTAAAAAATTATGTCTGTGGATGGTTTGTTCGCAATACCGCATGTGTATAATAAAAAAATATTTATAGTATTTTTTATATAAAAAAATATTGAGTTTTTTGATAGATCACACTACAGGTTTTTCAATACTAGATTAACCTTTGTATCTTGAAATTTGTCTGGTCTCGTTTTGATTCTTCTGAGGTATAATATTGAGATTTCATCACTGAGCTGGAGGTTTTCTTCACAGGAAGTTCAAGTTGCAAAGAAAATGAAGAAAGCTATCCTTTGAGTGCAGGACAGAGGTCTCCTGATGGGGAGGGTAGTTTAGGTGCTTCAAGAAATAGAAAGCCTGATACAGTAAGATATTTCATCATTAAAAGTTTGAACCACCACAACATTCAACTATCAATTGAGAAGGGCATTTGGGCTACTCAAGTTATGAATGAACCAATTTTGGAGGAGGCCTTTCATGTAAGGCTTACATTATTAGTCAGATATCTTGTAAAGGATATAATACTAATGTCTGAATCTTATGCTGCTATTTGCCTTTCTTTTTTCAGAATTCCAATAGAGTAATTCTCATTTTTAGTGTCAACATGAGTGGTTTCTTCCAAGGGTATGCTCAAATGATGTCATCTGTTGGTTGGAGGCGAGACAACGTCTGGAGTGAATCAAGTGGTGGTAGTAATCCTTGGGGCCGTAGTTTTAAAGTTAAATGGCTGAAATTAAACAACTTGCCCTTCCAAAAGACTCTTCATCTCAAGAACCCATTAAATGATTACAAGCCTGTCAAAATTAGCCGAGACTGCCAGGTTGTTCTTTAGATCAGTCATCTTTAGAGTTCTGATGCATCAGGTCATGTACATTCTTGTGTGCCAGTTTGTACTAGTGGGCTCAGGGTTTGGTAATCCAGACCATAGATCTGGTGAGTCCTGCTATAGATGGGATGCCTAAAAAATCTTCAGGATTGGAAGATCTTTGTTGTACAAATAAACTGCTGTTCATATATTGCAATGGTGGAAGAAATGGTGAATGTTTGGATGGCTAGGATCTTCCAATCTGGATGTTCTTTTGGAAATCTTCATCCTTCATGGAACCTATAATATTAATGATCTGGATCAAGAAACCATGAGTCCTGCATGTGGAATGGTGGATCAGCACATTGTATTTGTGTTATGAATAATTGGTGCTGACCACTCTTTTTCTATAGGAATTGTCTCAAGATATTGGTGAAGCACTTTGTGCACTCATTGATGGAAAGACTGATGTGGATGGGAAACTGAAAAGGTATAATATTGCTTGGTTTTATACTGGTTATAATAATAATTATAATAATAAGATTATTATTATTATTATTGTTATTATTATTATTAATGCTTGATTATCTAGGTTTTAACTACTTTTGGGTTTCAAAACCATGTATTTCTATGCTTTGTTATGACTTAATGCAGGAATAGTGCTGTCAGAGATGAGTTCCTTTTAAAGAGACCTTGTAGAGAGTCTCAAGTTCCTCTTGCAGAAGAAAGAGCATGGGCCGGAGCACCTATGATACATCCATCCTTGTTGTATCAACATGCTTTGCTTGCTGATGCACACAGTGCGCAAATAACAAATGGAAGATTATCTGGATCTGGAGTAGCTCTTTCTGAACATCAATCTTTTCACTTGGAGTTGCAAAATGGTCCACGAATGAAGCATTCTCATCTTCATGGAAATCTTACTGATGGAAAAGGGAAAAGAGATGTGTTTTTTCAGTCAGGTAAGGAATTTGCTGATGAAAGAAGCCCAATCAGCAATTCCCTGTCTGAGGAAGATATTCTTGACATGGTAATGGAATCCTATCTCGAGTACTTCTATCTTTTTCTTTGATGTCATTGTAGGCCTCATTAAATGGTGCAAGTAGGACAATCTATTAGGGTCTAGATCCATATTTACCTATGGTACCCGGATACCTCATTTGACCTGAAGTATCCGTACCGATACGATTTGATACGGATATGGGTACAGGATATGGCTGGGATACGGCGCACAATTTTAGGATACGGCTCTTTTGTATTTTATGAGAAGAAAATGGCAAAATTGGAGGAATTCATCCAAAATTGAGCCAAACAACGAATATCGTGTGAAATCTTTGGTTATAACTTAAAAATAGTACTTTCATTTTACATTCAACCCCCTTTATTTTATTTTAAGATTGCAAAACTCAAAATCCACTGTATATTCGATGGTTGTTTTCCCTCTTTTACACTCATATTTTAAGTTCTGCCATTTTATTTATATTTTTTTACTGGATGGGGAAGTTGCCTTTCTTGTCATGGCATTCACTGTCCTTCTTTTCTCAATTTAAATTATATTTTCCTCTCCTTGAAAAGTTGAAACTTCTCTCCCTTCCTCTATTTTAATTTTAATAGTTGTAATTTTTTAGGATTATAAGTTTCACCATATCACCCCACTTTAGACTGAGATTTCTAGGGATCCACTTCTAGTAGCTAGTTACATATGATGTATCACATACTATCAAAAAGTGATATTCGTACCAGTATCCATGTCATATCCTGTGTCTATATCGTATTTTAAGTGATACCGTACCTGTGTTCGTGTCCTAAATTTCTGAAGTTGTTATGTCGAATCCTTGTTCCCTTGCCGGTATCCGTATCCGTATTTGTATATGGGCATCGTAGATATTTACTCTAATTCATTTGATGCATTTTATGTATTTATTTATTTTTTGAATGGTAACTTTAAAATTTAATTAAACAAAGCTTAGCAGAACAAGAGAAAAACTGAGAAGCAATGCCAAAAGAACAATGCAATAAAACCACTAAGATAACCAAGAGTAGACACAACCAACACAAAAGGAGGATAGGCAATACACTCATGATTGAGTGGTGTTGGTACCTTGGTATCACTTATGTGCCCATAGATTATTGCCTGGGTCTTCTAGTTGAATGTCTCTCTCCTGGCCCGTGGATAGCCCAAAAAAAGGGCTTGTAACAACTGGCTGCCGGCGGCAGCCTTAGAATATCAAATTCAAAGCCGCCACCTCTTTCCAATTGAGCTTAACCTTGCTCACAAGGTTAATAATGAGGCCACAAAATGATGAATGACAAAAGCCACATGGCGATGATGAATTTTAATTTATCCATAAGGCCCTCAACATTTGAATAACTTCATTTGAAGCATCGAAGACTATGATGCTCAGATACGAACATGGATACGGACACGGATACGGGGATTGGGGATACGACTTTGCACTTTGGAAAATTTAGGACACAGATACGGATACGGGTGTCCTAAATTTTCCTTTAAATTACATTTTAATTAATAAAATTATCATTGTTTATGTTCAATTTTAACATTTTCCATGTTGAAAAGGAAGAAAACTTAAAGAAATAAATGAAATAATGAACTTGCTAAGTAGGATATACTAAACTTATACCCCGGAAGTATCGGTGCAGTATCAGGTACGAGTACAAGTATCATATTGGTCCGATATGGATACGTTGGGCTTATACAAGTGTCCAGGTATCATAGATCGAAGATTTCTCTCCTTCCAAATGACTCACAAAACCCAACCAAAAGGAAAATCTCCACTCAACCTTCCTTTTTCACCAGCGAAGATTATGCACAGTTACTTAAAATTCCTCCTCAAAAAGGTTGCCACCCTAAGCCTATTTAGGCAATTCACTTGTAAAGTAAATTAAAGTAAACGGTCACTTTAAGAGACAAGAAAAGAATAGGGATCTTATCAAAAAGTACAAAATTTCAAAAATCACCTCTTCTTTAAAAAAAAAAAGTTAAAAAGATCTCTTCTTCCACTAAAAGAGCAGCCCAGTGCATGAAGCTTCCGCTAATGCGGGGTGTATGGAAGGTCAAATGTACGCAACCTTCCCCCCGCAAGTGGAGAGGTTGTTTCCGCGTTTCAAGCCTGTGATGCTCAGGTCATAATGTAGCAACCTTACTGATGCGCCAAGGCCCACCCTTAATCAATCTCTAATTCCACTAATAGACAAAAATGCCTCTTTTTTTTATTCAAAAAAAAAAAATCAAAGAAGTTCCTTCACGTGCCACAAAATGACAAATAAGTCAAGAAAGTGGATTTTGAAATTTTGTACTTTTTTATAAGACCGCTCTTCTTTTCTTGTCTCTTAAAACAACCCTTCACTTGAATTCACTTTACAAGTGAACCATTCATTCTTTGAGAAATCTTCAATTTCCAAAGATTTTGCAAAAGACTGGTTGAAGAAGAGCTTCTTATCAACATCAAGCAGTAAGAAGACACTGAGAATATACTATTTTGGGAAGGAGTCCAAATGCTACCATCCTCTCTATTTTCTGTAATATCAACTTGCCCATATATGTCCATAAGAGAGAGGATCTGACTTTTCTTTGACTTGAGCAAGTTTTTCCTCAAAATGGAACCCCATCGACTAGACTCCCGTTTCTGTCAATATACCAATAGACCTTAGCCTGATGATCTTTACAAGAGTATGGGCTTCTTTGTTAATAATCAATACTTTGGGTTTTTCTCTTTTTTGTAAATACCCAGAAATATAGAAATATATATTGGCAGTGTTGCCCAGCTCTATGCTACCATTTTGTGTGATTTGTTTGATTAAATTCACTTGCTTTTGGTTGATTTCTTCATCTTCTTATATTCTAGGGTTTCTATGACCTTCATAGAACACCCTAGAACTTTTTAGATTAATCGGTTGTAACACCAACAACCTATTCCTTAGATTGTGTTGGAACAATCTCCTTGCCATTTTGTACCATTTCATCATCTTCAATGCTGTTGTTAATGCTAAAAAATATCGCCCTAAATTCTAAACACCATACAATTGGGTTCCTCTGGGAGCGGCAATTCCTTTCCCAACCCACCACCTCGACTCAAACCCATTGTGGTAGTTTAGGGTTTGGGTTGACCCTTTTAATCTTGGGTCAGTTGAGGTTTACATTTCTAACCCATTAAGTTAATGTGTTGGCTTTATATTTAGTTGTTCGAGTTAATCAAGGACAGAAAGAACAGAGTGCAAGTTTAGTGTAGGTGGTTGTATAGAAGATTAGTATGTTCAAAACTGAAAACTTAATCCATGGTGTGAGGTTTTGATGCTTAGGACTGCAGCAGGTATAACAAAATTTAGGGTTGAAGTTAGATATGGCAAATAAGTTTTGCATAAGGTAGGCAAAATGGATACTAATTGAGTGTGCAATTATCAAGTGCTACTTTGATTAAAGGATAATTTTTCTATGGAGGCTTGCGGACATTGTAGAGGAGATTTGGGATCTTGCCAACACTACCAGTGCTTCCTTTTTCCATGTAAAGATAAGTGAATGGTGAAGCAGATATGCTAGCCAAGGATGGTGTCAACAGGCAGCAATTGATATTTTCTTCCTTTCCGCTTAGTGGTTTTGCTCTCAGTTTATTTTGTAGTTTTGTTTTGCTGCTTTGTTGTATAATGTTCCTTCTTTGTTTTTCCTTTTTGAGTGGTTCATGTTTTTTGGGGTCTTGGCCCTTGCTTATCGGTATCATTCTGTTGTACTATTAAGCCTTTCTTAATTTCAAGTTACCATTAAAAAAAATTAAAGGATAATTTGTAAGACGGCTGTTAGATTTTCCTTTTTGAATGAGGCAAAATGTTGGCCAGTGAAGGAACAAGGAGTCAAAGTATATGTGGTGGAGATGCTCATGCTTAGACGGATGTAAAGGATTACAGGAGAGGATAGAAGTAGGAAACACACACTTACTTTGAACTTGTTCGCCAAATTGAAGGGCTACAAATGCGAACTTGTACACACACACTTACTTTGAACTTGTACACCAAATTGAAGTGCTACAAATGCAAGGAATTAGGAGGACACACTTACACTTACTTTGAACTTGTGCACCAAATTGAATGGCTACAAATGCAAGGAATTAGGAGGACAAGGAGCACAACAAAGATCTAGAATGAAGTGGGAAAAAAAAGTAGTGTAGAGTTACAAACAGTTTGCTGGAAGTACTTTTAAGGGGATGTGTGTTGGAAGGTTTTAACATTTTCTTCTAGAGTGTCTCTTTATGCATACTTATATTGATCCCCCTCACAACCACCAATTGGTCTCTTGCACACTACATACACACGGTCTAACTTCACTGAGCCTTAGAGAGTTAAATTATAAGATAACAGTTTTTCCATAGTTATAATTTAGTTTTTCAAGAGAACCCCAGATGGATAGGACCAATGGGATAAGTCTAAGATGAAGATGATTATGATTTGTAATTATCTTTCTATAAAACAGTGACATGCTCATGAGACGGCTTTAGCCAATTGGAATGACTCACTTCATACATTAGCATCTTAAAATTTGCTCATGAGGCTCTGCCCCTTTTTGGCTGAAACTTTTTTCTTAAAATTTATTGCTTAATTGCAATAACAAAACTCAGTGATAACTGCGTTAGCAAGATTTCAGTACCACTTTCTGCAGTTAAAGGAAACAATGTCTGCAGTGTGTCTGCGTTTATATTTTGATGGCACTGCCACTGACAACTATCAAGATACTGTCATTCAGTAATTGCAACTTGAAATATTTCACAAAAAGATTTAACGACAGAGGAAATTATACAATTTTTAAAATATACTTTTGGGTGCCACCAAAAGACTGATATGATCATTTTTTGTTTTTACCACTTGTCTTCACATGGTTTGATATTTTGTGAACCATATATGTTACTGGATGACCCCAACATGGTTGGGATAAGGCTTTGATGGTGATGATGATGATGATATATGTTACTGGATGAATGCTTATGTGTGTTCTGACAATTAAGACAAACTATTTTGCTTCTACGCTGATTGTTTAATTCAACAGCGACATCACTTGCTTTAAAAAAAATGAATACCTGTATTATTGCCAATACGGTCACTATCTTTCACCACTAAACAATATTTTCATATCACAGACGTATGAAGAATACCTTCAGTTGCATGGAAGAAGCAATGAGACATTTACACATCCGGTTAGTTTCTTCAGGACTTCTTTCTTATATTTTCTTTTTCTTTCATTTTTTTTTAACTAGAGTCTGGAACTCCTTTCTTCGGGACTTATATATACACTATCAGACTGTCTGAAAGTGTGGATTAATAATAATAGGATCCTGCTTGTCCCTTTGGTCTGTTTGTGGTGTGATCCAAACTGTTGATATGGTGGTACGCTTTTCATGAGATTCTCCAAGGAACCTGATCGGAAGATGGTAAATACTTGTCCTTTGATGTGGGCCATTGTATTCTCATCTCGGCCATTATTGACCGGCCACCTATTGGCGGTTAAGATTTGCAATCTGATAAAGCATCCTAAATGGCTGAACCACCAGTATGTCTACTGTAGCAAATGTACAGTGTGTTTCTCTTGGACCCAGAAGTCGATGCAAAGGATCTATGATGCAGGCTGGTGCTTTTCAACTGGGCCCAAGACTCATGGGCGAGGCCATGTCCATTAGGCCCAAGACCAAGCCCACGGCTGTTTTGACAAACTCTGGCCAACTGTGTGCAGAAAGTCAATGGGACCAATAAGGCAACAAATCATACATGTGTGGATGTCTCTATTGGAATAATTATTTTTCTAAGTATTTCCTTTTAATTTTTTTTCTGTTCTAGTAGAATCTAGATTCAATATATGTTTTAATTTTAGGGATAGGAGATCCATGTACTATAAGGAAACTATTGTCTTTGGGATTTTTAAGAAACCTATTTAAAGACCTATGTATTAAGAAAAGCACTTCAGGAATAGTTAAATTTTCCTCTTACGTATGGGTAGAACTTAGAAGTAATCATGATGGCTTGAGGATGCCTACTTATAACCGGTCCTTCCACCAATCCAGCTATGTCGGTCCACAGTTGATGCTGTATGTCTTCCGTATATTTGATTCTACCCCTTTCTGGTGCACAGATATATTGTCCGAGATTGGAAGGCAGAAAAGTTAAAAATAAAATTAGGGGGATGGAGGGTATGTCTTTATCTAGGAGGCTCACATAATGTCCTTTATACACTGCAGTACCATCTAACCAATTGCCTGGATTGCAAAGCAATGGTACTGCATGTGCAGAACTGAGTTAGAAATTGCACTTGTTCTGTACGGTATGCCATTTCATTGCTTGCTATATTTTTTTCATGTCTGTAATATGCTAGCATATTATAATGTAGGCAGCAGGACCATCATGGACTCTGCAGGGGCCATCCAAGAGTGCCAACAAGGATGATAATGGGTATGTTTTTTTCATACTCAATCACTAATGGCCTGTTTGTTTCATGTTATTGAATGCATAGGAATTGCAAGACATTGGTTTCTAGTTATGGTTAAATTGAAGGGACAAAGTGAATTTCCAAAAATGATCATCAAATTATCTCAAATTCTAGGAAAAGTGAAGTTTGTTGCATCTACATCAATAACTTATATCCTACAACCTTGACCTCTTTAATAACTCTCTGGTGTAGGACAGGTGACCTTAAATTGCTATGTATTCTATGCAAACAAATAGGCCCTAAATGGCAAGTTCTGAGAAGCATTGGTGATTAAAAGGTGACAGTTGTGACATGCAGGTACTCAAAATATCTAGCTGATTGGCACCACTCACAACAAAAGACCATGAATGGCTTTTACTATCCCTTCCACAAGCACATGTAACTGATGCATGACACGATCAACTGAGGTTTTTGATTTCTGCAAGGTTCTTTTGTATAAAATGAAATGAAACTCATTTTACATCCCTAATTGGGCCATTCTCTAGGACTGTTGTACTCTATATGTTGGTTATGCTTTGAATCTTGCACTCAATTTTTACTGAGATTGCAAATTTGTACAGATAAGAACTGCGTAGGAACTTGGATGACATTGCAAATTTATTTTAGGTGGATAGTACTCAAATTGTAATCTGTATAAGAGAAAGGAAGCCAACCCCAAATAGATGGGATGAGGCTTTGATGATGATGGTGATCATCAAGATATAAAGCACCTCATGTATTTATTTTTTATTTTTTATTTATGCTTTGTTGGCATCAGGAAAGTCATTTCTGGTGGTGCTTCAGAACTTTTAGCTCTTTGTTATTTTTGCATAACTCCAAAAGAAAAAAAAAGAGAGATATAGAGCAGCTTATGTAATCAATTTTTATGTTATATGTATGCAATGCTGGCATCAGAACATCATTTCAGGAGTTCCATGTAAGGTTATAAAGATTTTTGCTCTTTGTTTATTTATTTATTTGTTGAACAGATATTTCATGACTATCAATTTGACGTGGCAAAACAGTGGTTTCTTTGTTTTATCTATAAATCTCATGCAACTTTTATGCCTCTCTGGCTATCCGTTGAGGAATGGAATTCCAAAGCTATATTTATAAAACGTTCTCTAATGGATTCTGCGTCCTGATTGTACTGCTTGTGGGGTTGAAGTTTGCAACCAAGTTTTTTTTATGGTGTAGGCAATGGTATGTATGTCCTTACCAAACAGTTGGCTGTGATTCTTACCTGTGTCCAAAGATTTTGATGCTTGGAATCAAATCTAGGGAGTTCTGAAACCGAAGGGTCTTTTCTAGCATGATAATGATGAAGCCATCCGAGTGATGTTCTGATAAGAAAATGTTTTAATTGATGAAGCTGTGTGATAATGCAAGTGCATTATCAACTACTCAATGTAAACCTCATCTTGGCAGATGGTTTGGCCACTTCTGCAAAGAACAGACATATTGCAGGGCTGCATTATCGTCTGCACTCATAAGTTTGCTTAATAAAATTGTGTTGACCGTGCTCTAAAACTGGTGAAGATACTTGTGAATATAATAGAAGCGAATGTAACAGAACTGCTTTCTCTACGGCCATCTCTAATGATAGAACACGGGCAGGAAAGCGTCACTTGTCACTGCTTGTGAACTGTGCCATTCAGTTCTAATGCAGTGGGCCTGTTCGTGGGTGGGGCATTTTGATCAATGAGGATGACCATCTTCCAAGTTATCCTAGAAGAGGGAAGATCCTAACCATCCAACATTTGGCCTTCTTTTTCTCCGAATGTGCATAGTTTGTCTTTTTACCGTTGATTTCTGGGACATCAATGGAAGATTTTGATTGTCCCATGAGGATGGTTTTCTAGGTATACATGCGGAAGAGTAATCAGCGGGGAGAGCTACTTGCCAGTTGCCAAGCCCCAGCTGCTATAAAATTCCAATGCTCTTTGAAGTGTGTGGGTAAGTTGGGTGTGGATTCAACAAGACTGACCCTGGACTTGATACCTTTTTATGGGCCTATATAATTATGGTTCTGCACTAGGACCCAGATGTCAGTCAGGCTCAAATGCTCCTAACCCTAACGCGCCATTCTTTAATTTAGCAAGCATTGGGCAGGCTACTCACTGGTGATGTTGGGGGACCCGATAACCATGGGGGTTTCCCTCGGCCAAGATGTGAGGGGACCTGATAACCGTAGGGGTTTCCCTTGGCCAGGAAATGTACCGGACTACGGATCTGAGTAGACAGTAGTGTTCCTGTCCATCTAAACAGGGAAAGCAGCGTTTTTCTTGTGTGTGGACAGAGGTTCACGCCATTCAGAAACTTATGGTTGGGATTATTGTAGGGTTGTGGGGGTGAAGGATAAAAGATGGAGATGTGGATAAGAAGAGATGTTCTACACTTCTACTCCAAGCAACACCAATGCAATTTAGCTCCATGGGGCCACTTGGGCCCACCTTTTATTAGTGCAATCCCTTTCACACTCTCATCCCCTTGTGATTTGGCACAAGGCCAATTTCACTTTCATCAAACCTTTATCTACAGGCAAATTGAATTTCAATAAAATCTATGGTTAAAAGACTAATAAGATTTAAGGCTATTAAATGAAGGGCTAGGATTATCTGTGGGGGGTTTTTTTTTATTGACCCTTATGCATAAGGAGACATTTCCGTGTACCCTATCCTCAGCAATACGAAAAGCATCTAAGTGGACTCCAAAAGCTGAACTACCTATTAGTAGTATGTAGTCTGCTTATAGAATAGAGACCATAATTTTTTTAATATTAAATTTACTAGGGTAATGGTTGGGTGTTACTTTTCCATCATTAGGAAAGATTGTTCGATGGTTATATATAGATCTGCCCCTTATGTTTCTCCAATTTTAGTCATCTTGAGGAAAGCATTTCTTATAGTTCCCAAACATTAAAAACAAAATGGGCCCTACAATTTGAACCGATCATCAAATTAGTCCACCACAAAACTACGTGACTAAAACATGAAAAGAAAATTTGCATATAATCACTTACCTTTTCTAATATTTACTAATTGCTGGCTTTAGTAAATAAGGTTTTAGTAATATAATCGCCTGTTCATAAGAATAAGGTTCTAGTGAAGGACAACGATATCTAAGAAAGGTGAAAAGAATATTTTAGCAAGTTTTTAAATGAACAATATATAGGAGATACAAGAACAATGGAGGATACTTGGTTAGCAGACCATACGTTTTTTCGCAAAATTAGTGTGGTAGAACCAAAGGAAGTATTGAAATAAATGAAAATAGAAAAGCCAACAGGTCATGATGACATTTCGATAAAGGCTTGGAAATGTTTAAAAGAGGTTAGGGTGATTTGGTTAGATAGACTGTTTAATAATAATAAGATGTTTATGACAAAGAAAATGTCGGATGAATAGAAAAGAAGTATTATAGTACCTATCAATAAGAATAAGGGAGATATACAAAATTGTACAAACTATTGGGAGATTAAATTTATCAATCATTTTATGAAGCTATGGGAGAGAGTAATGGATCAAAGACTTAGTCAGAAGACCAAAATTTTCAAAAATCAATTTGGTTTTATGTTAGTGAGGTTAACTATGGAAGTTATCTTCTTATTTAAACCATTAATTGAGCTAAGCGAAAAGAAAAAAATTTGCATATGATCTTCATTGATTTAGAAAAAGCTTATGATAAGATACTAGGAGATTTAATTTGGTAGGTGTTGAAGAAAAGGAATGTTCCAAGACATTGTATTAATATTTTTAAAAACATATATACAGGAGCAGTAATGAGTGTGAGAACTACCTGTGGAGAGATAGGTGAATTTCCAATGACTATAGGCTTGCATTCAGGGTTAGCATTAATCCTTTATCTCTTTGCACTAATTATGGATGAGTTAACTGCTCATACTCAAGAGGAGGTACCTTAGTGTATGTTATTTGTAGATGACAAAATGTTGGTGGATGAATCAAGAGATGGTATAAATGCCAAACTCGAAAAATAGTGGGAGGCATTAAAATTTAAAGGCTTTAAGATCAGTCATTCAAAGATAGAATATATGAATTACAATTTCAGTGTGCACATACAAAAGTGTTGAAACTAATGTGAGAATTGAAGCTTAGGAAATATCACGCGGAGATTCTTTTCAGTACCTTGCTCGATTGAGAGATTAATGAAGATGTTAAACATAGGATAAAAGCAAGATGGTTGAAGTGAAAATTTGCTTCTATAGTAGTGCTTTGTGAAAAACGAATGCCAGCAAAGTTGGGGGAAGAATTCTATAAAACAGTGATTAGACCGGTCATGACTTATGTGGTAAAATGTTAGCTAATAAAAAAGCAGCATATGCATAAAATGGATGTGACAGAGACGAAAATGTTAAGGTAGATGTGCTGTAAAGGTAGGAAAGATAACATTAGAAATGAAAACTTTCAAGAGCATTTAGTGATAGCATCAATAAGGTTAAAAATTAGAGAAGCCCATTTTAGTAGGTTTTGGTATATTGAGCGTAAGCCGGTAATACAGCCACTAGTGAATTATTTTGGTCAGTCACTTTGACTAATGTTTAGACTTTTTCTAAAAATATAAAGCCCATAGACTGCATAATACATCTAGAAAAGACAGTATACTCCTTTCTTTTTATATATATTTGATGCTCAAATCAAATAAAAATATTCATATGCATTAATCCCTCACCTTATTATTATTATTATTGTGAGGAATAATTTATTTTGTGGGGGGGTGTTTGTGAAGAGGTAATTTGGACGGGTCAAATATAAGTTTAGAGTGAATCACACGTTCCTAACCTCTTCATATGTGGCATATAATTTTCAATAAATTTATATTAAATAAATAAAATATTTTATCCTCGATCCTAGTCCAACTGTACAATCCATTCCCGTTACGTCACTCACTTGGAAAGCTACGGCGAAAAAGAAGGAGAGGAAAGGGTAGAATGAAAACTGAAATACCGGTTTTTTTTTTTTAATCATATGGCGGTTACGGTGTTCATTCCCTAATCAGCATATAATCATCATCAAAACCCTAATCATCATCATCAGCAGCAGAATCCACCATCTATATCTGATGGTCCTTGAATTTGAAAACAACTCCGCCATGTCTAATCCAATGCTTCGTGTGAAGGTCTATCACCTGAACTTTTATGGCGCGGGAGGATGGGATGATCGTGGCACTGGACATGTATCTGTTGATCATGTCCATGGGTCGGAAGATCTAGCTTTGATTGTCATTGATGAAGATAGTGAAGATCACCAGAAAATACTTACGCACTGCATCTCATCTGATGATATCTATCGCATGGAAGATGGGAAAATAATCTCCTGGTGGGACCCTGAACTTTGTGGAGATTTAGCCCTAAGCTTCCAAGAATCGGCGGGCTGTTCTTTTATTTGGGATCAGATCCTTGCTGCTCAGAGAAATATGCGATCAAGTAAAATCCAATCCATGTGTTTACTACATTGTTTTCAATTTGCTCGTGTTATTTCTTTGTCTTTGGAAATTGTTACAACCCTAAATAGTTATAGGATTTAATTTGATGCGTTCCATTGATACCGGAGCTTTTGGCGTATTGGTTAAGTCCATAACATTTGGTATCAGAGCCGGTCTTTATGTCTTAGGTTTGAGTCATGGAAAGGGCTACCTGGAGTAGAGTGAGAGCCGTCTAAAAAAATAGAAAAGGGCTACCTACCGCCAGAGTGAGAGCCGCCACGGGAAGGGCTAACTAGAGTAGGAAAAAGGGCTACTTGCCGCCAGAGTAAAAGCCATCAAAGACGTTGGCTGCGAAAGTATGGTCGTCTGTTATAGTCTTAAATAGTTAAAAGATTTAATTTGACGTGTTTCATCAGTCTTAGGGCTTTTGGCATATTGGTTAAGTCCATAATAGAAATATTTGAGAATTCACATTCCAATGTTTGCAGGGAAGAGGCTGGATTGAAGTAATCCTGAGACACGGGCAGATAGAAGAAAGGTTCATTACCAAGAAGTGGTACTGGAAGAAGAATTGGGCTCATGACTAGGAACTCCACGGCTGGAGGGTACATTAATTAAGTATCTTAAGCTTCTTAGTTTTATTGCTGTCTCTAAATTTCCAATTGTATTTAGACTTGACATTTCTATGCTTAATGAACTCATGTTTCTAGCCAGTAAAAAGAAAATTGACTGATTTATTGTCATGGCATGATCAGCACTGCGGCAAGAGTGAAAATGAGAGGAATATGATGCATTGAGTTGTCTGGATTGGAGAAAATCACTACTCTCTCTAATTTAGATGGAAAGACATGAGATCCCATAGCAGCGTAGCCTCTTTAACTTGGCAGTGGTGGTCATTTGTAAAATATCAAAAGTGGTGAATGGTCATGTGTAAATTCCCGAATATGAAACGCAAATTGAATCGTTTTAATTGTTTGGATTGGAGAAAATTACTGGTCTATCTAATTTTGATAGAAAGTGGTGGAATCCCATTGCTGCATAGCTCTCTTTAACTTGGATTTGAACTGTTTGATTTCGAGAAAATCTTTACGTTCTCTCTAATTTAGGACACATTTGTGCAGCCTCTTTACAGAAAAAGCGATGTGTTCCCTGATGAAATCGAGTAAACCCTGTTTGGTCCAGTTGCTTCCTTGGAAACTGCCTCAACTTGCAGTGACTCTTTTTTTTTGGTGTGTGTGTGGCTAATGGTTGGTGATAAAGTAAACTATGCAACATGAAGTGAAAAGGCTTATTAAAGTATCATAGAATTTGTTGAAATTGACAAGTAGTAATTAGCTGAAAGTAAACTTGCTTAAAACAGTGTATTTCTTTTCTAATCATAAAAAGATGTATCTTTCTTTCACTCTTAAAAAGTTCAGGGCTAGAACATCAATCAATAAAGACTTAACTGCATAAAGATTGAGACGAATCTTGGAGGCAGGGGGTGTAAAATAACAGGTATTGTAAATTGCGGGCAGGTGGCATGTGACTAATCTTGGAAAGAAAGGGTTCTGCCGGAATTCAATGAAGTAGTATGACCAACTTTCTTTTTCTTATTTTGTTGTTGATGTTAACAAAGTGGATTGAATGTTTGGATAAATTACATTTTCGAATTTGAAATTGGCAGTGCAATGTTGTGAAATGCTCCCTCTTTTATGGTGGTTGGGAATTTCTGTATTCTCCTGTTGTGTTGGATCTATCTGCATTGGACTAATTGGAGTAGGGATTGAAGTTGGGAGTTGCGTAATTCATTTACATTTTTAAGGTTTTATAAGTACAGGTGATAGTTACTGAACATATGAGCAGTTGCACTTTTATAATGCTGAACAATCTCACGCTTACAGGCGCTAAATCTGTCGAGTGATTACATGATCATCTTCAAATCTAATCAACTGAAATGTCGGTGGAAAACCTGTAAATCACTGCAGACTTGGTTAATTGGGGTTTTAACTTTCAATCTTAGAATCTATTCTTTAAAGCTGCCCATGGCATGCTAACATTTCTAATGATAACAATATTGATTTCAGCAAGCATATGTGCTGCTAGTTCACAATCTCTCATTTCACAGAATCCTTCTTGACATGTGTTGGTCCTACAATCCTCTTGACTTTGTTGCTGTTGGTATGTTTTTCAGTATAGTTATACCAGTTAAAATTAAAATGCTGAAACTTTCATCATTATGGTCTTAACACAGCTTCTCATTGATCACATTGAGGGGTTGCTTCAAATTGTGTATATACTGAGGAATGGCAATAATTCCATGAAGCACAGTGCCATTTTCACATGGTCAAAGCATATGCTAAGTTTCTAATCTTGGACAATTGTCTATTTCATTGTTTTCTGCATCTATTGATGGTAACGTAATATATAACTCAGCTTTAAGTTACAGTTTTTGTGGTGGGTGTCATTTGGTAGCCATGACCAAGTTGTGATAGAATATAGATTTCATTAATTTGGTAACATGACCAAGTTGGATTGAATGTTTGGATAATAATAATTATTATTATTATTATATATTTATATATATGGAGAATGTTCATATGCATCTATCCCTCACCATAGGGTGAGGGCCCCTCTCCTACGCTCAAGCTTAGGATAAGGTAAGCTCAAGTGTGTGGCTCACGCTTGCGCACCTGAGGACCCACATGGGGATAGGGAGGGGGAGGGGTTTTAAAGGACTCTCTAGGACCCTCCTCTCTCCAAAAAATTAGCCCTAACTGATGGCTTCTATCATCTCCATCTAGGCCCCAAAATTTTAATGGCCAATAGTCCATTCCGATCGGTGCACAGTCGATCCAATAGTCTAGTAAATTTGGATTTGACCAGAAATTGGTGGACATATGCAATTCAGGGGGGGTCGTGTGTTTAGTCCGTTTGGTGGGCCCCAAGGGCTCGAGCTTATTGAATTTCTTATATAAGCTTGAGATTAGAAGAGGTTGTCCTGTGTGTGTGTATTGTTTATGATAAAAGCATATATCAGTGAACCATGGAATATAGAAAGATTAGTTGGTAAAGATTAGTCATTTGGTTCCCTTCATTTCCTTTATTCTATTGCTTACATAGCTCAGTGGTCAATCACCTCTTATCTTTTTCTGAGTACTATTGCAAAGGATTCTGAAACAAAACTGATCATTTTGCCTTTGTTGGTGCTTTTTCTTTGCTCTTAGAGAAAAATATGAGTATTACATCTGAAAGGAGTAACAGAATCAATCTTTCTATATCTGCTGCATATTACAATTAGTTCCATTTGTGTGTCTAATAATCTTTTAATTCCTTGAATGTGAGTCTCAATGTAACTTGGCGAAGGGCATCCTAAGGATACAAAGTCTTCAGTCTCCGCAGCTGTTAGCTTTGGTAGCTATTTTTATTTCATTTGCCCATCACTTACATGCTTTAAATTTAAGCTTGGTGTAATCACAAGAAACCAACTGCAGTTCTCTGTTCCAGCTTCCTTAATGTTTTAGCTTAGCTGGTGATTAAAATGGACTGAAAAAAGCTTTGAAGATATTTGTGGGAAAGTCTCTCAGGCCATAAACTAATTTTCCATCCACCTATCAAGCTCAAGCAGAGCTGGAAAACTGGAAAATGATTGCCTTAATTGTAAATTCATGTAAATCTTGTAGAGTTATTTATAACTTTGATGTAAATGGAGATTAAAATTGTATTTTGTATCACTTCTTATGGGTGAAGACGTCAATTCAGTGCAATTTAGAGCTTTTTTTTTTGTTAGTAGTTAGCAGAAAAACATGTGTAGCTTCTGTGGTATGTGCTAGTAAAGTGATTCATATCCAGTTAAGGAAATGAGCTATAAGTGGGTAGTAGTAGAATCAAGGCTTACTACTCTTTGAAAACATAGGGTTTATTTTTAGTTGGGTACAGAAATTGTAAATAAATCTTTGTGGTTTGAGTATTTATTGATACATCCTTGTTTTTTCGTTTTAATACCTTCAATATCCCCAAAATCAATAGTGTGCTAATGAGAATGGGCAAGGTGTATTGATTTTTAATAAAGATGACAACTTTACCTCTACCTCCATTAATATGTCATTATTTACAAAAATACGATTATATTTTACAATCCCAATATTCTCTCTGTTATTCTCTCATGCAAATACTGCCTATTGCACTGACATGATTGGGCGAGCCTGAACTGCCCATTAAAGCTCAGTAGATGGAGTGACAATGAGTAGAATGCAACGTTTGAGCTTGTGTAAATTGGAGAAAATTAGCACTCTTTGTTATTAAAAAGAAAAAACCATGATACCCATACTGGCATAACCGTCCTTAACTTAGAGGAGGTAGTTGTTTGTAAATTTCATAAATGGTAGATGGGCATGTGTAAAAATTCCCGGATATGAAAAACAAATGGGAGTGATATAAATAAATATATATATATATATTATAATGACATAATCTGGCGAGGCCGAATTGCACTGCCACTAGATTGATAAAAATGAGTAAAATGTGATGCGTTTGGGCTGTTTGGATTGATGAAAACCGCTACTATCTCTTTAGATAGAAAGTCAAAAGATCCCATAAACAGTATAGCCCTCTTTAACTTGATGGAGGTGGTTGTTTGTAAATATCATAAATGGTAGATTGTCATACGTAAATTGCCGGCTATGAAAGTCAAATGAAGTGACAGGGTCTAGTATGCTTAAACTGCCGCTGTCAGTGGCAGAAAATTTTACTTAGAGGACCCACTACATAAAATTTAAAAACTCTTGTATGAGCAGAATGTGACGATGCGTTTGAGCTATCTAGATTGGAGAAAATCACTACTCTCTTTAATTTTGATAGAAAATTGTGAGACCAAATAGCCCTCTTGTACTTGGTGGAAAGAATTGTTTGTGAATATCATCAATCATATGTGATCATATGTAAGTTTTGGATATAAAAAAAAAAGCAGAACAGAGTGATATATTACAATTAGATGATCTGGAGGGGTCTAATTGCAGGGTCTAATTGCAGTGTGGCTAAAAATAAAATGCATAAAATTTGATGATTTTTTTTTGACTCGGGTATCCCTCTCCAGCTAAGCCACTTTTGGCCTCCAGCCTGGGATATACTTGATTCTGATGAGCAAAGACTATTTTTTGAGAATACATATATGATCGTGCACTTTGATACTATCCAGATAACACAAGGGGCGGGAGTCGAATTCGAAACCTTGGGAAGCAAACTCAAAGCTCGAACCAATTAAGCCACTGTCTTTAAGGTAAATTCTGTGCATTTGACTGCTCTAAGATGAAGAAATCACAAGTCTTTCTGATTTGTATAGAAAGCTGTGAGATGTCATTGCAGCATAGTGCTCTTTAACTTAGCCCATAGGTGTCTTTTTATATTAAATATCATAAATGATAGATACTCAGATGTAAATTCCTGGATATCAAAAATAAATGGAGCTCTGTATTATAGTTTGATGATCTAAAGAGGCCGAACTGCATTTGTGGCAAGAGCAAAAATGAGCAAAATGCAGTGAGTTGTCTAAATTGGAGAAAATCACTACTCCCTCTTTAAAGGTGTTTTGAAAGATCTTTTCTTTCTTCGGTCAACATGCCAAGTCATTAGGAAACACTTACTAGATTAGTTTCTTTAATTAAGGTACCACGCTGTCAATTAACATTCATTTCAACCCACAATTGGAACCCTATCAACATACTATCACTTTCCCGTTTTATGATCAAGGAAGATTTCTCTCCTATCCTTGTTACACCATCATAAGATGAGATGATCAAGTCTAAGCTCTGCAAAGTGGAAAGAGTCAAACTATATGTCCAAATATGATCAATCCAATGCTGAGGATAACTATGATTGGAAAAAAATTACATTGGTTAATTGAAATGCAAACCGCACCAACGGATTTATAACTACATACATATAGGACCCTTTGCTCTTGCGCGAACTCTGCCATCTTGTGTACGGCAACAACTGAGTCTTAAATCATTATCTTAATTTTTATTTAAGTGGCCGATAAGTTTTTACCATTCAAAACAAGTTGTATAGTTGATTTAACGGTACAAAGTCCATTTCGGTAGGTTTCAAACCTCGAGATTAATGACTATAGGGGGTTTTGTGTGTTCCACTTGGATGGGCCAAACATGGGTAAACTTTGTGATTTGAAAAAGGTTGGAAAGTTTAGGATGTTTTTTAGATTTTTGCAGACATGGGCTAAATTAACGTATTTAGACATTCCACTTGTAGATTTTACATGATCTCGATGGGTAAAAGAAACGACGATTTACAGCGAATTCTTTATTGGGTTTCCAAAGAAGGAGAAGAGAGACAGAGAGGTGCCCTCTTTCGTATCTCCTTATTTGTCGTTCCAGCAGTTGCCGTTGAGCTTCTGCTGCATCTCTCTTTCTCTCTCTTTCTGTCTCTCGATCTCTCTCTCTCTCTCTCTCGTTCCAACCCAACCCCAAATCAAACTCTCCTTCTTTGTCACCCCTTGGACAGAAAAAAGCCTTCCTTTCCATTTATCATCCACAGCTGAGGCCATTTCTAGTCTCGACAGGTATGGATTAAAAATCCTATTCCTTTGCTTTCCTGCTCAAAATCCTTGTTTCTATATCATTTTTGATTGGTTTTGGGAATGGGTTCTTCTCCAATTGGGATATTACGCATTGGGTTTTTTGTTTGATTTGATTTTACTGCCTTTTTTATGTATATAAAAGAATCTGGGATTCGTGTTGATTGCAATTGCGTTCTCTTTCTTTGTTGTTTCACTTGTTTTGGCTGAGGGGAGTTTTTGTTGAATGTGGGTTTTCTCTGGAATTCGGTTTTGATATGCATGTTGTGCTTTCTCGGCTATTAGGCTTGTGTATGTGTTTTTGTTCGTGTTATATTGCCTTTTACAGAGATGGGTTTTTTTTTTTTTTTTTTCCTTCAGTGCATGTGGGTTTTGGGTTCTGATTGGTGATAGAGACGATTGAATTGGTTTTGTGAAGATTTCGAGTACTAGTAAACTCCTTTAGCCAACTCCATTTTTGGAGATAATTGGGACTTGAGAAGGTTTGGGCATTGGGGAGTTCATTTGTGTTTGATTTTGCAACTGTTAACTGGATGCAGCAAAAAAGGTTGCTTTGGGAATAGTTATTTTGGGAGTTGATAATGGCTGGGAGTACGAGCGACGATAATGGGGCTGGAAGGTCATCAGAGGAGATCTCAAGTGTACAGCAGTGCCCGTCGGCGGATTCCCTGGCTGAGTGGCGGTCCTGTGAGCAGCTAGAAAATGGGATCCCATCTACTTCACCTCCATTTTGGGATACCGACGACGATGATGATCAGGGTGCTGTCTCCTTCTTTGTCTTCTAATTTCATGTTTTGATTGGCATGAATGATTCCAATAATGTCTGGGCTTACTTACTTTCTAAACCATTCAAAAAAATGGCACCTTCCCTTATAATTTCCATAATATTCACTTCAAGGAGATTTTTCACTTAGCATTAGGCTATATGTAAAGTCCAGCTCTATTGGGCCCATTGTTGATAAGTCTAGCTCCTTTCATATTCATCAAACCTTTAACCATTGTTGGGTTGAATCTCAAAAATATTTATGGGTTAAAGAGCATTAAATGTTAATGTTGTTAAATCAAGAGCTATGATAATAATTTGATCGGGCTGATTTTTTTTTGCATGACCTTTGTCTGTAAAGAGATGATCTTTCCATCTAACCTCCCTCCGATAATATGACTGCATCCAAGTGAGCCCCACTAGCTGGACCACAAACGCAGTATGCAATCTGCTCTTAGGTGAAGATTTTCCTTTGCTCAAATGATCCACATTTAAAATGATAGCTTTTAAAATACTTAGGTAAATTATTATAAAAAAACTAATATTTAATTAAGATCAATCTAATAGTCGTTCAATATCATATTGAAGTGAAACTTCTCATTGAAAAGGGGGGAATTCTTTTGTGGCCCAATGCCCACGGATGTTAGCTATGTAGTAGAGACAGGGAAAAAGAGAAAAGAAAACAAAGAATCACAAAAGAATTCCACAACAGTGGGCTTATTTATGAAACTATGTAAATAATTGGAAAACAGCCTCCTCATGTGGTGTATACTCATTCTCATAATTCACTTAAATGATCCAAATTCAGATCGATATCCTTTTAAAATACTCCAATAAAATGTTATAAACAAAATTTTCTGTATAGATCAATTTGACTTGGGCCCAGTTCATATTGAGTTAAAAAATTTTCATTGAGAATAGGGCATTTCTGTTATGAGGTTTATTTTTTTCATAAGTGTGCCTCATCAATAGCCTCTCTAAATACTATATATTTAAAAGGTCGAGGCATAATTATTCAATGTGAGATGCAATAACAACACCATTAAATTACATGATCTTCTTGAATTCCATCACCATCTACACCACCATTGTTCTTCAAATAGTTTGAAGCAATAAGTCTGAACATTATTGGCAAAAAGACAGTTTAGGATTAGGTGAAAGAAGTATTCCTCATCTTGTAAGCACATAATGCAACTATTTGCAACCTGAAGCTTTCTATTGAGACAACAAAGGTATCAATAGTAAGAATAAGAAAAAGTCCAGCAAAGAGCCTGCAACTTATGAGTGGCCTTAATTCCCCAATGAAAATAAAAACAAGCAAAAGTTCTTTCAGAGCCAATATGGAAAAAAAAGAAATAAAGTTTTAATATGAAGATTTCACAGAAAATGTGGTTGATTAGGCTGCTCCCAAATGCGAAAATCTTGTAGTAGATTTTTTTGCCTGTGTGAGGCTCTAAATATTTTGTGCTTTATCATAATATATTCTCCTTTGCAATGTAAGCAACTAAGCAAATGATTGGAATTATTGCTTAGCTGTTTTAATATTTATGCAGTGCCAAAACCTTCTGAGCTGTATGGAAAATTTACATGGAAGATAGAAAATTTCTCACAAATTAACAAAAGGGAACTCCGAAGCAATGCATTTGAGGTTGGTGGATACAAATGGTAAGGGTTTCCTACGTATATCTTGGGGGTTTTTTTTTTTTTTATATTTTTCCTTTTTTTTAGGTTTGCAATAGTGAGACCCTCTCTCTTTATGCATGTGTTGACATTTATGTGTGCATAAATTTTGATATGCATATGGGGAAGTTCAGTAAGATGTTCTTGATTTTTTTGCCAATGATTTGTTCAATTGACAAAAATCTGAATTAGTGTTGGATAGAATTTTAAATGTATCTCAGATTGCCACTCCTATTTTTCCATCTGTTGAACTTTCTGGCTATCTACATTGACGTGTGACATCAGATAATATCATGTGCGCAGCTGGTGTCACATCTGCTCCAAGTGATGTGGGGAATGAAATATTTTCTGGATTTTTCCATCTATGCATATTGAACTACTTCATCCCTTTGGGTATCCAAAGAATATTTTACATTTTTATTATACTGGTGAGGCCCTAGCAACGTCAAGTGTGTGGTCAAAATATAACTCTGCAATGTTGCTAAGCACATATTCTTGGGCATCCCCACAGTTCAAGTTGTGTACAATTGTCCTATCACTTTCAACATACATGTGGGTGTGCCCCAACTGTGAGTAGGATCACCCTTTTTTTGGGGCTGTGCATGCTTAAAGGTGTTTACTTTATGGAAAATTTGGACTGACATGTATCACATAGGAAAATATGATCATGATGTACTTGGCAAAACAGATATACACACATATTGAAACATATAGATCTAATCATATGGATATGCACATGCTTGTATGGGTTTGCATGTGTGTTTTTTTTATTATGCTTGCATGTGTGCATGTTACTTGCTTGATCTGTAAAATTAGACATTTCTCTTTGCATATTTTACTTAAAATATTACGTAGTGTGCTGCCCAATGGCAATGTTGACTACTATAGTTGCACATTGGCCCTTTGCATTGTGGTTTTAGTTATTATATGACTAAAATACTTATTTTTTGATTTAACATGATTAAATTGGTTTGCAGGTACATTTTAATATATCCCCAGGGTTGTGATGTTTGCAATCACCTTTCCTTGTTTCTCTGTGTTGCTAACCATGACAAACTTCTTCCAGGTTTGTGATATATAGAGTGACCTTTTCAATCACTACAGTATATTCTCCTATTTCTGTTGATGTCTTACGTTTTAAGTCCCTTGTCAATTTTTGACAGGATGGGGTCATTTTGCACAATTTACAATAGCTGTTGTGAATAAAGATCCAAAGAAATCTAAATACTCTGGTTGGTTGAATATTGAATATCATCTAAGTTAGTTGTTGTTGTGGATTTGTACTTTTGTTGCATGTATTTTTTTTTCTTTCGGTGCTTATGAACTCGATGAAATTTTTGCAGATACCTTACACCGGTTTTGGAAAAAAGAGCATGATTGGGGATGGAAAAGATTCATGGAACTATCAAAAGTATATGATGGATTTATTATCTCTGATACCCTCGTAATCAAAGCCCAAGTTCAAGTTATTAGGTATTATATTTTTCTAATCTCCCAATTATTATTGTCATGATTCCTTTTGCTCTATTATTTGGCAATGGTAAAATTTTTCTAGGCCACACGCTAGTTGCTAGAACCTTATAGTGCTAGCTGCACATATGGTTTGGAATGTTGCTCCACTTTGTCAACATTTGCGACCAGTGGCAGATCCAGGATTTTTGTTTGATGGGTGCGGACTCTAACAGATAGTTTGGTTTTGGGGACAAATTAATAATTTTTATGTGAATTTTGACGGTGGACCTTTGATTTTTTATAGTGGGCCATCCCTTTTATATAAGATTTGGAAGCATACTGTCGTGTGACGGGTGCGAATGCACCCACGTGTCTCCACTTAGGTCCATCCTTGTCTGTGAAATGCAGCCTATATTCTTGTCCCCTCCTATTCTAACTTGTGCTTCCTTAATCTGAAGCCTGAGTTGCCACAACCATGCTTTGTAGGTGTCAAAATGGCTAGGAAGTATGATGCCATGTTTACCTATTAGTTAAATTGCCTAACAAGCAAGGTTGCTGCAATATGGAAGTCATGTGTCCCAATGTTTTTAATATCTACTGCATGTTGTTCTCTATATATCTGCACAATATGTTACCTTGGCTTTATAATTAGTAAGGATGAGGAAATTGATGAAGATGTTGAATATAGGATAAAAGCGGGCTGGTTGAAGTGGAGACTTCCTTTTGGAGTACTTTGTGACCAACGTGTGCTAACAAGATTAAAGGGAAAAATTTATAGGATAATGATTAGACCAGCTATGACCTTGGGGCAGAATGTTGGTCAATCAAGAAGCAACATATGCATAAAATGGATGTAGCAGAGATGAAAATGTTGAGATGAATGTGTGGTAAAATTTGGAAGGATAAAATTAAAAATGAGCGCTTTCGAGAACATATAGGGATAACAGCAATATGGGATAAAATTTGAGAAACCCTTTGAAATGCTTTTGGGCATTTGAAATGTAGGCTGATAATGGCACCGGTAAACAAAAGTTTAACTATGTAGGTTAATAGCCTACCAAGAGGAAGGGGTAAGCTAAAGAAGACGTGGATGGAGGTGGTAAAATTAGATTTGAAGAAGTTTAACTTAGCTAAGTATTTGGCTCAAGATAGATCATAATGAAGAAATAGACTTTATGTAGGCAACCTGATGTAGGAGAGACCCATGGTCGCCCATGGGTTGACTCACCTTTGGGCCCACAGCCTACTTATCTTAGTCTATTTATGGTTTTATTTGGTTATTATGTTTTAAGTTGTGTTTTAATAGGATGTTTTAATCTTGGCTGTCAATGTGGTTGGATGGTCTAGATTAGTCTTAGGGTTGTTTCTTTTCCTATATATTGATGTAATGCTTCTTGGCTTAGTTAGTTGATGATTAATGAAATTTATTTTTTGGGATTTTTCCCAAGTCTCTTTAGAGTTTTCCTCTAAATTCGTAACGCCTTCGGGTCGGAGTTTGGTGAGAGTCCAATTTCTCTTAACGCCTCTAGATCGAAGTTTGGTGAGAGCACAATTTTCTCCTATAGCTTCATCTTCTACTTTGCCCACCTTGCTTCTCCTCTCTGTTTCGCATTGTTTGGTATTAGAGACGAAGAGCGATCCATCCTAGATTTGAGATTAGCAATCCATCTTCAATCCATCATCATTGACAAATCATCCACCATTCGGCAACCCCCACAATCCACAGTGGCCGATTCATCCATTGATCCATCCCATCGCTGGCCATCACCCTCACAGAACCCGAGCCCCATCCCTCCATCTCCCTCACTATTCTAGAACCCTAATCCATCACCATCGATCTTGCCCAAATTGCAGATCCAACCTTTAGTCCCCATCTACTTTCAAAACTGCAACACCTAAATCATCCAAAACCCTTTGGCCGATTGCAATCCAACACACCCATCCCTATACCTTGTATCTCTAGAACCTTAAATTTGCCAGAATCCCCAACATCTCTAATACCCCAAAAATGAAAGCCCATCTCCCACTGTTGTAGCCAAACCCAAATCCCCCAACCCCTTTGCCCAGATCCATACCTCCCTCATGGCTTTCTTTTCACAGGTAGCAGCAAACCCCCTAGAAAAAAAAACTCTCAAAACCCAAGTATAGAGAACCCAAAACCCAAACACTAACCCACTGTCTTCCAATCCAACGGAATCCCAAACCCAAAAAAAAAAAAAAAAAGAAGTCACCTGAGGACCACCCTCATCCCCATCATAACCCCAAACCACCGGAACCCTAATCCTAGCCCTCGACTCAGCCATCCCTTGCCACCACTCGAAAACCCAAAAAAACTAAGACTGACACCCCTTTAAAAAAAAGCACCCCTTCTGTTTGTCGACCGAATCCTACACCCAATAGAAAAAAATAAAAATAAATAAAAAAGAAGAAGAAGAAGAAGAAGAGGGGGAGTAGGGGGAGAAGTATAGTGCACCAACGAGCCTCACCATCTGCATCAGCGCTATCACTAGAAATAAGCACCATCTCGTCTCCCTTTCGTGCAAGTCCAACAACAACAAAAAGGAGAAAGGCCCTTTTCTTTCTTTCGTTGCATCGAACACGAGGAGCATCCACACGTGTTCCTTCCACGTGACATACGGAGGTCCATCTCCTGGGTTAGGCCAGGTTGGAACCAAGTCAAGCAGAGTATGATTCACAGGAAGAAATCTAGCACAAGCTAGGCCAGTTCTAGGTCAGGTTAGAGCCACGTCAGGTTGACCCAATCCAACAGAATCCACCCAGTTCAGTCCAATTTAGGTTCGGGTTAGGTTGACCCGACCCAATTCTCCAGAAAAGTCCATAAGCCAGCAACAGTTAGCGTGACGTTATCAAATCCAATCAAACAGTCGGCGCATGAAATTATTTGCACGATACCAGGGCCATCCGGACTCCGTTTTCAGATCCATTTTATCATACGCACTCGTGGTGACAAGATCTACACATTGGTGTGGGTATTGAGGTAGATTTCATCAATCAAGGGCTCGTAGTCAATTCAATTTCAACCAGACATCTTCAAATGGCAAGATCTCCTCCATCTAAACTCTGATTGACGGTCCGTTTTCACCAGTAAACTCTAATCATAGAGATCTACACATTAGGTAGGTCAATTTCTGAAAAAAAAAAAGCATTATTTTAGAAGTTTTCCATATGAAATTAGAAGAAGCGCTAGTATCAAAATTTCATCGTAATCTGCTTCGAATGACATTCAATTACATGTGGACGATGGCATATTGATAATAAAGCTTACTTTGATCAATTTCTAAATTTGAGATAAGGCAAGCTATTAGTTCTTGATTGCGATGCTGAATTTTCACGGCTACAAGCATTATGTGGATTTCATGAGAGAGAGGAACATTATGTTATTATCTTTGTTGGAGGTTTGTAACCAAGTATACAAAAAAAATATTAAAAAGAAATGTAAAGATATGTGTGAAGCACTTGGGGAATCGATCTGTGTTGAGCATTTGATAAAATGCTATCGCCTCTAAGAAGCTAAGTTACAAGAAGAAAAATCCAATGTTGTGAACCACTTGTGAAGAATGTTCGGGCTAATATTGAGAAGCAAAAGCAAGAAAGAAATGATTTCATAATTAATTCAAACAATGTTGATCAGGCAGTGCAGGAGGAACAAGAAGAAATACACAGTGAAGAAAACAATAAGGAGTCTAATCCTCTCATGGATTTGGTCATAAGTCCACTCCCTGAAGAGCAAAATACATCATCCACAGAACAGGTTGTTGTTTTGAAGGTTGAAAATGATGATAAATAGATTCCAGCAATAAGTAAAATTGAAGACTTGAATATGGTTAGCAATTAACTTGAAGATCCATTCTCCATTGTCGAAAAAGCCCGTGCTGAAAAAATTGTGCAACTCATTGATGTCCGTCAAGTTGATTTCATCCTTGGTGATAGATTATTAAAAATAGAAGTTATGATCTACTGTTCCAAAGCCAACAGCTGATGCATCTAACAGTTGGATTACAAATCAATGTTAAAGTCAAATATCAAAAGAAGCCATGCCACCATTTTCCTACTACTTGAATGAGAGAATTGAGATCAACCTTCAAGCCATGCACAACAAATGAGAATCCTACAGCAACTCAAATGTTTACACATTGGATTTTCAATCCTGGAGGACTTTTGCAAAACTCGAGGTTGAGTTTTCTCCAAGAAAAGGAGAAATTGATGCAGGACAAGACTCATGGCCCCCCATGAGTCAACTAGCCTTTGGGCCCAGCCCACCTTAGTCGATTTAGGGTTTTATTTGGTTATTTATGTTTTAAGTTGTGCTTTACTAAGATATTTTAATCTTTGCTGTCAATGTGGTTGGATGGTCCATATTAGTCTTATGGTTGTTTCTTTTCCTATAAAATGTAATGCCTCTTTGGTTTAGTTAGTTGATCATCATCATCATCATCATCATCATCATCATCATCAAAGCCTTATCCCAACCATGTTGGGGGGCTTAGTTAGTTGATGATTAATGAAATTTGCGTTTTGGGATCTTCCCCAAGTCTCTTTGGAGTTTTCCTCCAAATCTGTAATGCCTCCGGATTGGAGTTTGTTGAGAGCCCAATTTCTCTAACGCTTCCGGATCGGAGTTTGGTGAGAGCCCAATTTACCCCTCTATTTTCATCTTCTACTTGGCCCCCCTCGTCTCCCCTTTGTTCCGCATTACAACCCCAACATAGTTTGGACAAGGCTTTGATTATGATGATGATAATATACCTATCTATCTATCTATCTGTACAACAAAAATAGCCACAGCTGAATGGTTAATAATAATAATTTTTCCGCTTCTTAAATAGAGTTTCTATTTGTGGGATTTTGGGAAGATTTTAAAGATGAACAAAGAATGGGCATTTGACTGGAATGTTTAACCATATATATGGGATTTGTTCAACATTCTTATTTATTTTACTATAGTTTTTTCGAAAGCTTTTTCTTTTTTGAAACTTAAAAAGACATCTTAACCATATAATTAATTTATTTTACCCTTAACATTGGTGTCTTAAACATATTCAATTATTCATGCATACATCATTCATGATACATTAATATATGCCAATGTTTTCTATATGATTATGTTAGAGTTTGATGATTCCATGAATGGATTATGAATGACTACTTTTCTTATTTTTCATTTTTTACAAGATAAATAAAAGAATCTTATGATTCACAATACGATTTGATTCACCCCTTGAATGATATGCAATAAAATTTTGATTTTCAAAACAATGTTGTCAGGATGATGGATTTAGCATTTCACTTACCCAAAATTGAGTTACCATTTGTAAACTACCTATGAACATGAATACATGATCCATTAATTTTTATCAATTTTTCCTCGAACTTTATCTAAATATGGTTTTTTGAATGGTTTTGTCTAAAATGATTTTTCCTTAATAAAAGTGTCAATAGAATGTACTTGAGGACCCTCACTTAGTCAGCAGTTTCATGTTTTGGCGCTCCTTCTTGTTGTTGTTGTGTGCTTTTCCTTAAATTGAGAATGTTCTTTAACAGATTTCCTAAACAATGAGTTATACGTAATCAATCATAAAAAAAAGCACATCCGTACTTGGTAGTTAAATGTGAATTGTTATATATATATATTTCCCTGTATCACTACTTTTAACTTTTGATATGTGCTGAGATCTTACTATTGTTGTTCATACTTTTGCTTCTATGCTTTGTTAGGGAAAAGGCACATCGTCCCTTTCGTTGCCTTGACTGTCAATATAGGAGAGAACTTGTTCGGGTTTATCAATCCAATGTAGAACTAATTTGCCGACGTTGTGTTGAAGAAAGAAGAGACCTGCTTACCAAGTTGATTGAAGATAAAGTTAGATGGTCCAGGTTGAGTTCGCTTATCTATTATAAATTTAGACTTACTGTTGACTACTAAATTTCAAACCTTCTAGTTTTATTTCAATTTTCTAGTGCTCATTGTAAGCATTTCATTAATGCTCTTTGATAGCCGTGGCATAGAAGACTTGATTAGACTATATTGTTATTCTTACTACTATTATTACTGCAAGCAAGCTTGTGGTTCGCTTCTACATATGCAGGATTTTAACCACTCATTGGGTGGTTGGACTCTCTCTCTCTCTCTCTCTCTCTCTCTCTCTCTCTGTGCATAAATTTGGCTCACTTGATGGATGCACTGCGTCCCCACCCCCCCCCCCCCCCCCCCCCCCCCCCCCGCCCCGCCCCGCCCCGCGCATCCCCCCTTTTTTTTGCCAGAATCAACATTGTATTTTTTTGGCCACTGGTGAGCAGCTAGGATCTTTTGCAGATGTCGCTTGCATGACGACGTGCATATGGGAAGGTGCTTATAGGCTTGCAAAAAATGTTTATTGAATATAAACATGTGTATAACAAATTGAAATTGTGGATGTTTGCAGCTTCCGTGCGTTTTGGTATGACATTGATCCAAATGCTAGGCGCCGCATGTCTAGGGACAAAATGGATGCGGTTTTGAAAAAAGTTGTGAAGAATTTTTTTATTGAGAAGGAAGTCACATCTACATTGGTAATGGATTCTCTTTATAGTGGTCTAAAGGCTCTTGAATACCTAAGTGAGAACAAGAGAGGAAGAGCAAAGCTGGTGAAACTGGAGGAAACTCCTCCTATTGTCTGTATTGAGAAAGACATGTTTGTTTTGGCTGATGATGTGTTGTTATTGCTCGAGAGAGCTACTATGGATCCTTTGCCTACAGGGGATGATAAGGGTCCTCAGAACCGTACAAAGGTAAGAGAAATCTAACTGATGCCATTTTAGGAATACTTTCTCTGATTTGTTGTGTTGCAACCTGTCTTCGTGTGTACAATGTTATGGGTCCCATTACTTTCTCTTTTCTTTATTTATATGCCAATCTTTAAACAACAATTTTATTGATAGAAAGCATGAAAGCATTACTGTTATCATGTAATGAGTACAGAAAGAGTGATCAAAGAGTGCCAAAATTGTTAGCCAAATGAATAGTTGACAGAGGATTGATGTATCTTTTTACCTTTTGCTACTGATGGGACTTGAACTAATACACTCTCCCTCTCACACACACATGCCCATGTTCCTACCTAGCTGAGTTACAACTGGAGAGACAGGGAGAGGTGTATTTTGCTTATTTTTGAAAGAATGTATTTGGCTTCTTCATGAATAGTCTTCTTACCAGTTACCACTATCATCATCATTATTATTTGAGTAGTCATCTTCATGATAATCTCATTGCCATTACTTTTTTGAGTTGATGTTTCTCTGATAGTTTTGTTACCATTACTTTTTAATGGGCAGGTTCTTCTGTGACCTTTTCTTTTATCTATCTATCTATCTATCTGTCTATATCTATAGCTATATATGTCTTTACTGTAGAGACTTTCTCTTACATCCCTTTCTTGGTAAAGAATAATTTTACTTTTAAAGAGCACAGAAGTCCCAATCAAAGTTTCAATAGTTGACACGACTCGAGTGAGCATCCACTTGTTTCCTATGGACATCGCTAAAATGAAAACGTGGAACCCTTTTCTAGGAGCCCTGGACACCTGTAATATATATATATATTTTGGTTCTACCAACAATAGAGATTAGTAACCCATTGGAATCTATTCTCATCTTTTTAAATCAATAATTAAAACAAGTTTAATTACCAAACAAGAAAATTCATACGAGGGATGGTATAGGAATGCTAAACTGCAACACCAAGAAGAAATGCACCCACAGAACAACTACATTAAAGAAGGCACATCCCCAGCAACCTGGCTTTTTGCTACCATATCAATCCCAACAGTAGCTTGCTACCGCTATGACAATAGACTACCCAAATAGATGCTGAATAGGCTTTTATCTTACTTAATATCAAATGGAATTCCCGGGGGCCCTTTATGAGGATGACACCCATCTAATTGCATTAGAAGAATTGCTTTCTACCACCACTTACATAGAACCAAGAGATCTTCAATGCTTCTTGATACCTAACATCTCTCCCTTGGAATCTTTGAGCACAATAGTTACAGAAAATGTAACTGACAATCGCTTCTGGTGTTATTATGATGAACACCTCCAATCCAAACCGGTCGACATCCTTCTAACTGCTCCATTGACATTCTCCTTTCTTACCAGACAAGTCATACAGATCTCCAAATTGTGCAAAATTTCATCCATCTTGAAATGTTGGGACTCGTCTCACCAAAACCCACTTATCCACCCTCAATTCTACTGTAAATTTTACTTTCTCCACTGAATTTACTATAGCAACAAGAATCTGTTCATTTCTTTCTTTCCATGGTATGGACCGTGGGATAGTGAAAGGACGAGTCTACCACAAAATCAATTTGCAACGGGCAAAAAGTCCTGCTGACCACAGTTTTGCAGCTTCTCCTACGCAGAATACACAATGAAATGCCATGAATCTTGAAGAAGTGGCTCCAACTGAAGGTGCATGAATATAGATGAGTCAACTTTGATCCAAGGGTGACTAAATTGGTTCCAAACCCCATTCGAACCTTTCTCTACATCGTGTAAGAAGCGCTAAACTCTTGATGCATTTGCATTCCCAACCTGAGGTAGGCTAGAAGAATACTAGATGGTAACATCATATGGATCTCGTAATACCCCTAGTGCCTAGGCCTATCAGATTCATTAATTCTCATTGCTGTCAAAGTTCAATATTAAGATCCCTTGAGGCCTTCGTTAACTTAGTTGTTCCTTAGGTTCTGCTTTCCAAGTTGTATACTCATTCTTCTGTAGTTTTTCCCAGTGTTTTGTTGGCATGTTATTTTTGTTCTCTTAAATAAAATCTCAGTTAACTTAAAAATGGACTTCAGAAGGAAACTTTTGAGCTTACAGTTGGAAAATGCAAATATCACAAATGATCCAGCATATTCATAGTTCCAAAAGTCACAAACATTGCAGTGTACTTTGTGTAATAAAAGGTCAAAAGAATTCAGCCTCAGCCAAAGAAATGGCCTTGTTTTCCACTTTCTATTTCAGTCCTGTTACAGTGCCTAACTTATTATTGAGGGATCTGTTGTTGTCTCTCCAAATAATAGACAAACAGTAGCAACATCGGTTTCCAAAAAATTGACCCCTGACTAGATGACTCATAACTTTCCCAAATGATAGCATATCATTACTGTTCTCAGTATAATGCAGAACAGTAAGCAGCTGTAAGAACCAAAAGCCAAACATTGGGAGATGGAAATAAAGTCTTCTATACTTCATCATTTCAAGAAGTGAACATTTTCAGTTCACAAAAATAAAATAAAATAAAATAAAATAAAAATTAAAAAAATAAAAAATAAATAAAAATAAAAAATATCCACATTTCCATCCACATGAAGGCACAGGGATTGTTTTAGATGGTCATAGTTTTTCTATATTAGGCTCACACTTCTTGGCTTGGTGGATGACTATTCTCTCCATCTTGCTGCTCGTTTTAACCAAGGTTTTAAAAACCGGCCAATTTCGGTCCAATCCTCTCACACAGTTGTTTTTAAATGAAAAAAAAAACAAAGGGGGCGTAAATGTAAAATATCTTAAGTAAAGGTTTGAGGAAAACCCTAAAACCCTTTCGTTCACCACAAACAGAGCCCAAACCAAAAAAAAAAAAAACTTCGTTGAAGAAAAAATACTGGAGGAGGAGGGTGCAAAGAAGAAATTTCTGGGCTCTGTTTGGGGCGGCTCATCTGAAAAAAAGAAAAAAAAACGAAGAAGAAGAAGAAGAAGAAGAAGAAGAAGTATCTGTTGCATGTCCGCCACAGCTGCCGTTTGCTCTGCTGTCATGTGGTTTAGAGTTATTGGATCAGTCTTGTTCCTTTATTATTACAAATTGTGTTTATGATTTGGACCTTTGAAGCTTTTCTTAAATGTCATGGATCATAGAAGTTCTCTATTTTTGTGTTTGCTTTTAAAACATATAAGAAAATGGACCGTGTTAATTTTTACATGTAGGATGGATCTTCTGGAGAAGATTTCAACAAAGATTCAATTGAGTGTGATGAGATGCGGCTTACTGAGTTGGGTCGAAGGACTCTGGAGATTTTTGTTCTAGCACATATCTTTAGGTAATCGACATGCCAAACTTGGTTCTCATTTGTTTGTTAGGACTATTTGTTGTCATTAATTGAAGAAGATATATTGTCTAGGTATACTATCTTTTTATGCCTTCTATATTTTGTAAGGATCTATAGATCCTTGTATTAAGAGCAGGAAGAAGAATGAATGGAAGAGGAATTGGAGAATTCTATTGTGTCCCTTAGATGGGCATCGACCTTCTACTTGTAATGTTTATTGCCTTAATTAAAGGCTGATTTACAATGATTGATATCTAATTACAATCAAATAAAGAAAGACTATAAATGATACAGCTATATAGAATGTTGACTCATGCTAACGAGTTCCCTCACATGTGATGGATTTCTGCATTTGGGCCTGATGGGCTTGATCTTACTGTGCTTCTACACTCCTCAAATTGATGTGGCTGTTCACGGAGCATCAATTTGGAAAGAAGTAATCATGATGATCCCGGTGCTGTCCCTTGGTAAACACATCTGCTAGTTGTTCTGAGGATGAGATATATGATAGACAGATTTTGTCGATGACAAAATGTTGATGGATGAAATGGTAGTGAATCTCAATATGTTTAATACACTCATAGAAGATGGTATTCTTGGCAATCTGGATGGCACTAGTGCTATTTGCATATAGAGGGGTAAGGCCATTGAGTAAGACTCCAGACTCACAAAGGAGACGCCGTAGCCATATGACTTCTCTATTGGCGGAGGACATGGAACGATATTCTGACTCAGCAATTGATCTGGAAACTATGGTTTGTTTCTTACTTTTCCATTAGATGAAAGAGGGCCATAAGAACATACACCATCATGTCGTTAATCGACGAGTATCAAGACATCCTACCCAATCATCATCAGCATAGGCTTGCAATTGTAACGAGGACATTGAGGTGTAAAACAATTCACGATTACAAGTGCCTTTAACATAACGAAGAATTCAATGGACAGCTTGAAGACGCGGTTTATGAGGATTCCTTATAAATTGGTTGACTGTTTGTAGATGTATCTGGCCGAGTCATGGTTAAATAGAAAAGGTTGCTGACGTGACGACAAAACAAAGTTGGATCTGTAAGAGGATCCACATCTTCTTTGCTTATTTTGATGTTGAGCTCTATTGGAGTAGCAAAGGTTTTGGCATCGCTAAGTTATGCAGAATGAATTAAGTCATCAGCATATTTTGATTGAGTGACTCGTATTCTATCCTTGTTCCGTGCATCTTCCAGCCCTAGAAAGTAAGTTAAAGGACCGAGGTCCTTCACTTTAAAGGTACGCATGAGATGAGACTTGAGTTCAAAGATGCCAGCTTGATCATTCCCACTGAGGATCATGAATTGTATAGCGATGAGATGATCGCTGAATGAAGAGAGTGCTTTCATATGAACTTTGATAGAAGTTTGTTTGAAGGATGGTAGAGCAATACTTTTCAAACCAAGCACTTGAAGCCTGTTTAAGTTCATACAAGGATTTGGTCAACTTATAGACATGTATGTTGTGGTGGACAAGCATATCCAGGTGGAGGACGCATATAAACAATTTCCTTGAGATCCTTATGTAGGAAGTCATTTTTGACGTCCATCTTCCAAAGGGGCTAGTGACGATCTGATGCAACAGCAAGTAAACACCGAAATATAGTCATTTTGGCGACCGGGGCAAAATTTTCTCATAACCAATGTCACACTCTTGTTTGTAACCTTGGGCCACCAATCGAGCCTTGTATTGATCAACACTGGCATCAGATCGCTATTTAATAGAGTAAACCTGCTTGCTTCTAGTGGTGAATGTATTTACAGGACGAGGTACCAATTCCAAGGTTTTGTTTGCTTATAGGAAAAGGAGTTCATCTGTCATTGCATCTTACCAACATTGTATATTAGCAGCTTGAGAGTAAGATGGTGGTGTGGGATTTGGATCCAAGGGGGTAAATATAGCAGGAAATACATTTTTACCAAGAGACGATTAGAGTGGCGTAAGAGAGGCGTAGAGTTAGTACCTTCAGTAGAAGTATCATTGCTCGGAGGAACTGACACGAGAGGTGGATCAAGAGATGGAGTAATAGGAGGCAGCTGTCTCAGACGACAGGAATAAACCTGTGTGATAGCAGGAGGTAGAGTAGGAAATGAAGGTGAAAAGGATGAAAGATAAGAGACTTGGATATTAAAGGGACTGTGTGATTAAGAATAAAACTAGATGTGTTCCAAGAAACAACATTCCAAGAGATTCGTAGTCATCACTATTTAGGATCATAACACTAGAAACCTTTGTGTTCATCACTGTAACCAAGAAACATGCAGCGAGCCGCTTGTGGTGACAGTTTGTTACGCTTCAGAGAGGGAAGATGTACAAAATAGAGGCATTAAAAAATACATAAATGTGAGTAGGAAGGAGGGTGACCAAATAAACACTCAAAAGGAGAGATTTTACTCAAGACAGAGCAAGGTAATACGTTTATAATATGGGCAGCTATATGGGCTGCTTCACAATAGAATTTAGGGGGGAACGAGTGATTCTACAAGGAGAGTTTGAGAAGTTTCTAAGAGATGATGGTTTTTTCTTTCTGCAACCCCATTCTATTGAGGAGTGTGAGGGTAGGATTTTTTTATGAAGAATCCCTTTTTCTGCTAAAAAGTTATGAAATTCAGTAGATGTATACTCTCCCCCTGAGTCTGAATGGATGGTTTTAATAGATTTTTGGAATTGAGTGTTCGCCATATTATAGAATTTTTGAAACATGGAAAAAACTTTAAATTTAGATTTTAAAAAATATATTTGTGTATCGATAGTGATCATCTATAAGGGTGACATAATATTTATATCCAAGTCTATTCAAATGAGAGGCAATCCCTCATACATCTGTGTGAACTACATCAAAAGGAGCAGTGCCACGTAAGTAATGAATAGGAAAAGGTAAGACATGACTTTTACTAAGACAGCATGATTCACATTTAGATTTCGCCAAATTAGTTATCATTGAATTAGAAATAGATTTATCCAAACAACCAAGTTTAAATAAAGCCAACAAATTTGCATTATTTAAATGACCAAAGCATTTATGCCAAGTGGTCCACACATTATTTAAAAGACTCACTGAGGATGCACAGAATGATTGTTGTCCACTTGCGAGAAGGAAAAGCCTGTCATGCTTACTCCTTATCTCTATCACCTTCCCCGTATGACATAACCAGATAGAGAAAAGTTAACCAAATAACCACCATTAATAAGATGACCAATGGAAATAAGATTTGCAGCCAAATTTGGGACAAAATAAATATTGTGCAAGGTAAGAGTTCCAATTGATACAGTTCCAGTACCAGAAATAGGCAATTGTTGACCATTTGCGGTGGTGATGGAATCACAACCATTATAAGGTTGTTGGTTGTGCAAATTTTGTGACACAGAGGCCATGTGATTTGAGGGCCCTGAGTCTAGGAACCATGTGGTACGGGTGATAGATGTAAACGGTGATTTGGATGAGTGAAATGCAGGAAATGCAAAAAAAGAAGACAGACCACTAATACCGATGGAGGTAAATGTAGACTCCATCAAGGAATTGATTAAATCCTTAATTTGAGATGTAGTAAGTGTGACAGAAGTAAGTGTCAGAGGAAGTTGGATCATCTTGAATAATATTTTGAGCCTGAAGTGCAATATTGTCACGCTTAGGCGTCTGTGCTGATTTCTTTTCAAGCCTTCTTGTGCAAGTGGAAATGACATGACCATTCATTTTGCAATAGTTGCAGAAAAATTCTCTTGTAGTCTCGAGCTACATGCCCATACTTCTTACACTCAAAGCACTATGGTTTCTGACCATGAGTAGTGAACATGCCATCTCATTAGTTGATGCTGAAGCTAGAGTTGTCAAAAGTGCTTTTGGTTCTGCATGAAGAAAATGAATGGATGATAGGCGAGTTTCTTCTCAGAGAACCTCTTGGATGCATGTGTCTAGATCACGAAAGTTCTCTCTATTCGTAAGCGTAGCCCATACAGATTCAAATTCAGATCGAAGGTTCATGAGAAACCAACTGACATATTGTTCCTCTGTAATTTAATAGCTTGTGGAAGGAGCTCAATTGACACAAATTGGAGAAGCATTTGATCCCTTTCAGTCCACAGGGCTAGAAAGTCATTGTAGTATTATTGGAGTTTGGCAATATTTGGATAACTTTGTATCCAGGTGAAATTGGCGAGCCTTGTTTTGATGATAATATATTTTCTTCATATGTACCCACATATTAGAAGCCTTGGTAAAAGCTTGAAGTGCCATTGAAAAGGCGGGATTGACTGAATTTAGGATCAAAGTTATCACTTTGGCATTGTGTTGGTTCCAAGTAGCGAGGGCCTTATCATCTACAACTAGTGTGGTTGATGTAGCAGTGGTTCTTGCAATTGGTTTAGAGGTTGTTCCATCTAAATACCAGATCATACCATGTCGTTTAACAAAATTTTTGAGATGGAAACACCAGGACAGGTAGTTTGTCCCATTAAATTTGATAGGGATGATGTCAAACTCTATATCCCCCAGGTTTTAAAAGAGACGAATGCTGCAACGAAATGTTGTGGTGAAAGTCTTTCTCAGAAACTGTACTCATAAAGACCAGTTTCAAATTGGTCAACTCAGAAAAGAATTCAGTAGGGAAGAACTACTGATCTCAGACAATTTGTGGAAAGCTTTTGACCACGAACTCAGAGTGGAATCCAAGCAGGCTATTATAGCTGCCCTCAGACATATGAGACTACAAAGAAGTCTCATCTCTCAGGCTAAACAAGAAACTCTCAGTTATGTCAAGAACAATCTTGTCCATTTGAGAAGGAGAGATGAATGTGTCCAAATAGCGAGTATTTTATACAAAGAAAAAATCAGTTTTTGCACAGGAAAAAAAAATGGCCACTGGGTGACTCAGAAAACAGCAACAGAATTGGATTTTGCTTGCTATTGTGATATGTATTCTTTGATCAGGTTGCTAGGTTAGATTGCTGGTGTAATTTTGCAACTTCTAGAAGAAGAAATAGTGAAATCCAATGGTTGGATCTGATATAGATGCTTCCAGACTGAAACCATTCTTGAAAACTGACAAACCAAAGAAGTGAATGGAGCACTAACCTTTTGGAGGAATAAAATGCCAGAAAAATATGAAATACTCCCAGAAATATGGGTCGACCAAGATGGTGTAAATTTCTGGAGATGCTGTGATCTGGAGGTGGGGCCTACTGCTTGGTCTGGTGAATAGATGGCTGTTGATTGACTCAAAAAAGTTGCCAGAGTTTTCTCTTTGCAGAGAAAGAGGTTCTGAATGGCTGAGATGCCTTTTCTGTTTACCAGAAGCAATGTTACTCAAGTACTTCTTCCTTTCTTTTGATTCTGTGAATGAAGAGAAACAAAGAATTTATTCTCTAGTGAACACTGGATGACAGAAGAAGAGGCATCAGAGTCTCAGAGTCTCCTTGCTTGTCTCTAATACCATGTAAGGATCTATAGATCCTTGTATTAAGATGAAGAAGAATGAATGAATGGAAGAGGAATTGGAGAATTCTGTGATGTCCCTTGGATGGGCATCGACTTTCTACTAATACTGATTTACAATGATTGCTATCTAATTACAATCAAATACAAAAAGACTATAAATGATACAGCTATATAGAATATTGACTCCTGCTAACTAGATCCCTCACGTGGGATGGATTTCTGCATTGGGGCTTGATGGGTCTGATGGGTTTCTGCATTTGGGCCTGATAGGCCTGATCTTACTATGCTTCTACATATTTCTGTCCAATTTAAATTGATTTCACTTGTTTTGTAGTGTTTCAGTTCAGAATCATGGATATGTGGACATAATTTATATAGTGTTGTTGTATTGATTTGTGACATTATACCAGTAAGAGAATTTTGAGCAATGAACATGCAGAGCATTCTTTTTCAAACTTCACATAATTGAAATTTTAAGTTCTGTGCTTGCTAGTTTGCTTCCAGAAGAACTGACTTAATAGCCTCCTCGTGAAGATTTAATATCGTCATGAATTTAAAGCACCTTTCGGGGTTTTCTGTAACCCTCGTAAATTCATCAATAGACTCTCATCTGTTTTTTCAATCTTCTGACACCATATTATCTGATTTTACTATTTTTTCTGAAGTAGGATGGTAGGATCGTTACTGTTCTAAAGTGCTGCTAGACTGGAGTCAAGTCATCTCAACATTAATTCTTACTGTTGGATTTTTTTTTTTTTTAACCTTGAAACCCAAGTCATCTCACCCATTTACCAGAAATAATCAGATGCTAGGAAGCAGGGATACTTCTCGGGGGCTGGCGTGTCGGTGTGTGACTTGTCAGGGACATGGACACACTCAGACACATGTCCGACATGTGAAAAAAGCGTCCTGTAATTTTTTTTTATTTTTTTAAATTTCGGATATGGATCGGACACGTATGGTTTATTAAAAAAAAAAAAAAACTTTTTGACCTACTCCCAGCCTACGCCATCTTAGCCCTTAGAAAGAAAAGATGAAGAAGAAGAAGACATAAGAATAAGATGCAAATTCCGAGTTCTGAATCATTAAAAAAAAAAGTCAGAAAGAAAAGAAAGAAGAAGTAGAAGAGTAGCAGCAGCAGCTCTACCAGCTGAGCAGCCCCACCACTGCAGGCATCGCTGAGTAACGCAGGGTGGAAACCATCGTTGGCAATTGGCATGTCAACGACAAGTGGCATAGACCTTTTTTTTCATTAGATATCTAGCAACATCATTAAGCCATCGGCATCTGGTTCTTCTCTCAAGTCAGCGTAGCATCAACGAATCCCTCCAAAGTCCATTATCTCCCTTCTCTCTTTTCTTTGTTTTTTTTCCTTTTCTTTTTATGGTCGTCTGTCCCTCTCTGCACCCTTTTGCAAGAGTAGAACCTACTTTTTAAGTCTTTGACTGCTCTAGCTGTCTCCAACTTTTTCAATTTTTTATTGTTTTTTTGTCTTTTTATTTAATGCTTCTCTCTCCCTCTTCAAGTCACCCAACGGCCTTTTACAAAAAAGTACCCAACGGCGTTTTACAAAAAAGAAGTACCCCAACAGCCAAAACTATGTATATATATTTTTAATGTTGCTGTTTCTCACCTCTTGGCCAAGTCCTACTGGACAGCTGAACCTCATTATTTATTTATTTTTTAATTTATTTTTAGGAGTTTCAATGTCTTTTCAAAATTTTAGTATTTTTAAAAATATATATTATTAATGTGTCCCTGACGTGTGTGTGTCCTTTTTTGAGAAATACCGTGTTGGCATCTGTATTGTGTCGTATCTATGTCTCGTGTCCACGTTGGCGTCTGTATTGTGTCGTATCTATGTCTCGTGTCTATGTCTATGTCCATTCTTTTTAGATCAGATGTATCCATCTCTTGGATTAAATTCATTTGAAAAACGGAGTGGAGGAGGAAGAAGACGAGCAACAGCACAACCCTAACCATTATACGGGTCTACCCTAACCTGACCCATTTACTGTGGGTGGTTAGCTTTACCTGACATGAGTTATGACTGACCCATATGGTATTAAGGATTGGGTTATGCAGATCAGCTGCTCGTTGGATTTGGGTTGGGTTAGCAGGTGGAGCCCGACTTTTCCACCCCTACATGACAGCCATGGACATTCCAGGCAGGATATCTTGACAAACTGGACATGTGCTGCAGTCTTTCTTATTCACAAAATTGCTTTTGCAGTTACAACTTGGAACCTTATTAATTTCATGCTGCAGTTCTTTTTCATTGTTAATAGTGCTACTTGCCATTTGTGTGGGTTTATTTTAATTTAGTAATTCTAGGTTTATGTAATATTTGTTTTCGCCATATTTAATTTGTGTTACTTTTTTGCTCCACACCAATTATAGCCGTATTTAGTTTTGTTTATTTAATTTTTCTGTTTCTTTCATGTTGCAGCAATATAATTGAAGTAGCATACCAGGAGGCAGTTGCTTTTAAGAGGCAAGAGGAACTCATTCGTGAGGAGGAGGCAGCAGTGGTGGCTGAAATTGAGCTAAAGGCAAAGCGTAGAGCAGCTGAAAAGGAGAAGCGATCCAAGAAAAAGCAGGTTTTCATTTTTTGATAGTTCCTGGTCTTACCTATTTATACATGCCTGCTCTGCAATGATTAAATAAATAAATAAATAAATAAAATATTGATCCATCCTGTTTCATCATGGAGATTTAGTCTGTTATTGATGCATCTTTTAAATTACAAATCTGGATCCTTTTTTTTTTTGTTTTTTTGACATATTGCATGTGTCTCGGAATTTAGTCTTTGTTAACTTGAGGGGATAAAAGGTGTGACTAACTACCTCTTACTTTCCTTTCCCCATTTTCTCCATGTGTTTTATCATTCATGTGATAAGTACATATCCTTCAAAAACATGAAATTTGTTTTCCGAGGAAAGGAAATTAGCATAAATTTATAATTTATATCACTAAAGAAAGAAATTAAAGTGATTGCTTACAGATAGCTTTAGCTCTTTCCTCTGCTTGTATCTTAAGCACCCAATTCATCTTCACATTTCCACAATTTCCTCTTCCAGGCTAAACAGAGGCAGAGCAGTCGCAAAGGTAAGGATGGAGGAAACGATGAAAGATCGTATTTGATGGAGCAACAGAAGCACGAACAAGAAAGCCCTTCTGGCAAAAGAACTGTTGATGTCTTATCCATGAAGTGGGCACAGCCTGTTCCTGAAAAGCCTGACCATCTGGCAGATGTTTCTGATGGTTTTGATGTCGCTGAAACACCCCAAACCCATTTAGAAGGCAGAGATGCCAGGACTGCCAATTGGGACACAGATTTGTCGTCAGATAATCATTCCTCCACAGAAGCTAGTAGCAGTGGGACCAGCTGCTTACTTGTACAGAATGGGACTACAGACAAGAAGAGCCCATCTGTTATGGATGACAGTTCCTCAACATGTTCCACAGACTCAGTTCCTTCAGTTGTTATGAATGGACCTTGCAAAGTGAACTCCTTGTCCAACCGCAAGAGACAAATGTCTCCCAGGAGGTAAAACAATGGCTTGGTTTAGTTGTTGTATCGCTCTGCAGTTTCTGTGTTTGACATTTAGTTTACTTTTTCAGAGGGGAAAAGCACAGTAATAAAGACATATCTGACCAGACTAATCATGTAACTAAGATGGATAATCAACCATCAGGGACTGCTACTGACACGAGCCCTTTACATGATACTACTACTGGCAGCTGTAGGGAAGATGAACCTCAATCAGAGGCTGTTGTTTTGCCATTAAAGAGTCAAATAAATTGGCTTGAGCAACATGTAGTTGAGAAGGTGAAACCATTATTATTCACTCTATGCTTTAATAGGATTGCAGCAAACTGTTTTTTTTTTTTCCTTCTGACAGGTAAACTGAATTGAAGGCTCACAACCTTGCGGTTATGGAAGAGCACCTTTCAACTTTGCTACTCTTGTCCCTAATAAAATGAGGGTGCTAGTGGGTACCATTTACCAGATCACCCAAGTGTCCAACCCAAAAAATTCACTGGTTGTTCTGAATTAGGATCTGATTGACAATTGGGTCCAGGTTTTGGACCCACAGTTATGACCCGTTGGTTTAGGGTCTGGGTCTTCATCTACTTTCCATACCCAAATGTATTTCAAAGTTAGTTTGGAATTGGTCTTGTGCCAGTCTTTTAGATCAAAAGAATGGGCCATGTATAAAAATGGACCTGTTTATCTAACTAACTGAAAACCAACCCATAAAATAAGTATGCAACCTGATTTTCGGCCTGATTAACAACTGCTTCCAGGTTTAGAGTCAGTAATGAGACTCGGTGTGATGGTGATACTTAGGTCGGGCCAAGCCTGTGCCTGCATGTCCTGATGCATATGAAAATTGCAATTCAGGTTAGGCTTGTTCCATTTTGGGCTTGGTTACTTGAGTTGTTGCCCACTACCATAATTACATATGTTACACTATTGTGCCTAATATAATAGGGCCATGTTCTGCTAAGAGTTACCTCTTACAATCCGTAAGAGGTGACATTCTTGCCTTCACATTTCCTATGAAAATCCTGACCACCTTGCGCTCAATAACCCCCTGCTAATTAGCACTTAACCCTATTTGACACTAATGAAAAGGATCCAAGGTCATTTGACTTGGGTCATCCAGTTTGTCTTTTTGAATGATCTGAGTTTTATAGCTGTTGTGGAAGTTTTTCATTGAGCATGGAAATCTTGATGTGTTATCTGTCTCAGCACCAATCCTGTATCAAAGTAAATCATGCTAGTTCTATTTCCGTGTCCAACACAAATAAGATTCTAGCTATCTTAGGTTTTTTCCCACTCCTTTCCTTTTGTAATTGGCTTTGGTCCTCATTTTCCAAGAGGTATAGGACTGCGTTTATAGTCCCAATCTTTCCCGGTGGTTGGAATGCTTCTCTGTTCTTCACAAATTAAATAGGCTTTGTTTCAGGTGGACATCAATGTCAAATGTATTGATTTGGGTGAAAAACATGTAGAAAAACTGTAGCCCATGTAATTTGCTTCCTGTCTTTCCTAAGAGGCCTGAACAGTGAGATTGATAAACAAACCAGGAAAATTTTTGCCTGTGCCCAGTTCATCTGGACTGTCCCAGAGGTGGGACCACGTGAATACGTGTGACACGTGGTCCACTGCTATAGCTATATGTAATTTGTCCAAGTTTCTCTTCTATAACTATGTTGACAACTTATGTTTTTTAAGTTTAATCTATCAATATCCTTATCTCATTTTTGCCCTGCGGCATATTACTAAATCTGATATAGGTAGAAAAAAGGAAGTCAAGTTTGAAGGACCAGATTGATGCCAACAGACCTTTACAGCAAAGTCCAGCTGAAAAGATACCCTCTCCTTGCAGTCCCTTAAGAAGTTTGCCATCCAGCTTGCAGTCAAAGCAAGCTGTGGAAGCCACAGGTGCAAGCGAACCAGTTCCTGTTAGAGAGTCATCTTCAAATTGCTCAACCCAAATTGAGGCAGTTCCTGCCATATCAAAACCAGATGTTAAAAAACCTGTCGTGGAACCAGATGTTAAAAAATTTGTGGCTTCCAAAAAGGCCTCTAAAGATCCAGTTGAGAAGTCTGCAACACTAGCATCTGCAGTGTCAAGGCCATTGAGTGCTCCCATCTCTGCTCCCATTCCAAATGCTCATGTTCCTTCCATTGTTCAGACAACACAATTCTTAGCACGACCAGTGACTGCAGCTGGCCGATTGGGCGCTGACGTATCCAAGACAACTTGCGCTGATGTATCCAAGACAACTTGTGGTTATGTATCTCAGTCCTACAGAGATGCTGTATCAGGCAGAACCACATGCGAAACTTCTAATTCTGCTCATCTTCACCCATCAAGTTCCCCAAGCCCGTCTCCGGCGAATTCTCAACATTCCATTTCAGCTGAAAGAAAAAATCTATGCTCAGCTAGAACCGACCTATCTTTTGGCACTGTAGTTCCAGAATTACTCCCCAATCAGCCCCAGCTGATGGGGGATTGCACCCGGCTGGAGGAGAATGACATGCAATCTTATCCAACTATGCTGAATGACCTTCAAAGCTGCTGCCTCTGCTATTCTGGTGGTGACAGATCACAAATGAACTATGCTGATGAGGTGCCGGCTGCTTCTTCGGCCCATCAGGTTCAGGGTCCATCAGCAGATGAATTTCCCCACCTTGACATCATTAATTACTTGCTTGATGAGGATTACAGCATTGGAAATTTGGGGATGGTGGGTCCAACTTTTAAGAATTCCAACAATGGCAACCACCGTTTGAATGGGCAGTTCACATTTCCTGGTGATGTTGGCTGGGTAGATGTGGGACCAACATTTGACTATTGTACGTTCGATGGGGTAGCAAAGTACTCTGATGACAAAATTCAAAGAATGTACAACTATTCCAGCAGCCTGTATGATGGGATGATGGATGGAGCATTACATGTTGGCCTATCAGGTTATATGAACGGGCGGATGGATGGGATGATTCAGAATCAGTGGCCTGCGGATCTTTCATTGCATGGCGTTATGAATGCACAGGGTGATGTATTCTCATATCAGCTCCCAAACTATTCAGATATGTCATGTGGGATCAATGGGTACGCTGTATTTAGGCATGGCAGTGGACACTGATTGCGGTATCATGTCATGGAATGAGTCTTTCACAGTTACAATAATGCATTTGAGTAAATTATCAGTCTTGAGTGTGGTGTAATCCTTTCCTTTATAGGAAAAATCTAAGCGCAACTGCATAAATTTGTTTTGATTTGAGTCCGGCATGCATTTCTCAATGGATCAGGGAAGGCTGATTATGCTGAGGTATGAATGCATTCTGGCAACCAAATCGGTTGTTGCCTTGTGCCCTTGCAGGCAAAGCTGGTGCTCCGCAAAGCTCATTTGCATTATTCCCTTATAAAGCAATGCATTTTTGATTTGGTCTCTTAACAGGTGAGGAGGAAAAGGTCGGCAAGGCATGTGTTCCTCTTTTCCTCCATATTGCATGTTAGGCCAGTGTAGTTGTGAAATGCAGTTAAAGATCCGGAGTCTACAAAAGAAAATAAAACCTCTTTTTGAGGAATGGGATTTTAAATACTAGTGCGTATTGGAATTGTACTTGGAAACTGTTGAAACAATGAGTTGTAACGCTTGCCTGCAAATTCAATTTGAAAAGTTAAAATCAACCCTAACCAATGTATAGGGAAAAAGGAATGAATTGCCCTTTTATTGTGCTGTTTGAAAAAAAGGCCAGAATCTTTTAAAGAAAAACTTTAGTTCAAAAAAAGTCATATTTTTGGATAGAATCCACTAAAATGGTGAAACCCATCATCATTCATAACTCCTCATCACAATCCATCTCCATAATATTGATGGTGAGCCGTGGCGGCTAGGGGCCCATCATGCTTGGATAGAGTAAAATCTGTTTTGGTGTGTCCTACCATCTTTTTGCTTATATGGATACTTGGCCCCACCATGATTTCGATCATTTAGGTGAAATCCACCCAAAATGAAGTGTTTTCGAGATAGTTCTTGGAAAATATATATGAATTTTATTTTTCGGAAGGACCTAACCCTGGTTAACTTGTGATATAAAAATAGAAACATTAAATGGCTACATTATTCAATTGCTCGTTAATGGGGTCAAACAACATTAATCACTACAAAGGAAATCAGACTACAATTTCTCTTTGCGGTCTGATTTCAACCAAAAAATACTTCCTAATGGGTCTTTTGAGTCTGGGTGAAGAGAGATATCAAAAGGCAATCTTGTACAATATAAACATTAAAAAATAAATAAAATACATAACTCCTGATTACATGATTACCGTGATAGCAAAGAGGAAACAACCACCATGACAGCCATAATTACCAATCCATACTTGACAAAGGTGTCAGCATCAGCGTTTGTCTTCATTTGATCTTGCAAAAGCTTCAACATGTCGAGAATGTAATGCTCATACTGTATATCCAGAATTCACTTCAAATATCAGAAATTAAGGCCTTTTCATTTTATAGAGAAATAAATAATACTAGAAGACTCACCTTCATATTCGAGTTGCTAATTTTCTCTTTTGCCATTACATCAGTCAATGTTCTTCGTTCAGCCTCCAGAGCTGCTGGGTTTGATGGGATTTTGTTCTTGGGCTTGATGTGGTCTTTGCCAGAGAAGCCCATATAAGCTGAATCTGTGTGAATTGTTTCCATGACAGACCCAAAAAAATTTGTGACAGGAACCTGACAAGCCATTGCAAAATTGATGTCATTTAGTTGATGAAAAAAAATCAAATAAACACTAATTATCATGATAAACTGAAGGCACAACCATCCAGCTGTAATAAGACATAATCCAAAGCTGTTTGTTGATTACTCCGAACCCATAAAAGAAACTGGACATCCAGATATTAGGACAGAATTATTTATACAATGGGAAAGTGAATGAAGTGATCCCTAGCTAAGGTCTTAACTCTTAAGAGCCTCTTTAGGCCCTATGTTAATGGAAGTGAATGAGGAAGCTGACAAGCTAGAAAAATGATGAATACAAAAGGCTCTTATCATTGCAAATGAATTGTTAAAATATTTTATTTATATTATAAGTTTTCCCAAAGTAGGTTCAGGTGATACATTTATCCCCCTAATGGTGCAGACTACAAACAATGAACATGTTTGATCACCACTGGATTACATAGCAACTAAGACATGCATAATCAATTTCAGAAAGGTCTCCATGAAAATTCATATGAACATGCTGGAGGTGCCAAGACTAATATGCAATAGTAGAACATTAATGATGGGAGGATATGAAGCAGTAACACAACATAAATAATGTAAGGATTGTGACGCCAGCCTGGTCTTAAACATCATTAGATTTACAGCAGAGTGAACCAAAGTTTATTCCAAAGTGCCCACATAAACTTTGTTGTCTCTGGATATCTTTATTGCCCACAAAGTACTTTCAAATTGCCATCCATTAAATGCACATACTAGAACATTGTGGAATTACCTTTCCTCGCATTTCAAAATAGGACAAAGATGCATCAATATTACAAATGTTTTAAAATGAAACACATCAAGATTCCAAGATCAATCAAATCCATACCTGGTCCAAAGGTCGTCGGTATAGATCTGTTCGGTAATATGCAGTTGACATCAACATACTTGGACTGTATGAATTGAAAAGGCTGCAAGTGTCAATAAAATTAACGCAGAGGTCAAATAATGAATAACATTAGCGCTTTTTTAGTGCCCCCCGCAATTTGACTACACTCTACTGTCTGAAATTCAAGCAGATCCCCTTAACTGCCAGTCAACAAAAAATTAATAAATTATGTTGTTACTGTTTCTGTCTAATGTTGAAATGCCCAAAAAAAAATATATATATATATATCTAAAATGCACACGAATGAAGGGAAAAACCCACCCCTTAATTTATCATTATTTTTCCTAACATTAACTCTTACCATTTTCAGAAACTCTCTCTTCAACCCTAATGCTATGGAGTTGGAGAATCCATTTACCTCTTTGAACTGTAAATCTTAATGTCTCTTTTCACATATAAATGATTTTAAATCATTCCAAAATTTTCAATTCATATGGAACAATGTTTTGTCAGAATATTCTCTTCGAACAATTAAAAAAGTGCAATCAAGTAATGATTTTAATTCTATAGAATGTAAACAATTCCACAGAATGATGCTTGCATGTTTGGGTTTGAGAAGTGATGCCTCCAGTTAAGAGACATGAAAAGATGATGGGGTCATATCAAAAGTACAAAAATTCAAAATTCCCCTTCTTTAAAAATATATGTAAAAAAAAGAGGAAAAAAAGCAACAATTTCAAGCCAATAAATGACAAAGGCCATCTACTTTCTAAAAAAAAAAGTCAAAAAGATTCCTTATCAAGCCACTAAAGACAAAAGGCCATCTCTCCTGATTTGAACCTTCACATTGAATTCACTTTACAAGTGAATTGCCAAATTGGTCACCCACAAGCTTAGATTCATCCATAGCCACAACCAACCAAGCAATTCTCATCCGTTTCTTTCTTTCAAAAATCAGTTTGACTTTGGAATTGGCAGGTATATGGGTTGTGGTTGGAAGGTATGTGCACTTTGTGATTTTAGTGGAGAAAACGGGATAGTTTGAGGTCATCTGTAGCTTAAAGAAAGATACTGGGAAAATGGTGTTAGTACAACTTCTGAATGGAATAGGTATTCGAGCCATTTGAGGTTGAAATGGCTAAATGAGATTTAAATAGAATGGGCATTGGACTGATTTATTGGTGGTCTTACAGATTAAACTGGAATATATATAAATTCGTAATTTTATGCGCAATCCCTAAAGGAACCAACGAATTCCTTATGCAAATCATGGGACCCTCTTTAATTTATTTAATTAAATCTTTGTGAGATTTTGAATCATTGAATAGACCAATTTGAGAAAAATCAGATGATAGCAAAATTAGAAAAGATGGGTATTCCTGATTTCTATTTACAACGTATGAGAATAGTCCCTTGATGTCGGGTAAGTGGCTGAATCCTCGCCTTGAAATAAAAAGGATTAACATTGGTGTGGTCTGATCCATTAGAGGGAATCAATCTTGGACTTGCCATATCATTCCTTCTTGCAATATACAAAATACAGGACTTCACTAAATCAATTCTTATGAAATCTCAAATCAGATTATTTGCCCCTACTTCAACAAAGGAAGCATGGACCTCTTCTATAGATCCATATAGATATATATATATATAGAGAGAGAGAGAGAGAGAGAGAGAGAGAGAGGAATATTAATATGCATCATTCCCTCACCATAGGGTGAGGGATGCTTACATGGCTTTCCCTATTTGTAATTGAGCATTTCTTTTTTTTCATATGGCTTTTTGTCTTTTACACATTAATACTTCAAAATATGGAAGCATCCCTCACCCTAAAGGGATGGATGTATACTAATATATATATATATATATATGGGCTTTGATCATGTGAGAACTGTTATCACGCACCTACTATGAGAACTCTTTATGGGGCCACTTGTGGATCCCATTTGGGGATGGGACTAGGTGGGATGGAAAGATCTATGTAGGACTATCCTACATATCAAATTTGGCCCCAATCACATGTTTTAACCCCTTCATCCGTGGCCCACAAATCTAGTCCATTCGGATTGGTGCACAATCGATCCAACGGTCCAGTAAATTTAGATCTGACCAAAACTTGGGGCAAATGACTATCAGAGGGGTCCCTATGTATTGCAAGGTTTGGATTGGATGATACTGAGAACTAGTTCTCATAGGATTATTTTCCTATATATATACACACTGGTTATCAAGTGTGCACCATGCGCATGGTACGCACTTGGGGTGAGGCGCACTATATAGTTCATCCAAATGGACTACACACAAGGGCTCCCTAAATTGCCTCTCTCACCCAATTTTGGGTCAGATCCGAATAGATTGGACAGTTGGATCGATTGCACACCAATTTGAATGGATTGTGCACCATTAAACTTGTGGGGCCCAGATGGAGATGATGCAAAAGGGGTACGGGGCTAATTTTTTGCAGAGAGGAAGGGCCTAGGAAAATCTTTCAATCCCCCCAGGTCCCAATCCCAGGTGGGGCCCACATTGAGGTGCCCAAAATCTTCCAGTGTGTGCGGCTAGCACTAGATGACTACTATATATATACACATATATGGAAAATAATCCTATGAGAATTAATTCTCACCACTTATTTATAAGAATAGGGCCATCTATTACCAAATCTAAATCTTGTAATCCCACATATATATGAGAAATAATCCTATGAAAACTAGTTCTCAGCACTTTTTTATCTAGGTAATGCCCATCTATCACTAAATCTAAATCTTGTAATACAAAGGGACTCCCCTAATAGTCACACGCCCAAAGTTTCGCTCAAATCCGAATTTACTGGACCGTTGGATCGACTGTGCAAAAATCCGAATGGATTGGATTTGTGGTCCACGGATGAAGGGCTTAGGGACATGTGATTGGGGCCAAACTTGATATTTGGGGTGGTTCCACATAGATCTTTTCATCCCCTCTTGTCCTATCCCCAAATGAGACCCACAAGTGGGCCTCATAAAATGTTCTCACGATAGATGTGTGAGAACACTTCTCATAGGATAAAAGCCCTTTATATATATATATGTGGAATCCTTACAAACCAAATTTGATTGTTTAGCATAGTAGGGCCCATGTTGCGAGCCATCCAAATAGATCACACATATGACCCCAATGAATTGCACATATCCACCAATTTTAGGCCCCATTCGAATACACCGGATCGTTAGATCGACTGCACGTACATGGGTACGTACCCAGTACTTTTGGAAGAGGGTTTTTTTTTTTTTTTTTTGGTAAAAACTTTTGTAATAGTTTGAAATGACTAAAAATGTAATGTTTAACTTTAGCCCTAACCCTTCTCGACCAACTTAAAAGGGAATAGGCTTAAGCCCTAACCTATCTTCGACCCCCTTATCTTCGGCGGAAAAAAAAAAGAAAATAAAAAGGAGGAAGAGGAAGAAGAAGGAATGCTAGATTTTGAAATATAAAAAATAAAATTGCTGCTGCTCTTTTATTATTATTATTATTATTATTATGTTGAATTTTTAATGGTATTAAGTAATTGTTGGCTTGTTGTATCTAAAGATTCTAACATATTTTAATTATTAGCATATTCCATTATTAAAATTTTAAAAAACATAATTTTTTAATGGGCATACCCCAGCCATACCCATATCCAATTTTTTTAGGATTTTGTTGTATTAGCGTACCCGTACCGTACCCATGCTAGTGCCTGTACTAGTACCCATGCTTCATAGACGAATAGGCTGAGTTCATTGAGGTGTTCATTGTAGATCAAAGATAAAGAGAATATGAAGTGTTTGTTGGAATCTGAAAAAAAAAAAAAAGGGAAATAGAGATGATATTTAGGAAGTATCGTTTGGAATGGTACTAAACCGCTCAACCCAAGGTGACACTGAGAATTGGGATGAGCTGATGGTCCACTATTGTATCACAATTGAGGGCTACTGAAGATGCTCCAATGGGAGGCCACTCTTCCTTGTGGGAGGGATAAGGGAAGTATAATGTGGGATCCACCTTCAGGGGCTGTTTTCAAGTTTAACATTGATGAGACTGACTAGGGAAAAACTGGGCCTAGCTGGGGTTGGAGGGGTGCTTCATATTGAGCTTGGGGTGGTGTTGGTTTTCTTGTCTAAGAATGTTGGGCTTATGGAGTCTAATGAGGCGGACGTACAGGCTATTCTTGAATCCCTTAAGGATTTTTACTTTGGCACCTTTTTAGCTTCCAGCTTCCTTTGATTGTGAGATGCAGTTATCTTAATGCTATTTCTTGGGTGTCTTCTTCTACTTTGGCGTGCCTTGGAGGTTACAGTTTTATTTCAATGAGATTAAGTCTATGTTATCTTCAACAAGTATAGTTTCAGCATGTTGGGCAGGCTGCCAATAGTTTTGCGGATGCTTCAACAAAACGAAGAATGGATAGGTCTTTTGATTTGCTTGCTTCACTATGTATTATGTAACTTCTCTGGTTTCTTTATTCTCTTTTCTTCATGGATGGGTCTTTTGATTTGCTTGCCTTACTACGTAACTTCTTTGTTTTCTTCGTTCTCTTTAGTATATTTCTTTTATAGCATTGTTTTTCCCCCATCTCTGTGATAGAGTGAGTATTCTTGTGGTATTCCTTTCTTTTTTATATAATTTACCGTTACCGACATAAAAAAAAAAGGATATTCAATCGTGGGAAGTGGGAATCATGAAGAGTGAGCAATGTGCCGTTCGGAACCCTAGCTAGGGTTGAAATGACGTCTCCACTTTTAGCCATGGGTGAGTTTTAATAAATGGTACAATAGTCCTCCTTAAAAAAAAAATCAACTCTGAAAAAATTGTAATAGAAACTTTTTGTTAACTTTGTTAGTTGCTTAGCAATCAGGGGAATTACAAAAGTTGTCAGTAAACTTTACGGCTGCAGTGTAATTCCTGATACTAGAGAGGCTGCAGTGGGATACCCAAAAAGGTCATGGAGCATTAAAGAACACATAGGTCTAACTATAACAGGGGGAAAGAAAGCCAATCCCAAATTGATGGCGGATACGGCTTTGATAATCATGTTGAGAACAGAAGAAAGGCAAAGAAAACAGAACAAAGCAGACTTAATTAGCAGACAGTAAAATATTGGTGAGAAGATTTTTTTTTTTTAAAGGTGTCATTTTATAATATATATCAAGTGATCTACTATGGGCCGCAATGAAGCCCACTACAGAAAGACAGGGAAACGGCTGTCATATTGCTTAATACCATGAGGACATTATCAGCAGAACAATATGTTAAAACCTATAATAATAACAAACTATAATACTGTATATAATTAAAGAAAAAGAGGAAAAAAAGGTATCCAAGCTGTACCCATACAAGTTTTAGTAATGTACAATAACAGCACCAGAAATATACCATATGTTGGGGGGATCCATCCTTGGAGAATATCTGTGTCTGTGCATGTGTGTGGTGCACGGCAGTCTTTGGGAGCAGCTGGTGTAACCAAATCAAGCCCGCAAGGTGATTTCCCAACTTCCAGTTAGTATCCATGTATTTACACAGTCTAGAGGGATTTAGTGATTGCAATTTCATACTACAGAAATTCCTAAGTGTAGACATTTTAGGAAGCAAACGGAGCACCAGAGGCAAGCAAAAGTAGCACTCCATTTTTTAGTGAGGTAAACCTCACAGTTAAGTGTGAAATGGTTTAAAATTCATAACCCTTCTTAGGGCAAACCTTATTGAAAGGGAGCTGTTATTCATACACCAGATTTTACTCTTCCTACACAGCCCATTTAAAAAAAAATAAATAAAAATTAAAACTCTCCAAACTACCCCCACTCCCTTCTCTCCCTACACCTCCCCTCTCCCTCCCTCCTCTCTCCTCCCCCCCTTCCCCTCAGGCTGGAAGTGACCTCACGCCAGTGGTGACCTCTGGCCGACAGAGGGGAGTCTCCCTCCCTTCCCTTTCTCTCCTCATCTTCCTCTTCCTCTTTCTTTTCCTCCTCCTCTTCCTCTCCCTTTTCCTCCTCCTCCTCCTATTCTTCTTTCTCGTCCTCTCCCTCCCTCTTCCTCTCCTATCCTCTTCCTTTCCCTCTCATCTCCGCCCTGTTCAGCTTCATCGGGCCGAACCAGGAGGGCTCTCCACGCCCTTTCCCTTCATCTTCCTCTCCTCTGCCTCCCTCTTCCTCTCCTCTTCTCTCCCTCTTTCTCTCATCTCCACCCTGTTTGGCCCTACGAGGCCGAATAACAGTGAGCTATTTGACCTCGCAGGGCCGAACCGGCAATTGTTGGTTAGGCCCTGCGATGTTGTTTGGCCTCGTAGGGCAAAGATGAGAGAAAGAGGGAGAGAAAAGGAGAGGAAGAGGTAGGGAGAGGACAAGAAGGAGGAGGGAAAGGAGGAGAAAGAAGAATAGGAGGAGGAAGGAGGAAAAGAAAGAGGAAGATGGGAAAAGAGAGGGAAGGGAGGGAGACTCCCCTTTGCTGGCTGGAAGTCGCCGCCGGCTTGAGGGGAAGAGGGGAGGAGAGAGGAGGGAGGGAGAGAAGGAAGTGGGGGTAGTTTGGGGAGTTCTAACAAAATTTTTTTTTTTTAAAAATGGGATGTGTAGGAAGAGTAAAATCTAGTGCATGAATAGGAGCTCCCTATTCAAATGTTTTTTCTTCAATCAATTATGAGAACGCAGATTCGAAATAACGGCCGCCATGCATTATCGGCCATGGCAGTTGAGGCCACTATGCTTTTTGAAAATAGTGATGCTATGGTCAAAAACATAGTAGAGCCAAGTAGTTTTAATTTAGAACACTATTTTTCCTATTTCTTCTCTTAAACAGCCTTTCCTAAAGTAGTCTCTACCCCTAGATAGTTCCAAATTACTAAAAAAACACAAGATTGGCTGCTATACAATATTTGGACTCTTTTGACCACTTAAAAAATTTACACCACTACATATCATTGCAACCGCTACATAGGTTTGTGGTCACTAGCCAGTACGCCTGTTGCAACCGCTTTTTGGATCCTTGACTAGAACTTTAGGGGCCGTTTGGCATTTAAATATGAAATGCGTAAATGCAATTTACTTATCTAATTGTTGAATATGTAAACTTTAGGTATGTAAATGACAAGCACATGAAATTCTATTGTTCGGCCTTCACAAATCTCCTCCTGTATATTTGAGTACATCCAACAATTTATTGTGTTTTAATAATTTATCAAAATCCATGATGAATCAAGATATGTGACTTGAACCCATAACCCCTTTTAGTCTCTTGAAGAGAATGAACAATTTGGATTGTGAAAATGGGGCGCACATAAGTCCAGAAAAGCAATGCTTGGGGGCTGGACTTATTCGCAAATGTCTTAAAATCTGTGATGAATCAACTGATGAAATTTCACTCCATGGCTGCTTTTGGTCTTCTAAAGAGGATAAATGGTTTGGATCGTGAATTAGAGTCCCACAAAATGAAAATTTTTTTAAAAAAAAATTCCACTTAAAAAAATGTTTTTAACACTACAGTTGCATTATAGAAATCCAATGGTTATATGTTTTTTCATAGATTTCTCACAATCCATAATGAGTTGAGCCCTGCAATTTGACCCCCTAGCTATTTTTTGGCCTTCTAAAGAGGATGAACAATTCATATCATGAAAATGAGGCCCACGAAAGTCTAAAATGGTAGATTTTCAAGTCTCGACGTTTTCAAAAATATCTCAAAATTCGTTAGGAATTGATAGCAAGTTAACCCTAAGCTGTGTTTGGCCTTTTGAATAGGATAAACAACAGATCTTGAAAATGGGGCCCACAGTGATGAAAAAACCATTGAACCTACAAGTCATGCCTAGAAACATTGTAGCTCTTGCCTTTTTTGTGCACATTTACACACTTTCTGTAATTCCTTTTACCATCTATCCAGGTGTGGAAAAACTGGTGCAAAAATGAACACACTTTCACATGTAATTTACATATGTAATGCATAAATTGATTGCAACCAAACATGATGGTGCTTTATTCAGATGCTATTGAAATCATCAAACAAAACATTCAATTATCCTTTGCTTGGCAAGTGGCAGTTTCTTTAAATACAATACAATAGGGTATTTAAAAAAACCAAAATTACATACATACCTGCTCAATGAGGCATTGTTGTACAGAGTTAGCTTCTCAAAGAAGGCGAGGGTGTAGAAAGTGAATCGATCCACAACAGATACGCCGACCTATATGAAGGAAAAACCATTTAATAATGAAAATAGCTTAAGTACTTTCCAGAGGTATTGGAGGTGAGTTTAAAAACCACAATGGAAATACCGGGGTTGCTAATGAACTGGAAAACTTGTATGCCCACCATGGCTGGACAAAACATACCCTGGGTATGCATTGCATATTAGTGATCAAACCCAGGCCCAAATGTAGGGACATCTAGAAAAATGGCCCAGGCCGGAGCTGCATATTCATAGATTTTCTACTGAAGCTGGCCCCTAGCAGATTCTAGGCCCATTTACAGCTTTCATGAGCTACCTCTGGCCCTGACTTCCAGAGCAGTCAGCTTAATGGGCTTAAATTCAGGCCCCACAAAATGGGCATGGCTTGGGCATATCCAGGCCCCACCGAAGTCCAGCACAGCAGCCCCAACACCAATCCATGGTCCTAATCTTGCAGGAAAATGCAATGTTCCTGGAGGACGCTAATTTAAGTTGATCTTACATCAGAGTCAAGGTGATGAGAGTATGAATTTTCTCCTTTCATACTACTCCCAATAGCTAAAACACCAGGCGAATGAAGCTGCAAGGGGACATTACATCAGTTTGTCAAGTTGTATCAAAAAAATTGAAAAAGATGACTATAAGCTTTACTGGCTTCATTTCATATTCAGCAATAAGTATGATAATAAGAAATTGTAGAAAAATTCAAAGAGTTCAAAGCAGAAAAAAAAAAAAAAAAAAGGACAGCAACAACATTCTCCTTTCATTTTCACCCATATTAATGTATTTTTTGAATCTCCCTTCATGAACTAAATTGCCGGAGAGATGGTAAAAGAAAAGAGGAGAAAGAAATAACCTTTTTTTATTACTAAAGAACCTGGGTTTTTCACAAAGTGATAAACCACTCAGACCTCTTCTCAAGAGTTCCGATTTAGCAGGAGCAAAACCTGCAACTTGCGATAAAATTTACCCCCACCAAAACACATAAAAAAATAAATAAATTTTACCTCCATCATGGTTATCTCTTCACAATAGAATAAGGGTTTTCAAGATCATAAAGTTTCTCTCTTCTTGCAAAATAAAAGACAGTGTACCTGTAAAATATTTGTAAAAAAAAAAAAGCTCTGTCGCTTTTCACTATATTTCTCTTGTACTGATCAGCTCTTTTTAAAAATAAAATCCAGTTACTATTAAAAAGAGGTTTTTATTTTATTTTTGTTTAAAGGAAAAGACAATCTAAGCAACCATCATACCTGGGAGAAAAGAGTAGCAGCTTGGCAGGTATCTACCATTATCAGCAGCTCCTTGAATCTAAAAGTATGAGATAATACTGAACAAATAAGAATATGTGCATTCTTCTATAAACTAGCCAAGTAAATACCAATTAATCAGATTCTACTTCTTAAAGATGGGCACATCGCTTATGACATAATGCCAATTAATCAAATGTTTGCAAATGTGCAAGTACAAGTTACTGTGAAAGACCAATTGCCCATTTAGGCCTCCTGCCGCTTGGGGTAGCATGGATGCATTTCAAGCAGATAATGATCTGGATAATTGAATTCTGACCTTAATTTATAAATATGTTGGGCCAAAAAGACAACTTTCTCAGATGGGGTTCTCAAAATAGCACTTTCTATAATGCATTAAAATTCAGACATTTATCAGAAGCACCAAGAATGTCAATTCCATGGTGAATAAAACCAAGTAATATCTAAGATAATTCTAAGGCAGGCATCAATATCACATTATGTAAATTAGCTATTGGAATAAATATCACATAATTTGGTTATCATTTGAAACAAATAATAAATATCACATTAATTATCATTTGAAACAAACAATCGGCTAACAGTGTAAGAAAAAGAAGATGTAAAAGTGATATTATATCATCAAAGTTGCACATTTCTTTCTTGAATGGGTCTGATAATAACAGATTCTCACCTACGCTTCTCTTTCATTTGCTTTACTGCATCAGCTAAATCGTGACTCTGAAGCTCTTCAGAGTCCTGGAATTTTAGGAATTCGTCTCCTCCATGCCCAGTCATGTATAAAAGTATGTGGCTTCCTTCATCACTTAAAAGACGCTTTGATCTTGGAACAGCAGTCTCATGCCGCCCAGTCAAAACCCGAAGAAAATTCTCAACAGTTACTTCATAACCTCGGTAGTCCACCTATAGAGTTAAATTGTAGAAGTATCATGACGAAGTTCCACTTGGAAGATGCAAATATAGTACCCATCCTACAATATAGATTGTCTAGAAGTCACAACACGATTGACGATACATCTGTTTCACTCTTTTTTCTTGCAACCTTATAAAAGAGTAAAAAAACCTTTATAAATAATGAGATTTGCACAGGAGCAAAAACGCAATGTGGAAACCTGTGCATGTCTAGAATCATGTGAATGCCTTATCCTTGGCTAGCCACTGGTCCTACAAGGCTGACCTTCTCTCCATACTTGTCAGTTGTAAACCTGTGAATCTTTGGGAGTCGATTGGGTGTTTTTATTTATGATTATTGAAATCATCTTCGGATGATGAGACTTCCTCTTTATGAAATGGTTGAAAAAATCGAAAGACCCAAAAAACTCTTCCTAACCATTGTGGGCTACTCCTCCCATTACAAAACACAAAGAGGCAAAAGAAAGGCACCAGAAGTAAAGCCTTGGCACTGGTGGATGACAACTACTCATTATCACAACCAAGTAAAGCAGGCACCAGAAGCAAGATGCCCATAAGACATACATGCTAATGCAGTAGAAGCAAGAAGATGAAAGCCTTGTTCTTGTCTCCATGAACAAGAGAAAAAAAAAAAACTAGAGGACTATGAAAGATTGATGCTTCACAAGGACAAATGAGCATGAACTGGTCAATCGCAGCAGCACCTGCATATCTGGAGTAAGAACCTATTCGGCTAAATAAGGGGTGCAACATGGGCTAGGCCAAACTGGCACCACATGGTCTGATCCAATAAAAAGTGATGTTTGCTTTGGGCTTGTTCAGGTTCGGGTTGGGGTCAGCCTGAACTTACCTGCATGGAATTCAGGTTGTGACGTTGTGTTCAAGTTTGGGTATAATACCAGTATAATACATTAGTATATTATCATATGTAAAGATACAGTTTCTAAATTATGTATCATTTGAAAATCATGCCAAATCCAGCAATTCATGTACCCAACCAACCTGACCCGAGTCAAACAAACATGCCCATAGGTAAAGAATTTTCAAATCAAGTTGGGTTTGGGCTTGCCTGCCCTACATGCTATTTGGGTCAGACTAGTTTAGCCAATATCCAATCCAAGCTGCCCGAGTTGCACCCCTAAGTTAAATGCACATGACCAAGACTCAGTAAATGACCAATGACTATATAACCCTATACTAATTATTTTTAATAACCATATACTAAAAAAAATGCAAGACAATCCTATATTCCTATCATATTTTCTGATTAATGATCACTCTTAGAAAGACCATTGTTTAAATATTGATATGAATAGATGATTGTTAGTGAAGGGTATTTTTCTATATGTAAAATTCATGCCATGTGTCCATGGCCTTCATCTGTCTATCAAATCCATGTCGTATCTGAGAATCATGCCCAAGGGAAAGCCAAAATTCAGCAAGGAGGAAGTGCAGCAGCTGACATGGTAAACATTTGCCCAAAAACTTAATGCCCGCCAAGCCAGCTGCTATTTAGCACCTGGACTCAACACACAGTTGGAATAAGCTTGCAGGACTGACTTGAAATACATATATCATGAGACTCTCTCCATTTTTTGAGAAATGAGAATTGAAAATACCTAAGAGTATAAGACACCTGCATGACAAAGAAAATTCAAAATGTCTTCTTTTTGAGATTCAACATGGAAAGCTAAATGCAAACACATTAGGGAAGGCAATGGATCGGGTTTAGACAGGACCTGCCCCAACCCTCTCCTTGTAGGGGCAGCGAGAATGAGATTTTTTTTATTTTGACCTGAACCGGGTTCATGATGAGTCCAGGTTCTGCTGGGCGCCCTGACCTGTTATAGTATAAAATATAAATAGATGTTTGAGAGATTAAATGTGCAGTTCTTCTGTAGGACTACTGTAGTGAACAATGTGCATTCCTTTCAGTATGCATGTTCGACTCCCTCCTCCTACATGGTTACATCTTATAATGTTTGTATATCACCACTGAGTTAACGTTCATGTACATTTCAGTAATATTGATTCAAACAAGATTTCACTAGATGACATGTATTTCTTGGGTGCATTTGGCATGACTAGCAGATCATAATCAAAGCATCATGGTAGTTTTAAATCCACTTTTACACCAAAGGAACTCAACAGGATGTCATCCTTCAGTAAAAGGTTGAATGTTTTCACCACACTATGTAAAGAGAGCAATATTCACCTCAACATTATCCCCATATAAGTTAAGCCTGTGATTTTCATTGTTGAAAACTTGAGCAGGATAATTGTTCCTAGCATTACAAGCCATATCATCTGCCAACATAAGTATTATTCTCTCGTCAGGTATTCCAAGCCGTTTCACTGTCCTGGTACAAAAATAATTTTTTTTACGAAAAAAACCCTGAAAATGAGTATTAGAGATCCCAAAAAGATAATGAAAACTTATGTGAAATTACAGCTTACCTGTACAATGACAAAGTATTGGCCATGTGCCGGTAGTTAAACCTGGTCAATAATCAACAAAAAAAAAAAAAAAAAACATTCAATCAACCACAAAATGAGATCATGAAAATTTTGAGAATGCATTCTCAATGGTAAACGTTAAATTACGAAGCGGCCGAAAATACATTAACAACGAGCTCTAAATGGAACGCACAAAATGTATGCATTCAAAACTCACTAAGAGTACACTATCATGTTACAATCATGTTATAAAACAGTGAAATATTGCATTTTTCACATTGTTAATAAATGTATTGCAATGTTGCAATACACATTGATGAATTTATACCATGCAATTCATGGAACAACTATCCAAAGAACCATAACCCCAAACCTCAATTCACTTAAAACATATTGACTATAAAACAGAACCCCACAAATCCCTAAAACCAGGGTTGGGGGGGAATAAAAAAGCAAAAACCATTGAATGCAACACCCATTCCACACCAAAAAGATGAAAGAAACACCCTCGCGCCACTGACCCAGATGGGCAATGAAGGAGAAGACAATGGGTTAGTTTTCAAATAATGAAATATAACCCTAAGACAAAATCTTGGGCCCCTCCATTTCTCTTGGATCAGGCAAAACACGCACAAGGAAAAGCTCTTCTACTACCCCAAAACCCCAACTATGCCAAATTAACACCGAAGCATTTGAATTCACAATCTTATTGAGAACAAGCTCATAAAATTAGATACATCGATGAATGCAAACATGGGTATTTGTCGCCGCTCATTCATGGGAGATTAGAATAGATGTTGGAAGAAAAAGATTACCAGAAACGAGAGGTACAAACCAAAACAGCCCAGTTGTTGGTGTGCATGATTGACGACGCATTCGAGTTGCAAAAGAGATGGGAAGTCGCCAAAACCAACAACAGAAACAACGATTTACACATGCTTTGGAGATTCGATTTCGGGATCCTCGAACCCATCTCTCTCTCTCTCTCTCTCTCTCTCTCTCTCTCTCTCTCTCTCTAACACTGAAGGAACTCGAAATCGTATCGTAATTGTGTGTTAACCAATTTAATCTTTGGGTCTAGACCCCATAAATAAGAGTCCCTCCTGATCCACTGAGGCTTTAAGATAGAAAAATCCTGAGTTAAAGAGAAGTGGGACCTTCAAAATAAAAAGTTACATGCAGGTATCCTCAAATTTTTTAAATTTACATGTGTGCTTAAGGAAATTTTTAAACTTTTTTAAAATCTAGGTGGGGGCTTCAAATCCTAGTACCTGCGTGGGATTGACTGTTTGATAAAAAAAAGTTAATCGCACTTGTCAACATATAATCAAATTGGAGGCAGAATAAATTGGAATTGACTTTAGCTTTTAGGGTATCTCGTCGCTGGAGGGTTTTTTTATTCTAAGTGATTTAAATTTTATTAGATAGGCTCTAATGTGGAGTTCCACACTTCTACTCCTTCCAATTTCTACAATATGTTGGATGTGTGATCCAACCGTTATAGAGCGGAATTCTTTGAATAAAGGATTCCATCCTTCTGTCGGATCTAGTAGAGGATTTCAACCATATATAGGATGTCTGATCTAGTAGTTGTAGGTTTTTGTAATTTTCTCAAAACTCATGAAAAATTATGGGCTCAGCTTTCACCCCATATCTGAGCTTGGCTCTTTAGAGAATTTGAATCATTCAGATCTTTAAAATGGGGCCCACATGAGTAAAAAAATTAATATTTTAGGATATGGTCTTATTTGTAATTATCTTAAGATTAATGAAGGATCAATGGCTGAAATTTGACTTAATAGCTTTTGAACCTTCTAATAATGCTTAATAGTTCAAATCTTGATTGTATGAATCAAAAGGTAGGTTCCCAAAGTTAAAAACGGTAACCCGTATGTGAACGCTTATGGCTTGTAGCGATACCTTTTTTGTGTTAAGTGACTTGCAAGTATCTCATAAAGAAGCGACAGTTGATACATTTTTAGCTTTTTTCTCATCATTCAAAATAAATTAATCTTCCAAATTTAACCACATAGCCATTTTAAGCATTCTAAAAAGATTAAATAGTTCAAATTTTGCAAAAGAGAAACACAGAAGTTTAGATAATGTGATCCAAGGTTTTAACTTTATTCCAAATATCTCAAAATATATGAGAAACCAACAGCTAATATTTGACTTGTTAGCTGTTTTGGACATTGTAAATATGATTGATCGTTCGGATCTTGATTGTAAGGCCCAAAAGGTAGGTGTCTAAAGTAAAACTCAATTAATGCCTAATACACTGTAGCAGTGCCTTTACTCTTTTTCCTTCATTTACCAAGTGGAATTGGGGAAGGTCTTGACTATCAAGATAATCAAAAGCATCGATGTGAGGATTCTCTTCTCGCCTTCTCCATGGTGCACCAAACGTGGGTTTTTCATAAGAGCTCAAAAAAAGTGAGAGGAATCCTCTTGGGCATACCCTTGCCAGACGTGCTCAAAATTTTTGTCTCCCAATCACAAAATGTGACTTGTTGATTGGCCATTGGCTTCACATTTATGCACATCATCATCATCATCATCATTATCATTGTCACTAAAGTTTTGTCCTTTGTCACAAAGATGTTAAGGTTGGCCACATAAACTCTATTTTTCCATTCTGTTTTATACTTAACCAAATTCTTCGAGAACTTCCACTTTTTGGGTCTATTTTTACTATCTCTATTCACATCCTTTTCGCCTACCCCATTCTCTGAATGGGTCATCAACTTACAAAAATAAACCTTTTCTTACTGTTACCATTGTCACCTTGCATTGGACATCAAACAATCTTAATTGGATTTCTCAAATTTCATCTCCTCTTGATGCTACCCCTAATGAAGAGTTAGCTCAAGATAGATTGAAATGTAGAAACACTTGTGGTTAATCATTTATTAAAATTAGCTCCAAAAAAGATAATACAGGCAACTTCTTTAAGATGATTTTGAATAATTCACCAAAATTTTTAACTTTTACCATTTATTGCAAAGTCTTGAATTGATATCTTAATAGATAGCTTATCAACAAAGTCGGGTTTATCTATCGACTCGATCAAACGTGCCATGTGGCATTTGATTAAGTCAAGACCGCATCTTAGTTGCCAAGTGTGCGGGCCATGAGTGACATGACCCAAAGCTCTGCCAGTTGCACAAGTTTGGGCTTTAGATCACTGGGCTGTTTCTCAAAGAAGAAATTGGTTTAGCCCATGCACGAAGGCGGCCAATCAAAGGTAGGGAGATAGGTGGATACATACGTGGGTCTAGATCACAGACAAGAATCCAGCTTTCTCTTACTTGGATTACATTAGATGTTGACATACTAGAGTAAGGCATCATGATTGTAATATGGAGCACTGAAAAATGACCAGACCGATAAATTTAATGGGCCACACAAAGAAAATAAAAAGCTTCTGTTCTGCCTATCAGCTTCCAAGGCCTAGAAGAGAAGCAAAGAAACCTGAGTGTTGCGCTTCATGACTATTTCCTAAAAATGACATCAAACCTGTAAGGTGAGTGTTAATCAAGGAAGGGTTAGCTAGAATGTTGAGCCACCCCGCGATCTGTGATATATGTCACAGCACACCAGATCGAGGGTCAGTTCTGTATAAACGATTCATAACTCAGCTCAATAAATTGGCTCATGACTTGATCCTACTAAATTGTGACCCACTTTTTCAAAATAAATTACCAAAGTGTTAATCGATTAGGATTGAAACAGGGGCCCAGGGGGCCCATTGTATCAATGGGCTTGAAACTTCAGAACTAACAACACTTATAAAAAGAATTGTTACATTTGATGTAATAATCTGTAGAACATCAGTTATCCTAACCCTAGCACAAAAAGGTCACTGGCATGCATGACAACGAAAAACTGACCCACAAACCAAGATTTGCAAATTGCGTTATGGTGATCAAGGCAACCCTGATGTTGATGTCACTTGATTTGAGCTGGTCGGACGTGCTGCAGTTTAAATTATATTCAAAACAAGCAAGAATATGAATTCCCCTTGGCTATAATGTTAAAACCTCAAAATCAATCATATTCCAAAAGTACATCACTTCAAATATATTCCTATTGGAATATTCACATGCACCTACCGTGAGAACTTTTTTATAAGACCCACTTGTGAGTCTCATTTGAGGATGGGACCAGGGGGGATGAAAAGATCTATGTGAGATCAACTCATATATTAAGTTCAGTTACAATCATATGTCTTAACTCTTTCATCTGTAGCCCACAAATCCAGTCCATTGAAATTGGTGCAATCCAATGGTCCAATAAATTCTGACCTGACTATGAGGATGTAAAGGCTATAATTCTATGAAGTACACACATTCCTAAAAATGTGTATGCCTAAAAGCTTACTGATATTAATATGCTTGCATTCAATGGATGCAAAAAAGGGGCAAAACGCCCCATTTGTAGAGGGGCAATTTTTAAAAATTTTCTTATATATATATATATGTAGAAATGCATTAGACTGCTAACAAAAAACATAACCCAAAAACCTGAGGGATGAAACGACTGTTACATCTAAATGAAAGATACACTGGCGAAAAAAATTACAACTAGATTTAGTGTCAGTTCTCCCGGGTAATGTCTCTAACTTCAAGTGTCGATGTCTCATTGGAATGTCTCTAGCTTCAAAAATCCCATCAAGACACTGCATTTTACAAGGGAAGAGGGAGTGAGAAGTGAACGCAGAAATATCATTAGATGGACATTTGCCATTGGCAGGGTATAGGTAAAATATGGCCAAATATCCACGGGAGATAAGAAAGACCTATCTTAAAAAGAAAAGAACAAAGAAAGAAGCTGTTTACTCAGCGTGTGGCAATAAGAACACAAAACCCAAATTCTGACGAATGAGTGGTGGTGGATCAATATCTGAAACATCAATCTTTCCCATTGACTTTGATAAATCATTGACTGAAAATGGCATGCTGCAAAGCAACAAAATGTGTGAGCATTTGTATCATAACTATCCATTTTTTTCCTCAAGTCCTTCAATCTTTTCTTCTTTTCCCTTTTCTTTTAATGGTAAGAGTCCTTTAATCTAATGGTTAGAGTTGTCTGATGTGTGATTTTTTGATATGGCCCATCCAACATAGAATGCGCTGGATGATTAGTTCAAAATTCAAACATCATGTGTGCCATGCGTATGTGAAAAAAGACACCAGGATAGCAAGTTGATGGGTGAAAATGGTTTTACCTCGAATCATCATCCAGCAAGAAACTGCTGACCATATGGTTTGAATCTTCAGTCATCAATATCCTCATGTTGCATATAACTTGATCAATATAAAATCATGATAAAAAAAAATTAAAAAAAAAGCGGTTCAAGTGACCAAAATTTGTAAGCGTCCCAACAGTAATGCCATGCAATAGAACTTACTTCTGAGGACAAGCTGCGGGTGCCATACATGTCATCCCAGCACATTGTACTGATCCGGTATAGCTGTTGTATACTGAGCATCTGAGAAAGGAGTAAAGATGGTAAATATCCAAAAGGAAGTTCAGCACAAATAAAGAAGCTCTTCAAAGATAAAGGCAACATTCTCTGGGCAAAGATAACGGCTTATTTCATCCAATGTTTTCTTGGGCTTTTGAGGTGTGACCTGAACCAGAATACTAAAATAAAATCAAGAAAACATTTGCATACTAGGAATCAGGTCACAAGAGATCCTAGTCATCTATTGGACTATTTGACTGAGGTGTCCCATTTCAGAAAATTTTGGGGTGTTATTCCATCTACAAAACAGTCATCTGAAATCTGAATCACCAAAAAGTGGACCTCACTGTATATGCTCAATCTTTAGATTGAGGATCGAATAGTTCTGCATTTGGGTAGCAGTACCCCAGAAACATGATCCAAGATACGATTGTTTATAACAGTAGAATATGTCGCCAGCCATAGCAATTATGGATGGATGGAAAATTGACGGCATATTGACTTCATTACTTTTAATGTTTTCCAAATCACACTATACACTTTTCTAGTGAGGGAATTTAAATTCAGCTCACACAGCAGTTCCAACACCAATAGGGTTTATCCTTTACATTCCTAATTAAAAAGGCAAGTGTTCCGCATAATCTCTTGGACACAAATATCATAGAAAATAGAATAGATATACCAAGGTTTTAAATTGCAATTCCACCGACTCACAAATGAGTAAAAATTGTTAATAATCTGTTTGGTTTTGAAAAAAAAAAAAAAACAACTCACACTGGGATTCCTACTAAGCATAAACATAGATCATAGTGCTGACTTGTCCTCTCTTTGACACTGGGTCAGTTCCGAAGAGCTTTTAAGTCCTCCACTTACAGTTAAAAATGAAGTGTCTTTCTCTATAAATCAACAAATAAACTCAGCATTGTTAAGCATGAATAGATATACCAGGAATCCAATAGCCTGTCTTGTTGGGTTTATGTCTTGTATTCCGGTTTAGCCGGATGAGTCACTGGGTTAGCCAGGGACTGGTTTAAGGTCAAGGGTATTTTGATAATTGTACCGGGGCTTTCTTGGTGGCCAAGAAAGCGGAGATTATATATATGTATAGTCTGTAACCCTAGACCTTGCGGCGGCAATTGCCCGTGGTGCTCCCACACCACGTAGGAGAGATGAGGTGAGAGTGTGAGAATCTCTTGTATGCTTTACTTGTCATAGTGAAGATGTTCGTCCTCCTGTGCCCGTGGATGTAGCCCTGTTTGGGTGAACCACGTAAATCTTGTGTCTCTTCTTGTGTGTGGCTTGTTCGTGTTTGATCTTGTGATTCTGTGGATGCGCACAACGGGTGATTGTTCAGAAAATCACAACAATTGGTATCAGAGCTGAGGTTGGTAGTCCTCAGGTTTCTGAGTGATGTGGAGATCGCTCAGTGGCTTGGAGGTTGTGCGCATGAAGATTAACTGAGATCAGGTTCGTGATTTCTGGTTGGGCCACCATCGGAGAAGAAGAAGACGAGATTGGGTTCTCCGGTCTCGCTTGGATCGGAGGAAAAAGGATTCACATGTTTCGTTCAGATCTTGGAGTTGACCGCTGTGGATGTGATCGGATCTTATTGGGTTCGGATCTGTTTTCATCGTGGAAACAGGGGATCTGGTTTTCCAGATCTGATAGGAGAAGACCGGAAGGTGGACCACACAGATAAGAAGAAATCGGCCGTGCTTCTTGGCCTGCCGGATTTCTTGAAGACAACAACAGTGTGGCTGGAGGATTCAGAGGATCGTCATGGACACAGAGGATCTGGATCTGGTTTTCCAGATCTGATAGGAGAAGAAGCCTTCTGCTTTTCGGTGGGCCACATAGATTGGAAAAAAGGCACTCAATCGCCGCTGTGATGGCCGGAGAAGAAGGGCCTTCTGTGATCTCTCTCTGATTCAGAGTACTCGAAGTTGACATCACTGTCGCTGCTGCGCCGTCCCCATTCGTGTGCCACCGTCACCGCCATGCCATCGCCGGATCAGACGAAGAAAAGGGCGAAGATGGGCCACTGCCAGATCTGCGTGCTTCCATCGTTGCAGTCGCCACCTAAATTTCCGCCAAGATTCTCGCCGTCTCCGTCGCCTTTGCCGGCCTTCCAGCCGACGCCGTCGCCATCCCTGTTTCCGGACCAGCTGTTTCCTGCCACCGCTGGTCGCCGGATCGTCGCCGAGGATGACACGCAGGTGTCCGTTTTCAGTTGCAGAGCGCAGAACATGGAAGTTGCGTGGGGAAGACGACAATCGCTGCAATCGCCTCGCCGCCGTCTCTAGTTGCCGGGATCGTCGTTCCATCGTAGCCGGAGTGGGTGCCGTCCACCGCTGCCACCCCCGCTGCCGTCGCCGAGAACGAAGACACACGGAAGCTGCCGCTGCTGCAGAACCCGTGACAGAGGAAAGAGGAAGAAGAAGAAGGGTTCGGGCCAAGGTAGGGTCAGGTCAGGTCAGGTTCGACCCGACCCGATTGAAGCGCAAGCCCATTGGCAGAAACGGGCTACGGGGCAGGTCAGGTCAGGTTAGACCCGACCCGATCGCACAGAAGCCCAGCAGTTCCGAGGCGGTTTGGTTTCGGGTCAGGTCAGGTTCGACCCGACCCGTTATCAGAAGGTCCAGCCTAGTCAGCAGGTTCAGGCAGGGTCAGGTCAGGTTCGACCCGACCTGTTAGCAGACGGTCCAGCCCAGTGCAAAAAGGCAGTTCAGTTCCGGGTCAGGTGAACCCGACCTGGGTCCGCTCCAGAAGCCCAGCAGAGCAGAACTGACGTCAGCAGTGACGTCAGCAACGGTCAATAGGCAGATTTGACCATATTTGCGGCTGAAATTGTTTCTGCGATATCTTGATCGTCCGATGTCCGATCGGAGATCCGTCTGAGCCTACGGACTCGTTTCGAGCAGATCTACGCAGTGGAAGAGGTTGATTGGCTGTTTGACAATCAAGGAGGAGGTTTGATCGATTGGAGCGTAGAAACTTGTTTCTACGTTATCGGAACCATCCTGAGTCGGATTTCAGATCCGTTTCTTCCAGCGTGCTCGTGGTGACGAGATTTATAACTTGATGTAGAAATCTGGAGGAGATATGAACAGATGTGGATTGAGGCTAGAATCGGGTCTACTCGACCTGGTTGTTGTTGCAAACCCAATAATAGGAGTCGCCGGCCTAATTGCAAAGGGTTTGCTGATTCAAGTTCGTTTGGGGTTCACATGATCGCATGTGATGATATTCATCTTGCCAGAGCCAAGCCGGAAAAGCAGCAAGGAGGAGCTGATGTATCAGCAGTTGATCGGAGGCTAGGTCAAATGGAGTTTTTGACCGCTCGGAGGTAGAGGTTGTTCTGCAATGGAGTCATCTGGACTTGTATTCCCGATCTGTTTGCTTGCATGCTTGTGGTGATTGGATCTTCACAGTGATGTTGAAGATGGGGCAAGATGGTGAGTGATTCAGATATCACTCAGATTCGTCAATGGTTTCGAGCTTTTAGTTCGAGGTGGAGTTTAACGAGATGAACTTTGTTCAAAGTTCATGTGCTGATTCAACATGTCAAAATATTGAAGAAGACTGTATCGTTGGTGCAGTGACGTGCCATTCAGCAAGGTACGTGAAGACATTGCCAGTTTTATCTCCTAGTAGCTCGAGTTGTACGGAGTTGTACGGAATTCAAGCCAAGGTGGAGATTGTTGGGTTTATGTCTTGTATTCCGGTTTAGCCGGATGAGTCACTGGGTTAGCCAGGGACTGGTTTAAGGTCAAGGGTATTTTGGTAATTGTACCGGGGCTTTTTTGGTGGCCAAGAAAGTGGAGATTATATATATGTATAGTCTGTAACCCTAGACCTTGCAGCGGCAGTTGCCCGTGGTGCTCCCACACCACGTAGGAGAGATGAGGTGAGAGTGTGGGAATCTCTTGTATGCTTTACTTGTCATAGTGAAGATGTTCGTCCTCCTGTGCCCGTGGATGTAGCCCTGTTTGGGTGAACCACGTAAATCTTGTATCTCTTCTTGTGTGTGGCTTGTTCGTGTTTGATCTTGTGATTCCGTGGATGCGCACAACGGGTGATTGTTCAGAAAATCACAACATGTCTGATATGCTTGAGCTCATCCCATGCCGAGCCTGCATACTGTATTGTTGTTTCAAGATACGAGAGAGAGAGAGAGAGAGAGAGCGCCAGTGCAATGTCATTACCTTATCTGTTGCTTCATAGCACCACCAACGCTCTAGTTCAGTAAATCTTGCTTTTAACATATTCACCATTACTAAATGAGCAACACTCCCGCCCCAACAGAAGGCTGCAGAAGAAAAGAGGATGGCCAAAACAAGTTCTCTAAAGGTCTAAACAAGCCAAAGACGGCCCCATACCTATTAAACAGTTGCACATTGATGAATGAAAACATCTGTGTGAAAATTTTATTAACCAAGAATGGAGGCACCTGAGTAGAAAATTTGGAGAAAATCCATGGGATAAATGAGTTAATAAGAAATTCATCCCTTAGTACTCACTTGGACTCCCAAGTTCAGGTGGACTAGAGTAAAACTAAGGGCATGATTTGCATAGCGCTGAGCTCTGATGCCTAGATATGGCAGGGACACAACAAGGATAATGGATTTTACAGATAAGAAGTGAAGTATCGAATATGTTATGACACGATACGTTGCCCATTTTGAAGTATCCGTGCATCATAGAAGCCGAGGATTCCAGGGTGTAAATTTCTATTGGTTTCATTCCTTTCCATGCAGAAAGAAGAAAACTATGAACTAATTTCCCTCGATCGGGTGAAAAAACATTCCCTATTTGTGTGTGTAGTGTTGGTTTGTTAATGGGGTTCGAAACCAATTTTCTTTGCTCTCATAGAAATGGATTTCCACAGAGCATGAAATCCAAGCATTATGCAAAAATTCCCTTAGTCTTAAGCCATTAAGAGGAAAAATAAAAACAAAGGAAAGACAGATCCAAAAGAGGTTCCACTGACATGATTTGCTTTCAATGTGTTCAAGAAAATTCCCAAGCTCTTCACAATCCCTTTCCAATGGCCAATCAATGCTTGCTGAGCTTGGGGATTTGCAACTGCACGGACCCCCTTAACCAATTGTGCTCTATTGGTTCTTGATGCCTGCATTGTCCATACAATGCAAAGAAATCAGTATATGGTTAACAAAGGGAGAGAGTATGCTGTCCACCATGCCAAGATGATATCATAATATTTTTTAAACAGACATACCCAGACTCTAGCATTTCGTGTGGCTCCCTGAACCATATGTTTAGTTTTACCTAAAATCTAATAACACATATTTGCATTGTTTAGATGTATATGTTCTTCCCTTTTCCAAATAATTGTTTTATATGGAAAGAATTATATTTCACCCATATGAACGAAGTTAGATCCACTAAAGAGCCACTATGAGTAACCCTCGTACCATATTAAGATTCAAGATATTTACTAGATCTGAAGAATCTATAGTGCTATGTCTGCATATCATATTCCTAGGGAAAATCAGAGATGTGATAGTGGTTTTGGATCACAAAGTTTGCTTACTTATTAACTAATAATCATCACTTTTTAGTTTACCAGAAAATGAAATTTTAATTGCGTAAACTGAATCACTACCTGTATACACATCCCAAGCAGGGGAGCATTTGATTTCTTCAGATTATCCCGGACCATTCCATATATCTTTTCCACATAGGCTGTAAGTTGCTGTTTAAACAATAAAGCCGAGTGTTTGGCTTCTACTTGGCGCAATGTATCTACTCCACCTATCAAACCACCATTTACAAAGGAAAGGTCAACACCTTGACATGCTCCTCGGAAACTCTAAACAAAGTGAAGAGCCATATGATTAAGTAATCCTGAAACTAGTTATTCTGTAAAACCAAAAACTTCAACTGAAAGAATCATCTACCAGTTGAATTATAGGGTCCAAATGCATCAGGATATGCACCGAGCAAATCCTGATGTGTTTATTTCATACGACTGCTGACCACATTTTTTTGATCCAGGATATTGGTCTGATGGGGCCACATGGATGAGAGAAACCATTATAATTGTTAAGGCAGTAAGATCCTAACTATTCAATAGTGAACCTGTGTGTCGACTGCTGCTATATCGTCTTACCCACCATCCATTTGTCAGGTAAAGATTGTATGCTTTGGATCATAAGTTTATACTGCAAACCTCTTTGTATGAAATGGCACATCATAACACTACACATCCTGATATATCAAGAGTCCCTAAATTATTCTATCCTCAATAATAGATTAAAAAAGAACTCTTACTTGTGTCATACTCCCAAATAGAGAAGCTGATGGTGAACGGCGCCATTGAGGAGCCATGCCAGCTGCACCACCAGCTTTAATTTTAGAGTACGCTGAAGAAGCAGCAACAATGTGGATGCATTTGACAGCCAATATGCCAACACATCATTGTTCTCTTGGGTCTTCCATGTGTGAATATGAAAGTTTAGAAAGTAATCTTATCCATGAAATTACCAAGAGACCATAGTGTAGAAGATCACATATCAAACCTCAGTAGCATGGCCTATTGTCTGAATGATCCGATCAAAAACACTTGTGTGTTCAACTTCAAACGATCTCCATTGGAGAAGGCACCGGTAGATAATACAAGCAGCAACCGGTCTGCTCCCAGTGAAGCCTAGAAGTTGTACAATACACCTGATCATCAAGTCCTGGTTCTCCTAAAAATGGTAACACCCAACAGATAATTTAGAAACAGTATCATATCCTTTTCATGAAGTTTATCTTCTCCTTTCAACTTGAGTCCACATATGACACTCCAGGTATGCCTCCATTAAAATTAAGTATATAACACCGACTCCTTAACCTATTACTTGCAGCATATGTTCTGCACCAGATCATTAGAATTTATTATTCAAATGTAATTATCCAATATTTTATTACATTTTCATAGATGCATTGATGGATCAAGCATGATGTCATTGGGTACACCTTCAACCCATATCTGATTGACAACACATCTCTATTCCAAGTTGCACTGCCTGAAGCATGTTTTATTTGGAATGTAATGAAACTAGTCATGCTAAATATGTTTGGTAGGAAAATCTAAAAGGAGTACCTGATGCTTCTCATTGAGTGATTTCTGTGGTTTCTCTTCAACTTCGGAGAGATCCATTGGTGTAGTTGCAGCACTGCATGAATCCTACGACATTCTCAAAGAAGATCAATAGAAAACCATAAAATGCACATTTATAAAATGAATTTTAAATATTCAATATCACTAAGATAGAAGTGCACTTACTGTTGTTGTCTTTGTCTCAACACCAGTAATATGACCACTCTCAGGACTCTTCTGCCAATTAAAAGAAGAAAGAATATCAGACAAGAATCTGTAAGATGGAAATAATTAATCAGTGGTGTTAAGATTTCTTGTTGGAGTCACCAGAACAGTAGACTTAGGGCATATGAAGAGCAATTCAGCATTGGGAGCCATTGAAAGAGCCTGCTGACGAAGAACCTGATTTTCTGATTCTGAGTTCGAAAGCTTCTCTTCAAGCCTGGTTTATGAAGAGTGAATATACTGTTAAAAAAATAACCATGATGTGACAATTAGAAAACCAGGTTCAAGACGCGTGCAACTAGCCCTAATTGTGTCTTTTATCACCTATTTCTTTCCCCCTTTTTCTCAACTTTCAAATGTTTTTCCTTCTTGTTGTAAAATTTCACTCAAATTACTTTCTTTGGTCCTTACAACCATACTAACATGTCCAAAATATAGTATACAAGCACATTACATATTATAATATAATCGAAGTAAAAGAATATTATAAAATAAAATTTTAACTTACAAAATTTGGAGGCCAGACAATATTCAATCAAAACAACTTTGTAAATTCTATAAACCCCAGATTCCCAACGGTATTACATGTATTTATCAATTTGGGCCAACTAACAGATACATCTCATGGAAGGGGGCAGCAATGAATAGTTTGGTGATATGATGTTAAAAATTAAGCATCCATATATATATATATAGGTACGTCTTTTCAGCACGGTTAACTTAAATTTCTCTAGACCATCCAGAAATGGGGAATGATTTCAATAAAAAAGGTCTTTAAGTGATGATCATACAAGAGGAGGTACACTAGTGGGGCAATATGGATGTAATATCAAAGTGCAATGTTTGAAGGTCCATAGGGTTAATACAATGAACTAAATGGTGGTCAACTAGCATTGGATCCTTAATGTAAAATATAAACAACACTAAAGTGAAAATACAGTATATTCCAGTTCCTATTTGATATGCCAACATGGTGTCCAGAAAAAGCAAACAAAAATTTACTGAAGATTGTAGAAGGCAAACCAATTCAGAAAGTGTCATATAAGGAGTCACGCAGAAGTGGTCATATGTGTTTGATAATGAATTGGTTAATGGATTCAATATGCGTACACTTCCTCTATAGTAAATATTGACATTTATGTCAACACACTCATGGCACCTTAATCTCACATATATGCCCAGTGATTGATCCTTGGGAGCTCAAGTTTAAAATATCACACCTGACCACTAGTCCAACTTGGCAAGAAAAAAAATATATATTGATGTTCATGAAAGAGATTCCTCAAATGTCAAGGTCAGGATCAAGTTCTAGATCACTACTTCAAAATTAACCATAATTCATGTTATCAGGTATGAACAACAGTTAAACCTATACAAATAAAATAAAATAAAATCAACCAAAAAACTTGGGTACCAATGGAACAAATGGACGTATGTAGGTAATAGCTACCTGCTTACAACCTCTTGAAGCTGGTTTGCTTTTCCTTCTATTTCTCCCAACTTCTTTTTCCATTCTTCATGTGCTTCAGCATGTTACCTTTCAAAATCATTAGCTCTATTTGTTTCAGACTGCAACAAGTCCTGTAAGGCATGAAATGATTGTGATTGTCAAACTAATAGTCAAAGATCGCAAATACTCCCTTTCATGTCGTCAATGTACTGTATTCTAAAAGAGTTCCTAAGTATAGTTTGTTTGGATTATGGTCCAACATTTCTAGTTTTGGAATGAGTCAAATGGTGCGCGGGGGTTTAAGGGTTCCACATGGTGGGGGAGGGTTAGTGTCCTTTTTTGGTATGATGATTGGGTGGGAGTTGGTCCTTTGCATCTTCTATTTCCTAGAATGTTTAGAGTTGTGTCCATCAAAGAAGCTTCAGTCAAAGAGTGTGTGGGTTCTGAATGTTGTATCTTGGGACATAAGTTTTTGGTGATCTCTTTGTTACCCTAAGTTGGTGGAACATGAGTCCTTGTTGAGTATTCTTACTAACATTTTCTTATGTAGGAGTTTAAAGGACTATCCCATTTGGAAGCCAAATTTTGCAGGATTATTCTCCTCAAGGCAATTATATAGGGAGATAGATCCTCCTAGTGAAGTTTGGTCACCCTGTGCATCTATTTGGACAAGACTTGTCCCTCCTAGAGTGGAAGCTTTTCGTTGTTTGGTAGTGGCTAGCAAGATTTCAATGGTAGATACATTAAGAAGAATAGGATAGATGTTTGATTCCATTTTTGACATGCGTTGCCTTTGTGAAAGGGAGTTAGAGTCAATCGATCACTTATTCATTCATTGTGATGTAGCCTCATTTGTTTGGGGAGATTTCTAAAATAATGCGGCATTAGTTGGTGTTTTCCAAGTTCACCTGTGGTAGTGTTTAAAGCTTGGAGGGGAGTCCAATGCTTAGAAATGGTATGATCTTATGGAGTATCATTCTTCTTTCCATTTCTTTGGTCAATCTGGAAAGAGAGGAATGATAGAATTTTTAATACAAAAGAATTGACAATAGAGGATCTATTAACAATTTTTCTTTTGAGGATCGCTAAATGGGAAAGTGCTAGAAAGGAATTTTTGAATATTAAGATAGATTATTGATGCAATTAAATTATGCAAAGTCTCGAAGTTTATTTAAAGATGCTTGTAGGAAAGAAGAAAATAGAAGTATCTTGGTTGTCTCCTTTGTTTGGAGCTTTAAAGTTCAATGTTGATGGCGGATTGAAGGGAAAACAAGGGTTGGCCGGTCTTGGAGGTGTTCTCAGAAATCAAAAAGGGGAAGTTGTATATATGTTTTCTAAACACAAAGGGATTAAAGACTCTAATGAAGTGGAACTTTTGGCAATTCTAGAGGCTCTCTATATTTATCACTCCTTATATCACCAAATCACCATAATTTTATTGTGGAGAGCGACTAAGTCAATACTATCCTAGGTGCAATCATTGAGAGGGCCTTGGAAGGTACATTTTTTATTCAATGAAATCAGTCTTTCAGTATCTGAGATGAGGTCACATTTTAGCATATTAGTATATATGCAAATGGAATGACTGTTTCTCTAGCTAAGCAAGGGGTAGTTCAATCATGCAATCTAACTGATCCTATAATGTAGTTAAGCTGGGTTTGGTGGTTGGTACATTTGTTTTCTATCAGTTTACCTAAAAATTATCTTTATGTATGCTTTTATCTACTTGTATTTGTTTTTGTTTCAATAAATTTTTTATTGTAACCAATAAAAAGAAAGAATGAAAATCTAACAGACTAGTTCTAAAGTAGTCGAAGGCATCAAGCTTGGGCTGGTGTGGCCTATTGGCTTATTGCGCAAGACCAAGGATTAAAATAGCGATAACGGTTGCTGTAGTGGCTAGTCACCGAAACGCTATGTAGCGGGTAGTGGTTCAATTTGGAAAAATTGTCAAAAAATCTAGAATATTGTAAAAAGCTAGAATATATATATTTTTTTGGCAAAAGTAACTAAGAAAAGTCCTCTTATTACATTTTTTTGTTGTCTTCTAGCTTTGGATTGGAAGAAAATGATGTCAACTGTTAAGGACCCAACTTGGAGAAAAATTGTGGTAAAAAAGGAAGAAAATAATTAAAAAAGAGAGAAAGGGGACTCTTGAAGTCATCAGCTGGGTTTTATAACACAACCACTACATAGCGGCGTTAACACTCAAATAGCATAGCGGCCCTTGTCGCTACAACCGATATAGCTACTAGCGGCCACTATTTTGATCCATGAGTGGAAAATGCATGAAAATTAGAATTAGATATAATATGAGGCTTCTTGCAATCATCATGCAAATACGACTCAAGACATGCTTATATTATATGCCATGTCTTTTTTGTTATTGGCATTGAGTATTTACCATTGATTAAACTTAAATTGCTACGGACTCCAATTGCACTTAATCTTGGATGCAAAATGGTAAAAAAGCCTCACTTGTGGAGTAGTGAATATATTCTTAGAAAATGATGATAAATACATAGCCATTACAGGTACCTTTAACAGTTTCAGTTCAATTACATTCAATGTTTCCGTCTCCGCTGTAAGGGAATCAATCTTTTCCAAGTCCTGAACAATAACTGGTATTTCATTGATAACTGGAGGTGCCTCTTCAATAACTTTCCATGCAGCCTTACGTTCCTTGGCAAGTTCATCGACTTTACTTTGCAAGGCTTGCAAACAATTCTGTAATTTAATTATCTCTTGTCCTTTCAATTCCTCCAAGTCAGTCTACATACAAATAATTTAACATGTATGTAAATGCTACAATGCATAAATCTGGTGTAAGTCATTTACATATAATATAAAATGTATGTAAAGGATACAATACATAAATCTGGTGTAAGTTATTTTAAAATACTAGTCTACTAAGTTGGTCTTGGTCAAAATAATGAATGATTGCATAATAAAGAATCAGTTAAGTCATATATTACATTAACCAACTGCCACTGAACGCATTGGTGCATTTATGGAAGTGTCATGCTAGCGACAAACAGTCTTTGGCTTGAGCTTCTCTTGAAGAAGTATATTAGTTTTTTGACTTTTGGATGTTTAGGAATAGCTTTCTCATATAAATAACTCCTCACAACATACACATTACCCTTAAGCGTTTTTCCAAATGCAAACACCATGTGAGTTCTTCCACCTGTTTTTCAAGTTTGTCCTAAGCTTCTTTAAGTGCGCCTGTTTCTCTGGCAGCCTGCATATAAAATTGCACATGTATCCAAAGTCGATGAGATTAGAACATTATGAGAACTATGATGTAATGTGTAATTTTTGAAACTTATGATCCCAAAGTTTTAGATGCATTAAAATACATGGAAAATCTACACAAAATACACTACTCTGAATTATATCTATATAGTTGAGGACAGGATGATACTATTATTCATATCATATTTGTATCGAGTCCAGATATGCCCTCATTTCTATAATGGCTGTGAAGAAGCCATTTAATAGAAATAGAATTACCATCAAGATCCAAATCACATTTTCCAGTACTACATTACCTCCATTTTCAGAATAATGCTAAACTACTTCTATATAAGATGGAGTCAAAGATTGCAGTTTCTACAGCAACTATAACCTCTTTTTTATTGCATTCTGGTGTCCTGCATTTTTTAAAATAACCAACTACACATGCTATCATTGCATGCTTTAATCCTAGATGCTTAGTGGCATAGATGTAACTGTTACCATATGTCCAGATTGAACTTTCATTTGTGTTGTATTAGTTGGATCTTATTGTCCAATACCTCAAAAGTCTATGACTAATAGAAACATGTGTAATGGCAACACGCATGTTCAAGTTACATAATATATAAGCAAAACATGAGAAATACAAGTATCACAGCAGATTTGAAAGCATCACCACTCACCGACACAGTTGCACCATTAACATGCAAAAGTTCATCATACAATCACATACTTTTAACTACACTGTATCCTTTATTAACTACGTATTGTAAAAGGATGCAATTGAAAATGCAATCACATACTTTTAGTTTAGTGTTGCTAATGTCAATTAGTATATATCTTGAAATTGATGAAACCATAGAATTTACTGTCATTTACTTTCCACATCAAACTAACTTACAAATAGAAAATTGAGCAGTACAAACCATTTTCAGTTTTCTAAGCTCTCTCCTTGCAATCCTTCCCCTCCATCTGCATTGGGAAACGATTGATGCCCTTTTCAACTTCTTATAATAAGAACAATCTCTGTGACTGTGCCACTGGGCCTGCAAAAGCATTGACAAGAGGAAAATATTTGAGAAAACTATAATGAATATAAATGACTTTTTTCAAATTACCTATATTACAGTCAGCATATAACCTGAATAAAGATTGATGCTTTAGTTTTCCTTCTAAATGTAAACTCATTAAGGGCTGTCATTGCCCTAAACCCTGTTTACAAGACAAGTATTGATGACCACAGATGTGTATAAGCCTTTTTGGCCATACATCTTTATATATGTTTCTGAATTTTCACAGCAGCAGCCTCCCTTCTCACGTACTGGTACAATTTAGAAGCCAGTCTCCCTACAATTTAATCGCAGGCATGGGTATATCATAATATGTGGAAGCAAAACAAAATCCCCAGAGTAATAGAACATTAGAAAAATAACGGGGCAAAAATTGGATGAATTAAACATAACATATTTCTTCTAATTAGTGGATGAAGCACACCCAACCCCACCCACACAAAATTCCCCACCAGCACACACACATATACACATAAAAAGAAAAAAAAGAAAAAAATTGCATGCCAATTTCATTGTTAAGAATAGTTGCAAGTATAAGCTAAGAAATAATTTGATCAACTGAAATGCATCTGAATGACATACCTCTCCATAAAGATTGCATGCGAATACCAGCCTTCCTCATTGCAGTAAAATGTTTTCGAGTAATATGAGTTTGTATCTGACGCTGAATAGCATTTGCTGCATTGATAAGTACCTTATCTCTTTGGGCATCTAATTCAGCCATTTGACCAGCTCTAAGAAAAACCTTTGTTTTGCCAATCTTCAAAATCACACAAACGCTTCTCAGGTACCATTTAACAGTCTCGTAACAGATAATGTATATAATTTTCTGGATTCAATATGAATTTTCTCATTATATTTGGATCCTCTACCATAGTATATACATCATTGTGTGCCTGTCCCAGGATCGATTAAAGGGGGAGTGTTGGTATCAGACTGGTAGGTTTGTTGTAAAATATCTTGCTAAACCAAACCATGATCTACTTTGTACTGCTTAACCACCCCAGCTTGATGGAATTCATTTTATGCAAATAAATTTCCTAACAACTCAGGACCCATGTCTAGATGCGTTCTAAGTTTTAGAAACATGATTTGTATTTCTATTTCTTGCATCCATGACCTCTGTATCTTTGCATATGTTGCAAGTGCATATGCAGGGGCAACTTTGGATGATGCCCAACCAAGAGCAATTTGCTCAAATCCCAACTGCGCAAGTGCCAGAACTTTAGAAGGATAAACATTTTTTCTTTCCTAGATTCTTTGAAGCTCCTCACATACACCCTATATTTGCTTTAAATTAGAATTGTTCGACATTATATTTACTAGCTAAAGCCTAAGGCTCATTTACCTAGAGTAGTGGCTAGGAATAGATCTAGAATAATTTGAGATGAAGAAAACATGTTCACAAATTGCAGGGCTCATGGCCACATTAGTTTTTGGAGATCTGATATTTATAGTGCATTCACTTGAAAACGCAAAGTTTCAAATTTTAGAAATTTCTTAAAGAAACACAGTTGCTTGAACAAAAGGTTCTTTAATTTATTGAGTTCAAGAACAAACACAAAAATATCAGTTGATTTATCAATCACCAGTTCCTGCGATGATCTCATAAAGTTCCAAATGTCACAAAAAGTATGTAGATGAAATTTGCTGAAATGTCTCTTTTACTATTTCTAGAAAGTCTAACTGATTTCTTCCTGTTGAATGCCATGAACAACGCTTGCATTCAGACACTACGGCATCCTTGCTTGTGTTACGTATGTGTGTTTGCATGTGCTAAGTAGTTAGTTTGCCGCATTTTTAATGCCTTAGCATTTTGGGTATATTGGTTAGCAACTTGAGGTGTTATCAAAGCCAACACACCCATGTTTGAATCCGCATAGGGCAAAAAAAGGCCCCATGTAGCGTTTTGTGCGTGGGCACATTTGCAATGGGCAAAAAGACCTTATGCCACGTCTTATGTGAGTATGTGCCGCCCGATGGGGTGTTAAGTAGTTAGTTTATCGTGTTAATAACCGGTAACACCAAAAGCTCGAGATGTTAGTAAACGGCATAATAATGTATATCAACCACGTACCCCCACGCCCCCCCATTGAATGGGATGCCGTCTGAATTTGAAACCCAACACAGAGATAGGCTAGTTAACAGATGGAAGTAACATGTCTCCTAGGGGTTTCAAACTCATGACTTCTGGCTATGATACCATGTTAATAACCAATAACACCAAAAGCTCGAGCTCTTAGTGAACGACATAACAATGTATGTCAACATGCCACACCTTTAATAACTTAGCATTTTGGGTGGTACTAGTTAGCAACTTGAGAGCATGTGCATCAAAATCCTAATGCACCTTTGCTAGCACATCATTATGCATACAAGTGTTAATGCAACTTTGCATATGTATCCTCACTTTCGCATCCAAATGCTTGTGCATCTTTGCTTATGCATCCAAATGCTTAGGGATCTTTGCTCACGCATCATTACTTGTGCATCCAAATGCTAATGCATTTTTGCTTGTGCATCTTCATGAAGGGGCTTCATTTCCATGGTTTGTGCACCTGTAGGTCTGAGTGTTTCTGGGCCCACTTTTCAAGGGTCAGCCTATCACACGTCTCAACTCACAATGTAAAAACATTAATGTCTTCACCACCTTGCAATTTTTCCAAATACCAACTATGACCTATGGAATAGGTTGTTGGACAGTTAAGAAGCAACATATGCACAAAATAAGTGTAGCAAATATGAGAATGTTGAAATGGATATGTAGTAAAACAAGGAAAGATAGAGTTATAAATGAGTGTTTTCAAGAGCATCTAGGGGTAGCATCAATAGGTGATAAATTAGAGAGACTCATTGAGATGGTTCGAACATGTCCAATACAGGCCAACAACATCTCCACCAAGAAGCAATCTTTTTATGCAAGTTGATGGTCCACACTTCACAGTGGAAATGGGGTACACCGAAGAGGACAAAGATAGAAGTAATGAGGATTGAGGATAAATCTAAACAAGTGTAACCTATCCAAAGGTTTGACTCAAGAGAGACAAAATTCATGTAGTCAACCCCAATGAACAAAGCTTTGTTGATGACGAGGACCGCTGTGCAATTTTACATGTCTATGTACTTTTTGATATATTGGGTTTCCTATGTGAAGCCATTTTTCGTCGAGTTTTTGCGTGAAACTTAGGGCGTGAGACGCATTCCCATTGGCATGAATTGTACAGCTGGTCCGAGGCCTTCCTTTCTATCTTATACATTATTTTTTTCTTGCTTGCTGGATGCCACACCTTTTTATCTTGCACCTGCTGCAATTAAATTGCTTGCCACTCTGTGCCAATGACTATTATTGGATAGACTGTAACCAATCAGCCAAATATGAATGTTTGATCTGCTGTTATACAACTGAGGCAATTGCGGCATTGTTTAGAAGTTTGGATGACCTATAATATGAGACGAAATTTCACTTCATTCTTGATTGATTATTTAAAAATCATATGGACACTGACTTCGGTGTGAATAGCATTCATAGCAGATATGCTGACTACTGAGTTGCTTGAGTGGATGTATGAACAGAGAACATAATTATTTTTAGTCTTTTTCAAGGATACTCAATATTGGCTATTGGAACATCATCCAAGTATTATAAAGTTTGGCACTCTGGTTATTACTGTATTTGTTCACTGTAATTACCTAAGACTAACACTATCTTCAGCACACAATTCACAGCGATGCTGGGCACAACTATCCCCAATAGTAGCTGACTAGCATGAGTTTCAAGAGCTTCAACACAAGATTTTGTGGATTACTTCAACTAACTGCTGCCTATCTATTGAAGGCCTATTTTTCGTTTCTTTGTATCATCCACACACTTGATTGTTGCATGTTCTATGTTAATTCTTTGGGGGTATTTACTGGATATTGAAATGCATACCGTGGGACTGCAATCTGTTATTGTAAGCATTTGATCCATTTTGTTGGACATCATTGCTGGTGAAAGACTATAAAACAAGCTTATGTGTCATAGATGAAAGTTCATACAAAGATAGGAATTATTGTGTTGTGAAGAAAAAGAAGAGGGAGGAGAAGCAATTATAGCAAACATAGAATGAGATCAATCGACCAGTGTGAGATTACACTCCTTTTATTATGCATAGGAGTACAATTGTGACAAGGTTATTAAATATAAGGTGCTCTCGGGTTCACAAGATTTTCAACATAACAAAACCTATAGCCCAAACTATTGTCTGTAGCTGCAAAGATATCATAAAATTACCGGAAACCCTTTCAATTCCTTCTTTTCCAATAGCATTTTGCATGCAACCTTTCCATCAGACCTGAAAGAAGTAAGATAATAAAAACAGGGAACATCTGTGTATGGCTAATATCACGAGTCCAAGTACAGAGTTTAAGCTTGCCAGACTCAATAAATACAATTATATTTCCAATTCAGAATCGTACCATGTTGAAACACTTACTTTGCTTCCAAAACCTCTGGAGCAAGCACACCAAAGCGGTGAAAAAACTCATTAAATGTTTGGTGAGGAGGGTAGCTAGCACAATTGATTCTAATACCTTCAAGAACACCCTGCAAAGACAATAAACATGCAGTGGATGATTAGGAAATTCTATCCATTACAACTTTATCTGGAAAAGAAGAAGACATCCCAAATTTCAGAATTTACTCACACCATAGCGCAATTGTTGTCTGGCGTTGACATTCTCAAAAATAGATGGTTTCAGAAGATCGTTTGGCTTTACGCAACTTATGTAGTGAGGCTCTGTTGAGTTCAGTGCATCCATCAAGGATTGTAGTTGTAGCTGCATAAAGTGGAGTAGTATGGGAACAACTGTTAACTTGTCAATTGTGGAAAAAATATTTGATTTCATCAACATTTTCTTGTGCAGGGTATGAACATATAAATTTCTTTTCTATGGTACACGTATGTCTCCACAGGTTTGTGTCAACATGTCCTCAATGGAAGAATGACTTGTGCAAGCCTCAAAGTTGTGATAATCCTAGCAAATCCAACCTTTTATTTACTTTTCCTAGTTTAAATCAAACTCATGTGTATTTCTTTATTTGTTAATATTAGAGACTCCTAATTAGAAACTACCATTGTTTTTTAGGAATGCAATTATATCAAGTTAGTATTAGTGGTTACAATTGCAATTAGAGTACTTCCTTTCAACAGGTACAATTTTGATGTGTGGTATATTATATATCTATTTATTCCTACTCCAATTTTACACGTGTTTTTAGGGGAAAATTCTGTAACTTTGTACCATATAAGTCATTTATACAAGTTGGGTTCACAGGAGGAGACTTGATTCTGGAGGCTCATCTCCTCTATTTCATCTTCTTTTTGGATATTCATGATTTACAGCCGACTATCATAGTATGTGAGTATGGGTTTGAAAATGAAAAGTCAGCCTCCATAACTAATCATGTGGCTTCCATTATCTATGCATGATCTTGATTGACAGTGAAGCCCACTAAAGAAAATCCGCAGAAGAATTTTTAAGAGTCCTTCAATTGAAAATTGGTATCTACAATTTGTGGTCATTTTTGAGGATTTTCAATGAAACAGAAGCAATCCAAATTTCATTTCTGAAAATTTTTCTTTTGAACATTTTAATAGCCGTTAAGTTTTTTGAACTTTTGCAGTTGATCCAAAGCTCTCCATATGTAAGAAGTACAGCTCCAATTAGATAAAAAGGGGATTTGCATGTCAAAGGGACATGACTGGAAATAAATGTTGACGTTGTTAACGTAAGTATTTCGCATAAAATAATTGCACATATCAATCAAATACATTTTGAGTTTCCCATCTTGCTGTACTTCATTCCCTTGAAGAAGCAGAAGGAAATAAAGAAAAGAGCAGAAATTGCTGACATGCAAAAAATACAATAGAAACAAAGTCTCTAAACACATCATCAAATGCTTTGCAAGGAAAGTACACAGCAATGAACATGAGAGAGACTAAGTCTCAGTTTATCATTAGACTTACAAAAAGGAGGTGATGACCACCATAACCAGATGTGGGCACATGTTCCAATTCATATTTCACTTAATAAACGTCTAATGCTAATGTATGCACTACCTATCACCTATGATGCTCAGATACAGCATGGATATGACAGTGACATGCCATGAATACAGCAAAGATACAGATTTTACACATAAAAAAGTGAAGTATCGGATATAATAAGACATGATACATTGCCTATTTTGACGTATCTATGCATCATAGCCTATCACATCCAAATAATAACAGTTGAAACAGAAAAGATACTACAAAAGGGGATAATTTTCATGTACACACACGTGCAAGTCAGAACCACCCATCACACAGGACCCAACAAAATTCACCGGTCTTAATACACAGCATAGATCCCTATGTGCATAGGTGAAAGAAAACCCCACAAAAGGGGTTCCAAGGTCATGTAGCTACTGATCCATGATAAAAAGAACCAATAATGTCTAAATATCTTCCTCATTCCTAATAGCATTCAAAATTTTTGAGGAACTGGTTGTTATTGTTTCAGTCATAAGCATGAGTAGGTGAAATCCGTTATAGGACAAATATTCGGTATACTAGAAATGCATTGCAATACTACAGTGGCATGTGGTGAGTTGCATGGCCACAGATACGTGCTCCATCACGAGTTCTTGAACTCTCTAAATGACTTGCAATGATCTTAAGAACATTATACCTTAAAACGAGAGCCAATTGATGAGAACTTGGAAGATTTACTCGTTTCCTCAGGAGCTAGTGGAAAAAGGCCTGATACAAAAGAACATTTGGAAGCACTCAACAATTCTTGATGTTAAGCCTCCACATATTCTTTATTTTTATCTAGAAACTGGTCAGATTGATACTTGACCTGAAAACACACATTGAGAATAGATATGCTAAAATCCAATGGATATTTAATTATCAAATTTTAGATGCAGAAACCAAAATTCACCTCACCGGCATAGTGAGAGATGGTAAAATCTATGCGAGATAGTTTGGGCTTTTGGAAACGCTTGTGAACTTTGAATGTCTGGAAGAGCTTCTGGCAAAATGTTTCATGTGTTGACTTGGGGAACATACTGGGAATAAAAGAAAAGAAAGTCCAAATTTTAAAGACAAAGTGAAATTTATTCGACCTCCTATGAAGAAATTCACTTTTGATAAAAAAAAATCATCTATGAGGTATTGAGATGAGATTTTTAATAAATCCTGATACTTTTTTCTTGAAAGGATAGGGATAAAATTTATTATGATGGATGAAGGAAAGGTTTCCCACCAAGCTTCATCAAGCAGTGCAATTATTCCACCAGGTTTCTGTAAAACGAAAAGGCATAAAGTAGAATATATGTAAGAAAAAAAAAAGAAGTAAAATATATGTGTAGGACAGTAGCAACCAACTTTGAAGAGGATATAACCGACAAGATCAAGGAAGAAAATTATTGACAAAGAGTTCATATCAAATTGTCAGAACCCTAAAACGTAATATCAAAATGAGGATGGTATACAGCTAAAATTATCCAAATATAAACATGAGGAGAGTAGTTTTGCCTGTTTGCGGAGGATGGTGTACAGCTAAAATTTTCCAAATATAAACATGAGGAATATGATCTGTAAACATCTTTTTAATAGTAACACAGGTTTATTAAGGCATCTGCAAACTTTATTAAATGACAGAGAGCTCTCCTAGTCAACCCAAATCACCAGAAGAATCTAGTAAATACACTTATGCAATGCTCGAACTTATAAAACTCAATCTAGCATAACTATGCAAAGTTGAATATTTCATTATTTGAACTAGTAAAATTTACTCATTTTTTTTGTGTGTAATTTTGCTTGCAGTTGTCATTGTTTCAATGGACTTTGGTATTTAATGTGAAAACATATTCTTGTAATATGGAAACTTGCATAATATTATACTAATATCAAACCTAATAGCATCGCATGCAAGCATCATAGTTTTTTAGTCATACTATAAAATTGAATGGAGCAAACGAGACAAATTAGTTTTTAATTTACTTCTTTATTTTTGCAAATCTTACATATAAAAAATCATCAGAGGGAAGTAGAGATACCTTTTCAATAAGATCCAATACATCCAGATTATCAACAAATTCTATATAACTCCAATCAATTTCCTCCTTGGTGTACTCTTCTTGCTCCATCTTAAATACATGCTAAAAAGAAGAATATGCAGATGTCTTACTTGGATCATGATACAACTATACAAGATTAAGTCAACATTGACCTGCCCATACAGGGTATGATAATTTACCTGGTTAAAATGATGTTGCAGTTTCTCATTCGTGAAGTTAATACAGAACTGCTAGAAGCTGCATAATGTCATTTTATTGAGGTCAAGTAGAAAAAAGAATGTTGATTGAAACCAAAGAGGAAAAAGATGTAGAATCTTCAGTATTGTTGTAAAACTTCTTTCCTTTTATCAATGGTCATTACCTGTTAGTCTTAAAGCTTTCCAAACCATATACATTGAGGACCCCAATCAGTGATTGTGAGTTCAGGTCTTGCCCAATTGAGACATTAATTTTATCCACGAGCCTGTAAACAAAAACTTATACACCTTAACTCCTGATGTTTATGATTTCTACGACTTGGAAAACAATGTTCTTGGATAGGAAGAAAAATCGTAGAGCTTGAGAATTGCCTACTCTCAAACAGCTTACCAGTCAAACAAGCGGGAATATATTGTCTTTGCTAGGCCATCCCTGCTAACTGTAGCACCATGAGGATCGAGGCTTCTTTTAATGACTTCTTCAGGGGTTATCATCACACGTTTACAAAGCGCATCCTCTAAGGCCTGAGAATCACACCTAAAATGAGAATAGAATCAAGGTCAACATATGACCAGCACATTAATGAAAGCATAAGAGTTCCAAGATAGTAAGGGCATGCATTATACATGAGAAGCTCAGCTGTCATTTTGAGATGAAACTTAGAGCTGTTGTCCTTCAAAACTGATGAATCAACTTCTTGCCCCTTGGCAAATTTGATATTACCAAGATGAAGAATGGCAGCAATAACACTAAAAATCGCTTCCTGAGACACAACTTCCATCAGGAAAACAGCCTTCATGATGGGTTTTATTTTGAGTCCAGCATACAGTTTAGTATACTTCTGGAATATAGGTAAGAATCTACCTGTTCATTTTCACTGATGCCAACAATATCCATTGCCCTCATGGTGGCAAGATAGTCATGGGCATCACTTACACCAACAAGCTCATAGCAATTTGATTGGTTAAGATAGTGAAATAATTTAGGGTTATCCAATTTATATTTTTCAACTTCCTGAAAGGTTAAAAAAATCATGGTAAAAAAATTGTTCAGCAATGTAATACAAAGGATATGTGCAAGGAAAATAGAAGATACATTCATTAGCTAGTAATCCAAAAAGAAAGTTCTCACAGCAGGTGGAGCAGCACAAAGATGATAAAAACAGTGGTAATTGCGCTCTGGATCGGAAACTTGGCAAACACGGGACCTCTCAAGGAGGTAAGTTCTGATAGCAGCCCCAGATATCTTTCCGTGCTTATCAAATTGGATCTCAACAAGTTTCCCAAAACGACTGCACTGATATATTTACAAACATCAATAGAGCTTGTAGTGCAATAAAATTTAATGAAATGCAGGATGAACATCCTACTCAAGACAAAAATTTCTTCAGATGTGAAAGATACACAGGATTTATAAAGAAATTCCAGAAATGCTGACTGAAGAAATGAAAATAGCTGTGTTTATTTTCTAGGGCTAGGATTATGATGATGATGACAACGATGAAGATGATGATATGGAGTTTATTTTCCAAACCAAAAGACCATCTCGAAAGCCAACAGACAATAGTTTTTGCGGTATCGCACCTTGAATTGTTATTCCTAACAGTTTTAGCATTGCCAAATGCTTCAAGAACTGGATTTGACTGCATTCACATCATTTGGTATGATTAATATACAAGTGACAATTTCAACATATTTTGATTGCAAAGAATAAAACATATGATCAAAGTACGAATGAAGATCCTTGATTTACAAATACAGTCTACCAATTCATCTTACTTCCAAAACTTGCTGTTCAACTGTACGCCCTTCAGTCGCTCAATGCCCACCCATATAAGCAAGATAACGCACAAGCATTTTTGTGTTCTCAGTCTTACCAGCACCACTTTCACCACTAACTAAAATTGAGTTGCTTTTTCCTTCATTGATCATTGCCCTGTTCCAATGAATCATTTATGTCATGTGACTGACTGGGTCGTGTCAAAGTCAGGTCTGGGTCAGGGTCACATATGAGGTTGACTTAATCATTGGCATTTATCTGTGTGTGAATAGATAAGATCTGTATATGATTAAATTAATGAAAACATCCCTAAAATCAAGGGATTGGAGAGCTGTATCAAATTGTAATTGCAGAAAGTTTAGTGTTATAAATCAAGGGTTCGACCACACTGGGAGACACTGAGTTCTTGTGAAAAGTCAGTTTTCTTTTCTTCCTTTCATTTGAGTTGATCTCATTTCCATAAGTGGATGCATTCTAAGTGATTGATACCCATACTTCCTCTGTGAAACAAGCTTACCTGTAAGCAACATCTGCAATTGCAAAAACATGTGGACTTAGCTCACCAAATAGTGCGCCATTGTACTGTTCCATCATGTGAGCATCATACAGATGAGGCAGCCTTTGAAATGGATTGATTGCAATAAGAATGTTTCCAGTGTATGTCTGCATCATATTTAAAGATTAGGTTATATCTGGCACAAATTTGAATTGCTGCAATTTTCTTAGAAACTAGAATTTACTGAAATGTGAACAGAAGGAGAAAGACAAAATATAAGAGACTTCTGGCTCACATATATCTGATTGAGTTCATATCTAGTTGACAAGTTCTGTAAAACTCCAGGCTCATGTAGGTAAGAGAGCTTAGTCATGTCATCAACTCCACCTGCAGGCGCTTCCATATCCTCTGGGTAAATTCTTGGACGATATGTCAAAATTCTGAATCAAGCTAAGTATCAACTATCAATCCAAACAACAGTGAAATTTCAGGATTTCATTTTGCAATCAAGATTCATAATTACATTTTCACCTACAATCAATTGTATGAATTTCGAAGGGTGAATATCATCACAACCGTAAACTGAAACCAGCAGATGGTACATTTGGACAGTGGCACATATATGACTGTTGGGTTGCAGGTACAGAGAAGAACATGAAGGTAGGTAACAGTTTATACAGGAACTGCATCTATAGACACAAGCATAATGTGTGTATGTTGTTGTCGTTGTTTTGTGTGTGTACAGAGAACCAGAGGAAATCTCTTCTACCTTTAAAGAATGAATAAATTAACTAGATAAAATTTTGTTCTGGATATTTGAGTATAAGATGAAACCCAAATTCTGCCCAAAATTTATGAAGAAACAAAAAGGAAAGAAAAAAAAGATTCTCAGGCTACTGAATCTTCTGTAGAGGGAACAAGGTTTTAAAAGTTATGAAGAAAAAGATGCATATATATATATATGGGAAATATTTAAGTGAGAACTAGTTCTCATCATTATTCCATCAGAACTATTGGTGGGGCCCACCGAGCAACCCATCCAAACCATGCAAAGATAGGAATCCCTCCTTCTCTAGGTGGTAGTCACAAATCCCAAGGTTTGGCAACCATCTAAATCGATTTGACCGTTGGATGGAGGGTTGATTTTTTTTTATATGAATTCATTAACTTGTGGGCCACGGATGATGGGGTTAGGGGCATGGGATTTGGGTCCAACTTGATACTTGTGGTGAATGGTGATCCCATATAGATCATTCTATCCCCTCTAATCTCATCTCAAGAGGAAACCCACAACGAGAAAAGAAGCACAGCACACATACATGCATGCAATATAAATATATGGTTGTTATCTCTTGGATGATGTCACCTCTGAAGGTCATAGAAGAAAGCCTTGTGAGGCCCACCTAGAGGCTGGGACTGATACCAACAAACTGGTGCGGATTTAAATAGAAGGTGGTTGGGGTATCTTCAGTTCCAACAGATCTATCGTGATTAAGATATAAGACATGCAAAATCAACGGTCACAAGTCCCTCAATCTCAAATCCAATAGTGGGGCAGTCCATATGGGCTCATACACTTTGAGGGGACCATGAGTGGGCCGAAGTAGGCCCTACAAGCCCAAACATTAACCACAAGATCAAATTCATATATAATCATAGAAAAAGAAAAAAAAAACACTTTTGCTCCTGTGCATCTGTCTTGCACAAAGATACCATGCAAGAATGCTAGAGGGGCCCACCATATAATCAACTAAATGGACCATGCCCCCTCCCCAACCGACACACTCACCCACAAAAAAAAAAAAAAAAAAAAAAGTTGTGGATCCCTTGGGGTTTACACTGACACAAATGGATTAGATCATCGGATCAAGTGTAAAAATTTTTATTGGTCTAAAAGGAATAAACTTATGTGCCATAAATCAAGGAGTTAAAATCGCTAGATTGACTTATAAATTCTTATGTGGGGTAGTCCCACTTGGATCTTTCAATCACCACCTCCACATGATTGGTAGGGCCCCAAGTGAGGCCCAACAATTGTCTCACTTGGTCCTCCCATGCAAATGTACGCACAAGAGCACTGCCCTCCACATGTGTGTGTAAGTATGAGTGCTTACATAAGGTCAACCTTATCGATATGGTCAAGTGACCTCAAGTTATATGGAAGATGATCTCCTGCAAGCAATAGGATGTAGAAAAAATGGATCGATGCCTTTGTCACAAGGCTGTTCATGAAATTCAAGGGGGTCCAACCTTATGGAGGGTCATGTTCTTGGTTTAAAATATCGCTTGAGTCCAATTCGACTTGGCATTAGACTGATGTGACTTGGCCAAGTTGGCGAGTCCCATGTGCCCGCATCTTGAGGGATAAAAAAAGAAAAAAAAGGTGGATAGGAGGGAGGAAAAGAAAAAAAAAAAGAAAGAGAGAGAAGAAGAAAAAGGTACTAGTTGTTTCAGGGGAGAGAGAAAAAGAGAGAGAGAGAGTAGGGAAATCAATGAAAAAACAAGGAGGGAGGGCCTCTCCTTTGCAGCCCACATAAATGGATGACAATTATAAAGGGTAGGAGGATAGAAATGTCCAAATGTAGGTTAGGCCTAATCAGATAACCATAGCCATTGATTTAGAGCTTCAAAGTAAAACAATTTTATTGTTTCAATTCAACAATGTGAGCAACCAAAGCAATGCAAAAATGAGGTTAGTGCCAACTCATAGGATGGTAATAAGGTGTGATTGGGTTTGGTTGATCATTAAGATGGCCCTGCTATCTAAAAAACTGGGAACTGTGCACAACAACCGGGCTACATATATGTTGTATACAAATCTCTCTCTCTCTCTCTCTCTCTCTCTCTCTCTCTCTCACCCGAATTTTGCACCAAACGATTGGGAAATGAAAAAAGTAAAGAGAATCCAACTTTGAGAGCTTTAAATCAAGCATTACAATGATCATTTGTTCCCCATCCCTTTCACTACTTCATAGTAGACCTTTCTTTCCCCCAAAATTGGCAGGCATCCAAGGGGATCCCACATGTCAAGTCGTGATTTGCTACATAACAGTTGGATGCATGCCTATCATGGGAGTGGGGCATGTAAAGATCCCAACATGACATGGAAGTGTGCAAAATATCAGCCTTGTCACATCATTTGAGACCTATGGCCCTCAATTTTAATAATTTGAAGCATTATAAATTTGGATTTTCAATTGAAACAGTGTGTAACAGTCGGAAGAATGTTAAAATAGAGTGAATGACAATTCATGAGAGGGTAGTGAGCATGAGGGGTTAATTTGATGACAAGCGGCCAGGAGGCCTAAGAATAGGATGGTTCTCACCATCCATATCTGTGGATAGTTCTCATAACAGTATTTTCCCATATCCATATCACAACATATAAGTATACACATACACATAAAAGAGCTTAGTTGCGGGTTCAAGTTACATTACCAATCAAAAAAGAAGAACTCAGCAAAAGAAAAAAAGGGGAAAAACACACGCACATGCTCACACTAACTCATATGAATATAGTGCCTTTTATAAATGTACTCACCAATCTCCAGCTGAAATAATCACCATATGTTCGGCTGATGGTCATAATGGTTCTAGGTTTCCATCTGAACCACTGACATTTATGAACACTCTTTAGGACTGAACTCACCACCTAAGGTTGATTAGAAATTACTTGTGATCTCAGCTTCATGCAGGCTACAACTGTAGCCAGCAATTTGAGCTGGATTGGTTTTAGAGATCGATCGACCTAGTGAAACCAGGGACCTTTTCCTGGCCGTTGAAGTATATGTGCCGCTTAGCACACAAGGTGCATGATGATTAGACATATATATGTATGTAACGTACATACATACATATTTCCCTACACACCAGTTTACACATAACTATATGCTCACCTCCTTCACACTTGCTACTAATCCCCCCTCCTAAAAAGTAGGAAAAAAAAATGGCAGCCATCCAAATTTGAAACTCATGCGGCAGTTACCAGTTGTAGTACTGAAACAACCATTTTTTCACCGTTGATATTTGGGCCCTGAAAATCCATGAGATAGGATGATTTGATTAGATTGAAGTTTGGGGCATCTATGCCTAGGCAGATCTTCCCATCCCCCTATACTTGTTATTGGCAGTTTGGCATGCATTCACGTGGGTTCCACTAAGTGTTTAGCATATAGCTATTTGTGAACTAGTTCATGAGTATATATGGGAACTTTTGCAGGAGGGCATAGTTCCATACTAAACAAGGAAGTTATAAAAGTGGTTTAAATAAAAAGAACAACTTTCAAGTGTCATAAACACTTGCTTCACAAATAGTTAACCCAAAGATTACACTAGCCCAAGACTCACAGCCAAAGTAGAGAAGAAGAATACAATCTTTATTGTACATATGGATGAAGTTATGATAGAACAGAACTACTGACCAATCAAAACGCTTCTCATTCAAAAATAAACCTAAATTCCTAAATTTGAACACATACCTAACTCCTTTTACACATTGTTACACTTGCACAACCATCATGACTATCATTGTAACAATCCGCGACTGCAACTAAAAGTAATCTAAAAATTTACCCAAATTTTCAATAATAGATAGGCTAAAAAAATACATAGGCTAAAGAAAATTATTTGAATAACTGTGAGATAATTTTGATACTTACATATAGAAAGAGATTGAGACGCGATAGTAGAGAGTAGAAAATGTCTTAACGTTTAAGAGCATAAGCATCTATTCTTGGTAACAACTAACAATGAACCAAGGAGAATCAGTGAAAAGAATAACAAATTCACCAGATTCATTTCTGTTAAGTATCTTAAGAGCTACTAAACTTGAGCATATAAACCGCAATGCACGTGGAGGACGCCCAGTCACAAGGAGAAATGCAAGCCCATAAACCACAGAAAAGAAGCTAAGTTGTGAAATTGGCATCATAAGCAATCTACATGCCTTTTTCCCATTACAAGTCTGAATTTCAGCATCTTCACCATTGATCCTTGAAACTTGCCCATCTACCCAAGCTAATTCTTGATCTTCAACCCAGACATGAGAGGCAGTAATCAAATTTTGAGCATTTCAGAATATCAGTCAAATTTTACAAAGTAGGAAATGAATCAATCTTTGTTTTTTTTTTCCTTTTTTTTTATTTCTTTAGTATTTTTTTATTTTTTTAAATGCATATTTATATATCACTCTTAATTAATGAATGGGTACCATGTGTGTGGCTATATATATATATACATATGTAGCGGTAGGCATTAGTCTTTGCTTGTTAGCATCGAATAACCTGCAGGATAACTTGGGTCATAATAAAATTTAGAAAAAAAAGGCACAATTTGCAAAATTAGAAACAAACCCATCAGAGAACCTGCCCACTATTGTAAAATGACAATGGTGGGGAAGCAAATGGAGAAACTACAACAACGAAATCTCAAGGCCTAAACTTCAATTCGGAAGCGCATTTCTGTTCTAAATCAACGAAAATGAAAGACGGATTCATTTATCATTCTCTAGCGAAAAGAATCGAATGTTTTTCAGTGCAAATCGTAGAAATGGTGATGATAACTCCATCCATCAAAGGCATTTGGATGGGGGGATTTGGAGAAAGAAGGAGCGGAATCGGATTCTGTTGGGTTTTCTTCCTCGCCTCGTTTGTGATTTTGTTTTTCTCTGTCCTTGGTGTGATTCTCGTTGGCTTGTGGCCTGTGGAGATGCCATTTTTCGGAAGAGGCTTCGAAAACGCTTTCCGTTGCTTTCGCGCGCTCTTTCTTCTTCTTCTTCTTCTTCCTCGTCTTTTCGATTTCTGCCAAATCGGTGGAGACCGTTGTGCCTGTCAGATTACTAGAAAGTTTAAATACATCATGCCATCTCGACCGTCCAGCTGGAATGGGGGATCATTAGGTCCCAGCATAATGGCACTTTGAATTTGTTATTATTATTATTATTATTTTTGAGTTTCTTTTTTAATATATACTATGCTAAGATTTCTAATATTTAGAAATAGACCCATGTACTTTTAATATTTGTTTACTTTCATATCCATAATTAAGTAGATTTGACAATAATAATAAGAGGTCATTAGGTTTGTATTTTTTTTTTTTTGGTAAATGGTCGTTAGCTTTGTGTTGATGTTGACAATTTCAACCATATCTTTAGTTATCATTAAAAAAAAAATTTTCTCCTTCATATCAGTTTTTTTTGTACCCTTTCCACTTTAGGTTTTTTCTTTTTTCAACTAAGCTCACGAAGTTATTCACCTTAGTAGTTTGCAAGTTTGCGAGATCCTTTCTTTTAACAGTTAGATAAAATTATTTTAGTTTTTTTCATTTTCACATTGTTATTTTTTTCTAGAATCTAAGGGCTTATTTGAGATCATTTTTTTGGAATAGTTTTCATAACAAGGGAGATTAGAAATAGGTTTCAATGTTACTCTCATGAGGCTTCTCACTCTCTTTGCACAATGGTTCTTATATATATATATATATATATATAGGAACTTTGCATAATGGTTACAAAGGTTGGGAAGGTGTGCCTCGTCGATTTTAGGAATTGATGTTTGTCATTTCTCTATAAAATAACTCTAGTAAACTCATATCTTTATAGTTTATTTTTGTATCAGTTATCTCCAATTTTCAAATATTTGAAAAAGGTGTTTTGAAGAGCCTTTTTTTTTGCTAAAAGGAAAAATTGTATTAATAGGAAAAACAATGATTTAAAAAAATAGTTTTAAGAGGCTTTACTCTTGAACAACCTAATTAGATGAATATATGATTTTCTAGTGGACATATTAAATTAAATGAAACATCACTCAATACTTGCTTTATTAAAATGATCCTAAATATAATTAATTTATATATGGTTTGCGCTCGTGCTACGATATCAATCAAAATTGAGAAAAATAAGAAAGAAGCATATAACAAGTTTATAGCATTGAAGTAATTTAATTGATCTATTATTCAACCTACATTTGGGGCCTATTAATCAATATTAAAAACCTTAGGAGAGGTGTATACCAAAATGGTTGTAAAGGCAAAAGTGTCATTTTAATTTTAAAAAAATGAGCAAATTCCTCATAATGGTTGCTCATTATCATCAAATCCACATTTTAGGGATATAAGAGGTATAAATACTAAAACTAAAGGAACTTATTTACAAATATTAAAAATTTTAGGGGGTATATGCAAAAAACTATTTTTGTTATGACATTGATATCCTAGGTCAATGGATTAGGTCTGGGTGAATTTCATCTGGACTTAGGAAATTTCTTTTTAGATCGGTCGTAATTAATTAGACAGGTTAACATTGAGAGTTAATTATCAAATCAAGAGTCAAATTTTCAATGGAATTGATCTCTTTCATATATAATAATTTGTACGAGAAAGTCTAATGGCCATCATGATACTTAACTCGGCAATGTAAGGCTGCGGTAGTACGATGAATGAACTGAAGTCAATGAAGGAATTATTAAGAAGAGACTAGCAAAAATGGGACCCCCAACGCCCTATGTCGCCAATCTCCACGCTGTTGCTGCTGTATGCCTAGTCACTAAAATCAGAGCCGACGTTTAGAATAGAAATTGCTGTTTTCAGTTCCCTAATTTTTTTATTTTTTTTATTTTTTTGGGTACTCAAAAAAAAAAAAAAGAGAGGGAGAGAGAGAATTACATAGAGAGATTAGTTGGCCCAAATCCATCATCATCAAGTTCACTCTTTTTGGAGAGGGTGTAAACAAGCCACGCTGAGCTGAGCTTGGTGTAGCTTGAGCTTGATCTTGATCTCGCCTGCCTGGTTAATGGCTTTGAGCTTGGCTTAAACTAAGGTTGAACTTGATGAACAAAGCTCAAACTCGGTTTGTCCTTCTAATCTGACACTAGCCATGAAGGAGTAAATCTCATTCATAGGGACGGCCAAGTCAATGAAGCCTGCTAAATCCCTTCATGATTCAAGCCCTTACTCAAAAGGCTCGACTTTTGACACTCATTCAAGTTATCGTCCCTTCCAAAAGGTCACACAAATTTTCTCCAAACCCATCTATAGGCTACGTATTGAGCAACCTTGATTTCCTTGAAAACTGGCACAATGACACCCCATAAAGGAGCAAATCATAGGGTACTTTGACTTCACAAGGACACTGACGAGTCACCAATAGTGATTTAGGTAACATGGAATATTAACACAAAGCATTTACATTTACATGCTTACATGTTAACATCATAAATAGCCCCCATTCCACTTTGTGGGTCCCAATTATTTACTTTAACCAGTCATGATATAAACACATCAGCATATAAATGCTTTGTATCAACATTTCATGTCACCCTACCATCACTGCAACAACAATGACCGAAGGCCAAAATCTCATAGGAAACCCAAAAGTTTCTAATATTTCGAAAACGAATTTGAAAAGCCAGTAAAAAAAAAAGGAAATTACATGGCACTCAATGGAAAAAGGAGGGGTACTATTTATGGCAAAATCACATAAGGGGTTAAAATAGGCCCCAATGTCTCCGGCTCAAGGTGTAGGTGGGCCCCTTGGTGACATTAAAAAACATGACCTAGACTGAGTGTTTGTCGCCCATTGCACCATGTACATATTATTAGGTTTAGACAGTGTAAGAAATCTAACTAAACGAGTATATGGTTAAAACATCATCCATTCCTTCATCAAGCTATAAATTTACAAGAAACCTATGCCTAATGCATGTCTAACACAAAACAAGGTCATTGTCATAACCAACTTTGCTATTAAAATCTTAGTTCATTCATTACATAGTCCAAAACCCACCAAGCACTGACAGGCTATCAGAACCCGGCAACAAACCATCCTCCCTCCCTCTTCAGTTTCCTTCTTCAGAACCCTTCAAGTACATAGCCTCAGACCCATCCGCACTCTGGCCACCTCGCCCACCAGAAGAACTTCCATGTCCAGCATCTTGCTTGCCACCACCCATCAGACTCCTCGTGGCCGCCTGCAAGCCATCCCCACTGTTGCGCCCGAAATCAGGAAAGCTTCCAGCTGTCAATGCCCCAGTACCCCCCACGCGGGTCTCACTGTTCAGAAGGTGGAACCCACTGTTGACTCCAGAGTTCATGCCCAGCTGGCTGTGCATGGACTGCTGCTGCAGGGCAGAAAGTGGTTGTTGACCATACAACATTGATGATCGAGCTGCTGCGAGCGTCGCTGGTGTCATCTGTTGAGCTTGCTGGTGTTGCAAGTATCGGGCACCCTGCATTGCAGTAGGAGGAAGAAACTGCATAGGAAAATAATGTCCACCATACATTAAATAGAATATAGAAAACCTGGCGAGTCATTTTTATAGAATTTCACAAATCATTGTATTCTCATAATTTTCACCCTAAGTTCCATTGAATGAAGATATATTTGTAATTAACTTTTAACTAACCTTATCCTCGGCTCGGGATAAAGATAACCTACTAAAATTTCTTAACATCCTAACAATAACAATTAAACTAAAGATTATCTTCAACATTCCCCCTCAATCACAAGGTCCTTTCATGAAAGGATCTGTGTGCCTATTGACAAATGAAAAATAAGAACCTTTAATCTCTCCCTCGATGAAAAATTGAAAAATAAAAACTTAGATCTCCCAAAACTAATTTGTAAAATAAGGGGAATAGATCTCCATGTCAAAACTAATTTGTAAACTAAGGGGAATCGATCTTCATGTCTTCATGGTGATCATTGTCTCTCCTTCTAGGTCCATCACTGTCGCAACCAGTGCCGGTGGCCCACTTGATTAGATCTGTCGTGATTTCTTCCAGAAGCTTCAATTGTCCAATTTGACAAAAATGAGGAGATGATAAGATTTGGGCATTGGTTTGGGCATTTTGGATGGATAGGGAAGATGCTAGTCCCATAATTTCCGCTGTAAGTTCCATTGAATGAAGAGGTATACATTTATAATTAACTCTTAAGTCTTAACCAACCTTATCCTTAGGATAAGGATAACCTACTGAAATCTCTTAACATCCTAACAATAAAAACTAGACCAAAGATTATCTCCAACAATTCTATCATGTTTATGCCAAATTACTAAGGCTACTAGTACCCATCATTGTCATCGTCATCATTGTCCTATCCTACCAAACAAAGTTTTGGAAAGGTGACTTTGAGATTTACTGACTCAGAGTCCAGTTGGCTGATTTTCCAGTCAACTTGATCCTTTTCCAAACTATGTGATGGGCAACAGAAACCAAAAGGTGGGGATAAGTAGATCAATAGTGAATCATACCTGAGCATGCAACGGGGATGGCTGTGGTTGAGAATCTGCGATGGCAGCCAGATACATAAGGTTCCGCTGGAGCCTTGCTTGATTCCTGCAACAACAGATTTGAGGAAAAGAGAGATGATTTCGCGCAAAACTGCACTTCCTCTAGTTATTAGGACACTGTCACCCACACCCACCTCAAAATCTCTACCATTACCATATGCATTTATCCAAAACAAATATCGACTTGGATTGCTTGGGGCCGTTCCACACAATGTACACACAACAATGGAGACCACATAAATACCGAACTGTATCCTTATCTCGGAATGTGATAAACAAATGTATAATCTCATCAAATACTCATGATAGGGATTAAATACATAATATACATAAATCATTCCAAAAGAAATATCTACAATGAATGCTAACAGCCACATGTCTAAGCAATATGTGGAAACCTCTGCTATAAAATAAATAAACTGACCATGAGTGATATGCTTTTACCTCCGGGAAAAAACCTAGATAAGTGTACAGTTGCAACATGAACAGAAAGAAAAGGCAGTGAATTCCTCCATGTGTTGGTGAACCACACTGGGCAATCTCCATATTTTTGACTTGTTGACGTACCAGAGATAAAAAAAAAAAAAAGAAGAAGGCAATAAATCCATTCATGCATATCATCATTTATTGCATGTGGCCATGCATACATGATGATTTTTTATGATTAATTGTGATGTTGAACAAATGTAATTGATGGTCTAGATTTGTGGCAATTATATGCAGCCTGGTGGACAATAGAGACAAATCCTAAACAGAATGATAAGCTTTTGAATTAAATGCAGGCATGAGATATAGAATTAAAATCTAAGCCATAAATGGCATGAATAAGATATATGCCACAAGGCACTAGGCAGGCATTGAAAGGTTGCAACCTAGCAATAATCTATGATGAAGCTAAAAATGATCTTGTCCATAATATCATCTATTGAAATGGATTGGATATAATAAACATGATTTTGTGGGATAAAAATGTCCATTTTGAAAGCCTAATCTTTTGATCCTATAATATCTATATAAAAAGGCTACAGAACTGTTTTAGAATCATCAGTAAACGTGAAAGTCACTAGGCAATGAGAATGGTAGCGACTAGCTTGTGGATTTCTCCATCTTAGTTTGATCAAGTTTTCATTGTGAAGCTATGTTTTCCTAACACACACAAAAATTTTCAACTTCAAACCTAAGACGTGTGACCAAGGATGAAAATAGCGGTTATGGCAGGCGTAGCGGCCCGTCAACAAAACGATACGTAGCGGGCGATACGTAGCGGTAGCGGCGTAGCGGTGTGATTTAAAAAAGTCTTCAAAAAAATCCGAAAAAATTCCAGAAAATCCAGAATATTGGAAAATGATGGAATATGTGTTTGTTTTGCAAAAGCAACTAGTATATGAGCATGTAGCGGTCCCCTCATTGTATGAGATCCTGTATCGCTGTATCAATAGAAAAGAATATGAATAATCAATGTTTTTCATATGGATTCATGTTGTTTAGTTATGTCAACTTAAATAGTAACTTAAGGCTTATAAAAAAATATATTATAAACAAATTTCATCAAGATTCATTCAAGAATGAAAGATAAACTATGTTCAAACTTTATAGAAAAACAATATACTAATCTACTTAAAGAACAAAAACTTTGTAATTGAGGAATACCTTGCTGATTAGCTTTAATCTAATACCAAAGGGAATGTCTTCCAGGAATCACATTGCTTTGGATGTTTTTGTCGATGATTTTACTGTTTTTTTGAGAGGACTTGAAAAATGGAGGCAAGGAAAAGGGACTTGGAGCAGTGAAGAGGGGAGAGGATAAAAGTTAATAGGGAAAAAGTGGGTCAAAAAATCGGCTGGGGGGTTACGTATCGGCCGATACAGAATTTATCGGCCCGTATCGGCCGATACGCATGGGCCGATACATTTGTGAGCGCCGATATTTTCCAAATAGCGTAGCGCCCATTGGCGCTACGCCCGATTTATCGGCCGATACGCTTCGTATCGGCCGATATTTATATCCTTGCGTGGGTCTATGGGCGCTACGCCCGATTTATCGGCCGATACGCTTCGTATCGGCCGATATTTATATCCTTGCGTGTGACATAGACCCTAGGATTAGGGCTTGCATGGAGGTGTTGAAGCACGATGAAGGTGCCGAAGCACATGTCTGCAAACACTATCACACATCTTTGCAGACACTTCTCACAATGACACACCTCAAGGATAAAACCCACACAATTTCTATTAATCAAAAGCCTGAGAAATTAATCTCTACAATGCAATAAAAATAAGAAAAGCAAATCTAGGAGATAAGAAAACCTAATAGAAAACCTAATCAAACTAAGAAAGCAATAAAACTATCCTAATTACAATCTTTCAACCAAATTAGAAACCTGCTAACAAATAATTAGGGGAATAAAAATATTCATAAACTATTTTTTGGGGGTCCCACACTTGAGCTCATCCATCTGCATCAAAGTGTTGGATATTCAGATAGAACATGAGCTAATGCAACTAGTTTAATTATTTGTTTATTGCTTGTGCATGAATCCGAGAAACTTGTAATGTAATGGCAATCTTGGCAGCTTCTTGAGTTAGCTAACAGAAAAGTCATCACATATATGTAATGAGTAAAATATTACTATACTTAAAGCAACTATTACAATCTAGTTCGTTTTTTACTTGACCATAATTTGAATTTGAATCAACAATACATAGTGATTATACATTAACTCTGGCATGACTGATTTTGGTTTTGAAACAATATTATGATGACAAAGCATCCATTTATATTATGCTAATGTCTTATCCATGATGATCGTTGGCCGACATGGGCAACTTCTTGTTAATATCAATTGGCTGCAAGCCTCTTAGAAAGGGCCTCGGTGATTACTGAACTGGTTCCTAAAGGCTATAGCTTATGTATGATGGGGCATTATATTAACATGCCTCCAAGAGAATTGAGTGATAGTCCCAATCATGTTTCACAAACTAAGGAACCTATGATACCTGGATGGTTGAAAATAGGCAGCATATCATGTCGTATCGGAGGTATACTTCACTTTCTAAGTGTGAAATCCATATCCCTGCTGTATCCACTCCGAATCTGGGCATCATAGGTTAGTTCAACAACTGATCTTCTATTTTATTGGTCGTCAGCACTGCTATATAAGGAGATATTGTATTCATCTGAAAGAAAAAATAAGCATAGAATCCAACAATGTGTACCACATTTGATTATATGATGTTGAAAATAATACTTACTCTGCACATTCACTCAGTTTTCCTGAGCTTTGGTTGTCAAGAATCTGCAAAATTAGCTGCTTGTTCTCATCCAAATACTGCATAGAAAGTTCCACATGAAAAAATAGGGCATGGGCATATCAGTGATAACAGCTTTGTGATACTCTAGTGCACAAAAATAAAAGGACAAGTAAAAGCCTGAGAAAAAACAAGATATAAGTTAGAAAATGGAATCAATTATATTTTGAAGACAAGAAATTTAATTTAAAATTTTATATCATGAGGGAACAAGCTTCCACCACAGACGAAAAGAGATACCACAAGAACCTTCTTGGCACACAAGACATAATTAACAAGACAACAAAGCAACTAAACAGGAGACTTGAAGAAAGTAACAACAAAAAGACAAAAAAAAAAAAAAAAAGAGTTACATCATGGGACATGAGCCTGCAAACCTCAATGTAGGACAAAACTTCACCTCCATTTCTCAACAGCTCTTGTTTATCTCATTAAGAATAAAATTTATTCTACAAGCGCCCTTCTAACCTTAGAACATCCAACATATTGCGTTAGGTTGCTTTCCACTATTAGCTAACAAAATTGGAGAATTAATTATTATTGCCTCCCTAATTGCATTTCCTCAGTGGACTCTAGCTCCCATTGAACAAAAAAAGCCACCTATGATAATGTCCTCATCATTCAATTCTCTTTCCATCATTCTTGGAACAAAATTTGAATTAAGGAGGAATTATTATAAAGCATGAGCATTTTCAGGGACCATCAGGCCCTTCATTTGCACAGAATAGTCAAGCCTGCAGGGCTCACATGGACCATCCCTATGATCAATCGATAGCCTCCCCATGAATCGCCACCAGCCTGAATTTGGCATTTACCCAATTTTATAGGCCCCCAAATTTGTCATGCAAATTTTGGCCAAAATCAGGCCTTATCTAATAGTTAAAATCCAGACAACTTTAAGGCTTAAGAAAGCACCTTCTTTTATCAAATGGTTCCCATTTTTTGCACACAGCAAGGTAATAGGGAGATCTTTCAAACCCTTACCTAACCCAAGATTGCCGTGCTTCCAAGTGGAAGCACGGCATGCAGGCTGGACTGTTCCTTGCATAGGAATGGTCAGACAATTTCTCTAAGGGGTCAATGAACCATATATATAAAGAGAAAATAGACAGCACTGACTCAGTTTGACATTCCATGACCTAAGATATCTATCAGCAGTTACCAAAAAATGTCGATGATCTTTTAAGGGATTTTCTTATGTTTTTTTTTTTAATTGATTGGTTTTTAGTACTTCCATTGGTACTGTTTTTAGTATTACATATCATTATATGACACTTAAGCAAAGAAATTGCAAATTTCACTTGAGGTGAAACAAATCTAAAGTAACTTCAAGTTGCAACCACTAGATTGTGAAGATAATAAGATAAGCTTTGACTGCACATAATTGAGATCAAAGAAAGTTTCAAATGGGGCATGACATGAAGATCACATTCAAGCACAACAAACACTACCAGGGTATCAAAAGACTAGTGTGTGTTGATCATCCTAGAGCATAAAATAAGATGGGGCACCTCATTCCAATGCGGATTTAATATTTTATGATTTTTTTTTCATTTCACTTTTATTCAATTAGATTGAGGTTCCTGATCTTGGTCTAAAAAAATTAACTATTGGCACATTATGATGAATAAAAATTTTCAATTAAGCCTCACAGATAATATATGTATAAAAGGAGGAATCTTATCATCCGTTGCTTAGTCTAAATTTTAGAGTGGGTCTTAGGCATTAAACAAGGTTGGGTTCACGTCGAGTCCATCATGTACCTGAACCATGACCCGAATCTGAATTAGTAATAGGATCACACCCAACTCAAATACAGGCTATCCATACCCAGATTTAAATTAAAGGCCATCACCTAAACTCTATAATGGCATGTTTGAATAATTTACTGAGAAAGTAAATTAAATGTCAAATCAGTGGGAAAGGTAATGATTATGTATAAGAGCAAAAGACTCTCCGGTGAAGTAAAAATGTGTTCGTTTTCATGAGGTAAAGTAATTTAAAGAGAGATGAGAAGTCAACAATGGTAAAGTAACCACTTTACTTGAGTTTTATGGAATAAAATTTTTTGGCAGCTGGGACTTGACTTCCCACTTGTTGGGACCAATGAACCATGGGTAAAGTAAGACTTTTGACAATTGGGATTACTTTCCACAAATTTTTACCTCTTCAAAAACATTGTCTAAGGTTAGGTCCTGGCCCAAATATTTATATTGGTATATGTATGCATGTATGCATGCATGTGTGTGTATAATGCCTAATATCCAAATGTGCATATATAATACAAGGTTGTTGCATCAGGTATTTAGGTCGTTGGGTTTGAAATCCATGGATTCGAACAAGGAACTGACTTAGAAATGGGTCTGAAATCCAATCGTTGAGCCCATACCCAGTATTTTCAGTTTCGGTCCATTGGGCAAATGTGTATCCAAGGACCTAGGTTGTATAACAAGACACATACTCGATAAGGAGATTTTCCTATGCATTTATGTGTTAATTTGGATTCTCCCTCTACTGGTTAGATTAAGATAGCACAGCTTTGTGTCCTATTTTGTATTACCCATTCTTCTCAGGTTCACAAATGCTACAAACAAAATCAAGAATTGGCTCTTTAAGGATTGAATGCACACATAATGGGGGAATTTTCTCAACCGATTGCAGCCTATTCATTTGTCTCATGGTAAATTAAAGGTGCAAATCAACAGCAGGCTTTCTGTCCTTATTTCCTCCTAACTGTAGTCAGTAAGACCTAAAAGTTTAAAACTATGGCAACAGACATCTGGGACCCTTTCATTTATAAAGTAAATGTGGTGGGAGGGTAGAATCGTGCTACTTTTAGTAGTGCTATTCTAATGTTTGTACTTTGTTTCACATATGTTAATCTTAGTGACCATTTAATCAACATTTATAGTCCATTGCCATCATTTTTCTACTGACTTTTGCAACACAAACTGCAGATTTTCTCCCAGAAAGACTGGGATGGCGAAAAAGAACTCATGTAGGTGACCCAACATAGTTAGGATAAAGCTTTTTTTTGATGGTGGTGATGTTGATGCCGGTTTTCTAACATCACTTTCAATCTATGCCCAGACACGTTAGCAGAAGCAGCTCCCCTTTAAATTACCTATAGCTAAATTGCTCAATAACAAACAAGCAAAACCATGATAACCAGGAGAAGGAGCATAAGATACAAATGAAATCTGTGCACAAAAATAATGACAACATGAATATCCAATAACAACAGGCTACAAACCACCATTAGGAAAAAATAAATAAATCAATGTCCATAAACACTGTAAAATCCATGTGGATACAAGCATGACAGATCAAAGCAACAAAGATCCATTTCACATCCATCAACAGAACATGCAAATACCAGATAAAGACCTGCCTATTACAAAAATGACACCCACCCATCCAAAAGACAACAAAAGGAAAAGCACCCCAAAAAGTAGAGAGAGAACAAGGAAAAAAGGAACACAAAGCCTTCAAGAGCGGCCATTTTCAGACAAGCAAAAAATAAAAATAAAAAAAAAGCATCCAAACAGCAAAGACCCATTTCATATCCATCTTCAAAGCAAGCAAAAACCCTTAAAATGGTTCTGTCTGCTTCAAAAGCAACACAATCATTAAAAAAAAACCCACCAAACTCAACCCACAATAGAGAACTAGAAACTAGAACAGGAAAAACCCACCCAAACCAAACTCACCCCAAAACACAAAACTAGAAACTAAACCAGGAAAAAACTCACCCAAACCAAACCCACCCCAGAATACAAAACTAGAAACTAAACCAGTAAAAACCCACCCACATAAAATGACTATACCATCACCAAAACAACTCATGCAGAAAATCCAATAACAATAAGAGAGGCAAAAGCAAAAGATAAGATATTGAGAGAGTACTGGGGCATAAAAAAAAAGAGGCAAAAAGACCTGCTGGATGATATCTGTTGTGACGTTGTTTGGATTGAATCCGGCCATCATAGGCTGCATTTGCATAAGGTGGTGCTGTTGCATCTCTCTTCTCTCTCTAAAGTTAACAAGGCACAGGAGCAGTGCTTTCTCAGATGAACAGAGCAGTGGAGCAGAGGAAGGGTTTTGGGTACTTGGAGTTGGGACTGGGGAAAGGTGGGCCACTTTGCAGCAACGGTCTTGATTTAGCAAACAGACAAAATATCGGTCTTGGTGTCAGACAGGATGTACCTGTCTTCAATCCAGATGATGAGTGGCATTGTGTAAATGATAACATCCAAAAACAGAGACATCTTGCAAATGAAGGGGCCGATACCAACAGTATTGGTTTCCAGTGGTAACGCCTTGTTGCACTAACCAGTTAAACCATATTAACTATATTTTACTCCCATTTGGGTGCCGAATGAAACCCAATTAACACCCAACTGACATCTAATCAGCCTTGAAATCTTGCACTAGATCTCCATTTTTGTCTTGGGATTTTCAAACACCTTTTAAGTCTTAATGATGCAGTGGAGACCAAATTTGGAATGCAGATTGTTTGGGACACAAAGGGTGCCCCAAAATAAAGTCCCTTTGATTTCTAGTTTCATTCTCTTTGAAGTTTGAAGGGAGGACATGCTGATACATCTTGTAGTTTCTTCTCACACACATTCTCAAAGATGGAAGAGATGACAAACATACACATTAGTTGTTGTAAGATGAAATACATATATTTTTTTAAGGCTAGTTTCTTGTTCAATCAAATAAAGGTAAGATGTTGAGGTTGATAATGGTTTTAAATTAAATTAATTATCCAATTGGATCCTTCCACGTGTGTGTGGACTCGAACGTGAAGTGTAACCCCTCCGTTGAGCGCAGATGCTTTCCTCACATGGTGGAGCCCGTATATTGATCTATTCAAGTGTACCTTAAAGTAGGGACCCCCTTGATTGTAATGGGTCCTGTAGTTTAGCACCTGTAGAAATGAACTGGATGTTGGATAAGGTGTACACTTATTTTGGACAGATTTGGTAGTCATGGATCACGTGTGGGCTGATGATGATCGAATCTCTATCACCATACAAAAAAAATCTCTTGATTCCCCTCGTTCCCAAGCTCGTGGAGCCCGTGTGTCAAGCATTTACATCTTTTTGATGGCTCCCAATAGTAAAAGAGTAAAAGTAGGTTATGTTGTGAAAGTTTTTCACTTTTTGCTTCAAGGGAGAAGCAAAGAGAAGTAATATGATGATGGGGCATTTTTACTTTCTGAGATTGTTATAAAAAGAAGTCTCCAATATTTTCATACTTATAAAAGCATCTTCAAATACATATAATGTCCCAAAGCATTTTATGTAGTAGAATTTTAAATTCTTGGATCAAATTGGCTTTTTCCTTTTCTTCTTGCAATATTGAGAATCAACAATATTCATACATTTTAGGGGTTTTTTTTATGATGCTTTTGGAAGTATTAGAATATTTGAGGCTTTTTTTTTCGTAAAAGTCCTTGTAGGGTAAAATCTAGATGTGAGAGAAATAAACTTTGTGAAAAAGTGCTTCTTTACTTTAACCCTTATTTTTAGTTTATCATGATTTGACCACTAATCATAACAAACTTATAATGCTATTATTCATTGAAACTGCTTTATTAAATAACAAACAGGTTCAAAATAAATGCAAACTTCTTGTATGGGACATAGCCAAATTGTATTTTGATAGAAACAGGGCCTATCAACAAATTGATCTGAATAAAACACATTATCATGACTAATGTTGCAACCATTGACCAAGCCCCATATAAGAGGGTGACATTTATTTTTATTTGTTTAGATTTTTAATAAATAAGCCCTATTGAGAATCAAATGATCATTTTGAATTTTTTTTCCTTTTTACTTTACAATGTTGTAGATGAAAATGAGATAACAAACTAAATATTTTTTAGAAGGTATAAACAAAATCCTCTTAAAGTCACTAGAAGCAAAAAATGACAAAAAATATATGTATTCACCATAGTAGTCCTAGGGGCTCCTTTTTGTTCATTTATTTTTTATTTTCTCAAGCAGCGATATCATCACTTACCTATATACCCAAGTTCTCTACTCTTTTTTATTGTTTGTTGTCTTCTTTCCTTCTTCTCGTCCTTTTTCTGATAATAACTCCTTTTACCTCTACTAACTAAACCCTTACTTGCATAATATTTTCCTTCATGATATGGTGACCTCAATGGTCTTGGACTTAGATGCATATGGAAGCTTGCCACCAAAAGAATTCTATTTTCATATATACCCATCTTTACCCATCATTTTCCTCATCTCTCTTTCTCCCATAACTTGAACAAATTAAACTCATTTGAACTCATTCATCTTCTTCCAACCAAATGAATAAAACGTCACTCACATCTTACATAACTCACATCTCTCGCTTTCTCAACCCACCATTTCTTTCTTTTGTTTTTTTTTTTTTTTGTTTTTTTAATCTTCTTGTTCTTTTTCTTCATTATTCTCCTTCCAATCTCTCTTGCAACCCACCTTTCTTACCATATCTTTCTCATCTCCTTGCACAAATAATGCTCATCTCCAAACAGTGGTGGACTCAAGATATTTTCCTTGGAGGGGCTCAATATAAAAAAAATATGAGGAAAAATTAAAAAAACCATTAAAATTCCAAAATTATAGAGGAGGCTTTTGAAAATTTTCAAGTTTGAGTAGGAGCTTCAACCCTCACCCAACTCTACTTGGGTCTGCCAGTGTCTCCAAACTGCCTTTGCCCCTCATCATCATCTCATCTCATTCCTTTTGCATCCTTCTTCTCCACCAATCCAACTGACAGTAGTTAAACCAATTCCATACCTACAATCTCATCTCACACATCTCCTTTCCGCCTTATCTTCAAATTCAATCCATCATCACGGTCTTACCTCCACCACCAAGTAACTACCATCGAGAAGAAAGAAATATTTTTTTTTCCTTAATCTTACTTGGTAAGTTATACTGTATAATTGTGAAAAAGAAAAATGTTATCGTATATACAAGTGGGTGGAGATATCACTGTCTATCAAAATAACAAAAAGAATGATTCAAAAAGGGCCCAAGACCATTTTGGTGGATACATATGTTTTAGGCTTTTTTGGATCTATAGAGAATTTAATGAAATTTCTTTTGGTAAATTCCTCTTATATATATATATATGTAATGGAATGTGTATATTTAAACTTTCGAAAAACTAATTAACTAGATGCATGTCAAATCGTCCAATTCTTGAGTGATACGTTCATAACTTTGAGGCGACTTGCAAGTGCAAAATTTATTATCAGATCTAAGAACAAGTTTGAGTTCAGCTGCTCAACTATGATCCGACAAATCATCCTAGCACTTATCTATTGTTTGAAATTGGAGGAAACTTCACGACGTTCAAGCCTAAACTTCGTGGACATCGGCCAAAGCACTAGTTTCTGTCGCTCTCGTTCGAGAATGTCCCTACTTGTGGCTAAGCACAAAGTTGTCAATGCACCGTCAGGTCGGGTACGAACTTTAGGTCTTTTGTGTCTATCCGTTTGCATTTTGCCCAAACGATGGACCTGAAAATATTGGAACTTGGAAGTATGTTTGGATTTGACCAAATTTCCATCAATTTACATCTCATGCCTATGGAAATATTGAATGTATGTTTGGTACATCTCATGGCTATGGAAGAGGTTTTTTGTTTTTTCCCGCTCTCTCTCGCTTACCTACTAGCTGATTTCATGTGCTCTCAAAACAGTCTATAGTACTTCTGTCAAAAAAAAAAAAAAAAAAAGAGAGAGAGAGAGAGTCTATAGTACTTAAAAGGTCATTTAAGCCTATTAAATGAAAGTTCATTTAAGTTTAAGGCTGTTAGATAATCTTATCCATAGAGTCTTCCATCAACTGACCTCGCTAATGGCCATGCATCTGGGTGGTCCCCACAAGATGGACCACATACGGAGGTTGAATCTATACATGCTTAATGGTCTAGTCCCATCCCACATTTGTTGACACAGTAGGGTGTATATTTATATTTTTGCAAATGGGATGGCCCGTGGCCTGATTTCAAGCCCATCATGGAATCCGGCCTTCAATTTTAGACCAGATAAATGCATGGGCTGAGCCTTGGTCAAGTTCCATCCATGGCAAACCCAGCCCATGAACACCCATTAGGTGCGGAATAATCTTGGGATATTTTTAAGTCTTGCTTTACTTTAAAGAAGATAGTAAGGGAGAATATCATTGGAAATAATAATAGTATGTGAAAAGATGAAAAACTATTAAACCCAGTAAATAAAAAAGACCTATTGGGTTTTATTCTTGTTAGATTGTGATAAATTGTTTGTTATTTTGAATTTATTTTGGTACACTGGGGGTGTTATGGAACAATAGCACTCTATTTTCAACTATGTTCTCAGCAAGAGGTGCCTCATAGGGTTCGGGTTGGATTGGGGTTAACATATGCCCAGAACTCCTATTTTTCAGACTTATGATTCAGGGCCAAGACAAACCTAGCAATTCTATTAATAGGGCCACTCAAATTCTGACTTCACTTAACCGTGGCAGAATAAGCTTTAATAGAACATAGGGCGTGGATCTTCATCAGTCTGAAGCCCATGTTTATAAAAAAAAAATTTGTAGCCAGGGTTCGACACTCTTAATCTAGTTTTACTATTGTTCATTAAATGTAGACCATTATCTATTTCAATTTTAACAGTCTATCCTAATACTGCTAATTAGGTACCTAAAAGAGCATTAACCGAAATCCATTTCTGGCCTTACCAATATCAACTATGATGTATGTGGCACCTGCAAGAGAAAATTTTTTTGGGCGTGAATGTGCAAGGCCAACCCAAGCTAATAACAAGAAGTTTGGCTTCTACCCTTCTATTAGGCAGGCATTTTTCCGTCCAACTCCCAACCTTGTCCAAAAAGCCACGGGTTATGAAGTTGTGTCCAAGATAGAGTTATGCTGGCTCAACCCCGAAGTATAAAAGCCCAAACTTAAGTGGGCTCAGTTTGCAAGTTCGGCCCGGTCATAAATGGGTCTGGAGTTGCCCAGCCATGTCAAATCCTAACGAGGTTTCTTGACATTGTTATTTTTCATTTATTTTATTATTTGTTTTTGGTAGCAAAGGGAAGACGACTGGTGGTGAGATAATATGTCATCGGATGAGGAAAGGTGCCTAACCAAATTTAAACCCTAATCAAGAACTAGCACCTCTTACCGCTAAGGTAATATGCCGTTCTTTTCATTTAGTAAGTTAAGTTGAATCCCCCCTTTTCTACCCTACACTAAAAGAGTCTCCCAAAAGACGGTTTGAATCCGGCATAGATCTTGCCTATTGACTCCTCTGGAATGATGTCGACTTCAATTCAATGTTTAATTTTTTTTTTTTTGGGGTAGAAACTTCAATTCAATGTTGAAAGAGGTTTTTATTTATGTAGTGCTCTTTAGATTATACTTCTTTACTGTACATATCAGCTTTTGGGGCTCACCTAGGTCCCATAGAGTTCTTAGGATAGGGGAGATCGAGAGATTCAAGTGGAATTACGTCAAATATCAAATTTGAAGTTAATTTGATGCCCTTAACCACTTCATCAGTGAACCATAAATTTAATCGCCTTTTATGTATAATTGATCTTTGATCTGTTGGTCTAGTCCCTTCAGACTGTGAAAACCCACAGGATCAACATCTCTTTGGGGCTGTTTTTATTGGGCTATTTAGGATTTGAACTTGAATAGCCCACTTCCCTCCCACCTTCCTGCTTGTATGGGCTATTTTCTAGATGTGCCGGGCTATCCTTGAGTCCTTGCCCCTTAGCTAGGCTTTAAAAAAATAAAAGAAAAAGTTCCCTTGGGGCAGGGGTTGAAAGTCCCTTTGGGGGCAGGGATTAGTTTGGTTTGCAAGTGTGGTTCCCTTAAGGCGGAAGTTAGGCTATTTCTAAGGTATTTAGGCAAATGAATTCAAGCCACTGCGAAGGGACCATCATTGTTTATTAATATATAGTACTAATTGAATGACAAAGCATTAGACTTTCTTGGACATAAAATACTTTGGACCCATATCTTGTTGTGGAAATGATATCACTGTTGTGTGCGCGTGTGCGTAAGCAACCAAGATCAACAATCAATCACACAATAAAACAAAAGATTTATGTAGTCCGACAAAGATGCCTACGTCTATAAGAAACCAATTTCCACTAGGTTTTCCTCCAATTTGTAAATCTACAGTCTTGGAATCTTTGTATATGTCTAAGGTTACATATTACATCGGTATATGATTGCGCTCGAAATGTGATGTGAAATGCAACGAATTTGAGTCCAACATTCACACTTCAAGCGTTAAGAAGAATGAGAAATAACTATAGTTTATTATTATTTTCCCTTTATTTACATGGGTTCAAATGCTCTAACTGTGGGGATGTGGTTGTTTACAAATTTTGAAAAATTTACAACCCCTCCCTCTAGTCTCAGATGTTATCCACAGTCAGAAAGTAGAAGAAAATACATGAAAAATGAGAAAAAAAATACAAAAAAGGGAGTGTAGGGAGATGATGACCATGGGCCACGGCCACTAGAAGTGACCGTGACTCACGGCCACTGGCGGACAAAGGCTGAAAAGCCATTGTTTGCTTTTTTTTTTTCTCTTTATTTTGCTTCTGTGACTTTTCAAAATGCTAGAGCTTGCTTCTTTCGATTTTTGGAGTGTTGAATGAACACTAAGAGTACTTAATTTGGCTGTAGAATCAACTTAAACATTTGATAATCATCACCTTTTAGTTAGAGACTGTTTTTGGATAAATCTGAAAAAGGTAGTTAAACAAGTAAAAATAAAGCCAAAGTTGTGTCATATTAAACTTATAACTTTCAAGGAACAAAATGAAACCTAAAAAGGCTTGTTTACAGCTTCCGGATGACCCAAAATTCTTCCCAAGTGAGAAAATAAAAAGAAAAAGACTTCATCCAAGTGGTCCTTGCATTTATCTTCTCCAAATGAGATGCATACTTCTTCTTCTTCTTCTCTAAACTGTTCCTCACCTTAAGTTAGTGAGAAAGGAGAAGAGGAATTAGTAGGCTTGAAGTACTATAAGTGCTTTGGAAGTCTTGTGGATGCTTATTATCTTTGGTATATTCCTGTTTGTTTAAGCTCTTGGGTTACAGATTACATCAGTATATATAATCATCACTTTTTTATCCCCTCAAGAACTCTATTCTTAAATAAAGGAAAATCATAATTCTATTAAGAGACTACTGTTTAATAAACAGAAAATTCCTAATATAATTAGCGAAACTATCAAAGACAATAAACCCAATTGGTTTGGACTCACTTGGCTAACATATCTCATGTTAAAGCTTATTAGAAGTCTAAACTTCTCGACTAAAAAGGTAAGTTCTCTATCCATATCCTTCATAGATATGATCTATCTAGTGCTCGATATGAGTCTATCAAGTACAGGTATTGGTATGAGTATGATATGGGTATGTCGATATGACAAAATCCTAAAAAAAAGGAGACAATTATGGTTATGGTACGTCCATTAAAAAATTATATTTTTAAAAATTTTAATAATGCAAAATATTAATAATTAAAATAGGTTATAATCTTTAGATGCAAAGCCAATAATTACTTAATACCATTAAAAATTCAACCTAATGAAAAAAAAAGTAACAGTAATATTATTTTTTATATTTAATAATCCAGTATTCCTTCCTTCTTTCTTCTTTTTTCTTCTTCTTTCCGTTTTCCTTTTTTTCGGCCGGAGACTTAGGGGTTAGAGATGAGTTAGGGTTAAAACATTTTTCCTTTTAAGTTCGTCTAGAAGGATTAGAGTTAAAGTTAAAAATTATATTTTTCGCTCTTTTAAAATATTACAAAAGTTTTTATCAAAAAAAAAAAAAAAGCTCTTACAAAAGCACTTTTATTATACTGTACCAATTATGTACCCATAAATGTACCATTTTCTTATCCACAAAGTCAAATCATATAGGATACGTTTGACCGTACTCAGTATATTTTTTTGCTATAGCCATATCCATACCCATGCAAGATATGTAGCCGGTACGGGTTTATGTACGTTTTGAAAGTACCCATGCTTCATAAATATTAGTATTCTCATGCCAAAACTCATAAAGGGGTGGCAAAATCCGATATAGCTGGTTAACTCAGCCTTAGCCCAACCTGCGTTTGACCCACAGAACTGATCCCCCAATATATACAGTTGGTCATGGGTCTAGAAAACCTGAGCCACGTTTGATGGGGTCTGATCAGGGGAAACCCACTGAACCCTCAAGGATTGAGTTAAGCTCGACCCTCATATCTAAACTCATTCAGACAATTTAGCGGCTTAATATTTTAATGCTTAGAATATTTTCTGTTATGTAGAATACGCCGAGCTTGTGTTATTTGTTTTCTTTTTCTTTTCTTTTAATTTTTTTCCTACTGCTTAACTTGAATATAGTCATAATATTTCAAATGAATGGAATTGGGCCAAGATTCTACATGTGGAGTTTACCAGTACTGGATGCAGTTCAGTTGGGTTGTAGTTACTAGATCCAATTTAAAATACGGATTAGATTTGGGTGAAACTTTAACTTGTAAATTTCATTACTCAACCCAACCCATTTTGACTTCACCTGACAATTTTCCGCCTCTAAGTTCATGTCGCACCTACAATATTTTTTTGGCTATGATAAATACTCAGGCATCTAGGTGGATGCACATTGTACACGAACTAAAGTTTCTCAACATCAGTGCTCCAATCAGGAAAGAATATTTTTTTGGCTATGATAAATACTCATGCATCTAGGTGGATGCACATTGTACACGAACTAAAGTTTCTCAACATCAGTGCTCCAATCAGGAATTTTTGGGGGGGGGGGGGGGGGGGGGGGGTTTCACTGTAGCAGGCAACAGAAGATAGTACTGATTCTACTGAAGTTACCTTTTAAAAATGGTTTCTAATCTGCAAGTGTCAAAGAGAGACTAAAGTCGAGGAAGAAATAGAGAGAGATTCTCATTAAGAATTAGACGTGTGTGTACATGATAATGGGAGAGGAGGATTTTATTTATAAAATAAAATTGTTTCCTTTCAAAGCAATTTAATGTGGTAAGACTCTAACCTAAGTGCTTTTCTTATCCAATGTGAATATCCACCTATGATAATACTTTTTATAACAAATATATATATATATATATGTATATATAATAACATGGTCGACAAGTACCTTTTTCATATATTTTCTAATCATGTCTAGTCACTGTATTAGACAAGAGTTATAAAGGTCAGGTGGGTGAAAAATGTGAACTATTTTACCTAATACCTAAATTGTAAGACATGCAGAAAGAAATAGGTAAGGAATTATTAAAGGTTATCCGGTATGAACCAAAAACCCACCAGATTGAAAAGTCCAAAACATGTTTTTCTCTCTGATTCAGACAACTTCAAAATTTCCCCAGTAGCCATCCCCAGAGTCAACAGTCAAAGTATATGGATTATTATTAAGTTAGAACTTGGTGAATTTGAGATATTGCAACCCCTCTATAAATACTCTCTTCTTCACAAGAGTTCTGCAGCTTTTCTTTTGTTTATTATGGGGTTTCAGAATATGGGTCGCTTGTGCAAATTCTTTGGGGTAATTGTGCTGGTTCATGTACTTCTAAGCATCCATCCATGCATTGCGAGTCGAGTTCTCTGTGGAGATGAAGTCTGGAAAACAAGGCATGGACTTCTGTTGGAGCCCCTACAACGTGGCCCTGTTCCACCCTCTGGACCTTCTGGGTGCACCTATGTCCCCGGCAACCCGGGCCCTAGTTGCTTGGTCAATCAAATGAATGTCGCAGGCAGTGTATTTAGTCGCGCCAAGGCTTACCCAGAGCTCGCCATCCCTTTTGGTGTGTTCACCAATCAATGGTGAAGTTCTGGCCTGTGATGATGATCATGGATATCAGCAATAAACGTCGGTCACTGAGGCTAATACTAATCCGATCAAGCCATGTTTCATTCATATATATGTTGCATGTATATTTATTCAAGTTTGTACAAAGTTGATTGATTCCTGGTTAGACGTTTACAATTGATTATTGTTGTACCATGAAATGGAATATTGTTCATAGAAATTCCTAGACCCTGGTAAATTTTTTTTAATGACACATAAAATACTTGGTATACAATATGGTTTATATTCGACTAGTACAGTGTAAGATCCCGGCCCCAAATCCGGGGTTTACTAGCTAATTTTTCGTGGTTATTGCAATTAATAGTATTTGAATCTTAATTATTAATGGATAGGTAATTGGTGGGACCCTACTCTTAATTAGGTAGTTTTGAGTACCAATTGGTAATTTAACTAGTTTAACTCTGCATTTTCTCCTCATTTCATTAATCATATCATATGCATTAATCATGATATCATTATACATTAGTAGATCTATTTCATTTAAGACCTAAGTCACTAAAGTAGGACTCTTTATGACCCCTTTTGTAAATAACATAAGCATAATAGACTTACTAGTAAATATCTAAAGTTTTTAACAACCATAGCTCTATATAAAGGCACACTCCTAAAAGCAAGAGCCTTCTTATGCCTTCTAGCTAAAAACTTAGCCCCCATCTCCATCTTCCTTCCACCATCCTTCAAGCCTAGATAGTATGAGAGAGAGCTTCTAGCCCCATTAGAAGTTAGCTTCATCTCGTTCTCTACATTTCCTTTTACCCACTTCTTGTTTATTTAGAGAGAAAAGCCATATCTTCACCTTTTACACTACTTTTAAGGTAATAAACTCTATCTACTTTGGTACTTGTGCCTATTTGAATTGTTGGGTTTTATCTTATATTTTGGTTTAGCTGGATCAGTCTATATGAGTTTTCTTGTTGGTCAAGAAAATAGGATCTAAATATTAATGTGATATGCAACTCTAGACTAAGGTGGAGTTGTGTTAAACACAGTAAAGAGAAAAGAATTCAGTAAGCTTTCTCCGTGGACGTAGGCAAGGTTGCCGAACCACATAATTGCTTGTGTGTCATCTTTCCATGGTTGCTTGCTTGATTGCTTGTGATTGTGCTGATTTGTACATGCCATGGTTGATCGCAAATCCTGGGTATATTTTTTAACAAGTGGTATCAGAGCCTAAGATTTTGCATTGTGCGATCGATGGATCGGATCTTCTTTAGAACTCGAATCTTCGCAAGTCAATGCAGAGAATAAAGAGATCTAGCTTTATTTTTTAGTGGGCCACTCGGTGGAGGAGTCGAAGAAAAAGAAGATCCAGCTTTTAGATCGTTTCTGGTCTTGGAGAAGAAATAGAGACAATCTGGTCTTTATTTGAAGATCAAAGGAGACTACGTTGTTGTTTAATTTGCTTTCTGCAAATCAGAGTCAGAGAGAGGTTTTTTCTTGGTTGCTGGTTTCATCGTAGAAGAGGGAAGAGGTGTCTCACAGCCCGCTCGCCATCTCTATTCCATCGCACTATTGCCGGGATTGCTGCCGTCCTAGATTGCTGGTTCTCTGTGCATTTTTTGCAAGAGGAAACGGCTTGAGGGACTTGGTTTCTATTTGTAGAAACTATTTTGGCAGGAGATCCATGGCTCAATTTCAACCAAGGTTAGGTCTCAGGTTCGGGTTGGGTCAGGCTGACCTGCTTAGCAAAGCCCACACCAGGTTGGAACTAGGTCCAGTTCTAGTTCGAGTTAGGTGGACTCAAACCCCGTAGCATTAAGGATCTTTCGAACTTTGCCTTTAATCTGGCGTTCCTGTAGTTTCAATCTTAAATTAATGATCTTTTTGGAAATGTTTGTTGCACCATTTTCCAACTGTCCAATTAACTCCACATTAATTGACCTTTTTTTCCATTTCACCTGCAATTGTGGTGTAACACTCCGACCCAGCTTGACCTCGTTTAGTGCCTAATTAATTTGTTTTCGTTGTTAATTGTATTTTGCTTGTGTTTTGGGTTCGTTGCGGGTCATGGATAGGTAGTTGGGTTCAGTTTGATCTGGATTAGGTAGGCCAAGCCCTTTTTCGTAATTTTAGCTTTTCTTAGACATGGTCATTTTTGCATCATCTTGATGTTAACACGTGTCTTTCGTTGATTTCGTTTACTCTCGTAACTACGTCATTTGCAACCGATGTCGTATGATTCCATTGAACTCGGATTTGACTCGATATGTAATTTGTCTTAACCTTGGGCTTTTATGTAAACTTGCATCTTTGTTATATATATAAGGGAGATCCGGCCATTCCATAGACTCACGTTCTCTCTTTTCTCTCACTGTTCACATGAAGTTCTCTCTCTCCCTCTCCTGAGTTCTCTCTTCCATCATCGATCAAGCCAAAGTGAGGGTTCTCTTCATTCTCTTTCATGCTCGGCGATTGGATTGAGGTGAGTTTTGGGTTCTTTTCCATCTTCCTCATCTCATTCTTATTCTTCTCATTCTATGGTTTCTTGATCATGCTCTTAAGGATTCCTCTTGTTTCTCATGCATGCATGTTGCAGTGGTTGACGTTTGGTTGTGTTTGAGCCCAAGGACTGCAACTTGTGTAATTGAATGCAAATAAGGCAAGTATAATCATAATCTGTGAGAACCCATGTTGGTATTTGTTTGATTTTGATTAATTCACATGAAATTGCATGGAAAATGTGTTTGCAGCCCAATTTGTTAGTATTCCCTCTTTCTTTGTTGGATATTTGCACTTCTGATGTCATTATAGGTTTTCTGTACTTGATTCAGAATTTGACCCCGTGCATGTACGGCTAAGCCGTGCATGTACGGCTAAGCCGTATGCCACTTACGGCTTAAAGTCCAGAGAGGGTGAAAACCCAGTTTTCTTCTACGGCTAGGACACGGCTAAGCCGGATATTGCCTTACGGCTAAGCCGTACCTCAGCCGTGACCTAGCCGTAAATCAGTATAGGGTGCCTTCTTCTGGATTAACTGAAAGCAAGCAATTGACAGTTTCCTCCTACGGCTCAGCCATGGCTAAGCCGTAGAACAAAATACGGGTGAACCGCACTTGCGGATGAACAGTAAAGGGAACCGCGGGGGAGCCGCAGTGCATATTACGGCTACGTCGTAAGATGCCTACGGCTAAGCCGTACGTTCACCTACGGTTAAACCGTATTACCCCTGGAAAAATGAATAACAAGAATAGGCGCAAGAAAAAGACCTATATGGCCTTCATGATAGAATGTAGAACACCTAGACTTGCCCGATGGAATATGATACAATGCATGAATAATTTCGAGGGCTGCGAATCATTCACGTTCGTTATCCAGCTGTTAAGCACCTCCCCATGGGTGTTGGTTTAAGGGACTTTGGTGCACCAGCCAATACAATGCAACACTAGACAACGGTGCATCGAATAACTTAAAACTACATCATCATGCACAGTTAAAAACACTGGATAATTAGATTAGAATTGGCTAGTAAATGACTTTGGTTCACTAAGGTAATAGTTGCTTGCATGACATGTTGTTTGTTGATTATTGATCTCCACTCTCTAGCATGATTACTTGTTTCAGCTACTTTCACATTATTGTTTCTTTACCTTGAGTATGCATGGATAATTCACGTATAAGACATGTTCTAAGATATGCACGTATGATATGATTGTCACGATCTACTCAGGGTTTTCATGATTGACTCTATATGGTCAGGCACTACTTAGCCTCAGCCTTAGGATCCCGACGGGGTGAATTTGGTATCATTTTCATGGCCTTGCTGCAGTAAGGAAACGTCTTGGGGAACCGGACCCCAGGAAACCGAGACCCATTGTACCCTGGCCCGGACAATGGTGTTCTTTGCACGATATAAAATCCCTCTTTTGGGAGCATATGGCAATGTAGTCGTTAACTAGTTATGTACACAGCATGTACACATTGATTCACATGGCATGTTTCCTTCTTGCATGATAGCCTAGTATACGAATGTGCCCTGTTTAATTTACATGATGTTTTTTATTCTATTAGACACAGCGTGTGTTAACTTGTTATGATTATACTTCACTGAATCGTTGTATTCACAGTTGTTTCAGTGTTGCAGGCTCAAATACCTCTGCCGACCCCTCACCGGTAGGCCAGACTGCAGCTGAGACCCTTAAGGCCCCATCCGGCCTAGAGGAGTGGATGTGATCACTCTATTGAAGGGCGTCTTGGTCATGCATGGCATAAGAGTTTTCTTTTATTGAGGATTGTCATACTTGTATTTGTCATGAATTGTACATATTATTTTGTTCATTTTGTAAAACCTTCAATTATGTATATATGTTAGTTCGGTTTTCGTATTCTCTTCTTGTACTGTTAGTTTGATGTTTCTGATATTTACAGCTTCCGCATACATGTTTTGCACGTGTGAATGTTCCCTTGTGTGTGTGCATTTAGACCAGATCTACGTGTACAGGCATGGGAGTACGTGTGTCATCGGTTTGGCTTTTGCTAACCCCCAAACCCTGGGCTCGGGTTGTGACATGTGGTCCTTTGTTAATGGCCTTCTTGAAAATGTCTGTTGCATCATCTCCCAATTTATCATCTAACTCCACCTTAATTGACTTTTCCTTTTGTAAGGTCCAAACTCGAGCTTATTTCGATTTACAATAATTGATATTGTTTTACCTTAATTAATGTTTGCTTAAACTAATTTAACTCAAATCCACTTAGGTTTGGTTCATGGATAGGTAGTTGGGTCAGGTTCGAACCTTACTTAAGTAGTCCAAGACTTTCTTGTAATTTAGAGTTACATGGTTTGTATTATCTTGGCACTATATTAGTTGCATTATGTGTATTTTATCTTGGGAATCATCTCTCATATTTAGCCTAACTTAATTCGGATCTATCTTGGCCCAACTAGGGTCCCATCTGACTCAAAGTATGATTTTCTTAAAAACAGTGGTAAATTCCAGAAAATCTGGATTTAAAAACCAACTCCACCGTTCTTTTTTTGCATCTCCTTCTTTTTGTTGCTGGAGTACTTCTTTTTCTTACCTTCACCTTCACCAATATTTGGAAAACTATTCTTGAAGTTGTGTATGTGAGACTCAAGATTTCCATCTTATCTTTTTGCTTCTTTGTTCATCCTCTTTCTTTAGAACTCTCAATTTCATCTTTTCTTCCTCACAATCTATAGTTATTTAAGGTAAGAGACAACTCTCATTTCATTTGTTTGAGTTCAAAAGGTCAAGAAGACTCACACAAGCAACATGCATGCATTTCGTACCCAATTTACCCATTGTATGTCTTTGCATGTAGTAGGATCACCTTCTATCGAGGTTTTCTCCATCATCAAACTAAGGGAAAAGTTGATTTTGGTAAAGCATTGTATTAGAGGCAAGTATAAGAGTATATATTGCTACATGCATGTCTGATTTATGTTGATTCTTGAAATACTCTCCTTAAATGCCAATCTATAGCGCTTTTACTCCTCTCAATTAAGAATATGTGATGGTTTGAATGATAATAAGTATATTTATGAAATAATGATAAAATGTGGGTTTGAAAATGTATGATGATAGTTTTGAACAGAAAAAACCATAGTGGAATCAAATGGAAGAAGTTTTGTAGAAAACTAAACCTCTGTACCAACACAACTTTAGGATTTTTAAAGTTTACGACTAAGCTGTAAGTGCACTACGGTTTGAAATCTAGAGAGCCAAAAATTGATTTTCTTCTACGGCTAGCCCCACGGCTGAGCCGTGGAGTGCACTATAGCCAAGCTGTAGCTAAGCTTTGTCCCAACCGTAGGCTAATCACGGCTGAGCTGTAGGTTAATATATGGCTTAGCCGTAATTGCGGGAGAATTTAGTTGAAAACTTTGTGCACACGACTACGCCGTGGCTTATTCACAACTAAGCCATAAGAACATAGTACACTTAAGGAAATTAGGACTTTCAAAGACTTTGTAGAGCTTTAAATATGGCACCTTTACCTTAATTAAAATAGCTCAATGGTAATCAAATAATAAGGAGGAAGAGTGTAGAGCTGTAATTCATCCCTTTTGATTTTCCGGATAATTTTTCGATGTCACGTCATGGGTGCTGGCATAAGAAAAGGTGTCCATTGCCTACACAATATAACACCGAGATTTTCAGTTACACATCGACACTAGATGTTTTATGAATATACCGTATTGAATGACAATGAAAAGACAGAATATCTAGGACAGGGTTGGTTAGTAAACATCCTTGTTAATCACTAAATCCACATGCATTTATATTGCTAAGTAATCCTTGCCCTCAACATAATTTAATCATGTATCCATTCTTCTCAGTGAACCTTAAAACAAGATTGTAGATGGAGCTTATACTAAGAGTGAACCCGTTAGTCAAGATACGGGAACTAGGGTTGAGAGGGTTCGAGCTCCAATAGCTCACTTAAGTATGCATTATTTGAATAACAGTTACTTCATTTAATTCCAACTTTTACGACTGAATACGATCTCAAGAGAGATATATGTTTCTGTATAAGAATTAATTGATCGCTATGTATGATAAGTAAGAAATTACGAATTCTGATCGACTTGATATATTGAGTCGGCACCATTTAGCTTGTACTCATAGGAGGTTTAACGGGATCAAATGAGGGTATTCAATATGTTACCTACTATAGTAGTTATATGAATGTATGAAAAGTTGGTTCATGCTTTTAGGGTAACTAGATGGAGTTGGCTTGACCACTAGTGATTTCCCATAGTATGAGATGCTATCCTTAGAAAGAAGATAGTCATGTGGATGCCAACTAGTATGTTATTGTATTCTATTTATGATTCATTACTCATACTTATTCACATACACAACATGCTTAGTTTCCGATTATTGCTCTCTTTAATCAACATTTTCTAATTCAATTGATACATCATGATAGTCTTATGTACTATATATTTGCTTAACCGTTATGTTAATTGTGCTACCCTTGGTGTTATATGTACTTAACTAATGCCAGCACAATAGTCGACTCGGCCTAGAGGGAACCTCAATGGCACCTCGGGGTATAGATGAGTGGAATGAGGATGATGTCTTATATTAGTCATCCGACGTAAAGCGTCATAGGGTTTCTTTGGATTGCATAGACAGTATATCATGCCATCTTCATTATGTTGTTTTGGAGTCAGAGATTGATGGACATGCTAATTTGTATTTATGCATATGTTTATGTACCTTATTAATATGTGTACGTGGATGGTTAAATTAAGAGACTATGGTTTACATTAACGGATGAATGTGGTTTTATTAATGCACATGATGAATTACAAATGAATTCTCCATGTTTCCGCTCAATTGTGCAAAATGATTATTACGTGTATATGGATTTTCCTTACACATACCTGTGGAATCTCCCTTATAGCAGTTTGTATGTGCCTTGACATGGCACGGATTGTTCGGGGCGTGACACCTTTTTCCTTAGAGTTGCTCCACCTGCAGCTGTAATTGTACCTCCTGTTAAGCTATAGAGACCTTTGACCAATTCACCCGTCATGACACCAAGTGCTCCTTTAACTACCTTCATAACTCCACTTGTTACACTCTACTTGCAGCCCTTGGAATCTAAGGCCCCCAAAGAAATAAAATTTCTTCGTAAATTCGGAGGATGCATCACATTTGTCAAGGTTCATACTATCCCATCAAACATCTTAACTTTTTTCTAGTTCTAACTCCAATGCACTAGGCTTTAGCATTGTTTGTAATAAAAACATATTTACCTTCACAAGATGTATAGGTGTCAAACATGTCTCTATTATACCACATATGACGGTTACTACTAGAATCTAAAATCCAGAAACCTTCAGTGTGATTTGTACCTTTTATGACAGAAGTAGATTTTACCAAATATGCTAGCAACCATCTGAACTTTCTGTTACACTTGTACTGTCTAAATCAAATTCTTCTTCCTTCTCAAAGTCCTTCTTCCGCTTCAGACAATCACTCTTGATTTGGCCTTCCATATCAAAGAAATAACAAGTGATAACCTTGCCTTTACCTTTTGACTTTGAGTGATTCCGATCTTTTGATCATTTATTTTTGGATTTAAATCTCTCCCTTCTTCGGTTTGAACCTGATGCTATATTAGTACTTTTTTCACAAGATTTTCACTATCACTCTTCATGATCTCACGCGATACAAGAGCTGCAATGACATCATTTATGCTCAAAGTATCTTTCCTGTAAGTCAGAGTTGTCACCAAGTGCTCGTACGACTAGGGCAGTAAAGGAAAAAATAATAGTGCTTTGCCTTCTTCCTCAAACTTAACCTCAATGCTCAATAGTTGTACGGCATGCTTATTAAACTCATTGAGATGCTTTGACAACTGTGATCTTTCTATTATCTTCAGAGAATATAACTGTTTCTTCAAAAACAGTTTGTTTGTCAAGGACTTGGACATATACAGGCTCTTTAATTCAGTCCATAATTCCAAAGCAATGTTAATTCCTATGATGTTGTAGAGAACGTCATCGTGGATGATAAGATGAATTACACTCACAACCTTTTCATCTAAATCCTCCAAATCACCATTGGACATTTTCGTTTGCTTTTTCGACTTTCCATCTAACTCCACCTAAATTGATTTTTCCTTCTGTTTCACCTGCAGTTTGTGGTCCTCTGTTAATGGCCTTCTTGGAAATGTATTGTTGGTTTTTGTCTTGTATTCCGGTTTAGTTGGATAGGTCATCTAGGTTTGCCAGAATAAAAGTTCAGAGTTAGGGGTATTTTAGTCATTATATATGGGTTTTCTTGTTGGTCGAGAAAATGGGATCTATATATTAATGCGATGAGTAACTCCAAACCAAGGTGGAGTTGTGTTGAACACAGTAGGGAGAGAAAGAATTGAATAAGCTTTCTCAGTAGACGTAGGCAAGGTTGTCGAACCACGTAATTGCTTGTGTGTCATCTTCTTTATAGTTACTTGCTTGATTGTTTGTGATTGTGTTGATTTGTTCATGCCATGGTTGATTGTAGATCTTGGGTATATTTCCCAACAAGCATAGGGTAGAGTGATTTTCTAACTAAGACATCTATCATATCACCTTTTCATAGCATTCATATCATGTTTTCTTTTTCTTTTCATATCATCTCATTAATAGGGTTTAGGGTGAGCTAAGAGATTTAAGAGTTCTACTTTTTTGGCTTTCGTATTGGTTTTGTAAGCACCATAAGGCAAGTATAAGCAAGTAGAAAAATTTATACGTGTTATTATGATTGATTATTGATGATTCTTTACTCTATTGCATTGTACAGTCCATATTGTTCATGTTTCATTAATGGAGGATGTCTTTGTGAGTGAAAATGATGTTTATGAAGATTAGAATGAATGAAGTGAAGAAGAGAAAGTGGAATTGCATTTGATATGCTTGATTTGGAGCAATAAATGATGGAAAATGGGTTAGTAGAGCTTGGGAAGGAACATGGAAAAGTTCGGACCCAAACAGCTCGAAAAGGACAAACTTGCATAGGTCTAATTGATCGGATGAGTGTCCGATCGATTGAATTACCCCTCTAGGTTAGGTCCAATCGATCGGACCCATGCCCAATTGATCGGGCACTGATTTTCAAAGAAAATCTAATTATTTAATTATTTATTTTATCTATTTAAAAACCTTTTCTATATGCTTCTTTTCAAGACTGGTGTAACTTGACTTGATGAAGTCAAGTATACTTAGAAAACCTTAAGCTTGATCACAGGTCAAGCAACACAAGTCAATAACTTGTAATTGCAGACCTTGTCCAACAAAATCAAATTGGGTACACAAAGAATGTATTGGCTGTCACTCATCCTTGTTGGATGTTCTTGTTAGTCTAAATATCATACCTTTTGCATGTGGGTAAAGAAGTCTAATGCCCGTATTCATATACAATGCGATACTAAGAAATTCGATAACACATGACATTGGATGACCTATGGTCATACAGAAGTAGAAAGCTACAGATACGGTTATCTTATAATAGTTTGGTTAGTAAATCACCATTGTCTTTAATAATTTAAAAGCTTATGTAGATTGCCATGATTTCCTTATTTCTCGCTTACTCTTATTTCATTAGCTTGATTATGTTTTTCTATCTCCTTTGCATTTACTGTTGTTATTGTTATCTTTATTTGACATCACGATACCTTAAGTTAATGCGAAAGATACGTATGCAAATTCTGATAAGCAAGTAAGAATGCACCATTATACTATTTATGTCCTCTTTATTGATTTATTGAGTAAGCACCATTAAGCTTAACTCTATAAAGCTTGGCGAGATTAAGTATGAGTTTGAGATATATACCATTATAGTTGGTTTTTCCGTGGAGTTTGTCGACACTCCTTTGGGATAACCGGATTAGCCACCTGGTTCCCTACACGTCCTGATAAACGCTCTCCTTTGGGGAAGATACTAGTAATGTGGCTGCCAACTTTGTAAGTATATTTCTGTTGCATTGATTCTCTCATGCATATGTTTATTATGAATGATAACATGCTTAGTAGACTGTTATTGATCTCTTATAAATTGATCATGTCTTTATTTCCTTATTGAAAACCATGTGTTTAGAGTACTAGTTGCCTATTCTTGTTGAACTGTCATGCTTATGCGCTACCCTTAGTGTTGCAGGAGCAAATCCCGGCCCAAACCCAGTTATCATCGTGAATCTAGAGGATCCTGTGCAAGTTGCTTCAAGATTAGTTTAGTGTGTAGTTGATGATGTCTTTTATTAGACAGATACGATAGAGCGTCTCACGGTTACGACATTTTAGGAGTCATGGAGATATGAATTACTCCGTTTATCATGCCATCATGTTTTATTTGATAGATTTATACTTATTTCTTATTAGTGGACATGTATTATTATTAGTCTTTGACCATCCCGTATTTATGCACTGTTTGCTTTAGTTTGCATTTGGATATGTAGACTTTCATTAGGATTGTGTTGAATCCATTATCTATCTATGCATTTTATTATGGAATGACTTAAATAGGTATTCATGTATGCTCTCTACTATCACTAGTAGTGTGATTGGGTGCGTAAGCACTAGTATTTTCGCATATTGTTAAATACTTATATGCTCATGGATCTTTCTTGTATATTAAGGCGTATGATTTGAAAATATTCCCTTGTGGAAATTCGTATTTACTTAAGTGTGATACGGATTATTATGGGATTATGCGTGCCATGTCATAGGCTTATCCGTAATGACTTAATCTTAAGCTCGGAGAGTGATATCCAGAGTAACACAGATTGGATGAGTATGATCTTGTGTAGGGGTAGATGTAGGAATTCTTTCTCACGGAGGGATTAAGTAGAAATTCTTTTTTAGAGAGCTGCATATTAAAAAAACTACATATAGTTTTCAAAATATTGGTGTGTATGCGAAAAACAATAAAAGCTTTCTAAAAGTTGAAGGGGCCCCTGCCGTCTTATTTATTGTTCCTCCTTTCCAAGAGAAGGTCACCTCAGGCTGACTGTAGATATGGTTTCAGTCATCGAATAGTCAAACCATTTGGCCAGAATGGGAGTACACAAGAATGCATCTTGGAGTAATACTAATGGACCCCCCAAAAAAGTAAGTTCCAAGGGGAAATTTATCAGGTTAAAAACCCCTAAATATGTAGATTATCATATTCTGTATTTCTGTGCAATCCATGCATTGAGAGCTAATTTGACTACGTACCTAAGATTAGTAATTGGACTATGTAATTATGAAGCCTAACGTGTCATTTTGTTGGGATGGCCCACTTTTCATATATATATATATATCTTGGAAGGTAAATTTTTTTTGAAAGGTATTTTAACTTTCACTAATTAGCCATCACCCACACCAATTGCAAGGAATTGGATACCATTGTCACCTTAAATCCAACTTATTTTTTCTGCTATGCTGCTGACAAGTGGGTTTTTTTTCTTTGAGTAGAAAATGTTTGCGCACGTAAGTACTTAGATAATCCTAACTTTATTTATGTATCAATCTTTGTGACCCACCTTCACATTTAGACCAGCCTACATATGAGATCATTTAAATAAATAGAAGGATTTTACCAAAAAATTATTTTCAGAGTCACTCTAGACCAAAAGGGGTACAAAAGACATATTTCTCCACTCATTTTGTTTTTTTTATTCTTCTTTCTAATCCCTCTCCTACTTTTCCTGACTACGTGCAAACATCTGTCCCATCACCATCATCCATCTCTTTATTCTTACATCCTTCTTCAATGCATCATAATAAAATTCAGCTACAAACTACAAAATAACCATCCCCCCATCCTCTTCGGTATTTATTACATCAAATCGCCATCATCCTGTTATCTTCCTCATGCTTTCTCTCCAACAACCTCGATAAACCCATTTGAAGTCATCTCATAGAGCTCACCCTTTCTCTCTACAATTCATCTTTTCCTCTCGTCTTTCTTTTGTTTTCTTTTTTGATTTTCCCTTCTTCTTCCAATCAGATCCATATTTGCAATTGATATATATCTTTTACGTTTTCCTTTCACTATTATCTTTCCTTTTCAGACAATCATCTCAAAATAAAGTAGAAATTGTAATTTCTAATAATGAAACACAAAAAATAACAATAAAACAACACTTTCTTAGCTTTAAACCTATGATGACTGATAGAATGCTTTAAATGTGTTTGGCAAGGCAACAAAGTTAAAACCCTGTTTTAGGCGGGCATGCCCCCCCTCATGGGCAAATAAATGGACAACGTTGTTGCTATGGGCGGAATTAGGGGGGCCTGCGGGGGCCATGGCCTCCCAAAAGTTTTTGAAAATCCCCTACATATTTTGAAAAGTATAATTATTTTTTTATATGTGGTCCTTCCAAAACTTTTTTCTAGATAGTGGCCCCACTTAATCTGCCTTTGACTGCTGTGTTATCTATTTTTCTTTCTTCTTTTCTTACTTTTGTCCAAGATGGTTCTTCCATTCCACCTCAAATTTTACCACATCATACCAAAACCAAGTACCATATCAAACTCATGCAAGGTTGTTTGGGTTCTTATTGTGGGTTCTGCAGGTGGGAGGCTGTTTCTGGTTTCTGTTGTGCCGTTGTTTGTTTCTCTTGCACTGTTTGTTATTTGCACTACCTACTTGACATGTCTTTTAACTAATTGTCATTTGATTACTATGAAAATACTTTGTTACGCAACATGTTCATTACAGTTCCAGACTACAGATTCTCTTATGTTGATCTTAATGTTAGCATAGTCCACTTCCCAGTTGATTATTGAAAACAGAGGTAGAAAGAAGAAATGGTAGAAGAAGGGAGAGATGAAAGCTCTTTAGTTACAATTCATTCCAGAGTACAGGTTACAACCCAATATATATAGAAGATTCTCATGTCTTCATGTACATCACATGACTTCAATTACTAAAGAGAGTTATGACATCACCACCGTTAGGTAGCTGGACTCATGTTATGTAAATGGTATGACTGAGTTAAGCTGAGTTGTCTTTACTTAGTGTGTAGCAGCTAATTCTCCAAGATCTCCCCCCAAGCGATGTGGGAGAGTGGATACATAGAGCTTGGAACAAAGAAACTAAAACCTCCTTGGATGAAGACCTTTGGTCATGATATCTGCAACTTGATCAGTGGTGCTGATATGGGGAACTTTGAGGTCTTTCCTAGTAACCTTTTCATGCACAAAGTGATAGTCAACTTCAATGTATTTTGTGCGCACATGAAACAGCGGATTGGATGCCAGGGAGAAAGCAGAGACATTATCACACCAAAGAGTTGGACAATCCAAGAGAAAAATATGAAGGTCTTTAAGTAAACTTCTCAACCAATTTAGTTCAGCAGCAGTGTGAGCCAAGGCTCTGTATTGAGCTTCGGTGGATGATCTAGCAATTGTCGCTTGTTTCTTTGCACACCAAAAAATGGGACAGTGACCAAGATAAACACAATAACCAGTAGTGGACCTACAATCAGTGATGTCTCCAGCCTAATCTGCATCCGAAAAGGCTTTGATACCATATTAAATTTCCTCAGTTAACCATCACTATAAAAACTTCAAGGTGTTAGTAGAGGCAATAGAAATACTTTTTAATATTTCCCGTCGAGTGCAGCCCACTTTTCAATACTCTCTCTCAAGTGGAACCCATTTGGCGCACTTTTGGCGGCACATTTATTTTTTTTTATTTTGCACCAAGTTGTTCTTTCTGAGATTCGAACTTATGATTGATTGGCTTTGATAACATGAAAACAGAGGTAGAAAGAAGAAATCGTAGAAGAAGAAGGGAGAGATGAAAGCTCTTCAATTACAATTCATTGCAGAGTACAGGTTGCAACCTATTATATATAGAAGATGCTCATGTCTTCTTGGTCTGCTTCACACGACTTCAATAACTAAAGATGGTTATGACATCACCACCGTTAGGTAGCTGGACTGCTATTATGTAAATGGTATGACTGAGTTAGGCCGAGCTGTCTTTACTCAGTGTGTAGCAGCTAATTCTCCAAGAATTATTACATTGGGAAAGTTGACGCTTAAAGTTGGCCCATATTCATAAGAATTTGAGCATTTTATTCCAACATTTACTATTTTATATTGCAACAGTTGTAACAAAATTGTAGGAGAATTCATGGACTGGGTTGTGTGGGGCTGCAGCTTGTCTAAGCTCAGCCTATTTAGCTACAGCGTCTAATATTAAAGCCCAGATATAGTCCAAGGGCCTGAAGGTTAGGCCCGAGCCGGCCCATTTGTTGAATATACATATCCCTTTTGATTTATTTGGAATCCGTTCAGCATTGAGATGCCCCAACCTGGTCAATGTTTTAACTATTGATCCACAAATTTAAGCTTAGTCCCAGCCAATATGCTTTAAAATCAAACAGCTGATCAGGTGTTGCTATATGTGAGATGGGCTCTGATCGAGTGGGTACCCAACACTGTTTCTCTGAATTTTAATGATGGGATTTTTAAATTTGAGCGTTCCTTGGAATAATAACTAAAACTAATTTTCTGAGAATAAAATCATAAGCATCATCATCCGAGCTTTATGAAATCTCTCCGAGACTAAAATAAACATATAATTATACAAACGTTTTAGGCCTTGAGGCTCGAGACTAGAGTCGCAGAAGAAAAGATCGATCAAATTTACTCGAAACCTACACATTGAACCACATAATTTTGTATCGGCCAACTTTCAAAACCATGTTTACGAACTCAAAGTTATTTGAATGAATATCTTCCGAAACACATTGTTTAAAAAACCAATAAATGAATTCTGCAGTTAGATTGAGTTATATAAATACAAGCACACAATGCATGAGCCCACAGTACTTGCCAAGGCCACAGCAAAGCTGCACCCAAAAAAAAAAAAAAAAAAAAATACAACAGTTTAGTTAAACAATGGCAGTGTCATCTGGTCATCAAGACCCTTGATGTTGGTCTCGAATCTCAGTATCAGAGAAGGCCACACCAGAACTGATAATGGTGTCATGAGAACCAGGTTCCACAATAGGTGCATGGACCGCAAAATTTCTTTCATTGAGTGGGCATCGAGGACCAGGACTTTTCGAAACGTATGTGCAACCAGACGGCCCTGAAGGCGCCACAGGCCCTTTTTGGAGAGACTCTAGCACAAGTAATCCTTTTTTCGGTCCCCACTCGCCTTCTAAAGGCCTTGCAGTTGCTGCTCTAGAGTTGATCAAGAGGATGAAAATGATGGATATTATAATTGGCTTGAGATTTCTTCCGCAAGAATCCATATCTGTGATAGAGATTATGGAGAAGAAGTAGATTTGTTTTGTTGTTGTTGTTTTGGAGAGATAAAGAGAGGAATATGGGATGATCTCGTTGTGATGGTGAACGAGGTAGGCAGGAGATTTTATAGAGTGTTTTGGCGTAGCGACTGGAGATTGGAGGCTTTGACTGTGACTCCGTAATGAAAGGGCTGTGGGGGTAAGGAAAACTGAGTCAAATCAAACGTTTGACCCTACACGCGGGTGTAGAACTAGACCATGGAGAGAGGCCCCGTATTTTTGTCTAGCTATTCGTTTTTACGTAATTGCATGGCTTGACTAGTAAGGTGGTCGTGTTGATCCCACCGTCCAAACGATGGGCCAGGATTGGTTGACATGGTAAACTTATTAGGAAAAGTCCCATTTTATTCCAAAAACATCATATGAAACACCAGGGATAATCGATGCAACTAAAGGCCCACCTATGATCAATCATAGCCCCTGACATCCCAATCAAAGAATAGATATTAAAACGAAGAAAATTAAAAATTGGCATTGATCTCATAATTTTATATTCATCCAACTTCAGTTCACCACTTGATTCATACTTAAAAATTGTCCAACTTTGAGGGAATCAAAGCAACTTTGGAAAATCAGGGGGCAGTATTTCCAGCACAATCCGGTTGAAAAAAAATGCGTGCAGGTGGCCCCTGTTGCCGGGCTACTGCTAACGAAATACAACTAGCGAAATTGTGGCCTGATGGGTTTGAATGACTGCAAAATTGTAAGTCTCCGAAGATGCAAAGTCTCCCCTAACCACGACACTGGTACAATCCGATTAAACTCATTCACGGCCTGTTTGACATTATTGAGGGAATGTTTTACTTTGAGAATCATCAAATAAAAATTTATTTGGCAAGCATTTTATAAGATAAAAAATATCTAAAGACATAAAGAGATGAGCAGATAGAGATAGAGACAGTGGTGGACCTAGGTATGGGGATCTGCATGCTGAAGCACGCCCCCCCCCCCCTAAAAGAGTCTAAAATTTCATAGAGCCCCTACATTTTTTGTTTATGCAGTCCTTTTCTCCCAAATTTTTTTCACATTAGCCTCCACGAGAAAAGTTTTCTTGGTCCACCCTGGAATAGAAATGAAAAAAGTTAATAGATGTGCAAAAAGGAAGATAATGCGTCGTCCCACACAAAATTTTCTCAATTCATTCTTAGAATGAAACAATCTCAAAATAATGATGCCAAACAGCCTCTCGGTATGACTAATAAGATCTTAACCAAGAAATAACAAATAAAATCTGAAAAACATTAAAAATTCCTTTAGAAATAAATAAGCGACGGAGGCCCATGCATAGTCCAGGTCACCATTAGAAAAAGTCCAACATGAATATCATACAACATGCACGAATATTATCAGTATTAGAGAATCTACATATTTTACTGTTATAATATTTTTAAATATAAAATTAACAGTATTGCTAAGGAAAAATTAATATTAAATTATTGATAATAATTAGCCAGAAATGTAATAAAAAATAAATTGTTGATCTTATTTATCTTCTTCATATTATCCTATCCTAAATTTCATTTTCATATATAATAACTTAGTGCCATGTTCATTGTAAGTACTAACTTCTAGTTATTTCATATTCAATTAAAATATTCCCATAACTAATGCTAATTAGATTGAAAATCAGGAATCTTTAAATATGAAAAGCCGTGGGACCAGCAAGCAATTTGAAGACATGTGATTGTTAGATTGGGCCCATTTGAAAACTAATTTTGTATTTTGTGCTCAATTAAATATTTCTATAGCTAAATCGAATATACAAGGATTAGAACATGTGGGATCAGTAAGCAAATAGTACAATGGGTAGCTATAGCTTATAAATATGGGTAGACCTATATACATCCATGTAGGGGTGGATGCACTCAATGGACATTGGTCCAGCTTCTAAAAGTGTAGTGAAAATTTTAGTTTCACTTCGAAAATTTACATAAAAGTTTCACATCCGCCTCTAAAACCCATATGAGAATTCTGTATGTATTCCCAAAACACAATTTCCTGTTTGGATTTACACCTCTAAAACAAAAACTCGGTCCGCCACTGCGTATGAGATTGTAGAAGTTCAAATCTGTTATCATCCTAATATTGATGCCCAAAGTTAGCCATGTCAAACTGATTTTCATGTAAAATATGGAGCACACTCCTTCAAGACTTCTAGCAATGGTAAAGTACTTATCTAGGCAGAGGCGACTAAGCTTAAAATATTGCAAGCCGTAGTCCTACTAAATAGGGGTGGAGAAATTTGTAGTCCACCTTCCTTTATGTTGTTATTTTGATGCAGGATAGGACTATCACAGGAAAAAATAAAAAAAAGGAAGATCTTCATTTAAAAATTAAGAAGAACACAAGATTGAGCCTGTGGATACCATCGATTCCTTTGCAAGATTTCAACAAGTTATTGTGATGACGCTGGTGTCTCCATGCATGTAGAGGTGCATTGGCAGCAGCTCAAGCATATTTGTTTGGCAAAAAGAGTAATAAAGATAGAGCAAAAACATAGACCCATGATATGATGTGTTTTGCCTTTTTAGATAAAAAATGGAGTGGAGACGTTAAGTTATACTATTACTTTTTTCTACTGCATCTTATATCGAGAGAAACATGGAATCGAGAAGTAAAGTTATATTTTGACACTGCTGGGCCTATACCTTCTTTATACTGCAAATGAGAGTAACAAATTACAGGGGCTTTTCTTGAAAAATTTCTCCTAAAGTCTTTGTGGAACAAAAAGGATCTATGAGAGTATTTATAGCCCAGAGTGGTCTCCTAGGCCCTTTTTGTTTTGTTTTTTTTTTAATATTAGTCATAAGCAGTGATTCCCCATTCCTTCTTCCCATCCAGTTGCAATAGGATACTCCCTCTTGTAATCCCAAGCTCGAGTTTCAAATCGATCTCATAATTGTTGCTCAGCTTATTGTCACCACAATCAAAGTAGACCATCGGAAAGAAGTATTTCTCCGCTGCATCAATCCAGCCAATGGATTGTTGTGCCTTAGTTTTCAGGTTAATCATGACCATATGAACAAAATCAACAAGATAAGACCAATTTTGCATGATATCTCAACACTGAGAGCCCGAAATGCATCTACAAGAGGCGCCATCACATACTCCATGGGAAGTTACGCCATCCTCCATCATCGAAGGACAACAATCCAATTGAAATCAAGAAATCAAGAAATGATTTTCTCCTAAAACAATCTAACTGAAATGATTTCCTCCTAAAACCCTAATTGATTTTACTGTTTCCATCCTAATACAGTAGATAAGAAATCCTATAAATCAAGAAAAAGCCGTAGGTATATATAAAAGGTATTTATAGATCTTTTTCCTTTTTCGAAGTGAATAGCACCATAAAAACCCTGTATCAACAGTTGGTTCTTTAGATTTGATCTTTAGATTTGATCTTTATCGCTGAGGGATTATTATTGCTAACGGAGGGGAAGAATAGATGAGAAAGAGGAAGAAAGAATAAGAAAAGAGTTTTTTATGAGCATAGATATCACTACTCATAAATGATATTAAAAAAATAAAAAGACGAAGAAAGAATGGAAAAAAAAAGGTTTAATACTAGCATAGATATCGCTGCTAATGGATAATTTAAAAGAACAAAAAAAATCCTAAACTATATTATAGTAAAGTACTCTAAGAACAAGTGTTTTCTTACTTTAATATATTTTACTTTTACTTTTTTTTTAATGATTTGACATCCGCTTTGTTTTACTCTTCCACACATTACATGCCCTAGCATCTCCCATATATAAATGTAAGAGAGAATTTTATTTTTTAATAATAAATGGAGCGTGGATCTTACTTTCTGGGTATGCTTTTAAAAATGGATTGTTGATAAGAGTTTGAATGGTTAAAAAATAACAGATCCAAAACCAATGGCCGAGATTGGTCAAACTTGCGTGCATCAGACATCGCTTGTTTACATCGATGCTTGTTTAGTGCTGAGTTCGCATTTTGTCTGAATTGTTTGAAGGTTAGTCCAGTCGGGTTCACCTGACCTAACTTTGCTACAGTGGCAGGGCTGATCCAACCAAAAGTGAATAACTAATAAGACCTCTCAACAGCAATCTTTGTAAAGACAGCAGCAGCAGCTGCCGTTGCAGCTCGGTCCAGGCCAGCTGGTTGGGCTCACTGTTTAATGATAATGAGTTTTTCTCCTAAAAGCGACCCCTCAACTTTTGAAGTTGCCCGTTTGTCGCTTGAATGGAGACTTTATTCACTCGTGGGGTACTAGGGGTGTGTTTGGATTTAAGGTAAACTTGAGTAGAGTAAAGCAAAATTTTTAAAATTTAAATTTTTCTCTTTTTTTTTTAAATTTAAGTGTTCCTTATTTTTTTAAAAGAAAAAGTCAAAAAGCTATCACTAAATTACAAAAAAAATTCCACTTTTTATATAAAAAGTCAAAAAGATTCCATATTAAGTAACTAAAAATAAAAAGTCATCATAACATCATCATACATTATTCTTTTTTGATTTTAGGTTTACTCTACTTTATATTACTCGACCTCACATCCAAACATATCCTAAATATCCAAAAATAAGCTTTCATTGAAGGAGGAGCATGGCTATTGTAAGCTCCGAGGTGCTTACAATGCCAAGTCTCACTTTGATTAATGAAGAGCCAATCTAACCATATATCATGTATAATTTTATGTAATTGTATTGTAATATTTTATTTAAATGTATTATACTTTGCATACCTTATGGTGGCCCCATAATATACTTTTACATCTATTGGTGGGCAACGCCCACTTGTCCAAGGGCTGAACCTGTTTGGGTATTTAACTAGTAGTATAGAGTGAACCTTCCATTTAAGAGAGGAATGAAATGATGAAGGGAACATACTAAAAGTGAAAATTTTCAAAATCTCCTCCTTAAAAAAAAAAAAAAAAGTAAAAACCCAACCTTATTAAAAAGGTTTTATATCAAGTTACTAAAGATAAAAAATCCTCACATTATGATTAGACTCTATCATATGTTATTTTCTCTTTATTTGAGATTTGACTTTACTATACAATACCAGTAAACAAAGAGATCCGAAGGGTGAAGTGCTGAGAGCATGAATCCCACACTATGTTTGGTTTGTTCGTTTTGGTTAGAAGTACTGGTAACTTTGATGAATTGAATTTAAGTGGTTCTCAATTTGATAAAAGTGGAAGTTGTTTTTTTTTTTGGGGAAGAAATCAAAAAGGTGAAAATACCCTTTAGCTCATCATTCAAGCAATCTTCCTCCTCCTTTGCCTCGAGGCATGGATCCGGCTGCAATACACCTGGACCTTTATAGCTCCATATACCCCCTACAGTATTCTATACTAATACTTAGTCTGCAACATAGCAACCGCAGTAGAAGATAAGCTCATTATACACATAAATTAGCAATTGTTCATCTTCATAGAGGAAAATTGTCAGGCCCCATATCTTTTAATTTTGGGTGGGGTCGTGTCGGTTTGTTGTGTTTGAGTCGAGTTGAGAGGGTTAGATGGATGTTTGATTGGCCATTTTAGAGATTTGGATCATTTCATGCATGGCATTTTGTGTAGGACTCGTTGGAGATGGGCTAGTCAAGCCGTCTTGGGTCTTGGGCTCAAGTTATTGGACCTTTGTGATTTAGAGGCCCTTTTTTCAAATTTTATAAAATTCACTAAAGAGTAGGGAGCCCTTTCTTGTAATTTAGATAAACATTTACGTTAACTTAAATCGTAAATCTTCCAATCATTTTCTGTTTGTAAATTCTTTTTCTCCCCATCTCTCTCTTTTATAACCAAGTCTTAGCCAATTTCGGAGAATCCAAGCCCTTAAGAAGAAAGGAGACTTGTCAGTCATTATCATCTTTTTAACTTTTTCATCTCATTTTGGCTAGTATGAGAGTTCCAGTAATCTTGGTAAGTGTCAGATCATAGATTTCATGTAGGTTCTTTCAATTTATTAGGGCATTTTTTAATTGCTTAAGGAGATCTATGTATTTTCTTGGATTTGTAGGATTTGTTATTGAGGGATCGAATTTGGATAGGGGTTTGTATATGATTAGATCTAGCCATCGTATATTTGAGTTTCAAAACAAGATTCGAGGTAAGTAGATAACAACAAATAATATTTACTTGTCCAGTTTAGTGAATGCTATGGGTTAAAATCTGATTTAGATGGTTAGGTTTGATTTCGTTATTAGAGATCTAGAGTTCCGATTATCTATGGTTGAGTTTTCAAGAGAAAACAAAAAAGGGGTAAAACTGTGCTCATCTACGGTTAAGCTATGGCTCACTCTCTAGTGATCCATTTTGGTGAGATTGTACTATGGTGAGCATTATGGCTACGTATAAGTGCTTTTACAGCTGCGTCGGAAGAAGATTTACAATTGCGCCGTAAGAAGACTTAAGGCTAAGTCGTAAGAGCGGCCAGCTCAGCCATAAGCTGGACTATAGCTAGGCTGTAAGATGGTCTGGGCTAAGCCATGAGAGCTATAAACTTTAACTAAATTGGTAGTAGAATAGCTTAGGGTTGACGACCACAGTTGAAGGATTTAGCTGCAGGGATTGCACTATAGGTAAATGACCTTAAGTAAGTAACCTCTAGAGGGTAGAATCACTTAACCTTATCTCATGCCCAACAAATTATTAATAATCGAATCGGTTTGGGAATTGGGTCCGCATATACGAATGGGTTCCGTCTTTAAGGAAAGTTAGCTAAATGTACACATGGAAATCAAACTGAACTCGGAATAGGAATGCGAGTCCCTGGATGCAGTACATGATAGACACCAAATGTAGGATAATGGCATCGTGGGCTCTCATTGTCATTGTTAAGGAATGTTTGTCTCCATGTGTATATTTAATTATTTATGACCATTAGGTGGTGTAGAACTTACCTTCAATAAAATGGAAAATACCACATGAGCATAATACACTTTAAATTATGCAACATTCTCAGTTTTATTGTTAATGATATGGTGTTGAGAGTTGAGGATTTCATTGCATGATTTTATTGAGCATCCGTATACATATGCATTTATATATATTTGACTGACTACAGCTGAAGGTGGACATACTCTATTGGGCTAGCGTGCGCTATGTGATATAGTATATAATTGTACTATTTGTTATATCTACTGGGAATACCGTGCTTGTATATTGTATCTGGCGGGAATACCCATATTTGTGCATTCATCTTATTGGGTTAGCATTCATTTTATTTGGTTTAAGATATAAATATGATTTATCTCAATTGGCTAATACCATTACCTGTAGTTTATCTCTTGTCAGATTATGTCGATTTGACCCACTTATTTTATGCTTAGGTCCCGATGCCGGTGCCGTACATGAGGGTTAAGAGATGTAGGAGATTTCGTTAAATGAAGGAGTTACTGGATGGAGCACTGATTACATTGTCTGAGATGTCTTAGAATGGATGTAAAGCTTAGATTATTAGACTCTTGTAATAAGGTCATGGTTTGTAGGCCATAGTTGTAGGCATTAAATTCATTTGTTTTGGGAGTTATAACTTTAATTTTTATGATTCTGATTACTTGACTATTGGTTAAATTATTATTGTGATGATTCACATGGTTTGAGTATGATGTTCAGTTGTGCAGTATATGGATTTTGAAATAGTTCTGCACGTGATTATGGTTACTTGATCAAATAGTCTCATGAAAGACTTTGATCCACTCAGAATTAGAGCTCGTGTTGTATACTTGAAAAAAATTTTAATTGGCTATAATTCTCACACTCCTAAGACCGTGTTTGGATCTAGCCCAGTTTTGGAGGTGTGAACAAAATGGCTTCAAGAACTCCCTTGCCATTTTCGTGAATTATTCTATAAGGATGTTTGCGGGGAGATAAACTTTTATGCCTATTTCTTTTCCAAATTAAAAAAATATTTTTAAATAATTTTAATTTCTCTAAAAAGCTATCCCATTGAGGTAGAAGTTCAAATCCCTCCTCTTTGTGAAGAATTTGAAATTTCAAAAAAAAAAAAAGAAAAAAAAAGAAAAAGAAGATCAAAGGTCATTTCATACCATTTTCGGTGTCTGAAATTGGAAATTATAGTGAAAGAAATAGGACATTTTAGATGCAATGAGATAATCCATCACATCAAGTCCAAATTTTCCAACATCCCAAATTCGTGTTATAAAGCCCAGTAAAACCTAACCAAGACTACTATTTGTTCTTTAGAAAGACCAGAATGACCCTAATTTTAAAGCAGCTTACCTATTTCTCATAAGGGGTTGTTTGTTTGCATGTGTATGTATTTATTTTTACTTGTTATGATGTGGGTATACTTGAGGTCTTTGACCTAACTAGATTAATATCATGGAAACGCACACAGATACACACACTGGGCAAATCTAGGCGTTTTGAACACATCACGTGGAGAGAAAACACATGCCTTATGCAATTACCCCAACTCCAAGGTGGGTTGTTTGGTTGTATATATGAGTTATTGATTCAGTATTTACCAAAAGTAAGTGTGTTTGGTTGCATATATGAGTTATTGATTTATTATTTACCAAACGTAAGTTCATAAAAACACACAGAATAATGTGCTAAATTTTCTATGATTCCTTGAGAAAGCCTTAAGAGGTTAAAGAACAAAAAATTGCCCTTTTCTTAGGAAAAACTCTGAGGATGTACACAAATGTACCATTAGACTGCGGATGAATTGTCCATGTATGAAAGGACAATCTCTGAGTTTTACTTTTTCTTAATTGCTAACAAGTTAAAAAATACATGAGATGTAATTAACATAATAAACTCAAATGCAAGGGTGTGGGCGTGACGCGGCCGAACGTTTTTGTCCGGGGGACAAAAAGTCACATAACATGGGATAGGTCACAGTCAAAACCTAAGCATAGTTTACTACAAAATTTATTCTCGGCCAAGTTTTAAACGCATGATTATGAACTCAAGGCTGTTCCAATGAATCATACCTTCCGAATAAGAAAATTATGAATAAGAAAAATGAATCACGATGTCAGATTAAATTACGTAATGCAAGAATCCATTGCATAAGTTCCAGTACTTGTCAATGCCCTAGCAAAGTTGCACCCATGCAAAAAGAAAAAAAAATATAATAAAAAGGTAACTTAATGTAGCATACAACGGTTCAGTTAAAAATTGGCACTATCATCTGGTTGCGGTTATTCCTTGCATCTATTTCTATGGAAGAGAAGATCAAGAATCTTGATGTTGGTCTCGGATATCTGCAAAGGCCACACCAGAACTGATAATGTTGTCATGAGAACCAGGTTCCACAACAGGTGCATGGACCGCAAAATTTCTTTCATTGAGTTGGCATCGAGGACCAGGACTTTTCGAAACGTATGTGCAGCCAGACGGCCCTGAAGGCGCCGCAGGCCCTTTTGGGAGAGACTCTAGCACAAGTAATCCTTTCTTCGGTCCCCACTCGCCTTCCAAAGGCCTTGCAGTTGCAGCACTAGAGCTGATCAAGACGGTGAAAATGATGGATATTGTAATTGGCTTGAGACTTCCTCTGAAAGAACCCATGTCTGTGATGGTGATTATGGAGAAGAAGTAGGTATTTTTCTTTGTTAACGTGGTTTATTGGTGCGTTGTTCTGGAGAGAGAGAGAGAGAGAGAGAGAGAGAGAGAGAGAGAGAGAGGGATGAGTCCTGATGGTGAAACAGGGCAAGGAAGTGAAGATTTTATAGGTGTGTTTTGGCAGAATGACTGGGAGATCTTGCGGCTTAATTTGACTGTGACTTGGTAATGAAATGGGTGTGGTGTGGGGCAAGAGAAAATCAGAGTCAAATACTTTGCTTGACCGTACACGCGGGTGTAGGACACGACCAAGGAGAGAGGCGCTGTTTTTTTTTTTTTTTTTTTTTTATTGTCGAGCTCGTCGGTTTTACGTAATTGGGTTCAGCGTGTAGTAGTATACTGGATCCGTGGGTAGGTAGAAGATCATATTACACATTGCGCACCACTCATGTTTACCCTTTTTAACTAAATTGGCCTTCTCGACGTCCTCACCCATTATCCTTCCTTCCCCAACGTTTTTCCCACATAAATATAAAAATGGGCCCCACCTTTTTACTGTTTTCATAAGTTCGCCTAAGGTTTCTTGCCTATCTAATAGAAGCTTTCCTTATTTACCATAACACCTTGAGTTGAAGTGAGAGTCACCTTCAAATTGGTCATTTATAAATTTGATTAAAATTAAAATGGTGTTTCCACACTTCTCAGGAATAGATATAGTATTGCTTTTGACATGTGGAAATCTTATATATGTTGTTCCATTTTGAAATCCAATGCTTAAAAGAAAAATGACCCCAAATATGCCAACTACCTTGCAAAAGAGTGAAAATGTAAGAAGGAAAGAGCCAATATTGTGGCCTAGAGCTGTTGGATTATTGGCTATAGTTGATTCTGGTTATCCTCCCAATGTATCACTCATGATTCTTTTTTTAAGCTTACCAATTTTTGGATCCTTCCAATGTATCACTCTTGATTCTTGTAAGTTAACCAATTACAATCGCAAACAACTATGAAAGAATCTCATTCTCAGGTGTTACTCTAATAGAATTTGGTCTCACCTTGAGAGAGAGTATATGATTTAGTATGTGATTAACTCAATTCTTTGCATTATAAGCATATGACCTTATTAACCTCATTACATCTCAATTTTACGGTCCAACTAACTCCTAGACAGAGTTTGTTTGTTTTGATCAAATATAATTCTATTCTTGATAGATGGGTACAATTGCTTTCTGTCATCGAAACCACAGTCAATCGGATAACGTGAATTGAAAGAAACCAGTTGGATTGACCCATTCCAATGAACGTAATATGCACTCCTATTTTACTTATAGTAATGGAATCAAAATGGTCGACGCTCTTAAAGCCAAGGCACTGAAAAAAAAAATTAGTCACGGGCTTCATGTGATGGATGGATCGCAACAGTGGGCCTTATTATGAACATTGAACCCAAATTTGAGCCATGCCAATACATGATGGTGCATCAGATTTATGGGAGAAAAATGGAATAAAAACTAAGAGGATTTTATCAGAAAAAACATATTTAATGTACACTAATTATGATCAGGCTCCGATTTTTAGTGTGCATTGATTAGGTCTATGGGCCCTAATTTGTGTAAAAAAAAAAATTTTTTTTTTATGTGTGGCCATACATTTGAAAAAAAAAGTGCACGGAAGAAATGAATAAGAGAGGAGAAAGAAAAGGAAGAAGAAAAGAGGAAGAAAGGCAGATATAGGAGAAAGAAAAGAAGAAGAAGAAGAGAGAGAGAGAGAGAGAGAGAGAGAGAGAAGAACAAATGCTTTGGAATAAAAGAAGAAGAGAGGAGAAAGAAGAGAAGAAAGGAGGAGAAAGAAAAGAAAAAAGGGAAAACAAAAAATTAATCCCTTCCTTTCTTCCTTTATCTATTTTTCTCTTCTTTATCCTCTCTTCTTCTTCCTTTCTTCTCTTCCTCTTCCTATCTTCCTCTCTTCTTCTTCCTTTCTTGTTTCTCCTCTCTTGTTTCTTTCTTCTCTGCGTCACTTAGCCACACATTCAAAAAAGTTTTTTTTTGTTTTTTTGCACATGATCAGGCCTCATGGACCCGATTAATTAGTGTACACTAAAAAATTGAGGCCTGATCATGATTAGTGTATGTTTAAGGAGTTTTTTCCGGCAAAATCTTCAAAAACTAAAGAGTAATACAAGTAATAATGTGGAAATTTTAATTAAAAAAGAAAAACTTGAAAACATCCATTATATTTAGTCTCATTTGAAAATAAAAGGTTAAAAAAAAATCCATTGGTGGATTTAGGTGTCCAAAATTTTTGGAAAGATTCAACACCGATTGGCATGGATAGTATGAGTAGGTTCATAAAATTATTACAAAGAGCTAAAGAAGTTCGTATTGTGCACATGAGGGAGTGCGAAACTTGCGAGTGACAATTAAGCCACATATAAGAAGAGACACAAATGATTTACATGGTTCACCTAAATAAGGCTATATCCACGGACATAGATGATATTATTTTTACTATAATATGGAAAAGCATATAGAGACTCTCAACCTTTCATCATCTCTCTTGCTCGTGGGAACACCACGAGCAAGAGAGGGCAGTGCGGGAAAGCCATGGGCAAGAGAGGGCATTTTCTTCTGCAAGATTTAGGGTTACAGATTATATCATATATATAATATCTACTTTTTAGCCCCCAAGAAAGCCCTAATACAATTACTAGAATACGCATGACCATGAACCCACTTCATCTGGATCTACTTGGCCAACAGTTCAACCTACACTATCCAGTGTTTTGATGTATATTAAAATTTGATACTATCAGAAGCCCAATTGTTAGAAGTAAAACACCCTATCAGCACCTGCCTATTCTTAAAAACATGGGTGGGGCCGACATTTCAAGAATTCACTCTGCCTGCATATATTGCCATCCATTGCGTTATCCACAAAAATTATTACTCAAATCAGTCAAGTGGCTCGAATATTGGATCTATTATATTTTAAATCTTATCCCTTTTTTTTAAGAATTCCTAATAGGAACTCAGTGCCATAGAATTCTGAAGTTTCTGTCCGAAATTTATTGTTTTTTAACTAGAGTTTTAGAAATTTCAAAATTCTAGCATTTCCAAATGCTAAAAAGATAGTATTTCGATATGCCATTTCTCCCACGAGGATTTCAGAATGCAAAAATTCCAGAAAACATCACGAAAATTCCGGCACCATCGACAATTGTTGCTGATTGTGTTTTTAGGCCAACGTATTTGAACTTAACTTATATACTGATTTTTATCGTTTTCAGTTTCCTATTACTAATAATTTTGCTTAATTTAATTTATTTGAGTAAATAAATTCAACTTCAGAATTGTTTAAAGGGGTAAAAAGATTTAGTCATAAAAAATCCCATAGCCAACTAGATTTTGTTTAACATCATGTTATGCATATATTAGATGAATAATAACGTAGGGTTGGTCATACAATGTGGTTAAGTAAAATTGAATCAGATCTGTACCCGTACCAATACGCTCAGCCTTGTGAAGATGCATTTCTAGTCAAAAGATGTCCCACCATTCCTTATTCCCACCATTGTTTACTTGCGTAGATCAATGATTCACTAATCAATGTTTGGTTTCATCATGTGCGAAAAATGCGTTTAAATCAAATATTTATCATAATCTCTTATAAAATAAAAATTTCTACATAGTGGGCCATGCATAATGACATGAATTCAATTTTTCACCCATGCATTGTTACACAACCCAAATTCAATGTCAAATCGTCAATCCCAATAACACTAATTGTAACCAATGTTTCTAGCTTTTCTTTTTTTATACATTTTATTAGGTTTTTTATGTAATTGGCTAATTCATGGGTTGGACAAAAGTTTGGCTCATTGAGTTGTATTTTATATTTCTTATATAATGAACTATGGTTTGTGTTGCCAATAGCTAAAGTAAAGAAATTAGGAAAACAAGGTGTCCGTTCAATTGGATTTGAGATAGAAGTGATACCCGATCACTTGGATGGCAGAAAAAATCACACTAACCTTGTGCAGAATTATTTCCAAATTGTGGCAGGATTAGTAAGTTGAGTTTTACAAGAAGTCTACTTATGAGGCACGAATTGTGGGTTATAAAAAGCAGTTCTCTCTCAATCATAAAATATCAATCTCCATAATCTTAGTTGAAATTTTACATTAGAGATTCCTTCTAATGTGAATATGCTAAAGCTTTGAGTTAGAAAATATTTGTTATGCCCTGATCCCGGGAATTTGGGGATTTGAGTGGGCCCCCAGGGCGTGGATACGTAATTCCGTAGAAATCTGTGCCCTGAAGAATTATGCACGAATTCCTACAAGAGAGATTCCACAGGAACGTGTGAAGTATGCTGACACATGTACAAACATAACTTATCATAGGCGAAATCCTGCGAAATACTCAGTAATTATCAAGAGCACATGAAGTTCATAGTCTGTTAACCTTCATAAGTAAACATATATACATATAATAGTGTTAAAGTCCTTTAAGTAAATTCCAAGAATACTACTTAAGAGTGTGCTACAAAAGGTCCAAGCAAAACATCCCAAGAATACATGCGCTCCGTAGGATGGCTAGTAATAGACGTCGCCAACTATCCACTCGTCTACAACCCGAGGTACTGTTGGGGTACCCTCCAAGGGCGTGTCAGTGTCCGCGTTGGGACCGGGTTCTGGACCTGCAATACCAAGGGTAATACTATTAACACGACGGTTAAGCAAGTACTAAGGCATATGAAACTAATACAACATAATATATCAACAAGAATAATCACTGAACATGATGCATGAATGAGGAATTACAACTTAAATGTCATACATACTGATTGGCAACCACGACGCTCTATTCTCCCAACAAGGGAGCATACATATCATATGGGTCGTTAGGGGATCAAGCTAGCTTCTCGATAAGCACTGACTACTCCTTTGTAAACCTACTGCAGTGGTGTCATACATATACCCAAATGGTGTAAGCTGAGTGGTGCCGACTCATATCCAATCGTATCAGTCATATCATACCCTTGGCTAACAAGCTCACACTCATTAGAAGCTCTGGCTTGTCAGACAGGCACTCATTAAAAGCTCAGGTCTGAATTGCCTCAGGGTTTTGCTAAAGGAAATAGTTCATGTTGAAGGTGGGGTGTTGTAGCAAGATGCATGCATTCGGATGGAGGTATTACTACTCATCCTATATTAATTGGCCCATGATTCCCAAGAACATTCAACACGACGTACTCATAAAAAATCCGGTGTCGTTGTGTTACCGCGTCTTGGTATTACCTTATAGGCATACGGGATACCTTCTTATGCCAACATCAATGACTTGCTATTGGGAGCTCATTCATAAGTCATTCATTCATTCCAACATGTAATTACTGGTGGCCAATGCGGAGGTGTAGAAGGTACCAGTACTAAGGCCCTACAAGATCATTGGAGGTTCCTAACATCCTACATTCACTGGGTCCTTACGGCTTAGCCGTATCCAAGGCTATGGCTTAGCCGAGTGGTTCATGCTCCTTTTAAATTTTTTAGGCGCAGTTACGGCCCGACCGTATGTTGGCCTACGGCTTAACCGTGCTAAGCCTACGGCTTGGTTACGGGGAGTTTATGGCTTAGTCGTAGTGCATTTCACGGTGCAGTCGTCCGCAAACCGTAGAAGAAACTGGGTTCCATGAGCTCTCTAGAAAGCTCGTCGTAGGAAGACCTACGGCTTGGGTACGGGCTGTACGCGGCTTAGCCGTAGTGAGATTCATGGCTTAGCCGTATGTGAGCGTAGCACAAAATCCCATTTTACTGCTCTCTGGACTTTGAGCCACAAATGCTCACGGCTTAGCCGTATTTTCGCCGTAAGCTTCAGAATCAATTCTGTAGCTCCATTTCCATTTTTGTACGGGATCAATACAGAACTGACTTGTGAGGGAATTCTAAAGCTCAATTGAAGTGTCCTTGAGAGTATCCCATACTCACACACCCTCCTATTCCCTTTTTGTCATTCTAACTCAATACATGTAACACTCCGATCCCCTTTGAGCCAGTTTAGTGGCTTATTAGTGTGTTTTTGTGTTGTTTATATCTTTTGGGCTTGGTTTCGGGTCATGGATAGGTAGTTGAGTAGCCTTTGACCTGGGATAGGTTCTAAGCCCTTTTTCGTAATTTTGCAATTGCTTTGAATGCATCATATTTGCATCATCTTGGTGTCAGCACGTGTATTTTGTTGAGCTTATTTGTTGGAGGTTGTGTTTGAAAAAGTAGGAACTTGATTGTCATAATCGGGCAAGTAAGTGGGTGGAATCTGGGACATTGGGGAGTTGAGAAAAATCCAGACACTTGATATTCAAAGAAAAAATTAGGGGTGTGTCTGGCATCGTGTCATTTGGATATTCTCATGTTTCCATTAAATATACATATACAAAACATATTTGGTATGTACAAATCACTTTTAAAATTTGGTCTTGCTAGAGAGAATCTTACAATATAAGGATGAAGACATAGGGGGATAGGGGGTCCCCTTGACGAAGCCCATAGGAAAAGCCAAAGAAGCCACATGGAGATCTGTTGACAAGCACTGAACATTTGGAGGTGGTGATCAATTCTGAAATTATATCAATCCACTTGGTAGAGAAGTTGAAAGATTTTATAGCTTTGAAAAAAAAGGACCATCTTAGTTTGTTAAAGGCCTTGGATATGTCTAGTTTCATGCAACGAACCTTTGTGTTGATCTTTTGGAGAAGTTCATGGGCCATGAGAGCATGTTGATGGATAAATCTCCTGTTTACAAAAGCTGCTTGGTTGGGCAATATTAGGTTTGGAAGGATGGTTGAAAGTTTTTTGGCCATAATTTTTTATATGATCTTGTATGAGAAGTTGAGTAAGCTTATTGGGCGAAAGTCTGCAAAGGAATAAAGAGAAAGATTTTGGGGGATTAATGACAAAAGGTAGGCATTCGAAGCTCTTAACAATCGGCCTGTTTGGAAAAAGTGCTTTGATGCAGAACAGGCATCCTTACCAATTATGGGCCAAGCTGAAGTGAAAAAGGCACCGTTGAAGCCATCTGGGGCAAGGCACTACTCTTGCTTAGGGAAAACACAGCTTTCAGCTAATAAAGCACTCTCATTATTAGACACTGACAAGCCTTGCACTTGATGAAAAAGATGCTCTGATGGGGATTCTTGGTGGGCCTTGAATTGGTTAGAGAAGAATTCAATTGCCTTTTGCTTGTTGGTTTCTGAGTCTTCTGTAGCCTCTCTAGCCATAAAAATTTTTTCAATTTTATTGACTCTCCCTCTACCTTTGGTTGAAAGGTGGAAGAATCACTGTTGTTATCTCTTTCCTGAAGCCATTTGATTCTAGATTTTTGTCTACAACAAATATCTTCATCCTTAAGCCAATTGTGGAGAGTGACTTTAGCAAGATTCAGATTTGCCAAGTGATGATCAGTAGGGGAGTCATCCAGAGATTGCTGACAAGAGACAACCTTCAATTGGGCTTCTGAGATTTTTTATTTTAGCTCACTGAATGTGGATCTATTCCAACCTTTGAGGTGCACTTTAAGGATCTTGAGTTTTTGAGCCAATATGTATTGGGGATTTCCTTAGATCTAAGTGCTGCAACATTGAGCAAGTTGGTTCAAAAAATCTAGATGGAGGGTCCACATTTCCTCAAACTTAAAAAGGGTGTTTGTTGCTCCGAGGGAGGGGAGGGGGGGGGGGGGGGGGGGGGGTGCAAAGTGGCAAAGAAGGAGAGGGTTGTGATCTGATGAAACATTGGCCAAGTGAGTGATGGCAGGGTCTTTGAATTGGTCAGTCGAGAGAGAATTTGCAAAAGCCCTGTCTAATTGAGTTGCAATGTAAGATCTACCTTGTCAGTTATTAGCCCAAGTGAAGCGAGCCCCCGAAAATCCAAGATCTGAGATGCCTGTAGCCATGACCATATTGGAGAAGTCAAAGATAGAAGTTTATGATGGGGTATTAAAGCTGAGCTTTTCACCGAAATAGAGGATTGCATTGAAGTTTCTTAGGATACACTAGGGAAGAATGGTGAAGGAGTTACTAATGAGGTGTTGCCATAAATGTCTTCTAAGCCGAAAGTCAGTTGAGCCATAAATGCCTATGATGATATTGGAGAGGTTGGTTGTGGACTCTCTTACTGAGATGTCTTGATTGGAAGACTCCAGGAGATAGCATTTGTAATTTGAGTTTTTCTTTGAGAAGCACCATAGTTAGTTAATAGGGCTAGAGTTAAGGGGAGCTAAAAATGGTGTCAAAGGTAGAGGAGGATAATCCTAAGGAAGAGAAGGATGGGAAGAGAATCAGAGGCTCTGAAAGAAAGATGATGTCAGGGTTGTGAGAGTTAACCAAGTTCCTATCCCCCTGCAGTTCTAGTAAATAAGCTTAATCATTGGGAGGAGAAGATGGAAGCTTATCTTTGGAGCACCTAGTGATTGGTCTAGCTAAAGATGCTTGTTTTGCATCCTTCATTTGCTTTACTGGGGAGCAAAGCCTCAGAGATCCACTATCAATTAAATGCCTTGAGAATGGTTGTCTATGGAAGTGCTTTGGGCTTATCTCTTGGCAGGTTGACCAAACTCCCCATTTTGGGATTCAGCAGGGGAGAAGACTCAAAAGATGAACATTACCATTGGCTAAAGGGGGTGGAGGAGACTTCTTTGGAGGTAAGGAGGTTTCCTTTGCTTCCTAATTATGTAACAGAGCATTATGGGAGATGGCACTAAGAGGGTTTGTCATGAGGCAGTAGTCAAGCTTCTCAAGCACTGTAACGCTCCGACCCAAGCTACGCTTGATCAGCGAATAATTAATCGTGATTATTAGTTAATTAATGTGGTTTTCTCTTAATTAAGTCTAATTTAGTTTTGTGGAGTCTAGTGGGTCAAGTTCAGGTCATGGATAAGTAATTAGGTTGGGTTTAATTGGGTTGGGTTTGACCTTACTTAAGTAGAAAAAAACCCTTTTTTTGTAATTTTAGAATGCATGATTTCATGTCATACATGCATCATATTGACACCATCACGATAGCCTTGTTGAGCTCATCAACTTTCGTACTAGACTTGAAAGTATTAGACTTCATTTGACTCAGTTGGACCTTCATTTGACTTATATTGGAAATAAAACAAATTAGAAGGACTTTCTTTTAAACCTCACATTATATATCGTGTGAGGTTTTACGGCCAATCATAAGCAATTTTACGGCTTGAAAACCTAACATCATCTTTGGTCATGGATAGGTAACCTAGCTGTGGTCTAATCGTAAGCAATTTTACGACTTGAAAACCCGAGAGTAAAAAAAGTGGAAATCCTTTTACGGTTAAGCCACGGCCAAGCCGTAGCCAAACCGTGACTCAACCATAAAGCAAACCCAACTAAGCCGTAAGACAAACTAAGGTTCAATCGTAAACGCGGAGGAAAATTTTGGATACCTACAACTAAGCCGTAGTGCAATTTACGGCTAAGTCGTAAGATGCACATGGCTGAGCCGTAAGTCACCCACGACTAAGCCGTGAAAGCAGTGAAACTTAAGGGAGTATAGGTATTATATGAGACCCTATAGGACCTTAGCTTTTAAATCCCTATACCTTATTAACTGGCCTAAAGGAATAATTGAATATCATGAAGAGTCTTGAGGGCTGAGAGTAATTCATGTGGTGTTGTCCATTCGTTAAGCACCTCTCCATGGGTGTTGGTTTAAAAGACTTTAATACACTTTCCTAATATAATGTAACACCAAAAGAAAGATAACTATGTATCGATAACTTAAAATACATCATCATGTATGGTTAGAAATAATGGATGATTAGATTAAGGTTGGCTAGTAAAAACTACCTTGATTCTATTAAATTGGACTGTATCGCATATTGGATGACAGTTATTGTCCTTCACTCTTATGAAAAGAATTGAATGATAATCATATGTCTTGATTTCTAATCTTCCAATATTATATGCATTGGATCTACTTGATATGTTTCGTGATATTCGATTGATATTGACTATTGACATTGAATTGAGTACGAACATTTGCACGAATGAATGGAATGCATTGTATGATTATTCAAGCTCAATGATATGACTGAATCGATATGTTCTGACTCTACTCAGCCTCAGTCTTATGACATTTAACGGAGTTGATTTTTGTGTAGCATGTATGTTGCTACTACAGTATACTTTTCTTAGAGCTTTCAAACTCCAAGAACTAGAGACCTATTTGTACCTTAGCCCGGATAATAGTATTCTCAACGCATAGATTGCTAGAGGGAGGATATGGCAAATATAATAGCCAAATAGTATGGATCTCACATATTTATTCTTATAGCATGCTTATTTCAAATGTATGATATGCCTAGTATACTAACTTTAACTCTATTAATCACATGTCATTAATTCTTTTAGATGTAATGCATATTACTTTAATTATGTTTATACTTTGCTGAATAATCTTATTCACAAGTTATCAAATGGTGTTACAGGTCTAAATCCTGAACCTGAGTTGACACAAACCCAGGAATCAGAGAAGGAGACCACAGTCATTCCTTCTGACTGTAATGAATAGATAGCAAAAGTTTCCTGCCTAATCCATATACTAAGAGCGACTCATTATTATTTGAAAAATGTGTAAATTGGGTATTTTGAGACTTTTAACATTTGTATATAATTGCACCTATGTAAATTGCATTGGTATAACTTGATAATCTTGATCTCGTTACGTATGCCTTTGCCTTCTTGTACTCCGTTATTCTATCTTTTCTTCATAGAATGTATCATTGATGTAGTTGCATACATGTGCATATCATGTTGGATTGTACAGGTGACATAGAATTAATATAATAATCTTATGTTCTTAAATATTTAAGACTTGAACTATTTCATAGTTGTGATAATATTGCTGATCTGTTCAATGAAAAGTGAAGAAAAATTATAAGTGATATTGATAGACTTCCATGCACTGAATGCTTGGACAGATATTCCATTTAGCACTTCACACGTGCAAGCATGTGAATATCTATTGTGTAATTCCAATCAAACTTCGGTTTGGGTGAGAATTGTACGGGAGTACGTAAGCTACGATAGCCGAAGTGGGGAGAATCTTCTTGGTGGCCGGGGCAGCTTGATCTGCTAGGCAAGTATTGGGCCGCTGAGAAGGGCAGTTGTGTGTGTGTGTGTGTGTGTGTGTGTGTGTTGGGTTGTTGGGGGTGGGGGGGGGGTGAGGCTGGTGTTGGTTTGTGGGGTGATGGTGGTGGTGGGGGAGGGAGAGAGGGGAGAATGGCCAGTCGAGAGACAGAGGGAACAGGGGATGTTCTCATAGTAAACTACTAACTCTACTTCTCCTTCTCCTTCGAGATTTACAAGGAGAGTATTCGGTCTTGGTTTGTTGAGGTTTAGATTGATGAGAACCCTAGCGTAAGAGAGGATCCTCCGAGAAGCTATAAATTCATCTACTATGATCGGGGTTCCTATCGAGCTCGCAATACAGAGAAGGAAGTGTTGGCTCCAAGAATGGTAGGGAACTCCTTTTAGTCTAATCCACACTGGGGTGATGGAGGGCTAGGAGAGCTTGTCCATACTAGGATTCCACGGCATGATGTGCATTTTCTTTTTGCTGAAGCTGATGGGGCTTTGAGCTAGTAGGAGGTATTTGTCTTCTTGAAAGAAAAGCCTGAAGATAAAGAAGCCTTGCTTTATTAGGGAGATGAGGTAGGGTCTAGAGAGCTTCCAGCTGGAGATGCTTTGCTCCAGCCATTCTAGAGAGGGCCCGGATCCAACGAATTTGCCGATAATGGAGGGCTGGAAGGACTACTTACTTGACTGAATCATGTGGAAGGGTATTGTCAAGGAAGGTCTGCCATTCTCCCAGGTCGTTAAGGAGAAGGAAGGGGGGAGAGAGGGGAGGACGGGGGGTTGTGAAAAGGCTTGCAAATGAGGGAGGAAAGGGAGGAGGGTGAGGGTTCGTTGGAATGGAGTGGATGGACTAATGAAGGTCCTGTATTTGTTGTTGGATAAGTTGAAAATGAATAGCTGAGGAAGAGGATGGCGTCGCCCTGGAATCTAGGGAAAGGGGGTTGATCGCCATGGAGACTGGGGGTTTGTTGGTGAAGAGAGTAGGGGCTGGGTGGGTTGAGATTGGTTGGGGGTTGGGGGGTGGGGGTGGGGTGGGGTGGGGTAGGGAAATCTTCAGGAGAGCTACGGTTTGAGATATTGGGGCCCGGTTAGGGAGGAAGGGTGTGGGACGACTTCTCTTGTTCGTAACCAAGGTTTTTTCTTAGGCCCTGCATCTACGTGATTAGAATTCAGAGAAAATGAAGAGGCGTTTTGACTTGAGAAATTAGATCCATGAAAAGCCAGAACACCGGATGCAGTGATGTACGCCATTTTATTCCATCAGTATCCGATTCAACTTCAGCCAGTGGCACTCTCTTTACACCCTAATCTCCCTCATTGTTGGCACCGTTCCTAATTTTGTGCTTATGACTTTTATTCATGAATCTCTAAAAATCCATTGTTAAAAACAAGATTAACTTTTAAGACCGTTAAATTGAGAGATAGGATAATTTCAGGGCGCTGATTTTTCATATGACCGAGAAATCTTTCTACTTATCCTACTCACAGTAATTTTTCAGATAACATTTGTTTATAAAAAAAAAACATTAAGAAAATCTTTCCATTTATCCTACACTCAATAAGAGGAATGCATCAAAGTAGGCCCCATGAACTGCAAACGCAAACTATGAGGTCTGCTTGTACCTGATGATTTTGGGGGGAGAGAGAGAGAGAGAGAGATAGAGAGAGAGAGATTTGCTTGTAGTAGTATAACATTTTTGGGCATGTCTTCCTTTGTATATGAGACATTCTGGGGGAACATGAACCCCAGCTTTCTTTTTTAAAAGAGGAAAGAATTATGAAGTCCGCGTTGTAGTAATCTATTTGGCCACATAAACCGACCAGAACAGTGTGCAGCACGAGGCGACGAGAAAGCGGTATTAACTTTAGTTAGATTTTGCGAGGGGCCCGTTTTGCGTGTAGGTTTTTTTTTTTTCATAATTTTTAAGAAATATAAAGAGCTTAGAAATATAATGCTTAAAAATGGTTAACATTGAAGAAAGGAAGGTGAAGTTTTACAAATGAGAAATAAATTATTTCTCTTTAATTAAAAAATGAACAAATGGGGGATACAAAAATAGATACTAAGCTATAACCTTAATTAATAAATCGAATCTTAGAAAGTGAGAATCATATCCAGATCTCCATATTGTGTCCTACACCGTTTTTAATTCTCTGTTAAAATCCATTCTACAATGAAGCCTAAGAATTAAGTTCCATGCAAATGCAGTGTGCATTTGGGAACCCATGCCACTCTCTTGGCTCATTATGGATCCATAATACATGTATCACAAAGACTTTGAAAGCAAGTCCATAATAAAACCATTCAATCTCTTATCTCATTGTTCAATATATTGGAAAAATGGATTTTAACTATGGTTTTTGAGCAATGTTGGACCAGAAGTGTGGGTCGCACACATCTTTTAAAGCAGGTCCAAGTATTAATGTGTTCTCCTACATGAGAAGAATAACATCAAACTATTATTTTGTTAAAAACCATTTAAGAAATGAATGAGAAATTAACTCTAAAAGTGACTAATTGAAATTGCTTTGTATTGGTAATAAAAAGAGGAAGTCCCACATTGCTAATTTATTAAAGGTGTGCATGTGTTTATATACCTTTAATTTGCTTATGAGATTTGGGCCCAAAGGACACCAATATTTTATCCCAGATGGAGGACTTACATGGCGCTGTAATCACAATAGGACTTTAAGACCTTTACACAATATCATCCTCATTCACGATATCCTTACTATTTGTAGAGCAAAAGACTTAAAAATAAGTTCTTCATAATAATAATAATAATAATTTATTAAAAACTGATATTTCACGTTTTCCAATTTCTCATTTCAATTATAGTAGTTCCATAATTATGTGTGTATTTTTTTTTAAAAAAAAGTTGTAATAAATACGAAATGAAATTACAGCCTATGTACTTGCGACAGTGATCTGGACCCAATCCGCAAGAATGTGCCCGCAATTTTGTTCCTACCTACAGAGTCAAAAAAGCGGCATGTGGGAATGAAATATGTTCCAAAACATCAGCCAACCATACCATTATTTCTCTCCTGACTGTCTCTGTTTATACTTTATATACAAATAGAGCGAGAGTGTTTTAAGACTTCATTATTATTTACAAAAGTAAAAAAAATACTACAATTGTTAAAGCATGAATTCCAAGGCGAAGGGAAGACCAAGGGCCACTTTCTTTGAAAAGCGAGAAGGAACCAAGTTTTATCATCCCTAGGTCTACGCTTACTGACTATTCAATTCAATTTTGGATCATTCCAGACACGGTAATGCTATAAATGAACCAAGGGAGAAATACAGACCCTGCTTTGTCGTGGTAGTGAAAGTCCCCTGCTATAGTGAATACTTTTGGGCCATGTTCTTTTCCAAGGGTCTAAAATAGATACAGTACCGACAGGTACATTTCATGCCATAACTAAACGACAATCAAAGTTAAAGGGAAAGAAACAAACGTTTTTGCATATGTCCCTATTTTTTCACATGTACACCAAAGCCAGACTTGAGACCACTCGTAAGACTAGATTAAAAAGACCTTTGAACTTGGGATCTCATTTCTTTATGGACACTGCTGACACCAAATTGGATACCAAAATTAACTGCAGAGACAAGTCTTCCAAACTCGTGCATGGACTGCGAAGTTCTTCTCATAAAGTGGGCATGGATGGTGGATCACCATCCTTCGGCACAAGGCCGCCATCCGAAGGACCGAAGGCCGCACGGGTCCCTTTTTTAGAGATTCCAATGTGAGAACTCCCTTCTTCCATCCCCACTCTCCTTCGAACGTTCTCACAGCTGTGAGGGATTGAAGGCTTGAGATGAAGAAGATGAGGATGATGAGTACTATGGCCGTGAAGCTTAGTCTCTGAGAACCATCTTTGTGGTGCTGTTAGATGCTCTTCTTTTAGATTAGAGAAATGAAGATGAGAGGACATGGGTTTATATAAGGGTGTTAATGTGGGTGTGTTGGATTAGGTGCAGAGTCTTACTCCAAGACTTCACTTCGTAAATTTCAAACATCCTTCTCCGCATTGCTTTAACCACAAACAATTAAGGAAAACATTACTAACTTAATCACATGGCTTTCTAATCACATTCTCTCATATTCTAATGTTGGGATGTCCGAACAGATCGGAAAGCACATATGAGGCACCTTATACTTTCTTGCATGGATTCATAGCCGAGAATTTCCGAGCAACTGAATTTCTTGAATTCTCTATTTCAGAATTATAACGATTTCTAAATGGAATTATACTTTTGCATCCATTGTTTTTACTTCAATTTAAGTTTAAACTACTCAACAATATTTTCTATATAGAATTCAGCATGGGTTACACTTAATGACAAAATGTATAGCTCAATCTTGGGGTCCACATTCACAATTCAAGAAAATCAGAAAAACCACTATCCATGCTAACTTCAACGATGTAAAAACAAAAATATGGGCCCACCTAATACAAGTTAAATCAAACATATGTGAATATTTAATATATGGGAACAAAATTAATAATAGAGAATTCGAGCAATTTAACATATGTGAAGGGAATGGACTAATCATTGATGGGCCTCTGTATTCGATCAAAAGGCATAAATATCCAAAAGAAGCAAAAAGAAATTTTGTGACCCATATATTCAATCGTGGCAATCACAAATGGCATGAACATCTCTACACTCATGATGATCTCCAACACCCGTTAAAAGCGGCCAATTACCTTATTCACCACATGGCAATCCCATTAGAAGCTTATTAATTCTGGTTGACAAACAATCTCATCATCCCACCTCTTCTCTCTCTCCACACCCATCTCCATTCTCCAGCCAAACTGTTCTCTCTGTGTCTAAATCCTAACCCTCCATCTCTCTCAATTATCAAAGAAACGGCCGCCAAGAGAAACTCATAATACTCTTTGCAATCCCTTCATCTTCCTATTCACATTCTCAAATAATAAAAAAAAAAGAGAAAAAAGAGAGAGACAGTCATGAAGAAAAGGAGGAAAGGACAGAGAGAAATACTGTTAGCTTTATGTCTTGAATTTCGGTTTAACCAAATTGGTTTATTGGTCTAAATAAAAACCTGTTTTAATGTTGGGGTTATTTTAGTCTTTGTACCAGGGCTTTTTTTGTGAGGAATTATATATTCATGTAATCTAATCGTGCACTCTATGAAGAAGATGTGGCAGATCTCTTCCTCACATATGGTCATGTAGGGTTTGTGAAAGGTATAAGTTCTCTTCCCCGTGATGTTCAGAATATAACTCACTAAATTTGACTCGACATAGTGAGAGCAAGATTGAGACCTATGCTTCATAGTGGAATTGAGTAGATGCTCATAACCCGTGGAGGCGGCTTTTATGGTCAACCACGTAAAGTTTGTATGTCATGGTTGCATAGTTATCTTCTTCTCTATATGTGTGATGTGTGTTAATATGTTTGCCCTAAATCCGATCCAATAGGTGTTATGATAACCACATCAATTGCTATTTGTGCTTTCGCATATGCACAACAAGAAGAGGATGGAGAATAGAGGAAAAAATATTTTTCCCACTTGGTTTTCCAAAAAACACAATTAGTAACCATCACTGATGTTGCTAGAGTTTTCCTAAAGTTTTTTTTTTGAATTCCTAAATTCGGGAATCCTCTTTGACAGTTGGCATTTGGAAATACTACCTTTTTAACATTTTGAAATATTGAAATTTAAAATTTTTAAAATTCTAAAATTCCTGACAGAAATTTCCTGTCAGGGTTCCAATTCGGGAGTCTTGTGAAGAAAAGCCTTTAAAATATAGTCAACCCTATGGTAGCCTCAGATTGATTTGAGTAACAATTTATTTCGATCAGGCAATGGGCAGCAACATCAAGCAGATTTCAGATCTTTTGAGTAAAATCCCAACGGTAATCGTGGATAGATCATTCACTATCCACCATGTTATCATCAAATAGTCTACCATGCATGTGGGTAGTGCATGCAGCCTACCCTGACAGTGATGTGGCCGACCATGTGTGGTCCACCCATGGTCAATGTCGAGAATTCACTCATATAATCTCAATTCAGGTAAGCAGTATGGAGTTTTGAAATGCCGGCCACAACCATGCCTTTAAGAATGGGAGGGTGCTGATAGAGTATTTTAGTTTTAAAATACATCAACACCCTCAATAAGGTAGGTCGAGCTTCTTTAGTTGTTTGTAATAGTTTTACAAACCTGGACAGACTACCCATGCCGATCGGTGTTGAATCTTTTCAAAAAATTTGGACTTCTAAACCCACAAGTAGATTTTATTTTTATATTTAAAATTTTATTTTTAATTGAGACTACTTATAAATTTTTAATGTATGTTTGGAAATCTTTTATATAGAATTTCCGCACTATTACTTGTCTTGCTCTTTAATTTTTATTTTCATTTTATCCCCTTGAAAGTGATGCAACACCGTGCATTGGCATCGCTGATGAAACCCGTGATTAAGTTTTGTTTTCAATGTCTTGACTTTGAGAGCATAGACCATTTTCATACCATTACAAAGTAAAAGATGAGTGCATATTACGGTCATAGAATGGGTCAACCCAACTGGTTTCTTTCGACTCACGTAATCCTATTGACGGTGGTTTCGGTGACGGAATGCAATTATACACAACTATCAAGAATATAATTTGATAATCACAAACTGCCTAGGAGTTAGTTGCACCGTAAAATTGAGAATATAACTAATGAGGTTATTAAGGTCATATTTGCTTATTATAATGCATAGAATTTTGTTAATTACATCTTAAATCATATGCTCTGTCTTAAATTGAGACTAATTCTATTAGAGTAAATTTTGAAGATAAGATTCTTTGAAGCTACTCTGAATTGTAGTAGGTAAACTTATAAGAATCATTAGTGATACATTGGAAGGATCCAAAATCAAATGTGGCCAATTTTGGATTTTCACTCTTTTGCCAGGTTGTTGACATATTTGGGGTCATTTTTGTTTTAAGAGTTGGATTTCAAAATGGGAACAACATATGTAAACATTACACATATCAAAAACAATATTATGCCTATTAATGGAGAGTGTGGAAGCACCAATTTGAAGGTGGGTCCCACTTCAACTCTAGGTGCTAGAGTAAGTAAGGAAAGCTACTACTATTAGAGAGATGAGAAACCCGGGACAAACGATTGTAAGCATTAGAGAGGTGGGGCCCATTTTGATATTTTTGTGAAAAAAATGTTGAGGGAAAGATAGTGGGGACAAGAAGTTTATTATTATTATTATTATTATTATTATTATTATTATTTTATGGCAAGCACGATGAGTACATTGAGAAGGCTACTTTAGTTGAAAAGGATAAACATGAAAAATAAAATGCATTTCTTTAGAAAATGTGAATCTCAATTTGAAATTCCAAAATACTATGCAGTTGCTATTGGTGTGTATAAGTAATGTTGAGGACTTGTGGCGAGCTGTTCAACATAGTAAACAAAGGGTCGGGAGCAATTATGCTATGATGACATGAAATGTTAATAAAAAGTATTTACATGCTAATGTGTCAACATCATAATTGATTATCATTCTACTTTGTGAATACAGAACTATTTACTTTAACTAATCATGGTGTTGAGACATTAGCATATAAATGTTTTGTGTCAACATTTCATTTCACCGTAGCATCGCTCGGGTTGGAAATTTTATTTATTATTTTCAGCAGAAGTTTCATTTATTGTTTTTAGCATAAGAACTCTCTTAAACGTTCCTGTTCGGTTTTTAAAGAAAAAGGCCCACGCATGATCTACTCGCTAGCATTCACATGCCTAATATGCTGAAACGTGAAACGAGTTACGTAAAATCGACGAGCTCGACAATTACAACCAGCGTCTCTCGCCCTGGTCTAGTCCAACACCCGCGTGTACGGTCATGCCTTGGATTTGTCTCTGTTCTTCTCTTGCCCCAAACGACACCCATTTCATAACCAAGTCACAGTCAAATTAAACCTCAAGATCTCCCAGCCATTCTGCCAAATCACAGCTATAAAATCTTCTCTTCCCTGCCTTGTCTCACCATCACAACTCATCCCATTCCCATCCTCTCTCTCTCTCCCGGACAAAGCACCAATATCCCAAGTTAACAAAGAAAAAACACCTGCTTCTTCTCCATAATCACCATCACAGATATGGGTGCTTGCAGAAGAAATCTCAAGCTAATTATAATATCCATCATTTTCATCTTCCTGATTAACTATAGTGATGCAACTGCAAGGCCTTTAGAAGGCGAGTGGGGATCGAAGAAAGGATTAACTGTACTAGAATCTCTCCCAAAAGGACCCACGCCGCCTTCTGGGCCGCCGTCCAGTTGCACATACGTACCAAAAAATCCTGGTCCTCGTTGCCCACTCAATGAAAGAAATTTTGCGGTCCATGCACCTGTTGTAGAACCTGGTTCTCATGACACCATTATCATCAGTTCTGGCGTGGCTTTTGCTGATATCCGAGGCCAACATCAGGGGTCTTGATCTTCTCTTCCATTGAAATAGATGCAAGAAACACCTGTAACCTGATGATAGTGCCAATTTTTAACTGAACTGTTGTATGCTACAATAAGTTACTTTTTTTTTATTTTTTTGTATTCTATTTTTATTTCTGAACTGTTGTATGCTACATTTGTAAGAATTTAGTGCCAAATAAGCACTAAACAGGATCTTTCGTTATAGGATTCTGATCTGAATAACACATGAATTTCAGCATACCCGATTCCATTGCTTATTCCGCTCCGATTGTTTATTGCAGGATTTAAACTCACGTTCACTTCTCCTTTCTTGCCTGGTTACTGATAGGGCGCCAGACAAACATTCTAAGTATCGATAGTAACCCTTAGACTCATATTTATTTTTTCTGATAGATTCCCTTCCTATCATGGAACTTATAGCAAGTGAGTCCCTCTTGTTTTGCAGATTGGATAGCAGCAACTTTTATTTTCTAAGATCATGACTTTAAGAAAAGCAAATAATGAGAGACACTTTAATTACATGGAGCATTTTAAGTGGTCCATTGTGGGTCTTAGTGACCACACAAACCCAGAAATTCCTGCAACATTAAGTTACTTTTTTTTTTCTCCCTTTTGCGTGGGTGCAACTTTGCTAAGGCATTGACAAGCACTAGAAAATTTAGCTCATCTTTCGGCCTTCTTTTGTGCAAAATATCTGCTCTGAAAAGCAGCTAGATTCTCCACGCCGTTTAGATACAAGTGCCCCCACGCACACAACTGGCTAAATGTTGTCTTAGTGGGGTCCGTTGCGCTCTCGCAGCAAAGGTAGGTTGTGGATTAAGGGCCAAAAAAACAAAGATCATTTTCACTGGATATTTCAACATATCAAACCGACGATCACTACGAACAGTCAAATATCAAACAAATGGCCATCTTTGCTTCCATCTTTATGATTTTTATGAAATGATTACGTGTTCAATCGAACTTTTTTTTGGTAAATCCTTAATCAATAACTCATACATGCAAAATACCAAAGAACCCACTTTGGAGTTGGGACTTGGTGGAGTAGCATAAAGTATGGATTTGCTTCCCATGTGATGTATTCAAAACCACCTAAATTTCCATTATGTGTCTGTGTGGGTTTTGTTGATGCCATCAAAATATTAGTCCAATGGGATCAAAGATCCCGAGATACCCACATCATAAATAGACATATATATATATATATATGCAACCAAACAACCACTTATGAGAAATCATCCACTTTCATTTGATCCACACATTCACATTTGTAGCTACATTCATCAATGCATCAAAAGTGAGTTTAGGCTTTTTGTTAAACTCTTTTTTTCATGTATCTATCAATCCAAAAGTTTTTATTTCTTAGATTCAAGTGCAACTGAGGAAAATCTTTCTCCAAAGGCCAAATCCACCTTGAACCCAACTTGAGTCAAAATCTAAAAACCATCCCTACTTTAGATTCAACCAAAGACTTCCTCTAATAGATAACTGTAAAAATTTAGATGTCTTGTAAATATTGTTCGTTTCAATATATGTTTTATACAAAAAAAATCATATTAAAAAATGTTATAATTTTTTTAAAAAAAATCAAAATTATGAAATGTGCTGCCAATGACCAAGGCATGTTTTGCTAGTATCTGATGATGAAAACATACAATAGTCAGCCATATATAAGTATGCATATTTATATATATATATTTTTTCCTAAAATGCAAAGTATATCATTAAAAGAAAGGGTTAAAGAAATAGAAGCCTCCCAAAATAAAACAAAAGAAAGCCCACAAAACAACAGGCCAAGACTAGGACGAGGAAAACTATATAAACAAGAAAAACCAAAGAAGAAAAAAAGAAAGCCACCCAAAACAAAGAGAACATTATAAAAGGGTTCTCAATAGGCTGCACAAAAAAAGAGGTGCATATAAGATTAGACAGTCTCCCGTATAGGACGGTAGCGTCCTCCTTGTTGTAGAGAAGAGAATGTGCTAACTAGAAAGGGCCTAAATTCGTAATGCACCAATAGATTTCTTGATTTCCAAATGCCGTGCATGGCAGACAAGAAGAGGGCAATAGAGATCTTAACATGAACAATTTGCATGAACAATTTGTTGGAGGTTGTGTTTGAAAAAGTAGGAACTTGATTGTCATAATCGGGCAAGTAAGTGGGTGGAATCTGGGACATTGGGGAGTTGAGAAAAATCTAGACACTTGATATTCAAAGAAAAAATTAGGGGTGTGTCTGGCATCGTGCCATTTGGATATTCTCATGTTTCCATTAAATATACATACACAAAACATATTTGGTATGTACAAATCACTTTTAAATTTTGGTCTTGCTAGAGAGAATCTTACAATATTCTTAAACTGCTGACAAAAGAAACCCCCCCCCACCAACCCAATAAAAAAAAATACTTTTTTAAAAACAACCTGCTAGTACAATTGTTTCCTACTTATCTCAAAATAACTCTAGTACCTAATTTTTAAAGTGGTTCACATGATAACAATCACAAACAATGGACTCATATTATAAAACCTAATTTCTTATAATAGTGGGACCGCATTATTAATCCTTTGAGTGTGGGCTCCATATTTTAATTTATAAATGTGGTCATATGGTTAAAAAATATTATGTTATAAAAATAATTTTTAATTTTTTTAAAAAATAAATAATCTTTCGAAATAATATTTAATCTTGCAAAAAACATTTAATCTTTAAAAAAATTTAAATCTTTCAAAAAATTTAGAGAATTTACAAAAAAAAAAATCTCCTTAGACTCGCTGTAGACAAAAAATGACCTAAAACATATGTATCCACCGCAGTAGTCTCAAGGGCAATTTTTTGTTTTTTCTATTATTATTGTTTTGCCAAGTGGTGATATCCCACTCGCTCATATATACAACCCTCGCTTGTATTTCTCTCTTCTTTCTCATCCTCCTCCTTCTTTTCCTCCAACCCCTTCCACCTCTACTAACTAAGCCCCCTACTCAGACAACATCACATGGTCTTGGACTTCATTGCCAGTGTAAGCTTATTACAAAACTACCCCAATATCACATATGCCCTTTTAAATCCATCATCTTCCACATTCCTTTTTCTCCCACAACCTAAACAAACTCATTTAAAATCATTCATCTTCTTTGATTTAAACGAATGAGACTTTACCCTCATCTCATAGACATCACCCTCTCACTCTCTCTTTCTCTGTCTCTATATATCATTCTCTCTTGAACCTATCTTTTTTCTCTTCGTTCTTTCATTTATTTTTTTCTTTTTTTATTCATACACTCTGCAACTCACCTCAAGATGATTAGGGTGATCTACCCATTTCAAACTTTTTGCCAAAACTGTTTAGTTTTACTTTCAGATAAAAGTCAGTATGTTTAAGCCTCTAGTTCACTCACTTTCCAAAGTTATTTCAACTTGAAATTCTGTGAAATAAAAGACTATATGCTAAACTTTGAAATTTTCAAATTTTACTAAAAAAATAAGATGATTAGACTGGCCTTCCCATTTCAAACGTTTTGCCAAAAACTATTTAGCTTTTATATAAGTTTATTTGAGTTTTGCAAAAATTGATATGAGTTTTTCTTTGAGGTAAAATTCAAATTAATTCTGACAATTTTTTTTTTTAGAATTTCATATGCAACGTGGGTGTTGTTTGAAAGGTTTTGGTGAGTAGATTTTAAATATACCATTAAAAAAAAAACTGATATCTTAAACAAAAGATATGAAATTTTTAAATTTTGAAATTGAAAACACAAAATTATTTGTTGAAGGGTAAATTAGTCATTAAAAATAATGAGCTTCAATTAGGGACCTCCGCCTAGACTAAATGCAACCGTGGATTCGACCTCGTAGAATTATTCTGCCAGGGATGTTTGGCTAATTTTCTCCTTTTTTTAATACTATGGATTGTGCCTATAAAAAAACATCGTATTAAGCACAATCCGTAGTAGATTAAGAAAGAACTCAAATTAAATGTTGCATCAGTAAACTAGGTCTCCGGGCCTCCGAAAATCCCACTAAGTTTGGATAAGTTACTGTAGAAAGTTCATTTGACTACTCATCTATTTTGAAAATAAGCAGTCCAAATCACATTCGATTAATCTCGACCCCTACCAAATCCCAACTCATATTTTAAGTCTGCTATGAATTATGATATAGGAACAGACAAAACTAATAAAATTTAAGTCCAATTGGGAGCTACATTTATCGTGGAATTGGAAAAACACAGTTTAACCATATTTATCTTATTTGTCCAATACAACGGTTAATGTTTCTTTGGTAGAAACATCCAGAAGATGATGTTTACAACGGTTAATGTTATTGGAATTTTTTTTTTCTACTAAGGTAAATGATGAAGTTAAAGAGGAGGACAAAGTAGGAAATAAATAAGTTCAAAATTAAGAGCCAAAAGAGAAGAGAAACTAAAGATTTTTGGGTGTCCCAATTGAATTTTTAGATTGCAAGTCAAGTAATATGCAATGGAAGAAATAAAACAAGCTTGCAAATAAACAATCAACCATATAAGAAGAAGGCATACATATTTTTTAACGTGAAAAATCTCAACCGAGTAAAAAACAATAAATTCAACAAGGATCAACTATTAAGCAATATCGAACAGTTACAAGATATACTCACAAACTTATCTAGTCACTCTTTCGACTTAAGGACTGACGTCTTCTCACGCAACGCCTTCTATCACAACTCTCCTTCGTCGTGCACTGCTCTCCGCTTAATCAACTTACACATTGAACATCTAAGATAACATCATTTGTCTACAAGAGTTGTCGAAGCAATATTGTAACAATTCGCTCCGCACCATCGAGGTATTGTCCGCTTTGGACTTCCCAGGAGGTCACCCATCCTGAAATTTTTCTAACTCGAGCACGCTTAACTTTATAGTTGTTATGGCAGTCCTCACGGTTTTGTCCCCAAAAGGTGCCTCGATAATTTAAAACAGATTATTACTTATATTCTTTCATTCAAATGTACTTTGGGACTAGGTCGTTACAAGCCGATCAGCTTCCGCCGTATATGTCCCCATATCCACATATCTTGAACAATGTCGGACCGAAGACGGCCTCATTAGTGATGTGGGACTTCGTGCCTTCTCCTTCGTTCCCCCCTATTTGTGGAGGGCAGGATTCGAGAGGGAGGCAGGATTCAAGCGGTCCTCTCCCACCACTCAGAGGAGAGCCATCCCCTTCTCTGATACCATCTGTAACAAGCCGCTCCACACCATCGAGGTATTGTCCGCTTTAGACTTCCCAGGAGGTCACCCATCCTGAAATCGGGTTCCTCAGATATGTGGTCACGAATCTTAACAAACTCCGGATCTTCAAACTGCCTCTCCTTGATTTGTTGAATTAAGGTGGGTTCGAAGATTAACATAGCTACTAACATGAACTTATCATTTACGAATTCAACTTCCACATCCAGATCTCGGAATTCCTCTACTAGAGACCATCCACCACACAAGGCTGCCAACTTGGTGGTGGATTTCCTGCTTAAAGCATCGGCCACTACATTCCCTTTCCCGAGGAAGTATTTAATCGGGAAATCATAGACCTTTATAAATTCCAACCAACTGCGTTGTCTTATGTTAAGATCATGCTGCGAAAACAGATACTCTAATGTAAAACTATTGGGTTTGGGCTTTGGATAGGTGGTCGGGCAAAGTTCGGGCCATACCTAAGTAGTCGAGGACCTTTTTGTAATTGTCCTCACACCTTGTGGGTATCTCGTCAATCACTTCTTGCGTAATTTTTCGCGTAGACCATTTTCCGTGCTGGGTCCAACTTGAATTGGATTCATCTTAAGCCAAGTAAAGTCACATGACTTAAATTGTAAATATCTTTAAGAAAGGGGTTTGCATGCAAAGATGGGGAAAGTGATCATTAAAAGAGAGAGTCCAACGTTCATTCCCTTTTCTTTTCGTTCCTCCTTGGTTGCTAGAGCCACTTTTTCCTCTCTTCACCCTCCTCAACTCACCATTAGAGCTGGAAACGGGGGATTCAGTGCTTGCATGCAACAGTGACAGCCTCCATCCCTCCTCTTCTTCCTCATTTGGGCATTCTCTCCCTCTAAGCTACAGACCTAGGAGAACCCATCTCCGATTGGAAGTCTTCCCCCGAACCACATAGCAAGAGACAGTTGGAAAGGGTTAGCACTATTATAAAAGACAAGTATTGAGTTATATGTGCTGCATGCATGATTAAGTATGGATATTTGAGCTAGCTACTTTCATTTACCAATTTTAGCCATTTCCCTTCATTCTTTTAATTGATATGAATGTAGTATGTATTGTCACAGCCCGAGCCCAGAAATCGGGGGTTAGCAAAAAGCCAAACCAATGACACACACACTCCCGTGCACGTGCATCCAAACTCAGTCCAAATATACACACACAAGGGATCTAACACGTGCGAAGCAAGCGAACGCGCAAACTGTAGATATCATAGCAAGCACAACAAAAGAGAACGAGCGGAAAACCAAAATACAAAATGAGAAAAAGACGTAGATAACACATACAGATATAAAACCAAATACAAGACTGAGTACACACAAAAAACATGATATACAAAAATAATACAGAGTAACAAAGTCCGAAGTACAAGATACAAAATCTCCAAGGAACCAAAACACTGATGATATGCAGGTACGCACTCGGCAAAAGTGATCAAGCCCACTCTGCCATACCGGAGGGTGTCTCTAGGTCCTGCCCTGCAGTCTCTTCGACCGCCGGGGAGCCGGACAAGGGATTTGTGCCGTAACACCACAGACAACTCAATGAATACAACGATCCAGCAATTATAAGTAACATGGAGGAAACACTCATAGTATCAAAGTGAATAATAACAGAAGATTAAATACAGAGTTTCATATTAGTATGCTAAGCAAATCGTGCATAGAAGTAAGGCATGATAAATGAATTAAAACATAGAAATACTGAACTAAGTGGCTATTACATTAACCATATTCTCTCACATAGAGAGCAGACAGAGCAGACAGAGCAGACAGATGAGAACACCACCGACCTGGCCATGGGTACAAGTGGGTCTCAATTTCCTGGGTTTCGGAGTCCTAAGACAAAGCTACACTGCAGCGATACAGAGAACAGAGAACTAAGCCAGAGGTAACCCCGTCGGGCATCCTAGGGCTGAGGCTGAGTAGAGCCAGACTAATACCAATCAAATCAAATCCAAAAGAAGGGAGATTATCCGCTTTGGACTCACCGACGGCAAAGACCGGATCTTATCCTCACGTATAAATCTCTGGGCAGAGCCACTTGGGAATACCCAGTGAATCAGAGATGTACAAAGCCAGAGGTATACAAAGCATAGCGTAAAATGAGTCAAAGCACGGCGTAGATCAAAGCATAGTACAGACCGGAGAATAAAACAATTATACAGAACAAAAGCAAAATGATCTCGTCATGCATAAATATAGATCAGCAGAACAGAGAGCAAAACTGTAAGCAATATGCAATGCATCTCAGATTAACAAAGAATCAATATGTGATGCCGATTAGTCTTTTAAGTGTAATCCATTATCAATATGTGTAGAAATGCATGTAACAAGTCAATACTGGTTGAGTGCGTCCAAAAAAGATCCTTCACAATGTCAGAATTCTCATAATTTTTATGCAATTCAATGTAATTATGCTCTGCCAACTTTCCCAACAAAAGTTGCATTTGACTTCTCCTACTTTGCTCAATGACTTTATGCATATACCGTGCATTGTAAATCGCCTTCATTATTGTCACATTAAGTTCACTTCTTCGCTTCAACGCAATCAAAATCTCTTTTGGTTTGACTATGTTGATAGACATATCAACCAACAACTTCGTTTCCTCTTCTGATAATCTACCTGCGTATGAATGACTATCTAGATATCGCGCCGCAAACTGGTTATGCACACCACAAAGAACTTCTAACATCCAATCATCATTTGTTTCTAATTTTTTACCCTTCAATGAAAATGGTTCTTTGTGCCTGTTTACTTAATCTTCTTCTTAAGAAGCTCCTCATCAATGATCCTCTTTGCATTATAGTGTCCATTTCTCTTACATGCAAGTAATACTTTAGGTTTTACTCAAACCCTAGCCGCATTAGAAATTTTAATAACAATGACAAAGCGATTTCTTCTTCCAATAGTATGAGCCCAATCGATCAATGCCTCACGACTATGGAAGATCTACAAATGCAAAACTTATAAAAAAGTTTAGTAAATAAACTTTTAAAATAAAGTTTACAAAGTGTTTTGGTAAAAACTATGACGAATCGTCCTTACCTCATGAGTAGTAAACTCGTTGGTATAATCCTTAACGCATTCAAAGCCTACATCGCTTTTTTCTGTAGGAGCCTATGGAACAAATGATTCAAAAAAAAAAATTAATATTTATGTTTTGTTTGGCCATGAGTGGCCCAACATATCTTTCATGTTCGGATCTAGAAGTTTGAACATAGGCGGACGAAAACATTTCAACTTAATATGAAACTTTTAAAAAATGATAAAAATTGACCAAAATCATAGTACACTAACCTTGTCATTCGTCTTGGGAGTGTAAACCATCAAATCCTTGTTCATTTCCTTCTCCATTGCACCTTTTGATTGGTAATATCCTTATCCAAGTAAGTTGGAGGAATAATGAGTTGTGAGTGAGTGGTGGAGGAAGAAGATAGAAGGAAAAGGTGTAGGAAGAAGATGGATGAAGAAGAGATGATGAGAGGCTTTGAATGTGTAGGAAGAAGATGGAGGAAGAAGAAATGATGAAAAGCTTTGAAAATGGAGGAAGAAATATGAACATTATATGATCATTATGTGTGAATAGGAGAAATTCTGTGCATTTTGGAGGGAAATGGGCAATTTTATAATTTTATACAGGGATAAAATTGGATTAAAAAAATACAATAAAATGATGTGGTAGGAGAGATATTTTTTATGTTCAAATAGTAGCCTTCTTCTTGATAATGTCCTTATTACTGATAAATTAATAGATTCTCGAAAGCACTTTGGTTAGGGGGTGTTATGTTCAAGATTGATTTAAAAAAGGCCTATGATCATATAAATTGGATTTTTGTAGATTACATGCAGCTACAAATAAAATAACATAGTCCTGATCTAATTTGAAAAAGGACCACTTGAGGGAGGGGGACCACTTGTAGGGCTCAAATTGCATCATCCTCTTTAGTAGAAAAAATGTTCGTCCTTGAACTCAAGTTTTCTTCTAATTACCTCTGTAAATATGGTGAACATGAAGGACTTCCTTTGTTACGACTGCTTAAGAACTTTTCTTCGGCGACTATGGCTTTTTAGGATGAAATATACCTTAGTTTTCACTATGTATAAATGTGTATGTGTTGTCGTGCATACTATAAGTCTCATTTTTGTCATACATCCATAGGCATTCTAATAATATATCACCACTATCCTTAGATAGCACATCATTCCAAATTGTATCTTTGTAATTATTACTAATAGCAAACGTAACAATATATGTGTAAAGTACTTACACTTGATCACCTGTCATGAACCATTTGACAAAGAAAGGCTGATTATGCTTGTAAACCTTTAACTTGAGGCGATCAATAATAGATTAAGAGATGATGTTTTCTTCACTTCCCCCATTTAATACAATTGTGCAATTTTGTCCATGAATCTAATCATAGAACGAAAAATATTTGTCCACAACCATTTCTTTTCAATAGTGGTTAGAGCTTCATTGATGACTATAAGAGTTTTACTATCTTTGTCTGCTTCATATTCTATTGCTTCATCTGTTTCTTCGTTGTTTAGTAGATCATCATGTGCGGTTGGTTTATTATTTACACCTTCCATTAGGTTCACTTGTTTAGGATATTCCAAAAAGTAATATCCTTTTTGTTTGTAATGAAAAACATATGACTTTGTTATGATCTTCAGCGTTGGAGACAAAGTTTTCGGTGAACTATTCGATCTAGCATTTTGAAAAGATAAATTCATTTACGGAGACCATTTGGATGTATTAAATTTTTGTACATGATGATTGGCAATACCTTATTCTCTGATGGCAAGTTGGATAAACTCTAGGACATTGTCAAAATATTGAAATTCTAGGATCTGCTCAATGTAAAGTCTCGATCCATTAAAAAAAATCTATCAACCAACACATCATCATCTTTATTCAATTTACAATGAGCTTGCAGATTTAAAAATTTTTCAAAGTATTCAACAACTATCTTAGATCTTTATTTCAACTTTTGGAAACTTGCATGAAGATCTCGTGAATAATTGATAGGGAGGAATTTTGCTTCAAAATATTTTTCATTTTAGTCCAAGTTTCAATAGGATCCATATTTTGATCCCTTCTTTTTCTTTGCAATTCAGCCCACCATGTAGCAGCATAATTACAAAACCCAGTGGTAATGTGTGTGATTTTATGGCGTTCCGTCATTAGCTTGTATGCAAAAATATTCTCCGTACACTAACCAATTCATGAATTCAGCTGGTTGCAATTTTCCATCATATTTAGGAATCATGAGTTTAATCTCTAAATCTCAATTAACATTATTAATTACTAAATCTCATCGACTCTAAATATTTCCTTCACCAGCTCTTTCATTATCTGCACATTGATTATTTTCGAAATTTATCACTTTAGTTTCTCGTTGTTATAGGGTGGTTTGTATGCAATCAACTTTTGTAGATAATTCTCTAATGGCACTAGCCAAATTTTCGAGTGAAAAAGATGAAGATTCGACTTCAACATGCTTCATAGGTTGTATTTTTTTAGTGGAAAATTAAAATTTGACTAACCTGATGAGTAGATTTGAACTTTACAAACACAATAGTGAAGACAGATTGAAAATTGAGCTTCAAATGGCCCCATAATCGCGAAAACAAATTATGACCATTGATTTGGTAAAATCAATTCCTTTGTTTGTGCTTCTAATAAGGTAGTGATGCTAGCCACTATTGTGCTCAAAGCTTGGATATGCTATTGCCTTAAATTGGAAATGGGTCGATCTATATCCGACAATGAACCAAATTGAATTTAGGCCCTTTATGTTGCATGTGTAAAAGAGGCATGTGAGGCACATTGCTACTCGTGTCCGTTGTTGCTTGATGGAGATAGGGTTCAAACACTTTTTGTCTTTCCTGCTGCTTTGTCGAACGGAAAAGGATGATAGTGCTCAAGGCGACAATGATGTTTTAGGGATGGCGAGCGTCGAGTGACGACCGGCATGCAGCAGACGACGACGATGATGGGTGCCAATATGCCACCTATCTTTTTCTCTTCTATTCTCCTTCTTTCTTTTTTTTTTTTCTCTGGTTTCTCATTGTGCTCTCTCTCTCTCTCTCTCTCTCTCTCTCTCTCACACACACACATTGTGGCTAGAATAGTGGGGGTGCGGTGGTTGGTATGAAGATGAGGATGGGGTTAGGGCTTCAGATGTGGTTTGAGGTTATTGGGGGTGGCTTTTTTACGATAACAGTTGTAAGGGAAAGGGATTGGGAGAGGAATTCTTTCAGTGGGTTTGATGTCTAGGAACAAAAATTATAGATGGGTTGGTGACAAGTGGCGAATGGACGGTGGCTCAAGAAAAAAGGTTATGGGACTAGGGTTTTGGGTTTTGGTTGGCAAGGGTGCTATGTTTCGATGACTAATGAGTAAGGCAACAATGATAGTGAGGGTTGTGGGCAGTGACTAGGTTTTGTGAAGGGGCTTTTTTATAAGAACTGAGATTTAGTGGATTTGGGTGTTAGGAATAGAGACAAGTCTCAGTTAGGGTCGAAAATGGTTTGATGGTGTTAGGGTAATGGAAAAAGGCTGTGGGATTGCTGGAAGTGGAGATAAGGTTGTCGAGTGAAAGATACAAAGATGGGAGGGATGGATATGCTCCGATCAGTGACTGGAGGGTTATAGATGCGGTGTGGATCTTCTCTCTAATACCAAAATGATGCAGGCCCTTAGGTTAGGGCTTGCGTAAAGTACCGGAGCTAATGTTCGAGAATACTTCAAATTGTCAATAAGACTTCAAATACATGAAGACACACCTCTAGGGATAAAAACCATAATTCTATTTAATAATGAAAAGTCTGAAGTATAATTCACTGCAATGTAATTTAAATAAGAAAGCAGACTTAATGCTTAAAAATATCCTAATATATTAATAGAAACTTCCCTAATAATTCAATTAGAAAGCTATTAATAATATAATATAGTCCTAATCTAATTTTAAAGGTGACCGCTTGTGGGTGCTCGGTTGTGTGGGGTGGGGGCGGGTGTACTTGTAGGGCCCATATTGCGTCAATGGTTCTCCCACTCGCCTTTCGAAAAACTATAGAGGTTTAAGGCAAGATGATCCTATTTCTCCTTTCTTATTTACTTTGGTAATAAAGCCTTTGCATATGCTTCTGATGAGAGCTAAAAACCTTGGGATTATTAAAGGTTTTGAAAAAAAAAGAGGCAAAAGTATCACTCATCTCCAGTTTACAAATGATACTATTTTGTTTAGCTCTTCAAAATGGGAGGAGATTGTTACTTTGAAAAGAATATTGAGGTTGTTTCAAATTTTGTCGGGTCCAAAGAATATTGTAAGAATATTGTAAGAATATTAAGGGTTTCTTTTGTCAGCAGTTTAAGAATATTGTAAGATTCTCTCTAGCAAGACCAAAATTTAAAAGTGATTAGTACATACCAAATATGTTTTGTGTATGTATATTTAATGGAAACATGAGAATATCCAAATGACACGATGCCAGACACACCCCTCATTTTTTCTTTGAATATCAAGTGTCTAGATTTTTCTCAACTCCCCAATGTCCCAGATTCCACCTACTTACTTGCCCGATTATGACAATCAAGTTCCTACTTTTTCAAACACAACCTCCAACAAATTGTTCATGCAAATTGTTCATGTTAAGATCTCTATTGCCCTCTTCTTGTCTGCCATGCACGGCATTTGGAAATCAAGAAATCTATTGGTGCATTACGAATTTAGGCCCTTTCTAGTTAGCACATTCTCTTCTCTACAACAAGGAGGACGCTACCGTCCTATACGGGAGACTGTCTAATCTTATATGCACCTCTTTTTTTGTGCAGCCTATTGAGAACCCTTTTATAATGTTCTCTTTGTTTTGGGTGGCTTTCTTTTTTTCTTCTTTGGTTTTTCTTTGTTTATATAGTTTTCCTTGTCCTTAGTCTTGGCCTGTTGTTTTGTGGGCTTTCTTTTGTTTTATTTTGGGAGGCTTCTATTTCTTTAACCCTTTCTTTTAATGATATACTTTGCATTTTAGGAAAAAATATATATATATAAATATGCATACTTATATATGGCTGACTATTGTATGTTTTCATCATCAGATACTAGCAAAACATGCCTTGGTCATTGGCAGCACATTTCATAATTTTGATTTTTTTAAAAAAAATTATAACATTTTTTAATATGATTTTTTTTGTATAAAACATATATTGAAACGAACAATATTTACAAGGCATCTAAATTTTTACAGTTATCTATTAGAGGAAGTCTTTGGTTGAATCTAAAGTAGGGATGGTTTTTAGATTTTAACTCAAGTTGGGTTCAAGGTGGATTTGGACTTTGGAGAAAGATTTTCCTCAGTTGCACTTGAATCTAAGAAATAAAAACTTTTGGATTGATAGATACATGAAAAAAAGAGTTTAACAAAAAGCCTAAACTCACTTTTGATGCATTGATGAATGTAGCTACAAATGTGAATGTGTGGATCAAATGAAAGTGGATGATTTCTCATAAGTGGTTGTTTGGTTGCATATATATATATATGTCTATTTATGATGTGGGTATCTCGGGATCTTTGATCCCATTGGACTAATATTTTGATGGCATCAACAAAACCCACACAGACACATAATGGAAATTTAGGTGGTTTTGAATACATCACATGGGAAGCAAATCCATACTTTATGCTACTCCACCAAGTCCCAACTCCAAAGTGGGTTCTTTGGTATTTTGCATATATGAGTTATTGATTAAGGATTTACCAAAAAAAAGTTCGATTGAACACGTAATCATTTCATAAAAATCATAAAGATGGAAGCAAAGATGGTCATTTGTTTGATATTTGACTGTTCGTAGTGATCGTCGGTTTGATATGTTGAAATATCCAGTGAAAATGATCTTTGTTTTTTTGGCCCTTAATCCACAACCTACCTTTGCTGCGAGAGCGCAACGGACCCCACTAAGACAACATTTAGCCAGTTGTGTGCGTGGGGGCACTTGTGTCTAAACGGCGTGGAGAATCTAGCTGCTTTTCAGAGCAGATATTTTGCACAAAAGAAGGCCGAAAGATGAGCTAAATTTTCTAGTGCTTGTCAATGCCTTAGCAAAGTTGCACCCACGCAAAAGGGAGAAAAAAAAAAGTAACTTAATGTTGCAGGAATTTCTGGGTTTGTGTGGTCACTAAGACCCACAATGGACCACTTAAAATGCTCCATGTAATTAAAGTGTCTCTCATTATTTGCTTTTCTTAAAGTCATGATCTTAGAAAATAAAAGTTGCTGCTATCCAATCTGCAAAACAAGAGGGACTCACTTGCTATAAGTTCCATGATAGGAAGGGAATCTATCAGAAAATATAAATATGAGTCTAAGGGTTACTATCGATACTTAGAATGTTTGTCTGGCGCCCTATCAGTAACCAGGCAAGAAAGGAGAAGTGAACGTGAGTTTAAATCCTGCAATAAACAATCGGAGCGGAATAAGCAATGGAATCGGGTATGCTGAAATTCATGTGTTATTCAGATCAGAATCCTATAACGAAAGATCCTGTTTAGTGCTTATTTGGCACTAAATTCTTACAAATGTAGCATACAACAGTTCAGAAATAAAAATAGAATACAAAAAAATAAAAAAAAAGTAACTTATTGTAGCATACAACAGTTCAGTTAAAAATTGGCACTATCATCAGGTTACAGGTGTTTCTTGCATCTATTTCAATGGAAGAGAAGATCAAGACCCCTGATGTTGGCCTCGGATATCAGCAAAAGCCACGCCAGAACTGATGATAATGGTGTCATGAGAACCAGGTTCTACAACAGGTGCATGGACCGCAAAATTTCTTTCATTGAGTGGGCAACGGGGACCAGGATTTTTTGGTACGTATGTGCAACTGGACGGCGGCCCAGAAGGCGGCGTGGGTCCTTTTGGGAGAGATTCTAGTACAGTTAATCCTTTCTTCGATCCCCACTCGCCTTCTAAAGGCCTTGCAGTTGCATCACTATAGTTAATCAGGAAGATGAAAATGATGGATATTATAATTAGCTTGAGATTTCTTCTGCAAGCACCCATATCTGTGATGGTGATTATGGAGAAGAAGCAGGTTTTTTTTCTTTGTTAACTTGGGATATTGGTTTTTTGTCCGGGAGAGAGAGAGAGGATGGGAATGGGATGAGTTGTGATGGTGAGACAAGGCAGGGAAGAGAAGATTTTATAGCTGTGATTTGGCAGAATGGCTGGGAGATCTTGAGGCTTAATTTGACTGTGACTTGGTTATGAAATGGGTGTCGTTTGGGGCAAGAGAAGAACAGAGACAAATCCAAGGCATGACCGTACACGCGGGTGTTGGACTAGACCAAGGCGAGGGACGCTGGTTGTAATTGTCGAGCTCGTCGATTTTACGTAACTCGTTTCACGTTTCAGCATGTTAGGCATGTGAATGCTAGCGAGTAGATCATGCGTGGGCCTTTTTCTTTAAAAACCGAACAGGAACGTTTAAGAGAGTTCTTATGCTAAAAACAATAAATGAAACTTCTGCTGAAAATAATAAATAAAATTTCCAACCCGAGCGATGCTACAGTGAAATGAAATGTTGACACAAAACATTTATATGCTAATGTCTCAACACCATGATTAGTTAAAGTAAATAGTTCTGTATTCACAAAGTAGAATGATAACCAATTATGATGTTGACACATTAGCATGTAAATACTTTTTATTAACATTTCATGTCATCATAGCATAATTGCTCCCGACCCTTTGTTTACTATGTTGAGCAGCTCGCCACAAGTCCTCAACATTACTTATACACACCAATAGCAACTACATAGTATTTTGGAATTTCAAATTGAGATTCACATTTTCTAAAGAAATGCATTTTATTTTTCATGTTTATCCTTTTCAACTAAAGTAGCCTTCTCAATGTACTCATCGTGCTTGCCATAAAATAATAATAATAATAATAATAATAAACTTCTTGTCCCCACTATCTTTCCCTCAACATTTTTTTCACAAAAATATCAAAATGGGCCCCACCTCTCTAATGCTTACAATCGTTTGTCCCGGGTTTCTCATCTCTCTAATAGTAGTAGCTTTCCTTACTTACTCTAGCACCTAGAGTTGAAGTGGGACCCACCTTCAAATTGGTGCTTCCACACTCTCCATTAATAGGCATAATATTGTTTTTGACATGTGTAATGTTTACATATGTTGTTCCCATTTTGAAATCCAACTCTTAAAAGAAAAATGACCCCAAATATGTCAACAACCTGGCAAAAGAGTGAAAATCCAAAATTGGCCACATTTGATTTTGGATCCTCCCAATGTATCACTAATGATTCTTATAAGTTTACCTACTACAATTCAGAGTAGCTTCAAAGAATCTTATCTTCAAAATTTACTCTAATAGAATTAGTCTCAATTTAAGACAGAGCATATGATTTAAGATGTAATTAACAAAATTCTATGCATTATAATAAGCAAATATGACCTTAATAACCTCATTAGTTATATTCTCAAATTTACGGTGCAACTTACTCCTAGGCAGTTTGTGATTATCGAATTATATTCTTGATAGTTGTGTATAATTGCATTCCGTCACCGAAACCACCGTCAATAGGATTACGTGAGTCGAAAGAAACCAGTTGGGTTGACCCATTGTATGACCGTAATATGCACTCATCTTTTACTTTGTAATGGTATGAAAATGGTCTATGCTCTCAAAGTCAAGACATTGAAAACAAAACTTAATCACGGGTTTCATCAGCGATGCCAATGCACGGTGTTGCATCACTTTCAAGGGGATAAAATGAAAATAAAAATTAAAGAGCAAGACAAGTAATAGTGCGGAAATTCTATATAAAAGATTTCAAAACATACATTAAAAATTTATAAGTAGTCTCAATTAAAAATAAAATTTTAAATATAAAAATAAAATCTACTTGTGGGTTTAGAAGTCCAAATTTTTTGAAAAGAGTCAACACCGATCGGCATGGGTAGTCTGTCCAGGTTTGTAAAACTATTACAAACAGCTAAAGAAGCTCGACCCACCTTATTGAGGGTGTTGATGTATTTTAAAACTAAAATACTCTATCAGCACCCTCCCATTCTTAAAGGCATGGTTGTGGCCGGCATTTCAAAACTCCATATGCTTGCCTGAATTGAGATTATATGAGTGAATTCTCGACATTGACCATGGGTGGACCATACATGGTTGGCCACATCACTGTCAGGGTAGGCTGCATGTACTACCCACATGCATGGTAGACTATTTGACGATAACATGGTGGACAATGAATGATCTATCCACGGTTATCGTCGGGATTTTACTCAAAAGATCTGAAATCTGCTTGATGTTGCTGCCCATTGCCTGATCGAAATAAATTGTTACTCAAATTAGTCTGAGGCTACTGTAGAGTTGAATATATTTTAAAGGCTTTTCTTCACAAGACTCCCGAATTGGAACCCTGACAGGAAATTTCTGTCAGGAATTTTAGAATTTTAAAAATTTTAAATTTCAATATTTCAAAATGTTAAAAAGGTAGTATTTCCAAATGCCAACTGTCAAAGAGGATTCCCGAATTTAGGAATTCAAAAAAAAAAAAAAAACTCTAGGAAAACTCTAGCAACATCAGTGATGGTTACTAATTGTGTTTTTTGGAAAACCAGGTGGGAAAAATATTTTTTCCTCTCTTCTCCATCCTCTTCTTGTTGTGCAAATGCGAAAGCACAAATAGCAATTGATGTGGTTATCGTACCACCTGTTGGATCGGATTTAGGGCAAACATATTAACACACATCACACATATAGAGAAGAAGATAACTATGCAACCATGACATACAAACTTTATGTGGTTGACCATAAAAGCCGCCTCCACGGGTTATGAGCATCTGCTCAATTCCACTATGAAGCATAGTTCTCAATCTTGCTCTCACTATGTCGAGTCAAATTTAGTGAGTTATATTTTGAACATCACGGGGAAGAGAACTTATACCTTTCACAAACCCTACATGACCATATGTGAGGAAGAGATCTGCCACATCTTCTTCATAGAGTGCACGATTAGATTACATGAATATATAATTCCTCGCAAAAAAAGCCCTGGTACAAAGACTAAAATAACCTTGACATTAAAACAGGCTTTTATTTCAACCAATAAACCAATCTGGTTAAACCGAAATTCAAGACATAAAGCTAACAGTATTTCTCTCTGTCCTTTCCTCCTTTTCTTCATGATTGTCTCTCTCTTTTTTCTCTTTTTTTTTATTATTTGAGAATGTGAATAGGAAGATGAAGGGATTGCAAAGAGTGTTATGAGTTTCTCTTGGCGGCCGTTTCTTTGATAATTGAGAGAGATGGAGGGTTAGGATTTAGACACAGAGAGAACAGTTTGGCTGGAGAATGGAGATGGGTGTGGAGAGAAAGAAGAGGTGGGATGATGAGATTGTTTGTCAATCAGAATTAATAAGTGTCTAATGGGATTGCCATGTGGTGAATAAGGTAATTGGCTGCTTTTAACGGGAGTTGGAGATCATCGTGAGTGTAGAGATGTTCATGCCATTTGTGATTGCGACAATTGAATATATGGGTCACAAAAAATTTTTTTTGCTTCTTTTGGATATTTGTGCCTTTTGATTGAATACAAAGGCCCATCAATGATTAGTCCATTCCCTTCACATATGTTAAATTGCTCGAATTCTCTAATATTAATTTTGTTCCCATATATTAAATATTCACATATGTTTGATTTAACTTGTATTAGGCGGACCCATATTTTTGTTTTTACATTGTTGAAGTTAGCATGGATAGTGGTTTTTTTTTATTTTCTTGAATTGTGAATGTGGACCCCAAGATTGAGCTATACATTGTGTCATTAAGTGTAACCCATGCTGAATTCTATACAGAAAATATTGTTGAGTAGTTTAAACTTAAATTGAAGTAAAAACAATGGATGCAAAAGTATAATTCCATTTAGAAATCGTTATAATTCTGAAATAGAGAATTCAAGAAATTCAGTTGCTCGGAAATTCTCAGCTATGAATCCATGCAAGAAAGTATAAGGTGCCTCATATGTGCTTTCCGATCTGTTCGGACATCCCAACATTAGAATATGAGAGAATGTGATTAGAAAGCCATGTGATTAAGTTAGTAATGTTTTCCTTAATTGTTTGTGGTTAAAGCAATGCGGAGAAGGATGTTTGAAATTTACGAAGTGAAGTCTTGGAGTAAGACTCTGCACCTAATCCAACACACCCACACTAACACCCTTATATAAACCCATCTCCTCTCATCTTCATTTCTCTAATCTAAAAGAAGAGCATCTAACAGCACCACAAAGATGGTTCTCAAAGACTAAGCTTCACGGCCATAGTACTCATCATCCTCATCTTCTTCATCTCAAGCCTTCAATCCCTCACAGCTGTGAGAACGTTCGAAGGAGAGTGGGGATGGAAGAAGGGAGTTCTCACATTGGAATCTCTAAAAAGGGACCCGTGCGGCCTTCGGTCCTTCGGATGGTGGCCTTGTGCGGAAGGATGGTGATCCACCATCCATGCCCACTCTATGAGGAAGAACTTCGCAGTCCATGCACGAGTTTGGAAGACTTGTCTCTGCAGTTGATTTTGGTATCCAATTTGGTGTCAGCAGTGTCCATAAAGAAATGAGATCCCAAGTTCAAAGGTCTTTTTAATCTAGTCTTACGAGTGGTCTCAAGTCTGGCTTTGGTGTACATGTGAAAAAATAGGAACATATGCAAAAACGTTTGTTTCTTTCCCTTTAACTTTGATTGTCGTTTTGTTATGGCATGAAATGTACCTGTGGGTACTGTATCTATTTTAGACCCTTGGAAAAGAACATGGCCCCAAAAGTATTAACTATAGCAGGGGACTTTCACTACCACGAAAAGCTGGGTCTGTATTTCTCCCTTGGTTCATTTATAGCATTAGCGTGTTTGGAATGATCCAGAATTGAATTGAATGGTCAGTAAGCGTAGACCTAGGGATGATAAAACTTGGTTCCTTCTCACTTTTCAAAGAAAGTGGCCCTTGGTCTTCCCTTCGTCTTGGAATTCATGCTTTAACAATTGTAGTATTTTTTTTTCTTTTGTAAATAATAATGAAGTCTTAAAACCCTCTCGCTCTATTTGTATATAAAGTATAAACAGAGACAGTCAGGAGAGAAATAATGGTATCCTTGGCTGATGTTTTGGAACATATTTCATTCCCACATGCCGCTTTTTTGACTGTGTAGGTAGGAACAAAATTGCGGGCACATTCTTGCGGATTGGGTCCAGATCACTGTCGCAAGTACATAGGCTGTAATTTCATTTCGTATTTATTACAACCTTTTTTTTATAAAAAATACACACATAATTATGGAACTACTATAATTGAAATGAGAAATTGGAAAACATGAAATATCAATTTTTAATAAATTATTATTATTATTATTATGAAGAACTTATTTTTAAGTCTTTTGCTCTACAAATAGTAAGGATGTCGTGAATGAGGATGATATTGTGTAAAGGTCTTAAAGTCCTATTGTGATTACAGCGCCATGTAAGTCCTCCATTTGGGATAAAATATTGGTGTCCTTTGGGCCAAAATCTCATAAGCAAATTAAAGGTATATAAACACATGCACACCTTTAATAAATTAGAAATGTGGGACTTCCTCTTTTTATTACCAATACAAAGTAATTTCAATGAATCACTTTTAGAGTTAATTTCTCATTCATTTCTTAAATGGTTTTTAACAAAATAATAGTTTGATGTTATTCTTCGCATGTAGGAGAACACATTAATACTTGGACCTGCCTTAAAAGATGTGTGGGACCCACACTTATGGTCCAACGTTACTCAAAAACCATAGTTAAAACCCATTTTTCCAATATATTGAACAATGAGATAAGAGATTGAATGGTTTTATTATGGACTTGCTTTCAAAGTCTTTGTGATACATGTATTATGGATCCATAATGAGCCAAGAGAGTGGCATGGGTTCCCAAATGCACACTGCATTTGCATGGAACTGAATTCTTAGGCTTCATTGTAGAATGGATTTTAACAGAGAATTAAAAACGGTGTAGGACACAATATGGAGATCTGGATATGATTCTCACTTTCTAAGATTCGATTTATTAATTAAGGTTATAGCTTAGTATCTATTTTTGTATTCCCCATTTGTTCATTTTTTAATTAAAGAGAAATAATTTATTTCTCATTTGTAAAACTTCACCTTCCTTTCTTCAATGTTAACCATTTTTAAGCATTATATTTCTAAGCTCTTTATATTTCTTAAAAATTATGAAAAAAAAAAACCTACACGCAAAACAGGCCCCTTGCAAAATCTAACTAAAGTTAATACCGCTTTCTCGTCGCCTCGTGCTGCACACTGTTCTGGTCGGTTTATGTGGCCAAATAGATTACTACAACGCGGACTTCATAATTCTTTCCTCTTTTAAAAAAGAAAGCTGGGGTTCATGTACCCCCAGAATGTCTCATATACAAAGGAAGACATGCCCAAAAATGTTATACTACTACAAGCAAATCTCTCTCTCTCTCTCTCTCTCTCTCTCTCTCTCTCTCTCTCTCCAAAATCATCAGGTACAAGCAGACCTCATAGTTTGCGTTTGCAGTTCATGGGGCCTACTTTGATGCATTCCTCTTATTGAGTGTAGGATAAATGGAAAGATTTTCTTAATGATTTTTTTTATAAACAAATGTTATCTGAAAAATTACTCGGAGTAGGATAAGTAGAAAGATTTCTCGGTCATATGAAAAATCAGCGCCCTGAAATTATCCTATCTCTCAATTTAACGCTCTTAAAAGTTAATCTTGTTTTTAACAATGGATTTTTAGAGATTCATGAATAAAAGTCATGAGCGCAAAATTAGCAACGGTGCCACTAATGAGGAAGATAAGGGTGTAAAGAGAGTGCCACTGGCTGAAGTTGAATCGGATACTGATGGAATAAAATGGCGTACATCACTGCATCCAGTGTTCTGGCTTTTCATGTATCTAATTTCTCAAGTCAAAACGCCTCTTCATTTTCTCTGAATTCTAATCACGTAGATGCAAGGCCTAAGAAAAAACCTTGGTTACGAACGAGAGAAGTCGTCCCACACCCTTCCTCCCTAACCGGCCCCCAATATCTCAAACCGTAGCTCTCCTGAAGATTTCCCTACCCCACCCCACCCCCACCCCCACCCCCCAACCCCCAACCAATCTCAACCCACCCAGCCCCTACTCTCTTCACCAACAAACCCCCAGTCTCCATGGCGATCAACCCCCTTTCCCTAGATTCCAGGGCGACCCCATCCTCTTCCTCAGCTATTCATTTTCAACTTATCCAACAACAAATACAGGACCTTCATTAGTCCATCCACTCCATTCCAACGAACCCTCACCCTCCTCCCTTTCCTCCCTCATTTGCAAGCCTTTTCACAACCCCCCCTGTCCTCCCCTCTCTCCCCCCTTCCTTCTCCTTAACGACCTGGGAGAATGGCAGACCTTCCTTGACAATACCCTTCCACATGATTCAGTCAAGTAAGGAGTCCTTCCAGCACTCCATTATCGGCAAATTCGTTGGATCCGGGCCCTCTCTAGAATGGCTGGAGCAAAGCATCTCCAGCTGGAAGCTCTCTAGACCCTACCTCATCTCCCTAATAAAGCAAGGCTTCTTTATCTTCAGGCTTTTCTTTCAAGAAGACAAATACCTCCTACTAGCTCAAAGCCCCATCAGCTTCATCAAAAAGAAAATGCACATCATGCCGTGGAATCCTAGTATGGACAAGCTCTCCTAGCCCTCCATCACCCCAGTGTGGATCAGACTAAAAGGAGTTCCCTACCATTCTTGGAGCCAACACTTCCTTCTCTCTATTGCGAGCTCGATAGGAACCCCGATCATAGTAGATGAATTTATAGCTTCTCGGAGGATCCTCTCTTACGCCAGGGTTCTCATCAATCTAAACCTCAACAAACCAAGGCCGAATACTCTCCTTGTAAATCTCGAAGGAGAAGGAGAAGTAGAGTTGGTAGTTTACTATGAAAACATCCCCTGTTCCCTCTATCTCTCGACTGACCATTCTCCCCCCTCTCCCTCCCCCACCACCACCATCACCCCACAAACCAACACCCCCTGACCCCCCCACCCAACACACACACACACACACACACACACACACACACACACACACAACTGCCCTTCTTAGCGGCCCAAGGAAGAGCTTACTCGCCTAGCAGATCAAGCTGCCCCGGCCACCGGGAAGATTCTCCCCACTTCGGTTATCGTAGCTTACATACTCCTGTGCAATTCTCACCCGGACCGAAGTTTGAATGGAATTACACAATGGATATTCACATACTTACACGTGTGAAGTACTGAATGGAACATCTGTCCAAGCATTCAGTGTATGGAAGTCTATCAATATCGCCTATAATTTTTCTTCACTTTTCATTGAACAGATCAACAATCTTATCACAACCATGAAATAGTCCAAGTCTTAAATATTTAATAACATAAGATTATTATATTAATTCTATGTCACCTGTACAATCCAACATGATATGCACATGTATACAACTACGTCAATGATACATTCTATGAAGAAAAGATAGAATAACAGAGTACAAGAAGGCAAAGGCATACGTAACGAGATCAAGATTATCAAGTTATACCAATGCAATTTACATGGGTGCAATTATATACAAATGTTAAAGGTCTCAAAATACCCAATTTACACATTTTTAAAATAATAATGAGTCGCTCTTAGTATATGGATTAGGCAGGAAACTTCTGCTATCCATTCATTACAGCCAGAAGGAATGACTGTGGTCTCCTTCTCTGATTCCTGAGTTTGTGCCAACTCAAGTTCGGGATTTAGACCTGTAACACCATTAGATAACTTGTAAATAAGATTATTCAGTAAAGTATAAACATAATTAAAGTAATATGCATTATATCTAAAAGAATTAATGACATGTGATTAATAGAGTTAAAGTTAGTATACTAGGCATATCATGCATTTGAAACAAGCATGCTATAAGAATCAATATGTGAGATCCATACTATTTGGCTATTATATTTGCCATATCCTCCCTCTAGCAATCTATACGTTGAGAATACTATTATCCGGGCTAAGATACAAATGGGTCTCTAGTTCTTGGAGTTTGAAAGCTCTAAGAAAAGTACACTGTAGTAGCAACATATATGCTGCACCAAAGTCAACTCCGTTAAATATCATAAGACTGAGGCTGAGTAGAGTTAGAACATATTGATTCAGTCATATCATTGAGCTTGAATAATCATGCAATGCATTCCATTCATTCGTGCAAATGTTCGTACTCAATTCAATGTTAATAGTCAATATCAATCGAATATTAAGAAACATATCAAGTAGATCCAATGAATACAATATTGGAAGATTAGAAATCAAGACATATGATTATCATTCAATTCTTTTCATAAGAGTGAAGGACAATAACTGTCATCCAATATGCCATACAGTCCAATTTAATAGAATCAAGGTAGTTTTACTAGCCAACCTTAATTTAATCATCCATTATTTTTAACCACATATGATAATGTATTTTAAGATATCCGATACATAATTATTTTTCTTTTGGCGTTACATTATATTAGGAAAGTGTATTAAAGTCTCTTAAACCAATACCCATGGGGAGGTGCTTAACAAATGGACAACACCATATGAATTACTCTCAGACCTCAAGACTCTTCATGATATTCAATTATTCTTTTAGGCTAGTTAATAGGGTATAGGGATCTAAAAGCTAAGGTCCTACAGGGTCTCATATAATACCTATACTCCCTTAAGTTTCACTGCTTTTACAGCTTAGTCGTGGGTGACTTACGACTCTGCCATATGCATCTTACGACTTAGCCGTAAATTACACTACGACTTAGCTATAGGTATCCAAAATTTTCCTCCGCGTTTACAATTGAACCCTAGTTTATCTTACAGCTTAGTCGTGTTTGCTCTATGGTTGAGTCACGATTTGGCTACGGCTTGGCCGTGGCTTAATCGTAGAAGGATTTCCACTTTTTTTACCTTCGGGTTTTCAAGTCATAAAATTGCTTACGGTTAGACCACAGCTAAGTTACCTATCTATGACCAAAGATGATGTCAGGTTTTCAAGCCATAAAATTGCTTATGGTTAGCCATAAAACCTCACACTATATATAATGTGAGGTTTAAAAGAAAGTCCTTCTAATTTGTTTTATTTCCAATATAAGTCAAATGAGGGTCCAACTGAGTCAAATGAAGTCTAATACTTTCAAGTCTAGTACGAAAGTTGATGAGCTCAACAAGGCTATCGTGATGGTGTCAATATGATGCATGTATGACATGAAATCATGCATTCTAAAATTACAAAAAAGGGTTTTTTTCTAGTTAGGTAAGGTCAAACCCAACCCAATTACTTATCCATGACCTGAACTTGACCCACTAGACTCCACAAAACTAAATCAGACTTAGTTAAGAGAAAACCACATTAATTAACTAATAATCACGATTAATTATTTGCTTATCAAGCTTAACTTGGGTCGAAGCATTACAGTGCTTGAGAAGCTTGATTACTGCCTCATGACAAACCCTCTTAGTGCCATCTCCCATAATGCTCTGTTACATAGTCAGGAAGCAAAGGAAACCTCCTTACCTCCAAAGAAGTCTCCTCCACCCCCTTTAGCCAATGGTAATGTTCATCTTTTGAGCCTTCTCCCCTGCTGAATCCCAAAATGGGGAGTTTGGTCAACCTGCCGAGAGATAAGCCCAAAGCACTTTCATAGACAACCATTCTCAAGGCATTCAATTGATAGTGGATCTCTTAGGCTTCCCTCCCCAGTAAAGCAAATGAAGGATGCAAAACCAGCATCTTCAGCTAGACCAATCACTAGGTGCTCCAAAGATAAGCTTCCATCTCCTCCTCCCAATGATTAAAGTTATTTACTAGAACTGCAGGGGGATAGGAACTTGGTTAACTCTCACAACCCTGACATCATCTTTCTTTCAGAGCCTCTGATTCTCTTCCCATCCTTCTCTTCCTTAGGATTATCCTCCTCTAGCTTTGACACCATTTTTAGCTCCCCTTAACTCTAGCCTTATCAACTAACTATGGTGCTTCTCAAAGAAAAACTCAAATTACAAATGCGATCTCCTGGAGTCTTCCAATCAAGACATCTCAGTCAGAGAGTCCACAACCAACCTCTCCAATATCATCATAGGCATTTATGGCTCAACTGACTTTAGGCTTAGAAGACATTTATGGCAACACCTCATCAATAGCTCCTTCACCACTCTTCCCTAGTGTATCCTAAGAAACTTCAATGCAATCCTCTATTTCAGTGAAAAGCTCAGCTTTAATACCCCATCATAAACTTCTATCTCTGACTTCTCCAATATGGTCATGGCTACAGGCATCTCAGATCTTGGATTTTCGGGGCCTCGCTTTACTTGGGCTAATAATCAACAAGGTAGATCTTACATTGCAACTCAGTTAGACAGGGCTTTTGCAAATTCTCTCTCGAGTGACCAATTCAAAGACCCTGCCATCACTCACTTGGCCAATGTTTCATCAGATCACAACCCTCTCCTTCTTAGCCACTTCGCATGCCCCCTGCCTCCCAAACCCCAACCCCAACCCCCCCCCCCCCCTCTCAGAGCAATAAACACCCTTTTTAAGTTTGAGGAAATGTGGACCCTCCATCTAGATTTTTTGAACCAGCTTGCTCAATGTTGGAGCACTCAGATCTAAGGAAATCCCCAATACATATTGGCTCAAAAACTCAGGATCCTTAAAGTGCACCTCAAAGGTTGGAATAGATCCACATTCAGTGAGCTAAAATAAAAAATCTCAGAAGCCCAATTGAAGGTCATCTCTTGTCAGTAATCTCTAGATGACTCCCCTACTGATCATCACTTGGCAGATCTGAATCTTGGTAAAGTCTCTCTCCACAATTCGCTTAAGGATGAAGAAATTTGTTGGAGACAAAAATCTAGAATCAAATGGCTTCAGGAAAGAGATAACAACACCTGATTCTTCCACCTTTCAACCAAAGGTAGAGGGAGAGTCAATAAAATTGACAAAATTTTTATGGCTGGAGAGGCTACAGAAGACTCAGAAACCGACAAGCAAAAGGCAATTGAATTCTTCTCTAACCAATTCACAAGCCACCAAGAATCCCCATTAGAGCATCTTTTTCAAGTGCAAGGCCTGTCAGTGTCTAATAATGAGAGTGCTTTATTAGCTGAAAGCTGTGTTTTCCCTAAGCAAGAGTAGTGCCCTTGCCCCAGATGGCTTCAACGGTGCCTTTTTCACTTCAGCTTGGCCCATAATTGGTAAGGATGTCTGTTCTGCATCGAAGCACTTTTTCCAAATAGGCCGATTGTTGAGAGCTTCCAATGCCTACCTTTTGTCATTAATCCCCAAAAATCTTTCTCTTTAGTCCTTTGCAGACTTTCGCCCGATAAGCTTGCTCAACTTCTCATACAAGATCATATAAAAAATTATGGCCAAAAAACTTTCAACTATCCTTCCAAACCTAATATTGCCCAACCAAGCAGCTTTTGTAAAAAGGAGATCTATCCATCAACATGCTTTCATGGCCCATGAACTTCTCCAAAAGATCAACACAAAGGTTCGTTGCATGAAACTAGACATATCCAAGGCCTTTAACAAACTAAAATGGTCCTTTTTTTTCAAAGCTATAAAATCTTTCAACTTCTCTACCAAGTGGATTGATATAATTTCAGAATTGATCACCACCTCCACATGTTCAGTGCTTGTCAACAGATCTCTGTGTGGCTTCTTTGGCTTTTCCTATGGGCTTCGTCAAGGGGACCCCCTATCCCCCTACTTTTTCATCCTTACAAAAGGGATTCTCAACCTCAACTTCTACTAGCTCCAAAGAGAAAGTAAAATTCAAGCTATCTCCCTTATATGTTCTTCTCCTTGTCACCTTTTTTATGCAAACAACATCCTACTTTTCCTAAAAGCCCCCTACAGAAGTCTATAGACGGTCAAGACCCTCTTAGCTAGCTACTAAAGAGTTGCAGGTCAAGTTTTCAACCTCTCCAAAAGCTAGCTTTTCATTGGAAAATACAGCTCCTCCAAAACCCACTTAATTTGTTCCATCCTCGCAATCCCCCAAGCTACTCTTCCTTTATCATACCTTGGCATTCTTCTCTTCATGGGCAGCCCTACGCACAAACACATCATGAAGCTTCTAGAAGCATTAAGATCAAGAATAGACGGATGGAAAATGAAGTCCCTCTCCTTTGTTGGCCATCTAATTCTATTTAGACATGTTCTTGGTAGCCCCCCTTTACATGTTTCTCTAGCCCTCTCAATTCCAATTAAAACTTGCCAGCAAATTAAAAGGCTAATGAGGAATTTCCTCCGGTCATCAAACCAAAACAAAAGGAATCTTGTCAGATGGGAGTCTCTATTTCTTAAAAAAAAAAAAAAAGGAGGTTTGGGAATAAGAAGTGGATGAGACCAATAAAGCCAGCATGCTCAAGTTAGGATAGCAAGCAATGGCATTTTCCTTTCTTTGGGCTTCTTGGGTCAAAAGGAGATGCTTTAGCTTTGCTCCCTAGCACCCAAGCAATCATCTTGCAAGCTCTTGCATATGGAGGAGGAATAAGGTCCTTCGCTAAGATCCTCCAATCTAGAAGCAAATGGTCTACTGGAGACGGGAATTCCATCAGCATCTAGTACGACAAATGGATGAACCTTTCCCCAACTGCCCTAAGGCTACCGGAATTCAAATTCTCCCACCTTGACAAAGTTTTAGCCATAATCAACCACGGATCATGGACCTTCCCTGACCACCTCCCTCTAACTATCCTCCAAATTCTAAGGCAGGCAAAATCAATCAATTTGGAAGTAGTCCCCTTCAAAGATGAACTAAGATGAAATGGAAACTCCTCTAACAACCTATCGCTGAAAGAAGCTTGGAAACTTATCAGGACAAGAACATCAGAGGTTCCTTAGGCTTCTCTCGTTTAGAACAAGTACACTTACAAAAGGCTCTCTTGCTTCATCTGGCGGCTTCTTTACATAAAGACTCCTATGAAGGCTTGGGCTAATTGGTTGGCATCCACTTTGCTCCTAAATGTGCTCTTTGTAAGTCCAACTCAGAAACAAACCTTTATCTTTTCTTCAGTTGCCCTTATGTAGTCCAGATCTGAAAATGCATCTTGGAAATCTTTCATTGTCCACATCCCTCCTCCACTCAACTGGCATCTATTGGCACACCCTCTCCTTTGGCAAAGATGAGAATGGAAGAAAAATCATAACATCAATTTTCTTCCACCTCATCTCTTCCATCTAGTATGCGTGCAATGAAGTTGTCTTTAATAACAATTTGCTAACAACTCACTTGCGTAAACATTTGATTCTTCAGTGCATCCTCAAGCATCTTGGAAGTACTCAACTTACTCATTTTGTAGAAAGCATCACTCCATTACTCCTAACCTATTGGCGGCCTTCAACACTCTAAAATAAGACTTCTTTCTCTCTTGTTATTTCTTTTAGGTTTAGCTTCTTTTAGCTTTTTTGAACTCGTATATGTTCTTCCTAGCTCTCTGGGGGCTTCTTGCTCATATATCTTTTGCTTTTTCATTTTAATACAATTTACCTTGTAGTAAAAAAAAATTTTCAAAGTCAAAATTTAAAACAGTGTGTTCAGTTTGGTCAAAACTCAAAGCGGTAAGGTTGTTGACAAAGATTTTGAGATTAGTAGAGATCGCTAATGCTAAAAGATAAAATGTATGTGCATATTGGTAATTGCCAAATATGTATCGGTTTAGTAGAGATTTTGTGGCCATTTAGATCCAATATATATCTAGGCTTTAGGAACTTCATCCCTTAAAAAAGTTCATTCGAGTTGCCAACCATTCAATTTAAGGCTATTAGTTTAAATGACCAAAATGGGACGAGTGGAGGTTCTACTTTCACTCTCAATTTTGTGGGCTTAAATTGGTTAATCATTAAATTCCTTAACCTTGATTTTCGTATGTGGCAGATTGTAAAGTTCATTACTAGCTATCCAGTATCATAATAAGACCCCAAACCATTTTTAGATTGTCCTCTAATTTTGTGTCATCAATGCATAACACAATTGTTGTTTTATTCTCCTCTAATGTGAACCGTTCATTGCTTATTGATCGATTTGGTAGAACGACTGTTGGTTGAGCTAGTGGATGAAGTCAGTTCTGTCCTCTTAATGGTCTACTGCATGGAAAGAAACACTACTTTGGAGTGGCATACCTAAGAGGAGGTCATTTAGTCGGCCAAGTGGGTCCAAATCAAGTGGGTTCAATGTCTTGGGTAATTTTCCTAATTATATTAGAAATTTTCTGTTTGTTAACAGTTGTCTTCTAATAGTATTAGGACTTGTCTAAGAGTAGAGTTCTTGATGGCTAAGAAAGTAGTGATTATATATATGATCTATTCTCTAACCCTAAATATGGGCCGAAATTCCAAAGCTGTGAATTCACAGATTATAAGAGAATCAAGTGAAAATTGATTTTCCATGAATGTATACATCTTTATTGAACAACGTAAATCTCTTATCTTCTTATGTACTTAGTTGTTAGTCTTGGTTGCTTATGCATACACACGCACAATGGTGGTGTCATATCTACGGCACATTTAGCCATGCTAACATGAGTTTCTTCACCTGAATACTTGTTACCTCACCCGAAGTCTTCCTCCTTCACCAAAGGGCTCTTCAACCTCATTTGAGGTACCTCCCCTAGCCAGAGTGCTAAAGGTCCCAGCCTTTCAAAAGGGGGAGACCAAAAAAAAAAAAAAAAGAAAAAACCAAGTCACCATAGCATAATCACATCATAAAAGAGCATGCCCAGCCAAGTCCTCTTTTTCATAAATAGGACATATATCAATCATAAAATTCATTTAAAATTTGATAATAGCTCTTATAGAAATAGCGCTATGGAAATATTTTCTAATCTAGATGCAGTCCGTCATCTCTCCTCCCTACTTGTTTGAGCACTCTTGGTTCCCATTCTCCAAGGCTAGGGTACCAAATTAAAAAAAACCTTTGAGTTACATATATTTTGTGGGCTCCACTCCTTGGATTCAAATATTCTCGAAGTTGAATGAGGAGGATCCCAACTTTATACTTTGTTGCTCTTCGTGAATGTCCCTAAATCTTTCTTCACATGAGTCGGCCCTACTTTAAGATTGATATATCGTTATAACACAATTTTGACTATATTTTTAAATCAAGTTAGTCATCATGAGTTCAACGATAAGGTGTTTCCAACTCCTTTTGAAAGAAAAACTTAAAAACACCCAACGAAGGAAGAAGGCATTTATTGCTTAATTCGCATTTTTAATACGTGGAACCACTTCTTTTGACTCAGGATTTATTCTCTGTGAGAGCATTGGAGGATCCGGATTCTCGTGGACATCCCAATATTACTGTCCATAACATAATATTATACGTCTAACAGTCCTGGTCACCCATTTACACAGAAATTAAGAGACTTTTCAGTTTTCAATTCAAGGATAAGGAAGAGAAATGGCGGGTCTTTACCCGCGTTTGCAGTCAAAACAAAGAAATCGACTCGGTTTTCGTAAAACAAATGTGAGTCAAGTCAAAGGCTCTCCCACGACACCCACAAAACCTCGGGCCCTCGACACAACCACAGCTCCCAACCTCCTATAAATCTCCTCCACCCCACCACATCATTTCATCAGTAAAAGCCCCCTAAACCTCCAAATCCAATCCCTCCCGAGTGCCTCTCTCTCTCTTTCTCTCTCTCTCAAACATATGAACATGGTTTATCATAGAAGAATTCCCTTGTCTGTCTCATCTATCATTTTCATCTTCTTCATTTCGATTGCTCAGTCTCTAACAGCAGCAAGACCCTTGAATGGAGAGTGGGGTGGATCAAGGAAAGGATTTCTCATGATGCTAAAAGAATCACTTCAGAGCCCCACTCGTTCTGGGTGTACGTACGTACCTGGAAATCCCGGGCCTGCCTGCCCAATCAATGGAAAAAAGCTTGCTGGAACTCATGCGCCGCCGGTGAGTTCCAGCAATGACCACGTGCTCCAATTTGGCATCGTTGCTGTTGGTGGTTCAACTTTCCGCCAAGATCAGCGGTCTTGACTTTGTTTAAGCTCTGAAGATTATTTAAGCTCATTTCTTACGAAGACTTGGTTCTCAGCCATAACATAGTTGTATAGTCATAT